>JADLSH010000391.1:1325416-2650833 GCA_016169945.1 Trachythela sp. YZ-2020
GTCGTTATCTTTTTCAATCTCTGTCATTATTGTCTCAAGGGAGGAAATAATTTGGTCTTGTTTATCAAGTTTAACGCTATGCATTTTCTTAAGTACTGAAAGTTCAGTTTGAAGTTCCTCGATTTTTTGCTTTGCACCTACCAATTCTTCCTGAGATTTATCTTTATCCAAACCTTGAGCGACTGGCGGCATGTTCGGCAATGACTCAAATTTGGAATCAATCTTTTTCTCAAGAATAACCATGTCAAGTTTCAGGCTTTCAGCCCTTCAATTTCCCGGCATGAACAAACGCATGCGGAACTTCTGCAACACTGGGCATTGAGAGTGTCTGCCTTTGACGTTTCTTGATTTGTTTCGGGCAATATGCAATCTTCTTTAGGGCAGGAATCTGCAGGAGTTTCTGTCGAAGGGGTTGAAAAAAGCTTATTGGTTTGTATAGCAGTTGTAGAGCATGGTGGACAGTCTTTGTTGGGTTCACTACCGTTCTTGTTTGAACTGTCGTTCTTCGATTTTACGAGCATATTTTTCACAAATATACCATCGCGTCCTGGAATGTTACAGTTGAAAGCTTTTTACAATACCAGGTTATTCCAATGCTGCCATCGGTGCTCTTGAATTGCTCCGCCTGGCGATGACCATTTGCCATATTGCCCAATGCATTATTTAGTGAATTTCTTTAATAAGTAAAAACCTTTCGCCCATCTAAATCTTTTACCATCGTAAGTTAAGTGTTCCAATAACGGGAAACTCACATTTATAGAAAGTTTGTCCATTTCAGTTTCCTCAGAGGAAATATTTGCGGAGCTCACAGAGACACGTCTACTCGCCATGATGTTTCACTAGAAAACCAAAAGTGTAAATATGTAAGATGAAGACATGTCTGGCACTTCCAGGATTAGATCATCCCGTGTAAAAACTGAATGGAATTGCTCATTAAAGGAGATTGGCCTTTTCTCTTGGATTTGAGAATGTTTGATCTCCTTTCTTAAGAGATGGGACACCCACCCTATCTGTTCTGCGATGCTTTATAAAAGACCAGAAACCTTTAATTCCACAGCACTCATTCAAATCTTCCTCCATTGGCGAGATTATGGTTTTCGTTTGATTAATTTTTTGATGTTTGGCGTAATCCATGAAAGATTATTTTTGGCCTTGCATCTCTTGTGAGGTATGTATTTTCTTAGGCCTCCATTGATATCATTCTTAAAGATACTCCACATTTCGTTCACTGACATATTTTCCTATTAGATTCGATGACATCTGCCGTCTTTACAAGCTCAGCCACAAAGCTGTCCCATCATGCTTTCTTGTAGAGTGGAATATGTAAATCAGCCAGTGGACATTCACGGTCAGATATACAAGGCACAATTTTAACTTGTTGTACTTTCGATGGATTGTTCGTTATCATAAGGTCCAGTGTGTTTTTGCCTCTGGTTGGTTTTTCTACAATTTGCACAAGCCCTCGGTCGTCGAGCGTATCCCCAAATACGGTGGCGGTGTAATGTGGCAAAGGGACAGCTATTCTCCAAGGTTTTTGTTTCCCAATCCCAACCTGGAAATTATAGTCACCGCCAATAAGTATGCCGTGGGGACGATTTAACTTAGCTAGAGATTTGTCGAGTTCAAGCAGGCTGTGTTCGCCATCGACATGCGGCCTGTAAAATGCCCCAATGTGAAGAGTCTTGCAGCCTTGGACTTCTAACCTGCACCAAAGTAATTCACAGTCGGTCTCTAAATTTTCTTCTCTCACCAGTGCTAGATCTAATTTTGCTGCAATGAACACTCCTTCGTTCCACCTGATATGTCTCGGTGGGAAAGCATTCGTTAATGTTGCGATCACAAGTGAGCCATGATTCAGTGCCAATAATTATATCAGGCTTCACATCGTTAATTAGCTGCAGAACGCTCTCGCGTTTTGCAGTTAAACTTTGGCAGTTTAGGACAGATATGGTTTCCTTTCTAGTCCGAGGGTTTCTCTTGGTGAGAATTGTTGGCGAAGGAGTAGTCTTGGGAAAGCTAGCTAGGCTTGGTCGAAGTATAGGAGCATCCCATGGGAACCAAGTCTTGAGGTGTCAGATGTAGTGGTTGACATTGGGCTATCGAATAGAGGTGTGCATCGGATCGGATTGGACAGTTCGAATCCGACAATTGATTGATGATTAAAATCCGAATCCAATCCGATAATTTTGAATCCGAGTCCAATCCGATCCGACACTAAGACAACATACCGATCCGATCCGAAAAAAATCCGAATCGAAATAATATATACGGTTTCCTTAACTTTCCTACTATTTTGAAATTTCTATTTTCGAATGTTCTTTAACCGCAACGAAACTTTTATAAATTTATTTTCTCACGCGAGCACAATAATATGTTCGCGTGCTAGGGGTCGCATACTCTAATTGAAAAATGCTTGAAAATTGCAATACTGCCAATAGGAATTAGAACCCAGTTGTAGTGAAACGCTTCACAGAAATTCATGTTCGTCAATCGAAATCCGATAGGATCCGACTGCCATACAGGTTTTGTAGTCCGATCCGATCCGAAATTTTTATTTATCCCTCGATCGGATCGAATTTGCACACCTAAATTTTCGAACGAATTTGTATGTTCGAAGTTGTATTCACTTTCAATCAAAGACCTAGAATAATTAGGAGATGAACAGTTTCCACAAATCCAGACAGATGATGAGTTCACCAGGCCTTCATAGACTTCAGAAGACATTAGCATGCATCGAATGCGGTGAAACCATAAGTCACATATGTTGCATTGAACTCCACGTTGGTTGCATTTCACGGGGTTTCCACAGCATCCACAAGGGCAGGGATGGATCCAGCTTGATCTGGTAGGGGGGGGTCCTGAGTGGGCGCTGGTCATGAAGCAGGGTGTGACTGTCGACCGAGGCAGGGTGCATCATCACTGAGGACCCCCGGCAGGGGCTGAGCTTGTCAGAACATTTTTGAAAGATAGGATTGCCTAGATGCTCAAAGAGGTCCCCAACGGCCCAATATTTTATTTTTGTTTGATAAATGCCCTGCCAAATCCAAAATTTGGATTTGATATGGAAATTGGCACATGCACAAGGGTATTTATATTGAGGACCAGGGTTCACTTCGACATTACCACTAAGCAGCAGAAGGCGAGAGAAACAAACGTAATCTTGAAGCAGGGTCCCTTTTCACAATGGCCGATTCAGGACATCTCGGTTTACTCGGTAAAACTGTTCAAAAACATGGCTCATTCGGATGTTTGTCTTGTATTAAGATTTCAATCGTGGCAAGAAATAAGAATGCCGGAGATATAAAATTCGTGGACGCCATTTTGTGTGCTTCCACTATTTATGGTGTATACGATTTGATTTGTTGAACTCAATATCTCTGATTGTAATATCACTTGCATGTACAGAAAAGAAAACGGCTCTCAAACTTTGTTCTTCACCGAAAAAGATACCTGAACTAATCGTAATTTGTTTTTTTAATTGACATTAGGGGTTTGTTTTATGAAAACTCTACAGAGTACATTGTTCATGAATTACAGTACTTACGAAACACATTACGCACCTCTATTGTATATACCATGTGTCATTTATCCTAGCACCGTAACTATGACACAACTTACCGTTCATTTCTCTCATTGCTTTAATAAAGTCACTTGATTCCTTGAAACTGACAAATCCATAACCTTTTGTCTTGTTAGTTTTCCTTTCTCTTACAACTTTTGCTTTCTGAAATGATGGATACTTGGCAAAAGCTCTTGTCAAAGCTTCATCTGTTACTTCATTTCCAAGGTCACCGACAAATATCCTGAAATCATCTTAGGTGGAAAAATCTATACTTTAGACAACGAAGGTAAAGTGAACTGGGCTGGAAACATTGACATATGTACACTGGTGTATATATGGTTGAGTGATTGGACAAGCCAAGACCATGCGTAAACATTTGGCTTTAACCAACCATTATTGCTGCGAGCGAAGCAAGCAACTCGCTAGCTATTGGGGCGCGAACTCGACTTTTTGGTTGATATGTAACGAGCAATGATTCTGTGATGTTATGGAATAATATAACTTTCGTAATGCATAATAAACAGTAAGCCAGTAACTGTACCAGGCTTTGCGTGTTGCTCTGAATATAAGTAATTAGATATATATTTAATCTGTGGTTCGATAGTATTAATGCTAATTGTAGGGCCCCCAGTCATGAGTCAACTGTTTGGCAACATGAATTTGCCTGTATATACAAGTATACAAACACCAAAATGTAATACTTGGTTATTCGGGAAAGCCCAGGGCTCATGTACATTTTGCAGAACTTCACTTTCTATTAGAAATTTCTGGTGTATATGGGATTATTCCAGTTACAGGAACTGCAGCTAGTTAAATGTTTCAATTGTTTTGTATCTTATATAATAGTATCTTGTAAAATGAAAAACCAACATACTACATGTACCTACATGACTATGCATAATAAAAGGACAGATATAAGCATACATACATCTAAAAGGCACTATGACTTGGCCAATTGTCAGCACATTTTCAAATGGTAATTAATAACTTACTAGGATCCCAATCAGCTAATGATGTATCTTCCCAAACCACACCTCCAGCAACTCTGACAAATTTTTTATCTTTCTTTTTTGCTTTTCCTCCACCAGCCTCTTGTTTTCCATAAGCTGACTCCCATTCCTTCTTCTGTTCTGGTGTAATACCAACAACATGTTCTGCTGGTGTCTTCACTGTTCCTGGTACTTGCATTGGTACCATAGGTACCATACCTGACATAACATTCTGTTGCATACCTGGGTGAAACTGTGCTGGTATTTGTGGGGGCATTGGTGGCATAGGGAATGGTACTTGTTGTACAGGATACTGTTGCGCTGGGGGTTGATGGTATGTCATATTGTCCATGGGCATGTTCTGTGCGGTCATTTCGTGATTCATATTATGTACAGGGGGTAGGCCACCAGGGGGATGGCCCCTAGGAGGTATGCCCCCTTGTGGGACACCCCTAGGAGGTATGCCCCTACCCCCAGGATGATGAGCCCCAGGAGGTATGCCCTCAGGAGGATGGCCCCCTTGAGGGATCCCAGGGGGAATTCCCCCAGGATGGCCCCTAGGAGGAAAGCCCCCTGGTGGATAGCCCTGCATATGTGGAGGATCCTGAGGTCCTGTGCTATGTACATCATGGATAGTTCGTGAAGCCTGCCGAAATGTGTTTGTTCCAATTATGGGACGATCTATTGTGTGTTCAGAAATCTCTTCTTCAAATCTAAAAACACAAAACCATCCAATCAACCCATTATGGAGACATCACATGGCTGATGGAAAAACTCTCCCACTGTTGTGTAATATTCTGACAATTGTTAGAAACTTAATAGGGGCTGTTTATATGGTAGCTGGGCTGACTCACCTAGCGGGCCAGCTCACTTAGCGAGATCTCACCGTGCAATAATTTTTATATAAAAAATTACTGTGTGTATATACAGACAAGCAGGCTGGCCCAGTTGTGCTGGGATGAAAGATAAAAAAGATGCCACCGCAAGCTATGTTAGGAATTGTCAAAACAATGTAAAAACAACAAAATTGTCTCAGCGATTGCAGAAAACGCGTCCATTTTTGAAGGCATGTTTGTTATATTTATGGCTACGCGGCTACGCAGTGAGTTTTTAAGAACGAGACATGGAAATAATGACGTAATTGTAACGTAGATATATTTTTTAAGAACGAGGCATTGAAATAATGACGTAATTGGTCTAATTGTAAGGTAGATATATTTTTTACTGGCTACGCGGCTACGCGGCTACGCAGTGAGTTTTTAAAAGAACGAGGCATTGAAATAATAACAAGGTAGATATATTTTTACTGGCTACGCAGTGAGTATTTAAGAGGCAAGACATTGAATTATTATTGAATTTACTATTTATATAATCAAGTAAGCCGAGAAGTATTACAATTATTATTGAATTAACTATTTACATATAATCAAGCAAGCCAAGAACTATTAAGTATCAAAATTGACCCTAGACAAAATTTATATCAACCCTAACCCATACAAACCCATACCATAACCCCAACCCCAACCCATCTTCCTGTCTTTTTTATGTGTTCAATGAATTATTTCAGTGTATTAAGAGAAAATTTGGAGGCGTAGTCGCTTGCTTGGCATAGGTGGACATACGGCCATCATACGGCCATGTGGGAAAGACATCTGGTTGTCGTTTCACGAATACTTTTGTGGCTTGGGCGCTTCTTGCTACTCGGACCGAGATGACTGATTCCAACTCTGGCTTGAGTTGCTCAATAGCATCACTATATTCTTGTTTTGTTGACCCGCAACGAAATGCCCGATATGTGACAACGGGGCCAGGGAAAAGAAGGATAGCGGTTTTGACCAGTGGTGTAGAACTGAATTCATAGTTAGGGGGGGGGGGCTCTCTAGACGAGCATGTTACCAAGGGTGAAAACATTCGGGTATGGATGACGACATAAGTAAACGCCCTATCCCATGACAACATTTCTTTACTATATTCATGCCTGAAATAGTCATAAGTGATGCTTGGAGAATGAAAACTATGGAAAAATTATATATATTAATCAAGCATTCTTGCAAAAAACGAAGGGGGACCCTGAGCCCCCCCCCCCATAGCTTGAGGAAGGGGGGCTCCGCCCCCAAGCGCCCCCTCTTCTGCACCACTGGTTTTGACATCTGCAACCGTAGGTTGAGCTCTTGGGGCATCGCATACATTGTGAGTGATGGACTTAATGAACTGCAATAGATAAAATATAAGTGATTGAATAAATGGTAAAACTAGAAGAAACGTGTTTTATAAACAGACAACATTCCTTGTTGTAAAACTTACTTATTCATGGTATTCAATGTGGGTAAAATTTGGTAAAGGATAACCGATAACGGGCTTGTGTGTAATGGGTGTAATTGAATTCCGACAATTTAATTGTCCCCGAGCCGGCGCGAAGCGCCGTGCGAGGGTACTAATTCAGCTCGGAGATTTACACCCGGGTATGTGAAAACATTGTGGAATGCAAAGTCGTCCGCCATTTTTTTTTGTCATGGACTCGACCTTTTCGTAAGTTATGCGCATGCGCAAGTTCAAGCCGAAGTTTTTTCAAAAACGTTTTGCACTCATTTTATAAGTAAGTCTCTATGTAAGTAAGTTTATATGTTAAGTCACCAAAAGTTATTTAGAGGAGAAATTAACAAGAGGAAAAACAGTCGAAAGACCGAAAAAGGAGCGTTTTAAACAGGCAAGTGTCTATTTTTATACATGCTTGCTTTGCCGATTTTTTAACATAGCATGCAGTATAGTTTGTGAATTTAAAAATGTGTAGATCATTCTGTGTGGTCAATACAACATTGATTGATCTTTTTAGTATTGATTCAAATATGTTACAGAAAAATAAAAAACATTAAATCTCAAAAACCTCATTGCAAAAGCAAGTGCGAAGTATAAAAATACTCCTCGAAAAGCAGTTGAAGTTTTTGAAAATTTCGAAACGTTTTGTGAACGTCTAAGGTTGAATGTTACAGTAAATCAAAGGTAAAAGAGTACATAATATCATACCCACTTTATATAGTTGAGCAATTGATAATTTTATAGTTAAAAACAAAATAATATTTGTACAAATTAAAATATAAAAAATATACAATGTTGCGTGTTACCATGGTTACATTTGTCGAACTTCATGTTAAAAGAACTTTTGGGGAGTAAATTGTTTGGTTCAAATGGGCGAGGGGATTCTGCATGCATGTATTTCTAGTAATAAAGACTCTGATATTTAAGTGTTTCAGTTATATATATATATATGTCTAACTTACTTGGCATAACATGTGCTTTTGCAGTTCCAGATGCTGAACGTATTTTACAGCACACTGTAACGTATTCAGTGGGATTGTGTTCGGGATTGGGTTTCCTGCATGTCCTGATAGTAAATTGTAGAGGGCAACCGTGAACACGTGAAGAGCTGCAGCAAGTCGAGGTGGGACAAGAGAGCCGTCTTGGATCACCTCGTTAACTTCGGCAATTAAGTCGTCCTTTTGTGATTTAAGTAAATGCTCGTCTTCGTCGCAGGTACATGGGACGGTTTTGTTTTGTTGGCAGTCCGAAATGTATTCGAATACTTGGTTGATAGTGTCGTCTGGTTTGGTGGTAAGGTATTCCCGAGCTGTTTCAACCTCGGCTGATGTTGGACAAAGCGCTAGGGGAACAGCGATTAAGAAGCGGTCGACTAAGTCTTGTCCATGGTCCATTCTAGCGATCAATTTTGCGGCATTCGGCATCTGGGTACAACCAAGTATATAGAAAAGGAACTGTTGCTAGGAATTTCGCGCGTCTGTTCGGTTGAATAATTGTAGCAGGTAAGTTCTCCCGAAATCAGCTTACATAAAAGCAATTTCTTGAGCACATCAAAGATCTTAGGTGAGACTAAAAATGCACTCTCTTCTGTTGCCAGATGTTTGACGAGCCCAGAAGAAGTCTGGAATTTTCATCTCCGAGCAACTCAGTTCAAAGCAACCATGTTGTAAGACTTTCTGGTGCCTGGATAGCCAACAAACATGGTATAAATGCTCGTTGGTTGCTCGTGGGTAATTGTTTCGACAGTGCATCCATTTTTTGCCGACAGAAATACTGTGGTGGTTAGTAAGGCGGGCGTCAAGTGGCCAATAGAGCTGTTGAGGGAAACTGCTTTGGGGCGAAGAAACGTAGCGATATCCTCCGATAGGGAACGTCAGAGATGGGAACGGAAGTGGGAATCGGGAATCGATATAAGTAATACAGTGTTTATTAAACGAGTACAAAGTGATTGTGTGTTGGCTTAATAAGTTTAACAATCTTTAAAACGGGAAACGGGAAGTTTTATTGCCTATTCATAGAACTTGAGTTCAAATGTTTAATAAGTTCGTTGCGTGTGAATAGGCCCCGTGTGGTTGCCATCTTTAGTTACAGTTTTTAGTAATATCGAATACATTTAGAGATAATTCACAAACTGAATTGTCGTATTTTGGTTTGAAAGACGCTGAATCACAGCGTGGAAGGGAAAAGAGCAGTTACTCACGATCGCTAAAAGGACGAGGTTTTAAGCCTGGTTTTCACTGTGACATAAGCGTAAGCAGCAAACGTAAGCATAAGCATAAGAGCGGAACGCTTTGATGTGCTTATGCTGGCGTTGTTCTCACTGCGACGTAAGCCTTGTTTACTCTGACATAAGCGTAAGTTTTGCGGTAATCTAATCTGGTTTCCCTAATGCCCATAGAATCAATAAATGTCAACGGTTAATATTCAAATTTGCTTTACAACGCTTTCTTATATACATTTGCAAATACAATATGCTTTTCGTCGGTCTGGACCATAGTGCCGTTGCTCGAAAGGATGAATCGAACAACGTTTACCGAATGGGAACATTCGCTTTCAATATCGAACAGTTCAATAATATTTAAAGCGATTGTTCCAATTCGGTAAACGAGGTTGACTAAGTAACGTCTGAGCCGTTCAGACAAAGAAAGAGCTTGCCTTCAATTTGTACTCGCTCTCTCTTTGGTACTCGGGAGTGAGTCCACTTTCTTTAGTATTATTGTACTGGCGATGATAACAAATTTGATTGAATGATATTTGTTGAAATATATTCTAGTTTTTGGCTGATGATACTTTTCGTGGTCTATTACATGCAAATCATCAATATACCCTGACTTTTCCGGTGAGCTTGTTTTTGAAAACCCAGGTTACTGCAAACATAATTTGGTGCTAACCCAATTTGGTTTCTGCAACGAAAAGCCTGTTAATAATATGGAAAATATAACTTTGTACCCAGTTAGGATACTAAGGTTTTGACATCTCAGGTATCCAAAATTGAAAACTGGTATCGTCAGGATACTCGGATGCTGCAAATCTCGAACCCTGAATACCACAGAGGCCATTGTGTTGACGGACAGTGGGTTTTTGGTGGAATTGAAGAGGATTTGCGACAGAGTTTTAAGGCTGCAGTAGAAAAACGGGACGAAGCAACGTTGCTGCCGTTGATTGAAAGACACATAGTTAAGGAACAACGATTATTTCGGACTGTTGGAAACCATACATCAATTTAGAAAAGCACGGGTATGAGCATCGATTGGTGAATAATTCGAAAGAATTTGTGAATAGTGAGGGGATTTCACACAACAAAATTTCTTCGCACTTAGCTAAATTTTTTGTGGCGATATGAAAACAAGGGTAAAGATTTATTTTCAACATTTCTTTCTGATGTGAAAAAAATCTACAGAGATTTCTAATGCGGACCTTTTGAGGCAAATTTGTTAGTTGACAAAAGAACACATAGGTTAGATTAAGTAGGGTTAATTAAAGCACTATTTTAGAACACTATAAGTAGTAATATATAACATGTAAATTTATAAATAAAGAATTTAGTTTGACCAAAATCCAACTGCATTATTGCTTTCTATTGTGTATAGCATGCATCACATGTTTGTGGAATGAGCCATGAGGATATATAGAATCCTACACTTCCGTGTATTAAATACTTCACGCGTAAATGATGTGCAACAGCTTTTGTTGACGATCATTAAGACATTATGCCAAATGTTGAGAAATCTATGCCATTTATAGATTAAAAATGTTTTGATTTTGGCACATTTTGTTCCCTTTGGCTTAGTTAGGACTAGAGCAGTGGGGAAGCGGCAATCCATACCAACAGTTCATGCTATATTATAGCAAGGCTATACTTATAAATTTTAAAGTCAAACGATTTTTGAATGTTATTAATGCATGAGCAGTTGCTATATGGCCTGGGGTAGCATACCACAGCACTGGACATTATCGACTAATGCATGTATTTAACAAGTAATTGTTTTGTTTTGGTTTTCATGTTTTAATATCGTGTTTCGTGTTATGGGTGCTGGAATACGGCAGGAAGGATGTTTTATACTTCTTATATTATTTATGCATTGTGATTGCTTCCCTGATGATTAGAGATTTTTAAGCATAGCCATAGACCATAGTTAGTTGTCATAAAACAAAAAATAGTTTGTGTGACTTGAATATAAATGCAATATATTCGCGAGACCTCGCACACGACTACGTAGACGCGTAACCAGTGAAAATATGGCTACGCAGTGACAGGTGACTAGTGGACAGGTATTCTGCAATTTAGCCACAGGCTGGCCTGCTAACCTGGCCAGCCCAGCTTCACAGCCCCTTTATAGAGCCATCATGTATTAATGGTGCTAAAAATTATTGGCTGTAAGCATGCATTATAGCTCAACAAGGCATATTTTTACAGTTTATTACGACACATACATGCTCCTTTTACCAAACACAACAAATAAATTAGGGTTTATATATTTACAACTCAATCCAGAAGTCAGAACGTTTCTGAATATCAAATATAAAGACTAGAACACTAGAACAACTTTAAATCCTTTACATACCTTGACATTTCATCTTCAAGTTCACGTGTTTGCACATCATTTGGACGACTATTGTGCATGTTCATCGTGAAAGAAATGTATAAAATCTGCCCAAAATTTCACTTTTATACAACACGAGAAATGTGAAAGAAAATAGGAAGAATTGGTTATTGAGTCTGTCTGTCATTTTTGCCAGCAGTCTGTGGCCGTGTCAATGATGGATAAAAAGGAGTAAAGTTGTGAAATGTGGATATTATATAAAGATAAATGTGGATATTATATAAAAGGTTCAGACTATGAATATGATGGAGTTTCTCACTTTCTATATTATTTTAATTTGAAAATATTTTATCATTTAGGATGAATTTTACCATGGTTTGTAAGTTGTAACTCATTGTAGGATACCTAGAGATAATATGGGATTGGTCAAAAATTAAAAATGCAAGTATAAAAATCTGTCATGCATGCATAAATTATTAATTCCATAGTCGTGAACTTTGTAGTATGTTTATTTTTATATAGCTGGCTGTCGTTTTATTTTACGTTGAATATTCAGTATGTTTGTCACTGTAAAGTATGGAGGTAAGTCATGCATATTTTTCCTGTCTGTTGTTTCAATATGAATTTGCTTGAAATAATAATGATATTATATTTATATCACCAATTTGACGTTGTTGTCCTTAGCAACGCTCATACTTGAACACAATATTTAAACATGATCATAATTATATATATTAAGTCAGTGTCTGGATGAAATGATCATGAAAGTTGATGGGATTTGGCTAGCAAGAACTGGCAATGTTATCAACTCTCACCGGCTCCCGTTTTTTGTGATTGATTCCGGTCTCCCGTTTTGGCCCCATTATCTCCCGTTTATCATACTTTGGTTGAAGTTTATGAAGGCTTCTCATATTTCTTGTTTCCTTCTGCTCTAAGTAAAGTTGAATCTAAGTCGAGCTTGTTATAATCATAATAAATGGTAAAATTTGGCTTTCAATGTTGATGTGTTCTGTGTTTGTCAAACTTTCTGTCATTTTGACTTCTACCTTGAATGATAAAAATTGATTCATTTTCTAATTATTGACTTATTTACTATGCAATTAATTATGAAATTTGAATCAGAAAAGTACCATCCTGACATATCCCGGCAATCAGGTCAGCATTTGCTGATTGCCATGACCTGAATTCAGAGGCCTGAATCTCTGCTCTCATACCTTGGTTACACTAAGAGTTGCATGAGATTGAGTAGATATTTTATACCCACTGTGGAAAGTTTGTATCGCTCAACCGAGATCTTGGGCGCACAATTTTGATTTTTCTATATATTTACTATTCAATTTTCAAAATCTCGGATGTGCAATTTCCAAACTTTCCAGTTAGGTTTTATACCACACAACAAGGCCTAGGAATTCATTTTAGGACAGATGTATTTTATTTTCTTGCCTTTCCTTGTCACGTATACAATCAAAACAATGCAGGCACCTTCATAACAAGGAAAGGGATGCAAGAACTAAGTGAAATGCCTTTGAAGGCAAAAGAAAGACCTTGAACGGAACTCTTGTGCAACTCTCTTGATCATCAAAAGGAGCACAAACTCTTGTTGACAAAATTTGAATCAGTTCAAAGTTGACTAGAGTTGACAATAGTGCATGAGTAATGATTCAAATTGGTGGTCAAATGCAAGTGCAACACAAATCATCTCTCATCCTCATTTTACCAAGGCCAATTATTTATGAGGTGTTTATGTGGAAAGCAAGTCAACCTGGCTTTATGGAGACAAATTTCATCCCCTGTTTACATGAGACTGTTTGACTAGGCTGGTGAGTCAGTCCAGCTAGGCAATTGCATTTATGTGGGAAATACCCAGTCTGAGTCCTGAGATCCCAACCAAGGCAAAGATCTCAGCCTAGTGGGCCAGCTCAGTTCTCGTATAAACACAAGATGAAAATTAATTGGTAATAATAACAAATGCTGGATCTTGTCAGAACGGACTACTTGATCTTGATTCAAAATTTCAAATTAAATAATGATGAAAGCCCTCGTCTCAGCCAGTCACACAAGCAAAATTGCCCACTACAGTATTTGGGCATTTTTGTTATGCATTATAGGGCATTATAACAAAATCATTTATATGTGTCATTTGTAATTAGTTGAAATTTGCTTTGTGTCATTAAATGTCCTTAAATGCAGGATAACGGACATCATTCTGAGTAGAAACTGAAAATATGCAACGGAAAGTTCATATAAGAGCTATCAAGAACAAACCTTGCGCAAGAAATTTGTTTTGTTTTTATTGTTTTTGAGTTCTATTCTATATTTTAAAAATCTTTATACCAGCTCTACGCGACTCCAGACTCATACTCGCGAAAATAGCGAAGTACTCGGCTATCTTGTACGCTTCTCTCGTATCTCGCACGCTTCTCTCGTATCTTGCACGCTTAACTTGTATCTTGCACGCGTCTCTCGTATTTTGCACGCTTTTCTCGTATCTCGCACATTAATCTCGCACGCTTCTCTCGTATCTCGCACGCTTCTCACGTATCTTGCACGCTTCTCTCGTATCTCGCACTCGTATCTCGCACGCTTCTCAGTTCTCTCGTATCTCGCACGCTTATCTCGTATTGTGCACTTATTTCTGAACAGTACTGAAATAAAATAGATAATCTCGATGGGAATTTGTTTAAGAATGATTGTATTAACGATCGATCAATACTAATAAATAGAGTCTGCAGAGTGCAGATGACACTGTAAAAAGCTATATATGTCTATGAGCGTACTGTGAAAAACGGCTTCAAGTTCAATGTAATGTAATATCCTAATATCTCGTTGTTAGGCTGTGTTTAATGCAAAGCAAGTTTCCAGTAAAATGTCTCTAAATTTTGTTCACATTATCATTAAATTAAGTATCATTTCCATACTAGATGGTGAGGAATTATTGTGTAATCCTGAATGTAAAACAGATGTCTTGCTTGATGACATCAGGAAAAGATGTAGCTATGAAAAAGAAGGTGATTAGTACAACTTGAAATTAGTGCTTAAAACTAAATATTTAAACTAAACTAAGGTAATAATTTTAAACTGGATAGTTCTATCCGTTATTCAGGTTAGGGTTAAGTTTAGGGTAAATGTTAGGGTTAGGGTTATAGACTTACATTTAGGTAGGATTATCGGTTTAAGGTTAGGGTTAAGGTTAGGGTACAGAAGGAAATCAAAGGAAAAAATAACCATTACACAAAAGCGCTCTTGTTTCTTTGACCACAAGAATACTTATACTTATCAGTTTTGGAATACGTTTTTGCAAACGAAAACCTGTTCAGTAATCATGATTTAAGGAGCTAGGCTCCACTGTTTTCTTCATTTGTGTTAAGCACCCAAGAAACAAAGGACGTTGTTTATCCTCGTCAAGTTTTCAAGACCTTAAATTGCACTCGTCCTTCGGACCCTACATTTTCTATAATCCGGCTCTAAAACTAGCTCTTACATCTTTTTTCAAATCTCACTCGAAACTATGCTACTGACCTATACATTTAGAGCTTTTTAAGTTATGTGTACCAATTAAATCTTTCATTTAGTGATGGTCGATTTGTCAGATGAATCTGGCAATTTAAAATATTTGAGAGGTCATCCGGAATCGTATGCGACAGAGTTTTTAAAAGACAGAGAGTCGCTGGTACTTATTAAAGTAGATAGTAAGTATAAATAATGTCTTTACCGATTATTCACAGTCCGTACTTCACAGAATAATATTATACTACGTACGTAAGGTACATGCTAGGTGTTAGCAATTCTTTGCATAACACTTCGCATAACAATATTATATTGCCATCCAGTTATGATCCAGTGACAACTTCACCATGTCATCCAGTCACTCATTGTTTTCACATATTTGTGACGTTATGCAAATGGCGTTAGTATTATACTGGAATTATATTTGGCCACACGCTTGCCCCAACGTTTTTGGACCTTTTTCAATATGGCGTCCGTTCCCCTGTAAACTTACAATTTGTTCCTGTTAGGAAAGTTTCTCGGGTAGCTGAGAGCAGGATCACGCCAAACCGAGGTGTTCCGATTAACATAATTGCCCTGTCTCAGCTGGAGAGGTCAACTCACCCCATGCATGTAATCAAACCTTTAGGGACGGACCATACGTGAGTGGCGGAGATTTTCAACATGCATGATTTTTTTGCAGAATTTTAAATGATTTCGATTTTTTTCTCTTGCGCAATGGTCCGTCCCTCAGAACTCTAAAAGCTCATGGGGAAAACATTAACATGTAATATGACGTCATCTCTCAGTCTGGCATAATTACTTTTTGTTCAGTCTGATATATATTTCAGCATATTTCTCAGAAATGTTTCTTTTATTTTCAGAAAACCCAGTGGACGATGCCACCACATATACTCCCTTACTTGAGGATGTTTTTGTTGTCACCTCTTCGTTTATTGGTAAGTTAAAATATTTTTTTAACTACTAGTTTGCTTCGCAGGGCATTTATCTGCTTGAATCTTGGAGGATGAATCTATAATCTGGGCATGAAAATTTTCAGTCATAAACTTATCCAGTACTGTTGAACAGCCTTGTCGACTCGACATGTCGTGATATTGTCGAATCGACACGACCGATAAAACAGCCTTTCTGACTCGACGTATTGTGACTATTGTCGTGATATTGTCGAATCGACACGACCCGTAAAACAGCCTTAGTTGTCGACTCTATTCTCGCAAATACCACCAACTGTACGTTTACTATGATGATTCATTGATCCTCGAAACGACTTGTCGATTCCTCCATTCGTCGATTTGTGCGAGTCTTTAATTTACATATATACGAGTCGACATTCGTATTTTACGAGTCGACACGTCCATAAATTCTACTGATTGCCTCGTTATTTAAAACTTCTTTACCTTATAGAACAACACACACACGAATTTAGGATTATATTAAACAATTAAACTGCATTACGGCTTTAGAAGTGTACTAAAAATTCCATTGCATCGCGTCGTTCTTTAAAACCATATTTAACCTATATACACGCCAAGATATGTTTAAGGACTATATTAAATAAGATTACTGTATTGTGTCGCTACTTGAAACCATATTTAACTTATACACGGTAAGATATAGTTTAAGGATTTTACTAAACAATTATAATACATTGCGCCACGCATAGATAATAATAGTGAACGATATAGTCGATAGTGAACTGTTAACGCAAAGGTGATCGTTTACAAATCGACTGAATATCTACTAAAAACCTAACGGCTTCGTAAAAAACTAGATCAACAATTTATATGTTGCGACTCCGTCGACTCGTCAAATTTATATTTTACGACTCATTAAAACAACCTGCCGACTCGTACGAAACGACATTTCAATTGTCGACTCGTAAAACGACTTTATTGT
This sequence comes from Trachythela sp. YZ-2020, assembly GCA_016169945.1. Taxonomy (NCBI): domain Eukaryota; kingdom Metazoa; phylum Cnidaria; class Anthozoa; order Malacalcyonacea; family Clavulariidae; genus Trachythela; species Trachythela sp. YZ-2020. The sequence goes on from JADLSH010000391.1 coordinate 1,342,231, forward strand.
CGACTCTATTCGTCCTACCTAACACCAAACTGATTCTACAATTAATTGCCAAACGCCGAAACGTTAGTCTCTTGTCTTCTTGATGTTACATTTTAGAACGCCTTACACGTTGTGGTGACACAGGAACAAAACAAAATCAAGCAAAAAACACGAGTAATTCCTTAGCTGGCAGTGTGAAGAAACATCAAGCAGTGTCCAAAGCAAGGAACTCCTTCCTCACAAGTGCAAACAAGACCTCTCGCAGTTCTTCGAACAGATCTTCAAGCAGAAATCAATCTAAGGAAAGAAGGTCCAAGTAGGGGACACTTCACCTAAGGTGTTTTGGTACTATATAGCAAAGTCAGTGACGACGGTATGCCATTGAACTCATAAAGACTTGGGGTCGGTTGTGCGATGTCCGGAGTTTATCCGTTGTATAAGCCCAAAATAATAATAAGTCCATACATTCATTGAACAACAAATCTATAATTTTTCAACCTGATTAGACCTACTATGTGTAACGGGCTGTTTTTATGAGCCGGGACTCTCGCGCGTGCCGAGATCCGACCTCAATAGTCTTTATATGTTTTCGAGATTTGATTCACATGGGAACCGGGCCAGTCCGGTTTGCCGGTGTCACAGCGGATTTGGTCCCCCTCAAAATGGTCCACCGGTCCTATGGGGGTCCATATCAGCTAGCATATATGATCCTATGGGGGGTCCATATCAGCTAGCGGATATGGTCCTATGGGGGTCCATATCAGCTAGCGAATATGGTCCTATGGGGGGTCCATATCAGCTAGCGAATATGGTCCTGGATATGGTCCCCTCTCACGGATTTGGACCCCACTCACGAATCTATCGTATGGCATACTAGAAATACATGCATGCAGAATCCCCTCGCCCATTTGAACCAAACAATTTACTCCCCAAAAGTTATTGTAACATGAAGTACTGAGTCGACCACTGTAACCATGGTCACAGAGTAGATACCATACAGAGGTGGAACTGTGTATCAAATCCTAATGTTTTGAGCGTAACCGATGGTTAGCCAGTGCGCAAAAGAGAGGCTTACCCCCGTGAAAACATTCAAAATGTCTATCGTATTGCATACTAGAAATACATGCATGCAGAATCCCCTCGCCCATTTGAACCAAACAATTTACTCCCAAAAGTTATTGTAACATGAAGTACTGAGTCGACCACTGTAACCATGGTCACAGAGTAGATACCATACAGAGGTGGAACTGTGTATCAAATCCTAATGTTTTGAGCGCAACCGATGGTTAGCCAGTGCGCAAAAGAGAGGCTTACCTCCCCTGAAAACATTCAAAATGGCAGGCATTTTTAGACGTAAAAATACCTCAAAAATTCGAGTTAACTATTTAATGTTGTTTATTATTAGCATGACAAAATTACTGAATGCTGATTGTTGAGAGGAGTACAATTATTTCATTAATTGTACTGCAGTACAATTAATGATTTTCCCAAAAGAAACAAAATGGCGGAAATTTTGTCATGCTAATAATGTGATGTTTGAAAATGTTAAACATCACTCATCGCATGATAACCTATACTAATCACAACTTCAGTCAAGGTAAACCGTTATAAAGAAAATAACAAGGGTTTCTTATGGTGGTTATTTTCCGAAAATAAGCCGCACTGGCTAAGGAACATGGCGGCCGGCTGAAATTTAAGAAAATAAAGAAAGAAACAAATTCCGAAGAATAATATCATTTTGAAATTCAAAATATGAATAAAACAAGACGAGTTTGAGAGAGTGTAAGTTTGAGAGCGGCCGGTTACGCATTTTGCCTGAAGTGAGACCTCTGTATGTATCTACTCTGTGCCATGGTAACACGCAAGACTGTATATTTCTTTTATTTTACTGTAATTTGTACAAAATATTGATATTTTGTACTTTTAACGATAAAATTATCAAATGCCCAACTATATAAAGTGGGTATGCTATTATGTACTCTTTTAGCTTTGATTTACTGTAACATTCAACCTTTAATAGACGTTCACAAAACGTTTCGAAATTTTCATTAAACTTCAACTGCTTTTCGAGCAGTATTTTTATTATGTTTTTTATTTTTCTATAACGTATTTGAATCAATACTAAAATATTTTTAAGATCAATCAATGTTATACTGACCACACAGAATGATCTACGCATTTTCAAATTCACAAACACAAACTATACTGTATGCTATAAATCGGCAAAGCAAGTATGCAAAATAGACACTTACCCGTTTAAAACGCTCCTTTTTCGGTCTTTCGACTGTTTTTCTTCTTGTGGATTTGTCCTCTAAATAATTTATCTTGTATTGGATACTTTTATCTTGTTTTGGATAATTCTCGGTCTGAACTCGCGCATGCGCATAAGTTAAAAACCGTCCATGACAAAAAAAAATGGCGGACAACTTTGCATTCCGCTATGTTTTCACATACCCGGGTGTAAATATCCGAGCGGAATTAGTACCCTATCGAATGAAAACGTTTTGAATCATCTACATCTAACAGAAAAAGTGTACGAAGATTTCTCGGATTAAAATGTTCCTGTAAATTTTCTCGCGCTTTTGGACTGCAGGAATTATATTTTACTGCAACCAAAACTACATTTCACTGCCAAAAATATATTTCACTGCCACTATAATATATTGAACTACGAGAAGTAGATTTTATTGGAATCAGAACTATACATTTCACTGTAGTTCCCATTTAAATGTTATGCCTCAGCAGTGGGAAATACAAAGTTGTGTAGTTCCCATTTAAATGTTATGCCTCAGCAGTGGGAAATACAAAGTTGTAAATGTTAACAGAATTTATATACTAATTTATAATTTCAATTAAACTGACGCTTTGAACGCAACCAAAGAAATACTAGCTAATACTTATCTAGAAATAGGCCATGTGCCAGCAATTACTCCGTTGACAATTGATTGATTTTTTCGGTGCCATTTTTCCGTAAATTTAATTTCCATGCGCTTTCACTAGTGGTAGACAGAACAATTTCTCTTAATTCTGCTTCGGTCCTGGAAACGATTACTAATCTGTTATTTGTGTCTGTTTCCGCATTAATATCATAATTAATATTAATATGCATATTAATATTATTAATTTCAAATTTACTCCTTGCCGATGGATGAAAATTTGTCCTTAAAGATGGTGCCTTGTTTTATGTTGGTCAGAGCAATAGTCTACCTCGAAGATGGGTTTATAGCGTAGAACAACAACAAATTTTAACAGCTTGTCACGCTGACAGACTTGCAGGGCATTTTGGTCGTGATAAAACAAGAGATAAGGTTTGTGGTACCTTGTTTATAATGGTGTACTACTAAACTTCAAGTAAGTGTTATCTATAAAATGCTTGTTTAACTGATTTTGTCTACAATTTTAGGTTGTCTCACGGTACTACTGGCTAAAAATAACTGAAGATTGCGATGAAACAGTTAAGCGCTGCGATATTTGCCAACGGATCGAGCTCGAAAAAGTTCCACCGCAACTCCATCCTTCGAAGCAACTCCATCCCATCGAAGTTAAAGACGTCGTGTGGCACCGAATTAGTATTGATCTTGTTTGTCCTCTGCCAGAAACACCCCGTGGAAACAAGTATATGGTAACATGCACAGACTATTTCAGTAAGTGGCCAGAAGCTGCACCCTACCAAATAAATCTGCGGAAGGTAAGTAGAATCTTAGAAAGTATTAAAATTCTTTCAAAACTGTTTTTGATTGTACCATTTACATAAAGGCTACCAGCGATGACTCATACGGCGAAGTTTTTCGCTATCCAACCACATTCCGAAGTCATGTTTTCCTTTAGCGTCGCGCGAACAAGTGGAAAACGGGCTTAGTAAAATGGCGGCGGGGGGGGGGGGGGAGTTTTGTAAAGATGATAAGCTTTGTGGGAAACATACAGAGACAAAGCGACAAAAATTCATTTTCAGCAATCTGTTAATTTTTTTCATTTGACTTTGTTGGATGCGGGGTGTATCACTCCAAATGTATATACGTTTTTCCTACTTTGCATGACATTGGTAATTTTCTAAGATCATTGATAGATCATCCATGTTTCATAATTCATATGACGACATGTGACGTTGGCGAGCTGCATGGCGTATGAATTCGAACGACTAATCAACCTGAGAATTTTGCCAACTGACAGTTGGCGAAACGGCCGTAATCCATTGTTTTCCTAGCATTTAGATGGTCAGCGGTATAGCAAAGTCACTTCCATACACTCGCAGGTTTTTGTTCACTTATATGGAAATGAATATTGTAAAAATGAAAATTGTTCAGAACGAAGTTTTGCGCAGCGTGGAGAATTTTCATTAATCACCTATATAATTATACTGAGGCGTATTTTGTCTGCTTTTTCAGGTGTAGCGGAATTTCTGTATGACCTCATCACGCGGTATGGTGTTGCACAGTTAGTTATGTCGGATCAAGGCCGAGAATTCGTGAATCAAGTTAACCAGAAGCTCTTTGAATTATGTGGAACGGACCACAGAATTTCCTCTGCTTACCACCCGCAAACGAATGGTCTCGATGAAAGAATGAACCAGACGCTGAAAACAACCTTGGTGAAATTTGTCAACGACACTAATCAAAACGACTGGGACGTTCACTTGAAAGCTGTTTTATTTGTCTATAGGACAAGTAAGCACGATTCCACCAAATTCACACCATTTGAGCTGATGTTTGGTCGTGCACCTATTCTTCCTATTGAAGCTCAAATCAAATTAAAGCCAGACAGCGCAGCTCCACAAGTTTCTCCAACGACGGATGCCGATGAAGATATGGCGCAGAAAGTCGACACCATGATGGCCATACGGAATCAAATAAAAGCCCAAGCCATGAAGAATATCGGAAAGGCACAAGATAAGCAAAAGAAAGCATATGATGCAAAACACCAGCCACAACCATTCAAGGAAGGAGATGTTGTCCTATTGCGAAACATGAGGAACAAAGATAGAAAGGGCGGCAAACTCGAATTAACTTGGTCTGGTCCGTACACAGTCAGCAAAGTCATGTCGAAAGGTGTGTACAAACTTCGAACCAAAGAAGGCACTGAGCTCAAGATATCCGTCAATAGCGCAAGGCTAAAGATTTACCACGAACCCATTAAGTCTACACCATTAAAGAAACAGTTCCAAGCAGAATCGACGAAAGATGATCATGACAAGCGCAGTTTCGGTCAAATCCTTAATAACTCTAAGCTAGACGATAAGTGATAAACAGAGCACAAAGAATCCTTCGTGAACAGTTCGAAAACATTAAAGGTTGGCAAGATACGGTTTTGAGCCAAACCTCCCTTGTTCCAGTTAACGAAGAATCGATACAAATACATCATACTGGTCACGATCATTGGGTTTGTTCAACATCCATCGGTGGTTTTGTTCGACTGTATGACAGCACGCGCTGCAAAAAGCTGACGTCGTCTATGAAAGTACAACTAACCCAACTCTTCACAAATCATGTGAAACCAGTTGTCGCACAACTCGCACTGGATCAGGTCGGCCCAACATTCAGGCATTTGGCAGTTATAAAACACCTCAATTTCACAAAAGTGAAATTGCTTCTCGAATGGACCGAGCTCTTGGAGCCAGCAATTGACTCCGCCCCGTTGGAGTTGCCTTGGTGGAAGCTCAACTTCGAGTTTCTTGTTCTTCACAAGCGGCTGATAACATTGGAGAGCGAACCTGAGTGGCTCTGTAAAGAGATAGGAAACTCGGAAAAACGGAAATAGGAAACTTGGAAATATGAAACTTGGAAAGAGGAAATACCGAAATAGGAAACTTGGAAATAGGAAGCATGGAAATAGGAAGCATGGAAATAGGAAATACGGAAATAGGAAATACGGAAATAGGAAACTTAGAAATAGGAAACTTAGAAATAGGAAATACGGAAATAGGAAACTTGGAAATAGGAAACTTGGAAATAGGAAACTTGGAAATAGGAAACTTGGAAATAGGAAATATGGAAATAGGAAACTTGGAAATAGGAAACTTAGAAATAGGAAATACGGAAATAGAAAACTCGGAAATAGGAAACTTGGAAATATGGAAATAGTGGAAAAAGTGGCTTTTGGATCGATTTTTTGAACACGGAAATGGGACTTGAACTTGACCAAAAATATTGATCTCAAAGCTACAGTAACAGCAATTTTACCGCCTAAAATTAACGCTAAAACATTTTGTTAATAACTTTTACTATATGATCTTGACTTTATATACATCGTGTAAAGTTGTAAACATCTCTAGTCTGTCTGTCGTTTCCATCATCTGTCTGTCTTTTCCATCATCTGTCTGTCTTTTCCATCATGTCTGTCTTTTCCATCATCTGTCTGTCTTTTCCATCATCTGTCTGTCTTGTCCATCATCTGTCATCATCTGTCTGTATTTTTCCATCATCTGTCTGTCTTTTTCATCATCTGTCTGTCTTTTCCATCATCTGTCTGTCTTTTCCATCATCTGTCTGTCTTTTCCATCATCTGTCTGTCTTTTCCATCATCTGTCTGTCTTTTCCATCATCTGTCTGTCTTTTCCATCATCTGTCCGTCTTGTCCATCATCTGTCTGTCTTTTCCATCATCTGTCTGTCTTTTCCATCATCTGTCTGTCTTTTCCATCATCTGTCTGTCTTTTCCATCATCTGTCTGTCTTTTCCATCATCTGTCCGTCTTGTCCATCATCTGTCTGTCTTTTCCATCATCTGTCTGTCTTTTCCATCATCTGTCTGTCTTTTCCATCATCTGTCTGTCTTTTCCATCATCTGTCTGTCTTTTCCATCATCTGTCTGTCTTTTCCATCATCTCATCTGTCTGTCTTTTCCATCATCTGTCTGTCTTTTCCATCATCTGTCTGTCTCTGTCTTTTCCATCATCTGTCTGTCTTTTCCATCATCTGTCTGTCTTTTCCATCATCTGTCTGTCTTTTCCATCATCTGTCTGTCTTGTCCATCATCTGTCTGTCTTTTCCATCATCTGTCTGTCTTTTCCATCATCTGTCTGTCTTTCCATCATCTGTCTGTCTTTTCCATCATCTGTCTGTCTTTTTCCATCATCTGTCCGTCTTGTCCATCATCTGTCTGTCTTTTTCCATCATCTGTCTGTCTTTTCCATCATCTGTCTGTCTTTTCCATCATCTGTCTGTCTTTTCCATCATCTGTCTGTCTTTTCCATCATCTGTCTGTCTTTTACATCATCTGTCTGTCTTTTCCATCATCTGTCTGTCTTGTCCATCATCTGTCTGTCTTTCCATCATCTGTCTGTCTTTTCCATCATCTGTCTGTCTTTTCCATCATCTGTCTGTCTTTTCCATCATCTGTCTGTCTTTTCCATCATCTGTCTGTCTTTTCCATCATCTGTCTGTCTTTTTCATCATCTGTCTGTCTTTTCCATCATCTGTCTGTCTTTTCCATCATCTGTCTGTCTTTTCCATCATCTGTCTGTCTTTTCTGTCTTGTCCATCATCTGTCTGTCTTTTTCCATCATCTGTCTGTCTTTTTCATCATCTGTCTGTCTTTTCCATCATCTGTCTGTCTTTTCCATCATCTGTCTGTCTTTTCCATCATCTGTCTGTCTTTTCCATCATCTGTCTGTCTTTTCCATCATCTGTCTGTCTTTTCCATCATCTGTCTGTCTTTTCCATCATCTGTCTGTCTTTTCCATCATCTGTCTGTCTTTTCCATCATCTGTCTGTCTTTTCCATCATCTGTCTGTCTTTTCCATCATCTGTCTGTCTTTTCCATCATCTGTCTGTCTTTTCCATCATCTGTCTGTCTTTTCCATCATCTGTCTGTCTTTTCCATCATCTGTCTGTCTTTTCCATCATCTGTCTGTCTTTTCCATCATCTGTCTGTCTTTTCCATCATCTGTCTGTCTTTTCCATCATCTGTCTGTCTTTTCCATCATCTGTCTGTCTTTTCCATCATCTGTCCGTCTTGTCCATCATCTGTCTGTCTTTTCCATCATCTGTCTGTCTTTTTCATCATCTGTCTGTCTTTTCCATCATCTGTCTGTCTTTTCCATCATCTGTCTGTCTTTTCCATCATCTGTCTGTCTTTTTCATCATCTGTCTGTCTTTTCCATCATCTGTCTGTCTTTTCCATCATCTGTCTGTCTTTTCCATCATCTGTCTGTCTTTTCCATCATCTGTCTGTCTTTTCCATCATCTGTCTGTCTTTTCCATCATCTGTCTGTCTTTTCCATCATCTGTCTGTCTTTTCCATCATCTGTCTGTCTTTTCCATCATCTGTCTGTCTTTTCCATCATCTGTCTGTCTTTTCCATCATCTGTCTGTCTTTTCCATCATCTGTCTGTCTTTTCCATCATCTGTCTGTCTTTTCCATCATCTGTCTGTCTTTTCCATCATCTGTCTGTCTTTTTCATCATCTGTCTGTCTTTTCCATCATCTGTCTGTCTTTTCCATCATCTGTCTGTCTTTTCCATCATCTGTCTGTCTTTTCCATCATCTGTCTGTCTTTTCCATCATCTGTCTGTCTTTTCCATCATCTGTCTGTCTTTCCATCATCTGTCTCTCTTTTCCAACATCTGTCTGTCTTTTCCATCATCTGTCTGTCTTTTCCATCATCTGTCTGTCTTTTTCATCATCTGTCTGTCTTTTCCATCATCTGTCTGTCTTTTCCATCATCTGTCTGTCTTTTTCCATCATCTGTCTGTCTTTTTCCATCATCTGTCTGTCTTTTCCATCATCTGTCTGTCTTTTCCATCATCTGTCTGTCTTTTCCATCATCTGTCTGTCTTTCCATCATCTGTCTGTCTTTCCATCATCTGTCTGTCTTTTCCATCATCTGTCTGTCTTTTCCATCATCTGTCTGTCTTTCCATCATCTGTCTGTCTTTTCCATCATCTGTCTGTCTTTTCCATCATCTGTCTGTCTTTTCCATCATCTGTCTGTCTTTTCCATCATCTGTCTGTCTTTTCCATCATCTGTCTGTCTTTTCCATCATCTGTCTGTCTTTTCCATCATCTGTCTGTCTTTTCCATCATCTGTCTGTCTTTTCCATCATCTGTCTGTCTTTTCCATCATCTGTCTGTCTTTTCCATCATCTGTCTGTCTTTTCCATCATCTGTCTGTCTTGTCCATCATCTGTCTGTCTTTTCCATCATCTGTCTGTCTTTTCCATCATCTGTCTGTCTTTTCCATCATCTGTCTGTCTTTTCCATCATCTGTCTGTCTTTTCCATCATCTGTCTGTCTTTTCCATCATCTGTCTGTCTTTTCCATCATCTGTCTGTCTTTCCATCATCTGTCTGTCTTTTCCATCATCTGTCTGTCTTTTCCATCATCTGTCTGTCTTTTCCATCATCTGTCTGTCTTTTCCATCATCTGTCTGTCTTTTCCATCATCTGTCTGTCTTTTCCATCATCTGTCTGTCTTTTCCATCATCTGTCTGTCTTTTCCATCATCTGTCTGTCTTTTCCATCATCTGTCTGTCTTTTCCATCATCTGTCTGTCTTTTCCATCATCTGTCTGTCTTTTCCATCATCTGTCTGTCTTTTCCATCATCTGTCTGTCTTTTCCATCATCTGTCCGTCTTGTCCATCATCTGTCTGTCTTTTTCCATCATCTGTCTGTCTTTTTCATCATCTGTCTGTCTTTTCCATCATCTGTCTGTCTTTTCCATCATCTGTCTGTCTTTTCCATCATCTGTCTGTCTTTTCCATCATCTGTCTGTCTTTTCCATCATCTGTCTGTCTTTTCCATCATCTGTCTGTCTTTTCCATCATCTGTCTGTCTTTTCCATCATCTGTCTGTCTTTTCCATCATCTGTCTGTCTTTTCCATCATCTGTCTGTCTTTTCCATCATCTGTCTGTCTTTTCCATCATCTGTCTGTCTTTTCCATCATCTGTCTGTCTTTTCCATCATCTGTCTGTCTTTTCCATCATCTGTCTGTCTTTTCCATCATCTGTCTGTCTTTTCCATCATCTGTCTGTCTTTTCCATCATCTGTCTGTCTTTTACATCATCTGTCTGTCTTTTCCATCATCTGTCTGTCTTTCCATCATCTGTCTGTCTTTTCCATCATCTGTCTGTCTTTTCCATCATCTGTCTGTCTTTTCCATCATCTGTCCGTCTTTTCCATCATCTGTCTGTCTTTTCCATCATCTGTCTGTCTTTTCCATCATCTGTCTGTCTTTTCCATCATCTGTCTGTCTTTTTCATCATCTGTCTGTCTTTTCCATCATCTGTCTGTCTTTTCCATCATCTGTCTGTCTTTTCCATCATCTGTCTGTCTTTTCCATCATCTGTCTGTCTTTTCCATCATCTGTCTGTCTTTTCCATCATCTGTCTGTCTTTTCCATCATCTGTCTGTCTTTTCCATCATCTGTCTGTCTTTTCCATCATCTGTCTGTCTTTTCCATCATCTGTCTGTCTTTTCCATCATCTGTCTGTCTTTTCCATCATCTGTCTGTCTTTTCCATCATCTGTCTGTCTTTTCCATCATCTGTCTGTCTTTTCCATCATCTGTCTGTCTTTTCCATCATCTGTCTGTCTTTTCCATCATCTGTCTGTCTTTTCCATCATCTGTCTGTCTTTTCCATCATCTGTCTGTCTTTTCCATCATCTGTCTGTCTTTTCCATCATCTGTCTGTCTTTTCCATCATCTGTCTGTCTTTTCCATCATCTGTCTGTCTTTTCCATCATCTGTCTGTCTTTTCCATCATCTGTCTGTCTTTTCCATCATCTGTCTGTCTTTTCCATCATCTGTCTGTCTTTTCCATCATCTGTCTGTCTTTTCCATCATCTGTCTGTATTTTCCATCATCTGTCTGTCTTTCCATCATCTGTCTGTCTTTTCCATCATCTGTCCGTCTTGTCCATCATCTGTCTGTCTTTTTCCATCATCTGTCTGTCTTTTCCATCATCTGTCCGTCTTTTCCATCATCTGTCTGTCTTTTCCATCATCTGTCTGTCTTTTCCATCATCTGTCTGTCTTTTCCATCATCTGTCTGTCTTTTCCATCATCTGTCTGTCTTTTCCATCATCTGTCTGTCTTTTCCATCATCTGTCTGTCTTTTTCATCATCTGTCTGTCTTTTCCATCATCTGTCTGTCTTTTCCATCATCTGTCTGTCTTTTCCATCATCTGTCTGTCTTTTCCATCATCTGTCTGTCTTTTCCATCATCTGTCTGTCTTTTCCATCATCTGTCTGTCTTTTCCATCATCTGTCTGTCTTTTCCATCATCTGTCTGTCTTTTCCATCATCTGTCTGTCTTTTCCATAATCTGTCTGTCTTTCCATCATCTGTCTGTCTTTTCCATCATCTGTCTGTCTTTTTCCATCATCTGTCTGTCTTTTCCATCATCTGTCTGTCTTTCCATCATCTGTCTGTCTTTTCCATCATCTGTCTGTCTTTTCCATCATCTGTCTGTCTTTTCCATCATCTGTCTGTCTTCTTTTCCATCATCTGTCTGTCTTTCCATCATCTGTCTGTCTTTCCATCATCTGTCTGTCTTTTCCATCATCTGTCTGTCTTTTCCATCATCTGTCTGTCTTTTCCATCATCTGTCTGTCTTTCCATCATCTGTCTGTCTTTTCCATCATCTGTCTGTCTTTTCCATCATCTGTCTGTCTTGTCCATCATCTGTCTGTCTTGTCCATCATCTGTCTGTCTTTTCCATCATCTGTCTGTCTTTTCCATCATCTGTCTGTCTTTTCCATCATCTGTCTGTCTTTTTCATCATCTGTCTGTCTTTTCCATCATCTGTCTGTCTTTTCCATCATCTGTCTGTCTTTTCCATCATCTGTCTGTCTTTTCCATCATCTGTCTGTCTTTTCCATCATCTGTCTGTCTTTTCCATCATCTGTCTGTCTTTTCCATCATCTGTCTGTCTTTTCCATCATCTGTCTGTCTTTTCCATCATCTGTCTGTCTTTTCCATCATCTGTCTGTCTTTTCCATCATCTGTCTGTCTTTTCCATCATCTGTCTGTCTTTTCCATCATCTGTCTGTCTTTTCCATCATCTGTCTGTCTTGTCCATCATCTGTCTGTCTTTTCCATCATCTGTCTGTCTTTTCCATCATCTGTCTGTCTTTTCCATCATCTGTCTGTCTTTTCCATCATCTGTCTGTCTTTTCCATCATCTGTCTGTCTTTTCCATCATCTGTCTGTCTTTTTCATCATCTGTCTGTCTTTTCCATCATCTGTCTGTCTTTTCCATCATCTGTCTGTCTTTTCCATCATCTGTCTGTCTTTTCCATCATCTGTCTGTCTTTTCCATCATCTGTCTGTCTTTTCCATCATCTGTCTGTCTTTTCCATCATCTGTCTGTCTTTTCCATCATCTGTCTGTCTTTTCCATCATCTGTCTGTCTTTTCCATCATCTGTCTGTCTTTTCCATCATCTGTCTGTCTTTTCCATCATCTGTCTGTCTTTTCCATCATCTGTCTGTCTTTTCCATCATCTGTCTGTCTTTTCCATCATCTGTCTGTCTTGTCCATCATCTGTCCGTCTTTTCCATCATCTGTCTGTCTTTTCCATCATCTGTCCGTCTTTTCCATCATCTGTCTGTCTTTTCCATCATCTGTCTGTCTTTTCCATCATCTGTCTGTCTTTTTCATCATCTGTCTGTCTTTTCCATCATCTGTCTGTCTTTTCCATCATCTGTCTGTCTTTTCCATCATCTGTCTGTCTTTTCCATCATCTGTCTGTCTTTTCCATCATCTGTCTGTCTTGTCCATCATCTGTCTGTCTTGTCCATCATCTGTCTGTCTTTTCCATCATCTGTCTGTCTTTTCCATCATCTGTCTGTCTTTTCCATCATCTGTCTGTCTTGTCCATCATCTGTCTGTCTTGTCCATCATCTGTCCGTCTTTTCCATCATCTGTCTGTCTTTTCCATCATCTGTCCGTCTTTTCCATCATCTGTCCGTCTTTTCCATCATCTGTCCGTCTTTTCCATCATCTGTCTGTCTTTTCCATCATCTGTCTGTCTTTTCCATCATCTGTCTGTCTTTTTCATCATCTGTCTGTCTTGTCCATCATCTGTCTGCAGGGGCGAAACTAGCACCTTTTCGTTGGGGGGAGGGTGTCTTGTAGAATTGCCCTGCCAAAACCTATGATGCCCTGCAGCGCTATAGGTAAAAATTCATGAAATGTATATACCGCAGTGTGCACGTGCTAAGGTCACTTATTGACAATTCGTATTAATTATTATAATTGATGTTTTGGAACAGTATTCAGCGTATTTTGTACTGACCTGCACAAAATCAATAAAGAAACAAAGTGTTCTTGCGTAAAACGCATAGGAAATGAATTTTTTAGTTCAACTAATATTGTTCTTTTGGTCTTTCACTTAAATCCTCTGCGCAAATGCACCATGACTTCGTTGCCCTGCAAGATCTTTGATTGCCCTGCCAATCGGGTTTTTGTAATTTGGGGCGTGTTAACCACCCCCCCCCCCCCAAGGGTGCACGGAAGTACGCTTTTTGATCAATTTTAAGAGTAAATTCTGACACTAATTGTATCGAATTGCCGTTTGTAAAATCCGCGCGAAATTTACAATAGGCAATTCGATACAATAAGTCAGCGGATGTCCATGTGAGAGTAGAAATTAAAACACAAAATTTAAATAAACAACGTGAAGCTAATCTAAATATTCGAAGCTTTTTTCCACAGTATTTTGCAACTAAAGAAGACAAAGATGAAATAATAATAATTAACAGATTATTTCAGGTAAGAAATGAGTGTCAGAATTTACTCTTAAAATTGATCAAAAAGCGTACTTCCGTGCACCCTTCGTGGTCCGTGTCCGCGTTTTCCCGCGAATAGCTAGACGCATGTGAGAGTGCATACTATTGATTAGCCAACTGAGGCCACGTGTTATTTCTAGGATTCAATTAACAGGTGCATGCATGTTCCGATTGAATTAACAAAATAATAGTCAATTAATGAGTCACATGTACAGTTTTCTAGGATTCAATCATTGAACAACTTTATGCTAATCTTAATCTGCCATCCAGCTGTGATGTCCCGATTGAATAATCTACATGATTCTGATTCAAATGATCTGAATGAATGATTATTTCTGTGCCAGTGGCCACATGGCACATGTTATAATATATTTCTAGGATTCAATCCATCTGTATACATGATGTGTCATCACATGATTTTCCGATTATTAAATTTCCTGTGATTGGGCATGAAATTGAAATAAGAAAACTGAAGATGTGGCAAATTAAAGAGTACTTAACCTTGTGAATATACAAAGAAGTTTACAGATGCGTAAATTTAATAAACACATTAGTATCAGCAAGATTAAGGACGGAAACTCATTTTGAACTTCACTGAACAAGAAGAGCGTTCATTGTTGGTTGGAATGTGCGGAATTTTGTCAACAATTACATCTGTTCTAATGCAAATGAAGGATAATTAATCTGTCCAAGTCAGCTTGAAAATTCTGCCGGATTTTCATGTTTCAAATTTTGAAATTTAACGATGTTGATATTGTATAATGCTTACATCGCTCTTTGCAAATCACCAACGCGAAGCGGGGAAGCGAACCAATACAAGTAGTTCTACTGTAAAGTATTAAATATAGCATTTCCGGTGTTGGCACTGTTCAATAATGCTGTTATTAATAAGTTAAAAGCAAATAAATTAAAAGATCTTAGACTTGGTATACATGATAATTGGCCCGATTTATACTAAAGACGGATGATCCGTCTGGACGAAAAAAGATAGTTCGTCTGATAATTCGTCTGTGTATAAACGCAGGCAAACAGACGGATCATCCAACAACACGAATTACGCAGACAGTCAGTTCCAAAGACGTTCGTTGAAATATAACTTTTATTCATATAGAACTTTTTAACAAACAAAATCTCGAACAAAATTAGCAATGGAATGTTGTACAATATTCAATGATGACTACTACTGTAACTGACCAGGGACCGCGGAGCATTTTTTGCATTGGGGGGGCGAACTAAAAATATCAGAGGGTACAGTGTACTAGAACCGAATGTTGAAGGCATGAGCCCTTTGGGGGAATTTTGAAATCTACAATCTCTGAAATGCAATTTCGTGCACTTTGGGGAAAGATTGTCACAAGAATTATTTGCAAATACTTGGTCGAAAGAAAAGCAGCTGACTACCAAATATACCGATCGTACCTATGCAACAAATGATGAAATGGCTTCTTTGAAACCCGTCTATCCTATCTTCGGAAAATGTCTATACGCGGTTTGACAATTCGTAGCTTCCAATCCAGATTTCGAACAAACAACACCTGATCGTTAGCAGTATTACAAAAGCTTTTATAGTTAGCTAAGCTGTCGGATATATAATTCAACTTGTTTATGGTTGTGAAAAATTATTATATGTTTGACAAATTATTGTGAGGGGGGGGGGCTAAAGCCCCTCAGCCACCCATCCCCCCCCCATGCTCCGCGGTCCCTGAATTCGTCAATATATGACAATATTTTATGTACAATGACTTTACAAAAGCCTACAAATATGTGCACATGGTACGGTTTTACAATTTAGCCAGCCGGCTATGGTTTTAGTTGGAGTCACGTTGTCTGGTTTTCAGTAAAACGCATTGTAATTGCAGAACAATTAATTGTAGATAATCAATGTTAATTGTGTCAACGGCCTACAGAATACAGCCACAGACCACAGAGTCCGTTTGTACACAGCAGGCTCCATACACACAACCTGCACCAGATGATTGATCGTACAAGAATACTGATATCGATTGTGACTCAACGACACTCTCCTCTGCAGAGGCAGAGCCACTTTTTTTTCAGTGGCTTTTATTTTATTCGTTCAGTGGCTTTTTGCGGATTTGTCATTTGTCTTGCATCACGAAAAAGGGGGTGTTCCGGGGGGTAGGGATAAAGGGCGGATACGGATGCGGATGGCGGATACGGATGCGGATGGCGGATACGGATGGCGGATACGGATGAGAAAATACGGATGAGAAAATGCGGATGGGGGATAAAACGCGGATGGGAAAATGCGGATGGGGGATAAAACGCGGATGGGAAAATGCGGATGGGGGATAAAACGCGGATGGGAAAATGCGGATGGGGGATAAAACGCGGATGATAGCATAAATGTCGCGATAATAATAATTTATAATTTTTTAATTTAATAATAAATTATAATTTAATAATTTCTATTATACTGACAATTATTTGCGAAATTAAAGGGACAATGTCACCCATATTTGACTAAAAAATGCATTTTATTTACAGTCTGAACTGCAATTCTGAAAATAAACATCGTAAATGGATTTATTTATGACATAAGAGTAATATTAAACGACTTTGGGCTTCCACATCAACATGTAAGACGACGTTTTCATACAAATTGACCTAAACTTGAAAAAGTGTCTGCCAACAATTAATTAAAATGGTATTTACAATCCATTTCAATCCTCGCATAATCTTAACCATCCGTACTTCTGTACACGCTTTTTGTGTTTGTTATTGCTTTATTTTGTAATTACAGTCATTCTTTCTCAGTTTTGTACAAGTTTTGAGAGAGTCAGAATTCCTCAAAAATCGGTGACATTGCCCCTTTAAAATGGGATGAAACTTGAAACTCTGGCAAAATATTCATTTCAGAAAGATCTTAATTTTATTAAGAAATTGGGAGTCAAAATTCGCAATAGTTTGCTTGGAAATGAAGGAAATGCAAATTTTGTCGCGGTTTTTTTTAAGAATCAAACCGTGAAACGGGCAAACTATATATCGTTTTAAAAGGAAATAATAGACAAGGAATTTTATTAGAAAGGGTGGTAACACTTTCGCAAATTTATATTTTGAAATAAGGTTGCGCACCCCCGCCAAATGTAAAAAAAAAAACCGCCGTAGAGAAAGAATTCCCAAAATACAACTCCCGGCCAAACTGAATTATGATTCTGCTGCAAATAAATTTTGCATTTCAATTTTATTCACGTGGATTAAACACATGTACAACAAATTTATAGCAGGTCGATTCTTGAGACTTGTAAATCGTTCATACATTATCAAGTAGATATGTCATCAGTGCTACTTTTACATCATTATAATAGTACATAATGTAAAATATTTCTTGTACAGAAACGTTAAACGAACTAACAAGTGAATAAAAATGAAAAAACCGCCATGCATAAGTACATATATGTCCGATATAACGTCAAAATGTACATTGTGTATGCACAACATCTTATGAACGACAACGAAAGTCAAATGAAAGAATTACAGTTAGTTAATATTTAAACCAAATTGCCGTAAGATTTGTAAATGCTCTGGGCGTAGATATTGCATAAGCCAATTTGGAAGTAAAGTTATTTGCGGATCAAAGTAAGGTTGCTTCATCCAGACGCAATTTCGATTAAGATGAAAGTAAACATTCCCCTCCTTGTACATTATTTCATTGCTTTGATTTGCGCGAAAACCTCTTTTCATTCTCGACACGATGACTAGATCATATGGTGGACGAGCGATGAGACCATCCGGTTTTAATGCCTGGGAGCATCCATGACAGGAACGTACCATAGGTGAGCAAAACTGCAAGAGATATAAAATAAATTCTCCTACCTTCGGTGTTGGTGGTCCAGGGAAAGCCACGGAGGGTGGTAGTGTTTGAGCAGACGGCACCTGTGAAGGTCCAGAGAAAGCCATGGAGGGTGATAGTGTTGGAGATGATGGAATCTGTGAAGGTCCAGGGAAAGCCACGGGGGGTGGTAGTGTTCGAGCAGACGGCACTTGTGAAGGTCCAGTGAAACCCACGGGAGGTGGTAGAACTGGAGATGATGGAATCTGGGAGGCTGTTGAGACTGATAATCCATCGGAAGACAAATTACCGGCATTCCTATAAAACGGCCGATCAATAATGGTTGTGACCTCCGGTTGGTTAGCAGTTCTACCACCCTTGCGTCGAGCTGTGGCTGCTTTACCTCCTTTTTCCAGTACCACTGCTGCTGTCGAAAGTCATCATAGCGGTTACGTTCATTCTCGCAGGACCTTTTCGCGAAGCCACTTTAAGTACTTTGCAGTGACACCTACTTTCTGCAACAGCAATAGCATGTGAACAGATCTTGGACGCTTTCCAGGCTGGACACTCTTCGCAAGTCACTTTCCCGTTTTTGCATACATCCACATAGTGCGGTCTTTTCGATGTCTGGCTTTCCACCATATAGGCGATCTTATCGGACGTGCCTGGAGCACAAACAATTGAACCTTCGCAATTCAAGAGTTTTTCAGCCTTTTCGGTCATGGAGGTTAAGACAGCCGGTTGGACAGATCTGATACTTTCGTCTCCCAGATCGACTGAAAGTTGGACCCGCTTCGCTGGAGGAGGTACGTCTGAACATGCGTCATCTGTGTTATCACGACCTGTTGAGGGGATGCAATCTATATTTGCTTCATTCGACATTCTTTTCGCATGAAATATTTTTAGATGCGCTTCCCGTTGACACGACGGAATTTCAGCAGTAAAAATTGTTGAAAAGCCCCCTTGTGCTATTTCATCTTTATTAATGAAATCAGCAAAATGGAAGCATGGTAGCCCTTCAACTTCAAGTGTCGGAGAAGTTGTTGAAAAATCATCAGTTTGAGAAACTAAGTTGCCAAATATCGACATCTTCCCAACTTTGAAATCACAGTCAGATCTTGATCTCCGTTGCAATTCCCATGCATTTACATATTGCCCAGACACGAGCAACACAATGTAGCAAATTTGTTACATTGAATGTCAGTTGTGACATTGAATGTAGCTAATTAAGTTGTGACACGAATGTTGATATGTCTATTATTGTTGCATGCGTAAGTCCTGAGATGTGGTAAATTTATAGGTCTGGTGAGAATTATTTGATCGATATTTGGCGCATAAAAGCGCTTGAATATATTTGGGGTTTGGAAATAATTGTAGGTAGAATTCATACAAAAGAAGTGGCAATCCTAGTTGAATTGATACTGCAGTACTAGTACTTGAAAAAATCCTTAAATTGTTATTACAACCGACTTAAAGGGGCAATGTCACCGATTTTTGAGGAATTCTGACTCTCTCAAAACTTGTACAAAACTGAGAAAGAATGGCTGTAATTACAAAATAAAGCAATAACAAACACAAAAAGCGTATTACTCTTATGTCATACATAAATCCATTTACGATGTTTATTTTCAGAATTACAGTTCACACTGTAAATAAAATGCATTTTTAGTCAAATATGGGTGACATTGCCTCTTTAATTTCGCAAATAATTGTCAGTATAATAGAAATTATTAAATTATAATTTATTATTAAATTAAAAAATTATAAATTATTATTATCGCGACATTTATGCTATCATCCGCGTTTTATCCCCCATCCGCATTTTCCCATCCGCGTTTTATCCCCCATCCGCATTTTCTCATCCGCGTTTTATCCCCCATCCGCATTTTCTCATCCGTATTTTCTCATCCGCATCCGTATCCGCCATCCGTATCCGCCATCCGTATCCGCCATCCGTATCCGCCCTTTATCCCTACCCGTGTTCCGGGACACTTAAAAGATAGCTGATATAAATCCTGAAAAATGCTCGGGACCGCGCGCTCCCTCCACGCTTCACGAAATTCCGTAAGACTAAATATTTAATAGGGTGACTCAACGACAATGTAACATGCATTCAAATTGGCATAACTATTAACTAGTTGGCCGGTAAAGATAAAATCGGACCTTGTGCACCTGGCTTAAAGTTTTCCGTATAAGAAAAACAAAATCTGACAAACGTGCATGTTATCGACAAATATAGTTACATATTAAACAAATCGTAACGATTTATAAACTATAGGCAAAAACGATATAATTATATAATATATACATGCTATGAAATAGCATATTAAAGAGGATTAGTTACAGACACTTATGTTTAATGCGACTCTTTGAAAACCAGCCAGAAATGTAATCCACAGGAAGTGTGTGTTGACAAGCAATCCTTAATTCAAAAATTTTTCGAATTCCATTTTGTTTTGAAATTAATATCGGCTATACAGTATATAAATATTCGTAACAGAAATTAGAATCACGAAGGCTAACTAATTATAATTGTTAACACCGAATATAATTGTTACTTAGTCAAAACTTATTCTTGTTTCTGTCTGTACAATGTACTTTCAAATCAACATATCACAAGAGAGATTTCCGGTTTTCGTTCACCAGGAAAGAGACGGCTTGTTTGAAATATAAACTTGTTAACCGCCTGTTGTGCTTACACCTTCGTGTTATCGTTGCTGTCGAAACAAAGATAACGTTCTATTCTATAAATTTGTGTTAGAACCTAGTCTAATTTGTGTTAGAACGTTTAAATAGCTTGAACAAAACACAAAAATAGAACAATTGTCAGGCTTAGTCATCGGCGAGCCTGAAATTGGTTTATAAACTATATATACACATTTATCTACATACACAACAATATTTCTTTGTTAGTCTTGGACATTATTGTACGCTGCATAAGATCGCTTTCTTTTCTTCTTTGACTGTTGTTTGCTATTTTGACTAGCCTTATTAATATCTTCCTTTTTTTTCTCCTGCGAGCTTGGGGAAGTGACCAATAGGAACTCGAGAAAAGGATTGGATAAAATGATTGCAGCCTGAATTGAAAGGACGCGTTCTTGATTTTTAACTCCATCAAATGTCTCCCAATAAACGCTATGCTCCCACAAATGTTTTGTAAAGCATACTTTTCCCTTATACGATTTTCCTAGAGAGATATAACACTTAGTGTTAATAAACATATGGGCACAGTGGAGGACACGGTGTGCGCGTCTGGCTATATTAACGCTCGCTAGTTTTTACCGTATTTGTAATAAATTAAAATCTTTATATATTCCCCTTCCTTTGTAGGGTTTTACATTACATTTCTATATTGAAATGCTAAAATGAATACAGTAAGGTTTTCAAGAACTTCGTATTAAAATTCAGTGTTTACAAATGTGGGCAGCAACTCCAGCAAGTCACGGGACTCTTGTAATATAATCCAGACACTTGTAAAATTTCAAAAATTTTCTTACCTACCGCGATAGAAACAAAAGTATGTGATAATTCTAGTTCATTACTTTCGTTTGTTTCGAAAAGGTATAAAACTAGGGAGTTATTCAAGGTTCACGTCAAATGTTACTGTAAAGGTGTAATAGTTCACAACAATCAAAATATGTCTATAATAACACTAGACGCTAATACTTCCTAAACGTAATTATGCATTGATAACATTTAGAATTTCCAAACATTACTGAATACTGTTAATTCTGTCTGCAATTACTTGTAGTTATCTTGTTCTATCCACTAGTTACAATAAAGTGACAAAGCATGTGAGACATCGTAAAATCAATAACTACTGCAGACATCTTTTATCGGAGCGAATGTAAACACAAGCTCGGCGTAAAATTTTTATTTTGGCTTCAAGCTCAGAAGTGAAACTAGGTCATAAATTCGAAATAAACTTACCGCACATACAACAGTTAATGTCATTTCCTTCTATACTTTCACACTCTTTGAGAACTTCTATAACGCCATTCAGTTCTAGCGTTCTCTGTATTGGAGGACTGTTTGAAGAAAAGCTACTTGTTGAATCGCATCGTGATCTCTTACGCTGCTTTGTAAAAATATCAATCGGGCCAGAGCTTGTTAACGTTTTCTCCGGCATTCTAGTAGTATTTATTCAGCACAGTTACCTTGACTGGCACTCGTCCAAATTCTATTCAGACAGAAAAATAAGACAGCTGCGTATTTTTAAAGAAATAAAAATACTATAAAAAATTCTATGATACCTTTAAACTGCACGCGGTCAACAACGACAGTTAATGAATTAGCACCTTTAGTTTGTTTATGTCGCCTCTCATTGGCTCATTCAGCTGATCAGCTCAGATACAAGAATGATTGTCATTTCTTGTTAAACACTGCTTGTTACGTGCAATTTGATAGGCTACCTCTTTACAGCTATTATGACGCACTTCAATGAATGGTTTTAGTACTAGCCAATCAAAGAGACTGTTAGAAATTTTGGCGGGTAAATGCATGGCTGACTTCCCGCGTTTTTTTACCCAAATCAGCTGCGAGAAGCTGCGTCTGTTTAATTAATTTTCTGTCTGAATTTGAATAGCGAGGGCGGATATCCGTACATAAGTATAAAGTACAAAGAACAAATGTTATTTTTAATTCCTCCTTATATTTGATTTTCAACATCGGATTTGTCGAAATTCAAAAATACTTCAAAATACTTACCATTCACATTCATGTGCGTGATATTGTCATGTCTGTAATGCAGGACACTATGCTGCTTATGAGAATTTATATGGCTATATAAGATTAATTTGGACATTTCACTCGACTTGAACAAACAGTAAATATATTGAATTTCTAAATTTTGTGTCGCTCCACAAAACCCAATGCTAAAGGCGAATAACTAACCTAACGGGGATGAGTTTCGAAGATTGCAACAACTATTGCGGCCCATTTGGAAGAAATCTGCAGCCGTGAGATTCTGGTGCAGCGCTCTGACCACTGACCTACTTCCGAGTCCACATGCCAAGAACTACAAAGTTAATGTACGTCTACATGTCAAACTTGATGCCTCCCCCCAATTCAATATTGCGAACAACCTTGAAACATCTTTGGGTAATTTACCATGACATAAACTTAACATTGAGTTGGGAGGAGGATTTGAATGTAAGAAGGAATTTTTCAGTGGTATAAACCGTATAATTTGTGAAAAGGGGAAAGTGGTCTCAACCAGTTTTGTCCAAGATTGTTGTGACAAGTACACTAGGTTCATGTAGTCTGGGTTATCCAGTGTAAAGGTAAATTATCTCAATTTTGCACTTCTCCCACACAGTTTTTCGTTCAAGATTTCCATCCACCAAAAACTTAGTTAACATTAAATAATCTGCCCTCTGCAGCAAAATCTGGCAGTAAATATCCTTCTTTTCGCAACATCAATTACTGAATCTGTTGAACAGTGCATCAGCACTAAGTTTTCTACCCGAAAGGCAACGTTTGTATTAAATTATTAAAATCCTAGAACAACAAAATATTTTCCAGAGTGTTACATATACTGTTAACGCTTGATGTCGATCTTGTCTAAGCAAGCCAGAGAACATGTCATGGGAGAACATGTCACGGGGCTTGGTTCGTTCGCCCTTATGTACCAAAACTTCCCATTTGTCGACAATGCGTTTATTTGTAACTTGCAGGTAATTAAAATGTTATCTCCTTTATCTATTCCAAATAATTTTAACGTAGTAAATTCCACAAAACAAAACAATAATGCTATCGCCTGCTATTTTTGTGATGTTATGTTTATCAGAATGATTGGTTACCACTAACCCAAAATGTCGTCCATGTATAAGCCCCCCCCCGTATATAAGCCCCCCCGTGTATAAGCCCATCAAAAACCGCTTACGAACTTATATAAGCCCAGGGCTTATAAGTTATAATCGGAGGTTAATTACGATATTCAAATACGATAATGACAGGATTCAAATTTCACTGCATAATCATGGGCGTAACTAGGCCTGAGTACAGCATTAGGGGGTGAACAAATTTTGCCCGACGAAAAATAAATAAAACATTTGTTTCGCGACACTAGTATGTTTCGCGACATGAGGAATCACAATTCGCTTAATTTTCCCCTTATTTTTAACGGTTTTTCGATTAAAAATCCCCTACATTTTCTCAAAATATTACAACAACATTTTTGGGCCTCATTTTGCCCGAGGAATTTGGTAAATTTTCCCGAAAAAGTGGCCATTTCTACACATTGGGGGGTGTCACACCCCCCACACATCCCCCCCCCCCCACACTATTTACGTCCCTGTACATAATGTCTCAATTTAACCCTTGATTTCTTTCAGCAAGTATTGTTTACCAGGCATTATTGTGAATGGCAAAGTAGAAATATGAACAAGACTAAAAAACTGCTAAACTCTAGACTAGAGTGTTTTTCTTTGTTGTGAAGGGGGAGTGGGAGAAGAGGCGGCGTACTTAAGACGGGGACTTACGGTACAAGGTCCTATAGTTCTTGGCGAACGTTATTATAAGACATGCCGATATATTTACTTCTTTGCAGGTAGCCAAAAATAATTCGCCTTGAAAGCGAGGCAAGGGCATGTTGTAAAACGCTGACTGAACTGGACTGGACTTGTAAAACGCGGACTCGAAAATCTGTAAAAAGCGGACTCGGACAATCGTTCGAAAAATTTGTTCTCGAGAATCGAGAACACTCTTATTAGAGAAATTCCCTTGTCCCCAGAACCCATCGTTTTCCTGGCATCTGAGCAGCAACTAGAAGATATTGAGCGCTTCTGCACGAATCCAACAAAATTTTGTGTTATTGGTGTGGATGCAACGTTTCAAATTGCCGGTTTCTATTTACTTTCACTACATTCAGAAATCTTATGTTACAAACAACAAAGGAAACCACCCCGTTTTCATTGGGCCAGGAATACTTCACAAACAAAAACTTTGCATGTCTTACAAGACACTGCCTCTTCTGATGTCTAAATACCGCGTTGGAACAAATGGAGTTTTAGTTTACGGAACCGACGGTGAAGAAAACATGGCCAAAGCCTTCTCAGATGCTTATCCAGACGCAAAGCATTTGCGTTGTGGTTTGACACCGACAACCGTCGCCTTCCATTCAACATGCATGGTTTGACACCTACCTATATTACCCAGCGACCACCAGTTGATCCAATATATCAAGCCCAATTAAACCAGTCCTCTTTCAACCTACCAAGCCCAGCAGTGCAGTCCATCAAGACAGAAACCAGATATTCCGGTTCATTCGCATTCGCGAGACTCCCATAATATACCTTGATATTCGAGCGTCACGCTGCTATGGCTGTGGAGAACTGTTAAAACCAGGATGTGTTTTGTCTCCTCGGGCTCCACCAAGCGATCTAGTTCGATCTGACAACTAGACTGCACAGGAAATACTATAAAGATGGGCAGTTACAAATATCACCAACTATCTCACCAGTCTATCTCCATGTCAGCTCGTACTGTGCACGAGCGTTGTGACAGCGGATTTGGACCCCCCGCGGATTTGGACCCCCTGGTCCATATCGTATATCCGCTAGCGGATTTGGAGCCCCTGCTATGAAATCAGATATATTTTCTGGGTCCTGAGTAGGAAGTCTGAATAATCAGCTAATTAGCCATTCGGCTAAACACTACATGTACGATACAAAAGTAAACAATTGACGATTTCGATTTCGAATGGAATCAAACATTTACGGAAAGATTACACAACTTTAATTGACAATAGCACACGCTAATTATCTCAACGTTATTTCTACCACGGTTAGTTCTACTTAAGTTTCAAGCGTTTTAGTCTAGGAGTTGGTGCATGGTTTACATTATTTGCAGAGCCACTCGCCTTCAGGTTCGCTCTTAATATTTTCACAAATCATGTAAACCCAGTTGCTACACAAGTCGCACTGGATCATGTCGGCCCAACTTCAGGCATTAGGCAACGACAAAACACGTCAATCTCGCAGAAGTTAATTTTTTTCTCGAATGGTACGGAGCTCTTGGGCTTGATTCGAGGAAATGGTTCAAATGATCCTTTCTTTAAACAGGTCAGGAAATGTTGCCGCATTTTACTCTTGATCGTAGGTAACGCGCGATGGGTTGTTACCAGCTGGAAGATCGCATGGCAACTGGCAAGCGAAGGCAATCGCAAAAACTCCGCAGTCGACTCCGCCCCGTTGGATCTGCCCAGGTGGAAGCTCAACTTCGAGTTTATTGTTATTCATAAGCGCCTGATAACATTGCGTTAGCTGTCCATAGATGACGTTAGTTGTTTGCAGCGCATGCTGTCATACAGTCGAACATAACCACCGATGGAGTTGAACAAACCCGATGATAGTCACCAGTATGATGTAGTTTAATTGATTCTTTTACTGAATTGATGGGGGGTCCAAATCCGCGAGAGGGGTCCAAATCTGCTAGCGAATATAGACCGGGGGTCCATTTTGAGGGGGATCCAAACCCGCTGTGACACCGGGCAAAAAGTCTTTGAGAAATTAGGCGTCCGATGGGAAAATACACTCAGGGATTGAGATTGGAGAAAAGACATCTATTAAATTCGGTTTCGGAAAAATCACGCAAATTTGACCACCAATACCAGTGCGCCAAAAACTGTCTGAGCCCGGTTTGCAGTTAGATCAAGTCCTTTGTGTGCTTTCCTCGAGTCACGTTTAATAGTCAAAATCCTGCCTCCTCCGCAGGCTCTTCTACATAAGTTAATATAGCATATATATAGATCAAATATAAATAATAGTAGTGTATAGATCTGTGGTTCGGAGTGCGCGGGCACTGCAAGCCCGGTAAAGACGCACGCCCGCGCTCCGCCATTAATTAGTCGTTTTCCTCATTATTTATTCTAATTATTCGTTTTCCTCGTTAATTATTCGTTTTCCTCGTTAATTGTTCGTTTTTTCCTCAATTATTTGTTAGCAAGCGACTGGGCACGAGGCAGGTCAAAATCTACATGAATAAATTACCTATATTTTCTCACTATTGACGAAGATATGATTTGCTCATGCGCACGAATGCAACCAGGTCTCGAAATCTGGGTATGCATCCTTATCACATAATTCGCAGATAGACAGAGTAACAGACCATTTGGACCTTATAACTTCATTATAACGATGCTTTGGAAACTTCTGGCTTTCCAGGAAGTGCAATATTTCCGGTGTGCAATTTTCTGCGCGTCCCAAAGGCCAACAGTAACATATATACTTCAATTTGAGCAGTTCATTAGAGAATATAATTGGTCATTTGTATTTAACGCTGCTGAAGTCGATGATGGGGTGCGTTTATTTATTTCTTGAGGCAACTAATAACATGTTTGATACCTTCTCCCCTGTAAATCAAATCAAAAGTGGTTAGAGGACTATATATAATATATCACTGGAAGAATCAAATGCATAATCATAATAAATAATAAGCACCAACGTGTAGGACAAGCCGAACGCTTTACGTATTAAAAAATAAAATTTTCTGAAGGAAAGAGAAAAATAAATTTTTTGAAAAGAGAAAAAAAACTGATATGCAGCCATAACCCAAAGCAATGGTGGAAACAGAGAAAGAAAGTTGTTGGAACTAAGAAGGATCTCTATTATAGATCTGAAACTGAAAACAAACTGAAAATCCCACTAAAAGAAAAAAATTAGTTTATTTTTCACAGACCTAACTAAGAACTAAGAACTAGTGGCTGATGGGTGGCTGACGATTACAGCAGATGCAGATGAGACTCTGCTGCCTCAGATCTCTGTGACGAATCTCATAAAAAAATTAAAAATATATAAAGCATGGCTACATGCATGGACATTTGATGTTTAAAAAAAGATAAAAAAGTTTTTTTAATTATTTGCGGTACCTTTTGTACATTAATTATATCCAATCAATCCACTATAACTTTCAAACGGAACCCAAAAAAATTTAACGTTCCCAAATCAACCCCAAAACAACCCCAAACCAAGTGCAATAAGTTAAATCCGATTTCTTACTAGCGTACTTACTAGTCGTATACAAAATGCGTAATCGTATCTCCTATTTGAGAATCTGGAAGAAATTTCCAATTGTTCGTAATTTTTGGATTTGGGGGTGGGTTGGCAAGTGATCTTCGGCTGTTTTGACGTTGGTGTGTTTTGGTAAAATGGAAGAAAGTTGTAAGAAACACAGAATCTCCTTAAAAAGCCTATGATTTGATCAACCATAACATTTTAACCATAAATTTTATGGACATTTGTTTTTAACATTGGTAATTTGGTTTGGTAGAGTAAGATACGTTTAGAAGACTTTACAAACGTTTACAAACAAAAAACAAAGTTCACAAATCAGGAGTGTAAAGAGGAATCCCAGAGGATCCCAATTAAGAATGCCCTGGCCAATATGGATGACATTATAAGCTTTGATTCATTAACCATTGTTGTTGATGAGAAAATGGATGAAGGTGATGACCATGATGACATTTTAATAATTGTTATTGACATGGACACACTTTTATGTCACTGGAATTGATTGTCCAAATGGTCATTGAATATGAAATAATCGAAATAGTCACAATAATATTCGGAAGAATAAATGGTATGAAATTGGAATTCAAGCAATGTGAAAAAAAAGAAATGGGAATAATGAATAGGAAAGATTAATAAAAGTAATTGTGTAATCCAGATTTCTGCAATTCCAATTACTGGAACCATATAGAGGTTGGGATTCAAAAACGAACCAACATTAAATAGACTTGATTAAGACGTGGGAGAGAAATAAGAAAAGAAAGCAACGAAACAACTTAAAATCTTAATATTTTTGAGTATTCTAAGGGTTATGGCGCACCAAAAAAGACCTTCTTGACTTAT
Organism: Trachythela sp. YZ-2020; assembly: GCA_016169945.1. Lineage (NCBI taxonomy): Eukaryota > Metazoa > Cnidaria > Anthozoa > Malacalcyonacea > Clavulariidae > Trachythela > Trachythela sp. YZ-2020. The sequence continues at coordinate 1,370,572 of JADLSH010000391.1, forward strand.
ATATGTGTAATCAGATCAACTTTGGAGTATGGTGCCCAGGTATGGAACGGCAACTTGACAGGATGATGATATTGAAAGAATGGAAAACGAGAAGCAACTGAAGCACAGGAACAGGCTTGAGATATACAAACTCGAAGGTTCAGAAAGAAAAACGTTAAAGGAATGAATAGATCGTAGATACTTTAAGTGTGAGTCTCATGACAGTTACTAGAAATAATCTATAATTATAACAGATTGTTTCCTTAAAAAATGCTGCTCTGGAAGGAAAAAAAAAAAGAAAATCGAAAAAAAATCCGAACAAATCCGAAACAGAACCGAAAGATTTAAACGCAGTCCGTTAGTATATGCAATAGATAAATACAACGATAGAATTGATAAATATTTTATAAGTAGGCTATTTAAGAAATATATATATATAGCCGTTCTATATTTATAGTCGTATAATTTTATATATATTTAGATATATTGTAATTAGTCGTAATTAGTAACTAGTAGTTGAACCAAATTTAAATTCTAGTTATTATTATTATATAGTGACACATGGTATCAATGATAAGAAGGAACTGACATGATTTTAACAATTGCACTGCACTGCACTGCACTGCACTGCACTGCACTGCACTGCACTGCACTGCACTGCTGTACAATTAATATTATTAATCTACCAAGCACCACGGCCCTTCTCCGGTTCCTCCTGTATTGAAGCGGCGACAATAGATGGCCCTTACTCGGCATGGACAAAACCTCCGAGAGAAAAAAATGATGATAGGAATTTAGATTAATATGTTGATGTGAATAGGAAACCATCCAAAGATTTTATAATGAATTCTGTGAAACTAATCACGCTTATTTTCGTAATTAAATTTTTTTATACAAACATAAATTAGGGAATATACAGCTGTACGATCTGACAGAAAAGTCCAGCAATTTCCCAGCTGACCTAATACAATTATATCAATTACTTTTATAAGAATGATTCTATTAAAATATTATTTTATATTAATTTCCTATCAATATCGCTCAAACTAAGTTATTAAGATCGTAAAGAAGAAACTTAAAGCTTGAGCAGTTGATAGGCGCAGCTCTGCTTTCTAGGTACACTGATAATTGCTTTTGTTCTGTCTGCCATCAAGGAAACGTTTAATTCATGTTGTTGTTGAAAAGATCAAAAGGCCCCACGAAAAAATATCTTTGAAATTTTAAGGATTATTAACCATTATATGAATGCAACGTTCATGGACTGCCCATGACCTTCTAATGTTGGTTAACTGGGCACAGGAAAACCTCGTTCCCATGCAGGGCCTGGGCATATGAATGGAACACGGTTGAAAATCAAAATTTGCTTAGGAGGAGTTTATATATAATTTGCATTATTTTTTCATGTCGGCCGATGAAACAAGTCACAGTATTCTTATGTTGCACACACTGTGCCCAGTGGCGGAAATTCACTTTTTTTCCGCTGGTGGGGCAAAGCCTCCTGAATTTCCGACAAAACTCAATTGGCTTTCTTTAGCCTTTTTTGGATCAACCTATTTCCGACAGATTGTTGACCCACCTCAAAACCTCTATCCCACCATAATCTCCACCCCGCTAAAATCCCCACCTCACCAAAATCTCCATCCCACCAAATCAAAATCATCGAATAGAGTAAAAGCCATGATATGCGTAACTATTAGTCAGTTAAAACCCGCTGAAGGATAAATCACCAAAACAGTCGATAAAATAGCCCTCAAAATGCTGAAAATCTAGAGAATCTAGATTTTACAAATATCCCGGGAGAGCATACTGAAACAGCAATACAGCATAGCATTATTTAACAATTATTCGCCGAAGGCGAGGTGAATATCGGTGAATATTTATTCACCGATATTCACCGAGCCTGAGGCGAATAATTGTTTTAGTAAAATTACATAGTCATAGGTGATTATTGGAAAAAAATAAAAAATGCACATTTCAAAAATATTTTAAAATATTTTAAAAGCGGCTTAAAACGCTTTAGGTGATTATCGCGTATTAATCCGAGGTAGCGCAACCAACCAGCGAGGTAGCGCAACCAATTGTGCTCAAACCTTAAAGTAATAAATAATTTTCATTTATGCCTAATGTTTACGCAAATTTAGACATGCTCGCACATGTTCCATTTGTACAAACATTTCGGCAACACGTTTTAATTAAAAAAGGCTATAATGACTTTTTCATGGTTGCTAAATATTAATAGTGTACATGCACTAAAATCTAAATTAAACAATGTCAATGATTGACTAATTTTGAAGCAATTGCCAAAATGGTGAAAAGAAGAACGATAAAAAAATTAGTATAGGAAATAGCACGGTTCGGTTTCATTAATACTTCGAGAACAAGTGCTATTTCCTATTAATATTATTATTAACAAGGAAAATACTATTGAAAAATAAAATTATACTAATAAAATTTTTACTAGGGTATTTGGGAGAAAATACCACAAGTGGTATTTTCTCCCAAATACCCATAGTAAAAATAATTAAGAGAAAATTTTGATGTTCTTAGCCAATCAGAAACGAGGAAAATTGTTAATAATGATATTAACACAGATATAGTATTTTGATAAGCTTGAGCCATAATTGCTCTTGATAAGCTTTTAATTGCTTTTGATAAGCTTGAGGTAACGAAGGTTCTCGTAGAACTAAAGTGAGCATGTGCATGCGGGCAGCGTTTTCCTCTTAGATAAATTAAAATAGCTCTTTCAGATCTAAATTGTTCTTCCTAGGGGTACAGTAATATAAGAACCATCCCGTCCGGTGACACAGTGTAAACCAGAGTATACCCCAAGAATACCTGCGAGGTTTAGTAGAGTCAAACTGGAAATACTCTTCTCCCATACAACTGAGGCGAAACATAGGCGAAATTACAATCAGAATGTTGAAGGGTTTTTGTGGATTAAATTTCGAGCGAAAATTTTATACATATTTTAGACCTAACCAGAAGCAGTTGCGAAAAATGCATCGGGAATCGAACCTGTGATTCCGGTGCAGCGCTAGCTCTGACCACTGAGGTATAGGGTCCAGATGCCAAGAGCTAACACTTCATGTATTGTTGGGTAAATATTCTATATTTTTGACTTCTCACTCTAGTATAGAACATTACTCTACAGAATACATTTTGTATTATGCGTATATTTTAATTACAACGTGCATTGCTCATTGTAAAATTGATGTATTAATTATTGTAAATAGACAAAAAATACTTTGGCTTTTCATAGCAATATGGATATTATGGCTGAGTTAAAAATATATTCTATTTTCAAGCTATCTTATATATTCCCCCCCACCTCTCTGTACATTTTTTTCACATAGCTCAATATCACGCCCGTAGTATAAACACATCATATATCTTCATTACAATAGTTGTAGATGTTAAACACAATATAATCTCTGTGTAATCATCTCCTACATACTTTTCAGTGAGCGAACTATAGTCGCTTAGGCCGGGGTTACCATTGTCCATTGAACTAAATTTTACATACAAGTTCCTGAATGGGGATTACCGTATGTATAGATTATGAGCTCAAGATTTCTATGAGGTGATAGTTGATGAGGGCGAAGCCCGAATGAACTATCATCTCATAGAAATCGAGAGCGAATAATCTAATTGTTTTAGTAGAAACCAGCAAGAAAACAGTATTTCAAAACATTTTTCATAATTTATTGAAATAAATTCGTTAAAAATCGCGCCGAGGAGACGGCTGTTTCGCTACTCGCTATCGACAATTAGATAGCGAGTAGCGTAGCCAATCAAATTACAGCATTTGCAATAGTATACTAGTATGATTCTACTAAAGTGATATACTGTATAGGTGTAGCATTTTAATGTGAATATACTGCAAGAAAACAAGACGCTCAAAAGCAATTAAAGACAAAGGATATATATTGATCTGCAATTAACAAAAAAATAATTTCTTTTACACGAGTTCTATAGTTTCATCCAATTTTGTGAAAAGGCAGAAGAAATCTGACTCCTGTATATACGAAAAGAGTATTTCTATATTTCTAATCAAGCAACTTTTCAAATTGTTCAACACTACACTGGAACACAACAATCAAGAATATATTATTTGTATACTGCAGCTAGGTTATCGATCCTTACGTTTTGCACCGTCACGTGACAAAATTCTAAAATCTTTAACGTGGAACCTAGATCTGGCTGTTTAACATGTTTTGTATGTCATATAACAAGTATTCATAACAAGTTAAGAAGGTATTTCTGACGTCAGCATTGTTTTCAAATGCCGTTAAAAGCTACGCTTTTTCCAAACCTAACGCGAAAAACTTAGGTTAACTTTTAAAAGCAATATAAAGTATCATACTATTAATTAACAGAATATATAGACATGTGTAATAAAACATGCACATCTTTCCTTGAGCGTTTGTTTTTTGGCCGCCATGTTGGATGTTCAATGCCATCAGATTGATTAGTTTTGCGAGTATATAGCCGACTTTTTCGTAGTTTTGCAAGTAGAACTCTTCAGTAGTTTTGAGAGTATAGCACTTTTTAGTAATGATCTATAACCGATCTATATAATCATGAGCTATATATAACCGCTCAGCTATAGCTCGTTCTTCGATCGAACTCGTGCAAATGATTTCGCTAGTATAGTCTTTGAAACTAAATCCTAACTCACTCGGACATATTTCGTGTAAGTTTCTGAATACTCAAGCTAGTTTCCTGCAAGAGCTATAGCATAATTAATACTACGAGAAAATTACGTATTGCGCCTATTTAAACATTATTGTTAAATTATGCATTGATTGTCAATTTTTTGAACAGCAGCTGGGTAAGATAATTAATAATCAGTTTATTGCATTCGGCTTACAGATCTGCCAACTCACCCGATTTCGTTGGGTGTCACCTGATTTTTTAACAAATCTCCAGATCACCCGATCAAAGGTCACATTCACCCGATTTTTCTAACTATTAAGAACCATATTGATGATAAATTAATTGCGCCGAAATATTCGTTTCAAATAACTTCCAATTCGCACTAATCCTAATAAAATGAAAAACAACCATTTTCGCTCAACCATTACTAATTACTGGGTAAAAATCTAAAGTTGATTAATGGAGATTCGCGACGAATTTTTATCTAACCAATGCCATGGTGAAAAGCGTATATATGAACTATGCTCAAATTCTGTTGCTGCGTTCTTTATACAGATGTTACTCGAAATCAAACAAAATATAATGTGTACACATTAATTACGAATAAATGACATGTTCAGACATGCAATATCGCCCACCTATATAATATTGACAGGGTTGCTCCATGGGGTGCTACTATATAAGAGGCAACGCCATCCCATTTTGGGACAGTTGCAATTGCAGTGCTACGGTTAAGTACTGAAGACATAAAGCTAAATATGAAGTTCGGTATTCTTGCACTAGCTGGTCTGTTGCTTATAGTGAGTTACACTAATGGTGATGTGTATCTACACAATCTAAGAGGTTCAAACAATCGTTTGAATGGAGCTGGAACTGCTCGAGCAAATAATAATAGAATGTTCGACTCTCAGGTTAGTCTCATTGCCTATCCCGGTACATCTTCTATATAGAATATTTTGGCTAAATGGCAGTTTAAAGAAATGTGGTTCCGATCGACATGTTGCAGAAAAGAAAAACTGATCTATTTTTGTCGTCTTTCTATAGAACAACAATAATGGAGGTTACAATGTTGGCGACAAAAATCAAGCATCAAACAGCGAGGAGACACAGTTTAACATGGTAAGTCTTCAGAAGCTGTAGACTATACAGTATAAACTGAAGGTCATGCAGTAAATGCACCTTGTTTTACTATATCCAATGCAATCATAATTATATATATATCGTACAAACTTAATGTCCGTCTGAATTGAATTGAGAAGACTTCCTGGGTGTTTTGTGACTGTTGGTTGTCTAAACTGATCTACCTGTTCTAAAATAATTCTGAATATATCATAAATGCACCATTGTAGAATTTATTATTTTAATACCTAACTAAGTCCATAGTTCTTAGTCTGGATTTGCATTTTGTTGCAAAGCATATAGTATTTTTGATTGGTTTTGCTATATTAAATTTGATGGGTTCGAAACGTTTCACCATGCGAATCGCGGCTCAATCGCCACCATAATCGTCATGTGTCACGCTGCCTTTACCATTATTTATCATCCAGAAAACAAAAAGAATCTAAATAATTGACAAAGCAGACTACTGGAGTAAACTATAATACCATTCTTTCAGCATTACTTCCAGAGTGGCAAACACTATGCAAGTTCTTCAATGCTGACAGGAAAATCTCTGCTCACAGTTGAATGGACCAATCAACATGGCTGCGGTGATCGGGATTTAAACTGCAATATTGTTCTTCAATACCGATGTCAAGATGATACCAAACATCAAAAGTTGAATTATCACTCAATAAGGAATGGTAAGGATAAATAGAGATATGCAAGAAACCCTATAAGGCTATATATATACTGTATATCGAAAGCAGAAACCTTGTTAGTGATTTTCATGTTGGGGGCAAACTGAAACGTTTCTAATTGCATGCACAGAAATTGCAATATGAGTAATATGCCAATAAATTTGAAATTGAAGGAACTAGATTAAGTTCCGAATCATCTACTCGAACCGACTGGACCTCGAAGCTGTTAGAGCTCAATTGGTAGAGCATTGGACTAGCAATCCAGAGGTCGCGTAAAAACATTAAAGTTCTCACATAGACCCTTTGTTTTACCGTTAACTATCCGATTTCAACGTGCAAGCTTTTCCTCGAAACATCATTCACTTGATATCCCAAAACTAATCTGGCTGTCTTATTCTGCATTACTTGCAGATGGTTTAGCGATCCTTGATTAAGAGCAGACCCCCACACTGAACAGCAGTAGTTTAATTTGGACAAAAATAAAGCTTCAGCCACTTGTTTCAGTGCACTATTCGGTATATATTTACTAAATCTAAACAGTAGACCTAAGACTTTTGAACAGTCCTTAAGAAGCTGTTCACAATGTGGCCTCCAAGTCAGTGATTCAGGAACCTTCAATCCAAGTAAATCCACACAGGATAACTGTTCAATTGTAACACGATTCATCTCTAAGTTCACCATTGCTGCTCACTTTTTTACGACTTCCAACCAAAAAACATTGGTCCTCATTGTGATCGCTAAAATTGCTTTCCGAAAATAACATGCACGCTCGTATATGTCCAGAAAAGCGTGAGAAAATACCCTTAGATCGCTTGGTTTGGTAACAACTGCAAGGAGGGTGGGTGACTTTCGATGAAAAGTGCAAAATTTAATTTTGACTTCGTTTTTTACAATACATGTACAAGGTTTCTTCAAAGGTGCTTTAATTAAAAGGGTCACAAACCCATTTCCAAGCCAAACATTTTTGTCTGAAACCCATGCAGTTACCCGACTCACCGATTTGCCAAATCCCATTCCCAAGTCTAGTACAAATCCCAATTTCGCAGCTCCCATTTTACCCCTTCTTAAAGGCATACTTGTTTTTCATATACTACTGTAGGACGTCTAACACACACTCCACAATACCACAAAAATACCTATACCCGTCGCTCAACCAAGAACTCCAGATTGCATCATGACTCAGCTAGTTACACACGAGGTCTTCATGAATCTTGGGAATGGTATGATAAATGCGCCAAAAGAAATCGTAATCAAGGTGAGTTTACAAAACAAACAGCCCAAAATTTATCATTGAATAAAAAACTAGAGTAAAAGTCTCAGTCATATTGTTATATGCTGGCAAATAATCAGGCTAGAAACTTGTTGGGTGCTTCGTTCCTGTGTGAAACAAATTGAGAATTTTCCTTTTTATTATAGGATTATTCACCGCTGATCAGAACCTGAAAGGACAGTCAAGTATCTACACACGTCAAAATCCAAATGGCGGTCGTAGTGGTTATGAATGCCCCGAGGAACGAGATTACTATCCTTACTGGCATCCTACTGACTGGATTGATATAGCAGTGTTCGCTCATAATAAAACAATGTGTCAATATTATCAGAGAGAAAGTTTTAATGTTAAAACTAAAGGTAAGTCTTGAAGAACGAGATAACATCCTTATACTCTGCCTCATACCGTGATTACCGGCATCCCACTGACTTGATTGATATATATAGCCGCGTTTGCTCATAATGAAACTATGTGCCAATATTATCAGAGAGAAGGTTTTAATGTTAAAACTAAAGGTAAGTCTAGCTGAGGAACGAGATTGCTATAGCCTTGCTCTGCCATGTACCCCGAGCCTATGTCATAGGTAGATTATATCCTTACTGGCATTCCATTGACTGGATTGATATAGCGATATTTGCTCATAATGAAACTAATGTGCCAATATTATCAGAGAGAAAGTTTTAATCTCAAGACAAAACGTTACAGGTAACTCTATGTTCTGATGATGAAGAATGACTTGAGTTACGAAACGGTGTTGGTGACACAGTGCTTATACAGTGATTAGTGCATTGTCCTTTTCACAGCTGTGACTGACGCTGTTGTCGACCTCATTAAAATTCTCCTCAGTCGCATGTGATAAGAATTCCCTCATTCTGCATGACTCTACCAAACATTGTAGGTTTTTTCTGGGTGAACACTGGTTTTATATTGCAGTGATTAGTGCATTGTCCTTTTCACAGCTGTGACTGACGCTGTTGTCTCATTAAAATTCTCCTCAGTCGCATGTGATAAGAATTCCCTCATTTTAAATCGCCGATAGACAAAATATTTAGACAACGTGCATTTTCCTAAAAAAGTCCATATTTCTCTGTTTGCAGGTGAATGTCTTCAATATTACAATCCGAAATCAGATGGTTTCCGCCATGATTCGGTACATAACAACAAAATTGATTGCGAGAAAAATGAAGGCTTTTGGGTTTCATTCAGCAACTATTTAGAAGAATACCCCAAGTATCAAACAGAACAAGAATGTAAAGCTGCAAGTTCTAGCAAACTTCGTCTTCTCTGGGCCATTCCGTATCGCTCTGAAGATATCGACAATTTAAAAATGAGTGACGGGGACAATGTGGAATCACTGAAACGCTGCTTGGTCGCACTTGACCCTCCAGAATGCAAGAAAGCTCCGTATACAAGATCAAATCATTTAGGAAATGCTCAAAATGTGGTTCCTCTCAATTATACATGGGTACTTCCACATTTCCCGTCTGGTCATGCACAAAGATGTGTCCTAAGAATAAGGTTAGTTGAGGCTTTCACTTTTTAACGAAAAGTTACTTTTTAAATTAATCAGCTTCCGAAGGAGGCTGATTGGGGAAGGTCGTATATGCGTCGAAATTCATTGAATACAAAATAATCAATTGAGACATTATATACTGTCGTTAGTTCTGTTTTCCTCTACTTTTCTCTCGTTCCCTATTATCTTCATTTTCTCTCAATAATTATTTGATAACTCAAAGTCAAACTCATAGTCAAGCGGCAGTGACTGCATGGAGATATATTATCATCTTATTTAATATGCAACTTGACATATAGTTCACTGCATTTGTCATTTGAAAATATGTGTTGACTGTGCAGTATTTTCTTTCGTATTTTCAGTAGATTCTAACTGAGTCATAAAATTGATATTTTAAGAATGAACATTTCACGTAGGTTTGATTATATATTTATTTATTGTCAATCTCATTGGAATGTTGGTTGTACAGTATATTTCCTCGTCTTAGTCTTAGAATGTTCAATCAATCAAGTATGTTTTACTTCCCAGGCAGTAGAAGATTTCTCATTACTCGTAAACGACGCTTTCCTGAAACAAATTCTAATTCCAACATTAAGAAATTATAGCAGAAATAGAACTGGTGTCAAGTACATGTATATTGTATTGCATGCCTTTCGCAAAATTTTTACAAAAAAGGGGGAAAATCCAATTTATTGCGAGTATTTTTTATCTGATTATCATAAAGGGTAACTCTACTAATTCATTTCACTGATTTCAGGCTAATAGATGACCATGGATTTGAGGACGGAGGGACAGGCTGGGCTTCAAAAATATGTTGTAATCATATTCTCTTTTTGTTCAGGTACAACATTTCTACTGGAGATTATCCACCATTTAGCACATTCAGTGATGAAAATAATGATCCGTAAGTATATTTCTATAGTTTATAGGTAAATTATATGAAACGTTGTGTTTCTTCTTAGCTTTGAACGACCTTTAAAGAACTAATAAGACCAATTCGTTATGTTTGAAAAATTATTTCAACGATAAAGATAATGTCATGTTTTATTCTGAAAGAAATTATTTTCTGTCTAGGAACAACGGCGTATATTCTCCAGTTCAAAACAATCCAAAAGTAAAAGTTGGTCATGTTCAGCTGCCATTGCAACTGGCAATCAACACAGCTCAATTTGGACGCACTTTCCAAGATCGTTCTCATTTATTCAAACTCGTACCCAGGCCTAAAGCTGTCTCAGATCATGACGTCATCAATAATCTGAACATCCGAGGAAAGCGCGGGAATATCGTACAGGTTTATCCTGCAGTAGAGTACGACTTTATCCCGAAACGATTGAAAATTGCAAGCACAAGTCTGGTGCACATCCAGTGGACCGGTGAGTTATGTGACCTTAAAGTAATGAAGTATATATAACCCATTACAAGTGATGCATATGGGCAATGAATATTCGAATCTAGTTTATTTACCATTTGTCATTTGTTTATTTATCATTGGGCAACGTTGAATTTGTTATGGCGTTCCTTTCCCTGCAATTGCATTTTTAAAAGTGCATGCATCAAAAATTGCCTCGTGTAACGTATATTAATACCATTTTGCTATGTATACAATAACAATGATATTAGCTGTACTTAAAATGACTATATCTTTCTCTCAAAGGATCAAATACGAATCCCAGAGGAAATGACGGGCAAGGAACTGCAGGTAAGCGTAACTGAATCATATAAATTCAGTGAAAAAATATACATGTTAAGGTGGCTCGATATAGTAATAACAAACAGGCCTTATTCAAGAATCGCGAAAACAAAACTTCATACTATATGAACAAACCCGCGTGACCATTTGTGCGCGCGGGAATATTAACGAAAGAACTTCCAAAATGACCTGACGGCGCAGTTGCTCGCGCCATCTTTCTCATGCGCATTATGTTATATGCCGTTTTCATGCCAATTGCGTGACGCAATTAAAAAAAATTTTTGAAAAAAAACAGTAACTATCTCATTATTTTTATTCCATTGTTTTGTTTTCAAATTTTGCATGCTATATTGCACCGCATCTTTCATTAAAAAAAAAAATTTTGAAAAAAAAGAAAACGATATTTTTATTTTTCAAAAAAATACAAAATTTTTTTTTATATTTTTTATTGTTAAGGTCTGTCTTGCAAGTAACAAATAATGCAAGAATCGAAAAAAACTTCATACTATGAACAAACCCGCGTGACTTCATTTGTGCGCGCGGGAATATTAACGAAAGACTTCCAACTACACGAGGCGATAGCAGTTGCTATTTTGGTCAATGAATGTTATACTCGTATGTTGCCATGCCAATTGCTGACGTCATTAAAAATTCCATTTTTGAAAGTAGAAAGATGCAAAATATCTCATTATTTTGATACCTGGTGACCTATGCCTAAAAATAGGGAGTTTAAAAATTTCAAAGTGTTGAACACCTAAATTTTTAAAAACTGTATCGATCCACCTTAAGTTCCAAAATCCAATTCAATTTTTGCAGCTTTTTCTAATTTTTCAAGTATTTCGTTTCAAAATTGCAACACAAAATACGACAAAAACAAATACCCTTCAAGTTTTCCTCTAAGAGCCCTTTTTCCAGACAGACAAAAGTGCCTCTTCCTAAAACGTAGTGTCCCTCAACTTAACATTGCTTACTACGCCCCTGATAAAAACTTGATATAGACACATGTACACTTACGTGCCTAGTTTTTAAATCAATTGGACCAGATTGAGAATGTGATATTGTTATGCAGTGTATGTATATATCAACTTAACTCGTAATTTTTCGTGATTAAACTTATGAATAAACTTAGACTAAAAAATATCTGCTACTGCATGCTATACATGCACTTTCATATTTTATTTCGCAGGAACTGATCGAAACAACATGGTGGAAATGCACGATCCTTCAGTAAATTACCCTGTAACATCAGAACTACCATTAACCATGTTCCCTGATGCTGAAATCGTCTGGTCAAGTGATAAGGAGACAAAGACCAAAGAAGATCTTATTCTAAGTATGGCTTCATCTGGATACTACAACAGCATGACACTTTGCAAGGCTTCACCACAGAAACAAGCATTTAATGACTTATTAAACAACGCCCCAGCTTCGTATCGTGGCATGCTACTGAGGTTTGAACCTGGTACATATTACTACATGTGTACAAGGAATAACAACTTCAGCAATCGAAATCAAAAAGGAAGACTTGTGGTCCGAGATGTACGCTCAGCCGTCAAGAAGTAAAAACATCGTTCGTGCTATAAAGAAAACTTTTGCTTGTCTCTAACTTGCAAAACCATATTTACTGGTATAGGCGACTAGTTTGATTTGACTTACATTAAAAAACCCTTCTAAAACTGTATGCAATTGAACTTAATTTATGACGTAATATGCAGGCAAAACATTTTTAATCCTGAATAATCCGGACTTGTGTTGAACTTCTAAGCCAAAACCAAGGGGTCATCATAAGGCCTCCCATTTTCCAAAGTGGGCAGTTCTAATTGTAAAATGAGTAGTTCTAAAACCTAAAATGGGCAGTTCTAAAAATTGAGTTTTGGAGAGAACATGTTGAATTCACAAACCCGAAAAGTGTCTAAACATTCAATATTTAATATATTGTTTGAATTGGTCATTATGATCATATAATACTTTCAAATACTTTTTACATTTTAACAAATTCCTAAAATTTTCTATCTTTGGGATAAACCTGTGTCAGTGCTTAAAGCCAGGCTAGCCAGCTTCACCCGCCCAGGCGAGGGAATTCGCGACACATTGCCTGTTCCGCCGCCAAAATGGACAGTTCTAAATTTTTCTTAGGATGACCCCTGCCAAAACCATACTTAAAATTTGAAGAGTAATCATGTAGTCACGGGAATTTGAAAAATCATAAATTACAACCGTGCATTATATTTATTATCCTGCCATTCTATTTACATATCGAACAAACGTTAATATCTTGAAAACGAAAAATACACCGAAAAGCTAAAAAAATAGCTTATACATACAGATTTAGAAGTTCTTTTAAGCAAGTTAAACCTTGTTGTCGGTATCCTTAAATATCATGATTTTGCTTTACAACTTTTAAACTTTGTTTTTGAACTTTCGTTCGTCCATACTTGACAAACGTTAAACTTTGGATAATTAACATACCTAGTTACTATCGTTCCAGTTTACGAAAACGTAGAACAGAACAAAGGTAACTATAAGCATTACAATTATCTACATATAGTGGATAACTCTTGTCCAAAATTCTAATCTTAATAGTTACCTCTCTCTTATTGTTGTATCTTTGCTTTCGTAAACCAGAACAATAGTAACTACAGATGTGAATTATTCAATACCGACTTCAATATCGAGAGAAAATCAAAGGCCATTAAGAGGAAGAGACAAGCTAAATTTTTCTTTATTAGCACTTGAACCAACAGGCTTATACACATGGTACGGAATAGATATGAATGTAAAAAATCTTAGTTTGATCTAAACTATGATTGTGGGTTTTAATTTAGTGTAATCATACAAAAATGAAACTATAGACATAGACATAAGACTATAATAGTTCAATATCTGTCAACTTAATCAGGGGGATGTTAGATCTAGATTATAAAAATCAGAGCAACACCATTGCTACCTACCTAAATGTCTTTTATATAGTTTTTTTGTGAACTTCCAACGACGTATGTGCATGATATTTGGTAAAAGTGAAATTTGAATTTTCATCTTATATAAGATGGTACAATTAATATAGCAATGGATCAATTTCCACGAGGGGCAAATCACTTTAAAAGTCTCGTACACTTCAACGAAAAGTCCGAAGTCTTTAAAAGTCCCAATAACCCATGACCATGTAACTATACTTGACAATTCCAATACTCTTAAAATCTAGAATATACGACTGAATTGAATGAAAATCCCCAAAATCTGAAAGAGTATGGCGGAATCGACATCCTGTTTCATAATTATGTGATCTACTTCATGCAATGTATGGATTCTGACAACTGCAGAATATTCGGTTCCATGACAACATCAATAACTAAATACAAATGGAATAAGTAAATACACCAACAATATTTTCATTATGAATAATATGATATTTAATTCATACACATGATTAACACTAATGTATTCATAATTCAGTACTTTGTATTCACATCGCTGTAATGCTACTCGTGCATCAGACATCATTCTATCATCATTCTATCATCATTCAAATATCAATATTGCAGTGTCTGCAGTCTGTTCAGGTTTTGCCACAGAACATTCAATGACATTGTTATCATTTGAGTATTTAGTCCAAACAAGACAAATATATTTTAAGTTTAGTGACTTGTAAAAAAATGGGAATATATACGCGTCTAGTTTGCAGGAACGCGGCAAATAGTAGTTCTTTCCTTTGCTTTCGAGATATATGATTATCGCCTTTTGCACTATGTCACCTAACTACTCTCCATCGTCGCTCTGTGAGAAATTGGGATGGACACACGGAGCATAAGAACCCCACCTCAGCGCAATTACTGTACCTATCATACGTTTTATGGCCTAATCGCATAATCATTGAAAGCCAAGTATACTGAGAACCATGCATACAGTAAAGCCCCGCATAAAAGAACCAGTGAATTTTGACTTCAGGCTCAAGTGGTTCTGATATAACGGGTACTTAGAAAGAAATCAAGCTGAAGTGGTTCTTAACTGGTTCTTATTTCCAGTCAAAAACAATTGTTCCTGGTTTAGAGTTTTAAACCTCTTATTGTATACAATGAAACTAGTGAATGAACTGTAATTTAACTGTTAATTATATAAACTTTATACCCATCAAGTACTGAGTGAACAAAGGGCCATCATGATGTAAGTTTTTTGAATATAGTTATGCAAGTTGAATTATATGAATTGATTGCTGCTTTGATAAAATAAATGCATGCATGATGTGGTTGAAAGACATAATTCCTGCTAGCAAGATTACAGTATTTTGTTTTCTTCCTAGTACCTGCTTACTAATTCAGCTAGAGAGTTTAATAAGGTTTTTAAGAACCAGTTTCATTTGTCAGCCTGAAGTGGTTCTTGTATTTTGGGTGCTTAATTGCCCAAATTTCAGGCTGGTGGTTCTTAACCCACTGGTTCTTTTATGCGGGGCTTTACTGTACTTATCATTCAAGTGATACAGCATATCACTTGCACAAAGTAGTTCAGATTTAAAAGATTTGGCTTTCTTTAATTAACGTACAAATATAATATACTTTCCTTGCGAGAGCTCTTATCTATCGCCAACCAATGCATTAATCTCAAATATCTCAAAAACAAAGAAAATATGAAACACTATATATGATAGTACACTATAATTAGTTTAACCTAAGTAGCTTTGAGTTCTATATCGCGCAAAAATATATGATAAAAAATTTTATAACGCGATAATCATACGACAATAAAATCAATCTTAATCGTGAACAATCAGAGGGAAGGTATACCCTATTCAATTAATTATTATTCATAAATATATATTCAGTATATTGTATGCTATTTTGAAGTAGCATTTAAAGGATCGTCAAAAATACTCGGTGAATCTTCATCAAAAATCGATACTTTACTTTTTCCTTTCTTTTTTCCTTTCGTCTTTTTTGTTGCCTTCGATGTCGACGCATCTTCACTTGTCACTGATTCTGAAAACCACAACAATAATAGAAACGTTTAATAACGGATTGTTCATGCACCTTGGATGTATTTTCAATATTATTATGTCCAAGATTGAAGTGTGGCGTTCAGTTAGCCATCGTTTACAAGAGACCGGGAAGAAGTCAGAGCAGTCGTTTCTTTCACGATAATGATTTGATGATTGTATTTAATGATAGTGATTTCATTTAATGTCGAGAGGGTTTGGTTGTCCAGTTCACCCGAGGCAGAAGCAGATGCTCATGATACACGTGATCGCCAACCAACGCCTAAGGAGTAAGGGTAGTTTTCAGTTAGGAGGAAAACTGTAGGAATGACATCGGCAGATAAGGTTAACGATATACGAGGATGAAACTTCCCTACTCAGTCTCATGTAAACACACTGTACAATTCTGTAAACACACTGTACAATTATGTAAACACACTGTACAATTCTGTAAACACACTGTACAATTCTCTAAACACACTGTACAATTCTCTAAACGCACTGTACAATTCTCTAAACGCACTGTACAATTCTGTAAACACACTGTACAATTCTCTAAACACACTGTACAATTCTCTAAACACACTGTACAATTCTGTAAACACACTGTACAATTCTGTAAACACACTGTACAATTATGTAAACACACTGTACAATTCTCTAAACACACTGTACAATTCTCTAAACACACTGTACAATTCTGTAAACACACTGTATAATTCTCTAAACACACTGTACAATTCTCTAAACACACTGTACAATTCTCTAAACACACTGTACAATTCTCTAAACACACTGTACAATTCTCTAAACACACTGTACAATTCTCTAAACACACTGTACAATTCTCTAAACACACTGTACAATTCTGTAAACACACTGTACAATTCTGTAAACACACTGTACAATTCTGTAAACACACTGTACAATTCTCTAAACACACTGTATAATTCTCTAAACACACTGTACAATTCTGTAAACACACTGTACAATTCTGTAAACACACTGTACAATTCTGTAACACACTGTACAATTCTGTAAACACACTGTACAATTCTGTAAACACACTGTACAATTCTGTAAACACACTGTACAATTCTGTAAACACACTGTATAATTCTGTAAACACACTGTACAATTCTGTAACACACTGTACAATTCTGTAAACACACTGTACAATTCTGTAAACACACTGTACAATTCTGTAAACACACTGTACAATTCTCTAAACACACTGTACAATTCTCTAAACACACTGTACAATTCTGTAAACACACTGTACAATTCTGTAAACACACTGTACAATTCTCTAAACACACTGTACAATTCTCTAAACACACTGTACAATTCTGTAAACACACTGTACAATTCTGTAAACACACTGTACAATTCTCTAAACACACTGTACAATTCTCTAAACACACTGTACAATTCTGTAAACACACTGTACAATTCTGTAAACACACTGTACAATTATGTAAACACACTGTACAATTCTGTAAACACACTGTACAATTCTCTAAACACACTGTACAATTCTCTAAACACACTGTACAATTCTGTAAACACACTGTACAATTATGTAAACACACTGTACAATTCTGTAAACACACTGTACAATTCTGTAAACACACTGTACAATTATGTAAACACACTGTACAATTCTGTAAACACACTGTACAATTCTCTAAACACACTGTACAATTCTGTAAACACACTGTACAATTCTCTAAACACACTGTACAATTCTCTAAACACACTGTACAATTCTGTAAACACACTGTATAATTCTCTAAACACACTGTACAATTCTCTAAACACACTGTATAATTCTCTAAACACACTGTACAATTCTCTAAACACACTGTATAATTCTCTAAACACACTGTACAATTCTGTAAACACACTGTACAATTCTGTAAACACACTGTACAATTCTCTAAACACACTGTACAATTCTGTAAACACACTGTACAATTCTGTAAACACACTGTACAATTCTGTAAACACACTGTACAATTCTGTAAACACACTGTACAATTCTGTAAACACACTGTACAATTCTGTAAACACACTGTACAATTCTGTAAACACACTGTACAATTCTGTAAACACACTGTACAATTCTGTAAACACACTGTACAATTCTCTAAACACACTGTACAATTCTCTAAACACACTGTACAATTCTGTAAACACACTGTATAATTCTCTAAACACACTGTACAATTCTCTAAACACACTGTATAATTCTCTAAACACACTGTACAATTCTCTAAACACACTGTATAATTCTCTAAACACACTGTACAATTCTGTAAACACACTGTACAATTCTCTAAACACACTGTACAATTCTCTAAACACACTGTACAATTCTGTAAACACACTGTACAATTCTGTAAACACACTGTACAATTCTGTAAACACACTGTACAATTCTGTAAACACACTGTACAATTCTGTAAACACACTGTACAATTCTGTAAACACATTGTACAATTCTGTAAACACACTGTACAATTCTGTAAACACACTGTACAATTCTGTAAACACACTGTACAATTCTGTAAACACACTGTACAATTCTGTAAACACACTGTACAATTCTGTAAACACACTGTACAATTCTGTAAACACACTGTACAATTCTGTAAACACACTGTACAATTCTCTAAACACACTGTACAATTCTGTAAACACACTGTACAATTCTGTAAACACACTGTACAATTCTGTAAACACACTGTACAATTCTGTAAACACACTGTATAATTCTGTAAACACACTGTACAATTCTCTAAACACACTGTACAATTCTGTAAACACACTGTACAATTCTGTAAACACACTGTACAATTCTGTAAACACACTGTACAATTCTGTAAACACACTGTACAATTCTGTAAACACACTGTACAATTCTGTAAACACACTGTACAATTCTGTAAACACACTGTACAATTCTGTAAACACACTGTACAATTCTGTAAACACACTGTACAATTCTGTAAACACACTGTACAATTCTGTAAACACACTGTACAATTCTGTAAACACACTGTACAATTCTGTAAACACACTGTACAATTCTGTAAACACACTGTACAATTCTGTAAACACACTGTACAATTCTCTAAACACACTGTACAATTCTGTAAACACACTGTACAATTCTGTAAACACACTGTACAATTCTCTAAACACACTGTACAATTCTCTAAACACACTGTACAATTCTGTAAACACACTGTACAATTCTGTAAACACACTGTACAATTCTGTAAACACACTGTACAATTCTGTAAACACACTGTACAATTCTCTAAACACACTGTACAATTCTGTAAACACACTGTATAATTCTCTAAACACACTGTACAATTCTCTAAACACACTGTACAATTCTCTAAACACACTGTACAATTCTCTAAACACACTGTACAATTCTCTAAACACACTGTACAATTCTCTAAACACACTGTACAATTCTCTAAACACACTGTACAATTCTGTAAACACACTGTACAATTCTGTAAACACACTGTACAATTCTGTAAACACACTGTACAATTCTCTAAACACACTGTACAATTCTCTAAACACACTGTACAATTCTGTAAACACACTGTACAATTCTGTAAACACACTGTACAATTCTGTAAACACACTGTACAATTCTGTAAACACACTGTACAATTCTGTAAACACACTGTACAATTCTGTAAACACACTGTACAATTCTGTAAACACACTGTACAATTCTCTAAACACACTGTACAATTCTGTAAACACACTGTACAATTCTGTAAACACACTGTACAATTCTGTAAACACACTGTACAATTCTGTAAACACACTGTACAATTCTGTAAACACACTGTACAATTCTCTAAACACACTGTACAATTCTCTAAACACACTGTACAATTCTGTAAACACACTGTACAATTCTGTAAACACACTGTACAATTCTGTAAACACACTGTACAATTCTGTAAACACACTGTACAATTCTCTAAACACACTGTACAATTCTCTAAACACACTGTACAATTCTGTAAACACACTGTATAATTCTCTAAACACACTGTACAATTCTCTAAACACACTGTATAATTCTCTAAACACACTGTACAATTCTCTAAACACACTGTATAATTCTCTAAACACACTGTACAATTCTGTAAACATACTGTACAATTCTGTAAACACACTGTACAATTCTGTAAACACACTGTACAATTCTGTAAACACACTGTATAATTCTGTAAACACACTGTACAATTCTCTAAACACACTGTACAATTCTGTAAACACACTGTACAATTCTCTAAACACACTGTACAATTCTGTAAACACACTGTATAATTCTCTAAACACACTGTACAATTCTCTAAACACACTGTATAATTCTCTAAACACACTGTACAATTCTCTAAACACACTGTATAATTCTCTAAACACACTGTACAATTCTGTAAACACACTGTACAATTCTCTAAACACACTGTACAATTCTCTAACACACACTGTACAATTCTGTAAACACACTGTACAATTCTGTAAACACACTGTACAATTATGTAAACACACTGTACAATTCTGTAAACACACTGTACAATTCTGTAAACACACTGTACAATTCTCTAAACACACTGTACAATTCTGTAAACACACTGTACAATTCTGTAAACACACTGTACAATTCTGTAAACACACTGTACAATTCTGTAAACACACTGTACAATTCTGTAAACACACTGTACAATTCTGTAAACACACTGTACAATTCTGTAAACACACTGTACAATTCTGTAAACACACTGTACAATTCTCTAAACACACTGTACAATTCTGTAAACACACTGTACAATTCTGTAAACACACTGTACAATTCTGTAAACACACTGTACAATTCTGTAAACACACTGTACAATTCTG
This sequence comes from Trachythela sp. YZ-2020, assembly GCA_016169945.1. Taxonomy (NCBI): domain Eukaryota; kingdom Metazoa; phylum Cnidaria; class Anthozoa; order Malacalcyonacea; family Clavulariidae; genus Trachythela; species Trachythela sp. YZ-2020. Next base: position 1,391,389 of record JADLSH010000391.1, read on the forward strand.
TAAACACACTGTATAATTCTGTAAACACACTGTACAATTCTCTAAACACACTGTACAATTCTGTAAACACACTGTACAATTCTGTAAACACACTGTACAATTCTGTAAACACACTGTACAATTCTGTAAACACACTGTACAATTCTGTAAACACACTGTACAATTCTGTAAACACACTGTACAATTCTGTAAACACACTGTACAATTCTGTAAACACACTGTACAATTCTGTAAACACACTGTACAATTCTGTAAACACACTGTACAATTCTGTAAACACACTGTACAATTCTGTAAACACACTGTACAATTCTGTAAACACACTGTACAATTCTGTAAACACACTGTACAATTCTGTAAACACACTGTACAATTCTCTAAACACACTGTACAATTCTCTAAACACACTGTACAATTCTGTAAACACACTGTACAATTCTCTAAACACACTGTACAATTCTCTAAACACACTGTACAATTCTGTAAACACACTGTATAATTCTCTAAACACACTGTACAATTCTGTAAACACACTGTATAATTCTCTAAACACACTGTACAATTCTCTAAACACACTGTATAATTCTCTAAACACACTGTACAATTCTCTAAACACACTGTATAATTCTCTAAACACACTGTACAATTCTGTAAACACACTGTACAATTCTCTAAACACACTGTACAATTCTCTAAACACACTGTACAATTCTGTAAACACACTGTACAATTCTGTAAACACACTGTACAATTATGTAAACACACTGTACAATTCTGTAAACACACTGTACAATTCTGTAAACACACTGTACAATTCTGTAAACACACTGTACAATTCTGTAAACACACTGTACAATTCTGTAAACACACTGTACAATTCTGTAAACACACTGTACAATTCTGTAAACACACTGTACAATTCTGTAAACACACTGTACAATTCTGTAAACACACTGTACAATTCTGTAAACACACTGTACAATTCTGTAAACACACTGTACAATTCTGTAAACACACTGTACAATTCTGTAAACACACTGTACAATTCTGTAAACACACTGTACAATTCTGTAAACACACTGTACAATTCTGTAAACACACTGTATAATTCTGTAAACACACTGTACAATTCTCTAAACACACTGTACAATTCTGTAAACACACTGTACAATTCTGTAAACACACTGTATAATTCTGTAAACACACTGTACAATTCTGTAAACACACTGTACAATTCTGTAAACACACTGTACAATTCTGTAAACACACTGTACAATTCTGTAAACACACTGTACAATTCTGTAAACACACTGTACAATTCTGTAAACACACTGTACAATTCTGTAAACACACTGTACAATTCTGTAAACACACTGTACAATTCTGTAAACACACTGTACAATTATGTAAACACACTGTACAATTCTGTAAACACACTGTACAATTCTCTAAACACACTGTACAATTCTCTAAACACACTGTACAATTCTGTAAACACACTGTAAACACACTGTACAATTCTCTAAACACACTGTACAATTCTGTAAACACACTGTACAATTCTGTAAACACACTGTACAATTATGTAAACACACTGTACAATTCTCTAAACACACTGTACAATTCTCTAAACACACTGTACAATTCTGTAAACACACTGTATAATTCTCTAAACACACTGTACAATTCTCTAAACACACTGTACAATTCTCTAAACACACTGTACAATTCTCTAAACACACTGTACAATTCTCTAAACACACTGTACAATTCTCTAAACACACTGTACAATTCTCTAAACACACTGTACAATTCTGTAAACACACTGTACAATTCTGTAAACACACTGTACAATTCTGTAAACACACTGTACAATTCTCTAAACACACTGTATAATTCTCTAAACACACTGTACAATTCTCTAAACACACTGTACAATTCTGTAAACACACTGTACAATTCTGTAACACACTGTACAATTCTGTAAACACACTGTACAATTCTGTAAACACACTGTACAATTCTGTAAACACACTGTACAATTCTGTAAACACACTGTACAATTCTGTAAACACACTGTACAATTCTGTAAACACACTGTACAATTCTGTAAACACACTGTACAATTCTGTAAACACACTGTACAATTCTGTAAACACACTGTACAATTCTGTAAACACACTGTACAATTCTGTAAACACACTGTACAATTCTCTAAACACACTGTACAATTCTCTAAACACACTGTACAATTCTGTAAACACACTGTACAATTCTGTAAACACACTGTACAATTCTGTAAACACACTGTACAATTCTGTAAACACACTGTACAATTCTCTAAACACACTGTACAATTCTGTAAACACACTGTACAATTCTGTAAACACACTGTACAATTCTCTAAACACACTGTACAATTCTCTAAACACACTGTACAATTCTCTAAACACACTGTACAATTCTGTAAACACACAAACACACTGTACAATTCTCTAAACACACTGTACAATTCTCTAAACACACTGTACAATTCTCTAAACACACTGTACAATTCTGTAAACACACTGTACAATTCTGTAAACACACTGTACAATTCTGTAAACACACTGTACAATTCTCTAAACACACTGTACAATTCTCTAAACACACTGTACAATTCTCTAAACACACTGTACAATTCTTACAATTCTGTAAACACACTGTACAATTCTGTAAACACACTGTACAATTCTGTAAACACACTGTACAATTCTGTAAACACACTGTACAATTCTGTAAACACACTGTACAATTCTGTAAACACACTGTACAATTCTGTAAACACACTGTACAATTCTGTAAACACACTGTACAATTCTGTAAACACACTGTACAATTCTGTAAACACACTGTACAATTCTGTAAACACACTGTACAATTCTCTGTAAACACACTGTACAATTCTCTAAACACACTGTACAATTCTGTAAACACACTGTACAATTCTGTAAACACACTGTACAATTCTGTAAACACACTGTACAATTCTGTAAACACACTGTACAATTCTCTAAACACACTGTACAATTCTCTAAACACACTGTACAATTCTGTAAACACACTGTACAATTCTCTAAACACACTGTACAATTCTCTAAACACACTGTACAATTCTCTAAACACACTGTACAATTCTGTAAACACACTGTACAATTCTGTAAACACACTGTAAAACACACTGAACACACTGTACAATTCTGTAAACACACTGTACAATTCTCTAAACACACTGTACAATTCTGTAAACACACTGTACAATTCTGTAAACACACTGTACAATTCTCTAAACACACTGTACAATTCTGTAAACACACTGTACAATTCTCTAAACACACTGTACAATTCTGTAAACACACTGTACAATTCTGTAAACACACTGTACAATTCTCTAAACACACTGTACAATTCTCTAAACACACTGTACAATTCTGTAAACACACTGTACAATTCTGTAAACACACTGTACAATTCTGTAAACACACTGTACAATTCTGTAAACACACTGTACAATTCTGTAAACACACTGTACAATTCTCTAAACACACTGTACAATTCTGTAAACACACTGTACAATTCTGTAAACACACTGTACAATTCTGTAAACACACTGCAATTCTGTAAACACACTGTACAATTTCTGTAAACACACTGTACAATTCTGTAAACACACTGTACAATTCTGTAAACACACTGTACAATTCTGTAAACACACTGTACAATTCTGTAAACACACTGTACAATTCTGTAAACACACTGTACAATTCTGTAAACACACTGTACAATTCTGTAAACACACTGTACAATTCTGTAAACACACTGTACAATTCTGTAAACACACTGTACAATTCTCTAAACACACTGTACAATTCTGTAAACACACTGTACAATTCTGTAAACACACTGTACAATTCTGTAAACACACTGTACAATTCTGTAAACACACTGTACAATTCTGTAAACACACTGTACAATTCTCTAAACACACTGTACAATTCTGTAAACACACTGTACAATTCTCTAAACACACTGTACAATTCTCTAAACACACTGTACAATTCTGTAAACACACTGTACAATTCTCTAAACACACTGTACAATTCTCTAAACACACTGTACAATTCTGTAAACACACTGTACAATTCTGTAAACACACTGTACAATTCTGTAAACACACTGTACAATTCTCTAAACACACTGTACAATTCTGTAACACACTGTACAATTCTGTAAACACACTGTACAATTCTGTAAACACACTGTACAATTCTGTAAACACACTGTACAATTCTGTAAACACACTGTACAATTCTGTAAACACACTGTACAATTCTGTAAACACACTGTACAATTCTGTAAACACACTGTACAATTCTGTAAACACACTGTACAATTCTGTAAACACACTGTACAATTCTGTAAACACACTGTACAATTCTGTAAACACACTGTACAATTCTGTAAACACACTGTACAATTCTGTAAACACACTGTACAATTCTGTAAACACACTGTACAATTCTGTAAACACACTGTACAATTCTGTAAACACACTGTACAATTCTGTAAACACACTGTACAATTCTGTAAACACACTGTACAATTCTGTAAACACACTGTACAATTCTCTAAACACACTGTACAATTCTCTAAACACACTGTACAATTCTCTAAACACACTGTACAATTCTGTAAACACACTGTACAATTCTCTAAACACACTGTACAATTCTCTAAACACACTGTACAATTCTGTAAACACACTGTACAATTCTGTAAACACACTGTACAATTCTGTAAACACACTGTACAATTCTCTAAACACACTGTACAATTCTCTAAACACACTGTACAATTCTGTAAACACACTGTACAATTCTCTAAACACACTGTACAATTCTGTAAACACACTGTACAATTCTCTAAACACACTGTACAATTCTGTAAACACACTGTACAATTCTCTAAACACACTGTACAATTCTGTAAACACACTGTACAATTCTCTAAACACACTGTACAATTCTGTAAACACACTGTACAATTCTGTAAACACACTGTACAATTCTGTAAACACACTGTATAATTCTCTAAACACACTGTACAATTCTCTAAACACACTGTATAATTCTCTAAACACACTGTACAATTCTGTAAACACACTGTACAATTCTGTAAACACACTGTACAATTCTGTAAACACACTGTACAATTCTCTAAACACACTGTACAATTCTGTAAACACACTGTACAATTCTGTAAACACACTGTACAATTCTGTAAACACACTGTACAATTCTGTAAACACACTGTACAATTCTGTAAACACACTGTACAATTCTGTAAACACACTGTACAATTCTGTAAACACACTGTACAATTCTGTAAACACACTGTACAATTCTGTAAACACACTGTACAATTCTCTAAACACACTGTACAATTCTGTAAACACACTGTACAATTCTCTAAACACACTGTACAATTCTGTAAACACACTGTACAATTCTGTAAACACACTGTACAATTCTCTAAACACACTGTACAATTCTGTAAACACACTGTACAATTCTGTAAACACACTGTACAATTCTGTAAACACACTGTACAATTCTCTAAACACACTGTACAATTCTGTAAACACACTGTACAATTCTGTAAACACACTGTACAATTCTGTAAACACACTGTACAATTCTGTAAACACACTGTACAATTCTGTAAACACACTGTACAATTCTGTAAACACACTGTACAATTCTGTAAACACACTGTACAATTCTGTAAACACACTGTACAATTCTGTAAACACACTGTACAATTCTGTAAACACACTGTACAATTCTGTAAACACACTGTACAATTCTGTAAACACACTGTACAATTCTGTAAACACACTGTACAATTCTGTAAACACACTGTACAATTCTGTAAACACACTGTACAATTCTGTAAACACACTGTACAATTCTCTAAACACACTGTACAATTCTGTAAACACACTGTACAATTCTGTAAACACACTGTACAATTCTGTAAACACACTGTACAATTCTCTAAACACACTGTACAATTCTCTAAACACACTGTACAATTCTGTAAACACACTGTACAATTCTGTAAACACACTGTACAATTCTCTAAACACACTGTACAATTCTGTAAACACACTGTACAATTAAACACACTGTACAATTCTGTAAACACACTGTACAATTCTAAACACACTGTACAATTCTGTAAACACACTGTACAATTCTCTAAACACACTGTACAATTCTGTAAACACACTGTACAATTCTCTAAACACACTGTACAATTCTGTAAACACACTGTACAATTCTGTAAACACACTGTACAATTCTGTAAACACACTGTACAATTCTGTAAACACACTGTACAATTCTGTAAACACACTGTACAATTCTGTAAACACACTGTACAATTCTGTAAACACACTGTACAATTCTGTAAACACACTGTACAATTCTGTAAACACACTGTACAATTCTGTAAACACACTGTACAATTCTGTAAACACACTGTACAATTCTGTAAACACACTGTACAATTCTGTAAACACACTGTACAATTCTGTAAACACACTGTACAATTCTGTAAACACACTGTACAATTCTGTAAACACACTGTACAATTCTGTAAACACACTGTACAATTCTGTAAACACACTGTACAATTCTGTAAACACACTGTACAATTCTGTAAACACACTGTACAATTCTGTAAACATACTGTACAATTCTGTAAACACACTGTACAATTCTGTAAACATACTGTACAATTCTGTAAACACACTGTACAATTCTGTAAACACACTGTACAATTCTCTAAACACACTGTACAATTCTCTAAACACACTGTACAATTCTGTAAACACACTGTGCACTGGAACCACGCATTTTACTATCCTTATGTACCTTTCGGTTTATCAAAAATATTTTCTTCTTTCGAAGTGGTTGCTTTTTTCTTCTTTTTCTCTTTCGATTTCTTTGGAAGATCATCAAAGATGGATCCAGTGTCAGCAAAGAGATCATCCACATCATTTGTTTTCTTTACTTCACTTGCAGCTTTAGGTTTATCCTATATATAGAAAGAACAAACTTACTTGTTTTTAGAATGCAAGATAGATTTTGAAGTACACAACAGCAACTCATTCTGAAAAACGTTTTTTGAGAAAATTCCTACATGGGGTTTCAACCCATAACCTCCACATAAGCCTGACCCAGCTTGTCATTGAGTTTATTAGTTCAACTGGCAGAGTGTAAGCCGTGGCATTTTTTTTCTGAACTTTAACAGCTTGTACAAGCAAACGATTGCGTACTTGTGAGAGAGCAGGGTAATATTATTCAGATTATTTCCACATCTGAAATGAGAAATTTGCATGTGAAGCTGAAGAGATCTAAATATTAACAATAATAAAATGCACGCTACCTGTATAATTTCCTCCTGATTATCCTTTTTATCCAATTTTGTTTTCTCTGATATATTCTCACTATCTTTCTTTTTCGTGGATTTTGGAGCAAAAATATCGTCATCATCACCAAATATATCATCATCAACTGCTTTAGCTTTGCTTTTTGTTGTAAAATCTCCTGAAGCACTGACCTCGGAGTCGAAGTCCAGAGGCGGAGGAAAGAATAATGGTCTGCTGTTTGGCTTGAATAGATCATCTTCATCATCATCATCATCTTCTATAACCTGCACTTTTTGTGAACTTGATTTATTGCTCTCAACTGACTGGCTGAAGAGATCATCTTTTGGCTTACTATCAAAAAGTGGATCAGTTTTTGACTTTTCGTTCTTCGTTGCAGAAAGGTCCGGTGTGCTCTTTTGCGATATGTTACTTTCAATTGACTGGCTGAAGGGATCATCTTTTGGCTTACTAACAAAAAGTGGATCAGGTTCTGATTTTTGTTTCGTCGTTCCAGAAATATTTTCTGTCGGCTTGATTTTTTGCGATATGTCACTTTCAGTGGACTGGCTGAACAAATCATCTTTTTGCTTACTACCAAAAAGTGGGTCAACATGTGACTTTTCGTTTTTTGTAGCAGAAACATCTTCTTCGGTGAGTTTGGCTTTTTGCGAGATATTACTTTCAACTGATTGACTGAACAAATCATCTTTTGGCTGACTATCAAAGAATGGATCCGTTTTTGATTTCTGGCTTTTTGTTGTAGAACCTTTTTCAGTCGGTTTAGCCTTTTGCGATCTGTTACTTTCAGTTGATTGACTGAAAAGATCATCCTTTGGCTGACTACCAAAAAGTGGATCAGTTTTTGATTTTTGGTTCTCCGTTGCATCTTTTGTTGGTTTGGCCTTTTTCGGTATGTCACTTTCAGTCGATTGGCTGAACAAATCATCATCTGACTTGTTCGTTGTTGGGCCAGCTTTTGGTACATATTTTTGAGAATTTTGTAAGATATTACTTTCACTTTCAGTAGATAAACTGAACAGATCATCTTTCGGTTTCTGATCAAACAGAGATTTCTGCGTGGTGTTTCGTTCATTATTAGATACATGATTTTCAACGTTTGATTTGGGTAAAAATGAGCTCTCGCTTTCCGTCGACGTGCTGAAAAGATCGTCTTTCAGGGGATTATTAAAAAGAGGGTCCGTCTTATTCTTATTTGGTTTTGCTTTTGTATTAGATATATTGTCCTTTTTACTTTCTGTACCATCACTTGAAATGCCATCAATGGAGTCTTCGAATGAAGGTAAATCAGAGGCCATCGTATTATGAATAAACAATGAGTCGAATTTTGATGTATGTGATTGTTGTGATTGTGTCGTATGTGATTTTTGGTTGTTTTTCCCAGGAGCTTTGTAGGAGCTACTGCTAAATAAGTCATCAGAATCACTAAACAGCGATGGTTGACCGCCTTTAGTTCCAGCAAGGCGTTCATGTGAAGCAGATGGTACAGCCAGGTTAGATCCAAACAAAGAAGTGTCATCCATACTTTCCTTGCCAGCTTTCTGTCTTGCTTGCCGAGTGGGAGGTCTTCGCTTCCCGCGAACTCGAGCACGGTCCTAAAAATATGTAAAATAAGTTTTCCCACTATTTATAGTCAATAACACACAATAAGGTACTGTAACTATATAAGCCGCGTTTACAATAGAGACCTATACCCAACCCAGGATCGACTCGAAGCAGTTAGTTCTGAAGTGTAAAAGCACAGGTGCCAGGTCATAGCAGCGACTGAAAACTATGATTTCTGGCCAAACATAAGAGATGTAATGTAAAACAGGTATGTAATGTAAAACATGTTTAGATTGACCCAAGGCCATTTTCTATGACAACAGGATTAAAATATGGTAACTACAGAGGTGCCAAAAAGCTGCGGGTACCATCCCTAAGAAAGGTTTACTGGCATTGAGGAAGGTTGAAGGTTGGTCAGGCTAGTATTAGTATCAACAGTCAGCAGACTAGCAGTACTGCAACGACCAACTGGGAAACCTGCCCAGGTACAAGACCGCATGTCGGAAAACCCAAAATCCTACTCGGGGGAATGTTGAAAACGTTTTTCAACTCTGGGTAACTAGGTATCTATAATGTAAACACACCATGTTCGGCCCCAGTTACGTACTTATCAGGTACAAGTAAGTCTCAGGTAAATGTCAGTATAAACATTGCTATAGAGATAATTAAGGAAAATTGTGAAAAGGGCAGGGTTGGAACCAGCTTGAACTGCTAAGCGGGTCTGGTCATGAAGCGGTGTGCGTGAGATCGAGGCATCGTCAGGTGACTATTTTAAAAATAGAATTGCCAAGAAGCCTTCAAAGGTCCGAGCCTAAGGGAGTTTGATCCATCCCTGGTATAGGGGGTGATAAAAATTCATTATGTACTAATTTTCACGCAATTACAACCTAATTATTTGAATACTACGACGTTTCAGTGTTTGATGTTCCGATAGACTTTACTTATTTTCTTACTTATTTTCTACAAGTATTTAACATTGAACTACGCATTCCTGAAGTCCCGTATGTATTAAAATTGCGTGACGTAAGCACTTCTAGCGTCTATTAACAACCGACCGCTCTGTACAATCAAAACAAAGATAATTACCCTGGCAGAAGATTCCAGTGTCTTTACAGATGCAGGTTTATCAAACGTCGCTTCTTCTGCATTTTCCTGTTTTCTGGGAGGTGGAACAGCTCCTGGTAACATTGTCGCTGGGTTGAATATTATGGGTTTCTAGACAGAAAGTCATGTACAAAATTGTTAAATGTGTTTTCAGAATCACGCGAACAGCGCGGTAATATGAATTACATCCGAAATATCCGTCTGTATGAACTTGTGCAAAGAAAAGATCAGAAGTGGAAAATGATTTTTTCTTAATGAGGCTCAATGATCATTGATTGATTTTGACATTGGACTGATTGGAGTGTTGTTACTTGATATTCAGTGGTGTTCATTTTTATATAGTGAATATATAATGCATTACACTTGCTAGTCTAGACTAGAGTATACTCTGGTTTTGTCATTACTCATCAGTTAATTATTAACTTTCAGAAATTTCTGAAAATTTTCTGCAAAAGTTCAGATCCAAAACTATTTCCCGGAACTAGGTTCCCAGGATCCGATACTTTTTCCACCTCTGGAAAAAATAGTCCGTGTGATAATTCGTTTGTGACTGTAAACGCGGCAAACAGACTGATGATCCATCGAAACGAACTATTCGCCTAGTTCATCTACACAGACGAACTTACGTGCGTTATCCGTCTTGATTGATGATCTGTCATGTGCATAGACAGATATCTATCTATTATTTCCATGGCATAAACACATCAGACGAACTATGAATAAGGCATGGTTTGTTCCTAGAATCATCACTACTATGGACTATGCTATTCAAAATTTCAACGAGAATCGCCAGTGTCAAAATGGACAATAGATTTCCTGACTTTCAAATAGCGCTTACTGTAAATGATCTAATAAACGCCCACTCTCTAATAAACGCTTCGTATCTAATAGACGCCCCGGTCAAATCAGCATTTTTTATAAATTATCTAAGAAAAGCCCCCCTCCTTCCTCCTTTGCGAGCATTATGTAAGAGCTACGAATGTTGAAAGGTTTTGAGTTATGTTTTTTCTATTGAAAACAGCAGTAACAATTATTATATTACAATATAAAAATGTCTGTCTCGACTCATGTGTTTTCAAAACAACATAAACAAACGCTATTGCTTTCGCGAAAATAATTTACCTATTAACCCGTGTATCATCTATCTATATTAATATTATATGTGTTCAGTAAAATATAGTTCTAATTAATTTACCTTACTGATACTCTGTAGGCAGTGGTCAGCTCGAAAGCGTATAATTCTACTTTGACCACTGCGCGCGATTATTTTACTATACACTTTACATGAGATATATTTATATATTACCAATTAATATTTATACTGAAATACTCTATGTAAAATTTTTTTTGTACACGTCGTGCTAATTCAATACATGTTGGAAATGCACTATCGAAGTTGACATTGTTTTAAACTGCTCTAATCGCATAAACGCCCGGGCTTTCGTCTACATCATGTGGAAAATCGCTGGCAAATAAAATCAAACGTGTACTTACCCTGGCAACAACTGGTTCATTTGTGCTTTCCTGTTTCTTTGGTGGTGGACCTGCACCGGGAAGCATCGCTGCGGGGTTGAACGCCAACGTTTTCTATAGTAAAGAAAACAAAGCTCAATATTTATTGTATATCATGAATATGGGGTATAACTCCACGCACTGTATACATATCGTAAATACTGGGTACTAACAATGATAAACAAAAATTTATCTTCTTCATCATTAAACAAAACAATATATATTAGATGACGCTACTCCGAGTGGTTCCACACCCGGAAGCTGAAAAATTGTTTGACCGCGGTGGATATCGAACCCGCGACCTTTGATATACAAATACATATACATTCTTCAGCTCACTCCCCGTTGGGGCTTTTCAGTGTCCGATTACATCAAGTATCTAGCTTACCTATATCATGTACTTAGCCTACATTATTTATTTTTACAACAATTGTGATATTACTTTCCTAATCTGTATATCCTAACCCACCCAGTCAACTTTCCCTGTGGGAGGAAACCGGAGTGCCCGGAGAAAACCCACGACTTTCGGCAGAGCGTTGACTTACTCTTTTTACACGAGTGTGATGAGTAAAGTCCTCAGCGAGAATCGAACTCAAGACTCAGAGGTCAAAGGCGCTTGTTCTGACGACTGCGCCACCGAAGCGCCACTGATATGCCAGTTCAATGCTCTACGAAATTAGCTAAGAGGTCAAGTCGGTTCGAGCAGGTGATATTTTGAACTAGCAAACAAAAGGTCACAGGTTCGATTTCCACCGCGGTCAAGCAATTGTTCAGCTTCCCGGTGAGAAACCACTAGGATTAGCGTCATCTAATATAATTTACTCGAGTTTTATTCTCACAATCATTAGATATAAGATCATAAAATATGCAGATACCGAAGGAAAAATCACCTACTCGAACCGACTACATCTCGTAGCTCAGTTGGTAAAGCATTGCCATTGGGCTGGCAAAGCAAAGGTCGCCGGTTTGATTCCCACCTTGGTGAGACAACGCCGCCGAGCGATAAAACCATGACACTTTTCCACTTATTAGTTATTATACCGTATAATTATACCGTAGATCAATAATATTACCTGTAACTTTTCAACATTTGTTTTTTTCTCAGGGGAAGCTTGTTCAGGAACTTTTGTTTCTTTCAGAGGAGCCTAAATAAACCACAAATTAAAAATTGACCTATTGCAAATGCTGAATTATTTAAGCGTATATTAAGTTATTAACTTCAAACATACTTCGGTAAAAATCCTTCAACGCGAAAGAGGACTTAATTTATGGACGTTATTACCATGGTATCAAGACAACGATATGACTGCTGTTTAAGAATTGATTACCTCCGTCAGGAGGATACGTTTTCACCTGTGTATAGTCTTAATAGTGTTGAAGTTGAAGGTGTGAACAGTGCATTTTCATTTCATAACCGCAGCGGTTCAAAATTATATGTTGAGAATTTAAGCAGTACAAATCAAATAGTAAGTAAACTTACTTGAACTGGTGGTTTTCTTGGTTTAGCTCGGGGTGCCACTGTTGGTACAGGTTTTGGTGGATTAGCAAATAAATCATCTCCATCTTCTGCGAATAAACTGTCGCCTAAAATTACAATTATTTCGAGAAAGTTACAAATTACAACATCATATTTCATTTTTCTTCACTTGATACAAGTGAAATAAGAATGTCATATCATCATTGTCGAGCTAGCATTTCAAATGTATCTGAGACAACACACGATATTCAACAGTCCATCCGTGAAGGTAGGCCCGTTGCGAAGACAGTGTCTTTGGAGGTGGAAAGATCCAAATTACGTGATATGTAAATTTCGTTTTACATTTACCTAAAAGCGGTGTTAGAAATTTTTGGCTGATCTTTCTACGAATACATTTAGGTAAAGGGAGTTTTTTCGCAGTATATAATATGTTCGCATGACAGTGAAACAATGGATGTGGGTCTAAAACTTCTAGGGAGGTTCGGAAGAGTTCTCTCCTTAGAGAATTTCGAAAAATTAGACCCTGAGAAAGTCCACAATTATATTTCCACAAGCGACCCTCAATGCTCTTAGAATTCAATATAGTACAGAAATCTAACTGAAATTTACACGTGAACAAAGAATAGGGGGAGAGTGGTTGTGGGTGTTATAATTCCGACACGACACGGGCTTGCGTGAAGGGAAAGCACTCCGAGAAGATGTTAGAGACATACAGAGATTTAAAGATCACCACCAACCTACATGATTGTCATTGGTTGACTAGAACAATGAAACACAAAATTAAACAATAAATTTTCTAAAGAACGAGTCACAAACACTGATCACTTTTCTTTAACAAGGGATTTTATTACAAAACATGTCTATTTTAGGTTGTTTTTTACCCGAATTAAACAGCTAGAACAGTACCTTGCGGCTTGGCTTTCGTAGTTTTCCCAGGTTTTTGTCCAGCAAAGATATCAACACCACCAAACATAGGTACAGCACCAGGTAATATTTTACGACCTGGCTTGACACCATCTTCTTCATCTTTATCATCATTATCTGCATCAAGTAAGTGTGCTGATTGTTTGTCTGCTTCTTTCTTTGCTGGCTTAGTTACTGCTGGTGCGACTGTATCCTGTTCAAATAATACACGAGTCAAGGAAAGATCATGCCACAATGATGCGTACATCGCTCCAACCAGGGACGAGGTGCAGGGGATGCGCACTCCCTTGGCTGTTGCGAAGGGGGTGTAGAAGGGGTGCCAATTTTCGTATCAAATCCAAATTGTGGATTTGGTAGGGCAATTATCAAACAAAATATTGGGCCTTCGGAGGCCTCTTTGACCATGTAGGCAACCTTACTTTTAAGAACTTTTCTGACAAGCTCAGCCCCTTGACCTACCGGGGGTCATCAGTGATGATGCACCCTGCCTCGGTCGACGGCCACACCCTTCTTCATGACAAGCAGCCCCCCCCCCTCTCCTACCGATCGCATGTGAGAAGAGTGCTTCCAGTCTGACTCTACCAAACACGTCAGGTTTTATCTGGGTAACTATGGTTTCTTCCAGCAGTACGGATCAATAAGAGATCTCTAAAGGGATCGATCTCTAGGGAGAACAATTTAGAACAGATAGAGCTATTCAGTTTAAATAATAATTTAGTTTTAAAGTAGAGTATCAAGAAACCTGAAACACTATTCATTGTCAATATAGCGAACAACGCATTCTACAAGGTAGTACGTTCTTAAGAGTAACGACAGTTTTGAAGTGAAAAATAATTTTCAAAAATATCAATTTTCAAATGGTATGTTGTCGAGTATGAACAACAACTCAAAGAGTTTCTGATATATTCAATCGTGCCAAACTAATGTCTTCACAACCCATATGTCTCATAGTGCGGACGTTTACTGTTTCTCAAGATTCCGTACTATTGGCCCCATGTTGAAGAGAACAACACTATTGCATCTTACTGTAGAGTGTATGTAAGCCCTCAGCTGAAGCTTTTACTTATTAAATATAAGTTGGGTCAACAACAAGATGTCACAGGCTGCCTTGAATATCACTTGGTACTGACAAATCATATAAAATATTCATATAATTAAACATTCATATGAAATCGATAATGGATAAAATGAAGAACAAAAAGGTACCTTAGGCTTTGGTTCAGTAAACAGATCATCTTCATTGTCTTCATCTGCATGACGTACAACACTTTCTTGCTTGGTTGTTTTGACATCTGGTTTATTGTCCACAGCCGTGTCCACGTCATCCTGAGTAAGGAAAAAATCTTATTCATGCAGGTTCAGATGCAATTTTGAGTGCAGCAAAAAACGAATTTGAAAAATTGAGTCAAAGTTGTTCACTTTGTGTTTAAGATTTTAAAGTTTAGATTTTGACATGAAAATATGTGTTCGATATAGTGCTATAGTTTTTGGCAGAAGAAGTTATAACTAGAAGCTTTAGGAAGATGGAAATATACAGATCATTGCAGGGTTTTGTCCATGGTGCATGGGCGGTACTGGGCGGCAGTGGCCAGCACTCACGCCAAAGTAGTCTCTTCCGCCAAGTTATTACAGTCTTTTTCTTTTGGAAGAAAGACACAATACTTGCACAAAACAGTTTCTATTTAGTAGGTTTACAGCTACGTAAATTCGACCGTTAACAAGGGTAACGGTTTTAATCTATGGTGTAATTGGCTTAGTAAAGAAGTGACTATACTGTATATAGCATTGTTTTAACTTACCGCAATGGCTTTAGGTTTTGCTCCAGAAAACAGAGGATCTTCTGCAGAACCAAACAAGCCAGGACTTGGTGTAGATGACTCTGCAGACGGTTTTACTTCAGGAGGTTTACTCTAAACAAGTTGAATGAAATAACAATGAAACTAGTCAAACTACACATTAAATCCAGTGGTGTAGAAGGGGGGCTGAGCCCACTTCTTAATTTTTTTGCAAGAATCCTTGATAATTCTATTTATTTTTCCATAGTTTTCATTCTCCAAGCATCACTTGTGACTATTTCAGACATGAATATAGTAAAGAAATGTTATCATGGGATTGGGCGGTTACTTATGACGTCACCCATACCCGAATGTTTTCACTCTTGGTAACATGCTCGTCGAGAGAGCCCCCCTAGTATAATTTAGTTCTACAGCACTGATTAAATCGACACATGCCGAACGCGATTCTTCGCAAATTTTATAGCGCTTTAATATCTTGACTCATCTCGGGTCTACATATCAACTAAAATTTTCTTATTTGCTTTCAAAAACTGAAAACGTCTTGCCGAATCGTCAAGTCTGGTTTCCATTTAGTTGTTTGTTTGTTTGTTTGTTTGTTTGTTTGTTTGTTTGTTTGTTTGTTTGTTTGTTTGCTTGCTTGCTTGTTTGTTTGACTTTATTGAGTACAATTTAACATACCTATGAACTGGACGTTAAGACCATTGCAAGGCGCCCCTCCTCTTTAAAACATTATCCTAATTTATAGTTATATAATGTACACTAAGTTGTCTAAAACTTTCTGATTTATTAATTTATATAATTAGTTTATTGTTTGTGACAACCACAATCACGGCTAACGTAGTCACAGCGTAAGCGCTATTCGTCACTCAGCAAGTGCCCTAAACAGAAGCAGTCACCCCCCTGGACATATAGCCATTTTGAATGTTTCCAGGGGGGTGACTACTTCTGTTTAGGGCACTTGCTGAGTGACGGAATCATGACGAATAGCGCTTACGCAAAAGCAATAAGAGATGACTTTCTGTATAGTATTCTGTGACGTAGTTGTAACGGTCGTGAACACATCAAGGTGGCCGATGTAATAAAATGCCGATTTATCTCTTCAATCATTTTAAAGACTGATTTACATAGAGCACACATATGACAAGATAAATGCAGAGTATTTAACATCGTCGAATATGACATGATCACGACATGATCAAGACATGATCACGACATGATCACGACATGATCACGACATGATCACGACATGATCACGACATGATCACGACAGTTACGACCAAATGGAAAGCAGGCTTTATCGGCATCAGGCACAATGAGGGGATTCACGATTTTGAAAGACGTCCGCTAATTATACCACGCCGCTATGAACTGAGGCTCACAAACACAGAACTGTCGAAATATACAGCGATATCGTACAACTTTGGATCTGCACTGCACTGCACTTTGTCTAACAATGCCTTGTTACAACAATAGTATTAAGAAGACGATGTACACGGCCAGGATCATATACACCCCTCTCCTCTACAGAGGATTTCTGAGCTTCTCTTTTTGTGAAAAAATTCTCAAGTTTTAAAGTCCAAATCCCATTTTTTATATCATGTGCGCATGTTGGTACGCACTAACATTATAAAATATTAACACATTAAGTATTTTGAGAAACGTAATCGGTAGTTCATCGTCTGTTATTCTTTGCACGAAGAAAATACTGTTAAAATACCTTTGATGAAGGCTTTATGCTAAATATATCCTCTTCGTCATCATCATCCTCGTCATCGTCATCAAATAAACTGATAGTTGAACGTTTTGGAGCAGGTTTGGAAACTTCAGCAGGCTGAAAACACAGAACACGGTTTCATAAGACTTAGAGCCTGTTTATATTCTAGATAAGTGAGACTAACGTTTCCCGACATTCCGTCCGTAGAATATAAACTTTATTCAGTGTTTATATCATTCCGAGAATTCTAGTGCCTTAATTGGCGAGATCCTGGCTACGGAGAATAAAAAGTTGATGGCTATCTTGGACAGCCTAGATACACACTCCACCTACGATGATAATTTTTATCTCCTTTCATTAGCGTACTATGGTTGGAATACTTAAAACATTAAATATTCGAAACAAATACTATAAAAGTACAGTAGTATACAGTAATAAAATACCCATCTTGAATTACGGTCCAATTTCCCGCCCAAACAACCCGCGTTTCAAACCCAGCAGTAAAGCTTTTCCATATGAACTCACATGTCCCGCCTAGCCGAAACGTCTCACTTAGTCAGTAAACAGGCCCTGATCTGCATGGTCTAACTATGATGTTTTTATAATAATGGCAAACAGGTTAGTGTTATCACCACAACACTGTATAACCAGCATTCAACATTTGAACATTGTTTGATTATAGCTTTCGTTGCGGCTTTTTTGCAAGCATTGGATACGACTTACCTTTGCGTCTGAAGACTGATCAGGTTTTGAAATCGTCTTGCTTTTGTTTGAGCTAAAATTGTAATAAATGTAAGGAAATTAAAACAAAAAAGAGAAGAAAAACACGACAAAGCATCACAAATATAATGAACTGGATTTTGAATAAATGTCTCAGTAGTCAGTCTCTGCGCGGTAGTTTTCGTTAACTTTATCACGGAACGCGTCTGGGCGCAAATTTCTTCACGATCACATGCGAAAGGTTTCGTTTACGCATATTTTCAATCCGGGTAACTCAAGCCGGGCGGAAATGACAGCTGGAGATGAAATTTTTGTTGTGTATGCTGTGTTTTAATTGGGTTTTCTCGCAAGGCAAGGCTGAAATCTCTACTCGGCCACTCGGGTAACCGGGATCCATGTAATCAGCCCCTTAGACTTACCCAATAGGTTTTGATGGAGCAATGGATGCAAAAAGATCATCGCCATCGCCATCGCCATCGCCATCGCCATCATCATCTTCATTATCATCAAACAAACTGATTTGATTGGTCTTCCGCTTGGCTTGTACAGCGGGCACAGCTTTGGCAGCGGTACTGGATACCGCAGACCGCTCTGAATTAAATGAACTCGTTTTATCGTCATCTTCGTCAAACAAACCACTTGCTTCTTTTGTACTCTTTACATTTGATGGCTGAAATGACACAGGACAGTACGCAAGTGAGACAAGAGGATTGAAATAGAGAGACGTACTTTTCATGAGCCGAATTTAAATCAAGTATTAAGTACATGTGAATCACGGCGTCTGAATCAATTAATCACGACACTTAGTATTAGCTAAGCACGACACTTAATATTAGCTAAGCAAGGCTAAACTATCAAGTTCGCCTGGTTCAGGCATGCTATACGGCAGAAGAACATGTTGATTCAAACAGCCGTGCTTTATATGAGCCGTACCAAATGCACAAATTACGATAAAGTATGAATTTAAATTTTTTTGCCCGCGATTTCGAGCAGAATCACTAGTTAAGTACGGCTCATGAGAAGCACGAGCCGTACTTTTTTGGGTTTTCGCCCATTTTTCAAGCAGATGCATGGTGTACGTACTAGCAATGACGACTGGAGGAAGTTCGTTTTAAAAAGGCGTTGAATGACAGCTGATGAACTGAATAAATTAGCTGTAGCAATGTTTTTTACCGTGAAAATCTTGATAACCTGTTGATCAAGAAAATTGGCAGCAAGAAATGGGCGAGAATATGCTGGAAACCGTCTTCCCCTTCAATACAGTTTACAAGGACAGTGAACATGCTGCAAAAACCTCACAATATCATAATGAAGAAACCTCCTCAACTTCGTATTAAAACAAAGAGTGATAAAAGATGTAAACATCACGTGCTATCAGATCGGCAATTTGCATAACTTGAAGGGGTTTATTATACCTCAATGTTTGATGTGTTGAACAACGGAGGAAGTGGACCACTACCAAAAACAGACACAGCTCCAGCAGGTATCTAGAAGGTGAAATTTTAAATTAACATCAAGAGTACAGTTCAATATATTTTCTTCTCCTACACATTAATACTTTATGAGCGAACAAAGGAAGTTATATACTACACTCGAAGTCAATTATTATAGTTATTTTAAAATAACTCAAAATTTGTATAAAAAATCTCGGCCAGCGCCTCGTTTCCAACACAACTATATCATGGTAATATGGTAGTTACGCCTAAACATATGCGCCTAAAACCAAAGCATGTTGTAAAGATCTTTCTCAGAGAGATCCATATAATAAGGAAACGACTCTTGCAATATATATGATCTGTACTTTGCTTAGCTAGGTAATGTATGTATGTATGTCGTTGAGGATAGTTGATATGCTCAACTTAACAGAGGTGGGAAAAGTATTGAAACCTGGGAACCTATTTCCCAGAAATTTGTGGGAACTTTTACTTCAGCAGAAATTAAATAGAAATTACTAACTGTAATTGCTGATTATATGTCAGTAGAACAGTAGACTGACATATAAAAATTTACACTACAGATAAAACTTTGCATCACTATACTTTGCAAACAATTACTGTAGTAAGAATCTAATTTGGTGCAGTACATGGCTACATGACTTTGACATAATGTTTCAGTACACACTATAGATATATTTTGTCTTGGATCTAATCATCTTCAAGTTGATCAGTGGCTTGCGCTTATTCCACTATCCAAATGTATATCAAATTGAAATATACATATACAGTACTGTCGAGTATAGTAGTACTACTTGATCTAGAGTTACATGGTCACTGGCCATACAGCTAAACGTATGAAACATTACAGAAATTTTAAGCCATAACGCAAGTTCCCAGAAAGAGAAAATATTTTCCACCCCTGAAACGTACCTTAGGTAAATCTAAAGCCTAATACAGTAGACCACATCGAGTACCGTATCGTTTAAAATGAACAAATAAGCATAAAGTATATACCTTTTTCTTTGGGGGTTCGGCTTTTGGTTCGGTCTTCTTGGCAGGTTTTGCACCAAACAAACTGTCATCATCATCATCTCCTTCATCACCAGAGCCAAATAAATCTACAGATTTCGTAGCTTTTGCCGCAACTAAAAATATTGTCAATGAAAGAAGTTAAATCGAGGCTAGGTTGGTATAGCGCATTGATCGTCGATATTACACAAGGAAATTCGTAAAACGAGAATGAAATTACGTAGCATCGTAGCAAGTAAAAGAACATTGCATCAACCACCCGTACCGAGAAAAAGAACATTGCATTAGCATATAATTATGTAAGCATACGAGTAGGTTAAACTATAGTACTTATTAAAAGTGTACACTAAATCGAGCCACTATTACTTTCAATCAATTTTTATCAAATTTTTTTATTTTGATTTTTCAAAACCTACTAAACGGTTTCTGGGAAGAGTAGTAAGATCAGATCATCAGCTGTATAATGACAACGTTATCCTAGCTCAACTTGCAAAATGTAGAGTACAAACTGTGATTACAGTCTTAATTCTAACTACAGTATTCAGATATATATATATATAGATTTTTTACTTTATGTACTTAATGTGCTTACCATCCTGAGGCGGACGGTTTTACAACCCAATTGACAAAGGTCTCCGAGGGTTATTTTGTTAGTTATTTTACGATTAATGCTTAAGGGTTAGTTTTTTTAGTGAGGGAGGAAAACCGGAGTACCCGGGGAAAAACCCTCGAAGCAGACAAGAGAGAACCAACCAAACTCTACGTACATGAGTTTATCAAGCACAGCAAAGTTTCCCAATCTAAGTAAATCCTTGCCCTCAACCTACTACAGTAGCAGACTTATGTAGCAATCAGGTGACTCATGTCAGTCATCACGCGACAACTGATGATTGAAACCATTGGTTGTGAAGTAAAGATTTTGAGGGAAGCCAACCTATACTATAATTGCTCGATCTTTATGGTATTGAACACTCTCCGACATTTCGTGAACCAAAACATACTTGTATTCAGATATAAATATATGCTGCTTACCTGCAGGTGGTTTGTTTGAAACAATGGACGAGGATTGACTTGATGTAAATATATCTTCTCCTTCATCAGAAAATAATCCACCTCCTCCACTTGGTTTTGATTCTTTCTTCTCCGCTGGACTGCTCTTCGCAACATGATGTTCACTCTATGAATGAAGAAAAGACGTTTGTGATACACAGCGGACTTGCATATATAGGGCAACTACTAACATCAGGTTTTGTAGTCTGTGGTTATGTAGTATATTTGGGAGTTTGAGTATGAAGGATTATTGGAGTGAATAAAAAATTGAGTAAGAAACTTGAAAAAAACATTCATTTGGCATGAGAACGTAGGTAACAATATTAGTTATGAAGAACGTCTGAAATTAGCATCTATGCGAACATTAGAACATAGAAGACTTGAACGATCTTTTATTTTGTTCTTCGAATGTTTTAATCAAGGAGGATTAGTATAACTTGGAGTTTTTCAAAATTCGTATTTCTCCTTACAATCTACGGCATATATAATAGTAATTGAACAAGATAAGAAGAAGAATCTTTGCTTGGTCTTTCTTGCATGTAATAGCCTATATTGTAAGACATATTTGGAACAAATTCCGTTGTCTGTCTCGACATTGGCAGAATTTAGATCACAACTGAAACATTGTGAATAGGATGTCAATGCCAACCTCGTGCACAGAGACCTTGTGTATTAATCTAAGTCTTTGTATTAATCTATTTATATTAATCTAAGTCTTTAACATTGTAAAATAGATTTATAACCAACTGAATGTATTAAAATAACTTATGTCGTGTACTTTTAGCACGAGCCTGGGACTGGACAACCACATCTTGTGCCAAGGATGTTAAATAAATCATTACATTGACATTAAATTTACATTAAATTTACATTACATATACATTAGATCTACATTACATTGCATTATTTGCATTGCATCAGCATTGCATTACATTACTCAAGGATGACGGGCAATGGTTGTATGGAAATCTTGTCCTGTATTACCTAACCATCGTATATGAATTTAATACAGTTTCAAGACAGGCGCATGTTGATGAAAGACCATGCTCATTACGTTGGTATGTGAGCGTTACAAGGTGAAATGTCCCTATAGTTATATTTAAAACTCAAATACAAAATAGATTAATGTTCGCAGTCGATATAAGGGCAGATGATATAAGAGTTCAAATGGGAGCCTACAATGAGGGCCAAATGTTTGTGGAACGTGCGCTAATATTTTTAAGCACGTGCGCGAGTTATTCGTTTGTCATACACATATCAATAAAAAATCGACCTCCCCCCGACCTGCCCCCTTTTCAATGTAGGTTTGCTCGTGCCATGACTATAGACCAACACGAGTAGCCACGAACGCGCCATTGAAAGGGGGGGGGGGGTGGGGGTGGTGTTTAAGACGAAAGATAATAGGTACCAAATTGGACTCTTCGTTCCACAACATTTGACATAAATTTCGACTTTAGGCAAAAAATTAGAAGGCAATATCCGATAAAAATGACCATTACTTACTGTTTGCACTGGTACATGACCAAATGGTCCTTGATCTATAAAAAAGAAACAAAACAACTGCAATTTTAAAGGAAACATAATTTATATACGAATCAGGAAAGATAACTTTAACTGCAGGCCGTACTTGCATGAATACAGTATACTCAGGCAAGCACAACGCCGAAATCTGGTAGATAATGCATATGTACAACATGTATACACGCATTAAATAATAGCGTACGTCTATTCAAACATCGTAGATGTATAACAACCAAAAAAATAGGATGCCCAACACTATGAACGCGTTATCTAAAAAAGATGGTGGTTAAAATGTGTAACGATTCAGTAAGGAAACTTAACTATATTTAGACCACTTGCTTTGAATGAAATTTACAAGCCACCAGATCATATACGCACCTTCAAACACACGTAAAAACAGGAACACGAAGGAGATTGTTTTGTAGTGAATTTAGTTTTTTAATTGTTTTGCAAACTCTGCAATAACTGATAAATATTCTACCAATTTGAAGATAATGAATTTGAGATGAAAGGTATTTCTGGAAAATCTACCTGACTGTATATACTTGCTCGAATGGTTAACCACTAAATGCGCCGCGCGGGCGACGTTGCATCGTTTTCGCAACATATCGTTTGTGCAACGCCAGTTACAGTATCTCAATCGATATCTTTCAACACTGGCGGAAATTTCGGTGGAGTGGGGGGGGGGGCAGCTGCCCACCCCCACCTTTACGTAAAATAGACAATTTTTCGGTGTTGAAGGTTTTGTCGGAAATTTAGGAGGCTTTGCCGCCCAACCGGAAAAAGTGAACGCCACTGTCTTTCAAAACCTTATTGGATGCTGTGTGAACCTTAATGCAGTGAATTTACATGTGGGTGTCGAACCCGAACATGCTAAATTGTAACGAGTATACATTTTTTTTTGGTTCTTGACAAATCTTCTAACCTCCAAAAATAGCAACTGCACCAGCTGGTATCTTTTTCCCGCTTGCCGTCCTGGGTTTTGGTTTGACAATTTCTAAATAAGATAAAAATAACTTAAAGGGAAATGGCAGTTTGTCCAATTTAGAAGAACGTTGAGAATAATTACTAAGACTTTTACATATTCTACGTAACTTTCTTAATTTTTGAGATATTTGTGACCAAAGACATCCTGTCATCCGCCATCTTGTTTTATAATTCGATCTAATTAAATGACGTCACAACAGGGGTAGACGTTATAAAACTAGTAAAAATAACCTAAATACCAGTGGAAAGCTTCTACATAGCTGGTGTTTCAATTAAAAATAGACGAGTATAAAAAAAATAGAATTTAGCATTATGACAAGAGAATTGCTCAATATACATACAAAATAATGTTACCCTGTTGTGACGTCACGCATATACGAAGATGGATATGCATATCCAAGATGGCGGAATGCACAATTATTTTTGCTAATATGAAGTGGAATATTCTTTAAACCAAGAACGATACAGAAAAAATATATATCTCTTCCAAATGGGACAAACTTAATTTTTATTGCTATTTCCCTTTAAGGCGAAGTAACACGAGGGACAAACATCTGATATCAACGCATGCTGACTCATAATTAACATTGTTGATATCTACTGTTTGTTGCAAGTTGCAGAATTTTGTTGTTAGCACTTATATAATTGTACCTTCATCACTTTTATCTTGTTTGTGACTTGATTTAGAAATACTATTGTCTACACTATCAGGCTGTAATAAAGAAAATAATGTAAATAAAGCTGAATCAGAGTATAGAATGAAACTTGTCAATATGAGCATGAATTCAATTGGGGCGTGTGGTCAAGGTTGATGAATGGCACGTTTCTTGGCCTTGCCTTTTGAATAATAATTGTCTTTTTGGTCTCTCGTTGCCACAAATATTACAGGTGTAGCCACCTAGTGCGATGGCAATGCAATAGTTTTTCAACCGTTGCGTTATACCATGCGCGGCAAGAGCAATGCTCGTGTTTCCTAACTTTATTCCTTAAATCCTTCTCATTAAGACGAAGCCTGGACTGCATGCACTGAAGTCTATCAACGATATTTCCATCCTTAATTGTCAGTGACAGATGTAGGGAAAACTACAGCTGCTGTACATAGCAAGCCTAGTCGCTTTAACCATAACATGAAAATCGTAAATATGATATACCTTTGACATTTGATCATCATCTTCCCTGACATCATCAAACAGTCCTCCTCCGCCACTAAACATTCCTCCTTTCTTACCAAACGGACTGGTTTCATCAAATAAACCTCCTTCTGGACTACCACTGAATAGATTGTTCTCTAAACATACAAAATTTCATTTAGTTGTTGTAAAATCACTGAAAATATTTTTCAAAATCCTCACTATAGAAATAGAATGGATCCTAGTTGAAATCCGAACTTACTGAAATTTTCATTACCCTGTAGTATAGCATTCTTGACACTATTTCGGCCTCCATATTACCAAAACTGCAACTCTTCATTAGATCAGTCCCCCCATACTTACCATCCTTGTTTGATGTCGTTTTCTTCTCTTTCTGAGCACTTTTAGAACTCGCATTGCTTATCTGACTGTCACTTCTAGATGTTTTCGTCTTGTGTTTATGTTTAGATCTACTGCCTTTGCTGACGACACTGGAGGTTGTATCAATACTACTCGTGAATAAATTATCTTCATCATCGTCATCTTCATGTGTTTGACTTCTTTCAAGATCATTCGTAACATTACCAGCAACAACAGGAATCGTACCCTGTGAATTTTTACAAACTTCTGTTAAGGCCTCGCTTATGCATAGGAGACGTTTACATGAGACCGGACGAAATCAGAGCGTTCAAATTTCAGGAAAGGCAGGAAAAATACGGACCGGGAAGAATTTAATATTAATTCAGATTCGATACACAAATAATTCATACACATATTTTTGGACAGGCGTAAATTTTGAAATAATGCTGACAATATCACTCTCCGAACTTTCTGAGACTGTATTAGGCCCGTGTAATATGACGCAATTTTTGCTGCCACCAAGAATCATGTTATGCAGAAATATGTTAACAGAAAGACGGCGAGCATGACCCGCGTTTCACTTGGCCGATAATGCCATCATGGTGTGGAACTGTATGTGAGAAAACATTAAGCATAATAAGATGGCTGCAATCTACACACTTCACTTACACTATCATGGCTTGTATGACTTGCGTGGCTGCCACTTCTAGACTTTGATTTCTTGTGTTTCTTGTTCTTTCTCTTACTTCCTTTACTTGAAACTGATACAGTCGTGTCTACTGATGCCGAGAACAGATCATCCTTTGCAGCCTCGCTTTCATGTTTTCCACTCTCGCCCCTGTCTTCTTCAATATCACCCTCCTCATCACTATCATCCACAGGTCTCTTTGGTTTCACTCCCAGTTTTGCAGCAAGCTCAGCTGAGAAATCCATTGGAGCACCAGACTAAACAGTGACATGGTACAAATTTAACACTTTCCACAAGCAGTCCTACTGTAGACGTTGACAAGAGACTACACAACATTTCCTGGACATTTGGATGCTAGTATACTTTACGTAATCATATGACAGAAACTGCACTACAAACGCGAACAGCCTAAGTTCACAATCCAGTTTTATGTCACACGAACTAAAAACAGCAGTCTTAAAAATTCTAAATAATATTTAACACCTAAAGAAGAATATTGAACTGAAATACAGCTATTGAATGAAGAAACAAAAGATAGACTGAAGTACAACGGAATTAATGTATCTCGCGAATGACAATGAACATTCGCAAAATTATCACTTAACTGAGTGTCAAATCTGCTTGCGCGTGAACCTGGGCACATAATATTTTTTTGTGTGTGATTCTTCCAATATAATCACCACTTTAATATTTCAATAACCTCAAATTGTCCTCGCGTCCTTTGGACTCGCACCATTTTGTCAAATGAATTCAAAAAACTCGAAATCATCCTATTACCTGTACAAATATGCTATAAAGTAATCTTTGGAAACCTTGTCTTAACAGATCTGAGAAAGTGTCTAATGTTCCTCGAATCCTGGATTTGCCAAATTTGAAAAGTGCGTAAAAACAATGGAATATTTGTCATGACGTACATTACGACATTATATGTGCAAGAAAAACAGTATGTATATTTAAATGTATTTTTTTATGTTAATACATGTATATTTATTACACTATATACCATCATGGATACTCTGTGATTTTTAAGAATCTCCCATTAAGTATATATATATGTGTGAAAAAATATCCTCAGGATCCATGATCCCAAGACTGCACTATTTTTTCCATGTCAAGATTTGCAAAGCGTTTTCAACTTCCCTCCAGGTAGGATTTTCTCAACCTTTCTCAAAATAACTGGAAGGTTGTCTGGGTAGGTTGCCACTTGGCCATTGCAGTACTGCTAGTCTGACTGATTGCAGTACTGCTAACCTTCCTCGATGCCAGGAAACCTTCCTCAGATGTGGTTCCCGTATATCCGCAGCTTTTTTGCAACCCTGTCCATGCCTGGTGAAAGAAGGATAAAGACAATACTGTACCTTTCGTGGTTGTTCTTCATTTTCATTGGCTTCGTCCATACTTTCATCACTGTCATCATCATTTTCAGTCTGTTTTGACTTCGCTGACTTCTCTGTACCACCTGCTGCGAATAATTCATCATCGGATTCTGCTTCCGAACTTTCCTGCAGTCATTCATTAAAAACACAAAGTCATTATTTATATAAATGTTTCGAATAGACAATTGTTAATAACATTGCCACCCAATTCGCAACTTTAGATAACTCACATGCATAGTTACTATTGTCCAGTTTTAAACACAAGCATTAGCTGTAAATTTGTTTTTAATATCATGTTGTTTTTAGGAAAGAATTTCGAATGTACGTGTATAGGTTTTGGTCAAGGAAAAGTCAGGTACCTTGTGTATAAGGACTTGGTTACAATGCTATTAATACACCCTTCCGGAAAGTATCTTCGCTCTGTAGAGCCTCGCATCCGTGCTGAGATATTGGCTTATCTTGTAACTGGTGACGTAGATATGTTGAGTTCTTTTACATTTCTTTATCTATTTATAACCGTATGACTTCGTTCATATGTCAGCAAAAACAAGATAAAAAGTCCCAGATATAAGGTCTGGATAACGAAAGCGAGGTTCTATAGACAAAGTAATGTACGTTCTGGGAGGGTGCAATACATAGTACAATACGTTCAATATTCAACACGAAATAACATCTCAAAACATGGTGTCTGTACCTTTCTGGCTTTCTTTTTCACCACAACTTCCTTTTCGTCTTCACTTTCAGTCGCAGTTGACGAACCCTAAACAACAAAATAACAGTGTGACCAACTACACAATATTCCATCAACACATCGAATCTTGAGTTCTCATTTTCTCTCTGTTTTACTCGCTATAACTGCAACTAAATGCAACTTCCTCTTTAAAACAAAACTTTAAAATGCGACTCTGTCCAACACAGTTCCATCTTGAGTGTAATTAATAACTTCACATTAAAACGAGGTTCGTGAAACGCGCACGCGATGTCATGTTTTTGGGTACAATGCCAAGAACTGCAAGACGATGGCGAATGGCGATTGACCCCGATTTGTTGTGATATCTATATGTACAGTACCTGTACGTTAATACATCAGTCCTCGGCTAGCTTCGGCTGATAACACTTATATTGATTGATCTTGATGCAGTGAAACTCCGCCGTTTCATAAACGTTTACTGACACCCACTGGGATCAGAAAGTTAGTTAAAAGACACTATATAGATACAGTAAACTTGTCCTGGAACATATATAGACACTATATAGATACAGAACTTGTCCTGGAACAGCATCAACATTCCCGTAATAAGACGAATTTACCCCGGACATTGTCAGACGTCCGGCCGTAACATTCAGGCCTGAAACCTCATCATCCAGAAATTGTTTAATATAATGCGCATATTAAATATTTGAAGATACTGTAAGTGTCTTACCTCCTCAGATTCTGATCCACTGACAGTTTCACTTTCTGACGTTTCTTCATCCTCCGTACTTTTCTCTGTTTCACTTTCGTCCATGCTGCCTTCTTTATCACTTCCTTCTTCTTCATCTATACAAACAACAGTAATGCACGCACCGATAATTATTATTTCATATCAGCATATCGGATATTTGTCATTTTGTTGCCGATTACAGAATCATCCTCTGAAATATGAAAAACTATTTTCATAACTATTTCCCGATATTATCGATATTTAACTTATTTTTCTGGCAACATGAAATATTGTTTCTCGTTATCCGAAATAAGATCTCACTTTAAACATTCAGATAAATACACTACCATACTTTTGATTAAATTAACATATTGATTCTAATAATGTATACTGTCTTGTACCATTAGATAGTGCTTACTTATAGTTACGGTAAACTGTGCAATATGTTTGTGTACTCATTACAACTATCCTTAAACACCGAGTATAAACTAATGCAATAAGAACAAGTAAATCAGCCATTAACTATATAACGTATTGGAATATCGGCAATTCCTGTGTATCGGTGCGTCACGAGAGGGCCGCTCGCTAACAGGAAAGGGGCGAAATGCGTGTTACACTACAATCCAGAACATCGAGACCGTACAGTACGATTAAATAAACCAATGTCAATAGTATTTTAAGTTTGAAGATAATGCAGTTGTTACAGACTTCATTGGGTTTGATTCAGTGGCGGACACAAGGGAAGCGAGGGGTGGCGGTCGCCCCTTCCCCACCCCCCAATAATTTCTAAAAGCCTTTAAATTAAAGCAGATTAACTGAGTAACTTAGCTGTAACAATAGTTTTTTCGACTATGAAAGCCTGATTACCTATTATTTAAGCAAATTTGCATTAAGTTTAAGGCACAAAGGTTTTGAAACAGATGGGCAGGAATTTTTTGGCAACCTAAATTCGCACCCCCAGTATTTCGCGAAGTGTCCTGGCGCCCGCCACTGGTTTGAATATATCGTTCCGTACGGTAATTTTGTGTAGAAACCTTGAATGTAGATGTTATTTTCATAAAATATAAACTCTCCTCTTACATGGCGTCGTCCACTAAATGTAACATAATGTATATATTTTCATAAAAATTCGTATATTGGAGCATTACTATTACCTTCACTAGACGACTCTCCCAAGCCAACAAGATCATCTTTATGAAACTCCGCTGTACCAATAAAACTGGGTAACTTACGATGTGCATAAACATCCTATTAGAAAATAGATGCGTACATGTATAGTCTTGATACGTTCAGATAATTTGAGAACACCGGAAATGAATAACGTATACACGCAATGCATACACGTGCCCAAAATAGATTTGAACACGTCAGCAATGCACTGTACTGATATGGAACAGCGAAAGATGATGCAGATACCGTACGACGATAGACTATCACTCACGCTTGTCTTTAATCGATAATTGATATGTCTGATGTTACAATCATTTATTATTGTAACATATATAGACATATCAATTATTCAATAAAGGCAAGGTTTATGGCAGATGTATTATGTTCACTGACATTCGTAGAGACAAGTCCATGACGTCATATAGCAGCTGTTGTCGTAGGTTTCAATGGCAGAATTGTCCTGGCTAACATTGCTGCTGTTTATTGCTGCCATTTTTGGTGCTCAGTTGATAAGGAAATGCTTCTTGCAATGAAGGCTAATTACTGAGCAATCACTGATGAATAACATGAACTAATGGCAACGACGCACGTGGGTAGACTGTTACGGCATCGTTTTAAAAAAGCTCCGTTTTCATGCGTCAATTATTGCGTAATCGTTATTTACAATGGATCACATTGTCAGCCTCGATTTCAAGCTATTGTTTCATGTGCAAATTCGGTAAGTAAGTGTCTATTGTTGCGTTTTTCAAAACCTCCAACTCTGGAAACTGTTTTCGAAAGTTTGAGTTTTCGGTGCGCATGCGTAATCGCCGAATATAGAAGCCGGGTGCACACGCTACGATTTTAGTCGGCGAGTTATGGTTTAGTTGCATGTTAAAATAAGAAAGAGTCAGTGGTATGATCTGTGAGCTCATTATCCTCGCTCCTCTGTATTGGCTTCGTTAAATACCACATCACACCTAAACCATGAATTGGCCGACTAAAATCGTAGCGCGTACACCCAGCTTAACTGTGAACGGAAGGCGAATCCACAACAAAAACTTCACTATTCAAACAAATCCATATACGTGTGGTCTTGAAGTAATATAGTATACTCCGCTGTTAATGCTGAGGGAGTACATAATTGTACAATATACGTTGTAAAATTAAACGATAAACCATGGAACCTTTACTCTAACAACCTTGATAAAAATCTTATACATCTCAATTAAAAAAAACAATGTACGTATTAAAAATATATTCCCTACCGTTAACTCAAGTATTGGTTCAGGTTTCAGATTCTCTGGTAAAGTTGCTTCGTCTTCATCATCAGATACCTCTGTTATAGAAAGTATGAGACTAAACTGTCAACGATTTTCAATGACTTTGAAATGTATGATTCCTGGGTTTTTGAAATTTTTATCCTACTGTACCCTTATGCTAGAATCACACCTCTTTTGTATTTCAATCCTGTATTGAAATTATGGAACCATGTTTGTAAAGGACCAAGTACTTAATGGTTTAAAACATTTAAAGATTGTGTACGGTACCTTTTTTACAACATAATCTAGTTATGAATCAAAATTTTGAGCAAAAAATGCAACTATAGGTCCTCTGGCAGGAATCGAACCTACGGCCCTTAGGACCTACAGTATAGTTGCATTTTTCGCAACTGCTCCTGGTTAGGTCTAAAAATATGCATATAATTTTCGCTCTATTCTAAATTTCCATTTAGAAACACCTTCAACATTAAGTTATGAATCGACTGTCTTCAATGAACTCGTAATTTTTCATCTTGGGCAGAATGTTTAATGTTACTGTATGTCGGGAGTTTAATCCAAAGTTCCAATTCCATATATTGTAAATCGACAATCATTTTAAAAATATTAATAGTAAAAGACAATGTACAGTACAAGTACTCACGTTCAGGAGTAATCTCAACAGTAACAAAAGCGCCATCCAATACTGCCAGCCCAAACTTAATTGCTTCATTGATTTTTGGAATAACTTCTGTTTCTAACTCCTCCCTTGTTTTCTCCTATAATAAGAAAGTTTCCATTTACAGTTGTAATAGCTTACTAAACCAGTCTGGGGGAAATCACGTAAATCTGATCACTGCGAGGTGATCAATGGCTGCCATCACAAACCTTTTCCGAATTCCTTTTGAAGCCCTGGCCTAATTTCTCAGAAACGTACTTGGATCCAAGCCCTACAGATTAGGCTGCTTACTGCCACTTTAGACAATGCGTATACTCATTTATATGCGTGTGTCCAAGATATGCCCAATATACATGTATGCTACTGTAAATACAGTGTACAGGTGTACAACTAAAACAGTAAACGCGTATTGGTCGAGTATACCAGCAGGTATCGGTCAACCTTGTACTGTATTTATCATAATTTCATGCTAGGCTATTTATTATATGGGCATATTATAATAATACGCGTATCACACAGGTATCATATGCAAAAGAGCAAAAAGTGTCAAGATACATGTGAGCGGTACTGTATTCTCAGCTAAACCCTGAACATACTTTTTCCTGAGCTGTTGCTGTTTCACCATGTTTTTCTTCTTCATCCTTAGTTTCCTCTTCATCATAAACTCTCTACAACACATATTTACAACATGGTAAGATACCTGTATAACCGTTCGAGAGTAACGGAGGCTATACCGCCCCCTTACTTTGGGATTGAGCAGCCTTTGGGGCCCAGGCCTCGAAATCCTCGAACTTTTTCTGAGGACGATTCAATAATACACATACACTGACCTAATCATTAAGCCTGGTTCTCATTCATCGCCGATGGTCAGCGATGCATTGTTATTGATCATTGAAGGAGAAAATTATTTCATGTAGACAAAGTATTTTACTCATCAATGATAAAAAACAATGGCACTGTAAGAGCATCGCCGACTGTCGCCGATGAATGAGAACCAGGCTTTAAGAACAAGGGATGAATGATATGAAGAAGCTACTTTTGAAAGCTGCTAATTCCAAGTGGGAGGGGGTGCGCTACTCCCTAGAAAGCCTTAATGTATAATCAAAATAACTTTCGACGTGCCGCTACGTTCATGGAGCTGTTACTATTGGAATTCTTTAGTACGTACTAGTAGTAGCCTTGTATTTAGTAGTGAATAAATAAACGAGAAATATTTATGTAAGTGTCGGCACTTCTGAAATTTACCACCAATACAAACACATTAGTTAAGCAGGCTTTAAGCTAGACGACATTTCAAACGTGGGGTGTTCCAATCTAAAATAAGCTACCGCATAGCCGAGTCTGAACTAAAAATTTGGCCGGTCATTGACCGGTGACCGGCCGTTATTTTGAGCCCTGTATTTTTCAGGTAGTTTCACTAGTTTGATCCTACAAACCCACAAGAATATCATCTGTCGCTACCTTAGTACACTGGAACTACGTATTTAAGATTGTATTACAGTTTACCTGTTATTCTCCAAAACCAACATCGGTTAAATTGTTTTTCTTTTAAAACTGCCCTCCCTATCCTTAATTAATGTGGTACACCTTAAATGCATGTTTTATCTGCAACAGAACTATTAACTTGGACTATCGCGGCATCACCTTTGTTCGAGGTGTTGAGTTGTTATTAATCTTTCAATTTCAGATAATATGACCGGTCAATATGTAATATGTCATTTTGTCAATGCGTGTGTGATTCACGCGTTGATGTTTAACTTTCCCAACATGCTATGAGAGGTGGGACGAGCTGACGGTTCGGGACGAGCTGACCATTTACGAAAGGGAAAATTGCATTGCCGACAGCCAACACGATCTCGCCGAGAATACTTCTTCGAAGATCAAGTGACAACGCATCGGTACCAGCATAATAGCGCAGAATATGATTTATGCGTTTTTTGTTGTGTTGCGTTTTCATTGTTTTTGGAAGGGCTCGAGGGAGTTGACCGTTCAGAAATCGCGTTTGACCGTTAGTTATTTTTTGATCCCTGAAATATAACAAGAACTTCGACGTTTCAAGCAAAGGTCGTTCGTCTGGAAGTTAGTAGCCAGATGAAGGGACTTCGTTAGAGAATTTGAAGTTCTTGTTATATTTTTTACTTAGTTTGATCCTAAAAACCCACAAGAAACCATGTAATACAATGTTTTATGATAGTTTTGGAAACATTTGCAAAAGTCACTCGGACTTTCCCAGTCCTTCTTCGGCGGTTTTCGGTTTTGATTATTTATCAGAACCACCTCACCCTTATTGAGGGGGGATATGGTTTAATAACATGATATTTTAGTATACAGTACTGTACTATGTACATTACAAATTATGCACAATGGCAGAATGGCTATAAGAATACATATCACATTTATCATTTTATAGCAGTAATAAAAATCCTCACATTTTCAATGAACTGTGTATTTGATAACATGAGAAAATTGTTGAAGGTGTTATGCACTTTGGCAGATATTCCCTAGAAAAAAGATTATATGATAAGATTACTCAAATAATTATACAGTATGTATTGTACATTACACAGACTGACACAACCAATCAGGCTACCACCGAGACTATGGGGCGCCAAATGTGTTTTTATTATTTAGCTGTTTCATGTAGAGTTTTTTAATGATTTAATTTATTATATTAAATAACCAAAAAGCTTGAATTGGTTATTTCAAATAACCACTTTTTGTACCGAGATTTTAGTTGGTTATTTCAAATAACCAAGTAATAGAAAAGTTGGTTATTTCAAATAACCACTTCTGTGTGCGTGCATTGATTTGGTTATATCAAATAACCAACTTAGTACATATTGGTTGTATCAAATAACCAATTTAAGCCGATGCGATTTAATTTGGTTATATCAAATAACCAACTTCAAATTACTTGGTTATATTAAATAACCAATTTTAAAAATGTGATTTAATTTGGTTATATCAAATAACCAAAATAATTTTTGAACACTTGGCGCACCAAATGACGTAACAACACAAAACACATTAAGCCACCCCTCCCAGAGGCGTAGATTGTACATTTTCGGAACGTTTCCCACGTTGTGACACAAGGTTCAAAGGCTGTCGCCATTTCCTTGTTTTCTCGTGCTTTGTCATGGCTTCAGATAGATTGGAAAGATCGTTAACCGAAGCTATCGGAAGGGCAATTCAAGAAACATTCAGGCGCGAAGTAAATTCACCAAAATATATTCACCGTTCATGTCTTATGAATATTTATAATTGTAAACAAATTTCTAGCCGAGGCGCTACTGACCCGGCGGAGCCTAGTAGAATCTTGGCATATTCAGACTTTTTTACGAGCTAGGTCGGCTTATGTGGTGATTTAAGAGGGGGGTAATGGGGGGGGGGTACCAATCCTGAAGCATGGAAAATAATATTCAATAATCCTGAAGCACGAAAAATAAAAGAAGGAAGTGCCGAAGCAAGGGAAAAAATTCTTTGTAGTCTATAACCTGCAGCCATCCTATCTAAAAGTCTTTTACGTATCACAATGCGGCCGCTTCTCGTATTCTTTACGGTTTTCATGATCTTACGTAGTCTAATTCTGTCAAATTTTGTTGAAAACGGAAAACGAATATTGAATAAACCACAGACACGATGCACGCCATTTATGGAAGGATAGAAACACGTTTAATAATAAAAAGCTGATGAAACGAAGAACGAGTTATAAAATTAGCTCGATACGAACCACGAAAATACCCCATTACCCCCCTCATTTAACGTTCTTATAATAAGGACTGAGTATATCAATGTGACATCTTGTATTCGCCACTTGCATTTCAGTGATTTCACTGACTAGAATATTCATAAATTAATGTTGGCTCTTTGTGTCACTGTAGCCATCAGAGGGACTAGCACTGAAGGAGGCCAGGAGGGCAACAACAGCCTAATGAGTCCAGTATAAAATTATATTCATGAATAATGGCTACTCCAATGCAGCTTCAAATGTCTGCATTGGAATTATCTCTATGGAATTATCCATGTCCAGCAAATAACGAAAGTAAACTCTAATCCAAACCCTAACCCTAATTCGTGTTTGTAGGACATGGAATTATTCCGTCTTGGTCAAAATTCTCACTATGACCAGATGGGGTTTTAATTGACTATTGCATAAAAGTTAAACTGATGTGTCAACCCAAAAATTTTGAAAACCAGTGCAGGCCCGTAGCTAGCTCGCAATTCTTGGGGGGGCACTTTTGGATGTTAGTTCACGCATAGTTATGGTTCACGTTTGTCTTATCTTTTCTTGTTGACGGGGGGGGGTTAAAAAAATTTTTTCCGGACGATACAAATTGTTCGTTTGGTTATCGTGGTTGGGGGGCCACAATTACAATTTTTTTTTCGGTTGTGGGGGCACGTGCCCCCCCAGGCCACCCCCAGCTACGGGCCTGAACCAGTGTAATATAGCCTGCGTGGCCGGCCCTCTTGGAGGGGAAAAGAAGAACAGGGAATGAGGCCTGCAAGAAAACCCAGCTTTCATGACTAAACGCCCTAATAAAGGCTCATTAAAATTGACCAATACAAATGCAGCTGGACTATAGGGGAAACCCCAAACCGAAGTAAATGTTTCGCTTGTTCATAAACATGTCAATCAAGACCAGACAAGACGAAGAAATGTAATAATATATTTCTGTGTGCGTAAACATGTCAATTATTCTTGGTGTTGACCAATCAAATTCTATATACGTTCAAAAATTGAACGGCGTTAGTCATGAAAGCTGGGTTTTCTTGCAGGCCCTCATTCCCTGTTCTTCTTTTCCCCTCCAACGAGGGCCGGCCACGCAGGCTAGTGTAATATAGCAAATATCGTGACATGCCTTCAGGAAATTTTTGACTGCATTTTCAGTACATTTTGAATGCGTGACATGAGTGCCCCTGGGGCCACTTCAATTTTTCCCGCCATTTCTGGAATGAACAAAGCATGAAAGCAGACATTCGAAGCTGCATTGGAGTAGCCATTATTAATGAATATAATTTTATACTGAGAGCGATTAGGCTGTAGTTGCCCTTCCCTTCTGCTAGTCCCTGCGATGGTTACAGTGACACAAAGTCAAAGAGCCATATTAAAACGATACATTTATTAATATTCTAGTCAATGAGATCACTGAAATGCAAGTGGCGAATACAAAATGTCACATTGATATTCTAAGTCCTTATTATAAGAACGTTAAATCACCACATGCGCCGACCTAGCTCGTAAAAAGGTCTGAATATGCCAAGATTCTACTAGGCTCCGCCGGGTCAGTAGCGCCTCGGCTAGAAATTTGTTTACAATTATAAATATTCATAAGACATGAACGGTGAATTGCCCTTCCGATAGCTTCGGTTAACGATCTTTCCAATCTATCTGAAGCCATGACAAAGCAGGAGAAGACAGCCTTTGAACCTTGTGTCGCAACGTGGGAAACGTTCCGAAAATGTACAATCTACGCCTCTGGGAGGGGTGGCTTAATGTGTTTTGTGTTGTTACGTCATTTGGTGCGCCAAGTGTTCAAAAATTATTTTGGTTATTTGATATAACCAAATTAAATCACATTTTTAAAATTGGTTATTTAATATAACCAAGTAATTTGAAGTTGGTTATTTGATATAACCAAAATTAAATCGCGTCGGCTTAAATTGGTTATTTGATATAACCAATATGTACTAAGTTGGTTATTTGATATAACCAAATCAATGCACGCACACAGAAGTGGTTATTTGAAATAACCAACTTTTCTATTACTTGGTTATTTGAAATAACCAACTAAAATCTCGGTACAAAAAGTGGTTATTTGAAATAACCAATTCAAGCTTTTTGGTTATTTAATATAATAAATTAAATCATTAAAAAACTCTACATAAAACAGCTAAATAATAAAAACACATTTGGCGCCCCATACGAGACAGGTAAGGGCAGGGAGGCCGACAACTTGTCCTTGGGTCCCCAACCTGATAGGTTC
Source organism: Trachythela sp. YZ-2020 (assembly GCA_016169945.1). Taxonomy (NCBI): domain Eukaryota; kingdom Metazoa; phylum Cnidaria; class Anthozoa; order Malacalcyonacea; family Clavulariidae; genus Trachythela; species Trachythela sp. YZ-2020. Next base: position 1,429,745 of record JADLSH010000391.1, read on the forward strand.
TCCAACAGTGGCATCGCCAGAATGAAAAAAGTATGGTCGACAAACAAGTGCTGAACATACGAAAACATCTAGGGGGGTTGAGAGACATGCTCCCCAAAGTAACTTTTGAAATATTTAGTCGCTGCAATTTAGGTTAAGACTTTACAAAAAATAAATTTCAGGACTTCGAAGTTATTGTACTACACCAAGACATGGTTTGTCCCCCCCCCCCAATGTTTTCTCCATTAATTTTGAGGAATTAAAAATCTATCTACTCCAGTTCACCCTTTGGCGATGCAACTGTTCTCCAATCTGATAGAGCCCTAAGTCAAGAGGAGGGCAATAATTGAGGGGAACCTATTCAATATTAGTCCCAATCTTAAGTTTGTCTCTTCTCTCAAGTAATGTGGAGCCGTCTTTGCTGTTTTAATTATGATGCTATAAGTCTTTGGGGAAAATTTTGCCAAGGGGTCATAAAATTTTCATGTGGGCTTCCAGCTTATAGATTCAAAGTAGCTCATTGGCTAACATTTACAACACACATACTGTACTGTACAAATAAACTGACACAGGATGATCGTTGAAAGAATAAAACAAATTAGTCTAAAAAGTTAAGAATATTATCTTAATACGTACTGTATAATCAATACAATTTGATAGAATACAGTACCTTGGTTTCATGGACCAGTCCATCAACTTTTTGTTCCATGCTATGTGTTTGTGATAACATGTTTTGGGAAAATTCTTGCATGTAAAGTAGCAGCTAAAGTAAACAAATAATTGTTGCTAAAGATTGTATTGTAATTGTCATTTGTTGATATGACAGTTGAGCAAATATCTTGCTGTACTGTCTAATGCCAGACAATTTCACTTGTCATTGAGGGGAGGTTATTAGGCATTAATGGCTTAACCATACCTCAAACCATACTATTTCCCCATGTCTGTTTAGGGGAAGTTCATATTAGCCGGGATGGCTCATGAGCACCGAGATCCCTCCTTTTATTTTTTATATGTTTTCCAGATTTGAATTTAGATGGTAACCTGGCAAACCAGCTTGCCAGGCTCCTGCTTGAATGAGAGGAGATCCTGCTTCCTGAGCTCATATGAATGCATTATGCTGGCCAGCCTGGCAAACCAACCTGCTAATTATGTTGCAGTACGTGCTTTACTCCACCAACTGTCTAAGATTATGCCTTGTGGACACAAATGTTGAATTCCTGCCAAAATCGTGAAGTAAATGACAAACTGCCACGCCCAGCAAAGCGAGTTAGCACCGGTGTACCAGGAAAGCCTGGGCTCATATAAACAGTCCCTTAGCGTGAAGCAACTAACCCATTATGCAGCAATGTGCTTTATTGTGTGTTCTACCCATACAGGGCTAAAAAGAACGGCTGGAAGGTTGCCGGACAAAATGACAGGTCAACTTGAATTTAGCTCAGTCAAACTCTTTTTCTGACTGGTCATTTTTACAATGAGTAAAATACAGCAAATACTCAAAAAGATAATTATTAATGAGCGAAATATGATTTTATTACTTAACCCATTAATGTGCAAGACCCTTCCCTTGACAAGTAAAATCATCTGGTGTTAGACAGAGTAAAATAACAAAGTAGGCCGCAGTGCGGGTCAATGGGTTAACAAGATGCATTGGCAGATAGGTTTGTTAACCCATTAATGTGCAAGACCCTTCCCTTGACTAGGGGTGCACCGGAACCAATATTTTAAGATCCGGCCGGAACCGGATTTAACCGGAACTGGCAAAGAAATCCGGCCGGAACTTCCGGCCGGAACCGGAACTTAGTTTGTTAGCCATATATGGTCATAGGTATCAAATGTATACGTAAAAATGTATACGTAAAAACACACGTTAATTTCGCTTTTCACGGCTTCGTGATAATTGGTCTGTTTGATAAATTGGTATGTTAATTGTTAATTATACTTCACATGCAGTTGTTGAAATTAGACTTTTCAGTCTGTTTGATCAATTTTATTTAATAAATAAATTCGATATTCCAACTCTCTGAAAATAACAGAGTTCCGGTTCCGGCCATGCTTTTTCAATCAGTTCTGGCCGGAACCGGATCTCGCAAAAATCAGGGTTCCGGCCGGAACCGAGTTCCGGTGCACCCCTACCCTTAACAAGTAAAATCGTCTGGCATTAGACAGAGTAAAATAACAAAGTAGGGTGCATTTGGGCGCATTGCTACTCAATGGGTTAATATGCATACACTAAAACACTTACAGTGAAAAATAATTACAAATTTGTTTAGAGACATCGCGTTTAAAGACATTGCTTTTAGAAATCACGTTGTAAAACAGTCAACATTATGAAATATTCAGATTTTCTCTGACAAGATTTCAGCTGTGAGAACCCAGAAGAAAAAGATGATTTAAAATTCAATTGGATGGTACACAAATGTGACCTGTCAAAACCACCAGTGAAGCAAAAAAGTGACCCATCAAGAAGCATTTCCCGCCATTCATTGTCCGTTGACTGGCTGTTATTTTTAGCCATGCCATATCTCTGGTTTGCCCATTAATTTAAGCTACAAATACAATACCCTATCAATGCATCCTACTTTGTTATTTTACTCTCTCTAATGCAAGATGATTTATTTATCCAGGGAAACGTCTTGGAAATTAATTTAATGGGGTAATCAGCATCTGCCAATTTTTGTAATTTTGCTGGTTTATACTTGGCCCAGCTATTTTGCACTAGATCCATATGGTACATACAGATTACAGTACTTTACAGGTTTTTTTAATTAAAAGTTAATACATGAATGTTGGATAAAGTCAGAATGCTATGGTAATAATTGGGATCATAAACATTGGAATGAACATTGGAATCTAACCATTGATGCAAGAATGTTACATTTGAAATGTGCAATGTCAAAATCTTTTCTGGAATCTTACATTTTACATTGAGTGTAAAATTAATATCAAATTTCTTACTGAAGATTATTTTGCCAAACATTGTGGCAACGGGAGCACAGATGTTGTCCCTAAAGCCAGGTTTCTATTTGGTTGTGGCTGGTCCAATTAAGTATAGTATATCATGGTTGTCAATGTAAAAGACTACCAATAGATTTCTGCAAACAGTGAAGATTGATTACTAGATATATCCAGAGTATTTCAGGATATGTAATTTGCAGTATCCTGATATCTGTGCAGGATACTAAAATTTGGTTTTGGGATACTAAACCGTGAATGACCTGCACCCGACTGGACACTACAAAATTTCCAATATTAGTATGACATTAAATGTATCCAGTCAACATTCAAGATAAGTGTATAAAATTATGCATCTTAGTGTATTATATGCATCTTAGCGTATTAAATTCATGATACCAACATCTTAGTGTATTAAATTCCTGATACCAACTTGTTTACTGTCTATACTGTCTAGTTGCTGACTGTTGTGTCTCCTGTTGTTATTGTTACTTGTAACAGTGAGATGGGTCAGGGGTACCAATTAAAATGGATGCCATTATTCAGATGGTCAGGGATGCCAAAACTTATGGTAAAGCCTCGGTCAAACGAGGATGAGAGTTGATGAGAGTTGCAACTCCTGCTCGTATTTGACCACCAACTCTCATCGACTCTCATCAACTCTGATCAACTTTGAGCTGGTTCAAATTTTGATGAGAGTTGATGAGAGTTTTGCTCATTTGCCCAGTCATGAGAGTTGCATAAGAATTTTAAACAACTATAGTCAGACTAGTATTTTGCACTTTCTATAAGAATTAGCTTAGCGAAATAACAAGTTATGACTGTGTCCATAACAAGAAAAGCTTAAAGTAATAAAGAAAGAAATCTAAACACTTTCAGTTTACCCAAATGTTAGAATTATTCTCAGGGATCTGTTTCGCGCACTAAATTATTTCTGTCGCAACTCTCATGCAACTCTTGTTCTCCTTTGATCGGGGCTTAACGAATATTTAGTGGGATACCAGATTCTCAGGGGGGATACTAGGTTACTTTGAAGATTGAATCCTGGTATCCCAGTTGGATACTAGCTGAAAAATTTCAGACCCTGTATTTCACATTGGCAACAGTGGCTTGTTCACAATAGCTGGGACCAAATTGAAACCTAACCAAACTAAATGTTGTGTAATCTGAATCTGTGCTGATACAATGTGGAAGTGCTAATAATAATTACCCAACCGATAAATGAAGCATAACATTTATAAGAATGCATAGTCAACAAATAGTTGAAATTTATATCTCAATACAACCCAGTTAGAACACATTATCTTGTAGGGCCTGATATACCATTTTGGAGTTTGGAACTTTACTACCTCTTTCAAACAGTGTAATAAGTGTATCAGTATTTATAAAGCTGATACATCACTGACACTCTGACAGCATGAAAAGAAAACAGTTGGCATATAGTTTTTAACAATATTATAACTTGTGTAATAAATTATATATTAATTCCCAAAACAAAAGCCCTGAAGCTACAGGAACAAAAAATATTTCATAGTTACCCCAGCATCTGACGCAAGGGACCAATTTGTGGCTCCCTTTCGCATTTCGTCGACTGACCAAGCTCTCTGCCACGGTTTTGTTCCGTCTGTAGACGTTGTTTGCGCTCCATTATTTGCAGATTGTACCTGGCTAGTTGTAGGACCATTTGGAAGAGTGGTTGTGTTGGTATTGTCGTTATTTAACAGCGGTGGTGGTGGTGGTGGTAGTGGCACTTCGGAAGCCATTTTGGGAACTTATTTAATCATGTGACCAATTATGACTTTCGTTCTATAATCTCTATGTTTCGTTCCCAGTGAACTCTAAGTAAACTGGAACGCTAACTCATATGATCAAGTCCTATGAAATGTAATGAGAAATGTTATGAAATGTCCTATGATTTCCAATGATTTACTATGATATGTCCTACGCTTTCCTACGCATATTCGTTGAAGCCAATGCGCGGGAATTTGAACTTTCAAAAGGACTCATGAGGAGAGTTCCGAGGAGTGAGAAAAATTCTGTCAAAAGTAAAAAGTTTGTTTTTGAGCGAAAATTTGCAAGAAAAATACTTTTTTCATCAGAAGACTTCAATGGTTGGGATTTAAACGTGGTTTTTCGATTAGTTTTGACTGCTTTACATCTATCTGCAGCAAAAATGAGGGGTATCGCTTTCCTATTTGGAAAAAAAATGACAATGTTTGAACGTGCCGAAGCAAACTATGCTCTTTAACTCAGAAAAAAATACACTAGAAAACACTTCGGCAGTCCCCAAAATGATTTTGCACTAAACTCCAGGTATTACTTTTTATCTTGAGCTTTTAGTCCTTGCTTTAACCCATCTAAAACATAAACAAATTGACGATTTTCAAGTGGTGCTATTTTTGGCTTCGCGCCTTCTTGTTGGCCATCAGTGAGCACTTTGAATATGACGGCTGAGCTAGCTTATATAATCCTTATTTTAACTGTCAAAAATAAGTTGCTACATGCTACTTGCCTACTTTTAAACGACATCCAATATTTTTCTACATAAATTACATTGTCATATCTCCGAACTCTATCCAGAAGGCAAAAAAACTCAGAAAAACCAATGTGCAATGAATTTTTCACTGAGTTGCACAATTTATGTCTATTGTATAAAGTTCTCAGGGGAAAATTTAAATTGTCCTAGTGTGCTCTAAGATGAAGGCGAAGATGATAAAATCATAAGACGGGAGCTGCAAACTTACGCGCAGGAGGGGTGCTTGTACTCCAGCTCCGCAGAGGCAAGAATTGTCACCAGGGCCGTCCTCAGAAAATTTATCAGGGGGGGTGTAAGGTCCTTTCAACCGACTGACTAACGAACTTGTACCGACTACATTGCTGTTAGTCATCAAAAATATTTTTGTCTGCCGACTAAAATAGCACTTCTGCCGACTGAAACTCCAAATAGAATTTCCTCCCGTAGGTCCGGCCCTGGTTGTCACTTGTCAGTCAATTTCCATATGGTAATATGTAAATTAAAAGTGATTTAAATACAATCCTAATCCCAACCTAATCTTAACCCTAATTCTGGTTTAATAATACATCATTTCGGGAAAGCAATATGGAAAGTCACCGAATCAGTCTTTAATTCTTCCCTTTGCAGGAATGGTGAATGTGCTACCCTGGGTGCCAAAAATGGTGCGAAGACGTTTGTTGTCCACGCGCCTTTTTATGGGGACGCATTCCCCTGATGTGAAATTATGTTCACATTTTGTAACGTCGATTGGGTTTCACTTTCCACTTGCACTATCTCCTCCACAAGTTAAGCGTTTCCAGCTGACAATTAAAATGATGTAAGAAGGATTAGGGTTATAAGATTAGGGTTAGGATTATGGTATTAAGGGTTAGCATTGGGGTTAGGATTAGGCCCAATATCATCAGACTAAATACAGTTAAGTTATTACAGTTATTTTATACTACCTTTTAAATTAGAAAATAAACAAGATATACGGCTATTTCCAACAGTTAAAAATGGGTTAAAATTAGCTATATAGTGTCCATGATATATGTGTGTATATATACAATTGACTTCATCGAGTTTTAAAATGTCAGTGTCATTCACGTGCATTAAGTGCATCTAACTAACCTTAGTGGTTTTGTCACGAGCCAATGTGAACAAGACGCTGACGGTTGTTATAGTCCTGTTGAGAAGGTCAATTGGTTAAAACTCATGCTTCGCGTCCATCACAAAATAATTAAACAGAATAAGATTCATGGATAGACACGATTTCCTGTAGTTCGAGCGAAGATAACCTGTATAAACATTCTGATACTCGGAATTCTGACATTCACATTACATTATTCGGCTGCGATTTCGGGAAAGTACCATTCGGGGAAATTGTGACTGACGCAACCACCACATAATTATTTAGGCAGACTAGTTTAAATATCGTCGCTTCCTGTAAGTTACCGGCATCTATATGAAATTAAAGATATTCGATATTAAATCGATATTAAAGCACACCTTTATCATTTTGGATCATTGGAGTCGTGTATATGGAGTAGAGAAACTCGCCTGATATATACTGTATATGATATGTTTTTACATGGTAATTGTACACTCGAAATAATATGGCCGAACTGGTCGCTGACGTTGTTGATGGTCAAGGTTCAACTGTTGTTCTAGTTCCTGATGAACATACTATTGAAGCTAGGGACAAAGGCCTCGAAAGTTTTATAAGTCGAAATCGTTGCGTGCAGGTAAGCTTATACATGATTAATTATTTTTAAAAGTTCATTTTGTTAGTACGTACATTGGAAAGATGAAATGTCATGGTCTAGTGACTAGTCGATAAACATAGTTCTCACTTTTTATGGTCATCGGACCATACCGTTCTGTGTCGTGTCATTGTCACTTACTGTCACTAGTTATCACTAGTGTTGCCTTATTTGTACTCAAGAAACGATGAAATAGCCAAAATATTAATACCGGGTCCGAACGGAAGTGAGCACAGTGCGACGGTGCAAAATTAATAGGCCTTTTGCAGGATGCTAAAAATAAATGAAAACAATGAGTGACTGGGACGCATGGAGAACAGTGGGATTTCCAAAACAATGAAAACACAATGGAGCAATTACGCCCATGCACTGGATCCCGCTATTGTTATGCTAAGTTACCTGCAAAAGGCCTATCGCACCATTCAAATCCAGATATAATATGATTTTGTTTAATCAATCACTTGAAGTTTATTTCCAAAGGAAAGGCTCAACTACTTTAATACTAAGCTCAACACCAACTTTGAAGAATATTTAAAAAGCTTTTATTTACATGGTGAATAGAATTTGCTAAAAAGACATGACGTCATTCCATTGGCCTTTGACTGTTGAACAAAATTATCATTTCTGATCGGAAAAGAGCAGCACATTAATCTTCCTTTTCTAGAATTTTTCTTTAAGCATGTCATACGATTCGAATGGACAAAATATCCCATTTTTCTTCCGTTGGTTTAATCCATTTTGCTGTAGTTAAGATTTTTTTTAAATCTTGACCTTAAGTCCATTGGGGCAAGCAATGGTTTGTTTATCATGGGGCAATGGATTGGAACGTTTTGGACTTTGATATTAGACAATCCATGACTAGTTAAACTATTTTTAAAGGACCCTTATGAACATATATACTTTATGAATCTATGGCTATGTATAATTTTTAATGTATTGCATACGTAAGTTGTAATATTTTATCTTCTTTGTAATTTTACCTTAATCTTTGTTTTTGTAGGACCCCCTAAAAACCACATTTAATGAGTGGGACATCCTACTAAAATATTGTTAAGAATAGTAATTATTATTATTATATGCATCTTTTGATGGTTCAAAGTTGATAATCAGTGGAAAGTCTGAGAAAGTTTTAATGCTTTTTGTCCGACCAGTATTGATGATTTCTTTTAGCCACCTGAATTTCAAACTTTATACAACCCAGCTATTTTTCAAATCACCCTTACTGTTAATTGTTAAGGGGACTTTTATGTGTTGTATAGTCGGAATGCCAGATGATCTTACTTGTCAAGAGGTAACCTGACTTCGAGTAATGCCAGTAATGTCACACGACGATTTTTGAGCACTTAAAGCTATACTCCTATAGTGAGCTACCAACTGTTATTCTCTTATAGGTGAGTTTGGTTGTGTTCCATGCCATACTCTGCCTGGCAAACCTCGTCTGTCTTGGGTTCGCGTCAGCATTTGACACCTTGTGCGCCGTGAAACAGGCAAAATCTATCGTCAATTGCACCGAGAAAGTTCTCATACAAAAACCACAACCTATTGTTATGGCATTCTTTTTAATGACCATCACCAATGCCATTATTGTCATGACAACACTGTACCTCAAGCCAACTTGTGTGGAATTCTGTGGGTTTAAAGAAGCTTTAAAGCAATTAATAAGGAAAGGTTCTTTCTGGTCGTTTAATATAACATATATTTTTGTCGTTTTCGATTATATCTTTATAACATTTCAAAACTTGGACATCGTTAATAAGGCATTAGCTATAACATTGGTTGTATTTTTTGCATCAAAATTAATTGTTGCGTACTTTCTGAATTATGTATTTCCTGTAAAGCTTCCAGCGGCGAATGAACGAAGCTTCACAAGACTGTATATTTGGCTAGCATACTGGATAACACTTGTGGTATTTTTCCTGGCCACCGCGCATGCTGCCCTGGCAATTACACTGGATGTTGCTGAGAAAATATCTCCGATAGGCAATGTGAAAACAGGATCTCATAACTTTGCAACTGTTTGTCAACTTGTGTTTCTGGGAATAAAGGCAACGTTCGAAGGACGATTGTTTATATTTTATTGGAACAAGTTTTTTCATGGCGACAAAGATTTGTTCTCTACGTTCTTAGTTTTAAAACCTATCCAAGAACAACCAATGTCAAGGATAACAACAGAAGATAGTGCTGCATGGGCAGGAGCAGAAGGTTGATGCCTTACCAAATAAAAACGCCGTAAAGTACAATACAATAATAAAATACAAGTAATATATACAGCATGAGACGCCGTTTTGTACAAGATATACAACATATACTAAAAGCGCTTTTGTCATCCATGGCATTAGCGGCCTATATTTATTTCTTTTAACAACCATATCTGGAAAACTAAGGTCATATATTCTTAGAAATTCATTTAAAAATTTATTATACATAATATTCGGGTCATTGTCAGAATAATTTGACCAATCTACATTGGTAAGGTGGGTGCGAAATGTAGCTATATTATTTTCACTATAGTCACGTGTAACTGTATGATTATTTCGACTTTCATGTACAGGAGAAGACAGCCGAAATTGTTTCGCTTTCAGCCTTTCTTCTTTGCCTTTGCTACTTTGGTAAATCGATTATTTCGTTCGTTGCGATTTATTCCAATACTGGCAATAGAACAATTCCGAGTTACAACTTCAACTGAGTCAGGATAAATGTCTCCTTCTTAAATACATGTGGCCAGGGAAGCCAATTTTCTATTGTTTTCGTTACGTACCTCTTTAGATCTATTTGTGGCATAGAAATAACATTAAATGAGCTGAAATTTGAAATTCATCGAAATCCCATCAAAAGGGCGTGGCAGCGAAATTTATTTTCGACTTCCCTTACGTTCGCATTGGCCCCCCTTGCCCTACCATCGCTCCGGCGTCCCTGCATGTGGCTAAACACTAAATCACATAATTTAAATATGCGAAAAGTTGTTCAAAGAACGAGCAAGATGAACTCGCTTCAATTACATCCAGCTAAGGTTATGATTACGATGCAATATATCCCAACTCACGACGTTAAAGACAGTCTTCTTTTTATCATCGATATAGACTATAGAGACTTAAAGTGGAATGTACAGTACAATTGTAGTACAGTACTTTCTATATGTACTAAATGTACATACAAATTGCAGAGGATTGTCGGTGTCATAGCCAGTATACTGTATTTCTAGCACGACTTAACGTAGCCTGCGTAGCAGGCGTTTCTCAGCGCATCCCACCCTAACCCCAGAGCCCTAACCCCATACAGAAACGCCTGTTACGCAGGCTAGACTTAACACAGACGCAGTATTTGGATGCAGTCGCATTTTTTCTCTCAAAGTTTGCATGACGTTTAGAAAATTGGCTTATCAACTACGTAAATTTTTCATCAAAAAACTAATAACTATATATAAAATCTATAATTCACTTATTCAACTACCGGTAACTATTTAACACAGCGAATTGATTCATTCAACGTTTTTAACATTTCAAACTTAGTAACAAGGCTTCCAACTATAAAGCCCCTTAATTTCCACCATCAAATTTGTTGTCACTGATGTGACAGTAACAATTTATGCTGATAAAGTTAATTAACCTATTAAGTTGACCCCTACTTGCAAACAATGTGAATGTTACTTAGGGACCCCTTAAGTTGATATCACCCTGGGGGCAACACAACGAAATTTGTAACATCAGCTAGTCACTAGTTTGATATACAAGGATGCCATGCTTCACAACAAATGTCATCCTTGACAGGTATGTGCTTATCAGCTACTATGCCATGCACACCAGAAGCATCAACTCCATAAAAACATGTTGTGTAAGGTAAATCAGGAGAAAAAACAACTGCAAGCTCACGTATTTGGTTATCTGCTTCTTCCTTCGGCCACCACCATTCAGCCATTTCTTCAAAAGTCAGCCTCCTGAGCATAGATCTTACTGTGACTAGATTGGACCATGTCTGTCCCAAACATGGTCGGACACAATGATATTTGCAATGATTATAAAATACTGCTGAAACCTAGGAAAGTGATTGTATAATGTGTTTACATTGATTGATGGAATCAGATTGCCATCAATAATTCATCTGCACATGGACAACATTTAAAAACAGATATTTTTGTCTATGCCATGTTTTGACCCTTATTTAAATTTGACAGGTTTTATTGAGTAATTTAACCAATCTATCAGACAATCAGAATGAGACAAGTTAAACATTACAGGCTAAACTACTTATTAAAACTTATCAAATGCACAAACGTTTTGCATAAACATCAAACAAGGGCTCACATTGATACCAGTTCTTCTGAACTGACGTGATTACCCTGATTAAATAAAGTTTATTTGATTTGATTTGATTTTTAAACATTGTCCACGATCATGGGTAGATATCATCAACAATCTGTGCCAATATTCAGAATGGTACGAGGCAAATATACTGTGACTGGTTAAGTTAATTGAGACATATGGCCAAGCATAACCAGTTACCAAGGCAAGGCATTAAATAAATGGAATTTGAAATTTGAAAAAAATCATATAGGGACACTGTATATGTCAGGTTTTGGGTGACTTTCTATGGCATATGTCCCAAAAATTCACAATAACTTTGATGCATATTATAGTTTCAGGTTAGTATTTGGGTTTGGGGTTAGAACCTGAGTTTTGACTGGGGTAATTAGGTACTGTACAGGATTAGGGTCAGAATTGGGTTTGGATTAATATTTAGGCATGGGCAGATCTACAGCCAAGCCTTGACTGTAAAAATGTCAAAATAGTGGTTATCTGTGTGAAGCAATGACTTATCTGAGGCAGATTCTAGCCATTTCATTGGTCAAAATGCATTTTGACTCACCTTTGTGGGGGTCTGACATATATTTGCACAATCATGAGCGTATATATGAGCTATCTGATTTGCTGATTCAAACACCCTCTCTCATTGGCTCAATTTTGTTTGACTTTGGGATATTTGGCAGATTAGACCCCCTCTTGACAATATCTTAAATTTTGACTAACATGCAAAAATTCCTGAATCCACCCCTGTATTTAGGGAAAAGAATTATAAAGTTTAGGACTAAGGTTAGCATAATTGTTAGGATTAAAATTAAGTAAACAACAACTGATCTGACCAACTATACCTGATTCACACAGATGACTGGCATGTTATTTTTGTTACTCAGTTGCATTAATCGAGCACCAATCTTATTTAAAACTTGCGCTCTTTCATACATCTCATCCATTGAATACTCAACACGAAACAAAGCTGCGATCGAATCTATGACAAGAAGCCTCACTTTCTTACCCTTCATTAATGCTGGTAATTTGTTTTCTAAGATATCAATCAATACTTTCACATCAGAAACATGTTTTACATAAATATTATCACTAATACTGGTATCTCTTAAAACATCTTGGTATTTCTGTTTAAACTGTGGTTTCATCTGCTCTAGTCGTCTGGTCGGAAACTTATCTTCAGTACATAAATACACGGCCCCACCCTCAAGCCCTCCAAGCTTGTATGGTAACTGTACCATCAAGCACAACTGTAGGCAAACTTGAGTCTTACCACTTCCACTTACACCATAAATTTCAGTTATTCCTTGGGAACGTATACCACCTTTAAGTTGGTGGTCTAAAATTGGACAGCCAAGGCTGAGTCTACGAAAGATTAGGACATCATCACAGTTCCCTGTGTGCAAATCATGAGCAGAAACAAATCTAGGCCGTGCAATTCTTTCAGAGACAGCTTTCTTTAGTATTTCAACCTCATGTTCGGATAGCTTTGTTGTTTTGACAAGTTCAGGTACAGACCTTTCTAAAACAGACGTAATTGACGTTGTTATTCCCACGTTTCGAAATGTTTGTTGAACTCTTGGAGGAAGGTCGAGATACTCCATTTCTTTTTAATTATAGCTTAGCATCAATTTGTTGAAGTTTCATTAAATGTTTTATAAAAATGCCCATTGATTGTATGTGAAATGTCAAAGTTCGCGGCATCTCCCGCCTTGGACTTTGGGCAGTCGGAGAGTTTCGTTCTATTGTCGTAGATGGTCGGAAAAGCACTCAACAAGGCGGACTAGCGGACTGACGGACCGGTGTATTGACGAAGTGGCGGACTGATCACCGGACTATCTCGCCGCCGGACTCATGGATTCGATTATGTAGCGTGCTGAAACACAATAAATCACACACTTGGTTCTTTCTCTCTATTTTATCTATATTCCAGCCTTACATTTGCAACCTCAGTCCCTATTTGTGCACGTTTACTCCAGTGCCAAGACCAGGTCTCTCATATTACTTAATACGTGCTTACTTAATCAACTACACATCTGTTTAGTATTAAAATAAAACATGTACATAAAGTTATTACGTAAAATATAACATGTTACAATTATATATACGCCAGCTAACTATAAATAACTGTTGTTAGCGTCTTAGCGATCAGGTGTTGGTTGTTCGAAACCTGCATTGGAAGGTTAGATGAGTTAAACACTGCGGCTAGCACTTTTCCGAACGTAGTCTAGAAAGGATGACAGACGGTTTTCAAAATAGAAGCCATTTCATGATCAAGCAATTCAGTGAAAAATGGCTTTTAATAACTGGAGTAAAAACAGATTCTGATTAAATACTGATTCGTTGCGTAGGTACGATCGGTAGGTTTGATAGTCAGTTGCTTTTTGTTCGATCAAATGTTAGCTAATAATTTTTGTGACAATGCTCTTAAATCTTCCCCCAAAGTACATTTAATGGCATTTCAGAGGCTGTAGATCTTGAAATTTTCTGCGGGCATGCCCCATACCCACTAATGGTCTCGTGCCTTCAGCATTCGATACAAGAGCCACTGTGCCCTCTGAGATTTTTATCCCCCCAATCCAAAACACGCTCTGCGGTCCCTGAATTGAACGCATGTACACCGGCTGGACTGAGAAGCAAAATATGGAATGAACTCAGTGAATAGAACAAGGACTAGATTTTAGACTAGAGTTACATGCATGATATTAAATTAAGTTCGCATGCAGTATTTTTAATAGAGACATCAACTGGACAGTTAAGGAGGGGTGAAGTCTATAGAGCTAGTCTTTTCTCGTGACGGGTCACTCTTTCTCTGTGCATGTATAGTTTAGTCTATAGTGTACTGCTCAGTTTAATCGACCCAAATGAGTATTAGATTCAAACCATGCATGATGCATCCAACATTCAGAATAGCTTTGCAAAAACTCTCATGTAAAAGATTTAATAGCGCTTTTTTTCGAAACATCAGATGTCATTTTTCAATTTGAGGCTGACAATACATACGAAACGGAAGAAGATTCTAGTAGAAGACAACCACCTACGCTGAAACCCCACAATTCATTTATAGTCTCGATCAATATCCCACATTCCAGCACAATTAAGTTTCTGAAAGACCACTTTTTTACATTGGCATGCGTCGTTTACGTCACGGTACTGTCTGTTGATTAATCAATGCACACTGAAAGAGTTTCCATATAAACGATTTCAGTATATCTATAATTTATAGACTTAATTGTCGAGAGAATTACTTTGCAAAAATATGCAATGATATGCTGCTGTTCATCAAGGTAAATGACCGTGAAAGCACTTCAATAGAAGAAATATAGGAAATTGCTTATTTATATGGACCATGGTGTGAATATTTTTATTGGTAAAAGCTGCATGTGCATATATGGCTATAATGTCGCATTTCTCAAATACTAATTTATTTGGTAAGTTTTTACCGAATATATTGACTATTGAAAGCACTTGCAAATACCTCACTATATTTATGATCCCGCTTTGCCAGGATGGAGTGGAATGATTCCATACATGTTCTCTTGTTTAGTACCCAAACACATTTAATCAAATTCAGAGGCGAAAATAGCAACCAGTATCAGTAAAACACTAAATCTACAAACTTTGTTTTGCAGTAGAAATTAGAACCACTTCAGAACCGCCTGATTGATTTTATGCCAAATACTTTAGTTTTCAGTACGTGGACGTGGTGTTTTTTTACCTGACGTCATGTTGGATGAACTTGATCTGACAAATAATTTTACTTGTTGGAAATGCAAATTTCATCCAACATGACGAAAATCTCTGTTCTTTGAATCCCTAGGACTAAGTTGCAAACCAGCTATATATATAAGAACCGGATTCAGCCTATCCCCAAAAATAGTGGTTCTGTTATGCGGCTTTTTACTACATGAAACTTCAACTGCCTTTTTAAAGTACCTCAGAAATAAACAGATCAGTTGATACAACATCATCTGCATTTTTATTTCACAGACCTAACTCAGGTCTGTTTCCTGTATGTGATATAATCTATACGAGCAATTGGAACAAAAACGAATATATAGCCAAACAATTTACAATCGTGTCAATATTATTTATCGTCGTTTGCATCTAAGGATGAACAGTTGTAGATTAAAACAATTTCACGTGAAACTTCAATGTTTATAACGACTATTTGCATTCGAAAGCTATTTTCAATAAACTTAGTCAATCCCCATTAGGCTAGTTAAACCTGATTGATCGATCACATTAAAACCTGCAAAATTCATAGATGCTCTAAAGAAACATGAACGTTTCACGTGAATATACATGCATAGCCAATGTTTTGATCTACGACTGTTCGTCCATAGATGCAAATGTCGGTAATTTGTGGTTGCAACTTGTTTGCCACCATAGCTGTGACCGCTCGAGCACCAGCCAAACAGGAAAATCAATGCCAGTCTTGACTGTTGAGTACATGCAATATAACATCTCAAATAGAAATAGTACTTTATACTAACAGTAACACCCTTATGGTTCCCTGGGTTCTGGAAGTGGACATAGAGTTTTCTCTCGGGTCGAACGCAGCAAGTTAAACTCCCAGGTGTATTATCCAGGCCTGGTCCAGTGATCACTGGAGTACCCCAGGGTGGAGTCATTTCGCCGTCACTCTTCAATGTTATGGTCAATGATATTGAAGATTGCACCCCACCCGACCTGGCTGTCACCCCTTGCAAATATGCTGATGACTGCACCCAAAACGAACTCGTGGCGTTAAACTCTTGCAGCCATATGCAAGAGGTTATAGACCACTTTCATAATTCAGATGAGTTTAAATATTCTTTATTTTTATGTGCCGATCTTAATAAGCCTTATCAGCCTCGTTTCTGTGACTGAAATTGAATAGAATTTATTAACCTGAACGAGGTCAATAAGGCTTATTAAGATGCACATAAAAGAATATTTAAACTCACCTGAATTATGGAAGTGGTCTATGAACAACCTGAAGACGTGAGCTACAAGTAACAAGATGGAGCTAAACGCAAGCAAAGCTAAAGAGATGTGGATCAGTTTCAAGAAATCTTGTCCAAGCCCTGAACCTATCAAAGTAAATGGAATTGAACTTAAGAGGGTGGAAGTATTTAAATTATTGGGGGTTCATGTGCAAAATGACTTGAAATGGAATGCTCACATTCACGACATCTTGAGCAAGGTCGGGAGACGGATATATTACCTTCGGCTTCGAGAGTATAGGAGGGCAAACTTACCCACGGAAGTTAGCTTAACTACGTACCTTAAGAAGATACGACCTCTTCTAGAATACGCTTCCCCTATTTGCGGAGGATTGCCAGGCTACCTTTCTACAGAACTGCAGAGAGTGCAGAACAGGTGTCTTGACATAATAGGTCTGCCTAGAAACACCCATTGTTGGATCTCACAGTTAGGGAATTTAAGAACATTGTATCATCTAACAATCATCCTTGCAAGCGCTTCTTAGAAGCACCTAGAACGCACAAGCATAATTTAAGATCAGCGAACTCGATACGGATACATCTATCGCGCACAAATCGGCACCAGTCTTCGTTTATAGCACAAGTTGTAACTTATTAACTTTTATGCATTTTTATACTACTTTCAAACATCCGATGTGTAATCTTTTTGGCTTCTTAAATTTGTAATACTGCTGTACTTATTTTGCCAAGAGCAGTAATAAAGTCTATTATTATTATTATTAATACTGAATTTTTACCAGTTCGGTCAAAAAGAAAATTCAAAATGTTTGTCAAACTTTCTCACCTTGTTTTCCTATGTAGATAGTAACCCAAATGTTTGATGTGCAAATAACGGACTATCACATATGTCCATGATGATTTACTGAAAGCTTCAAAATCTTGGGCGGATATTGTCATGGCTATACTGACTTCCAGACCTTCGCCGTTCGAAACGTCGAGTTTTTGTTATATTTTTCAGGTAGTTTGATCCATGCAGTAATCCTGATCAAGTAATCCCTGATAAAGTAATCCCTGATCAAGTATATTTATTGCAAACTATATAAAACCCCTCACAGCATGTGAAGCAAGCTATAAGAGGATTGGAAAATAGTTTATTTGGTATAATGTTGAATTTTGTTTAGTGGCAACGCATGCATGCAATGCAATCATAAACATAGGCGTACGGGCCGTGGGGACAGGGGGCACCTGCCCCCCCCCCCCCCAAAAAAAATAGAATTATGTAGTCTGAACCTAAACAAAAACAGAATTTTATAATTTAGTACTGTACATTTATCTAGTTTGCGTGTTGTTGGAAACAATAGTATAATTTGAACATTTCTGTAATTCAGTTGCATGCCTTTGCCTCACCGAAGAAGAATTGGCTCTAGTTCTAACGAGAACGGCTATAACGGCGCGCGTATGAAAACTTATCTTCGCAAAACAATAGACCAAGAATGCTTGAATTCTATAGCTCGGTGAACGGAGAAAATGCGAGTGACATTTGTCGCACCAATTTTAAGAATTATAGAATGAATGATTATTTAGTAACTGATACTCTGAGCCATTATTATTATTATCGAACCATGGCAATGAGTGTACGCGATTTTGAATGTATATTATCTGGGTACCAGAGTGGTGTCAGAATGCACGAAATACCCTTTTAAAACTTTTCCGGGGTAGCACGCCCCCGGACCCCCCTACAAATTCTCGGCCTTTTGACCTCGAAAAAATTAGTCGCGCCAATTGATGTTAACATCGTGGCTACGGCCCTGACGAGCACATGCCAACAAAACTATTAGGAACGACATGATTAACCTGAAAATAATTGACACTTTTGGTCAACGACATGGACGATATAGACATACTACTCATAGACAGTTCAATTTGTAAACGTTCATTTTGTTTTTTTGAGTTCACAGAAGCAATGCACAAGTACGTGAAAATTCAGCATAGTGATTTATATTTATTGTTATCAATATGTTATTATCCAAATTCGGGCATTTTGGGTAAGCTTTAAAATTCGGGCAAAGTTTGGTTGCCCCCCCAAATTAATCGGAAGTTGCGCCCGTACGCCTATATGATCATAAAAAACGAGGTGTAAACGCCACGAGCACTGTAATCGTTTCAGTTTTAGTAGACTTATACATACAATTTCTCACAATTTTACAATGTTCTTTTCTATACACCATATATACCGTAAACCTCCGTATATAAGCCCCCCCGAATATAAGCCCCCCCAAATATAAGCCCATATACTTACTTAAATATAAGCCCAAACTAGATGGTTCAGAAGACGACCAGGTGAACATCAGAGGATTAGAAAGCTATACAATGCCCTTACCACAGGAAGAATTTCATTTGGAAAGCAGTGACGAAGACGACGACGAACTTACAGACGTCTCTGAAGCCTGCTCTGGCTCTAATACCGGTACTAGCTCTTCCGATGATGATGATAGTGATACTGACATTTAATTACTAACAGATCACTCTAGCTGACATTGTTTCTTATAGTTATAGTCATAATTTGAATTTGTTCACTTTCAAATTTTAGGGTTCGTATTAAAAACAATTACTAACACAAAATGATGTCCGTGTATAAGCCCCCCCATATATAAGCCCCCCCGTGTATAAGCCCATCAAAAAACCCTTACGAACCTATATAAGCACAGGGCTTATATACGGAGGTTTACGGTATTCCTTAAGCTTGAAGGCTAAATGTATACTAAGACCTTTTCACGTTAAAAAAGGCAACAACGTACTATTAATACTTCAGGATTAAGCTGAACGGAAATACTTAATAACTACTATACAATTATCCATTTCCAAATGTGGGTCGAGAAAAAAAATAGAAGCGACATTAGCATTTAGCCATGGGCATGGTCTTTATCTTTCACTTTGTCATTCAAATTGCCTTGTTGTTCGTCTGGTTCAAATGTATTGAATTTTCATTGTTAAGGAATCATTCAACAAACTAACCCGCAGTTATAAAGCACTGATTTGATGGTGAACCAATGGTAGACATGCAGTAGAGTATAGTTTGTAAAAGAGTATGGTAAACTTTGAAGCTCTCGCGTCAAATATTTTGGGAGAATTTATGGTATTATATAACGAAAGATTTTGTGGTCAGTGTAGCAGAACAATCAAAATTTGACATCAAAACTAAGGAGTACTGATTTACTATTTTATGGTGAGTATCACCACAACAATCTGTATACTTAAATCAGTATACATATATGGTTTTGTTGATCGTGATTGATACTATATATATTGGCCGTTCAATTGTAGTTGGGGTATATATATATATGACACGGTCGGCATAGTTCGTTTGAATTATATATACTCATATTAATGTATTGCTATGTTATTATATTTGTTATACTAGTTTATATCATTATTCGCAATCAGGGCAGTTGAGCGGCGGGGCCGTAACACCTCCAATATCAGTTCTCCGTAAATTCCAGGTAAATTGTTTGGTGATTCGGGATGATTTCAGGAAAATTATAAAAACATTGGGGGTCGATTGAAGTAAAAGTAAAAAGTCGAGGCAAGTTTACAATGCAGATTTTAAGGGCATGCATGCATTTCTTGTATGGTTTTCTTCGCGGGTCTATATATAAATATGAAATAATAACTGGCCCGAAAAACACCAGCTCCCTTTAACCGAAAAGACCAACTAAAATTTCGAAAACATGCAGCTTTTACTGGTTAAGGAAACAGGTAGTCTGACTCTAGCGGAACCTCCTCCACCCAACAAAGTCAAAGATCCTCGTACATAATTCCAAACAGCCAAGTTCACGATTGTGGTTGCTGCTATATTTAATAAATTTGAAGATTTATAATCCAGGCATTTTTATTAAATTATAATTTTTTACAAATTATTATGCCCGTGAGCAGTAAAGAAGCGTGGCACAATATAGATAAACGAACATTTAACTGTCACATTGATACTCCTACGATATACTTACAACTTAAACGCTCTCACAAAATTCCTTCATCTTCATCTTCATTAACCTTTAACCCACCCACAACGTCCCTCCCAACCTACCGAAATTGCTCAGACGATCCCGTAGACTTAAACAACGTCAACAACAGCGCGAAGATTCAAACACAGAAACTTTCTGATGGAAGACTCGAAGCACCGAGTCGAAAGCTCAAATTAAATATATTACAATCCAGAGAACACGATAATTTGTAAAAAATTATAATTTTAGGCTATATATATATATGACCTGATCTAGACTACTGAATCGGAGCTGTGGTCAATGACAATGATCATGGTCATTATAATAATTATAATGTTAATGTATTTATGTATACTAAAAAATGAAACATATATATATATATATTATGCATGATTTCAAACCTTTAAAAAAGTAATCAACTTTGAACAGCGTAGTAATCTATAGTATTATAATTATATACCAACAATCGGAACTTTCGGTATGAACCATATACTCCTGGCTAAATGCCCGTGCCTATGGCTATATTCTAACTGATTTGCAAAAGACACTTATAACTTATAACTTATAATTTTGTTTCAGCAACTTAATGACAATTTTAATCAGCCGATCATGCAGTAAATTTTCTAGTTCCTTCTATGTCTATGTCGAATTCAAACACTATAAAAAGTCTTTATTTGTTGAAAACTATTTGACGCCAATTAAAATACCAAAGAGCTTCTCTGTACTGTATTTATAGAGATTCTTCTACCCTGTCTATATATAGTATCCTTTTAAATAGTTCATTGTATTCATCTACAGTATTTATAATTTATAATTCGTGATCTTTCTATATTAATATTGTATAATATGAATACGCCAAATTAATTGTAAAGCCATGCCGGAATACATGAATTGTGCACTGAATTGCAAGAGAGAGAGAGAGAGAGAGAGAGAGCGAGAGAGCTGTTCGGTATACCAATATACCGAAAATACACGTTGAGTGTTTTTCACTTTCAGTCATACCTATATATTGAAAATTGCGATATACCGGAATTTATCGGTATACCAAAATTTTCGAAATATCATCGATTTTATAGTACTATAATACTATTAATACAAAGTCAAAGAACTAGAAATTTCGTGTTGGTCAAGTATACATGCAATCAAGTAACAATTGGCAGTCTTTAAAGTAAGTCTGTTACAAGATTTAGTATCTATTTAGTTTTTGTACTAAGGTCACTAAAAGGGCGTGATAAAAGCGAATACCGTGTTTACTAGTATTTAATCTATTTGTATATCTGCCTTAAAAACGAAATTGCGCATTTCCAAAGTTCTGGAGGGAGAGTTACACGACAGAGCATCGAAATATGTTCACTTTAAAACAACAATGTAGTCTGTACCAAGGCTGATTAAAGATTGAGAACAATTCCGTCTGACGGTCCTTAGATTAAGCGCCGCATTGTTGTGAAAGGGGCGGCGCTCAATCTGGCGGCGCTTAAACGAGTAAATACGGTATTATTTCGAAATTGTCGCAGGTATATAGTGTTTCTACTTTTCAAATCTCTTTCAAATTTCCATTTCCTCTCTAAGTAACAAGGTCCAAAAACCGGGCATTTCTTATACCGAACATCCCTAAAAACAGTAAATTTTGAAAGACTAACACAATTGGCTGAATTGCACGAGTTCGAATGACGAGCGAGTACAGTACTTGTTTTCCAAATCCAGCGTACTCAACTACGGCTACGCAGTTTATTTGTGTTAAACTGAGACAATTTGAGTTAAAGCATTGCATGTTTTCATTGCTTGTCAACAAATATTCTACTCTAGGTGGTCTTCCTATTTAATTCAATGCCAATGGATTCATGTAGACTTTTCGATCAACTGGAATTTTACACTGCCAATTTCCGTCGCCATGTTGATTTGTTATCTCATGCATTTCCAGTAGGCAAAACACCAGTAACTTGAATTTGGACTTTGGAGAGGGCGAGCGACACCACGTTTTAAGGGCACCTTTTCCAACTGAAGAAAATGGCACGTGGTCAATCAAGAAATGGTCTGGAAATTCGGCTAAACTGCCTCAAGACTTTGTTTTATAATTTTGTTCATATTTATGCAAACTTTTAGACGGTGAAGACAATGACAATATGTAGTTTGGCATACTGAAGCAATCGCATGTTGACATATTAATAATAAGCAAAATTTCACTAACGATTTGTGCACGGTGAAGCCGTCTTAACATAAAATCGTCAGCTCACCATAAATTCAAAAACGCTTTGAAATTTGCCCAGTTTCCAGACCATATCTCGATTGACTATATGATAGCACTTTTCTTTGTTCATCTGGAGAAAAGAGCAGCATAGGCTTTTAACTTGTTTTTAGGCATTTCTTGAGTTAAATTTATCAACAAGATGATTAACATCTGTTAATTTTTTGTGGCATTGCCATATGGCCCCACATGGCTTTTAGTAAACGGCTATATAATATGGAAAGTTGTTGAATGTTGTCATGACATTTTCCGCGGCAAGAATCAACAGTCAGTATCAATTTAAATATGTCTAAAATACAAATTATTGATGATTTAATAAAATGATTTCTTCAAATTTTATTAAAAAGTGATCTAATTCAACCCAATCCCAATAATATTTTTGGATATTTTTTAGAAATTTAAAGTTCATTTCCCGCGTGATGTAAGATCCGGCAGTCCTAATTTTAGCTATCTATTAAAGGAGATTCGAATTATCCAATATCTTTTTCGAGATCATCATAGACATAGTCATCAAACTGATGACAAATAATTGGCTATTATAGGTTAAAAACAAGCACTTGCCACTTATAATGTAAGCAACTAAGACCAAGTAAACATTTTTAATATAGAATAGATTATTGAGTGATTTACATTACACTAATATATACATTTCAATTGTAAAAACGAGGAATCCTATTGGCTAAAAATACTTTAGTTTATATTCACATCACGTATTCGCACAAGTATAGCACCAGTATATATAGGAGTATTGCGTCTTTTACTCAGTCATGTAATTGTTTCAGTTCATGAGTTACAATTATATATATAAGATCAGTTGAAATTTAGTATATTTACTATAAAGAAAAGTATACAAACTCAACTCTCAAGTCTCAAGACCTGCAGACAAATACTAAACGTACAGGTACGATTACATATAAGGTCTCATCTATGATGTACTATACTTCAAATAAGGTCCATGATAGGTTTTGCATGCGAGATGCCGGATAATATCTGACTTTGGTAGCGGCGAATGCAATGAAAGAAAGAACATGCAATGGCGGGATTCAGCATTAAGACTAAGTCGCGATGCGCGGGATCGATGTGCTGGATAATGAAAATTTGAGCACGGTATATTCGGGATTTAAGAACCTTATTAACTTGATTTTCGCGCCTGATTTCACTGCAACATCAAACGGCTAAAAGCGCAGGCAGCGATTTTCTCATATATACATGCAGGATAAGGAAGCAAACGAATTAACATTGTTGATTTTAGGGGATGTTAATTAAAATTGTCTATACAATTTGCTTTTTATGTGTTATGATTTATGCATGAACATTTGAATCAGAGATTCTGAATTAACATGCGTTGAAATCAGCTTTTTCCCAAGTTGCAGCAATGTTTTGTCGCTCGTATAACCTCACCTTTAAAACTTAATTGCTATATACAATACATCTTGTTTTCTACTTTTCGGCTTCCTATATGGCTCTTATTTAACATGTACGTCAGATCTATATGTACTGACGTAAACTTGGCGTCATTCGAGTTATATTAAGGTCATTTTTCATAGCAGATTAACAGTTTACATGTTTACCACCTGCATATATATGCATGTGTTTTAATGGCACTTGACAATGTTAAACTGAATTTCACTAATAATATTTTAAAATATGTGCCCTTTAGGCTTTATTGGAACTGTGTTAATATGTTATTACTTGACTATGAAATTGTTTCGAGTTAGAAGTTAAGAATATCGATCAGTGATAAAGTTTTAGTTCAGTAACAAAGTTAGTTTCGTAGTTTCCCCCCTGACCCCCTCCATGAACAGATCGAGACTTATCTCGATAACATATGCATGGAGCTATAGACTGATAAATATGTCATAAATAATATCAGGAAGCATGCAGCATGTTCAAAATACAAGAGGTTTGGAATGCTTAAATAAAGACGAGATAAAGAAAGTTTTAGTAGAAAAGACCTGAAGCAGAAAATATAAACCAACTTTAATTTAAAGAAGCTGAGCATTTAGATACAGCTTTAATTCTGGTCCTGCATCGCATTACTCCATTAGTAATATAATTTTATAAAGACTGATTAAACGAAAGTGCTTCCTATAAATGGTTCCTCATCAATCAAATATTATTCTTGAAGGTATTGTCTGAAAGAAAATTTTACTATTTATGCATGTCCTTCTAGGATTATATACATACATTGGACGTTTGGCGAGCATGTAAACGGACATGGATATGATAACTTATTAGCAAAATTCCAGTCCTCATGGAGCGGGAAACATTTTGGACCGCAACTTATGAAACCGAATTTAGAAGAGAATTCTGTTTTGTGAGACTATAGAATTATGAACACATTATAATAGCATCTTAAATAAATATTCACCATATCGTATTTTTAGTATAGGCTTGTCAATATAGTATTTTACCCTGCCTGACCGCCAAAGAACACGATGTGCATGCGGCACTGTAAATAACACTAAAACCCACCTATATATAAGGTAACAGTTCAGATACTTAGAAAGTAATACTTAAATTCTAAAAGCCACTGATGACGAGCTGTCTAGTTGTTGGCATTACTATATAGACAACAAAGTTTGAAGGGCGACACGCATATATACCTATAACTTTCGCTTTTAATTAATACAATTCTAATCATTTCTTTCGTGTACGCGCTAATGAAAACTAATTTTAGCAAGTTACATTACATACACGTTTTTGAGATGATATTTTGTATGATCAGTTTATGATCGATGACGGAGATTATATATAGGCCTACGAGTGTTTTGTATTTTTTATCGTTTATTGTCCAAGTCCTAAGTTAAGGCTTCAGAGTTGTCAGAGGTTTATTTTAAGTCTTTTTGAGATGAATGCTGACCCGTGTTGCCGTGTTATCAGTAAATCTAATCTCATATATGGCCATATTTATTTTAGTGTCTTTTTTGTTTTTAGGAATGGCGCTAACTAATGGAACTACAATTGGCCTACTTTCCAACAACTCCTCCACACATTTCCAATGTGATGTTCCATTTGACCATTCCAAAGGCTTGCCTTCATTTGATACCGCCGCCTTTATTAGTCGAGTTACTTTTGCTACTATACTAAGCATTCTTATCCTACCTACGATATTTCTGAATATCATTATACTTATTGCTATAATTAAAAATAGGAACTTATGGCGTTCATCGCACATTCTCATTGGATTCTTAGCAGTTACAGATGCACTCGTTGGAGCATTTTCAATGCCACTGTTTTTATCCACGGTATTAATAGAAATAGTTTACGAAAGAAGTGCCTTCTATAAAAAAGTATACTGTGTGCTTAGTGAAGCTGCTCTGAACTGTGGAGACTTGGGTTTGGGCTGGTCATTTATAACTATAGCAATGATTGCATTCGAACGTTATGTTGCAATTTTCGCGCCATTTTGGTACCGGAAGTATATTCGAACGTCTGTCGTGGTCAAAGCAACTCTCCTTATTTGGTTAATTTGGGCAGTGCTCGTTGTATTTTTGGTTGTAAACACCCCCTTAGAGTTTGCAATTGGTGTTGCAATATTAATACTTGTTGTAGTGGTTTATTTCCTTGCAGTACCTGCATATATTCGCATTTTCCACCTTTTAAAGAAAATGGAATCAAGTCCAGAGGGTAACGGTCGACCAACTATAGATCGTAAAGGGAGCATAACATGTGCTATAATGTTACTCTGTTTAATACTCTGCTACACGCCTATGTTAGTCGTATCTGCAGTAATTGTAATCAAAGGAGTGTCCAAGATTTTATTAACATATTTCCTACCATGGGCTAGGCTAATGCTGCTTGCTAATTCTTTTTGTAATCCTATAATTTACATATGTCGCAATCAGTTAATACGAAGGTCGGCTAAGAATATTTTTAAACGTTCGCAACCTGCTGAGGGTACCGCTGGCCCACGTGTGCCTGCAGTGGACTGTGGAATAAATAACAGGGCGGCCGTGATAAGCCAGGACAGCAAGTTGTGACACAACGTACGTCATGTAGTTAGATAAACTTTAAAATTAAATAAGTTATAAGTAATTTTAGATTCAGCAATTTCTCTATTGTACAATATAAATACGATATCTTTTGAAATGACTGAAATGTTTTCTAAATAAATGGAAAACTGTTATGGAACACGATATAGCGTTTATCTGCGCAGAGCCGCAGACGCCCGTATACCCCAATATTTTAAGACGTCTGCAGCGCGCAGGCCAGGGCTCTTTTCAACCGCGCAAAATAGTCAAAATAGTCTGGGATGAGTCAAAATTCACCATTGAATGAACTGCGGATAAAATTTGAACTGAGAAGGTATGGTAGTACGTATTCTGCAAAATCTAGGTCTATTATTTATATGGTTAAAACGCGATGGCACTAAAACACTGCATACTCATGACAATCTTGTATTGTAGGGAATCTTTATTCTAGAGGGAATCTTGTATTCTGTTACTGGCACCTAAAACATTATTATTATTATCATTATTACACGATCATAGCTAGGCAGGGCGCGAGTATGCCTCGTCTAAAAGAGTAACTTACAGCGCCCCTTGTTGATCAGATTGTAGCGCAGTCGCATCAGCTACCGGACGAGTCGCATATAAAATCAGCGCAACAAGTCGTCAGAGAAGAGCCGGAGAGTTAAAGAACGGGAGCATATGATAGGGCAGAACGTTTTAGAGAGAGTGCACCACCAATAATTCAGCGTATATTAGATGTAGCTTCGGAAAAAGGATCATCTGTGTGGCTCACAACACTTCCCCTCAAAGAACTAGGATTTAACTTGAATAAGAGGGAATTTCGCGACGCCGTAAATTTGCGCTATGATTGGCCAATTGACGACATCCCCTCCATATGTGTATGTGGTGATGCCTTCACGGTTTACCATGCTATGATCTGCAAACGTGGAGGCTTTGTAATTATGCGCCACAATGAGCTGAGAGATCTGGAAACGGAACTCCTCAATATTGTTTGTAGTGATGTCCAAGTCGAGCCTGTCCTACAAGATATTTCGGGAGAGCAACTTAACGATGGTTCCATCAGTGGATGGTTCCAACGAGCAACTTCGAGCAACTTAACGAGCAACTTCGACATTCGTGCGCGTGGTTTCTGGGAAAGTCAACGATCAGCCTTTTTTTCACCCCAATGCTGATTCGTATAAGAACCTGGAGCTACGCCAAGTCAACCAGATGCACGAAAACGAGAAGAAGCGCCATAATGCATGGTGCCATACAACACAGCAACGTATAAGAGCAATGAAAGTATATCTCTATTAAATCTTCAACGGGGACACCACCTCGACGCAAGACACGGATAATGTACAACTACAAGCGTTTAGTCTTTAGAAGCCTTGGAAACAAATGAGTATATTGTTGTAATATTAATTATTTGAGATATATTAAATTTTAATAAAAACATTTAATAAATACAATCATGCTGATTGGAACAGCGGGCAAAAAATTCCCAGAAAATGAAGAATCTAACAAAAATAGAACATGCATTAATAAACAATAATTATGAATTAATAGTGAAAGACTAACATTTTGCGAGGATACCATATAGTGATTAAAATAGCCATGCGCTTGCATGCTCTGTAGGATTTAGCTAAACATCACTTCGGTATTTAAAAATAGGCCACGTTGATTTAATTTTCTAGCATAATTCATGATACATAGATAAGGTATGTCACTAATGCTGTACCACATGCATATGATGTAGAATGATTCCTTTGATACAGTTCCTCCACCATGCATGGGCATGTCATACGTGCAAACTTAGAATGACACGGAAGTAAAAAGAGAGTCCAGTTATAATACATCAATTGACTTTCATCAATAGCGATAACATCTTGAACAATGCCTCTAGCAGGGGCGGATCTAGGGGTGGTCAAACCGGTCACGCGACTCATGTAAAAATTGCGCAGATAATTAATATTCTAAGTTAATCCAGTTAAATACCTTTCGTGCAGCGGCATATATAAATATAATAGTTATTAATATTGGAATTCTAGTCCAGTTAATTAAATTCGTTCAGTGGCGCAGTTTTGGTAAAGCAATCCAATCCAATGACCGATCAGCTGTCTTACCCATGAGTTTTGACCGGTCTCCGGTCAAATTCTAGCAATCTGATTGGTCAATATGCCTATTTGGGGTCATCTCCATGGAGATTCGCCATTTTGACCGATCTGTGGGGCGGCCTGACCGGTTTGTGCAGTTCAGGAGCTCGAATGCGAGCATTCGATTGGATGATTCAAAAAAAATTATCCATCCTTATCCATGGCTAGATTTTTTGACCGGTCATGACGCAATTTTTGACCAGTCGCAGCGTGGGGTATAAATACGTCAGGTTTCGAGCTGACTAGCCTTCTGCTCGATATTCTGTATTGCTAGCTTCAATTTTCAAGCGATTATAATACAGTGTATCGACAATGCGCGAGAATATCATCGCAGGATTTCGGAAGAACGATCTCGAAAGTCTTAACGAGATTTACGGGCATCTGATCAAGCGAATCGACGCTTTGAATAGCATAACAACGATGTCTGCGGCTCATCTATTGGATGCGATAAACAGCACAAATTCTAGCCTCGCTAGAAATTTCGGTGCTGAGAAGTTTATCCCGCAGCATGCACGTGAAGGAACAATTGATGGCAGACGAAAGTGTTGTACGGCAATAAGGTAAAGATATATTCCTAACATTTGCATAATGTTGCGTGTGTTTCTTTGTCAAATAAAGGTTACTTATGCATTCATATTTTAATCCTATTGATATATTAATGATATTAGCATATTGTTTATACTCTGTCGTCGCGTCGTCTTCAATCAAGACATTTATTTCTATTTTCTATATAAAGTATGTATTAAAGCTTTGTTGCGGTGTAAAATAATACTATATATATGAACCGTGTTCATAGCTGCTAGCTGGCCCTGCATGTTGTTTTATTTGTTGTCACCACATGGTCCACATGGCCATAGAATAAAGATTTATTCTGTGACATGGCCTGGTGTATTAATGATTTATAGTTCTGATCGGATGAACTATATTAACTATATTAATAGTAAATATCTTTATTTTGTATAGATCTGAAATTTCTGGCAATTGCTTATATAGCTCTGCATCATTGGCACTGGTAGGCAGCAACAAGTTTGTGAATGATTTGAGAATGTTAACCTCACTTGAGCTTTTCATTAATGCTAATTTTTATTCTCAACACCCATGCTTTTTGTCGGCTGTGAATGATCATAATGAATGCTTTGGTAAAGTATTAATAATCTTTTACCTTTGTCTGTCTCTCTCGCATGCCTTGACACAGGTTTGACCAAGGATGACTTGGTAAAACAGGAGGCCATTTTAAATTGTACAGATACAAAATGGTCATCATTTCTTTGTATTTTAGGTCTCTCTTCTGTTTTAAGTAGAAATATTTTTTCCTACTACCCAGATTGTGGTGAATTAAGGTATAAACTGCTATTTAACCGCCTAGTTGAGCCACGTCAACATGTTAAGAAAGGTGTAGATGATCTTCATGTTCTATTTTGTTATGAAGGTAATATTAAACCCGGAGAAACCTTTAAACCTAACCACTTTGTACCTCTTCTTTTCATCAACACCAGGAGAAACGAAAGCCGGCAGTTAATTCACAGGCATCTGGCAGAATAACTAAGAAGCAAAAAGTTTCTACAATTTCTAATTTTTACTACCGGTAGAGTGTCAAAGACAAAGGTTAATATTATAGATCCAACATGTTCAAAGAAAGCCAATAATGAGACTTTTTCTTCTTCCAAAAGACTTGCTGCTCATAAGTTAGCTGGGGACTCAACACCTAGCACCTCAACTACTTCTCTTCAATCAACTAGTAAGGTTAAAATTGAAGAGGTGAAACATGATTTAACTAATAATTTTGATGTTGCATTCTTTAGAGACAAGGTTAAAGGTATGGATACATCTCAAATTTGTAATTTAATTAAAAATGTTTATAAACCTGATAAACAGCACTCTTTTCCCAGGACTAATGGTAGAAGTTTTAGGTATGATTGGTTAAAATTATATCCCTGGCTTTGTTATTCACCCTCTGAAGATGGTGCATACTGTTTGTCGTGTGTACTTTTTGGAGATCGTTTTCCGGGTAAGGCTAGGAAAATCCAGAAATTATTTTCTCAACCACTTTCTCGCTGGAACGATACCGCACAAAATTTGAAACGCCATGCTGGGCATGGTACAGGAGGGGAAATGGGCCTGCATGCTTGTACTTTCCCAATTTTAACTTCTTTACTTTTGCAAATGTCAGGAGCAGCACAGCCTATTGAGGTTATGATAGATGCCAACCTCAAAAAGGAAATTGAGGATAATAGGAATTGTTGACTCTGTGGTTTTTTGTGGGCGTCTTGGTTTGCCACTTCGTGGGCATCGTGATGATGCCAAGTACCATCCAGAAGTGGGTAATTACTCTCGGGGAGTGGGCAATTTTGTGGAGTCTCTCAATTTTAGAGTTCGGCTGGAGATAAAGTCTTAGAAGAGCATTTAAAGACTTGTGGAAAGAACCAAAGCTATATCTCTAAGACCAGCCAGAATAAGATAATTGAATGTTGTGGCCAGGTTATTAGTGAGCAGATCATCAACGATATAAAGAAAAGTAAGTTTTTTTGTATTATTGCTGATGAGGCTTCAGACACTTCTCGCAAGGAGCAAATGTCCCTTGTATTACGTTTTGTTGATAGTGACATGAATATCAGAGAAGATTTCATTGCATTTTTGCACTGCAAGTGGGGGTTGAGTGGTGCCCAACTTGCGAAATTAATTCTAGATGCGCTTAAAGATTTAACCTTGTCTATTGAAGATTGTCGTGGTCAAGGGTATGATGGTGCTGGTGCAGTGGCTGGGCACATAAATGGGTTATCTGCA
This sequence comes from Trachythela sp. YZ-2020, assembly GCA_016169945.1. Lineage (NCBI taxonomy): Eukaryota > Metazoa > Cnidaria > Anthozoa > Malacalcyonacea > Clavulariidae > Trachythela > Trachythela sp. YZ-2020. Next base: position 1,461,301 of record JADLSH010000391.1, read on the forward strand.
CATATTTTAAGGCTAAACAGTAAAGCCCTTTACACTCACTGCTATAGCCATAGATTAAATTTATCTGTTTGTGATTAGTTAGCCATTGTTGAAGTGAAAAACATGCTGAAGCATGTTAATGAGGTTTCTCACTTTATTAATATTTCTCAAACACGTAACATGCCTTTTGAGGAAAGTATTAAAACCCATTGTTCTGCATCAGATACAAAGAAGACCAAGCTAGCTGATGTTTGTAGAACCAGGTGGGTTGAACGTATTCAGGGTATGGATACTTTTCAGGAGCTTTTTATCCCTTTATATCGTTTATTTGAAGATATGGTTGATAATGCAGAGGGTGAGTATAACCCCTCTCTTTCCAGTGATGCTCTATCTCACTTTAAACATATTTCTACTTTTGATTTTATTGTAGTATTTATTATAACCAGACATGTACTAGATGCAACTCTTGCTGTCACACAATTGTTGCAAGGGAAGAGCCTAGACATCATGGATGGCATTCATTTAATTAACAGCTTGAAAGACAACATGATTCTAATGAGGGATTCTGTAGATACCTATCATGATTCCTGGTATCAAGAAGCTCTTACTTTAGCAAATGAGCTTGACATTGATGAGTCAAAGCCAAGGACTGTGGGCAGACAGACTAAGAGAGCTAATCACCCTTTTACGTCTATTTCAGAATATTATAAACGTACTATTACCATTCCTTTGATTGACCATTTTAATTTATCTTTACAGACACGTTTTGACATTGATAGTGTTAATGTCTATAAAGGATTAAGTATTGTGCCCACAAAGATGATGTCTTTAATTAACAAGGGAATTGATTGGAAAGAGGAGTTTAAGACCGTTTCTGCTTTTTACAGTGATGATCTACCCAACCCCTTAGCTTTAGATGCTGAGCTTTCGTTGTGGAACACCTATTGGGAGACGTTTGAGGACCTCTCCCGTCTAATATTGTATTGACGTTGAAAGCTATCAGTTTTGATGGTTTTGAGAATATTAAAGTTTTACTGAATTCTAGGAACTCTTCCCATCACTTCTTGTGAATGTGAACGGTCCATTTCTGCCCTTAGAATACTCAAAGACTACAAGCGCAGTACCATGGTTGAAGAACGCCTGAATGGTCTCGCTTTGATGAAGATTCACCAGGAGATTGTTCCAGATATCGGAAAAGTTATAGATAAGTTTTCCGTTGGAAACACAAGGTTGAAATTTAGTTAAGAGTGTAGTTCTGTTTGTTAGCACTATTTTAGTCTATCTAAGCATTTGCCTAAACTCGTAGTTATATTCAACTCAATTCATATCTACATGTATCTCTATCTAACACAGCGTAACACGGAATCCTCTGTAGTATTTCTGTTATCGTATTTCCGTAATACACAGTATGTCAGTATCATTACCGTTATATTGTGAGCATTATATGCTTTCTTAACTTGCTGCACACTGTAATATATTGTGCCATTGTTACATAATTCTATCTTTCTTACATTTTGCAATGCAACAAAATATTGCATACTGTGGTTATCTTTGCCGTGAGCTTATGTGTAACTCAAAACTATAAAAGTAATAAAACATAATGTTGCTCCGAAAATTGGTAGGGCAAATAGTAGTAGACCAAAGGCAAATACAGTAGCTTGTCTACCTTGATGTTGACGTCATAACCGTCAAACACTATAAGTGTACAGTATAGTAGACCAAAGGCAAATACAGTAGCTTGTCTACCTTGATGTTGACGTCATAACCGTCAAACACTATAAGTGTACAGTATAAACTGGGCACAACGCGTACAGTAAACACAAAGTGTACAGTATGCAGTAACTGGGCACAACGCAACATAAACATAATAAAACACGGTGATACTATGACATCTTTCATTCTTTCTTAACCTTTGCAATTAACAAAATATTTCTAAAAGTATTATTAAATGTTGTCTACTAATTATAAAACCTGGCTAACATGTCTTTTTAATTTGTTCTTAATAACTTTAATAATCTACTTTCATCCCTGTATGTGTATGTTTGTGTGTGTGCATATTGACTGGGATGGCATGAAAATTGAGCAATTTCATGTCCATGAAATGTCCCATACAGTCAACCTTTTCTAACCAAACTCCCTCTAGGCGAGTCTCTGGCGCCTTAAAACCAGTCTGCTCTTTGAAAGATAAATTGTCCTTATTTTAGTTATTTATATCTAATCACCTCCTTTCATCCCTGTATGTTTGTGTGTGCATATTGACTGGGATGGCATGAAAATTGAGCAATTTCATGTCCATGAAATGTCCCATATAGTCAACCCTTTCTAATCAAACTCCCTCTAGGCGAGTCTCTGGCGCCTTAAAACCAGTCTGCTCTTTGAAAGATAAATTGTCCTTATTTTAATAGTTATTTATATCTAATCACCTCCTTTCATCCCTGTATGTTTGTGTGTGTGTGTGTGTGTGCATATTGACTGGGATGGCATGAAAATTGAGCAATTTCATGTCCATGAAATGTCCCTTACAGTCAACCCTTTCTAACCAAACTCCTTCTAGGCGAGTCTCTGGCGCCTTAAAACCAGTCTGCTCTTTGAACAGCCGTCTAAAGGCTGTCCATGTCGGAATCACCACTTTGCTCTATATACTGTTGATATATTGCAATTTGTGTTTCCTAGGCATGCTGATGAGCCCTGATATAGGGCGAAACGGCTTTTTTAAAATTCCTTCGAAGTTTTGTCTATCGCGAAATTAAATACCGCGAACGATCGTGTCACGGGGGGTCTTTTTTGCCGATCGAAAATCAAGACCACGCCCAAGATAACATTTCAGACTTTTTGACTCACGTACGAAAATTCCTAGATCCGCCCCTGGCCCTCTAGCCAGGGTAAAAAAGCCACACTAACAGTTGTCTTTGTCGTTTAAATTTTTAACAACACCAAAGTACAATACATATCAATTTAATAGTCGAGTTAACTAATAATCGAGTTATTAGTATACGTACTTTGATTTGAATCTGCTACTTGCAAGCAAAGGAACATTCATGTTCATCTATATAGGGCCAGGCAGCGCATTAGAAACGTATATAACTTAACCCTGGATGTCTATTTATGAACACAACAATTATTCACTCACTTATGTCATTTAATAATAATAATAATATAATTCATTTTTATAGCGCTATTTCCCAAAGCTCAATAGCGCTTAACATTAAAAGTTAAATATATTACAAAAAGTTAGGATATATATAAATATATATATAACATATATTAACTACAAACATTTAAATCACTATATATGTTTTTTAAGATCATAAAATAGTTTTGCATAATATATTACGAATATAAAACAATGAATATTTAAAATGTTGTAAAGTTACTAATAGATAGATAGATAGATAGATAGTTTAATTTCACACATTTTGCAGTAAAATTACTGAATTACATGGTGATTACAATGTTTATATACATATAAATATAATTACAATTCAGGTTGATTATAAAAAAACTACTCACTACTTGTTGTTATTAAAATGTTTAAGACTACTTGTTCGTATTAATACTATACTGGCGATTAAAAATGATTTTTTAAACCGTTCTGTTTTAAACTTCGGTATTTCCACTTCCTTGACTTTTCTCAGAATGTGACAAGACATGGAATCCACTTTCGAAATAAGGTTCGCTAATTTATGATTATCATTTTCTAAAATTTGATTAAAAAACTTCTCAGATGCCTGATCCCTCCTCTCGTGGAGAGTCGAAAGTCCACTTTCAACGAGAGAGTCTTCGTATTTGTATCCGGGATACACAATAGAATGAGCACGTTTTTGAATACGTTCAATGTCGTCGCTGAGATATTTTGGTAGAGAATAGTGATATACAATGGAGGCATATTCCAGAACTGGTCTTATACATGTTTGGTAAAATTGTATTATGTCACTTTTTGGAACTTTAGCTCGTTTTAACTGCACCAAGAGATATAATCGTTTCGAGCATTTAGAGACAATGTTATCCACGTGATTGTTCCATTTAAGATCGGATGTAAAAGTAAGACCAAGTAATTTTGCTTCTTGTACGACTTCTAATGGTTTCCCATTTACGAGGATGGGAGCGAAGATACTCTTCGTCTTCTTAAAATCAATTCTAAGCTCCTTGCATTTCTCGTCATGAAGCCGAAATGAATTGATATCAGACCAACTTTCAATATTCGTTACAGTTTCTTGAATCGAGCTTTGACTAAATTTAGGTATTGTCTCCGATATCGTAAGATCGTCAACAAATTTTGCCTGGTCACTTCCTGTCAGAGTTAGGTCATTAATCATTACGATAAACAGCCATGGTCCAAGCTTTGTACCCTGAGGTACTCCAGCAGGTACGTTTCCCCACTCAGAGAAACAATCGTTGCCCAATTTAACCCGTTGTTTCCTATTACTGAGAAAATCTATAATCCAGTTTAGGGTGGTAGTTGGGAGACGCAAGAGTTTAAGTTTTGATAGCAGAATACAATGGTCAACAAAGTCAAATGCTTTTTGATAGTCAAACAAGACAACTCGAACAGACGCCCCATTTCCATCTGTGGCTTCAGTCCATTTGTGCATCATTTTTATCAGTGCTTGACTTGTTGATGAGCCAGGAATGACACCAAATTGGTTGGGATCTAAAACCTCCAGAACCGCAGGTTTTAGATGTTCATTGACCACAAATTCTTCAGCTACTTTTGCTAGAATAGGAGTTAGGGAGATTGGGCGAAGATGTTTATTGATAATTTGTACGGGTGTAGTCTTTGGGATTGGTACCGTGTTGGACATTTTCCATATCGAAGGTAAACGTTGTTCTTCGTAGGAGCAATTCATAATCTTACTAACTGGGAACGAGAGTGATTCTGCAAACTCTTTAAGGAACCAAGATGGAATATTGTCTGGGCCTGATGACTTCGAAGGATTAAGTGATTTTAGGCACTTGTAGACATCTTCCTCTGACACCGTCAGAACATCTAACCTGGAGTTGTTTGTGTCATCCGAGGTGCATATAAAATTGGAGGCATCTAGTGGTTGAAAAGTTTGTAACGGTTCTAGGAATTTGTCGTTAATTTTATTCGCTATCTCGGTTTTATTCAATTGCTGAAATTCGTCTACTTGTAAATCAGAGAATAAGTCGGATTTCGAGAGAGGATCCATTCCGCTAATCTTGCGTACCGCGCTCCACCAATCTTTTGGTTTGGTATGTTTGAGATGTTTGATTTTACCATGGAAGTAGCCTTGTCTACATGTCTTCCGTTCCAAATTTACTTGATTACGATAGAATTTAAAGGTTGTTTCATTTCCATTGTTCAGTGCTTTTTGCCGGTTTTTGATTAAAGATTTAAGTTTGTTTTAATACTGTGTATGCTAGTCATAATACTGTTTAAAAAGATATGTCTTTAGCCTTGTCTTGAAAATGTTTAACGATTCACTTTTCCTAATGTACTCTGGCACTTCATTCCATAGTTTCGGTGCAATATATGAGAACGATCGTTCACCATAGTTCACCAGTCTTGCTGAGGGTACAGTAAGAAGTCCTTTGGACGAAGAACGTAAATTTACCGATGGTGTATAAGGTTTTAACATATTTCTAATGTAATGTGGAGCCATACCATTCAGAGATTTGTATGTAATAAGGACAATTTTATAGATAACACGCTGATTAACGGGGAGCCAATGTAGTTGTTTCATTAAAGGAGTGATGTGATCATATTTTCTGCTCCCTGTCACCAAGCGAGCAGCACAGTTTTGTACGTTCTGTAGCCGATCAATAAGAACTTTAGGCAATCCATACAATAGAGAGTTACAATGATCTAATTTCGATGTAATAAAAGCATGAACTAATGTTTGGATGTCTGAAGTAGATAAATACTCTTTTATTCTTGCTATTTTCCTCAGATGGTAAAAACAAGTCTTGCAAATGTTGGTAATATGTTTATCCATAGACATGTATTGATCAAAAGTTACACCAATGTTGCATACTGAAGTACTTGGTTGAATTCTTGAATTAGATGCTTCTATATGTTCAATAGCAGGACATAAACAATTTCGTGCCCTAATTACCAGTAGTCCAGTTTTTTCACCATTCAGTTTCAATTTATTTTTAACCATCCAGAGATCAATGTCTTTGACACACATTTCAATTTGTGCTAATGCACCAGATGTTTCCTCCGTGGTTGATTCAAAGGCAAGATATAATTGTGAGTCATCTGCATAAAAATGAAAATCAAGACCATGTCCTCTGATGATATCACCAAGAGGTGAAGTGTATAATAGATACAATATTGGGCCAAGAACTGATCCTTGTGGAACCCCACAGCGCAAATCCCTAGGGGTGGACTTAACACCATCAATTTCCACACTATAAGTTCTATTCTGAAGATAAGACCGAAACCATTTCAACACTTGCCCATCTATCCCAAATTTGTTAAACATTCGCTGTAATAAAAGTTCGTGATCAACAGTGTCAAATGCTGCTGACATATCTAGCAATAATAATGCAACACATTTGTGATTATCAACGGCCACAAGAATATCATTTTGTACTTTTAATAAAGCTGTTTCCGTACTATGTAGGCGTTTGTAAGCTGATTGTAAAGGTTCTTCTAGATTGTTATTAACCAAATGTTCCAGAAGTTGACCAGCAGCAGCCTTCTCAATAACTTTTGATAAAAATTTTAGATTTGAAATGGGTCGAAAACTTCCATATTAAATGGTTGGTTACCTTTGTTCATTCTAGGCATGCGAGTTATCCGAAAATATACGAATTGGGTGGCATAACGGACACAAACGTCAGTTAGCTGTTAGATTTATTTTAGCAGAGTTCCAACGATATATACCTTTTAGTTTGGTTTCGTGAAACCTAACATTGTATAAGTGAAGCTAACATTGATATAGTTAGGCGGTTAGGTCTAAGAATTGTGCATTTTGCGATAAAAGCACCATATTCATAGAAAGTGTGAATTTTAACATGATAATGAATATTTGATATGGAGGCATTTCAATAATTTATGTTGACGGCTTAAAATTTGGACATTCTTACATTTTCCAACTTCTATACATCTTTTTTCAAACTTCTATACTTGTAAAAAAATATTTCAAGTTCGTGTAAAGCAATGACTTACATCATTGGAAAGCTTACAAAAAACTAGATATAGGTCATTTAGGCGGTTACCTTCATTTTCCCAGCTCATTTCGAGTTATTGCTGTTCCAAAATGGGAAATATGCCACAAAATCTCGCGAAAAGCCTGGGTACTAGCCTGAAAATGCGTTTTTAACAGCTTGCAATCTCGTACCCCGAGCCTGCGATCGCAGGCTCGGGGTACGAGATTGAACAGCTTGTAACTCAAGGATTTGCAAAATTATGGTAACCACTTAAATGTCCTATATATAACTTCTGTACGCTTTCTAATGATGTAATCATTTTTGCTATAAGTGAACTTGAAATTTTATGTTTTTTGACAATATAGGAGTTTAATGAGGAAAATGAAAAAGAACACAAATGTTAGGCCGGCCACATCAATTTTTCAGATGCCTCCATATCTAAAATTTATTCTCATATCAAAGTCTATACTTCCTGCGAATATGGTGCTTTTATCACAAAACGCACAATTCCAGCTAAATTTTGCACTTAACCGCCTGACTATAAGTGACTAATATATCATTCAATGAATCTAACGGACTATACTTGGTGTTTATTAAATATCATAGTACACAAATTGATCATTTTTCATATATGCTAATAAATACGTGCTTGGAAAAATACTTACTATGTGCATGTGTGTATAAATATAGTTACGCAGTGATTAATATCTTAAATAAAGCCTGGGTTCCATTTGCTCGTAACTGTCGTGACCAAGTCATGTTCGACGATGTGAAATAGTCTGGATCTATCTTGTCGTTTGTGTGCTCTATGTAAATCAATATTTAATGGTCGCAGAGATATATCGGCATTCTATTACATCGGCCACTGACCTTGATGTGTTCATGACCGTTACAACTAAATGGAAACCAGGCTTTAATGTGCATGTACGAGGAACACTACTTCATGCACAAGACTAGACATCGATAATTCTATGGAACAAAAAATCATAACTAACTAATGTATTGAAAATTTTAAACAGTATTTGTTGCAACTTATTCATCATCATCATCAGAAACGGCGGCAACACATATACCAATACAACATAGACAACAACAAAGAAATCCAGCGAGTATATAGGTGGTTGTTGTGATCCAGAATGCGAATAAATAGAGAGTCTTATTGCAATAATCATCACCATCTCTTACATTATACGACGGCTCGTAAATATGATAGATCCAATAGTTGCCTGTTATAAACCAACAAAATGTGAAAAGATCGAGGATTGAATCACAACATTTCTGTGCGGGGTTCTTTTCATCTTCGGTGTTTTCATCATCATCATTTCTCTCTGAAGCACGGGTACACATACTCGAGAGATTACGAACAATAAGGACAACGCCAGCAACGATGAGGTAGATTGGAATTTTGTCTTCTCTTGGGCAGTCGTCTTTATATTTTGCTCCTAAAACAAACAGAATTAAAATTTTAGCACGTCCCGCGCCGGGGACATTTGTACTGTATGTCTATGTCGTTAATTCTCGCAAGCCTGAACTCAGGGCTCGAAATAGAAAAATATAGCCTGACAGTCTATCTCTTTTTGGAGGGTCAAACATATTATCCCTCTTCCATTTAGCATTAAACATAATTATAAAGAAATGTATGGGATTGCATTTTATCATCTTTGTAATTGTCCTACTAAAATGGTCTATTTAACTCCACCATAAGCTTTCTAATAAAACGCCCAAGCTTAGATTGAATACCATTTTGTTTTGAAGTGAAACCAATCTGTATAGGTAAACCAATCTTAAATCATATTTTTAATTTGGAAGTTCATAATTATATTCGTGCATGTCTTCCCTCAAATATTAGCCTGCTTTTGGCCATTGGCAGTCCTGCCAAACCATGTACATACAGCATACAGATTGATAAGGCGCTTTTCTCGCAGATGAACTAATCAATAATAGTTAATACAGGTAAACTTACCTATGACAATCATACTGATTGGAATAGCCAACAAAAGCCCCAGAACTACAGCAAATCCAACTAAAATGCAACACGAGTACTATTAAATAGTATACAAGTTTTTGGTTCGGTTGACTGGGCTAGTGAAAATTCTGTATTTCACAATTACATGGAAATTTTCAGCCCAGTTGCTTAAACCGCCAACCATATAAAGTGGTGTAAATTGGCGGGGGCCAAATTACAATAATTAGTGAACATAAAACAGGTCCGGCATAGGGGCCAATTTACATGCATATAATGATTTGACATATTGTATAAACAAGTTAAACACATTAAAGAAACATACTTGTACTTGCGAGAAGTATACATATTTTGACCAGAAATTCTGCAAAGTTGTCTGACTGTCTCCTCACATCTTTTATTTCTCCATAGAGAGATTGATAGGAAGGCGGAGGAGCTATATATGTAAAGTCAGAAAATGATTATTGCAAGATGACTGAAATACATGATTGTAAATCTGTAATTTTTAAAGTGTTAGCAGGGCCGTCCTTAGGAATTTTTACAGGGGGGTGTAAGGCCATTTCAACCGACTGACAAACAAACTTGTACCAACTATATCCTATTGAGTTTCCATTGGAGGTCTTCAAATGATGCCTGCTAATATTGCACTCTCATTGCAGAATACAAACATGATGACATAGCAGATATAATGCTATTTTATTAAATTTAGGTGGTTCTCGTTGATAACATATAAACAAAGCATCTACTATCAACCTTGGATTTTAAACTACACATTACTATAAGCTACTTGTCTTATATAACAGGTTAAACATTTATAATTAAGATTTATTTTCATTAGTCAACAATATTTATTTGTTTGCCGACTAAAATAGCGGTTCTGCCGACTGAAGCTTAGAATGAAATTAGTGGGGGTGTCACCCCCCCCACACCCCCCGTAGCGCCGGGCCTGAGTGTTAGACAGTAAATTAACCTAACTTTATTCTCCCTAGTCTAGAGGTCCAGTACAGACCAACCCTTAATAGGTCCAATAATACAGGTGGAAACCACAATACCCTAAAATTATTTATTTTATATTGTGGACTAATTAGCAGAGTAAAATCTCCAGCCAGATTGCACTGGTCCCTATAATTGCATGCACCTTCAGTCCAAACATCTAACTTTTCAGTATAACCCTGGCCATTCAAACTCAATAGGATATAACTACAGTAGATGTATCTTTTTAAAATAATTAACATGATTATACAACTTGAAAATCTAATTGTTAAGAGTAGATGTATTATATACAGTAGCTATCATAAATATAAATTTATGTACTAGTTTAGGCAGATTTCTAAAGAATTTGTGCACATCAGTTTTTGGCATTGGTAACTTTGTATCAATACAATGCCATAACTTTGGTAATAATCTTACCAGTTGCTTCTGCATAAGTTGGAGGATGCTCTTGACCATTTGTAGACATAATCTATATTTTATAAATCAAAATATACTTGATGTAATCTTGGTGAATCAATTAATCAAATTATTAACCTGATTAAACAAGTTTCTGCAGACCTAATTCCTGGACATTTTATGCATAAATGGTAAGCCTTTTGCAATACAACAGCAAAGGAGTTTGTAAAATTTCTATTTTAACACAAATGAGACACTCTTTATCCTTTCAACCACTGTTAGGACTGCCAGAATAGTATTTTTCAATGTCATTGTTTTGGCACACAGATACATTAAGTCATTAGAATGTATGAACCATGTAATACAGTCTAAGAAAACAGTGCCATGAACACTTCGCCGGAACCCCCGCTAACAATACCAAGATCTGAGTACTGAATACAAGACTCACATTGGTTATATGAGCTATAAATTACAGTAGCTAGAAATTGGTTCTGGACAATTAGTTAATTACAGACAGATCGAACCCTTATTTTGTGGAGTTCCAGTTACAGCTGATGGAAAAAAGAATGGCCGGAACTTAAACTCTTTCTTATTTGAGATATAGAATATATAGTTTATTTACTGATAAACATCAACCAAATACATGTATTTGAACAGAATGTATTTATTGACATCATTTCAATTTCATTGACATACTGCAGACTACATATTAAGAAACATGAAACAGAGCATATATTAATTAATTTTTAAGGCCTGTCTTTCATGATTTAAAGTGTATACAGTTATTACCTGCCTCATGTCAGACAAGCCAAGGTAACCATAAATGGTTATAAATATTAGTTCCAATGCAATTAGGGAATTGGTTATGTGCAACTGCCACCAAAATTTTGAACTTTCCATGACTGTGGAGCATATTTGGCACCAATTTTTACCCATAATGATAAACAAACTTGAAAATTTCTAAATCTCACAATTTTTCAGTCAATCTCACATCTTTTTGAAATGCAACTCACAATTTCTGCCACTCAGGTTGGCAGGTCTGGAAACTATTTCCTCAGTCTGGTTATACAAAAGCTACAGTACATTTTATACATGACAAGAGACAGTCAATAATTGGAATTTTTAAGTTTTAGGTAGCTCACAATTAAAACCAAAACATTTCAGATGGTTTGCATATTTCAATCAAAAGCACACACAAAACATCAATAAATAACAAATCAAATTAGCACAGTTTTGGCTGTGACATGAGAATGTACTTAAATATATACATACCTTTATTATGTCACAAGTTCTGACAACGGGGAAAATTTTTTTGCAATTAAACAAACATGAAAGGCTGCTAACATATCTTAGTGATCTATAAAGCTATGATCTGGGATATATTTCATACAAACTGGGAAGGCTATAATATACATATAACTAAAAGTTACCCACTTATATACTCTGAGAACTTTAAACATCTTTAAAATTATACATTTATAACAAAATTGCTTACCTATTTGACTAAAACGTCACCAAAAATAGAAACTTTCGATATTGATTTGATAGTTGAATATTTTAATATCTCAAAGCTTGTGCACAGAATAGACATGAGCAGAAGCTCCACTCCGGGGTAAAAAGTCCCTGCGCGCTTCGCTCGCCAGTGTAATACTTCATGTAAAAAAAACATCATAGCTAATTTCTAAATAATGCTCTGGAGACGCCTGGGTACGAGGCAGGTGCCAGAATGTCAGCCGACTTCCGGTGTGGCCGCCATGTTGAAAGCAACCAAACCAGAGGAAATTTTATAGGAGTTAGTATGGCGGAATACGAAATAGAGCCACTAAAAGTGCTCTAGCTTTTTATGTATCCAAGCGAAACTCAGGATACTTTGAAATATTTTAGAGAAAAGGCTGTTCTTTTGTTTAATTGTCACTATGAGGATGAGAAACGAATTTAATCGTGGAATTTGGCCATTGTCATACATTGTCAATTTGTCATACAAGTTATATAGCTTCTGTGAGCTTAGTCATCGCCGTACGATATGTTTTGAGTGATAAGTTGGTGATATTTCACGGTGTATAGAAGGATTAAGGACGTACACGCCATGGGCAATGAAGGAAATAAACTAGTTCATAGAACTTTCTGTGAATCTGTGATCAAGCTTTGACGAATAAGAATTGACGGTACTCACCAAGAGCAATGAAATATTAACTTGGCATATTGGCCTGCAATGGTTTAATATAAAAGAATACTGAGATATGAAAGAAATTGCAATCTACTTCGTCTTCAAAAATAAATTTTGGGGATAATATCTTGACTTGAACCTATTAAAATCCTTTGGCTGTGGCTTTACGAATTTGGTATCACAAGGCCTCCTAATGTATGTAATTAATGTATCATTGGTAGCTGTGTGTTAAATTGTTTGTTGTACCATTTTGGTATCATTTTTGTTGTACCATATTTCTTTATTATCTATTTGTTGTGTCACATGTACCATTTATGGTATTAATGTTGATTAAAATATTATCCAAAGCATATTATTTTTTACTCTACCTCGTGCCAGATGATTTTATTCTATACACACAAGACAATTTTACTTGTCAAAGAGACCCCTCTGGGTGAACAGCAGTTAGCTCTCTTTACCCATCAAGCACAAAGCGGTCCTTTTATTATTTTATTCTGTCTTAAACCTTAATGTAACCACCAAGTCTAAAATACCATAATATGGGTAATACTAAACAGGAACATGTTATATCCACAATAATTATGGACAGTGTGAAGTATGTATAGTGCATTGTATATTGTATGTATATGAGTATGAAGTCATCCATGCTACGTGGTGAATTTCTTGTTGTATGGTTTCAGCAAAACACTTCAAGTAGCCTCCTGGCACATATTTTTGAGTTTGAGGCCGCCCCCATTTAGGCTAAAAATAATAGAGACCGCCCCCCTTTTCTCACCCACCATCCCCCCTCCCATTATTATTGACTGGTCCCTTATGACTGTTCATTGATATTGGAAAAATAGCAATGCTTGGATCAATCAAGGGACCTAATTTACAAAACAGACAATGAAAGACCTGATTTATTTTGATGACAGTTTTAATTATAAACCTGTGAGAAGATTCTAATATACACTCTAGTTTTTAAGATTGTGTTAACAGTTTACTCTACAATGAAGGGGAAAATAATCTGAAGATGAGAATTTTTTCTGTTACTCAAGTTTATGTTACATTTAGCACCAAGTATATTATTGTTGCTATCACCTTAGTTATTAAGACTTGTTGGCAGAGTAATATATCAGGCAATAAAACTGGTTTCAACTTGCAACAAAATCTGAATTTGGTGCATGCAAGTTGAAGTGTTTTTTTACAAAGGAAACCAAGTAAATGAAACTGTACAAGTCCAAAAATGTAAAAAAACATTTTAATTTGATTTTAGTTTGGTATGGTTCAAACTGGAATGCAAGATCTCAATCTTGTTTCAGACTCTTATGTGAATTATATGTTTGAAAGTTATTCTATATTCAAGTTCATTTATATTTGTGCAACATACCTATATTATTGTTTGCCTTAAAATATGGCAGTTGATTTTTTAACTGTTTCAAAATGCTACATTGATTTGTCGACTATTTCTCCATAAAATCAGAATCAATTAGAAACATCCAAACCTCTATTGAGTACTGCACCTACGTTATCAATCCATAATGACTACAACCAATGTCGTACTCAACGGGAAACTAGGTGTAATGACATAAATCTAACGAATAATTTAATCGTTCAATTATTGGAGAATCAATATCAATGTATTTATAAATATTTTACTCTTTTCATACCTATACTTCTTACTAGCTGATATCTACGCCGATTTTCCATTAGCAATTTTTTTGCGCGAAACGACTTTTTTATTTCTTCGTCCAACTAGTTCCAGAATACCGAGTTGAAAACTCACAAAAAATGAGCAAAGTCCTTGTGCGAAACTATCGCTAGAGGAAAACTGGTTTTATATCTTTAAAAACTTTCAACCACAAAAATTCAGTACAACAATACAAAATGTCCAACAATCCAAAATGTCCAACAATCCAAAAAGTCCAACAATCCAAAAAGTCCAACAATCTCAACACTAATGCTATAGCCATTTAAATGCTGTGATTTATTTCCATTGGAATTAGTACAAAAATTGTTTTTGAGGTTGTGCATTTACTACAACTTGAAATTTGCCAATCGTGAACTTTCCATCACTAAAACGAAGGACAGCAAATATTTGAAGGTACTGTAGCACAGGTAATCATACACAGGTGAAATTACTAAGAAGTTGCTTCACTGAGTAAATCTACACCGGGCAAGCTGAAAAATCAACTTGACCACAGTGAGAATGCAACCCACAACCTCTGGTTTACAAGACAGACTGAGCTACACAGCCAACACAGTTTGAATGTGTAATATTTTGGAGCTTAGTCTAGCTCCTTCAATATTCTTATCTCTAAGATAGTAAACCTAATGATGCTGATGGTAAATGAAAACAGGTGAAGTCATTAAGATGGTGCTACACTGTGTAAATGTACATGAGATTAGTGTGTTGCAATTTTGGGTCATGAACTGTAACTTCTAGCAAGTTAGTCTGTTCCATCAATTGCTTGATAGATGTGAACAAATATCTTCCCGTTATCCAGCAATCAAAGTTAAAGATTATAAGCCAGTTCTGGTGAAAATGGATTCAAATCGCGCAGTTAACTGAGTTTAGTCCAAAAACTTTTTTGTTAAGGAAGAAAAGAAGCCCCTTTCACTGATCAGGTATATGATTATTGTGTAGTAGTACGACTGGTATAACGCTACGATACAGTATAAATATGCGCCTGAAATTTAAAAAGTTCAACCTACTGCCATCTAAACAAAAGACATGACGTATTGTTGTTCAAGTTAAGTCGAATAATAGTTGCAATTCAAGCAACACTCAGAAAAATAACATGTATATCCATCGGGTGACTTTCGGCCTTTTCGGGTCCCAAAACAGCACATAGCAATGCGTTTAAAATGACAATTTTAGCATCATTAAATACGCTTTTATTAAAATAAAATGAATAATCTACCTTTCTTTAGTACGTCCTGAAAATTTCAATGACATCCACCATAAAATAACGACGATATACTCATCCCCGAGCCGGCGCGAAGCGCCGTGCGAGGGTACTAATTCCGCTCGGAGATTTACACCCGGGTATGTGAAAACATTGTGGAATGCAAAGTCGTCCGCCAGATCAGAGGCAGTGAACTCCATAAATTTCTAATATCCAAATTAACAAATTGAGTTCACTGATCAGAGGTCGTCCGCCATTTTTGACCATAGATATATCTATGGACTGGACTGGACCTTAGAGTTCACTGGACTGGACAAGACCTTTTCGTAAGTTATGCGCATGCGCAAGTTCAAGCCGAGAGAAGACTTCCATTTTGCAAACTTTTTTCAAAATTAGTTTGTACTCATTTTATAAGTAAGTCTCTATGTCTCCAAAACAAGATAAATGAAAATTATTTAGAGGACAAATTAACAAGAGGAGAAAAAGTCGAAAGACCGAAAAAGGAGCGTTTTAAACAGGCAAGTGTCTATTTTCCATGCTTGCTTTGCCGATTTTTTAACATAGCATGCAGTAAGTTGGTGAATTTGAAAATGTGTAGATCATTCTGTGTGGTCAATACACAGGCGGCCCAATCTTGGGTAGAGTTGTATTTATAGTATACTATATAAAGATTGTATTATGGTAAAAATGTGATGAAAATATATATTTTAAATAAAATTTACTTGCCTAACTTGTTGTTTGTGTTCTCCTTTTATCCCTACTTTGTTGAGCTATGAATTCATCGAAAGTTTTTGCTTGATGCCTGCGGTCGACGCCGAATACTTAATAGGAGTTAAAGGCTAATTATTCGCAGCCCCGGATCCGTCGAGTAGCAGAATCGGAATTTCGGAGCAATTTCCCGAGGAAATTGCCAAAGAAAGGAAAAGGCTGTACCCAGAACTAAAAAAGGCAAGGCTAAATAATTTAAAAGCTAATCTTGTCCGAGACAAACTATACATCAATGGCGTTCTATTTAGGGGATGATAAGTCTGGATCGTATATCCTATTACTAATTACTGTCAGCTTTATCTTTACTAACTTTTTTCCTAATATAATACAAGTCATAAAATTTGAATCTTTCTTAACAACTAACCATGTCTACTGAAAAATCAAATGTAAACAATGCGATGAAAACATGCTCATCGTGTTCTAAATTAATCTCAAGTCATAACAATGTTTCTGAATGCAACATGTGTCATAAATGGTTTCATGCTGTGAAAGAATGTCTGAAATCAATTGACACTATTGATATGTCTGATTCGCCGATAAGTTCGTCTCAGAAAAATGATATATTCCATACTTGTTTCGAGTGTAATTTATCATTTCAATTCAATAACAAAAATATAGAAAAACTAAATGAATTGAAGTTTAACCCTTTCCAGATAAATAATGATGTGGCATTCAGCCAACATAACGCAAATATTGATAAATGTTTCAACATTAACGAAATAGACTGCAACTATTATTTACCAACGGAGTTTTTAACAAAATCTAACAAACATTTCAACTCAAATAATGTATTTTCTATAATGCATCTAAATATAAGAAGTATAAGAAACAAGTTTGACAGTTTTAAATATTTAACTGAATCACTAACCAAAAATATAACTATAATAGGCTTAACTGAAACATGGCTAAGCAATAATGACTGTGAACAATATTACAGACTGGAAGGATATGACTTTGTAGGAATAAATAGGGAAAATAAAAAAGGAGGGGGAGTTGGAATATATATTAAAGAGCAATTAAACCAGAAAAAACGCGAGGACCTAACCACAAATATTGAAGATATCATTGAAAGTGTTTTTATCGAAATATGCACAACCGTAGGAAAAAATATTATTATTGGAGTAATTTACAGACCACCAAATAGCAAAATTGAAATATTTGAAAATGCAATGAATGAATTATTGAATAAAATTGATCGAGAAAACAAAATATGTTATCTTATGGGAGATTTCAATATAGATTTACTTCAATCAGATAACTGTGATATTGCTAATAGGTTTAGTGAGCAACTTTTTACCTCCTCTTTTTACCCAATTATAACCAAACCAACCAGAATCACTGAACATACTGCTACTCTAATTGATAATATTTTCACTAATAATATAGAAAAAATAGACTCAAGTATAAATGGAATTATTTTCAGTGATATCTCAGACCATTTGCCCATATTGCATATGTGTGACCTCAATACAAACCATTCAGATAAATGTAACACAAAAATAATAAATACTAGAGACTTTAACAATGTAAATATAAATGTTTTCAAGCAAACTGTTAATGAAATATCTTGGCCAAATGTCTTTTCTGATAACTCAAATCCAGAACTAAGTTTTTCTGAATTCACAGAAACATTCATTAAAAACGCTGTTGATAAAAGTAAAAGTCCTTGGATGACAAAAAGTGTTTTGAAATCAGTGAGAACAAAAAACAAGCTATATAAGGCTTACCTACTGAATGGTAGTAAGAAAAATCAAAATTCATACAAAAAATATAAAAATAAGCTGAACCACGTAATCAAAGCAGCAAAGAAAATGCATTATGAAGAACAATTCATAAAATATAAACATGATACTAAAATGATTTGGAAAACATTAAATAATATTTTGAACAAAAAAGCAAAGAAAACAAATTTACCAAAGCAGTTTGCTGATAATACATCATCTAGCATTATAGATGATCCAATACAAATCGCAAACAAATTTAATGAATATTTTGTGAATGTAGGACCAAATCTAGCTAAGAAAATTAATAACAATAATACAACATTTGATAAATACCTTACAGATAGTATCCCTAACAGCTTATTTCTGGATCCAGTTACAGAACATGAAGTAAGAAATGAAATAGAAAAACTAAACACAACTAAAAGTCCTGGATATGATGGTCTTAGTGCAAAAATAATAAAACTTGTGGCAAATGAAATCTCTAAGCCAATTACACAAATATTTAACCAAACATTCTTAACTGGCAATATCCCCCAAGAACTTAAAATTGCGTTAGTAACACCAATTTATAAGTCAAATGAAGATAACAGATTTGAAAACTACAGACCAATTTCAGTTATAACTTGTTTTGCAAAAATACTAGAGAAAATTATGTATAAACGTCTCATCCATTTTGTTGAAAAAAATAATATTCTCTCAGAGCACCAGTACGGGTTTCGTAAGAATAGATCAACTGAACTCGCTATAATTGAGTTTATTGATAAAATAACAAAATCAATAGACAAAGGAGAATATACAATTGGTATTTTCCTTGACTTGTCAAAAGCATTTGATACTATTGATCATAGTATTCTGCTTAAAAAATTGGAATACTATGGAATAAGCAACCTCGTTCCCAGGCTCTTTACCTACGCTCACCCCCGCTGCGGAAAAGACCCTAGTTCAGACTGGTCACGTGACACCCCAGAATCTGGGGTGTTTTTAATTAGCGCTTTGAAAACACTGAGGGAGGGGTGGTTGAGTAAACATGTCAATTTTACATTCATGTATGAGTGAATAATGGCGTAATAAATACAAAAACATGGGCTCACCGAAAAAGATATACGGAAAATTAATTTCAAACTCCGAGTCTATGTGTCGACTTTGTTGCGCATATATGAGCCAAAATATACAAAAAACCTGTACAATAAAGCAAATGTCAAACTACTGGCCTTTGCTGAAGCGGTCTATGGTGAGAGAACTCCCTTCCTCGTCTTGTGTGCCGACCTGGTGAAAGACGACTGGATTATTCTGGAAAATTCCAAAGCATGATATGTGGGAACCAAAAAACTATGATGCAAAGTTGCAAACAAAGAGATGTATTGATATTTCGCCTTCAACGCGAATCACGGAGGAGAAAAGGGCAAGAACTAGTCTGGAAGGCGAAGTGCGATCAACCCGAAGCCTGTCATTTTCATCCAACAAAGAAACTATACAATTCGAGGTATGTTATATTTTTTATATGATTCATCATTTATGTAATTAATGAGATATTCTATACTATAATTTATGTGTAGATTTCCAATTTCATTTGCGGTATACACTGAGTAAAGTTTAGAGTAAAGTTTAAAAGCCAATAAAAGGTTCTAAATATCTCCTATACACTACAGGTTGTCAACGATCCTGTTTCCAAAACCGCGTCGTATGATTCCGTCCCGCTTACGGATGTCCTAAATACCGTCAATGACGAACTGAGAAATGTGGCAGTTAGAGACACGAAGTCCGTATTGTCTGTCCGTTCTTCGTAAAAGAAATTTTGAAGGAATGAGTTCGTTCTCTTTGGAGGCTATATCGTGGACGAGTATCCTGTATGGTATTCAGAATTCTATCTGAATTGTTGGAGTTCAACTACAACACGGAAAAGAAGATCGCTCCGCTATGTTTGATTAACAGCGTCATAATGTTCAAACGATGCCATGAGTTGAGTTTTTTGCAGCGCATTAATACAATTTTAGTGGCCGACAGTGGCGCTAACACGGAGGTAAATTATAATTGTACAGTTTACTTAATTGTCATTTGAAAAAAAAGGAAAAGCTTTATAAATGCATATCAGTTTTTGCTGAGTTGTTCCGTGCGCAATTTTATATTGTCCGCACCGATGCTAACACGGGGGTAAATTATAGTTTATTTTGAATATATCATGTTTACTCTTTGGCTTGTTACAAATTATGTCAATTTCGAGAACAATAGAATAGACGTGAAAAAGCTTTTTACGCGTTTGCCAATGTTTACTTAGCTGTATCGGCATTTTATTTTGTACATATAATGTTCGAATCATGTTGCCATTGACATTAATTGTAACATAAACGTTGGTCAATTTATTTTTCGCTATTGGTTTTCAGTGCATTAAACCTATGATTAAACTGACAAGGTAGATTTTTTATTTGATTGAACTATAGTTAAGCTGGTTACAGACGAGCAAGTTTTACGACAAGTTTTCATATGACAAGTTTTACTTGCTCGTTTGTATGGGTACTAAATTTTGCCAATTTTTTCTCAATGACAAGTGGCGAAGTGCACTTTTGCCCATGCATACAGACGAGTAAATAAAACTTGTCGTATGAAAACTTGTCATAGAAAACTTGCTCGTCTGTAACAAGGTTTAGGTAAGTATCTTTTCGACTAATAAGTTTGAGTTACGAATTGTTTTTACTCTAGTTTTGACTGTTATACTGTTCATATAAGGTTGCCCAATAGTTTATACTGTAGTTGCTTTGTATATTAATTTCTTGTGGCAAAAAAATTGTTATGGACTATTGTTACTGTTACTGTTACTTTAGGCTTCTGTGCTATTTTATAAACTCAATTTAGAGCCCTTTTACATCTTTAAAAGCGATTTTTTGTTGATTTATAGCCTTTATTTGCTCCTTTGAACACGCTTATTTCTACCGGAAATGACTTTTACGCTTTACGCGTCTTAGCCTACCCTCCCACGGGACAAAGCTGTGGAAGGTGTCACGTGACCAGCCTGAACCAGGGTCTTTTCCGCAGCGGGGGTGAGCGTAGGTAAAGAGCCTGGGAACGAGGTTGTGGAATAAGAGGTATTACACTTAAATGGTTTGAGAACTATCTTGCCAATAGAAAACAAATTGTAAAATATAATGACATTAAGTCTGAAGCAATGACAATAACTAGTGGTGTCCCTCAAGGGTCGATATTGGGGCCACTTTTATTTTTATTATACATAAATGATATCCAAAATTGCAGCACACTAGTTTCCAAAATATTGTTTGCAGATGACACAAATATTTTTCACAGTCATTCTTGTTTAGAAGAATTAAATTTAATCATGCAAAATGAAATAAATAAAATAGCTGATTGGATTAGCAGCAACAAATTATCACTGAATGCATCTAAAACAAAATTTATTTTATTTAAATCATCAAATAAAAAGGTTAAACACAATATAACAATATCTATAAATGGACAACCAATTAAGCAAGTTAAAAATACAACATTCCTTGGTGTTATTATTGATGAACACTTAACTTGGAATGATCATATTGAATTAATTACGAAGAAAGTTATAAAATCTACGGGAATAATATCCAAAATTCGACATTTCACAAATTTTAATACTCTCAAGCTAGTCTATTATGCTTTAGTTTATCCTTATTTAATATATGGAAATTTAATTTGGGGAAATACATATAAGAAACGATTACAAAAATTAATAAACATCCAAAAGAAAATAATACGATTAATGATGTTCAAATCATATTCTGAGCACTCTGAACCACTATTTAATAAATCAAACATTCTGAACATTGAAAAAATTAATGATTTTCTAACTAGTTTATTCATGTTTCGATATCACTATCTGGATAATCTACCAAAATATTTTACAAATTACTATGTTACTAACAGCGAAATACATAAACACAATACAAGGAACGCATCTAAACTTCATAAATCATACTCAAGAACTAATTTTGTCAAACATTCACTTTACAATAAAGGTGTAAATATCTGGAATGAGTTAAAGTCTGAATTAAAAATTATAAAATCCTATCACATATTCAAGAAAAAATCAAAAAATTATTTCTTGCTGTTGCATTCGGAAACATAGATTTGATATATCCCTCATCTAGTCATCTATCTCTTATATGTAAATTATATAATTATGTCTTCTCAAGGAATAAAGTTTCTAATTTGTATATATCCTTGTTATTATTTGAAATATTGTAAAATATCTCAAACTCATCTTCTTCTTTATATTTTTCTATTAATAATTTTACTTTAAGTTCTGATCATCAATGTAAATAATTGTAAATAATTAAACTAGGAGTCTTAAGCAAAAGCCTTTAGCGGTTTCTAGTAGACTTCTAGCAATCTAGCCCTAGTAACTGTAATCTATGTTTTATTTTTATTTTAAACTATGTATGTATGTATGGGCGAAACTTTAATAAACTTTAAACTTTATACTATAAATACAACTCTACCCAAGATTGGGCCGCCTGTGGTCAATACAACATTGATTGATCTTTAAGAGTATTTTAGTATTGATTCAAATATGTTATAGAAAAATATAAAAACATTAAATCTCAAAAACTTCATTGCAAAAGCAAGTGCGAAGTAGTAAAAATACTCCTCGAAAAGCAGTTGAAGTTTTTTGAAAATTTCGAAACGTTTTGTGAACGTCTAAGGTTGAATGTTACAGTAAATCAAAGCTAAAAGAGTGCACAATAGCATACCCACTTTATATAGTTGGACAATTGATAATTTTATAGTTAAAAACAAAATAAGATTTTGTACAAATTAAAATATAAAAAATATACAATGTCGCGTGTTACCATGGTTACATTCGTCGACTCAGTACTTCATGTTACAATAACTTTTGGGAGAAAATTGTTTGGTTCAAACTTAACTATGGTTCAAATGGGCGAGGGGTTACTGCATGCATGTATTTCTAGTTTAAATTTATGAAATACAAGTTTCGCCATATTAGTTTATAATGTTTTGGACCAGAATTGGTTGCTTTCAACATGGCGGCCAAGACGCCGGAAGTAACATGTGCTGGCACAAAAACTTCAAAGGTCGGAATGAGAGTGGACTTTCTGCTCATGTCTATTCTGTGCTTGTGTCTCAAAGCGGAAATCATATCTAGGTCAGTGGTGTCGTTGGCACTGCCAATACTTCATGTTGTAATGATAAATGTAATGATATATTTTTTGGATGCTTGTATACCGGTTGCGTCAAGGCGTTTCCGCATATGTCATCTTTCTTGCCGTGTTCGAAATCGGTTTTCCCCTTCGCGAATTTGTTCGCGTGAATCGAACAGATATAACGCACTGTTTGAAAGGTCACACGCCATTGGCCGAACCACGGTAATTGGTGGTCGTGGTGGTTGACCAATCAACGGCTTTCCCATGCACTACATGTCTATGGGGCGCCGTTTGTAAAAAAATTATTTAACGTTTATTCTATATATTTTTTACGTTATTTAGCATCTCTTGGTTTACATTTCCAAACTAAATTCGTTATTTATTAAATAGCTTTGCGATATAATAAATCGCAATTGCGATATAATAAATGGCAATTGCGATATAATAAATCGCAATTGCGATATAATAAATCGCAAGTGCGATATAATAAATCGCAAGTGCGATATAATAAATCGCAAGTGCGATATAATAAATCGCAAGTGCGATATAATAAATCGCAAGTGCGATATAATAAATCGCAAGTGCGATATAATAAATCGCAAGTGCGATATAATAAATCGCAAGTGCGATATAATAAATCGCAAGTGCGATATAATAAATCGCAAGTGCGATATAATAAATCGCAAGTGCGATTTATTAAAGCATTACAATATTTTGTTATTTAAGCGGCTCAAGACCAGTACATTGACCAGCGGATGTAGAGTATAATTTTTGGCGGGAAATCGGGAATATTATTGGCGGAAATGCGCGGAATATTAAAATGGCGGACACGGGTGACTTATATTATAATTATATCACCACCACCAAGACCACTGCCACTACTGTATACACTGTGTGGAGAGTCTATATACTATGTATATATTATAATTATATCACCACGACCACCACCACTACCAAGACCACCAAGACCACTGCCACTACCGTATACACTGTGACGACAGTCTATATACCATGTATATATTATAATTATATCATCACTCACACCACCTATGCACTGTGGACAGCCCATATACCGTATGTTCTTATGTACCCACCCACCCATTGACCATACAGTGAACCAGTCAGAACCACTATATGTCTTATCTCAATCTTATCTTACATGCCTGTTTTCCATGTTGCCTGTTAGTTAATAAATAATATGTTCAATTTATAGGGATATCAATTTGGCAAATATTATTGGCCGACCACTACGACCATCCAAATCAAGCCGGGAACCAATCAGCAGCAACCTTGCGAACAGTGCTGTTCGACTCGAATCGAAGCAGGCTTTTAAAAACCAATCCAACTTTTTCGCGGCGAATATTTTACAAACTAATCACATTGCCATCTTGCCGAAAACCTGCTTAAGTTCCTAGCGTGACTGTTTTTTGGTCCGCTTTTGTACTCTTGAGTTTTGGTGTTCGCGGATATGAAATGCATTCAATTTTCTTGGTGGTTCGCGCAACCATAGGCGTACGAGCCGTGGGGGCAGGGGGGGCATCCATTTGGAGATTCAAGTCATTCGGGCATTCAAATGGTTCGCGAATATTCGGCCGACAAAATAGAATTATGTAGTCTGAACTTAAACAAAAACAGAATTTTATAATTTAAAGTACTGTATATTATCTGGTTAATTACGTTTGCGTGTTGTTGGAAAACAATAGTATAATTTGAACACTTCTGTAATTCAGTTGCATGCCTTTGCCTGACCGAAGAAGAATTGGATCTAGCTCGAACGAGAAGTCGAGAACGGCTATAACGAGAACGGCGCATGAAAACCTACCTTCGCACAACAATAGACCAAGATCGCTCTCATTAACATCAGTTGACAAAAGCGGGACCGTAGCCAACGGTGAACAGAGAAAATGCGAGTGACATTTGTTTAGTAACTGATAATCTAAACCATTATTATTATTATTGAACCATGACAATGAGTGTACGCGATTTTGAATGTATATTATCTGGGTATCAGAGTGCCGTCTCAGAATGCACGAAATACCCTTTAGAACTCATATTTTCAAACTTTTCCGGTGGATCATGTCCCCCGGACCCCCCTACAGTTTCTCGGCCTTTTGGCCTCGAAAAAAATAGTTGCGCCAATGTTAACATCGTGGCGAAGAACGACATGATTAACCTTAAAATAATTGACACTTTTGGTCAATAATTGACACTTAAACGGTGGAAATTAAACTGAAAACACTTTCACACGTTTTGTGAATGATTGAACTTAAGGGGGTCCTATACCAAATTTTTTACGGTTTTCAAAATATTTATGAAATTTTAGAAAACCAATAATTATATACTTTAAAAGCCTTCTCAATAACCTCCATGGGTTTTTAGTTCATGAAAATTGCTTTAAATCGGAGAAAAAGAGCACATTCCTAAGTGATTATCTTGTAAATAAACTAAATATTTGACTTTAAAGCTGTTTTTCTCAAATTACCGAAAACGTGTAATTAACAATATTGCGCGCAGGATATCTTAAGAAGAATTAAAGCTATCTTGCTGAAATTTTCAGGGCTTACTCTATATAACCTGCTCTAGGAGACATAGTAAAATAATTACCCTATCTTCAATAATTTTGAAATTGTAATATCTTAAGTGAGGATAGTGATGTTCATTTTTAGTATTCATGGCGTAAAACATTTATTATAACACATATGCTAACAATTTTACTTCATCTCCTAGATAATGTCGTTAGTTAATAAATAAAAGTTATTCTATGTCTTTAACATTAATACTTTTTTAGTTATCATGCTTATAAAAGACCCCATATTTCACCATATGGGGTCTTTTATCTTGGTAACCATGGCAACCACTTCTTCCAACTATACCTTTTTTTGGTCAGGGTATCTAGCCCAACAACATACTAAAAGAAGTGTTTCATATCATTAGATTAACAGTAAAAAAAAAATTTGGTAGAGGACCCCCTTAAATCTTATGCACCTAATATGTAGCAAGTTGCAAACATAATTGTTCTATTCAAGTTGAAATATTAGTTGAGCTTGGTTGTTAATTTGATGAATGTATAGACTTGAATTGATCGATATTTTCGATTTATCCACCGGATAGGCTAAACGGGCTTCGTACAACCGACCCCTGGACGATATATGTATTTTTTCTAAATTGTAAACGTTCATTTTTAGTTCACAGAAGCAATGCACAAGTGAAAATTCAACATATTGATTTGTAAAATACATTTAAAAGTGGTTATTATTGTTATCAATATGTTACTATCCAAATTCGGGCATTTTGGGTAAGCTTTAAAATTCGGGCAAAATTTTGTTTGCCCTCCCCAAATGAAGTTGCGCCCGTACGCCTGTGCGCGCAACTGATCAGGACAGGTCGAATAGGTACGTTAGGGACCGGTCATTAAATATGGGGGGGGGGGGGGGCTGGAGCACAAGGGGCGTGCGTCACCATGTTTTCAGCCTGTGGTGGGTGGGTTATGTTATTTTCAGCCACAGCTAGAGCTCTTGTGGTTAGACGTCGACAACTGGACTCTGTAGCTCAGTTGGTTAGAGCGCTGCACCGGAATCGCAGGGCCGCAGGTTCGATTCCTGCCATGGACCTATATATAGTTGCATTTTTCGCAGCTGTTCCTGGTTATGGCTAATAAATGTATATAATTTACACTCAATAATTTTCCATCTACAAAACCCTTCAATTATTATTCAATTGAGTGAGATGCCAACAAAACCTAGATATTTATCATATTTCCATCTAATCCTTTTGTATGGAAATACACCTTGTCAAATCATGAATAATTCATGACGAAAATATAAAATAGATGCTAATAATGAGTTGTTTTTAACTGACTACTGTGCAAGGCAGGGCCTTTTTTAAGAAATCGTTAGTGGGGGGGCAATAATCGAAAAGGGGATGGCCACTAACGTTTGTCAATAAACGTTATTGTTTTTGTCGCCGACGGGGCGCCTAAAAAATTTTTTTGACTATACATATATATCCCATATCTAAAATATGTGATAATACCGTAATTTTCCTCAAAATTATAAAGTTTGCTTTGCACACAGGACCTTCACTGGGGGCAAACAGTTGACTGAGGGGGGGGGGGGGGAAGTTGAGTTGACTGGGGGGGCACATGGGGGGACTGGGCAAGTTGGGGGCTGGGGGGGGGGCTGGGGGGGGGGAGCTGTGCCCCAAGTTAAAATAAAAAGGGTGGGGTTATACTTGACGCTAGCGTTAACGATAATTCTGTTAAATTATTTTCTAAATTAGGATGGCTCCCTATTGATGATATTATACGTACCAGAAAGTTGTATATGTTACACAAAATTAGTCTTGGACATTGTCCTAACTATTTTGCATCGTATATCAGGTATCTTAAGGATACCCATAAGTATAATACCATAGTGGCAAAAAGAAATACAGTTGCATTGTCTTAAATACTTAATTCCTATAAAAGGACAGCAAGATGCAAAACTTTCCAAGTCAGTTCCATTTGTCTGTGGAACAACATTGACTTGAATGTGAGAAATATTTCATCTCACAGGAGTTTTTTAAATAAGATAGAAAATGATCTGCTTGCACAGAACAATAAATTAGAACATTTTAAATTTCAAGAACTTGCTAGAACTAGTTAATTTAATTTATATATATATAATGTAGCTATTATGGATCAGGAGGACCATTATGTAAACTACTGGGTCACCAATAATGAATGTCACCCTCATTAAATAAAGTTTTTCTTCTTCAAAAACGACTATTTAGATTCTTGCGTTTCACCACCT
Source organism: Trachythela sp. YZ-2020 (assembly GCA_016169945.1). Lineage (NCBI taxonomy): Eukaryota > Metazoa > Cnidaria > Anthozoa > Malacalcyonacea > Clavulariidae > Trachythela > Trachythela sp. YZ-2020. Next base: position 1,489,232 of record JADLSH010000391.1, read on the forward strand.
ACAACCACTTGCCTTCGGCTCGTACTTGTAAATCTGATACAACATCCGTACTAATACCTGCCAGGTACATGAAATTTTATACTTCTTAGAAAACTGAACACAATTTTTCTTGTCAAACGATATCACAAATTATTAAAATGGTATGTTAAAATAATTAAAAATGTTTTTTAATATTGCTAGTCCTATATAGTCGGTTTATCTGATACTTCTCTCACCCCTCATTTAATATTACCCTAGCCGCTAACTTTTGCTGTGCCTTACTTTGTAAAATTGATTTTTTCGGCAAAATTCACTATATATTTTTATACGCACAGAAATGTTTGCTATAGACCCATTGCACATGACGTCACATCGCCAGTGACGTATGCAACTGGAGGACAAATTAGCAATTATCTATGCATATTAAATATAAATTTTGTAAACAGAGCAAATTTGATAAAACTTTAATACTTTTTAGTATTATCTTTTTATTTTATACAATAATACTTTTTAGTATTATTATTTTATTATTTAGGGGGCATCTGGAGGACACTTTGAGGATTTGTGACGTCGGTGCAATGGGTCTATATACAGAGTTTATACTGAGATGCATTAATTTGGTTTATTATATATTTTAATTCATTTGTTTAGTCACAGTTTCACACAACACTGCTGAGCGTCCTGTTTCTTCTCTCACCGTTTCCCTCACCGTCCTGTTTCTGCATTTCGGCGTAAAAAGGGGCGAGGAAAGCAACTTACAAAGGGGCTGCTGGGAAGATTGCAAACATTTGTCCTGTGGTTTGTCCTTATTAAAACCATGCATTTATTAAAACAAATTCTGTGAATAATTAAACAAAGTTACACATAAGCAGAACCGATGCAGAACTTTACCGCCACCGCTTGAGGTATGGGTGTGTAGGATGCCGCTGGCCTGTGCACATGCAGACCTCAAGTGCACAAACCTCAAGGACCTCAAGAGTTAAGTCAGTGTACACAGGCTATAGGAAGACACATGCTAAGATGGAAAACGCATGCGTTCTGGACTTCCAATGACCTCTGCCTCGTATTCAGGCGCAGGCCGAACAAAATTGCTGCAACTTTAATTGCAACAAAATCTGATTTCAACGCATGTTAACGCATAAGTTACAAAACATGAGACGACATTTTTAATAATTTCTACTTAACATGCGTTGAAATAGGTTTTTGTTGCAAGTGACGGAAATTTTGTTGCTCGTATTACTCCACCTTAAAAGCGCCTTGCACCATCGTGAGAACAAGGTTGAGCGCGTGATAACGATCAGACAGTAATATAATGACCTCTCCTAAAAAGTCTTGAAAATTGAAAATAAAATTCGCGAGCAAAGATCCTATGCAGGGACGACCTCATAATATCCATGATTAATTGTGAAGGCTGAAAACGTATCTCACAAGCCAGACCCTTTACTTTGATCCCTCTGGCTTGCGGGCTCGTTAAGCTGAAGTTTGCACTGTTAATTTCAAGGAGTTATTTTAACTCCGCCATAGGAGTTAAAATTACTCCTTGTGGGAGAGTAAAAATTTTGGAGTAAAATCTACTCCAAAAATGGAGTTAAAACTACTCCATTTCGGTACGCATTCCAGAATTTACTCCACTGGGAGTCATTTTAACTCCACTGAAGGAGTAAAACTTACTCCGGCAAAGGAGTAGAAATAATGGAGTAATTTTTACTCCTTAATATTACTCTAGGAGTCGTTTTAACTCCTGAATTTTACCGCGGCCAAAGTTATTTAACTCCAACATTATGAGATTCTTTCACTGGGCGTAGGGACTAGTTAAGATATTTGCTAGTGATACAAAATTAAGAAGCAAGAAGTTCCTGCTATTTAATTAGCTGACGAAGTATTATTATTATTATTATTATTATTAAATCAATTAAATAAAATAAAATTTAGCTCCGGTAACGTCGCCAAGTGGGAATGGCGGAATGCTGTATTATGCATTGGCTTTATACATTCTTTACTGTTAAACCGCGAGCGGTAATCGAAGCCGGGTCTGTCGTGAATCGCCAACGTACTTTTCTCGTTATATTCACTCAAAGTCAAAGGATTTATTTACATTTTTGGATTGGATTGATATTTTTTCTGCTGAGAAGAATGCTTCCCTCTGTTAACTAAACAAGTGGAAACACTCGTGTCTGCACCAATCAACCAGTGAGCTCCATATATATATCTGGAGTAAGAACTTCTAATGTTCGGCCAATAGGCCAAGTGAAGCCAAAGATGGCGGCAATTGACGTCCAAACTCATGAAGGTCATAAACAGTTTTCATACCATTTTTCTAGCTAATTCCAGTTTATACTAACAGATCGCATCGCTAATCAAGTTATTAGTTCATAAAATCATGATGTTATTGTTTACATAGTAGTACAAACACGAAATTTCAAACAATAGAAAGGGATTGGCACTGGACGTCAATTTCCGCCATCTTTGGCTTCACTTTTTGGACATAAGTTCTCACTCCAGATATATATATATATAGAGCTCACTGCAATCAACGCGTTAGGGATGTATCACGTGTTATAGTAATTTGATTCTATATTCACATCATGCGCCAAATTCGATATTTTTAATATTTTGCTACAAAAGTTCAAAATTTTATTTGATATATATTACGGACTTTGTTGCGAAGGTATGTTTATTGTTATTTGCTATTTTGTGTACGATTATTTACTCGATAGGTGGTTATATTTTCTATTGAAGACTGTATACAAATCACTTCGACGCACTGAGGTCAAAATGAAATCGTCTTGAGTTGTATACATAATTTCTTCTAGCAGAAGTATATAACTTAGTTTATTGTTTCCCAAATTTTGATTTAGGCAATTGACGGTCTGATTGAGGAGTGCTGCCGCTGCTGTGTAAAGACAAACGCGGTTAAAGTGCCTGAAGGTAAGACGAATATTGTTTTGTTGCCATTTTAATTTGTATATAAGATTTAGTATTCGTATGGCGAATAGTTAGGTATTCAAATTGTTTTATAACCAGTGATCTACTGGGACTAATCTGTATATGTAATAATTTTTAATAGTAGATGATTTTTGCATAAAATTGAAGTTAATTCATTATATATTTGAGAATATTTTTGTAATAACATGACCTTGCTTTATACATGGAGATAGGATTTCCTTTAGCAGGGTTAGTGACCAAGAGAGTCATGTGATGCTACTGACACAGTTATGTTAAAATGACACGGCTTAGGTGATATTGCTTAAAATATTCACCAGGTTGATATGCATACCATATTGACATTCATACCATATTGACATTCATACCAAATATAATATATGAATTGAAGGGTTTTGTAGATGGAAAATTATTGAGTGTAAAGTATATACATTTATTCGACCTAACCAGGAACAGCTCAACTGAGCTACAGAGGCCAGTTGTCCATTGTATATAATTTACACTCAATAATTTTCCATCTACAAAACCCTTCAATTATTATTCTATCGGGTGAGATGAAATCTAGATATTTACCCACAACTTAACATGGCAGTATATATACATGAACTTGTGGTTTCTGCTCCAAGATGGTCTGCTATGCGCCACTAGATGTCATATGAACGATAATCAGGTCAGATCTGTTTCAACTATTCGGTGCATCCCTATTGTCTGTCAGTATAGTTTGTTTAATAAATGTTTGCTGATTCATTAGCTCACAAATCAATATAAGTGAATAATCTTCTGCTGCTGTTTTATTAACCTTATATTTTTTCTTAGGGATTGTTTTCATACAGTAATATCCTGATGCTGAAGTTGATTGAAGTTTAATACTACCACTATAATCAAGTCAATATTATGGCATCCTACTTCATTGTCAATATTGGAAATGTTATTCATTTGTTGGAGAACATAATATATGGAATACCAAGCAAAGCCAGGAGATGAGTGGTCAACTAGTTAACAATGTAAATAACTAGAGCAAATTGCATGCCTGTTGTGTATATCATATTTTGCTGAGAAAATATATTATTTTGACCTTAAAATGTTTTTATTGATTTCTAGGAGTTATTTTGACTCCCAAATTGGAGTAAATTTTAACTCCATTTCTGGAGTAATTTTTACTCCATTCAAATAACTCCGGCATGAACCATGCAGACTGAAGAGGAATGGAAATTGGGTGAGTTTAGACTTTAGTTATACACCAATGTTTTAGCGTGGGCTTTGCAGTTCACCGTGCCCGAGTAATGCAAATATATTTGATGGCGTGTATTTTTGATTGCGTGAAATTCAGTATTTAATAGCGTCACAGATTAAAGGTGTATCTTTAATCTGTGCACGATAGCGTATTTTTGATGGCGCGTATGTATTCAGTAATTACTGGGGTACGGTAAAATGTAAAATTTCCTTTTAACCATTCTACAGCCTAGTCTATACAATTAGTTTTGGTCGTTTGACACGGTGATATGCATGCAGATTGATGCTGCAGCATGCGCAGATATCATTTGATTAAATTACGTCATAAAGAAATGTAAACTTACTACTTTTTTTAGACAACTAAACTAAATAATATTATGGCTGACTTTTCACAGGATGGACACGAATTGGCAGGCAAATAACGTGTATGCCATATTCAATATGTACATATTGGACTGCATTTGACGATAATGCATATTTAATGCATCTGCTGCATAAAAATGAATAGATGTTTAGCAGGAAAACAAGAGTCAGAAACTAAAATAAAACTGGATCTTTCTAAAGTTATGCATGATGTGGAATTATTTGAGAAACACACCTTAAAGTCCGTGTCAACTATTGTGAAGAATACTTTGCCCAGTCAACAAAGTAAGTAAACGAATTAATTACGATCTTCAGATTAAAAGAATTTTTGTCTATATTATATTCTCAAACTGACAAAAGCAGCTGCATTTGCAACTTTGTCTCATGAGTCATGCAGTTGATTTTTTCCAAACAGAGTTGTTGAGCTAGAGTTATAAGACTAGACTTTTTTAATTTCAATGCTGGTTAGTCGACACAAGCATGTCAGTAATTAAAAACCAAAGTATCAAGCCAGAACATTTGATTTCGATATTTTACTTAGATGTTAAAAAGCATATACTTTGCGACGCTATCCATCAATTCGGCATCTGCTTATAGGACTTTAGAAGAAGTAGATTGGAAATAACTACTTGAAAACTGATAACTAATTTTTTGGTCATAAAATAATTAGAGGCTGAAATATTTGCATGAACATGCAATGCAATAGCTAGTTCCATTATTTTTTTCAATATGAATATTTTGCGGCATTGTCCTAATGAAGAGTGGAACTCGGAAATTGGTATAGCGAAAATTATATACATATTCGGCTACTGGACTCTGTAGCTCAGTGGTCAGAGCGTTCAAGTTCGATTCCTGCCATAGAGCCTATATATTAGCATTTTTCGCAGCTGCTCCCTGTCAGGTCTAAAATATGTATATAATTCTCGCTCGAAAGTTCCATCAACAAAAACCTTCAACATTCAGCCGTTCTATCGAGCGAGATGCCCAAAATCTTGAATATATATTTAGTATTGGTATAATCTTAGTTCCACTCCATCCAATAAATTAAACCGCACTGAATCTGATATCTTTGTGTTTATAGCAATCGATCAGGAGAAGTCCAGACTTATATATGGCATCAAAAAAGAGAGAATGAAGTACAGTAATAATGGTTCAGACAACACCCATTTCAACATTTTGTCAACTCGACTATGAGCTAATCACATGTCATATGTTATGAAATTGTGCATCACATATAACAACTACAGAAATATAGGATTTGATTTATAATTTCTTAATTTTAATCAAGTGTAAGGGATTATTTGACGTTTTCAAAATACATGACATGTCAATTACTAATTTAATCTTTAAAGCATTGACAATATAATTCATGTTCATCTTCTTAGTTAATAAATTTTAGAATTGTACAGTATTCTCAATAATATTTTACTTACTTTACTAATATTATACAATTTCCAACTCGTGCATGTTAACAAACGTTCAAATTAAGCCCAACAAATTAATTCGCAGCAACCAGGTATAACATCTGGTGTAATTAAATGTAATCCCCGAGGTTATTTTTTCAGGGATGGGATTGCATTCATTTACTAACATAATCCAGAGTGGCCAAGCATGTATGCATGAAGTATGAAAAGGTGATGACACAATTTTTATTAGAGTTCTTTCTAACCGAATTTACTTATTGTTAATGTACTTAAGAAATATTTCAAATATTTAATGGCACAACCAATGCATGAATTGACTTAATATTGAACCTTGGAGTAGTAGAAGCAAATGATGCATGGGCAGCAGAACATACACATGCCCAGAACAATGTAATGAATGGTAGTGAACCAGAATGCGAATAGATATGCAACACCACTACAGTAAGATGACACAGTGCTATCATGATACTGCACTTCAGAGAAATTGCCATAAACCCACACACTGCCCATTATGAACCAAACACCAAGGAACAGATCAACAAAGAAAAGAAAAACATGGAAGAATCGTATGGTATCCGTATCCTTTTCTGTTGGAATTTCGTCATCATTTCTTGTACCAACACGTAGACAGGTGGTGATTGTGTAGCGAAGTAAATAGACTGAACCATGTACGGTCAGAAATACAGGAATCATGCGTTGAATGTGACATTCGTCCAAGTATACAGCACCTAAAACAAAGAGTATAATGTAAACGTCCGTGTTTACTGGTTTGTATCTGGACTACCGGTAAAAATTAAAACTTTTAAAATTTGTCTTGAAGTGTTTGTCATCTTATCTGGAGTTCAGACACGGCAGTCTATATAGAATATTACCTACACTAAACCTCTGCACGTTTGTGAAATATAAACATCATGCATTTGTTGGCAGATGCCTAATGAAGTTGGAACTAGTATGCACCATTTGCATGAATGAATAACTGCATGAGCGCACCACTATATATACACGCATAGCCTCGACTTCAATCTTCATTCTTTGATTTCTTTTGAATTTTATTCAGTCTTTCGTAATGTTTGAGGTTTCTGTCTATTTTCAAAAAAATGAAGTCGAGGCAGTAATTCTACAAATGTATGGCCTATGCAAGAGCGGGATATCCTAAAACTTGTTAGCCAGGTAGATTCTCATCAAATATAGCACTTCAATTAATAACTATTACAATATTAGAAAAATAATGAAGGCGCACTTAATTAGTGAGCCTCCTTAGGCTTAGCGCTTCTCTTTGGCAAATGTCTTGTTGTAGTCTGAGGAATTATCCGATATAAATGAGATGCAGTGAAGATGATACGCATTTTACAACACTGAATTTGGAAAAAAAACCTTGATATAACACACAGTTTTCAGCCGCTAAATCATAACAGATATTTTTTTCTAAATCAAAAGGGCACTTGTGCTACCCGTCTGCTTTCACAGCAAAGAGCCTACCCATCCAGCTGCCGCGGCATATTTCCGGCATCACCATGTCCTTATCAAACTCAGGATTTCTTTATAAAAGGAAACACTACTGCCGTTCACAACCAAAACTCACCTATGATAATGATAGTGATAGGAATAATGTTGAATATTGCCAGCATTATTGTCCAAATTACTATAATAGTAAACAAAACAATCAATCTATTCAGACATATTGAGTAATACTTAAAAGTTATACAATGTCAATGATTGTGTTACAATGTCAATGATTGTGTTTTGACGAAGTAGAAATAATAAACAATTATTGAATGAGGTTGAGTAGGATATGAGGAATTATTAAGGCCGAGGTTTGTGTTATCTTCCGAAGCCGAAGGCTGAGGCAGATAACACAAACCGAGGCCTTAATAATTCCTCATATCCTGCGAGAACCGAATTCAATAATTGTTTTATTATTTATTTGTAAATATTTCGGACTCAGTTTAAACGCTTGCATTGTAGACAAGAAGACGCCAAGCTGCTGAAAATGGAACAACAATAATATAGTGTTCGGAAGCATGAATAAGCCAATCAGAATAGGAAAGAATATTTCTTAAAACTGTTGTCAGATTACAAGTTCGCAGTTATTTTAATTCACATAAATAAGCGTTTGAAATTACGCTACGAAATGATGAAAATAATTCAAGAGTTTTGATTGGCTAAGAGCTGTCGGTGAAATCGTCATATCCTCTCGATAGCTGCCCAAATTTGGAGTTATGACATCACCGTGGAATATTGAAAACAAATACACCACGTTTAACGCAGAGGTCGGACAAGCAGGCCGCAAGGCATCATGGGTAATGAGCGTATGTTTCCACGTGCGGCCTCATTTATGCGTTGACTGATGTGAAGTCAACATCTCTGGCCATAGCAAATTCTGCGAAAATGGACGCTATAATATTGATCCAGAGACTCAATGCCATCATTATGGATGTGTTTAGTGTTTGTGTTCGATGTATAACAAGGCTCTTTGAGTCCGTTTAATGGATTTATTTGTGCAGAAATCTCAAAGGCTGCGTGTGATCAACTGGTCTTGTGGTCAATATAAATGTTCATGTGTTGAAATTCTATATGTAATTTGTGGACACTTTGTTCAGTGTTGCATTTTGTATATTTTTTATTTTATTATTCATTTATATTTAACCAGGATACCCACATCACCGAAGTGTTTTTCAGTGGGATCCTTGATCCCGTTTCACGCACTGATTTTTCGTAATTTCACGCGTCACGCATCTGTTCAGATCAATATCACGTATCACAAACTTGACCAAGAGCAAACATGCATAGGTTTCTACTATGTTACACTGTATTTCTTTGATAAAATTTTAGTATATAATATACAGTGCTGTAGAACTAAATTCATAACTAGGGAGGCTCGGGAGACTAGGGAGACTAGGTGAAAACATTCGGGGATGGATGACGTCATAAATAACCCCAAATCACATCTTTATACGATATTCATAAAGTGATGCTTGTAGAATGAAAACTATGGAAAAATTATATATTTTCAAGCATTCTTGCAAAAACGAAGGGGAGCCCAGCCCCTCTCCCCCTCATAGCTCGAGGAAGGGGGACTCCACCCCCAAGCGCTCCCCTCTTCTACACCACTGTATATATAGTATGTAGAATTGCCCTCTCTCCTCCGCAGAGGCTTTGGAATCCAAAGTTTAATACGTGCGCTAGATGGTAATAAATAAAATGCGCTAAACAGATGGGAGAAACAAAATAACTATGTAAAAGTTTATTGACTATTGCATGTTATGACGCCAATAAGGCTCTGTGCGACAAGGTAATAACTCTATCGGACCGAGTACTAATAGATTTGGATAAGAAATTTACTGCAATGTGGATAAGAAATTTAGATACAATGAAACAAGGACATTGACATCAACTCTTTTCGAAGATGAATTATGCACTGTTTCGGTTTCGATTTCCATAACAGACCACAACACTGACAACAGGAAACTAATAATAATGAAAGGACAATAGAGTATCCTCGTACTGCTGCTATATAGCCTGCATCGCAGACGCTTACCTTTCCTACCGGAAATATGTGAAGGTAAGCGTCTGCGATGCAGGCTAACTGCTATATGGCTATCTATCTCATGGGCTGTCATATAGAATATGATTTGGCTAGTCCACCATTTTATTTTTGAACACGCGGTCTGCGCAGTGAACTCAGTGTTTAACCATTGAAGTTAAACATTGAGTTGGACTGGGTTCATTGGGTCTGCGAAGCAAAGACTTCGGGAGCGGTTCGGGAGCATTCGGAATTCGCAATTAATATTTCGCGCTACTTTATGTAACTCATCCGTGAAACTGTCCCGACAACTCAACAAGAATTAAGGCTCTTTTCCACTCATCGCAAAACCAACTCGCAAACTCGCTGCGAGTTCTTGCATGTAATTAAAATAAACTGTCGAACATTGTGATTGGATGAAATTACTCGCAGCGAGCTTGCGAGTTGGTTCTTGCGACGAGTGGAAAAGAGCCTTTAGTTCGAAAAGAAGCTTTTCAAGCTATTAACAATTGTTAAATTCAATTTTCACGAAATTCTATGGCACAAGTCACGAACCTAATAGCACGTAAATAACGCATTGCACTAAGATCTAAATTCACGTTTCACGGTTCTAATCGAGTTTAGACACGAATCACGCTTCACGCATTACCCCTTTGCCACCCGCCTCAAAGGAAAGGTTCGCCGACCTTGGGAAGGTGAAATTAAAAAATTGCTCGAAGAAAAAGATTACAAATAAATAATAAAACAATTATTGAATTCGGTTCTCGCAGGTATGAGGAATTATTAAGGCCTCGGTTTGTGTTATCTGCCTCAGCCTTCGGCTTCCGTGCTAGCTATGATAACACAAACTCGGCCTTAATAATTCCTCATATCCTACTCGACCTCATAATCAATAATTGTTTATTATAACTTATATCATATCTATTATTTCGATCATTCCATGTTCCACGCCTAAACAAAAAAGCACGTCGCAAGGGATTGGTCATGAATTTCTGACAAACACACAAAGATATATCTAATACCGATTAAAATACAGTCAATATAATAGGGTGTATCCACTATCCATATGGGGGTTATATATTCGAAATTCATCATCAACAACAAAAGTTCATCTAGTTGAAAACAACTTTTAAACTGTATTGTAAGTTATTTTGCAACTTCTCAACACGTGTTTTCGTTTTCGAGGTATTAAAGTTTGTTTATGATAACATGTGAATCCATAGGCGTACGGGACGTGGGGGCAGGGGGGGGAGCACCTACCCCCCGAAAAAAAATTGGAGATTCAAGTCATTCGGGCAAATGGTTCACGAATATTCGGGCAAAATATACTGATTATTTAGTCTGAACTTAAACAAAAACAGAATTTTATAATTTACAGTACTGTATATTTATCTGGTTTGCGTGTTGTTGAAAAACAATAGTATAATTTGAACATTTCTGTAATTCAATTGCATGCCTTTGCCTGACCGAATAAGAATTGGCTCTAGCTCTAACGAGAATGGCTATAACGAGAACGGCGGCGCATGAAAACCTATCTTCGCACAACAACCAATCTTCGCACCAATTATTTCACAGAAAATAATTTTTTTTCTTTAAGAATTAGACTGAATGATTATTTAGTAGCTGATAATCTGAACCCATCTGAACCATTATTATTATTATTATTATTATTATTATTGAACCATGGCAATGAGTGTACGCGATTTTGAATGTATATATATTATCTGGGTATCATGCAGAGTGGTCTCAGAATGCACGAAATACCCTTTTAGAACCCTCATATTTTAAAAATTTTCCGGGGGAGCATGCGCCCCCTACAGATTGTCGGCCTTTTCGCCAAGAAAAAATTAGTTGCGCCAACTATCGTGGCTACGGTTAACCTGAAAATAATTGACACTTTTTGTCAACGACATGGACGATATAGGTATTTTTTCTAAGTTATGTAACCTCCTACTCATATATTTATAAACGTTCATTTTGAGTTCACAGCATATTGATTTGTAAAATACAAAATTATTGTTATCAATATGTTATTATCCAAATTCGGGCATTAGGGGTAAGCTTTAAAATTCGGGCAAAATTTTGGTTTGTGTGAATCTAAGATGGCATTATTGGCTGGGTACTACAGGGTAGTAATTGTCAGGGCCAAAATTGATTGCAATTCATGATTTTTATGTTCCAAATTCACATTAAGCTATACATTGTAGTAAAAGTTTACTATTGGATGTGACAGTACTTCTGGCCTGTGGATGGTTTAAAAGCTGTATAAGTTGACACTAAGTAAGACTTTCCAGCATTTCAAATTTTTACCCTACCAATGACATCATAGGTTCAGATCATTCTCATATCAAATAAACTTAATGATCCCAAGAACGAAGGCAGATATCAAAAAGTGTAAAAAGTTACATTTTATAGCCTAAGAGTTCTCTATAACTAGATCAGGTTGCCTGATATCCCGAGTCAAATTACTCAAATGTAATCTCAAATGCTGTCAATGAACGTTCAACTGTATAATTTTAAAAATGCAGCATTAACGAGCAATTTACCGTAGTACGAAAAATGTTTAGTGTACATACTTGAACCAAAAATGATGCCACAGAATATCCTTGCAAAGCTGAATGAATTTGCTGATTGCTGTTTAGCTTCTTTAATTTCTTCCATCATTGATTTCTTCTTAGGCGGCTCCTCTGTAATATATATATATATATAGGTCAAGAAGTTATTATCACATGTACCTGCTCCTGGTAGCTTATAGTAACTGAACATTCCGCTGTTTAAAACATAAATGAGCAACTACACAAATATTTACTGAATTAATATATAGTACATTGTCTATAGCCAATAGACTAAGTCTGTACATTGCCTTCACTTAGTCTGTCCGTTTTTGACTACCAGTCATGAACTATACAAACTACCGTGACTATGTTCATGAAGTACTATGACTACAGTCTTTGACTACCATGACTACAGTCTTGGACTACAGGACTATAGTCGTTTACTAATAGGAATTGGTCAGCCTTTTTCATCATTTATCCAGTGATGTAGATAGGAAATGGGGTAGCCGGGCTAATTTGAAATCCAGAAGGGTCATAGCATCAATTCGCAGAGCTGGGGATCCGGGGCATATGCATACTAGTGGGTACATAAGAGCTTACTAATACTGTGGTATACTTTAGTCCCGAGGAAAATTTTGAAATATCTGCCTGTACGTAAATGTAAACTGAAGTATTTCTTGGATAATAATAGGTCAGCTTCAAGTATTATAATGTGTTCCAGCTCTTCTATGTTGTTCATGCACTAAATTAGGAATAACTGTTCACTAAAGCTATAATGTCACATTGTGACCTAAATCAATAACTTCTGATGGAAGTTGAGAAGAATGTGGATGCAGGGTGGTGTTGGACAACATTCTTTGATTTTGCTTTCAGCAACTGGTCTAATCCAAATTCTTATGGAGATAATTACTTTGATTTCCACAAACTTTTACACTAATACACCCTAGATTTTAGCACAGTTTAAGGCCGGTCCAAGAGCGTGACATAACCGGACCAGTGGCCCGTTGCCCGGCTATTAAATACATCACTGATTTATCCATCTTTTCCCGCAACATCGGACATTTAGTTCAACAGTCCAACATTAATTGGTGCTCGTGTCCGAGTTTTCCAATATACCTTGCAAAACTAAATACAATTCCCGTTTAAGCTTGCTAAATAAAGAAATACCTTCAACATTTCCCCGTTCTGGATCAGGAGTTATTAATTTTTCTGTTTCCGGCATAGTTATCCACAAGAATGTCTAAAAAGCAAAAACATTTAATCCCTATAGTGGCTGAAATAGACAAATTTATAATCTATAAATACTAAAATTACTAAACTTTGTGTTGTAATCCTGCGTCTAAAATTAATATTATTGACGAAATATTACAATGAAGAACTAAGGACCGAAAATACAATATATATATTTCGTGAAATTCCAAGTTTTACACTTACCAAAATTTACTGGGTAGTTATAAATGAACGTACAATGTTTGTGCCTTTGTGGATACTTTTTGTGGATCAGGTTCGGAAATATACAAGCTCTACTATCCTCTTATCTAAGTCAATTTTACATTTTGCCTCACTGTAGTTGCAGGTAAGAATGGCGACAACAATACAAATCATGTCAGATATCTTTCCATCAGTGTTCAGAACCTGCTAGCTGTTAAATGATAAATCCGTTTCAAGTGAAAGAGACAGAAATATATGACTCTAAGATGAAATATTACTATTAGAAACTAGAAATTTCTAATAGAAAGTAGTTTAAAATCTCGCGAAATGTACATGAGCCTTGGGCATTACCGAATAAACAAGTGTTACATTTGGGTTATATGGTTAGTATGAAAGCTGTGAAAAGCAGTAAAAACAATTTCTTCAAAGGTTGGTGTTTGCTGATGATTTGTTGCGTGACAAATCAAATTATAAGCGCGCGCGATTTGAATTTAGCGCGTTCTAATTAGAATCTACGAATTAGAACCATTTACCTTCTATGACGTCACAAATCATCGCTCCCAACATACCAACCAAAAATTCGAGATTGTGCACGAATGAGTCAAAGAATCATACAACATGAAATTCAACTGCATTGGCTGTAAGTGGAGTTTGATGTGGATTTTTCCATTCTCACTCGGGAACAAAGGGCTTACATGAGAAGCACGTACAACGTTATTTCTGATAGATTTTCAATTGATCAGTTTTCAATGTGAACGTACAGTAACATGAAAACGGAACAAAGAGTCACGGGAGGGAATGACATGGTTCCTGGGCATGCGACTCCTTCGTTGCTGACTGACAACTTAGTAGAATCCAAGTTATACAATAATAAAGTATGCGATTATCCACACGTGCTCTTTTTCTAGTATACGGAGCATGTTACTTTCTTTTGACTTTTCCTATGATATTTTGCATGCACCAACGCTTTATTTGAGTGTAAGGATACGATAATGGAGTAATTGCCTCCAATTTTTATTTTTTATTTGTTAGATATTCGATTAGATATTTTTTACCCAGCTTAGACTTTTGTTACCTAGCTTTCACTCACACACTTTTTAAAGCAGGAAAGCCGTAATATATTTGCAGCCAATCTTCTTATTAACTATTGTAAAATAGCGGTTCTAGGGCGCGTACGATATGACAATAGCATAGTCGTCGCACAGCTGTAAATAGAGACCTTACGATGTAGGACGGCAACGCGAACGACGACGGCCAAAACAAACTCCTTCAAATAAATCAATGAAATAAAACTTGTCGTGTATTATCAATCGTATGAATTCACTTCAGTTTGAGGAAGTTGAGATAACGGTCTTTTGGTTTAGAAGATTTCTCTTCAGTACTGAGCCAATTTGCTGAGTACCAATTCTCGCGGCTTGAAATGCAGACGTTGAACACAATACGTAAAAATCTGTAGTTTACCGTTGTAAACAGAGCGAGGTGACGTCTAAAATTCCCGTGGGATTTTAATTATTCATTTCTATTCTAAAATACTATAAATTTCATTGTATTTATAGCCGTCGTCGTCACGTTGCCGTCTTAAAATCGTAAGGTCTCTAATGCTAAAAAAATGACGTATAAAACTAAAAGTGCGTTGAATTTCAGCAACAATTATTATGATAATTCACGCTTGAGTCATTATGTATTCAAACAGGACAAAGACGAAAGTGCAATATTGACAAATAAGCTGGTTCAACAATAGGTCAAACTGCTGGCAAGCTTTCTAATTTCAAATGCACTTTTACTTTTCACGATAGATGAATTTACACCGTTTAAGCAATGACTATACTAATGCTGTAAGTACAATACATCGCCATGCATTTGCAAAAAAATTAAACTTAGTGTTTGGACATAAAGTTAAGGCAAAAGCCGCGTAAAGGTGTATAATTATACCACTATATATCAGTCAAAATAAAGAGATTATATTGGTGCAAACAAAAGGTTTTATTTATAGACCAATACATTGTCATTGCTAGGAAAAACACCTCGTCATTACACCCAATAACGCAGGATGCAAAAAAATTGGATTGTGGTAATTTTTTTAAAAATAAATTCAGTTTCTTTACATTTATTGCAGAAATGTGGCTAAATATGTACAATACATTGTCATTGAGGCTCCGTTCAGACGGGACCGAATGAATTCGGAACTCACTCAAACTTGCCCTATTTTGTTTTGCGCGTTCACGGGACGAATGAAGTCGAACGAATCTGAACACAGTTAACGGTATGAATTCTCGTGTGGAAAAATGGAACCGGACCAATTTGTGTACGGTTACGAATGAGTCCGGTGGCGACTGAACGTCGCATTATCTGAACGAATCGCCATGACAAAAATGATGAACACGTATGCATAAAAATATTTGATCGTTTAAATTTAGATCCAAGAATATTTTAGTGTCGCTATCCAGGTTACAAAGAAGCTGCTCGGAGATTAAGTTTTTAAAACATAGCTTTTGCCTGTTGACTAAGACTGATATGGGCTATAACAAATTGAAAAACCAGCGCTCGTGCAGTGTTTAAATCAAGAAACCGCCCGGCAATGTCCGAAAGTGTTGAGGACAATTGAAGTATGGATTCTAGCCATGATTATAGGGCTAAAATATAGATAAATGCGGGGGCTTAAATGAATATATTATTGACCAACAACAGACCGCAGATCACATATAAACATAGAGTATAGTATTCTATTCACACCTGTCTCAACTGCACACCTATGAGTTATGGAGAAATGTGGTCGCTTTGAGAAAAACTCAAATTTTGAAGGGAGGGACATGGGAGGGAGGAAAGGCCACAAGATTTTGGTGTACAGAAGAAACAGATGGGAACAGTCCTTCTCAAACCCTATGCATCACATCACAACTCGATCAAAGTGGTGGTAATTTATTCCTGCTGATCATGTTTATAGGCGCGCTAGTTGAGCCCGCTGTAAATAGTATTCTATTCACACCTGTCTCAACTGCACACCTATGAGTTATGGAGAAATGTGGTCGCCGCCTTATATGTCAAACACCATTATACAAGGCCGCCCCACCGCTGATACTTAATCTTCCTTTTGTTACCAGTCGCAAAAGGACTCTCCAAAACTCAAAAGAAAACCAATAAAATCCCTTCCTCCTTACCTGCATTATACCGTCTAAATGCGCTTGAATGCGTCCTTCGATGGGAAGGCACAAACAAACTGGGTTAAAGCATTATAGTCAGAGTAAGTTTTAGAAGCTTCGTGAAGTTGTTGGTCTTGTCTACAAAGCAAATCCGCTGGAGCGCCCGCGAAGAACGTCAGCGAGTTTTAAGTAATAATTGGCCGTACGGGGGTCTTTCCAGCCAATATGTGATATCACATCTCCTAAGGTAGAGCCGGAAAACATCAATGTTAAAGCACAGCCCGCACGGAAACTATGTAGAGTCTCGCCTGCATCAAGGTTAGCCGCGTTAAGGTGCAATTTAAGTCTGGCTGCTGCGGCGGAGCTTGAAAAAGGTTTATCGACGATGTTTCCTTTTGGATTAACTGGACGGAATAAGTAACCTGAAGACAGATCGACGCCAAGTTCCCGTGAGGTAGCAATGTACGTTTCAAGAGCCTTGATAGGGCACAAAGTAGGGTTCGGATGTCGCCGAATGCCAAACAAATTTGAACCGCCATCGCGTAACGTTTTCCCCCAGATGTGATTAAAAAGCAGGCCTTGATCGTCGGAAACGAGCAATTTCAGGTGTTTTGAGTTGTCCTAAGTCTCCACCACGGTCCCCACTAAAAAGAGCGTTTTGAAATACGCTTGATCCCTGGCCAATAACAACACATCAGTTGGCAATAAGGATGAGTCAGATAGCTTCCTATCCAGATAACGTGCAAGCAATAAAACTTTGTCGGAAAATATAGGTATTGCTTGTTTTGGTACCACCCGAGCTTGCAGTTGTTCTGCGGTGACGGCTTTAAGATAGTCTTTCACCGTGGAATCTGTTGCTGGGTTGCCAAGGAGAAGAGTTTTATTCCATTCGCCCTGACGTCCGTGGGTATTAAAATCGACCGCAATTTTCCAATATAGGAGTCTACAGTATTGTAGGCGAGGTGTGTTGGGCACTGACATTGGGTACTAGATTGTAGTCCTAAAAATGGACAACCATTTGAATGCACTTGAGTCTTACCATTGGCATCTTTGAAGGCCAGAAAACGACGGACATCGAGAGGGGTAGTAGTAAAATAGTCTGATGACCAGGGAGAGCATAAAGAAAACTCTCGAGCTCATTCTGTAGGGATAGTTTTGTTTAGAATACGCTGTTGAGAGGAGGTATTGACCAAATATTGTAGGCGGCGATCAATAGCCGCTAAATCAATTGAAGGCACGCGGCTAGGAGGAGATGCCGATCGTATGCTCGCACGTATCCACAATTTTGGCAGAACCGAAATGAATGATCATTGGGATACGCACAGGCAGGACAAGCAACCGCAGGTACAAATAAACGAGCAACAGTCGGAAATGTCTACAAATAAAACAAAACTATATGATGTATAAATTGATTTATTGACACACAAATTACAGCGTTGGAGAGCAAATGTGGTTAGAACCCATGCAGACTAGCAACTAATTTATGAATCGAAAAGCCCACAGATCCCAGGAAGAGCCCAATTCTCAGAGAAGCCGGACTTAGAGGGTGGAAGGACAACACCACTTGAGTTCTTCCGTGATATCAAGAAGCAGGAGGAGCAAGAGTATTGAAGGCCCGGCCACCAAAACTTCCTGGGTCTGATGTCAGGAATAACGAGAGTACAAGTTAACTTGTTTTCGCAGATAAAGCGTAGCACAGTTGGGATGAGGGCAATTGGTGGGAAGGCATAGGAATTTGAAAACAATGGGACAGCAGCGGAGGGAGATTGCGCAAAAAGATTGACGCCTGCCATGCCGGGGGTAGGTATAGGGGAGAAGAAGGGAAGAAGTTTCCCATCTGAACTACATTGAGCATTCGAAGGAAGCGCCATTAAATCAACAGAATGGTCACCAAAGCGAGATTGGAGATTTAACCAAGCAGCTTGTGAGAGTTTTGAATCCTGTAGCTTTAAAACACGTGAAGGATTGTCGGCAAAGTTAAGTGAAGAAGGAATGAAATGCAGATTAAGGTGAAGATTCAAACGCGTGACAGTCACGAAAAGTTTTTTTAAAGCGGCAACAAGATGAGCAGATTTACTTCCTTGACGTTGCCATACGCGGATGAGGACCTGGCTGTCAGTGAATACATCTACCCAGGCGTCATGGATCGTAGGAGAAAAGGCTAAGAGCACGTTATTCAGAGCAAGAGTCTCTTTCACATTAATGTGGAGAGTTGCTTCGGAAGAGTCCCAGTAATCACGGCACATGACACGTTTCTCATGCGGGTTAAAAATCCCACCCCACGCAAAAGCTGAGGAATCAGAATAGAGCTTCACCTGAAAGTGATGCGAACTACGCCAGGGAAGCGGACGATGCCAGGACTCCAAGAATAACCAGTGTTCTATTTCTACACGTAAGGGGCCTAAGACCGGGATGGGTCGCGATGAGGTCAAACCTTTACGGACTGCGATATTCATTTCATTAGTGAACATACGCGCACCCGGGATAGCAAGCGACATAGACACGCATTTGCCAGCTAACCGCTGCAATGTCTTAACAGCGACAGATTTCAAGGACAGAATATGGCGGACGAGGGAAAGAAACTTAGTCTTTTATCCTCGAGAAGGATGAAGGCTTGCTTGACGGAGTCAACACCAAGACCCAGGAACGGAACGACTTGTTGGGGAACGAGGATGGACTTGCTAAGCCCGATAAAATACCCCAAAGAGACTAGTATATATAATACAACAAAAATGGCAGACGAGGCTTTACAAAAGATTGTCTGTCCGGTGATGGAAGATCCTTGTAAGCGGCAGGAGTCCGGGAGGATACTAGAAGCTCGGCCGTATGGCGATCATCGATGTAGAGGGAGCATGGAATTGATAGGGAGCGGAAATAATTGGCGACCAGGAGCCCCGTGGAGTGATATATATAGGCGGACGATTTCCAACCAAATGGGATGGTATTGGATGTGAAATACCACCCTCCCCACTGGAAGCCAAAATACTTTCTGCTATCTGGCGAAACAAGGATATGGTCATACCTGATTTGTCGTCGCAAATAGTTTGATAACACGACTTGGAAACATAGTGCACCAGGGAGGGAAGGGTGTCAAGCTTGAAAGGTGTCCTTAATCCAGAGGTTTAGAAAGCGATTGTCATTGCATAAGCGAGGTTTGGAGGGTTCCACTGTGAGGGCATAATTAGATGAGGAGGGACTTCGGCAACCTTGCCCCAGACGGAAATCGCGCTCGAAGCCAACCTTTGAGGATAGTATCAGAAATATACTGTGCGAAAACTTTACACGACAGATGGTTGTAGAAGGTCCGCGAAGGGGGTAGATCAGAATCGAAGGTCTCCCCTTTAAATTGTCCTTTAAACGGTCGGAAAAAATGGTCTATGTTCACCTTGTTTTTAATCCAATCCAGGACAACGGGAGAAAGTTCGTATGGAGCAATTGAAGCGGTCTTCTCCACATGTCAAGATGGGCATGCAACTGTCCAGCAATGAAGTTGTCGGGATTGCGAAAGACCAGCATTGTGGCATCGGCTAATCGTTGGCCGGAGAGAACGTCGTGGAGAAAAGTGTCAGATATGTGTTCGTTAGCGTTCGAGGTCGAAGGCTCTGGAGCAGTGAAGTCATGAGCAACCCAACCGTGATGTTTAATGGGCGCGGATCGCATGGGATCGAAACCAGGAGTGACCTCCCAAGGAGGGACAATGTATTCCAATTTATGACGTTTTGGGAGAGGCTAAAACATAATGAATGAAACATGTGAGCAAAAGGAGACAAGACAGAACAACGTTATTTAAGGAGATGTGAAAATATGTATTTCTGTGACACAATGTTACAATTTACTATATTTATTAAGACAATATCTAGTAATTATACGTTCGTTCTGTCATTGTTTTGGAGAATCATCACGGCGAGGCGGTTTGGTAGTAGGGTATGGGTGAGGTCGAGTGCGGTTAAGTCTTCTGAAGCAGCGAGCGGCAATATGACCGGGTAGACCACAGAAAAAACAGGTTGCAGGGGGATTGGGAGGACGGTGGGGAGTAGGCGGTGTGGAATTCCTAGAGTTGTTGACCATGAATGATTTGGGTGCTTTAAAGGACTTATCGACTTTGGAGATACAGTCCAGAACTTTGGTATAATCATCATCAGAGAACAGCGCCATAAAATACGCGTGAAACTGCGTCTTAGGAGCATCGATTCTATCTCTCAACGCGAGGAGAGCAACTTTAAAGAAAGCTGCCTTTTCATGATTTTCTTGTTTGGCTTCGTTAGCTAGGATTTCAGCCATAGAGATGGCGGTGTATTGATCAAAATCCACCAATTTCCTAATTCCATACGAAGTCAATGATTTTATTCGGGCAGAAATATCCGGTTTCTGTTGACTCTCCAAAAGGCTAATTCTCATAGCCAACTGATCAAACGATTTTTTCTATACACGAAAGATATCGATATATACAGTTGACATTTATAATCACAGACGATAACATCTGGGATGGGCAGACTAACCGAGAAATGGGAATTCATGAAAGCTTACATTCCCGAAGCCTCCAAACTCATAGATTGAATAAGCACAGCAGGAATGCAAATAACGAAAGAGGAAGAAATGGAAGCCCCGGGAATGAAAGCAATGAAGCGTCAGTAATCCGACTAGGAATTAGACTCCCTTTTCAAAGCTAACACCCCGTTAAAAGATTGAGTAGAAATTATACGAAAAGAAGAATTGGAAAAGTGAAGAAACACCAACGTTATAGGGAACAAGTAAAATTAGCTACTCAACCATATTATATAATATTATATGTTGGGATATGTTGGGATATCCTGTTGGGATATCCACGAGCACATACATCACAGGTAAAATTCTTCCCTGGCAAAATCACGACACTATAGATATTGCAGACAAAATCGTATATGCCAAAATATGTTACCTATTGAATATCGCATGGCAAAATGTCTATAACGCCACAGAGGAAATTATATATCTCATTGAAAATATCTCATTGAAAGGATCTCATTGAAAATATCTTATACGCCGCGTGTTGAAACTATCCCATGACAAAATACTTCCTACGCCACCTGTTGAAATGATCAAGGCAAGCATGGATGTACCCCCATTGGAAATTATCTCAAGGGGAAAAGTTTATTTATTTACTTATCTATTTATTTATTTATTTACTTATTTATTAATTGATTTATAGGTATATACAGACATATACACACACATATCTATACATATATGTCTACACAAATACTTCCTAGAGCACATACTGAAATGATCTCATACCGAACATTTATATATTCCACAATGTTAAAAGTATCGGAAAGGAAAATTGTTATACGCCACATGTTGATATGATCTCATGGCAAAATACATTCGACGCCACATATTGAAATTATCTCATGACAAAACTGAAAGGTCACATGTTGAGATGATCTCATGGCAAAATACTCTCTACGCTACATATTAAAGTTATCACATGCCAAAACTCAAACGCCACATGTTGATATGATCTCATGGCAAAATATATTCTACGCCACATATTGAAATTATCTCATGGCAAAACTCTAACGCCACATGTTGAAATGATCTCATGGCAAAATACTTTCTACGCCACATATTGACATTATCTCATGGCAAAACTCAAACGCCACATGTTGATATTATCTCATGGCAAAATACTATCTATGCCACAAATTGAAATTATCTCATGGCAAAACTGAAACGCCAAATGGTGATATTATCTCATGGCAAAATACTATGTATGCCACATATTGAAATTATCTCATGGCAAACTGAAACGCCACATGTTGATATTATCTCATGGCAAAATACTATCTACGCCACATATTGAAATTGTCTCATAGCAAAACTCAAACGTCACATGTTGAACTGAGCGCGTGGCCAAATACTTCCTATGCCACATATTAAAATTATGTTATGGCAAGTATTGATATACGCCACAACATTAACGCTATCACAAGGGGAGATACCTAATGTTAAAATTACCCCAAGGTAAGGTGTATATACGCCACATGTTGAAATGATCTCATGGCAAACATATGTTTGTGCGCTACAACGTTAAACCTATCGCAAGGGAGAATTAGTTTATACACCGCAGGTTGAAATTATCTGATGTCAAATACAACGGCTCATACGCCACGCATGAGAACTATCTGCGGGCAAAACCTAAAACGAAATTATCGGGAGTATCGCAAAACAAAGTAAATGTCCGATTGTGCAATCAAAAGCTATTAACAGGATAATGAAGTGTACATGCAAGCCTAAGGCATGAGTGCATGGCGAGCGTGGGCGAGTACATAAATTTAATAGGTGAAGAAAATTTACAGCAACAACGATCAACATAGGCATGCATGGCAGATTACAAATATTATAAAATGTAGTAGACAGAGCAAAGGTGTGATTTGTAGACGGAGCCAAGCACCGAGGGAGTACCCTTCGCCTCCCCGCGAGATAAAACAAACCGAGAATGGGGTAGAGGAACGGAAAGTTAGGCGGCAAACAAACTACATGCAGCAACAAAGGTAACGCAAACGGGGGAAACAGACTAATGGCCCGAAACGGATATGCAAAATATTGATATAATAAGGCGGTATAGTGCTGCGAATATGGATTTTGTCCAGGAAGCAGCATGCGAAATAATATAGATAACGGTATAAAGCCAAGAATGTAAGGCAAGGGGAAGGAACTTACGATTTTTAGCTAAACTTACGTGATGCTAGCGCAGGATTAAGACGGGCGACTTTACTAGTTTGGGCGACCATGCATGCAGAGCAATAAAAGCTTCTACTTAAATAAAACATATACGATCCCATATTATACCTCTAAACGTGGTTCAACAGCTGGATCGTTTAACGTTGGTGGTGCAGCAGATGTAGAGCCGGCAAAACGAGGAACTTGCTCTGCTGGAGTTGCTTCTGTACCTTCGTGATCAGACATTGTGCTTGCAGCGCTGACTCGATCAAAGTGGTGGTAATTTATTCCTGCTGATCATGTTTATAGGCGCGCTAGTTGAGCCCGCTGTAAATAGTGTTGCTTTGTTGAGGGGAAATTGATCCGTCTAATTTATGATCTTCGCTTTATTATAATTTAAAGTTTAATTTTCCCATAACGTACCTGAAACGAAAGTCAAAACTTTTATTATTCAACTGCAGCAGGCCCACTTTATCCGCCGTTTGTTTATAATGGGCTTGTATAAATTTATACATTTGTAGATCACTCTATATGTGGTTTTCAAAAAGTGTTCATAGAATCCCTTTTCATAGACTTTCTCCAAGTCTCTGGATTGACCCCAATTTTTTCCCCATTCGAGAGAGACTTGGAGCAAGTCTACCCTTTTCAGGGTTTCTATATCCACAAAAGTGGAGCGTAATAGTCGAAGTCCGTTAGCGTATAGTTAAGGTCGAGTAATGAGGGAGCGACTTCTGCAAAGCAGCACACTTCTGCCTCGTTCTTAAAATACAAAAAATAATAATCAATGAAATTATAATAGTGATAATTGGAAAACAATAAAATAAATTTAAGGTTAAACTATACTACGTTATTTATTCTATAAAACGTATAGGCTAGTTTAAATGGATAAATTTTAAATTTAACATGCAAATATATATAAAATTTTAATATTATGTATGTAGGTATGTATGTATGTATTTAAAATGTATAATGTTAATCGAGCGTACCTCTTATCAAATATGCGAAAGAAAGGCCAAAAGCATATGAAACGTGAAACAATAAAATAGTCTGTCTGATTTCAATTGGATATTAAACGCACCAGGGATGAGTTGGACACAAAATAAATTGGATAAACGTGTATAAAAGAAATGAGTGGGTGATTCTTAATATGCATAGCTTTTCTAAGGTAAATATGAAATAAATGAAACTATATATACTATAATCAGAATGTAAACTGTTAATTGAGCTCTTATTATTTTTGCAAAATGAGTTTAAACTAAAATGAAAGATATTGTAATGTATAAAAGTAAATTATCGATTAATTATTATTTAGTCTTTTGACCCCATTTAAATACCGCCAGTCGTTATGAAACGAATCGTAGTAGAACCATGAAATCCAATGGTCTGGCTCTTTTTTCAGCAGACCTATGGTTTGACCAGTGTTGAGATGTTAGAATCCACTCGCTAATGTATCTTGGTGAACCTCCGTTTCCAATTCGCCATAATAAAAAAGATGGCGCCGCGCGTTGGATTATGGGTAGATCGACATGTTTCAGATATTCTGTCATTTCTGTGATTTTACGAGTGAGTTAAGTTTTACAAAAATACTTTGATAAAAACACACCGAAAGCAAAACTAACGATAAATGATGAAGGCACGATATCTTAGCTGTCTTCTGACAATTTCTTGTGTGCTATAATACTTGAAAACAACTAAAAATAGCCAAAGTTTTCTAACTAAAACATAAAAAAATAACACGCATGCATTAACACTTTTGCTTAAAACATGAAAACTATTGCGAATTGCACAAAAAAAACGTAACACAAACAAAGAACAATAGTTTTACTATACTTTCAAGTACATTTTGGATGAAATGTAGATCAAATCGTTGAATAAATACTTTCTTTGTCAACATTTTCGCTGTGGTTTACATCTGCGATTTCAGACTTGCTATTCGGAATGTCTTCGGATATTCGGATTACTTTCGGATTTGCATTTATTTTACTTTGAATTGGTAATGTCCGAAAGAAATCCGAATATACACGAAGACATTCCGAATAACGGGCCAGGGCAGGAATCGCGGATGTAAATAGCGAAATTTTTTGACAAACAAAGTATTTATTCAACGGTGTGAACTACTTCGAAAGTATTTCTGTCCAAAAAACATCTTGAAAGTATAGTAAAACTATTGTTCTTTCTTTGTGTTGAGTTTTTCTGTGTAATTCGCAAAAGCTTTCACTGTTTTAAGCGGAAGTTTGATTATTATTATTATTATTTATTATTATTATTATTTATTATTATTATTTAATCTTATTTGAGAACGGTAACTACAGAAGGGCAAAGTGTTGATCTAACTATGAAATAACTACAGAAGGGCAAAGTGTTGATCAAATGGTAGGAAAATTTTATCAAAGTATCTGGCCAAAATTCGAGAAAAGCTTCCCAATGATCAAAGTTCGTACGTCAACAAGAGACCCTCCATTCATTTCTCCTTTGGTTAAACATTTACTAAAACAAAGAAAGCGGGCTATCGAGGCCAGTAATAGCGAAGCTAATACTCGTTTACAAGAACAGATAAATGATCTTATCCGGAAAAATCAGCTTAATGCCGTAAGGAATGAAAATCGAAAACATAAGTCAGGAACAAAAGATTGGTGGTCTAACGTTAATAGAATTACAGGAAGGAAAGACAACAATATTCCAGTTACAACAACTATCGATCCTAATGAAATAAATCGTTTTTTTCAAAATGTTAGCACTGATCCTCATTATACCACTCCAGAGCTACTTAAAATCCCAGAGGGTACTAGAGTCCCCTCGCTTACAGTGGAAATAGTACTCAGTCATCTTCAAAAACAAAAATGTACATCATCAGGCCCAGATGACCTTCCACACTGGTTCTGGAGGGAGTTTGCATTTGAATTGGCTCCAACCATTACGCAAATATTCAATACATCACTGAGAGTTGCTGAAGTCCCTGCGATGTGGAAACAAGCCAATCTTGTGCCCATACCCAAAGAATCCACATTCAGTTCTTGTGATCAGTTAAGACCTATATCGTTGACTGACATTATCATGAGACTATTCGAAAAGTGTATATACAAAACTGAAATTGCGCACATTGTTCAAGAATCAAGACTCTATTGACTCAGATCAATTTGCTTATAGGGGGGGTCATAATTCGATAATGGCCTTGATTAAATGCCAACATTCGTGGCTAAAATGGTTGGAAAAAGACGCTAAATACGTGAGAGTTTTCTCATTTGATTTCAGTAAAGCTTTTGACAGCGTTCCGCACGATATTTTATGTCAGTAAAAAATTGAAAAATATTCCTCTTAACCAATATGTCATCAACTGGATTATCAGTTTTCTGAAGGATCGTCATCAGAGGGTAAAGGTAGACGGAACTATTACGGACTATGTGAAAATCAATAGGGGGGTTCCCCAAGGGACTGTTTTAGGTCCAGTATTATTTTCCATTATGGTAAATGACATCAAAACAATCCATACTCAAAATGAGCTGGTGAAATTTGCTGATGACCTGACATTGGAGGTTCCTGGGAAGGATTACGAAGATACGTCTACAACCGAAGTTGCCAACATCAGAGAATGGTCTGAGAGAAATAGGATGCAATTAAATATGTCTAAAACATATGAAATGGTCATACGTGGAAAAATTTCAACGCCTTTACCAGCTGTCGTTCCAGATATTAAACGCAAAACATGGTTGAAAATTCTAGGAATAACTCTAGAGGACCTGCCTAATAAATGGGATTTACAATTTGACGAAATGATTAGAAAAGCCAGTGGAAGAATGTATATAATGCGAGTTTGTAAGCATTATGGTTTGCCCATTAAACAGCGGGACCTCTTATTCAACAGCCTGATAATGCCTTTACTTACCTACGGGTCAGAGCTTTGGGGAGGTGCCCATTATGGCAAGTATATAAACCAGATCGATAAATTTATCAGACGTGCCTATCGAAACGGATACATATCAGAAAAGCTGAATTTTATGGAAATTATTTCTAAAAGGGACATAAAGTTATGGAACAAAATAACAAAAAATAAGGACAATGCTTTACAAGAGTTGTTGCCAAATAAGTTAAATAGGCCGTTGAGACAGAGAGGACACGAGTTCGAGTTGCCTATAGTAAGAACTGAGCGTTTTAAATGCTCTTTCTTAAATAGATGTCTTTTCAAGTTTATTTGACATTCTTTCGTAATCTTTAATATCTAATTACATTTTATAATAGTCTTCCATATTTTAGCTAATAAGTAGCTTTCAATTTGTAAATAGCGGATAATTTTCTTACATAGCATATATAATTCAAACCTGTAAACTCAGACGTGTGTTTTGAGTAGTGACAATAAAGACTTCTATCTATCTATCTATCTATCTAACCCTTCAGATCTAATATCATCTGATTTCCAAGGGGCCGTTACCGAAATACAATAAAAAAAACTATATACAAAGGCATTATAACTATTCTAACTCAATAGACAAATTATTTACAAACAAATAAAAATAGGTTCTAGTCACTGTTCACACGTTTCGTCCCATCGTTATAATCGGCTCGAGAGAATTGTTTTATTTGCCGAATAGAAACGCCGTTCGCTTTAGCGGCTTTCGGGAGGCTATTCCACAGACTTACCGCTGAATAACTTATGCTTTTTTTAGTGAAATTTGTTTTAGGCTTTGGTAGAGCAAAATCAACAAATTATTACGTAGGCTGTAATTGTCGTTTCTATTAATATTAAACATGCTAGATATGCTGTCTGGGAGTTGCTTGTTTTTAATTTTATGCATAAATGTTATTTTATGAGATCTCCTTCTTTCAGCTAATTGTTGCCAGCCAAGTTCGGTTAGCATATCGCTTATTCTTGTATCGAACGGTTTCCCCGTAATTACTCTTGCTGCTCTATTTTGCATTTTCTGTAATTTTTCTTGCAGGTAAACATTACAGTTGCCAAAACTAAACTGCAATAGTCAAAATAAGGCAATACTATAGCTTTATAAACGTTTTCTAAAATTGGTGTCGGAATATATTTCTTCATTCGACGTAACATTCCAATACCTTTTGAAGCCTTATTAACTATGTTTTCGATCTGGTTTTTCCACGATAATTGTTCGTCAACAATTATACCTAGGGTTTTTGTACACTTTACCCTATTAATATTGGTTTCCCCAATTTTTAATTCTTGGTCGTTTTCAATTTTGGCTAGTCTTTGTCTAGACCCTATTATCATGTATTCTGTTTTTTCTTTATTAAGAGTTAACCTGTTGGCCAGCAACCACTGATGAACTCTTTCTAAGTCTGCATTTAATTTAGTTATGACTTCATCACTTGATCTACCACTTGTTCGTCAGCGAACATAGCAGTATTCGAATGCGAGAGACACCTCGGGAGATCGTTTATATAAACTAAAAATAACAACGGTCCCAGATTTGATCCCTGAGGCACTCCGCATCTTATGGTACGTCTATTTGACATGGTTCGTTCTATTTTACACATTTGTGTTCTATTGGACAAATACGACTTAAACCATTTTAAGGTACTAGGGCTAGCCCCATACAGGTGTAATTTACTGAGAAGTATATCATGATCAACACAATCAAAAGCTTTCTTCAGGTCCAAAAATATTACACATCCATTGTCCATATTAATTAACCATTTGTTTGTAGCTTGAAGGAGCGATGATTGTGTTGAGTGATTCTTTCGGAAACCTGCTTGTTCACTTGTGAGTATCTCATTGGACTCCAGATAATCAGACAACTGCGTTGAAATAAGTTTCTCAAAATTTTGGAAATTGCCGAGAGTATTGAAATAGGTCTATAATTAGTGCACTCAGTCTTCATGCGTGTTACTAGCTGTTACTAGCAGATTCATGCGTGTTACTAGCTGTTGTCTAAAGTTAGGAAACCTTTTCGTTATTTTAGTTGTTTCTTAAACGTTTTAACACACAAAAGTATGTCAAAACATAGCAAAGCTATTGTTCTTTGTTTGTGTTACGTTTTTTTGTGCAATTCATAATAGTTTTCATGTTTTAAGCAAAAGTGGAGATAATCTAATTGGCGCGCCTCGCGAGTCGCGACAAAAAGGCGCGAGTCGCGACAAAATGGCGCGAGTCGCGACAAAATGGCGCGAGTCGCGACTAAAAGGCGCGACTCGTGAAAAAGGGCGCGACTCGTGAAAAAAGGCGCGACTCGTGAAAAAAGGCGCGACTCGTGAAAAAAGGCGCGACTCGTGAATAAAGGACTCCAGTAAACGTTTGGCAGGCTTTAGTTTTGGCTTTCGTTTAGCCTTGGTATTTTTCCAAAGAATTGTAAGTTATCTCGCTTTAAAATCAGTTGCTTACCAACCTGTCTTTCAACTGAAAAAGTCTTAGTACGACCTCTAGCTATAGGCCACACCAAATTTTCTATCCGTCTCCAGATCTTTCTGTTATATATAGTTTAACAACAAGCACTATAAATTTCCCAATTTTAATCAGCCTAAAATACACGATGAACCGAGGAAGATAAAACTTTTCAAAACTTTGGAAAACCAAACGAAAGTTATTGTTTATAACAATAGGTGATAGAAGACGCCAAATTTTGTTCGCTCGCTTTGATTAGCCAATTACAACGTGGGAGAAAATGTTCTTAAAATTGTTATGTATAGTGTACAAGTTCAGGCAACAAAATATTTAGTACTGTATCTGCTTTTCTATTAAAAACAAAGTAAAACAACTGACACTACACATTCTCTGCTGTTGTCTTCGCAACAATATATGCATGGGATTCACAAGTTAAACTATAAAGTTCAAAAATGCCTATCAACAGCTGATGTTGAGGTAAGAAATTCACCAGAAAATCCAGTTTTCTCCAGTCAAATTTAAGCTTATCCCGACGTTATCTACCCTGCTGTCCGTGCTTCGTACAACGTATTTTTATCGAAGGGATAGCTATCCATCGAATAGAAAATCCATATTATTATATAACTTCACTATTAGAAACTAAAATTACCCAATAATCACCAACGGTAGAGCAAAAACCAATAAAGAGTTTACTCGAGTCCTTTATTATCAACAACGAGTCGCACCTTTTTTCATGAGTCGCTCCTTATTTCACGAGTCGCTCCTTTTTTTACGAGGCGCTCCTTTTTTCACGAGTCGCGCCTTTTTTACGAGTCGCGCTTTTTTTTACGAGTCGCGCCTTTTTTCACGAGTCGCGCCATTTCTCACGAGTCGCGCTTTTTTCACGAGTCGCGCCTTTTTGTCGCGACTCGCGCCTTTTTGTCGCGACTCGCGAGGCGCGCCAATTAGATTATCTCGCAAAAGTGTTAATGCTGCGTGTTATTTTTTTATGTTTTAGTTGGAAAACTTTGGCTATTTTTAGTTGCTTTTAAACATAGCACACAAGAAGTTGTCAGAACACAGGAGGCCCAGGCTCTATTTGCCCGCGCTAGGCGTACATGCATGCGTGTTATTTTTTTATGTTTGAGTTAGAAAACTTTGGCTATTTTTAGTTGTTTTTAAACATAATAGCACACAAGAAGTTGTCAGAAGACAGCTAAGATATCGTGCGTTCATCATTTATCGTTAGTTTTGCTTTCGGTGTGTTTTTATCAAAGTATTTTGTGAAAACTTAACTCACTCGTAGAATCACAGAATATCTGAAACATGTCGATCTACCCATAATCCAACGCGCGGCGCCATCTTTTTTATTATGGCGAATTGAAAACTATATATTGTAAAATAAGAAGAGGCGGAAAGCCGATGGGGTTTAATCACTGCAGTGAAAGTTCCGTGTACGTACGCATACGTACGCACCATAATGCATTGCGCTTGAGCTCGATTAGCCACCAAACTATGGGGCTCGCTCAGGCTCGCCCCAATTAAGTCCCGGTTATCCCTGCGGTGTATTTATATATAGCGGCTGTTAAATCCCGGGTCAATTCCCCGGTTATAAAAAACATTTGGTTAATTCCACCACCCGTCCTGTGAATATAAGAACTACTTAATATGTGTATATATATATATAAATATGAAATAAAATTACAGGGTTATAGCAATATAAACATGCGAGTCATTAAAAAGTTAAAAGTATGAATATTTAAAAGTATTCAGTTAGTAGTTTATCAAAGGAACCATAACATTCAGTTTTACGAATATTTAGAGGCAAGCTATTGTACAGCTTGACTCCCATAAAATAAAAAGATCCTCTGCTGTACTCCAATCTGATCCTTGGTATTTTCAGCTGGTACCCTTGATTTCTGGTCGCCTTGTCGTGTGTTTGCATCTCGAAATAGTTGAGCAGACATTTCCATCAATGCATTGTCGAACGAATTGGCATGTTCTTATTTGATTGGTAATAAAAGGCGGTCTAATATCCAATCCACTTTTAGACTTTAATGTGATAATCTCAGATGCGCGTTTGTGGAATGACATTAGTCTATCCTCTCGAGTCTTGCTCAATTTCAAATGTAATAAGCCACAGTATGTAAATATCGGTAATACCATGCCTTGATAAATTGCCTTTGCTGCTATGATGTTAAGGAAAGGTCTTATCTTACGCAGTCAATCTCCCACATGCTTTTTTGTAGATAGAGTCAAAGTTAGAAATCATGTTCAATGAGTGATCGATATTAACACCCAAATACTTATAAGATGCTGTAGAATTTATCAGCCGATCTCTATACATCACATTTAGCGATTTCGGTTGTTGTGACAGATTTTTGGCAGTGCCAAAAAGCATTGTTTCCGTTTTCCCTGGATTAGTATTCAGGATAAGTTCATTCTTTGTACACCATTGCTCAATTAATTTCATATCGGATGAAAGACGGGTTTCAATGATGAATGTGTCCTTCCCCGCAACATAAATCACCGTGTCATCCGCATAGATTATAACATTTGAATGTTTGAGGCACAATGGAAAATCATTAAAAAAGACAATGAAAAGGAGAGGGCCAAGAATAGACCCTTGAGGGACACCAGATGTAACCTTTTCAGCCGTCGATAAACAATTTTTGAACTTTACTTGCTGGGATCGGTTGAAAAGATAATCCTGAAACCATTGATATTCTTCGTCGCATATACCATAACTCTCCAACTTATTCAAAAGGGTTCCATGGTTGAGAGTGTCGAACGCTTTGTAAGGGGTCAATGAAAACAGCGCCAACCAGTTTACCTTCGTCAACCTTTTTTCTAACATTATCAGTGAATAATGTTGCTGCCAATTCCGTAGAACGTCCCCTACGAAAGCCAAATTGACTGTCGTGTAGTAGATTATTATTTTCCAAATATGTGGATAGCTGACTATGAACCAATTTTTCGATTACTTTGGATATGGCTGGAATCACTGAGATGGGTCGTTAGTTTTTAATGCAATCATATGGCCTTGTTTTTGGTATCGGTATAAGTTTGCAACATTTCCAGTCAGTAGGAAAAACGCCTGTACCCAAAGAGCTGTTTATGATATAAGTTAAAGGTAGGGCGATAACGTTTGCACAATCTTTCAACAGGTATGCCGGTATATTATCCAAGCCAGTAGATTTCTTTCGCTTTAGTGATTTTAACTGTTTACACACCTGCTGGACGTTTACTTCTTCAAACTTGAAACGGTAGTCTGTTCTTAAACTTTGTTTCGTTTGAAATGTCCAAATGCAATCTCTCAGCAAAAAAGCTTTTTCCTTAAGAGTCGATACTATTGTACTGAAATATGAACAAAAGGCGTTCGAAATTATTAACGGTTCAGAGATTTTAACAGAGTCACTTTTAAACATAGGTGAGGATGATTTAGTAGGATTACTCGGGTATAGCTTTTTTATTGTATTCCAGAAACTATCCAAATTATTTGAAGTTTCACTCAACAGATCTCTGTAATAGGCTTGTTTCGATTTATTCAGCAAAGAGTTCACTTCATTACGTTTCTTCTTATAAGCAAGCATATCAGACTCAAATTTGGTTTTCCTGAATTTGCGTAACAACATATCACGATTGTTCATCGCCTTTTTTATCTCATCCGTCAACCATGGAGATGGTTTTCCACGAATACGTTTCTTTATAATAGGAGCAACCCTATTAAAACATGTTAATATAACATCCTTCATATAGTCCCAGGCAAAATTTGCATCGGCTGATTCATAAACGGGCGACCAATCTTGTTTGCATAATTCGTCACACATCAATTCCTTACTGTAATTTTTTGTGTTTCGACAATTAATAACTTTTGACGCATATTTAATATGGTTCAGCTTTCTCACACAGCCAACCAAGTCATGGTCACTAAATGCAATTGGAATAACTTCCGTACGGACAATAACTGAAGGATTGTTGACAATAATAACATCAATTAATGTGCTGGTATTTAGGGTTGTTCGGGTAGCTTTCTTTACAATTTGTTTAAAACCATTCACCAAGATAATTCTTTTTATTTCAGAGTGATCATCTCTTTTGAAATAATTTACATTCAAATCGCCCATGACAATTACTTCTTTAGAATCAACGGTTGCCAAGATTAGCATATTTGCAAATAAGATATTAAAATTTGCATGAAGATAAGATGAGCCATCAGGAGGTCGGTAAATAACACAGGTCAAGAAACTCTTCGATTTGACAGGGAAAATTTCTAGCCATACGCATTCCAATTCAGATTCCAGATCATATCTCCTTATCCAGTTAATTCTGTCCGAAATATAAATTGCAACGCCACCCCCCAGACCATCGCACCGAGGTCGGCTAATAAATGAATAACCAGTATAAACAGAGTATAGTTCTTCGGGTTCGTCTTGTATATGTGTTTCACTACAGGCGAAAAAATCGATATTGCCGTAGGTCGTGAGTAGCTCCGTAACATGTGACAAGTTATTCCACAAACCTCGTACATTTAGGTGAAGACCCTTGAAGCCACGCTGTTTAACTAAACCTTCCAATTCCGGGTTATCGTTGGGGAAATCGCTGGGCCGGGACAGAGTTCAATATCACCGCTAAGCAATAACAACAACTGTAGATCGAGATTCTTTCCAACACGTATACCATTAATTTGCTGATAGCACCATAACGATTGACATACCAGTGTTTGGTTCAAATCAACCGCTTCTTCGCCATAAAACGAGTAACAAACGGAGTTTGCTGAGCAAAAGCTAGGTTTCTTCAACCAAAAAATCATAATTATAAACAGTAACTTCAGAGCCAATCTTACCATGACCGACGCCATCTTGTTTAACGGTAAATTTTATATTGTCGTACTCTATTAACAGTTTGTGCAAGCGTGTAGCTTGGAGTAATACATCTGTGTCCTGCAGAATTGTACTTGTAGCTAGTTGAATTGTACTTGTAATCAAAACTCGAAGAAACACAGAAAAATATTTGCATAATAGAAACTTAAGCATTAGATATTACCTCGTTCTTTAAAGGGTTTATTATAATTCTTGCATATTATGTTTTATGTTTGTGGATGTTAATGGATGGCTGAAAGCCTGAACCATGTGTTCTAACATTGGACTCAACAGCATGGTATAGTGCATCTGACTAATTGAAGTGAGTGAGTATCCGGGTTTATAATTATTGTAATTTTAATTTATTTAAATGATCAAAATGATTACCAATATCAAATGGATAAAATTTGAAAGTGTATATAACAGAGAAAATAAACAGTAGTAAAAGAATCGAATATATAGTATCTACAATATTGGTATAAACCTATGTTGACATATTTTGGTCAGCAATTATTTTTGCATGCAATTTTTTGTTTGTTAGTAGCATAGTATGTAGTTTATTAGTAGAGTTACAATAAGTTTTCGTTAGTTTAGGGATGTGCTTGTTACGGTATTTGTAAGTATGTGGTTTACTATTTTGTCCGTTCGTGTATGTTTGTTGTGTTTGGTTGTATAGTAGATTGTATGTGAGTGTCGTCGTTGAGGTTTGTTTGATCGTTCTTGTCTACGTTTATGTCCGTTATAAGAAAGAAAAGGAAATGAGTTGCCTTGTATCAGTTGAAAAGGGTAGTCAAGAGATGTAAGTCGTAAAGTAAAGAGTTTCTTGATAAAATTAAAGTCGTCGATGGTAGAAGAGAGTCTGCTGTAGCGTATAGTTTCGGTTTTGATGAGTCCTTTAAAGATGTGACGTGGATGGTTGGATGAGAAATGTGGATACATGTATTTATGGTTAGGTTTTTGGTAAATTTGATAATGTATTTTGTTAAAGAGGATTGAATAGTGGTTAAAATTAAGAGAGATTGAGAGGTCTAAGTAATGAACATTGTGTTGGTTAGAGGCAAAAGTTATAGGAATTTGTCTGGGGTAAAAAGAAATAAGATTGTTAATAATTTTGTCATGATTTGATGGTTAGCTTCGTTAGTTAACAAAAAACCGTCGTCTATGTATCGTGAAAAAATAAAAATTCGTTCAAAAGTAAAACTAAATCTGCCATTTGTCGACTGTGGCGGTAACTACCCATTGCTATATATGCCTTGTGTCTGTTGATAAACGTCATTTCCTATAGTAAAACAATTTCGGCCAGTAATAATGATTCAGACAACACACATTTCAACATTTTGTCAACTCGACTATGAGCTAATCACATGTCATATGTTATGAAATTGTGCATCACATATAACAACTACAGAAATATAGGATTTTATTTCTAATTTCTTAATTTTAATCAAGTGTAAGGGATTTATTTGACTTTTTCAAAATACAGGACATGTCAATTACTAATCTTTAAAGCACATTGACAATATAATTCATGTTCATCTTCTTAGTTAATAAATGTTAGAATTGTACAGTATCACTCTCAATAATATTTTACTTACTTTACTAATATTATACAATTTCAAACTCGTGCATGTTAGCAAACGTTCAAATTAAGTCCAACAAACTAATTCGCAGCAACTAGGTATAACATCTGGTTTAAGTAATTACATGTAATCCCCGAGGTTATTTTTTCAGGGATGGGATTGCATTCATTTACTAACATAATCCAGAGTGGCCAAGCATGTATGCATGAAGTATGAAAAGGTAATGACACAATTTTAGAGTTCTTTCTAACCGAATTCATTATCAACTTATTGTTAATGTACTTAAGAAATATTTCAAATATTTAATGGAACAACCAATGCATGAATTGACTTAATATTGAACCTTGGAGTAGTAGAAGCAAATGATGCATGGGCAGCAGAACATACACATGCCCAGAACAATGTAATGAATGGTAGTGAACCAGAATGCGAATAGATATGCAACACCACTACAGTAAGATGACACAGTGCTATCATGATACTGCACTTCAGAGAAATTGCCATAAACCCACACACTGCCCATTATGAACCAAACAACAAGGAACAGATCAACAAAGAAAAGAAAAACATTGAAGAATCGTATGGTATCCGTATCCTTTTCTGTTGGAATTTCGTCATCATTTCTTGTACCAACACGTAGACAGGTGGTGATTGTGTAGCGAAGTAAATAGACTGAACCATGTACGGTCAGAAATACAGGAATCATGCGTTGAATGTGACATTCGTCCAAGTATACAGCACCTAAAACAAAGAGTATAATGTAAACGTCCGTGTTTACTGGTTAGTATCTGGACTACCGGTAAAAATTAAAACACGGCAGTCTATATAGAATATTACCTACACTAAACCTCTGCACGTTTGTGAAATATAAACATCATGCGCACTACTATTCACGCATAGCCTCGACTTCAATCTTCATTCTTTGATTTCTTTTGAATTTTATTCAGTCTTACGTCAGAGGTCTTACGTAATGTTTGAGGTTTCTGTCTATTTTCGAGGCAGTAATTCTACAAATGCATGGCCTATGCAAGAGCGGGATATCCTAAAACTTGTTAGCCCGGTAGATTCTCGTCAAATATAGCACTTCAATTAATAACTATTACAATATTAGAAAAATAATGAAGGCGCACTTAATTAGTGAGCCTCCTGAGGAATTATCCGATATAAATGAGATGCAGTGAAGATGATACGCATTTTACAACACTGAATTTGGAAAAAAAACCTTGATATAACACACAGTTTTCATACAGCCGCTAAATCATAACAGATATTTTTTCTAAATCAAAAGGGCACTTGTGCTACCCGTCTGCTTTCACAGCAAAGAGCCTACCCATCCATGCAGCTGCCGCAGCATATTTCTGGCATCACCATGTCCTTATCAAACTCGGGATTTCTTTATAAAAGGAAACACTACTGTCGTTCACAACCAAAACTCACCTATGATAATGATAGTGATAGGAATAATGTTGAATATTGCCAGCATTATTGTCCAAATTACTATAATAGTAAACAAAACAATCAATCTGTTCAGACATATTGAGTAATACTTAAAAGTTATACAATGTCAATGACTGTGTTACAATGTCAATGACTGTGTTTTGGCCAAGTAGAAATAATAGATATTATATAACTTATATCAGATCTATTATTTCGATCATTCCATGTTCCACACCTAAACAAAAAAGCACGTCGCAAGGGTTCGTCACGAATTTCTGACAAACAAACAAAGATATATCTAATAGGCCTACTGATTAAAATACAGTCAATAAAATAGGGTGTATCCATGCATATAGAGGTTATATATTCGAAATTCTTCATCGACAACAAACGTTCATCTAGTTGAAAACAACTTTTAAACTGTATT
The DNA here is from genome assembly GCA_016169945.1 of Trachythela sp. YZ-2020. Classification (NCBI taxonomy): domain Eukaryota; kingdom Metazoa; phylum Cnidaria; class Anthozoa; order Malacalcyonacea; family Clavulariidae; genus Trachythela; species Trachythela sp. YZ-2020. The sequence goes on from JADLSH010000391.1 coordinate 1,527,150, forward strand.
GTAAGTTATTTTGCAACTTCTCAATACGTGTTTTCGTTTTCGAGGTATTAAAGTTTGTTTATGATAACATATGAATCTAAGATGACATTATTGGCTGGGTACTACACAGCGTAGTAATTGTCAGGGCCAAAATTGAATGCAATTCATGATTTTTATGTTCCAAATTCACATTAAGCTATACATTGTAGTAAAATTTTACTGTTGGATGTGACAGTCCTTCTGGCTTGTGGAAGGTTTAAAAGCTGTATAAGTTGACACTCTAAGCTGTCTAAGTGAAACTTTCCAGCATTTCAAATTTTTATCCTACCAATGACATCATAGGTTTAGATCATTCTCATATCAAATAAACGTAATGATCCCAAGAACGAAGGCAGATATCAAAAAGTGTAAAAAGTTACATTTTATAGCCTAAGAGTTCTCTATATTGACTATAACTAGTTCAGGTTGCCTGATATCCCGAGTCAAATTACTCAAATGTAATCTCAAATGCTGTCAATGAACGTTCAACTGTAATGAGCAATTTACTGCAGTACGAATAATGTTTAGTGTACATACTTGAACCAAAAATGATGCCACAGAATATCCTTGCAAAGCTGAAGGAATTTGCTGATTGCTGTTTAGCTTCTTTAATTTCTTCCATCATTGATTTCTTCTTAGGCGGCTCCTCTGTAATATATATATATATATAGATCAAGAAATTATTATCACATGTACCTGCAGCTCCTGGTAGCTTATATAGTAACTGAACATTCCGCTGTTTAAAACATAAATGAGCAACTACACAAATATTTACTGAATGAATATATAGTACATTGTCCATAGTCAATAGACTACATTGCCTGCACTTAGTCTATCCGTTTTTTAAATGGACTACTAGTCATGAACTATACAATGACTATAGTCATAAACTTCCTTGACTATGTTCATGAACTACTATGACTACAATATTGGACTACCATGACTACAGTCTTGGACTACAGGACTATAGTCGTTTACTAATAGGAATTGGTTATCCAGTGATGTGGATAAGAAATGGGGTAGCCGGGCTAATCTGAAATCTAGAAGGGTCATAGCATCAATTCGCAGAGCTGGGGATCCGGGGCATATGCATACTAGTGGGTACATACGAGCTTACTAATACTGTGGTATACTTTAGTCCCGAGGAAAATTTTGAAATATCTGCCTGTAAATGTAAATGTAAGCTGAAGCATTTCTTGAATAATAATAGGTCAGCTTCAAGTATTATAATGTGTTCCAGCTCTTCTATGTTGTTCACTAAATTAGGAATAACTGTTCGCTAAAGCTATAATGTCACATTGTGACCTAAATCAATAACTTCTGATGGCAGTTGAGAAGAATGTGGATGCAGGGTGGTGTTGGACGTCATTATTTATTCTTTGATTTTGCTTTCAGCAACTGGTCTAATCCAAATTCTTATGGAGATAATTACTTTGATTTCCACAAACTTTTACACTAATACATCCTAGATTTTAGCACAGTTTAAGGCCGGTCCAAGAGCGTGACATAACCGGACCAGTGGCCCGGCTATTAAATACATCACTGATTTATCCATCTTTTCCCGCAACATCGGACATTTAGTTCAACAGTCCAACACTAATTGGTGCTCGTGTCCGAGTTTTCCAATATACCTTGCAAAACTAAAAACAGTCCCCGTTTAAGCTTGCTAAATAAAGAAATACCTTCAACATTTCCCCGTTCTGGATCAGGAGTTACTAATTTTTCTGTTTCCGGCATAGTGATCCACAAGAATGTCTAAAAAGCAAAAACATTTAATCCCCATAGTGGCTGAAATAGACAAACTAATCTATTATTACTAAAATTACTAAACTTTGTGTTGTAATCCTGCGTCTAAGATTATGGACGAAAAATTACAATGAAGAACTAAGGACCGAAAATACAATATATATATTTCGTGAAATTCCAAGTTTTACACTTACCAAAATTTACTGGGTAGTTATAAATGAACGTACAATGTTTGTGCCTTTATGGATACTTTTTGTGACAAATCAAATTATAAGCGCGCGCGATTTGAATTTAGCGCGTGCTAATTAGAATCTATACGAATTAGAACCATTTACCTTCCACGACGTCACAAATCATCGCTCCCAACATAACAACCAAAAATTCGAGATTGTGCACGAATGAGTCAAAGTAATCATACAACATGAAATTGAAATGCATTGGATGTAAGTGGAGTTTGATGTGGATTTTTCCATTTTCACTCGGGAACAAAGGGCTTACATGAGAAGCACGTACAACGTTATTTCTGATAGATTTTCAATTGATCAGTTTTCAACGTGAACAGTAACATGAAAACGGAACAAAGAGTCACGGGAGGGAATGACATGGTCCCTGGGCATGCGACTCCTTCGTTGCTGACTGACAACTTAGTAGAATACAAGTTATACAATAATAAAGTATGCGATTATTGCCTAGGTCCACTGCTCTTTTTCGAGTATACGGAGCATGTTACTTTCTTTTGACTTTTCCTATGATATTTTGCATGCACCAACGCTTTATTTGAGTGTAAGGATACGATAATGGAGTAATTGCCTCCAATTTTTATTTGTTAGATACTCGAGTTTGTAACCCAGCTTAGACTTTTGTTACCGAGCTTTCACTCGAGATTTCTAAAGCAGGAAGGCCGTAATATATTTGCAGCCAATCTTCTTATTGACTATTGTAAAATAGCGCTAAGTGAAAAATAGAGGTTCTATATATAGGCTAATTGTCAACATCATAGTATAGGGCGCGTACGATATGACAATAGCATAGTCGTAGCACAGCTGTAAATGCTAAAAAAATGACGTATAAAACTAAAAGTGCGTTGAATTTCAGCAATCAATTATTATGATAATTCACGCTTGGAGTCATTATGTATTCAAACAGGACAAAGACGAAAGTGCAATATTGACAAATAAGCTGGTTCAACAATAGGTCAAACTGCTGGCAAGCTTTCTAATTTCAAATGCACTTTTACTTTTCACGATAGATGAATTTACACCGTTTAAGCAATGACTATACTAATGCTGTAAGTACAATACATCGCCATGCATTTGCAAAAAACTTAGTGTTTGGACATAAAGTTAAGGCAAAAGCCGCGTAAAGGTGTATAATTATACTACTATATATCAGTCAAAATAAAGAGATTATATTGGCGCGAACAAAAGGTTTGCTTTATAGCCCAATACATTGTCATTGCCAGGAAAAACACCTCGTCTCGTCATTACACCCAACCATGCACGATGCAAAAAAGTTGGATTGTGGTAATTTAAAAAAATAAAAATTCAGTTTCTTTACATTTATTGCAGAAATGTGGCTAAATATGTACAATACATTGTCATTGAGGCTCCGTTCAGACGGGACCGAATGAATTCGGAACTCACTCAAACTTGCCCTATTTTGTTCCGCGCGTTCACACGGGACGAATGGAACCGGACCAATTTGTGTAACGGTTACGAAGGAGTCCGGTGGCGACTGAACGTCGCATTATCTGAACGAATCGCCATGACAAAAATGATGAACACGTATGCATAAAAATATTTGATCGCTTAAATTTAGATCCAAGAATATTTTAGTGTCGCTATCCAGGTTTAACAAAGAAGCTGCTCGGAGATTAAATGTTTAAAACAGAAGCCTAAGCTTTTGCCTGTTGACTAAGACTGATATGGGCTATACCAAATTGAAAAACGCGCGCTCATGCAGTGGTGTTCACCAAAAAAGTCATTGGAGCTTGCGCTTGATATTTTAAATAACAAGAAACTGCCAATGTCCGAAAGTGTTGAGGACAATTGAAGTATGGATTCTATAGCCATGATTATAGTCTAAAATATAGACAAATGCGGGGGCTTAAATGAATATATTATTGACCAACAACAGACCGCAGATCACATAAACATAGAGTATAGTGTTGCTTTGAGGGGAAATTGATCCGTCTAATTTATGATCTGCATTTTCGCTTTATTATAATTTAAAGTTTAATTTTCCCATAACGTACCTGAAACAAAAGTCAAAACTTTTATTATTCAACTGCAGCAGGCCCAGTTTGTCCGTTTAGGATGCCGTTGTTGTTAGCCTTAAAGTTTGTTATAATACATGTTTGCTGCAGCTTTTGCATTATTTTGCTGTATAATTATAATTATATGAATATCAACGCCAATCATTCATTCACAATACGAGATTAACCAATCAGAAGTTAGAATTACCCGGGACAGCTGGATATCAGTCTCATTTTAATTCATTCAATGTATTGTTCAGCCACCTTTTTTATCTTTATAATGGCTGCAAGCATGGCTCAAAACCCGTCCCGTCAATCAAAATATTTTCAACTTCAGCCAGTTTGAAGTGAGGACGCGCATCCAAATGACACGTTGCAGTAAAATAGACAAAGAAGCAATTCACTCTTAAGTTAAGAGAATATATTTGTGTTTTGAAGAATCTGAACTGTACGCGGGAAAACTGCATGCTTGCCTGAAGGACAGTTGTTGAATATTTAATCGTTGCTGCTTATATATCTTTAATTTTTAGTAAAGAAGACGTTTTTACCTGACTCAGTTGCATGCATGAATACGAAATTAACTCTGAATCGGCTCATTGAATAACGTAATTCTCATACTGTACTGTATACTGCTCATCAATTCTTAGAATATAGATCCTATAAAATTAGAGCGTAGAGGATATTCGAAACAGCGGAATCCTCTTCTTGTCAGGTACAGGAGTAAGTGAGGATGTACTATAAGCATTCTTAGTTGCAACTGAGCTGAAATACGAAGGACGCAGCTCAACCTGATCGAGTCGAAGGCTTACTAAGGGCGTCTCTGGCTGCCACTTTATGACTCATGTCTGATCACGGAGCACAGCAGCGATGGAAATATTAAAAGGTTAGTTTGGAATTTATTCCAACCCACCCTGTCAACATTCCCTGTGGGAGCAAATCGAAGTACTCGGAGAAAATCCACGACTTTTGACTGATTCTTTTCACATGCATGCATATAAGTGCACGAGTCCGCAGCGAGAATCGAACACACGATCTCAGAGATGAAAGGCGCTTGCTCCGACGTCTTTGTGCTTCTTAAATAATTCTTAGTAACCTATTTAACAATTAGACAACGAGGCCGAGTTGGCTATGAGCGAATAGTCAACGAGGCGAAGCCGAGTTGACTATTCGCTCATAGCCAACGAGGCCGAGTTGTCTAATTGTTTTAGTATAAACTATAGCATTTATTGAGAACTAGGGAACACAATACAAAAGTAAACAAAAGTATTAATATTAATTTTAAACGTGAATTTTCACGCCATTGTTTTGAATTTTGCTACTAGTAGACTATCACTAATAGTCTACGAGTAGCGTAGCCAATCAGAACGCAGGAAAAGTGATAGTCTATTACTAAGTTTATACTAAATAGTATTAGTAGCTGTTTTCTCACTTTTTCTTTTGGAGAAAGAAATGTAATTTAGAAACAGGAATATGATTGTTGCTTACATTGCCAAAATAACCATTCCCATAGAACATTTCTATATCTTTCTACTGCACCATGTGACAAGTGGACACAATATATGGACTATAGTTTTTTAAGCTTAAGTAGAAGATCCAGCCGAAATGTTTCATAATATTTTCATCTCAGTTAATGAATCGCATTAGAAGTTTAGAAAGCCAGATGGACATGGATGAAAATACACCATAACATCTTTACAGAACACGGTACTGACTACTGTACTTTTATCTATGAAATTTTACTGTAAACATGAAAATATAAATTTCTTGTACTTTAAATATAAATTCAACTTGCAGAAATAAATGTATCCATGTGCACTTAAGATAGTCCAATTGAAGTAAACACCTGCAAGCGTTACAAATATAAAGAGATGTAATATGAATTTTCATACTGGTCTATGGTGTGGGGCGGCGTGGCCCTACCGAAATGGTCGGCAATTATAGGGCTCACCCTATAGAGGCTGGTATGCCCTATTAAGTTTCGTTTATCAAACTTCGCCTTGGTTGACGTTTGTGGCAGTGTAACCGAAGACATCAATTAATTGAAAAGGTTTGATCACTTTGCCACTGAGAAATTTCCTGGAATCCTGGTAGGCCACGTCGCCCCTGCTATGGTTTACCTACAGTTTACTTATTGTCTCTTCCAGCAGCTTTACTCTTGTTAACAGCCGCTTCAACCGCACTTATCACAGTCCCTCGAAAACTGTTCTTCTCCATTTCATGAAGAGCAACTATTGTACTGCCACCTGGTGAACAGATCTCATCTTTCAACTAGAAAGGCAAGATAGCATCAAGGAAACAGAGTCAATACTGTAAATCCTCGATTATCCCATTATCTCATGCATGTTTGAGAGGGGCTTATTGAACACGGAATTGCAACACGTTTCCAACCTTCAACCGGGTAGCTAGAATATTTGATTTTCTCAACCTTCCTCAAAATAACTAGAAATTTTCCGTTCCATATTTTTTGGCTGTTGCTACTAATACTAGTCTGGCTATAGTCTAGTACTTACTGCTTTGCAATGTTTTATTCCGTGTTTGGTTAAAAAATATGTCAATGTTTTGAGTGAAGGCTCTTTGTCAGTACAAGTAAACTTATGGCTATACCGTAATCTCTCTAATAAGCCCGGGGGGGGGGCATATTTGAGAGGGGGGCTTATTTATTTTTCTGTAAAATGATATGATAATTTTGTTCAAGCACACTACAATGTGTAAAGAAAACCAAAAGATCTTATCAAAAAATTGGGGGGGGGGGTTATTAGAGAGGGGGGGCTTAATAAATTTCTTCATCTAAAAAGGGGGGCTTATTAGAGAGGGGGGCTTATTTGAGAGAGGGTGCTTATTAGAGAGATTACAGTAAGTATTAATTTTGTGTACTCACTACTGCCATGATTTAATTTTACTTGATGTAAAACGAGACAGCTTAAAAACAGCTCAAACAGCCCAACATCATAAACAGCTCAAAAATCAATACAAATATGAAAAATCTCTGTTGCTGTGCGGTTACCTGGTCAGGATGTTTGCCACTTTGAGTCACCATCTTTGCAGCACCTCCTACCATATTTGCAGCAAGTGATTGTGCAAGACTTCTTGGCAAACCACATTTCACAGCACCATCAGCCAATGCACTAATCATCACGTAAATATATGCAGGACCACTTCCACTGATTGCTGATATTATGTCAAGATAATCTTCTTTCACTTCTTGGCACACCCCTGCAGATGAATATGTAATTTTTGCTTAATGATTCAATATGTACATTTCTCATGCTTTTTAAACAGCAGCAGCGCTAACAACTTCTCACCTGTTGTTAGTAACAATTCATCCAGTAATCTCACATCAGCATCGCTTGCATTTTTACCTCGACAAAAAGCTGTTACACCAGCCTGTACTGCACAAGGCATGTTGGGTAATGTACGAATGACACTTGTACCATCTGGTAGATTCTACAGGAAACATAAATGTCATAATTTAAACATGCATGGGCGGTTTTGAAAAATATAGAAACCGGTAAACCGTCTGACATAAAACCGGTTAAACCTAAAACCACCGTTTTTCATAATTTTCGAAAATTAAAGCGATTCCAGTATTGAATTATAGTCCACAAATAGCAATTATAAAAGCGCTTATACTGGCAATAACTGCTCGATAGTTTTAAATGACTAAAGAAACTCGTCACAAATTGGAAAAATATCACACAATTACGAAAAAAGCTGAGAACAATGACAATGTGTGGCTTTCAATTCTGAGAGCGAAAAAGTTCGCTAACTTTAATTTTATAATTTTGCTTCTCCCGTAATCCCGCCTTTTATATAATTTACATGATGTTAATATGTTATAATGTCAAGATGTTTTAGTGATAATTATTGCAAAATTTAGGCAATGCAAACAATATTATAATATAAACCACATCTAGAGTGAGCGGGTTTGACACGATTAAGTTACTCTTTTTCGAAATTCCAATAAGGGCAATGCAATGTCATTCACATATTCATGAGAGAGATTTCTGCTATGATGCTTCTCTCTTGCTTTTAGTTTCTAGATCAAGCTATATATTTTGGTAATTTGGTTCAATATTCTTCCCAAATCAAAATTTGATTCCCGGTTGGGATATTCAGAAATTAAATTTTCAGCAAGTGATTTGACTCCATTTGGACAACACAATGTTATTTTCCTACACTGCTGAGGACACCAAGTAATTCTATCATTTATACTGTTGATCATAAAATTCTGTTGAGCAAATTGGAGCTATATGGAATAAAAGGGCAAGCTCTAACTTTTCTCAAATCTTATCTCACAAACCGAAACCAGAAGTGCCAAATAAAAAACTCCTTTTCATCTGACCGCTTGATCAAATGTGGTGTGCCACAAGGCTCTATCTTAGGGCCATTATTCTTTTTGTTGTACATCAATGATATGCCTCATTGTCTAAGCAAAACAAAACCAAGGTTATTTGCTGATGACACAAATTTGACTGCTTCAGCAAATTCTTTGACTGACCTAGAGACTGCAGTAAATTCTGATTTAGAGAACCTAAGAAATGGTTCGAGCGGGTTTGACACGATTAAGTTACTCTTTTTCGAAATTCCAATAAGGGCAATGCAATGTCATTCACATATTCATGAGAGAGATTTCTGCTATGATGCTTCTCTCTTGCTTTTAGTTTCTAGATCAAGCTATATATTTTGGTAATTTGGTTCAATATTCTTCCCAAATCAAAATTTGATTCCCGGTTGGGATATTCAGAAATTAAATTTTCAGCAAGTGATTTGACTCCATTTGGACAACACAATGTTATTTTCCTACACTGCTGAGGACACCAAGTAATTCTATCATTTATACTGTTGATCATAAAATTCTGTTGAGCAAATTGGAGCTATATGGAATAAAAGGGCAAGCTCTAACTTTTCTCAAATCTTATCTCACAAACCGAAACCAGAAGTGCCAAATAAAAAACTCCTTTTCATCTGACCGCTTGATCAAATGTGGTGTGCCACAAGGCTCTATCTTAGGGCCATTATTCTTTTTGTTGTACATCAATGATATGCCTCATTGTCTAAGCAAAACAAAACCAAGGTTATTTGCTGATGACACAAATTTGACTGCTTCAGCAAATTCTTTGACTGACCTAGAGACTGCAGTAAATTCTGATTTAGAGAACCTAAGAAAATGGTTAATATAAAACTCGAAACGGCCAGACTTTGTAGGCATGTTGCCATAGTGATTATCAAACTTATTATATATATATTCGACATCTGTTTTCAGACATGCGTTAACCGCTAATCAGACTTAACAGCCTAAATTTTGAAAAATATATTGAAATTTTTTGCTTATTTTGCTAATTTATTACAAATGCGATGCCTGTTTGTTGAAAAGTCGAATATAATGCTGAAAGGTAATTCGATAGGCTTTCAAAAGAGGTATAGCATGTTTTATAATTGTAAATATTTATTGAGATACGAGTCGAGAAAGAGGTTGGGAATTATTTCGAATTTTTACGGGCGGTCTGCAAAGATTAATGGGTAGCGAAATTGTTTATATATACTATACTCTCTTTGTTTGACTCGGATGTTGACTATTAGTATTTTATCACTATTGTCACATCAATATCACCATTTTATTCGAAAAACTAACTTAACTCTCTCGCTTAGCATTTTTTGGCATTTTGAGAGTTACGACAAAGTTAACTCTCTCTTCCTTTTTATTTTTTTAAGCAACAGAGTTAAATCAAAATTAACTCTCTGACGTTAGTTCAAATATACCATCGGGAGAGTTAATAAAGTGGGCGTGGTCGTTCACAAAAGTGGGCGTGGCTCGAACTTAACTCTCCGAAATCTTAACTCTCCGATTTAACTCTCCAATTTTAACTCTCCTTTTAGTCACACCCCCATCGAAGCCCCTTATATCTTTTAGGCACACGCGAAGCAACCCTCAATTTGTTCTACCATGTCAACATTCCCTGTGGGAGGAAACCGGAGTACCCGGAGAAAACCCACGACTTTCGGCAGAGCATTGACTAACTCTTTTCACATGGCTATCATAAGTCGTCCCCAACGGGACTTGAACCCACGATATCAGAGGTGAAAGGCGCGTGCTCTGACGATTGCGCCACCGAAGCCCCTAAAAGCTGTGAGCTGTGAATTTAGTATTTAATCCATTAGCCCATTAGACTGGGCAAGACCCTACCCTTGACAAGTAAAATTGTCTGATATTAGACAGAGAATAATAACAAATAGGATGCATTTGGTGCATGACAATGTGGCCTAACCTTGCCCATAGCCTTGCCTTACTTTGTTTTTTGCTCTGTTTAATACCAGATTTTAATTGTCAAGGGTAACGTATTGGCTGTTAATGGGATAATGGTAGTACGCATAATCAGACTATATCAGCACATGTCTAATTATTGTTAACCCATTTAGCTGGCCTAATGCACAATGCTACTTTGTTATTTATTAACACCAGATAATTACAGTATTCAAGGGAAAAGTGTTGGATGTTAACATTAAGTTAACCACCCTGCTGAAAAATTAATTTCTGAATGTCCCAAACGGGAATTGAACCAAAGGTCGTACCAGCATTCTAACCACTGAGCTATTGGGATGCCCGATCGAGACACTCAGAATTAATATTGTATGTATACACTCAACGCGGGATATCTAGCTAATCCACATATACGATGAGCTTTACAGTAAAGATTGTGGGACGGTGTAGGCTGACCCAGCCGGCAGCCATGAATGTAGTAGTAGTAGTATAACTTTATTTATACACGCTAACCCCGTCAACCGTAGCTGATTTCCACGTGGGGCGTGGGGCAAAAAATTATTTTACATGTAGAAAATGATAAGCTATTTACAAAATATATCAGTTTTAAGAGATATGGAGTAATTAACAAATGAATGAAGGTTTTAATTTAGACTATTTACAGGTAAATTATTTAATACAATAGTTTTTTACGCACTGATGTGAGCAGCGATTTCATTACGAAAGGAAGGAAGTGATTTGCTTTCCCTAATTTCTTTTGGAATAGAATTCCAAAGGTGTGCTCCGTCGTACATAAAACTATTTTTCATGTTATTTGTACGCAGTTTTGGTAAACAAAGACCACTTGAAATGTCCCGAAGGTGATAATTAGTTTTCTCACTCTTATAGGAAAATAGATTTGCGAGTGATTTGGGACCCATTTTGTTTAATAACTTATACATCATTTTTGCTTTAGCTTTTTTCCTTTCTGTTTGGAGTGGCTCCCAGCTCAAAGCACCCAAAGCAATCGTATGATCTACGTCATTGCTTACATTCAGAATAATTCTAGCTGCTCTATTTTGCAGTTTTTGGAGTCGTTTTGATTGAGTTTTGCCAAATACATCCCATACTTCACAGCAGTAGTCAAAGTATGGACGGAACAATAGCGTTATAAATCAAAATAAGTGTATCTTGGTCAACAAATGGTTTGATTCGACGAATAGCAGAGATTCCTGCTGTTACCTTTTTGCAAATATTTTCAGTGTTACTTTTCCAAGATAAATGCTGGTCAATTGTCACTCCAAGAGTTTTGCATTCATGAACTTGTTTAATTAATTTATTTTCAATAAGAACATTCGGATGATAGTCAGAAATATTTTTTATCATAGGTTTTGAGCCAACCAACATAAACTCTGTCTTAGCTACATTGAGGCTAAGTTTATTGGCTATGAATGGCGCATATTTTCATATCAGAAAAGGAGTGGTTGGCACTGTTGAAGTGCCTAGCAACCGGTTTGTTGTGCACATTGTTCTTAACATCACGCAAGTGCTCAACAAACCTATCGCCTAAACGTCTTCCAGTCTCTCCGATGTAGAGCAAGCCACATTTGCTGCAAGAGATGCAGTAAACGAGGTTGGAGGAGATCTACGTGAAACTGTGCTTGATGACAAACTGAGATTTTGGAGCCGAAATACAGGTGGCGAGGTTTAAATGTGAATTAAAGTCTACGATATCGTTGACAGGGTGGGTTGGGTTTAACCCCTAACTGGCCCTTCCATCGTAGCTGTGCTCCGTGATGGCGAGCAAAAGGTGGCTGCCATATGTGCCCTAGAAAGCCTTCGACTTGGTCACGTTGAGCTGTGTACTGAGCTGCTTACTTACTTACTTACTTACTTACTTACTTACTTACTTACTTACTTACTTGATGAGTGCTGTTGTCTGCATGGGGAGTACAATTCCCCAAGCCATAAAGTTACCTGTTCAAATGTTGTTGTTGTGATGCCATTAGCAATAGATACAATTACATGTTGACCAGTGACATTGTCATGTATTTCTTTTAGAACTTGCAATACTAGATGAGGTTTGACACCAATAAACACCAGTTGAGATGTATCCACTACTCTTTTGTTACTAAATGTTGTCACACACCCCAATTCCTTAAAAACAAAACATCTAATCACTCACACAGTTTTCAATATAATGCAACCAGTGCTACAATAATGTGAATCAACATGTAGGATCTATTTTTAGATGGTGCTACACTGAGTACCTCCACACCAGGCAAGCTGAAAAAATTGATTGACTCACTAAATTTGTATATTAGGGTGATGCCAGTGCATGGTATCTAGAAACTTCATTTCTTTCCCCTTTCTGGACAGTGCAAACTTCCTATGCAGGGAGGGGCAGGGAGGGGGGGTTGGTTGGATCTTTTCTGGAAAAACCCATTATGGGCTAATCCCTAAAAATAAGGGTTACGATTAATACATTAGGACCTAATGATAAGGATTTGGTTGGAATTAATAGTAGAATAAGGTTAGGATTGGGCTCTTCCAATATATTTTAAGCAGCACCTCCTCTGTTGAGAACCTTAAATGTGCTTAGAATCCTTTCTGAATTTCCATGGGGGATGGCATATTTCTAGAGGGTGACATTCATTTCCAAGGGGTATGCTGTCTGACATGAATTTCCTTGAAAGAAACCTATGAAGGGGGGTTAATAGCAAGAAGGGGTTATTATTTGGGAAATGACATGGCAAGGGGCCAAGAAAAAGAAGAGAAGTTCCTCAACAGGAGAAATTGTTGAAGGGTATTGTAATCACATGGAAATTTATTCATCCCAACGATACATGTACATGGTTCTCCTTATCAGGTGGTAACCAGTAAAATTATGGGAAGCTTTCCTGTTCACACACCTCTTTTACCAGGGTGCATTTTAAGTTCAATTCACAGAAGATCATCAATATACCAGCATGGACTACAGAAATTATCAGTGTACTAGCATATGATTCATGCATACTTTTTGGCATGTTGGTGTGTGAAAATACTAAATTTTAAGCCTGCTGTGTGATTTATGACACACTGGAAATATTTCAATGGCAGTAGCTTGCGCACAGGCTAAGTTTGGCATGAATTTTGAACATCTTTCTCATGTCTTCCAGGCATGACCTTGTTCGAGTGCTGGCATATCTTCAGCATGCTCTTTACATAAAATGCACCGTTGGATGTGACACACTGTTAATTTGTACTTTTTGAAATACTCATCATAATTATAGCTCATTATGTATGAGTCGTTGAGTCAATTCCATCGCTCATTGGGAAAACGCGATAGAGCGATTAATACCGGCTGTATTCGCAGGCTATTAGATTGACTGCTGTTCTTGATTTCAAGCAAGAACTGCTGACACTATAATTAACCGTGCAGAATTAAACTCTGGTCAAATCTCGGGGGTTCGACCGGGGGGGGATAATCGCAGTTGGAATTGACTTGTACATTTATATAAATGGTATGGAAAAAATTGGTTTATCTTTCAGTTTTTATATCTAGCTTTATTTCACCTCTTCTTTACGTGTTAAATATGTCTAAAATGTCTTTGCTTGCGTCTGCCATTTCTAATTTGTGACATAAAACTGGCATATTTCCACGATTAGTCGATAACACGTGTTACAACAAGTGGTTACAACGCAGAAAAAAATTATTTTTGTAGCTAGTAAAAATTTAAACCATACCTTCCAGATATTGAGAGTAGTTTCTGTGACAGCACTTGCAATGATATCTCCTGGTTTAACCAGGCCAGATAATAGAAAGCCTGAAGCAATAGCTTGCGACATTTTGCCACCTCCAATGAAACCAACCTTCACTTTGCCCGCCATATTGAATAATGGCGCAAATTCGTGAATTCCTTGGCAAAGTTCTGAAATTTCTCAATTTTCCAAAAACATCCTCAAATTGCTTCATCCATTCTTTGATATCTGCAGTCACATATTTGTTACTCAGAAAATCAACTACAGATAGAACTCGGAAATATATAAAGAACAAGGGCGAAAACCCATCTCAAAAAGTGGGGGGATGGCCTATGGAGCCTGCTAATAGTTATGGACAGTGGCGGAAATTCACGTTTTCCAGTGGGGGGGCAAAGCCTCCTAAATTTCCGACAAACCCCCATTTACACTAAAAACAGGCTGTTTTTAGCCTATGCCTTTTTACGTCAAAATTTCCGACAAATTGTCAATTTTCCGTAAAGGTGGGGGGAGGGGGGGGCATGTCGTATACACAAAAGTGGAAAAAAGTGGGGGATAATTACATATTGATCCCCTCAGCCCAAAATGTGGGGGGGATTTGTCCCCTCCCATCCCCCACAGGATTGACACCCTTGATAAAGAATCTGCGGTTGTCTGGTCCGTTGATATAGATATCAACAGTGGCGCCGGCTTACAGAATGGGTTTCTAGATTCGTTCAAATCTGGTGACAAAGGATGACGGGGTGTATAGAGAATGAACTGTGCAACGCAGGAAATGCCATTTTAGACACCCAAAATTCACTGGATATCAAGTGCATAATTCAATTTACATGAATCAAATAGGCCTTCCTTGAAATCTTTCTAATTTCTTAGAAAAGATTCTTATACTGCTCAATACGTATACTGCTCATTTACTCAAGGCACTCTAAATCACAGCGCTCTGCAGGCTGCAGCCCTGGTTCACGAGTCTTTATGTAGCCCCACACGAATTATGTCTGTGATTATATATAGGGTTAGGGTAGGGTTAGGATTGGGGTTAGGATTTGGATTAGGGTTAATATACATTTCGTGTAGGGCTACATAAAGACCCTACCCCAGCCCTACAGGGTTAGCCAATACGCCGCAGACGCCATGGTCTACTTCAACCGTATCGTAACGTACTAACGTAACGTGTTTTCTTTTGTGTAGAAGTAATCAGTTTCATCGTAGTTCTCAAGCAACAAAGAAATATGCTACCTTTCGGTACGATGGTCAGGGGCGTAACTTGGATCTAAACATGAGGGGGTGGGATCATAAATCTAACAAATCTACACAAATTACTTTACAATCATTCTAACAATCTAACCATACTGTATATACTTTGAAAATATTGCTTTTAGTTAATGGCCCTTTTCAACTATATGCAACTTGTAATTGACATGAACTCTGAATTTGACGTCGTAATGACTGAATGGGATTTATTGTAACTAAAACATTAAAATTACGTCACTGGGGATGCGAATTCATCCCCCAGATTCCGACAGCATTACAACTCTAATCCACTTTTTCAACATCAGTGGTTTTCAAAGGAAAAAAGGTAAATAACATTTTTCTTTTTCAAACTAAAAAGTGACATTCAGATAACCGATAATTCTGTAATAAAAACTGATACTGTACGAAAATGTTAAAATTTAAATATTCGGGGCATTGTGATTCTAATTTATCAATGAAATAATGAATTTAATATAACTGCATAAGAAATCTATAACAGCACTTACTAGTTATCTATTGTTCTTGATATTGCACGATTTGGTTTGCTACTCCAACTAGCAAACCAAAGCTACGAAGTCGGTTCGAGTAGTTGATATTCCGCAACTGAGTCAGTCAACTTCCTTCGATATGTGTATTCGTTGTTATCGTTAGCAAAAGGTCGAGGATTCGATTCCCATTGCACTCAATACATTTTTCAGCATGCACGAGTGAGTTGTTGTTGAAAGATTATCAAAATTGTACGAGTCGAAAGGACGAGTTCAATTTGAGGTCCTTGAAAAACTAACAAGTTTTCCCCAAATTGCACGAGAATTCATGCTATTACTGACCTCGAAAAAAATACCATGAAGATGAGAACAATCTGCATATAAAAACGTTTCGTGTAAATTGCATAACTAAACAAATGTGGCAAAGAAACGGTTTTTCTATTAAAATATTATTTAAACAAAAATCTTCTTTAAAACAATTCCAGTCCAGTGATTTCTCCTGTAGAGTGTATAGGCGCATGCAGGGACTTCGCCCATCCCTGGCGATTTTCATGTGGATTCGCCCCGGGTTATATCCATCCCTTGGCCATGGATTCTAATTTTAATGCGCTCCTGTTTCATAACGTCGAATTTGTCTACGTATATTAGCAAGTTTTCGAATTCAATTTGGAAAAAATAAGCCGGAGTGAGTTTTTTTAAAGAGCAAGAAAATTGAGTCAGAAGGACGAATGCAACTTGTACGATCCGATCCGATCGAGTGCCTGTATTCTCAAACGTCACTCGAAACCATGCTATTAATTAAATATGCACACGAAAAAAATTACACGCGTCTACAACATCACACCTTCGTATACCCTTCGTCCTCACATACACTATTGTTTTCATTGCTTGTCAGCAGATATTTTCACTCTATAAATGTTATTTTTATTAAATTAATGTATTCATGCATGCAAGACAATAAAGAAGTGACCAAGCCCCTGTAGCCCCCTTTTTTTCAATTGCAGTCAAAAATTAAATTGTACTACTTTTTGCAAATCAGAATTGAGATGTTCATCTCACCAATAGTAGAAATTCTCTATGCTGTACACGTACGAAATTCCAAATGACCATATACTGCAAATTCTCCTTTCACATGGTTTCCATAATGGAGGAAATGTCTCGCATTTCTGTCGCAAATTTCTAAACGAACAAATAAAAATTAGGTGTAAACCATATCGGTAAATCTATTTACTGTATACAGTGGTTGGAATACAGCAACTACCATTCGCTCGATTAATGTCCGCCAGGGCTATTGTGGACAAGGGAAAGAGCAAAGTGACCGTTCATAGAATTAGAGGTCACCACAATTACGTCAGTTTTTAAGACTCCACTGAAAGTTTTAAGTGTTCAACTAAAGTAACTAAAAACAGGCCCATTGCTTCTAAACAAAATGCAATGCTGCACCTAAATAACTGAGTAAAGCGTTTATTTTTTGTAGCTGCAAACAGGAAATTGTATAAAATACAAACGATAGTCGCCTGGTCATCGGAATGTCCGTAATAGACGTTAAATTTACATGTATATGTATATATTTGCGCTCTGGGACCGAGAATTGGTGTCCGTTGTCCGTATTAGAGTGGGTCCGTATTATAGAGGTTATTTTTTAAAAATATGACAATTTGGCTCAATTTCCATATTAACAACCTGAATTCTAATACAAACTTAATCTTAATCCTAACTCTAACTCTAATCCTAACCTAATCCGAACCACAACCCTAATCCGAACCACAACCCTAATGCTAACCCTTAATCCTAACCTAATCCTTGTGACGTAATTTCGGGATAGTAATATGTAAAGTCACCAGACAATTTTGTCGGCATATGAGGAAGCTGTCCGCATTAGCGAAGAGACCGTAATGAGAGGTTCGACCGTACTGTACATTGTTCTTATTCTTGAGGCCCGTTCAAACCAGTCCAACATGTTGGTCCAATTAATATCATCCAACATTGTTGGATATCTTTGAACATTATGTTGCCTCGTTGGGTAATGTTAGAAGATGTGTAATGTATGACTGTCATAACTTTACCTTAAATTCTGATAACGTCATTTCAAATGAATGACTTGAGACATTTCCAAATGAATCGGTTGACTTGACCAAAGCAGTAATGTAGGGAGAATTTAAACCTTTGCAGTTGCTAGAACTCATACCAACACATAGTTTCCACTGGATATCTAACAACTATATCGAAAACAAGATACACTTCAATACGTTCCCTTTACATTTGCATGGTGAAAATAAATGTAATTGTTTTGTTTTGTGGAAAACACCACCTATCTTTATATGCCAAAATACAACAATTATATAAGATACACTTCTAATTCACAAAAACAGTTTGAAAAATATGAAACAATGCCTAATTCATGCAAATACAAAAGTAAGGGTGAAGTCATACGAGCAACAAAATTGCTGCAACTTGCAACAAAAGTTGACTTGTTCTGTTGTTCAATGAATGTTATATAATAAATTGAAACTGCTCAGCTTGAGACAACATGAGCAAATCTATTTTTAAATTAACCTCCGTTGAAATCAGCTTTCATTGCAGCTTGCAGCAATTTTGTTGCTCATATTACTTCACCTTTAGTTGGCCTACCACAGTCGGAGATGACGGTTCTTACCTGACCCACATTGAAGCTTTGATCTAAATTCGAGTTCGAAACTAAGTGACCCTGAAATAAGAGTTGTGAGAAAGTCTATTATTTTCTCTTACTTATGATTAAATAACTTCAATCAGTACTGGTCCTGCTGGAAAAATTCACAGCAACCTGGGAACCCAAATCACGTGAATCCAGAGCAAACCCACACATTTCACAGGCAAAGACTAATATTAACAATATAAATTTTGCTATTCTACTGGTGTTTTGCTACTTATTCGAGTCTTCAAAGCATACTGTGGACTGTTTTTGTGAAATATCGGTCACTGAAATTGTGATGTTTTAAGTACGAACTTTCATAAAATCTGTTCTCAGTTTTCGGTTGTCTTAGAAAGTCACAACTATCTCTTCCACCTTGCTCTGGTGCCTCCCTCCACCATGCATGTTTAACGTAAATCCTCTTTGATGAGCAAAAAATGCTCTTAGGGCAAATGTTGAGATTAAATATGTTTAAACAAAAAATAATACGCACCTGTTCACTCCAAACACGTTTCAGGGTTGTTAAAACTTGCTCTTTTAAAATCCCATTGGATTTAAGTTCGTTGTAGAGTGATTCTGCTGTTACTTTTCCCATTGCAGCTGATCTGAATATACATCGTAGTTGTCGTACAATCTCTTATCATAAACCTCTCTGAACAAGACCATCATACACTGGTTGCCATGCAATGGTCTGACAGAGTCTGGCTTATACGATAAAGATCAAGTACAGATATAAAATTTTGCATACAATTTGATATTCAAAATTAATTATATTGCAGTACAAAAACTGTAATAAAATGTTATAACTATTTGGAAAAGAACTCAATGGGTATCCAAAATGAATTCTATTTTGTCTGTTATCAACACGTAAGAAAACAACGTAAAGTAATATTCGATATTTATATGGTATTACTATTAGTCTCCTCACAGTGTACTCGCCATCAAGCTATTACCATTCTAATTGTAATTAATGTACATTAGACGTAAAACAATTAATGATTCACAAATAATTGTATTCCTAATCAACCAATTAGCAAATGTTGAGAAATTTTGTCATGTCGATAATATAGTCATACTGTACCTAAAAACGTGGGTTAGACCATTCACAACGAGTTTCGGATCAATATCGCTGTCTGAACATGTACGATTTAAACACTGTAAAATATATTTGATTTAAGGACTTTGACAATTAACTGGGAGTCAGTACATGTACTATGATGATTACAACAACTTATCTAAGGAATTCATCAACAGAAACTGCATACTTGTTATCAACCATCTTACATGATTCCTGGACAACAAGTACTTGTATACGATGTAATTTACTATTTTCAAACATGCCTCACATCATACAATGTACTGCTTAACCAAGAAAGGTGGAATGATGCCCCAACGAGTCCTGACCTTGTTATTTTAGATTTTGCTCGATAGAAGTGAACAGAATGTTTAAGGGTTTTTGTAGATGGAGGGCTTATATAGTTTCATTTTTCTGCTCCGACCCAGTATTAAAGGTCTAAAATATGTATATAGTTTACACTCGAAATTTCCATTCACAAAAACCCTTAACCCATTGAGCTGCAATGCGCCCAAATGCTCCCCAAATGCAAAAAAGTATAATTGATATTTTACTCTGTCCAATGCCAGATGATTTCATTTGTCAAGGAGAAAGTGTTCAGGGTATTTTCCTATGTCTCTTGTTAAGTTGTTAGATAAGATGACTAACCATTTTGTAGTGATCCAATGGTATAAAACTGGTTTTATATTGCAACATTGATACAACATCTTGGCACTGGAAATTAACAATAGATGGTTAAGGTAACTATGGAATCAACATTTTGTCAATAACAGCAATTGAAATACTTTATAGTATAAGTAAGGGTAAATGCATGGAAAAACTAAACTACTGAGAATTTCTCCAAGTCCCTACAGCCCTCTCTCGAATGCTATGTCATATTAATCACACTATAGCAGGTCAGAGAAATTGCATACCTCCACCAGCATATTAAGGCAGATTTTGACCCCTTGCCTTGTTTATGTTTCTCTAGCAGGCAAAAGCTTTTTAAAGCTCCCAAAAGAGCTTCGTTATTGTGATATGCATTGGTTAATCACAACAGAGAACATTATCTTTCGTATAATCAGAATTTGCCTGGCAGCAAAATGTAAACAAGGCAAGGAAAACCTAACCTCCTGGCGGAGGTAATAAAATAGCGACATACAGTATTTACTTATTTAAGTGCCACCCCTGACTATGCGCCGCATGTCAAAGCAAAAATATTATAGAGCGCCACCCTTGAATAAGTGCCGCACTTATTATTCACAACAACACGGCGCTTAATCTAACACCATTAGATGGCATTGTTCAAGCTAAAAACTACTACAGCTTTGGACATTTATTACTCAGTGCTCTGTGCAAGAGTGCTGCCCTCAAAATTGATTTGCAAATTTCCTTCATGGAAACTTAAAGGAGCCTTCAATTTGAAGAAGTGGAAACACTGACTGCAACAAAATGGGGTAACATCCTCATGTTTTGCAAACAAATATATTTCTCTTTGATCTTGACCCAAATCACAATTCTATCCCTAACCCTACTGTGTGTGAAACATGAGGATATAACCCAAAATGACAACTGTTGTGCTGCCAACTTCATAAATATTTTGAGCAAATTTCCATCACATTCTTTTCACACATCCTCTAGCTAGCATAAATTAAAATAACAAACAGTCTAATAACAAATACATATTTTAAATTTTCTATTCCCAACCATCAAAAATTGGCTTGAAATCTGCAAATTGCAACCTGCTAATTTGAGCCCTGCTACGGAGTTCTTGGATAGAAGGCGCTGGATTGGTGCCATTCTCCTTAGCACAATCAGAGGAGCAATTTACTAACTTCCTGAACTTTATACAAGATGGTAGTTTGCTCTTATACTGAAAGTGCATTGGTGGATTGATAGTCAGTACATAATATATTATTTGTTTGACACTAGATCTGAAAGTGTAAACAAATTGTGCCGTCAGACACAATGATTTTCCTCGTTCTTTCAATATAAGACCACATAATTTATTTGAAGGTGGAGTAGCTTGTATGACCAATTCAGGCTACTATATCCACCCAGGCTTTTAGACAAGATGCCGAAACTGGCCGTCCAAAAAATAATGTGTGTGTGGCACTTGAAATCGATTGTCAGATGCTCATAATTCAGCATGATTTTGACAAAAAGCATAGAAACATATACATTAGGCAGCTAACAACTCTCAAAGTATTCAAGAAATGTAACAAAGTTTATAGGTTGCTAATTAAAGGAAATATTTTCTTAGGCCGTCCATGACCGTCTATAAAAAAGTAGCCGTCTAAATTCAAAAGTGGCCGTCCATAGGATGGCCGCATGGCTAAATGCCTGTACCTACCTATATCTACCATCCAGATTGTAAAGAAATAACATGGCAAAACTCACCCTACGGGCTTGTTTTCCCACTGATTATTTCTCGTTCTCCGAAACATGTTTCTATAACTGTATAGAAACACGGAAAATGTTTTCTATTTCTTAAATAGAAATTCTAGTAAAATTGTATATATAAACCCAGTGTCCCCAGTCTGATTTACCACCAACTTTTATAAACAGCAATTTACTCAGATATACCCTCCTAATTTTATTCCATCTGATGCCAAACAATGTTACTCTTTAAGGGGAGAATCTTGCACATTAATAGTTGACATTATAAATTATTTATAATATTAATTTTGCTGGTAGATATGGAGTGTTTAGGGTGTTTACCACTTCCAACAGAAGATCTTGTGGGACTTGATTGATGGCTTTCACAGCAGATGAAAATCCTAGTGATTGAAAATGTATGTTTAAATTCTAAATTCACATTTAATTCAGAATGCTTTGCAAGAAGGTCTATACCTACCATCAATACTTTCCAAAGATTTCAGCACAGACATTTTAACACACCACACATTCGACTCCCCAAAATTCGAATTATTTCAAATTAATGAAATTATTATGCAAAACCAAAGAATGCTTCCATATAAAATATGACAAATTTCACAATGCATGTTCATTTTGTGATACAAGCACCATATTTGCAGGAAGTATAGACTCAACCTCGTACCCAGCGCTAGCCTGCTGTACGCCCAGCAGGCTAGCCCTGGGTACGAGGTTGGTATAGACTTTGATATGACAATAACTTTGAGATATGGAGGCATCTGAAAAATTAATGTCGTCGGCCTAAAATTTGGGTTCTTTTTCATTTCCCTCATTAATTAACAACTATTCGCCGAAGGCGAGGTGAATATCGCCATAGCTTTAGGTGATTATCGCGTATTAATCCGAGGTAGCGCAACCAATCAGCGTTGAGAATTTTCAATAATCACCTATGTAATTTTACTAAACTCCTATATTGTCGAAAAATATAAAATTGCAAGTTCACTTATAGCAAAAGTGATATATTACAGAATCAGAAAGCGTACAAAAAGTTATATAAGACATTTAAGTGGTTACCCCATGACTTTTCAAATCCTTCTTGAGTTACAAGCTGTTAAATACTCCATAATCATATGGAGATGCCTCCATATCTAAAAGTTATTGTCATATCAAACAATCAAAGTCTATACTTCCTGCAAATATGGTGCTTTTATCCGACAAAATGAACAATTCTTGCACTATTAGAAGTAGTGGTACAAGAAAAGTCGTAAAATTAATCTACTTCTTAGATGGGCCGCGGAACTGGGTCACTGTTTTTCAAAAGGAAAAGGTGCCTCTTTTCTGGAGTGAAAGTGCCTTCCGTTTTTCCGGATTGCGATTCCGTTTTTCCGGATTGCGATTCCGTTTTTCCGCGGCCTTTGATCGCCCACCTATGGTCTGCGTGAATGTAATACCGCGCGAATTAATACTTTAGATCGAGGTTTACGCCGAACCGCTAACGTCTACGGGTCACGTGACCCTATCCCGGCGCCTTGAGTTTTCAACGCCAACGCAAACGTTGAACGTCAAAGAGGGGTCTTGCCGTTTGTAATTTCCCAGGTTGGGTTTTTGGGTTTTATATCATACGTGCGCATCATACACGCATACACAGTACTTATTATTCTATCTAGGACGAATTTCTAGTCGAAATATAAATAGTTCATTCTTCGCATTTTGACTCGAACATGATGCGCTTGGAGGAGAAATCAACATGGCGGATCACAACACTTCTTCGTCTTCGGTTAGACTTTAAGACTTATAAAGCGCATTTCACCTCGTTTATCCTTCCGAAAGAACAAGAATTAAGTCGACTTCAAATCTAAAATGAAAATGTTCATCTAAGAAATCAAATCTAAAGTTAGGAATGTCTGAACTGCAAACGGCAAAAACCCAACGTCAAAAACGGGTTAGAGGCTTCCAGTGGTGAACGGTCTCTAATATAAATACAAGATACATAGGTTAGGAGTTGATTAGGAACATTTCAAATTCAAAGGTACCTGGAACTACCTTTTTGAAAGTTTCTTATGGGATGGCGACCGCCCTATGACCATTTTCTCATGCACGCTCGGCGTCCAAATTCTGGAATTATCTATTATTGTATTCAGTTAGGAGCGTGAAAGGGACGCTATGAACGAAACACTTAAATGTTATGAGGCACATTAAATTAGTCATGCACTATATGTTCATGTTTATGATACCAATGATACCAATGAGACGTTGAATAAAATCGGCAGTTACGTGTCACGCATTTATGTTTTCTTGAGTGATCATGATTGATCTGTAGCAACTAGACAAGAGGTACTTGACAGATACGTTTTTAATGCATTTTATCCTATGTGGTTATATCTACTTGTGTTTCACTTCTCTCCACCCTGAAGGCCGGGGTCTGAATTGCTGTATCCATTTTCCACTGGCGTGTAGCTATTAGTTATCTAGTTTTACTGAATCTGATGAAAACAAGAGAAAGATTAGGTAAATGGGAACTGATTAATAATCATTAGACAATATATATAAGGCACACGTGCATCATGTACTTCAGGAGATGAGGCGAAATTTTGGAATGAGGAACTCTTTCACTTTTTGTTTGGGGAATATGGAATTATTTGTTTACTGCTCAACGGAGTAAGGAATGATTTTCAAGATGTGATGTGGAATACAGAATTTTTAAGAAAAACAACGCAAAGAATGCAGAATTATTAAAATTTTGCCCAGAGAATGTGGAATTTCTAAACTCCACTATTCTGCCACATCCTCTGAATGTACTAATACAACGTTTCTCAGTCATCAGTCTATAAATTCAAATATACTGTCACCATGCAAGGCTGTCATGCGTTTTGCTGGCTGCTGCCTTCAAATTTTTCACGTCTTGGCAACTGCGTTGAACGTTCAATTGATCACTGCTAGATAATGTAATTTTGAATTTTATACAAAGGTATTAACAAACAAGTAAGAAATTTAACAGTATATAGCTGACTTCTCGACTTGCATAATCTGTTAATATGCTGGACCTGACCGATTAACCAGCAATTCGCCATTAAATTCTGTGTTTGTTTATAACACGCTTGCAATATAATCATCCTAAGTTTGGTGGTGATATCACCCGTCATTAGATAGACAAGAATCACTTGATATACTTCCTATCCATACTTGATACTGGCATTTTTTCATAAGATTATTTTATCCTTTACCTACTTATGATCCATTTCTCTCCACTCTAGGGGGTTTCAATTGTCTCAACTAGTACTCAATCATCATAGTTTAGTGTTTAATGGACGGTTCATGCACATATATGCACTCTATTATTTAGCTTCTTTTCGTCAATAAATTAAGCTAAAGAATGCCAGAACATTTCTCAAATTCAAATCTGCTTCAACATTTTGCCTTCAAATTGTTTACCGCCAAAGGCCGCGGAAGCATCTGAAAAGTAGGTGGGCACCGCCTAAAAGGGGCACCTATCAGTGGTATATCCAGCGTCATTTTGGGGGAGGTAAAATAATCCGATGGTACAATGTAAAAACAAGCGTTGCAGGTGGGTCCTATGGGATCCCCCCGGGAAAAATTTGGATTTCTAAGGTCTCTGCAACACAATTTCCTGCATTCTGAGGCAACTTTTTTACCTAATCTAAAAGTTATAAGCACATGGATTTTGCCCATTGATTGGAAAGGGGCACTTTCAAACCAGAAAAAGGGCACTTTCATTTCAGAAAAGGGGCACTTTTTCCATTTTTTTAAAAAGTAGTGAGGCACATGCTCCAAGTGCCCCCCCTCCCCCCCCCGTGGTTCCGCGGCCCCTGTTTACCACTAGTTAATTTTCGGAACTGATGAAGTTGTAACATTTAATTGGCATTCCAACTTCCATAATTTAATAGAACGAAATCTTTTCGATCCGAATTTACAAAGAGTGGAATAACGGCAACCAATAATATTATAAACATTTTGCTATATATAATATCCTGGCTTGGCTAGCTATGGTTGAATTCTTGATCGAACTTCAAGTTATATGTTTGTCGCTGAGATCATGCACCCGTCAACGCTTTCCATGAATTGCCTCAAGGATACAAGCTAGACGTAGACCACTCGATCGGGAAATTTCGGTTTAACTTCTTAATTCAAGTGTTATACATTTATCCCTCTGCATTTATCCCATCCGATCCTGTTTACTTCATTACTTGTGATACCTTCTTTCAGCTTTGAGGTGGTCTGAACTGTGTTAATTGATTAGTAGCTATTAGGTAGATCCGTGATGGGAAATTATTCAAATTGACGTCACTGTACTCATAATTAGATAGGCCTATATAATATATGACTTAATGTAAACAAATAAATAATGTTGATTAATTCCAGCATTAGATTGATTTAAGAGACTTTACCTTAATTGGTTTAATTCTTTCCCGTGAATAATCCTATTCGATATAAGATTTTGGTTTTTATTAATTTTTCGCGCCTTCCGGTTGGCCTGTGGGGATTGAATTATTGTAGCGTTTTTTATATAATTTTACTATAAATGTCTTAATAACTTTACTAGTTGTAATCTGTAGGCCTGATATTCTGTTATTGAGATCACGTGCCCACATACTTGTCAGTTGTCATGCAGATATTTTGATCAAGACATGGTCGATATACTGAATTCGTATATATATAAATTCAAAAAAAAGTTTCTACAATTTTCCAACACACGCGATGAATGAATGATGTTTGATTGATTTAGTGAAACAAGTCATCAAATATTTTCCTGTTTGGTGTTACCCTACTAAATATATCTAGACATATACTGTACAATGCAGATGAGTAGCTATAGCATCCACTTAATTAATTAATTGTGCATCAGTCCAGACACTGTAACGTGGCCAAATTACCTTGGCAGACAGTTAAAACATAGTTAATAGAAATACTAACAACTGCTAACTTTACATAGCAAGAGTGCAGGGTGTGGCCATTTTCAACAATGATTTCGAAAGCCTATAAATGATCAATTTTATATATCAATTTGTGGTTAGCGCACTTGCCTTTCACCTCTAAGGTCGCGGGTTCAAGTCTCAGTGAGAACTTTCTCAATGCGACTCGAACCCAGTCCTCAAGTGAAAAGAGTAAAGTCAACGCTCTGCCGAAAGTCGTGGGTTTTCTCCGGGTACTGCGGTTTCCTCCCACAGGGAAAGTTGACAGGGTGGGTTAGGTAAAAGGGCCCACAGTAATTGGCATATGCTGTTGTGGTGACCCTGCCCTAGTTGGCGAAGCTAAATAAAATCTCAATCCCTTCATAAAATTAAAAGGCACAAAATAACTTGTCACAATTTTAAACCCTGATGCTGGCATTGTTCCTCGCGGTTGGCTGGTTGCTGATGCAGTACCCGGCCGACATCAATTTTCGCTTCTTTGATGTTTTCCGCCACTCTTGCCTAATTTCCTTTATATATAGGGAAAATTCAAAAATAAGATTCGTACAGGGGTTGTGTGAGAAAAAAATCTTACAAGTTTAAGTTTTGTCTTTACTTTCGGACGAACATAATTGGTATGAATCACGGCATGTTGTCAAAATATGAGTTAAACTTGCATGATTCGTATCATGTAATGTTTTATACTTTTGTTAAGTTTGCAATGTGCCAAAATCTGGAATAGAAGGCTGCATGGAGTGTATTGTGCTTTCTAGTTTTTTACTTCATAAATGAACAGCTGACTTAAACAGCAATAAACAGGAACTTCTTTTCCTTGTTTCATGTGTAAGTCTGTACACACTTAGTTAAATATCACATTCGTATTTGGTCACCATATTTATGATGATATGCTGAACAGAACGTTTGGGATTCTAAAATACACTTCTGTTATTTAGAATAACCGTTTGTCCCTTCTCTGAAGAACCACACTTCATCTAACAGCTAACACAAAGTGGTTTGCCGACACTATTATTGCACACATTTTAAGTGATAACAGAACATGAAATACGGTATTTCATTTCAATTTTAAAATATAATAACTCCTTTACCCTTTTCATTTTATTAAATTGAGACAGTTTCTGTGTTTTTGCATTGCTGTGTTCCTGTGTTTTTGCATTGCTGTGTAAAATTGCATTTCTAAATTGAAATATGTCAATTTGACTTGTCGAGAAAAATTTAAATATGAGGGGAAAAATTTCATGCGGTGGTCAAGATTATAAAAAAATGGTATGTAGAAAGCAATTTTATAATGTCTTTTTGTGAATAATTTCTAGACAGCTTTTAAGTACTGGTGAGCACCTTGCATGATGGGACATATCCGGTTTTTTTGTGCTCGCCAAATTTGGACTACTTATGTTATTATTTCAGTAAATATTTTTGCTAAGTCCATATTGCAGTTGAAAGATTGAATTATATTGTGTGAAAAAGGGTGGGTGGGAATAGAAGCAAATGCCAACACATTCAGTTTCATCTTAATTGTTGACTATTTCCATGACCAGTTGTTAACTGGACTCACCGCCAGTGCAATAATGTTACTGTTTTCAATTTCCATATATATTTATCCAATATATAACAACTATTTTGTCGAGAAAATTACACTACTGTCTTCAAATTCGCTAACATACTTTGTAAATTGCATTATTGTTATTGTTCTGTTTGTTCTTATTATTCAAAGTCAAAGCCAGGCAACATTCTCAAATGAATCCAAATTAGAGTTCTGAACCCGAAAATAACCGGCCTAGGGGGTTCAGCATACTGTATAGAAATTGGTTGTCACATTATTTTCCGATTAGTAAACACATGACTATAATTAAATCAATCAGCCATTCACTGTTGTAACACAAGAATATAAACCGACGCTTACCAAAATCAACCACAAATTTCTTTCAAAAGTTGGCATTATTGTCAGACTAAACTCACTACAGTATAGTTGAAACAGTCTACTTTAATACAGATTTAAACTAGAGAGCACTTAAAGACTACACCCCCGCCAGCAAATTAAGTGAAGTAATCATCAGCCCTGGAATTCAAGGCAAATATTTGTAAATTTCTCATCCAATTTTCATCCAAATGGAACCAAAATGTAATCGACTTGTCCTTGCCCTTGGCCTATAGTCGTTAGCTCCACAAATTTTCGTATTAAAGTGTTTGATATTTTTTAGTTAAGTGCTAAAAGACAAACACACACACAAACAAACTCAGGTGAAAACTGTTAAACGTGCATGCCATGTATAAGTAGTTGCTAATTTAGATGAAACAGAATGTGTTGGCATTTGTTTCATTTCCCACCCACATTTTTTTCACACAATATAATTCAATCTTTCAACTTGAACTATAAGGAATTAGCGATAAAGTTCATAATGAGTCCAAATTTCTCCACTTTCTATAAATACTGTTCATGCATTATGTGTACCTGCTGTACTGATACTATACGCATAGGCCTAGGAAGTAACTTCAAGTTGGAAGGGCACATTTTCTTTATGGCACCTCTTCTATTAGAAAAAAGCACTTTTCCCATTGTTTTAGCTGGAGAAAATGGTACTTTGAAGAAAACTTGGGGGGTGGGGCACGTTTCCCCTATGCCCCCTGGTTCGGTTCCTACGTCACTGCTACTACCGACTGAGAGAAAGTTATAGAAAGTTAAAGAGAAAAATATTGCACAATTTTCAATATTCAACTAACCTCAAGATGGCTGAAAATCAGACTTAACCATTGAATATTCATACACATGCAACATAGATATTCTGTACTTATATAAAATGATATATAATGAAAAACATATTTTTACGATGTTTTCCGTAATCCAACGTCCAATAAAAATATCGGGCGGGCGGGCCCTGTGTACGAGGTTGTCCAACGTAAACAATTTCAATTAAACAAGTTGAAAATTCCCAGTATAAAAAGTGAAGTATACAGTATTTATTACTGACTTACTGTACAGTAAATATTAAGTAACAGGATATTTTGATGAGACAACAATCACAGCATCACACGAAATATTGCGGTCAAATTTCTCCTTCTTCCCAAGCCAAGTTCCATGTTACGATCTCTGATTAACAACTTTTGGTAATTTATTAACGATTACACAAACTCAACATTGAGTTTGTTGAGTTCGAGGAGCGGGGGGTTAAATAGGGCAAGATCAACGTTGTAACATGAAAAAATCTGTCTCAACAAGTTATTTCTAAATTCTTAGATTGTAGTTCTATAAAAGGATGTTTTAACTCCCTGTAGAGGTCTTCGCCGTCTTCCCTCTACCTGTAGTGAACGTGGGAAGATTTTCTTATCTGAAATCAATCAAACCATTTACCGCCAATGGATTTATGACTATATTTAGTGAAAATCAGATTAAATCGAAAGATGATATACTATAGTAGCGAATGAGTAAATGCAGTATAAAATAAGACTATATGGGTGGCCAGGGTGGTTTCAATAAGCCCGTTACAGAACAGCAGATCGATCAACTTCAGAAGTGTTGATACTTATGGGAGCATGAAAATCCAGTCACTCAAATCTCTCTCTTTTACTTTGTCACCAAATAAAAGCAAACTACATGAAAGGAATTAACAGATTATCGCTCTGAATTGACTGCAGTGGACCACCATGTTTCTTGTTGCACGATATAGTGCTGTGTGAAACGCTATGTTTTGGTCAAAATATTTGAACTACTTTTAAAAACCTTCGAAAGGAATAACTTACTTAATAAAAAGCTAATTTAGACATGCCTTAATCTGTATGAGACAAATCTAAATAATTGAAATAGAATAATGTAAAAGAAATTAAAGAATCAGTATTCACCAAAATATACGTGATTTAAGTAAATCTACATATTGTGAACTTCCCATGATGTCATGTTATCTGACGTCACGCTCGAAGTAAATATCCGGCCACAACTCAGCAAAATTTTCTTAAGTAAACAGAATTGCATCCCAGAAAATTTAAAACATCTGAAACATGCAAGTTCAACCATGGTTCAACTCACGCCATCTGCTCCACATTTTCCCAATTAGGTTATAGTTACCATTCATGCCAATAGTCCAGATTATGATCAAAAGGAATTATTCATATTTAAATACTTTGTCGTCTTTGAGGATAATTGTTTGATAGGTGAAAGAAAAGTACTGATTTGGTGTTAGCATGTGAGAACATTTCAAAAAATGAGAATTTGAAGTTCAGTTTCGTACCAAACAAGGACACAAGAAAAAGTGAGGAAGTGATTGGCTGCGTTTTATAAACCATTGTGCCTGCATGTTGTTGTGCTTATCTCATCCCGGTATACACGAGTAGATATAGATTAAATAAGTTTAAGCATTGGGCCATTGGCACAAGAAAAGGAACAGATTATTTTTTCTTTCTGCTCATGCTTGTGCTTTATTATAGTTTCACGCTGGTGAAATATCCTCGTGTTTGTATGCTCGCATACTCACCTCTAGATTAGTTTTTCTTGATATTCAATATGAAATAAAATAATAATAGAATGAAACAATACTGGTATATGGTGTATATGCTATAAAACGTCCAAAAAAGGAAATTTGGATTCCCGCCCTGGTGCACATTTTCCGAATTACTAAATCTAATAAGGCTTAGTTGACCTTAGTTATCACTGATTCATGTAACCTACGTCATATACTTCTCATGGGCGCAAAATGGGCTATTTAAGCAATGTTTTCGATTTAGTCTCGGCTGTCGTGAGCACTAGACAATCATTGTTACCGATGTGAAATAGACAAATAGTGGGGATCTTTTTTGTCTTTTGCGTGCTCTATGCTAATCCGCGTTTACTGATTATGGAGATACATCGCCTAGCAATCTACCTTTCCATGCTCGCAACCAAAGCATACTTTGAACAAAGAATCTTTCATAGTGCAAACCAGCCTTTCCAGACCCTAAGCCTCTTGTCTCTAATTCTCCCAGCATTTTCTGGAGAGCCACGCCAATTCGTGACGGTGCTATAATTTAACGCAAATAATCGGAAACCGCGGCCTTGACCCCGGTGATCACCTTCTAATTTCACCTTCAGCGAAATTAGTCACTATGCTATCTTTAATTGATCAAAGAGCACGATATCTCTATACAGAACAGAAGAGTAAGCAAATTTTTAGTGTCGTTATAAAAATATCCCGTTGTTATTTATAACAATGTTGTGCATAAATTCTATTATACAACGTGGTTTGTTTTATGCTTTCCTCTTAAAAATAGACGATAGATTCAGTATCCAATGGCGCGACAGTTATCTTTAGAACTTCATAATCTAATCATCTTTTCATCCCCTTCAAACGTTGTTTCTTTTTGGGATGAACTTGAATGATAATGGCGAGGATTAATTTGATTTATTGTGATAACAGAAATTAATGCCAAATCAAAATATGAGGGCAAAGATAAGCTGGGTCATCAATTAGCCATACTCAGATACCTTCCTTTGAGTTGTGGCTAATTAGAGACCGTTTAATTATCTCATCAGTTATTAATGTTCGGATGTTATTAGAATTAGACTGGATTGAACTTGTATTGTGTTTTTCGTATTGATATAGAAATTTATTGCTTTAATAATATGCTATATATTTCAACATGACGTTATAGTTCTAATGTTTAGCAGAAACACATTTCTCCGTATATTTAGTCCAGGATTTATATGGCTATTGTCTGACAATGTTTAATGGGCTTCAATTTCTAAACAACGAGTTGCCAGGCTGCCAGCCTCGACCAGTTTTCTTTTGAGTAGATAAATACTTAATTAACATACTTAGGTATTCACTAAAAGCTGGCCACTGAACGCCAAAGGGGTTTTCTAGGAATTGATCATTGGGAAAGAAGACATCATGATTGTCAATGGCTCAGTGGTAAGAAACATTGAATTACGCTGTGGCTCTGATTCTGAAGAGGCCTTAATAGCAAGTTAAATGCCGGTATAAAGAGGCAAAAAAGGCGACTGAAATTACGGTCCCAAACTGCTATGATAGTATTAAATATTCTGAAATTGTCTAGTTGATATGATGGAAAAAAGCCAAACAATGAGTAACTTGATTTTCGTTTTCATAAAATGCTCGGTATACATGTCAACTTAAACCCGAACAAAGCGCCATTGTTATAAGGGAAACGCTTCTTTCAAGCTTGAAAAGTTTCCGGCTTCAACCTGTAGCCATCTGGAAAATACGATCCACTATATTTCACTTACACCAGTGATCGACATGTACCGTGCCGAAAACATCCTGCATGCATACATACACACATACAGTTATTCAGCTCACTTCCCATTAATATTGGGGCTTTTTGAGTGAGCGATTACATGAAGTATGTCGCTTTCCTATCAAATGACGTACATAGCCTACACTATTTATTTTTACAACAATTGTGATATTACTTTTCTAATCTGTATATCCTAACCCACCCAGTCAACTTCCCACGACTTTCGGCAGAGCATTGACTTACCCTTTTCAAATGAGTGTGATAAGTAAAGTCCCCAGCATGCATTCGACGGAGACTACCAATTTTCAGAATCGGTCCGGTATACACGCCACAGCGACTAAAAAGACTGGCCTAGTGGCCTTGCTGCAAGTTAGTCGTGTTTATTCAGGATGCCGGTTCTTGACCCTAACCTAAAGAGCTGGCAGTGAATGATCAGCTTATTGAGCACAACGCCGATATCATGAATAATTACTTTATGGTTTTTGACGCATTCACGACTAATGTTGCATGCAGCTGTTCATACTCTACCTGCATGTTTGTGTACTTACATTCCTATTAAAAAATACTTAATATCTGAAATATCTGTAATATCTAAAAATCCACTAACATTACCGTATATGTTATGTTTTGAATTTCCAAGGGTGTTGGCAATATTTGAAGGGTGTGGGGGCTTGTTTGAGAATCCTCTTCACTCTGAAGACAAAATATTGAACGGTGCCGTTTCATGTAACTCTGTTTTCATGTTTCGGTTATTCCTTTGTCGATGATATTTTGATTTGAAGTTCATTAATTGGTTTGACATACTGTCGGTGACTTGATCAGCTAAACTGATTATGAAGCATGCATATATACTGTAATAAGTGCAGTCTAGTGCATATGTCACTTGCATGGGTATGTAGTCTCACATTCCTAATAAGAATGTAATTCTCATGTGTGTATTCAGAGCTGCAAATCCCCAAAACATGACCGTACATGTTGTGTTTTTAGTAAATTTTCAAGGGTCTTGGCAATATTTGAATTAGGGTGTGGCGAGGTTGTTTGAGAATCCCTCCACTTCAAATGACAAAATATTGAACGACATTGAAATCCCCTTGAAGTAACTGACTATTCATTCATATTTTTAAGTTCTTGAAAAAGATGCTCTGAAGTACGTGCTCGAGCACTGCTCTTACTGCTCAAGAGAAGTGCATGCTATTTAGTGTATTGACCCACATATATATATATTGCCATTTATAATTACAAATCTCATTACAATATCTCTTTCCTTCAAATATCGATCAGTCTGAAATGGTTAGCCTTGTCCCTATAGCAGTACAGCACTATAACTAGCTTTTATCCGTGCCTTTTTCAAACATGCACTCTGCCTCTGAACAGTCATAGCTCCTATATTCAGTCACTATATCACAATCACTGGTTATAAATCAATGGCAAACTATGTCGTAGTTATCCACCCTATATTATTCGGTTTCGGGCAAACCAGTATTAAACATTATTGAACAATTGCCATGAAATTAACAGCATGTTACTATTAATTGTTTAATTGGTTTATTAAAACAGCAGCATTTCGGTCTCATTATTGCAAAATTCTTTTTCTGGAATCTATTCTAGTTAAAGCCTGTGTCTAGATATTTACCTGCAAAATGCACGAACGCGGGCATCGAAAACTGTTTTGATGCCGGGGCATGCAGTGGAAGCAATTACTTTGCAACAGGCTGTTGCAGTAATTATACTTGATTGGTCTGCCGGTTAAAATAACTGCTTCCTGGCTAGTTTTATCATAGTCTAACATTATTTTTCTGTTCGGTGTCTAAAATCAGTTATATGCATGTGGGATCAAACTGATGGTTCTAGGGAATGTAACAACCACAGCCATCGTGAAATCACGTATGAGGGGTGACGGAACCACCGGGGCTGTAAGCGCACGCTTGCCTTCGTTGCCCATCGCTGACGTTGGACAACGGAGACATGCAAGGGCAGTACCTTTTCTATGAATTTAATAAGCAAATATGTGTTGGTTCATAATAGTAGAAAATGATAACTTATCTTGAACAAACAAAACCTTCGCTGATATTGTTCATCGCTACCTAGTACAGCGAGAGGCAAATCACTCGAAAAATGTGTACGAGATTTTTGGACTTCGGAACTAAGTCCGGTAATTTTATAGTTGCACTTTTTGGGAATTTGTCAGACTTTTTTGTACGAAATAAAACAATATTTTCCGTATTGTTTTAAACGTTCTGGTCGTGCTGTGTAGCAAAACGCAATCACATCCGCTTTACGCGAATAATTGATAAAAAATTACAAGAAATACTCGTACTAGAGCACTCTTCAGAATCCCTATTTTACTTCGGGATAAAATTACATGAAGGAGATTACGTATTTATGAGAGCAATTACTAATGAATTTGTCATCACTCATGACAATTATGGTTTCCGTATATTCGCATTATTTAATACCTTGCTCTGGAATGTTTACTCTTGTCTGAAACCAAATCATCTCCGGGGAAAATAACGCACACACGCCAATTTGAAACACTAAACAAATATTTAGCATAAATCTTGACAGAAAAATATGGAGGATTATGTAACAATCAAATTTATCAATCAATCAATCAATTAATTAAGGCTGGAATAAATTATGGCATTTATTAGTAAATAATAAAACGAACATCCTGCTTGCCATAGACAAACTAATATCGCGATAAATATAATTGGGAAATAACTGTTTTCGCGTGACATTCATTCGTTTGCGGTTTTTCCTTCCTGTATTTTTTTATGTTTGCCAAAATATTGAAAGCTTAATTTAAAATATGCATAATATTGGTGTCAGTTTTTTAAGACCCAATTGAAATGACTGGCTAAAGTGCGCAATGGCGAAACTTCCTTTCATTCTGAAAATTCTTTTCACACCAAGAGCGCCTTTGAAAATTGACACCAGTGTTAAGTTGAGCATCTCGACTCAGAGGTGAGCGATGATTAACACAACTCTGTGCGCACCTAACATATCCGCCAGGTCACACCACACTATATTTATCAGAGCACCTACATCAACGGAGGATCAAGTTCAAATTATAGGCGCAAGTACAGACGCCATTTTAAGACGGCTTCGGCTGCTTGTCTAGCTTGAAAGGATATATTGATGATTTGAAGTCATGCTGAAATCGCAAGGAGAAACCCTATCGTTAATCACAATCCTTCTAGTGGAATTACTGATAAGAACAGAGGTAAGGAAGATCAGTTTCATCATAATGCGGGAGCGTATTCGCCGTCATAACAGCGCGAACACTTGATGCAAACATTTCATTGTGTTGCATGTTTGAGCAAACATTCCCCTAACCTAACACTACGATAAACCAAACTCATTCTGAATTACATCACCTCGTCAATGTACTTTAACATCAAACTGTAAATCTCAAAGATAAACTTAAGTTTACTGAACAACTTTGATAATTCAATTACGGCATCTTTCAGTTGAAAATCACGTCAGCGCTTATAATCTGTTTAGTTCGAAGCTTCGAATCTGCGTCAACGAGGCTTGCTTCCTATGTGCAATCCCTAAGACACGTTTGAGCTATGTAACTGGTATGATTTAATATAATAAAGTTGATATTATAAAGATATATGTAGTCCATATAAACAGTCTTCAACGCAAGGCTACGTGGGGACCCGATCATTCACGGCTAACAGGAACATGATAATGTATTAGATCCAGTACATTCGCCCTATTCATCTAAACAAACATTCAAACCATACAGTCTACTTCGTGTTATGCTATGTGTTTTATTATTTGATATTTTAACATTTTCCTCTGTCGTAATATTGAATGTTCCTATTGAAACGCAACACCAGTCTACAGAGGGAAGGCCCCCTGATGTTATGAGATAAACTAATAAACATGCACGCGAAAATTGCTGATTTTTAATCGCTGTTGTTCAAACCAGCGTTGACACTATTTAACCGTTTTATTATACTCGTTGATATACGAATCATTCACATATATAATATATCCAACTGTTTCTCCTGAATTCAAGTGTAATATTTCCAATTTAGTATTTTGTACATTACATGTTTTTTGCTTTATGCCTATACTCTGTAGTCGAGACCTTAAAATAGAGAACAAAATATAATCCAAATAGAAGTTCCAAACACAAGTTGAAATTCTCGGTTTCAACTAATGTTTCGGGAAGGTTGAACAAATCTTCATGAACTTATGGCTAAATCTGAGGAACGATTGAACGAAAGCGCGAATGTTGAAGTAATTTTACTGGTGAGTTCAAACGATGATAGGGAAAAGCATTTGCCAACAACACGTATGCGCGCTAGGGTGCATATACGTGGGTGCTAGTGGAACTACTGATAAGAACAGAGGTGATATGCGCATGCCGTTGTTTGCTGAATCGTGTGCATGCTTTTTTCACATGCCTTTTCTCTCCAGTAGTCCAGTTTGTATACTCAAGACTACACATATTGAAACTACATGAACATCCATAAAGCAGGCCATAAACTGCAGGAATACAACATAATCTGTGCTTGCCAAGGACAAAAAAGAAATAACTTTTTTTGAAATTTCTTGTATTTCTCTTATGCTATGCCTTTGAGTACCAGGTTACGCTTATGTCGGCGAAGCATATAAGAGTTGTGTCGACTGTAGTTGTTCCCTTTATATTCTCTTTGTATATGTGAACCATGCATGCAGGCGCAAAATTGAAGATAATTTTTGTTATTCTTTTTCATAGTATATATGAAAATGAAATAAACCCAAGGCATGTTAGCTTCTTATTTACTAGGATACAAGCACACTGTTACTGAAGAAAAGCGGGAAAGTGACATAAAAAGAAAATGTTATTTCTATCTATTACCAATGACTTATATTAAACAAGCGATGCTTGTGCCATGCTGGTTCACAAGTATATTTATTTTCCTAATATGTTTATGCTTGTTCTTTTTGCTCATTTATCGTGCGAACCTGTATTGAGACTAACGTGTTACCACGCGAGAGAAATGTCTTGAATACCGGCTTTTCTTCTAAGACGAATATCCGACTACGTTAAGACCAAATATTCGTTTCTAAATTTCCAAATTTGAGGAAACGCCGATTTAGAAGAGATGCACTTGGAATGTTTGATGCAAAACATAATCCCTTCGAAGCACGAGTCGGTTCCCAAAACAGGAAGAATAAAGAAGCCATTGTGTCTGCCAAGAAGTCAAGAACGTTGTTTACGTTGCAGATATAGCTCTTGTTTAACGAAAATGCCAGCCCGGTCTTTTAGTGCATTATATAGTGTCATGCATTGAGGTTTTTTTTAATTTTCGGTTCACAGACATTGTGAGAGCTCGGGATCCAGGATCCTGAGGAACATTTGCCTTAGCAAGAAGATCGAGGAACGCATTTTACTTATTTAACATATATACTTATACATAACATAATTACACATACTTATTTAAGGAATAATATATAATTATACAAAAAATATATATACAGCTAATTCAATTGACGTTGTCCCTCTGAAAGTCAAAAATCACAACCACAAAAACATTGACCCTTTTGAATGCGAAAAGCACAATGGACTTGCTTATGTCTCTTTCTTATAATGCTTCTATTTGTTTGTAGCATTTTCATGCCCCCATAATTCATTCTCGATTGCAGCATATGCTGGTATATGCACGTCCACTGTGCTTTTCGCGCTTAAGAGGACGAGCTATATAGGTTTGAGGTTTTCAGTTTTAACTTTCAAAGGACAAACTTAGTTGAATTAGCTGTACACTGTAAATTTGAAGGAGTAAATCAAACTCCAAAACGATGACAGAACAACTCTTTCGGATCAGAAATACAAATATGTCTAGTCAGATACTGAACAAACCGGCTAAAAACATGCAACGTCATTGTTACAAAACGTGTTTTAGGTTCCCTAGGTTGAGGCCGTGAAGGGGCATGCATGAATATAAAAATATATATAAAATATAAAAATAATATGTACGAAATAAAACGTATTATATGATATAATCATAAGGTACAGATTTAGGAATAATACTATGTTTACATGCATCCATGTTGTCAACTGAAGGCGTTTTGAAATTGAACAATTGTACATCAAAAGGTTGCTGCATGTATGGTTATATATTACACTATACGCTCAATATTCGGCGCGACACGGATAAAAATGGTACCAGTACCAAATTTATCCGTACTAGGACTACCTAATTTGGTACGGGTACCATTTTTATCCGCTCCGTGCCAAAAATTGAGTCAACTAGTTTTGATGAACAGCTATATATATATAGGTTATAGTTAGGTTCTCAGTAATATGCGCAAGCGATAAGTTTTGAAGGCAGCACGTTTAATATATATTTCCACCGTATGCGTTGGGTCATCGTAAGTACCATCGTAAAGCCTGTTTCCATTCCAAATTATCCTAACAAAACGTGGCGCATTTCTTTGTTTTGAAAGCAGAACTTATGACATTGAGAGAAAAGAAACGCTACGGCACGTTTCGATACGGTTGAAGTGGAAACATGCATGTTGTAATCGCATAATTATAATAAGGTATATATAGGGAAGTAAAAGTATTTGGCTATACCCCAAATTTGGCTTCGGTATACGTTTCTCGTGACGGGCACCAACGGCAAGGAGAAATTGATTTTAAAAGTCAGAAGACTAGCGAGACCAATAGTTTTTGTAGAAAGAAACATGATTTTGTCAATTATACAAAAAAAAACACCCCAAAAACGAAGCTTGTTAGTCTGACCGACAAGGAGAATTTTGCGTTCGTTTGTTTTGAAAAGTGGAAAGAAAAAGAAAGCGGCCTTTTTTCTGAAAAGGATTTATACATGAACTATATATTTTCTAAGAATGTTCGTGATAATTTTTAAGTGATCGTGAAAGTCTTTTACATCATTTAGACAATTTTACTGATCGCAAAATTTGCCTATTTATGGACATGCATGTTTTTTACCACTAACATGTCTTACGGTATTTTAATTCTATCATAAACATCTTAAATGACTCTATGATCTGAAAAAGACCTTTAAGTGCAACATTAAGCCTATTCAACTCTCTGAAAAGTATGCTAATTACCAATAATCCGGTCCATGCTGATCCAAATTTGGTAGTCTGTCTAAAAAACGATTGGAAGTATATTTATCATTTATGCGATTTAAAACATCATCAAAAGTGCATGCGTAAAAAATGCAGATACTGCGCAATCAATTTTGACTAGGTGCATCGTAAACTGATTTGAATGATGTTTTTCGAGCATAAATACTCATTGTTCGTATATTATTTTCTTCTGAATATACCATCCCTAATCCTTTATTTAATCGGCTACTTTGTAATGTTAAATTCATATACGCGGATCTAAGATGCTGGTACGTCCCAAATAATGTCAGAATAATACCCTATTTTAAACTACAAGACTGTGTTAATCAGTGCAATAACTATAATCCACCATGCATGCAGTACTAGTCTGAGAGTGTAAAATTCAAAATTTCACTCATGCATGCAGCTGTCACAGAAATAGATGCGAGTTAATTAAAGTATAGTATGTAGAAATATTAATTTAAAAGCCTCTTTGCATTCATACAATAACAATTTTTGGGTACGTAAAGTAGAGTAGGAACAAAGATACATGATAAATCATTTTTCATGGTCACTGTAAATGTCATAATGACAATTTTAGGTAAAGAAAACTCGGACACAATTCGTGGCAACCTGCATGCATATCCAAACCGACCAAACTATAGTTTATATATACGTAGCCAAACTTCACTGAGAAGGCACAAGAAATTATTGTAGTAAAGATCGGACTTGGTAATATATATCATGAAGAATTATAGTGTTGTCTGTTGAAGTTCTTGTCCCAAACACAATTTTGGCAATTTCGTGCACAGCCGCAGATGCTTCAAACTATCTATCCTTGACTTAGTATATCATATTGGAAAGAAGTGGACTAAGTAGCTGTATATTTACTTTTCAATCTATAGTCACGGATAAAATTGAGCTGCCTGCCAAATGCTGAAGTGGCAGGGTTTTTTTAACGTGCAGTTCTACACAAAATGTGCAGTTGTGCAGTTGAAAAAATACGAACTTTCAGGATATGGATATTTGTTGTAATCGAAGGAATGAATGGAATACATATAGCTTCAATAACAAAAGCAGTACCATGCAGAATATTTATTTTCTCATAACAAACTTAACAATATAGTTTTTGTTGACAATTTTCAGCATCGTTTCTATTTGTAGGGATGAGAATCAGTTAATGAAAGTTTATTAACAAGAAATAATATACCACATACTTGTTAGGTCCCTTTTCGTTAATGCCCCCCCCCCCCCCCCCACTAACTATTTCTTAAAAAAGGCCCTGACATGTTGTGGCAGTATGACATGCAAAATGTGCATGCAGTTCTAAATTTTTCTTAAAAAAACCCTGTGAAGTGGCTTAAACAAGAAACCTCGTCAAGCTGTAAAAATATACCAGCACTCCAGCAGTGAATAAATCACAAAGTGGCTTAAATATAAGAACTATAAAAAACTTATATATCCGCATTCTATACAGTTTACATTAAGAAAAGCTTAAGATTATGGCCGATTAAAAATCTAATGCGTGTTTTTATAGTTTATAAACAATGGCGCATGCCAGTGTTTTTATTTTCAGATAAATTTAAGTCTGCTTTGCCTGAGGACTTGTTCGCAGAAACAGGGAATTCTATTGTTTAAATAACACAGCACATCACAGCTCAACATCCACCATGACAGAACATGGAAAGTATACATCAGAGCGATGGTTACACAGACATTGTACCGCATGCCATCTATATGAAGATTGGTTATACAACACATATCTTTTTGTTTATGTTGTTTTATATAATATCTTTAGTTATTAAATTGTCGTCATTTAATTGGCCGATTATGATCACATGATATTGAATAAAAATTTCCATTTTACTGACCGTTCCATCTTTCACCTCATGAAAATATTCTTACAACTGATCAACATTTATTATTTGTATAATATATTGTCATGCAGATATCTACCGTACATAATTATTCTAATAATGAATGTTTATGAGTGCAATGGTAAGAA
The DNA here is from genome assembly GCA_016169945.1 of Trachythela sp. YZ-2020. Taxonomy (NCBI): domain Eukaryota; kingdom Metazoa; phylum Cnidaria; class Anthozoa; order Malacalcyonacea; family Clavulariidae; genus Trachythela; species Trachythela sp. YZ-2020. The sequence goes on from JADLSH010000391.1 coordinate 1,569,213, forward strand.
TTTTTCATGAGGCAAAAGATGGAACTGTTCTTTCAACGTGGCGACAGCGGAGTTGAAAGAACATTCCATTCTTCACGGAATGAAATTATTCTTATACCATTGCACGAATGAAAACAATCATTATTTGTTTTCAATTACACCAAAATAGATCATTGTTATTGAATGACTTATTGAGTTTATTAATTATTATAAAATATATAGATATTCAAAACAGTCCCAACAAACAACATTGAATCTAATGCAATCCGCGGAACCGTGCAATGGAGCAAAACGTACAAAATGTACAAAATATATAGTACAAAAATCCACGGCTGCATCAGTGCGAATATGTATAAAAAATGTAACAAAGGCCTTCTTCTGTTATGACTTTAAATCTGCACTTTCAAACCGCAGGATTTAATGCATTTTCGAGGACCCCATTGATTGCTCTGTACTTTAATAGCAAGCACTTAGCCTTGGCGGTTAACCAAATAATAAGTGTTTTTTTCTGAAGACAGTGACATGGTGTAGATGGTTTTTTATAGATTCACAAGAGTAGTGTTGTCTTGGAACGATACCAAAGGAAGCTAACAAAAAAAGTATTCAAAACCATAATTCAAAGACGATTTCAATCTCTAATTATTTGATTTACAACATTTTGAAAACCAAATTCATTAATCATGGATTGACCATAGACATAGTGCATTGTAATTTCAATATGACGTCATAATTGATGCAAATGTAAATTTACTGAAGATAATGGTCCATTTCTAGTTCAGCAGTGTGATAAAAATCCATTGCCTAGCGCAAAAGGCTTTGAAACACTCCGCACTCCATCTTTTCTATGGTGACTGGTCAATGTTTCTTTGACAATACTGAACTCGATATCTCAATGGTAATCTTTTTTCGGAGATTCTTAGATTTCATTAAGCTCCCTTTTTGTCTGAGGTTTGTTTATGCTTGTCAAATATATGTCAATCATGACTGGCACTTTTTCTTAATTTCGGTAACGATCATCTCGTAAAGTTCTTCTTCTCGTCTTGACTATATATTATTCACTACTCTCAATGCGAGCGCAAGTAAACACATAACAAGGAAAGTCTACAAACAGCAAAACAAACAGGGCATGGAATTGTGTAACATATATCTCTACTTTAACTATAATCGAAGGCATTTGTTTACAGGCACGTTTTGCCAGGGCCTCTTTTAAGAAATCGTTAGTGGGGGCCATCATCGAAAGGGGACGTAACAACTAGGTGGTGTATTACAGGTGTGGGATGCTGAAGGGGGGTCTGGTCCTCCCTCAGAAAATTTTTGTATTCTTGAGTCTCTGTGGCTTGATTTCCTGCATTTTCAGAGACAATTTTTGATATATCCCATCTAAATGTAGCCAGGTTTTGTTGCGAGAATACCATAACTTTCCTCTAAAGGACAAAAGGGACCTTCACTGGGGGAGCCAAAATAGCTTACTGGGGGGGGGGGCTAACATGGGGCTTGGGGGCTGTGGCCCCTCCAGTACATTAGTTAAAAGAGGCCCTGCGTTTTGCTACATGTGTTTTTGAAGCCAATTGCTCGTTATGCAACAAATGAGAAATTATCAAATTAATGCAATTTAATACTATTAAAGCAATTTCAAGATTTGTTACCTAATAACGTTAAATTAACAACTGTCTGGTATGTACATCAACTGTCAGTAAACAGAATTTAATCTGACAGTCTATTATGATTTGTTCAATCCAAAGTACGAAGTTCAATCCAAAGTTACAAAAGCAAATTGTTTGTTCATTGAGATCATAACATTGGAATGTATCGCAAATACGAATTTCATTTTCCGAATTAAAATTACTAAATTCGGAAAACCTGTCATTGTCATTGATCTATATATATATGGAAATACTGAAATTGCGGTCCAAATAACTGCATATGCAGTGAGAATTGAAAACTGTTTGCATGAAGACAGAAAAACCCTTTTCACCGTTCTGCAGCCATATTACATATTTTTATCTAGTTGAAGAACTGCCCAAAGGCAAAGAAAAGTGACGTTGATGAGCTAGCTTATAGAATTCTTTCCAACGCCGCCATTCGATCATTCGAATTTTGTCGCAAAGTTTGAAATTTTTTGTCAAATATGACAAAAGAATGTGATATAAAGAACTTAATAGAAGCTGCAGCAGAGTCAGAGATGAAATTATAAACAACACATTTTCCCGTTGACAACATTCAAATACACTTAGGCCATGACCTGCGACTGTCGCCAAAATGAAAAAGAACATGGGTCAAAAACACATAACAAGCTCCAATAATTTATATATACTATATAGTGCTGAAATGTGCAGTCTTGTGCAGTCGCAATTCTAATTTTATCCAACATATAGCGAAAATCTCAACATAATATTATGTTCGTAATGTAAACTATGTAAAAAATTCTTAACTGGCAAAGTTACCGCCAGCATGCATGAATAAGGCGGGAATATAACCCACTTATCAGTTTTTAGTAAATAATTATCGTCAACAAGTACAGACCAGTCTACGAAAGCCAAAAAGGCATACCATAGAATCTTATCAAGTTTGGAACATTAAGACATTAAACTATATATATAGGCCCTATAGTCATAGAAATTACTATTTACATGAATTCAAATTCACATTTTGTTGCTGAAAACCGACAATTGTTGAACTAGAAGTAGAGGATTATTGCTGAAATCCCAATTTGGCAAGTTCTTAAATGTTCCATGAAACTGGGAAATATAAAATTCAAAACCGGTATGGGCTGTTGTGTTGACAAATGGAAAATGGATATTCTCAGCTTAGTGAACATTTTTTTACCAAATTAGGATGAATTGCCGTAAAAAGTAAACGGTTTCTTATTTTTTTAGCCAAACTGTAAATTGACATGTTTTGTAGTGTCGCGTGTCAAATCTATTATACGTCTTATAGTTGCTTTCGTCAATCGTCATTCTAAATTCATGTTTACTTCAAATCTCGCCTTACAGACACATCTCTAATACGGACAGTTTCTGTTGTCCCGACAAAATTAGCATTGAATTTATTTAAAATGACCTCTCTAATACGGACAACGGACTTTAAAGTGCTTATATCACAAAAATTTTTGATTTTCGAATAGAGAACAAAAAGTTAGTTTTTAATAAGTTATTTTACAGTCGCAAATCGACCAAGAGTCTGGGACGAGCCTGTGTGCCGTAACTTAAGGAACTTTGTTTACGACGCGCTATATGTATTGACTTATCTGGCTTAGAGAAAACTGCTAGTGGGACTAAAATATAAATATGATTCCATCAAAGATAACCTTTATGTTGCCCACAAAATATACCAGAAGACTCTGAAGGTGTACAAAATGTGACTGGAGTTTGCAATGCAGAATTTAAACGACTACATTGTCAATGCTTAAGCAGACATGGCCTATAAGTACGGCAGACAAGACACAATTGCCTTCGTCTATTTGTGCTAAACCTTCGTAGGCGAGGACATGTTTACAAATTATAACCAAAATATAAATCCAGAAATTCTGATCAGAAAAGGCCAACATAATAACATAGAATATTTGCGACGCCAACTGCGACAAACATTCCAAATACAAGCCAAGTAACGTTTTAGTTGCAGTGAATGCCATATGAACTGTCTGCTTGCAGGGGCGCACATAGGGGGGGGGGGGGTTTGACAGCGAGCGAGCGAACGCAGCAGATCTAACTTGTGTATATAGGGGATTTTTATCTCAAAACATCAAGCGCATGGAATTGTGGTCATGCGCAGTTGGTGCTGCGCAGTACACCAATTTTGCCCAGTAATATGACACTGCCAGTCTGCCACGTAAGCAAATGTGCATATTTCGTATATACACTTGCGCGAAATAGAAAAGCTAAAAATCCAAATATAAGTAGAGAAGAATCCTATTATTTTTTAGATGGGGAATTTATAGTATTATTATCAGTGTCATTAAGAAATGAAATATGGCATGGTCGTTCGCAAGGACGCATATATGTAATATATATTATATTAACAGCCCAGGGTCAGGTCTCAGTTCGCACCGCACTAAAGACATATGGCAATGAATTGAAATGAGTTTTGAGAGTTTTGTACATTACATGTGGGTGACTATAAAGTAAGAGTAAGAACAGAATGATGGAACAACGCTTTCGTTTTATAGCTTTCCAAATGCAAAATTATTTTGCGCACATGTATATATTTTTAACGCTTTTATACACTACAAAAAGCAATTCCTTTTTCAGCTCAGTAAAATTATGTTTTGCCTTCCTGATGAAGCAATAATATACAAGTCAACACAGTAAAAGTAAAGCTTCCGTCCCTTAAGCTACGTCACACAAGTGTCGCGCCAGGCCTTTTCCTGCCCGCGACTTTTTTTCAAAAATAGCCCATTTTGCCATGTTTAAAGTCGTTTATCTCACAAACGAAAAGAGAAAACCAAAAACTGTAAAATAACTTATTAACTAACTTTTTGTCCTCTATTCGAAAATCTAAAGCACTAAATCCCGTCCCCAGAAGCAAGTACATGCAATGTTAACTCCCATTATTACTACACCCTGCGATGATTAGGTGACGATAGTTGTGTATGTATGCAATTTCCTATAGGCGCAAAATTTATAATACGTTGTTGTTCGTTTCGTTCCAAAACAGTGATTCAGTATATATTCGGCTCATGTAGTCACGTGAGAATATTACGTCATGCTAAATAATCATGCTATATAATCCGCGATTTTGGGTGGCATTATCGTGGATTTCATCAAAGTGCCGTTTTCTCTTATTATATATCTTGCGAAATACTGAGAGTAATAAAACAAGCTATATAGAATGGCTAGAATCCCTGACCAACGGTGTATAGTTTGATGTGTATAGTTTGTTGTTTTAGCCATAGGCGTCGGGCGCAACTTCATTTGGGGGGGGGGGGGGGGCAACAAAATTTTGTCCGAATTTTAAAGCTTACCCAAAATGCCAGAATTTGGATAATAACATATTGATAACAATAATAACAACTTTTAATTGCATTTTACAAATCAATATGCTGAATTTTCACTTGTGCATTGCTTACAAATTGAACTGTCTATGAGTAGGAGGTTACATAACTTAGAAAAATACCTATATCGTCCATGTCGTTGACCAAAAGTGTCAATTATTTTCACGTTAATCATGTCGTTCTTAATAGTTTTGTTGGCATGTGCTTGTCAGGGCCGTAGCTACGATGTTAACTTTGGCGCGACTAAGGCCGAGAATTTGTAGGGGGTCCGGTTTTGAGAATATGAGGGTTCTAAAAGGGTATTTCGTGCATTCTGAGACTACTCTAATACCCAGATAATATACATTCCAAATCACGTACATTCATTGTCATGGTTCAATAATAATAATAATAATAATAATAGTTCAGATTATCAGTTACTAAATAATCATTCAGTCTAATTTTTAAAGAAAAAAATGAAATAATTGGTGCGACATATGTCACTCGCATTTTCACCGTTGGCTACGGCCCCGCTTGTCAATGTTAATGAGAGTGATAGAATTCAAGCGTTCTTGGTCTATTGTTGTGCGAAGAAAGGTTTTCATGCACCGCTCTCATTATGTTAATAGCCGTTCTCGTTAGAGCCAATTCTTCTTTGGTCAGGCAAAGGCATACATGCAACTGAATTACAGAAATGTTCAAATTATACTATTGTTTTCCAACAACACGCAAACCAGATAAATATACAGTACTTTAAATTACTGATAAAATTCTGCCCGAATATTCATGAACCATTTGCCCGAATGACTTGAATCTCCAAATTTGGAGGGGGGCGGTGCCCCTCCTTCCCCCACGCCTATGGTTTTACAGGTTTAGAACTCGAGTTATTAAGGATAGTTGGCGTACGTATTAATGTCAGCCATGTTGGATCTCATTTTAATTGGTTTGAATTTGCCCAGTGGAATTTGCCGTCCAAAGTGGCGGAAGACAAACAATTACGTGTTGTGACGTCATCAGAGGAGTTACGACATCGTCCTGACTTCTCTAAAGTTAACGGACACCTCTCTAATTCGGACCTTTTTGTTCTGTCCCTTTGGTGTCCTTTTTAGAAATGTTCGACTGTGTAATTGAATTAGCTATATACTGGGTGACATTCCATATAACCATCTCGAAATGACGTCACAAAGATTAGGTTTAGCATTAGGGTAAGCATTAGGATCAAATTAAAATTGAGCTTGTTAATGTGGAAGTCGACCCAGCATTTTGGATCCAAAATTAATTATTATTTTCAAAAATGATGAAGATAAATTGTATTAAACGCTGAAATCTTTCTTGAATTGTTCAATGTATAGGGTATGCCCGTGGATTTACAAGATGCCATGAAAAAGGCAACATCGCTGGAAACGTTTATGAACCTGTTGAATGCTTCAGTTTTAACAAGTGTAGAACGAGAGAAACACGCAGGTGAGTAATGATCAAATTGTAATGAAATTAAACTAAATTTTAGCTAAATTTTGAACGATTTTAAGTTATTGGAAATCAATTGCAAGGGCAACTGCTTTTATTGGGAAAATACAACCCCACCCTTGTCCTTTATCTTTTGGTTATAAATTCAGAAGATTATTTTCTTCGGTTTCTTCACGTTGTATTCTTTTCGATTTTGGAAAAGTGCTTGAAATCGCACAAAAATGCCTGCTTTGAATTACAGTCGAACTCCTGTTAACGAGACTTTTTTTAAGCGGCAACCCGTTTAAGTCTTTTAAGTTGACACATATCTCTGGACCCAATGTGAAGAAATTAGTATTATCATAATCCCTAATAAGCAGACACATCCAATTTTAGGCGGACGCGCTTGCTAGGTCCCAAATGTGTGAGCTTAAAAGGAGTTAGAATGCACTGCCGCCCATCCTCTATTAAGCCCACCAGGGTGCTAATGTATTTCAGGACCGTTGAAGTGGGCTTATTGTAGAAGGGGATCTTAATAGAGAGAGGGGAGTTGTTGACTTAGAAAGAACGTGGCGTTATGATCACAATAAACTTCCAGGGAAGTAATAAATTTAATCAGTACATCTTTGTTGTGAGGGTAGAAGAGGATAAGTAAGGGCTTAACAAGTTTCTTCCTCTAGAAAAAAGGGCGTGGTCTTATTTCAAAGGCGGGGCTTAATAGTGGGCTACCGTAATTTCTATTTCAATCTCTATTCCGCAGGAAATGCGTTGATTATTGCGAATGAAGCTTGCAGGCCTATAGAAGTGACGGTTCAAGTGCCACAACCAAAAAAGCGAAGAATCTTGGTTTTTCCAGTCTATGTGAAATTATTTCGTTGCAGTGGAGGGTGTAACATTGAACCACGTTTGTCTCAATGTTTTGCTACAGGTACGTCTGATATATCGTGTGATAATTTCTCAAATGTGGGGTTCCAGTGTGGTTGTATTCAATAGTAAACTGTCTTCATTTTGATCGTAACTATACCTGAAAAAATCAAAACTATAAATCTTCAAACTTCTTTATTTCCTTCAGGTTCAATTCAGTAGCTACAACCATAACCAATACATTTTACCGATGTTATCTTTCCTGGGGGGATGGCCGGTACATGATCTTTTTCTTTTGGAGCAAGGATGGACATCTTCTATTTTCTCTGACAACCTCACAAAATCTAACCATAGTCAATCTTTCCTTCCATATGATTCATGACAATCTATAAAAACGTTTTCCTGTGGTGATAGTAAATGCATAACTTGAACTATGTAAATTCTTCCACTATATTTCGGCATCTAAATCTAAGACCGTGAAACACTATCAACCTCGTGCCCAGGCTCTTTCCTTTGACGCTTCAGAGCCATTCTCGTACCCAGAGCCCGTCTTACGCGTGGTCAATGGAGCGCGAGTTTACATGGTATCCGGTTAAACACAGCGCATTATATCTATTAATAGACTTGGAAATGTTTTTGTCATGTTGTTATTGCTGTAATTGTACAGCACGTGCAATACACGCGCCCCGCATGTAGCTATAACTCCATGCGATTGGCTCTCTAAATAGCACACGTTCTAAAAATAAAGTAAATGCTGTTTTGACAGAATGTAGTAACCTTCGGCGTGGCCAATCATATTCGTTTCTGATTTGCATTTTACCAGAGCCCCTCGTCGCGCTCCGTTGACCGCGCATAAGACGGGCTCTGGGTACGAGAATGGCTTCTGAGCGTAAGAGGAGAGAACCCGGGTAGGAAGTTGAAAGGCTATTTCCATATCATTTTCTGCACACCGTTGTTGGAGAAGATGTTTGAGGGAAAGCCTTTGTGGGCATCATGGTGCTGCCATTAAAGATCGAATGTGATAAGGCCTATTAAAGATTCAAAAATAACCTTAATAAGCTGATTAAAACTCGGAAAGAACAATATTTTAAAACTTAGTAATTCGGAAAATAGTAAAGAAAGCTGGCAAGCGCTATTAATGTACTTTTAGGAAAAAACCCCTAAGACCACATACGTCAAACAATTAAACGTTGACGATGAAATTATAACTGGCAATGATAATATTGCTGATTGTTTTAACCAATATTTTTCTACAATAGGCTGTAATCTATCAGACAACTTCAGTGACAATGACATTGATCCTCTCGGGTTCGTGACTCCTGTTGATAACTCTTTCCACTTTCGCACTATTACTGCAACGGAATTGACTGAAACACTAAATAAAATTAAGAAATCAGCAGGAGAGGACGGCATTAGTACTAGACTATTGAAAGATGCAATCCATGTAATAGCTGAGTCTTTGGTCTACATTTTTAATATTTCCCTGATAACAGGAATATTTCCTGAAGATTGGAAATTAGCTGAAGTGTTGCCGATATATAAGGAAGGGAACAAAACTAACTGTGGAAATTAGAGCTGGACCAATTTCTGAAATCTCTGTTGTTGCCAAACTGTTCGAAAAGTTAGTGTATAACCAGTTAAAATCTTATGTGACAATAAATAATATTCTTCATGAGCATCAGTCTGGTTTCCGTCCCCAACGGTCCACAGAAACAGCACTCCTTAACTCCATAAATGAGTGGTTGTACAATATGGATAATGGCTTAATTAATGGGTTCTATTTCTACATCTTAAAAAGCTTTTGACACTGTTGATCATAAAATCTAAACTTAACAAGTTATCTAAACTTGAGTTAAATGGAGTAAGGGGGACTAGCCTTCAAACGTTTAAGTCCTACCTCTGGAACAGGAAACAAACTTGCTTAGTCAATGGCAAAAAGTCTTCTGCAAGAGTTGTAAGGTGTGGTGTCCCACAAGGGTCTAACCTTGGTCCCATCTTATTTCTCTTGTATATTAACGATCTACCGAACTGTTTCGAGACAACTCGACCAACGTTATTTGCTGATGACACAAATCTCACTTGTAAGGGACAATGTCCTTTCGAAATTCACCATGCAGTAGCTCACGGCTAATAAGCTTACTTTACTGAGTACATGATTATTGGCTCTAGACATCGCTTGGCCCAATCTGACGATAGTCCTCTCATTATGTTAGGACAGAACAAAATAAAGCGTGTCTATTTTAAAAAGTCTTTGAGTTTGATGATAGATTAAGGTGGGACAAGCATAATGAAATACAATGTAAAACAATCGCAAATAATATTGCTTTGTTGAGGAGGGCAAAGTCATTTGTCCCTAGACATATTTTGATAAAGATGTATAACGCATTTGTGTTGCCTCAGTTTAATGATGGTTCGACTATTTGGAATGATAGTCTGATAGGAGCTAGCCAACATTAGTAAACTTTCAAAATTGCAAAGGAGAGAAGCGCGCGTGATAACTGGGGACACATATGAAGTTCGTTCTAAACAAATATTAGAAAACCTTAAATGGGAACAGATTGAAAAAACTTTAAATAAACGGGAAGCAATAATGACGTTTAAGGCTTTAACAGGGCTACTGCCTGAACATCTTGCAGAGCTTTTTACTAAATGTGAGAACATTAGTTACTATTTGAGGAGTAACTATACCAAATTAGCTAAAACGTTACTCGTGTAGAGCAGCAAAACACTAGAACGAACTTCCAAGTAAAATTACAAATAATCTTGAAAACCTATCAGTGACATCTTTTAAACAGCGGTTAAACACCACCTCTTATTAATAATGGTTAAACACCAGTTATGGCTATCTTGACATTGTATATAGTGATTAATTTTTTTGTTTATGTAATATGGTGAATATAATGTAATTTAGATATAGTGTACACGGCCCTTTGAAAATCAGAAAATTACTGAATAGGCTACCGTGTATAAATAATTTTAATAAAGAATGTTAATTTCAATAGCGTCTATTTCAGTCCACTACGCCGTTGTTTAGATTTTTCTAGCGTTTTGTCACCATCATCATTCGAATTATAGGGCGCACATAATTCCTGTGCTCCCTGATCAGACACGAGTGGTGGCTACCATGCAGGGGCGCCTTTAATAATCCTTCGACTCGATCAAGTCGAGCTGCGTCCTTCGTAATTCAGCTCAGCTCTCAGCTGCAAGTAAGGGTGATTAGCACACCCCCACGTACTTACCTTACTCACTCATGATTAGAACTATCTTCATTTTTAGAAACTACTGACATTCCCATAAAAGTGTGTCGAGTGTCTTGGCGCAAAGGGCATACTGTATATAAGGAAATTTCCGAAGAAGTTTTAAAGAATCACACGCAATGTGAATGCGCTTGCAGGAGGGTGAAGAAAGGTTGTAATTCCAAAACACATTTTTGGAATGATAGAACTTGTCGGTGTGAATGTTTATTGGCGCAGCAAACATGCCATGCACCTTTAGTGTGGAGTAAACACTCGTGCCGTTGCGAATGTCCAAAAGCTGGTCACGTTTGTCATGGTCCAGGCAAGGTTTGGGATCAAGAGCAATGCAGATGTGTCTGTTGGAAAGAGAAGTGCAGTAAAGGATACTACAGAAATCCAGAGACATGCCGGTGCACTTGTCATAGAAACTGGTGTCCCAATATGCATGATATTTTTAAGATGAAACGTTTCCATGACCAGTTAACGATTGAACTGCAAAAACCGCATAAAGCACTTTAAGAATAGCATTAAAGTATAGAGATGAAGTAGGAATGTCTACCAGCTGCAAGTTAAAATGTTTAGTATTCCCATCCTTAAAATCACAATACGCTATTGAAATGCTTAACCATCCATAGCAATTTGTATTCAATTATGAAATCGTATTTCATGGTAATGTATGATTCAACCCATGCATACCATGTATTATGGAACGTTTTTCATTCTATAGAATAGAATAAAGGTTACTAAGTATTAGAATTATGTATATACGAGATAATTCTGATGCATAGTTTCTTTAGTTAAGTTCTGCGTAAACTGGGACAGTAGTAACTAGTGTAGGAATGTGAGTTATCCAAAATTGTGAATTGGGTGTAAGCTAGTCTATTAATAAACGCATGATAAATTAAAATATTATATATGGACTAGATAAGCCAGCTGTATTAGTTCGTACAGAAATTGTTATGATAAGAAGACGATATGGGTTCGCTACCATGAAATATGTATGTCATGAAGTATATTATGTAGAGCGCAAATGCAAACGAATGCACAATAGTAAATGATATATTAATGTAATATCCTGATGGTTGTCTTAACCTGTAAGTTAAGAGATTACGTAGTGGTCATTAATAAATAATGTATGTCACGTGAACCGCGTCTTTATTCTTTTTAAATCATGATAATAAACAGTTAATTATTACCTTTTAGACAGGTTTTTGAAAAAGCAAGTGATTCGACTCCATTTGGACACCTATATTCCTACACCTCCGACTGCTACGTTTTAAGAACAAATGTAACAGGCCTGCTCTGGGACCTCAACTCGCCTTAAATCGCCTTAAATCGCATCGGTTAAAAGTCCCAATTTTCCTTAAATCGCCTTAACTCGCCTTAACTCGCAATATCGCCTTAAGTCGCCTTAAATCGCCTTAACTCGCATTGCTTAAAGTCGCAATTTTTCCTTAAATCGCCTTAACTCGCATTATCTCGCGGCGAGTTAAGGCGAGTTACCGTCCCAGAGCAGGCCTAACAAATGTAACAGTGTTAATTTGGATCCTCCAATCAACACCGCGGTCCGCGGTCAAACGTCCGCGCATGTGTCATTGACTGTTTGTATTCGAAATGCTGGAAATAATGTTGCCTTGACGATGCTACGTTGGGCAAATCACAGTCCATCAATATCCTTGCAAAATTATGTACTCTTAAATAAAAAAATATTTCTATTAAACCTGCAAATTTGGTGACAGTTTAGCATTAAAACCATAAAAAATCACTATACACTTTATAAAAACAGAAAAATACTCACCCATTTCTCCAAAAAAGCGCCTCCTTATTAACTCTTCCACGTCAATTCTGCACAAACCCACTGACCAGAAACATAATTTTTTTTTGGCCTAAGGGTACATAACTCACATTTTCTTGTCACAAGAATGATGTGGTAAAATTTCCGACCTTATACTTTTAGCCATAGGGTACACCTTTGAGTAAACGATTTTCTTTTCCCGTATCTTATCTACTATTATTTTGGCCGACATTTTCCTGCAATTTTCGTAGAGTCGCGCTTGGCGTTTGACTGCGATGTTTCTCAATCTCACCTAACCTGCGAAGGGCATACTCTGGCTACGGAATTGGTACTCCTTTGATCCACTAGCTAAGGTAAAATACAATAACTATTCTCGATCTGAGGATTGAGTGACTGAGTCGTTACCATCCTTCACATTAGTTTCCTCTTCATCCTTCACTAATTTTCCAGTTAGTTTTGCAATCGCATCTCGTACCAAGTTAGAACTAACAAGTTACAACAAGCTTGTAGTTGTTTTTGTTAGGTTTTCACTTGTTGCCATCTATCAAACTGACGTTACGCAATTTTCCCGATTTTCAAAGATTTTCATATTTGTTTTTCTTTATTTTTCTTCATCAATTTGGTTAGGGTTAGGATTAGTTTTTGGGTTAGGGGTTAGGGTAGGTTTTAGGGTTAGGGTCAGTTACAAAGTTTTTAACTTTACTTCAAAGTTGAAAAAATGACGTAACGTTAATTTGGTAGATGGAAACAAGTGCCGACCTTTTGTTATTGCAAATTTTTACCGTCGTTTGCATCTAAGCATGGACAGTCGCAGATTAAAGCATTTTCTCACCTGAAACGTCAATATTTGTAACTGGCATTTGAAGGTTTCAATTAGCTCAGCCAAAATGAACCAACTGATCAGCGTGAAGCTTGTTAAATGTGATTGGCTGCTCAGATTCATTCCTGTAAAATACTGTTGACAGACATGAGAGTTTCACGTGAGCAAAGCTAGACCGTGTGTTATCCATGTCTGTTCGTTCATCCTTAGAGCCTTAGAGGCAAACAACGGTGCATATACATGTACCTGATATGTGTGAACGACGACGAAGATAATTCGAAAATAGAAGCATGCATAAATTTGTTGCATAGGTGAGCAAGAACATAGCTAGGGCGTTGAGCCAGAGGGGAATTCCTACATTTTTTGGGAAATCCCTTCATTAATATCAATTCATTATAAATGTCGAGAAAGGGTCGGAACACGTTGACCTACGTGTTGGTATTTTCTGGTAGTTTGTTACTTCTGGATTCATTCTTCAGATTCATACTTTTACTTTACTTTTAGTCAATAACTTAATATGTTGACTAAAACAGTTGAAAAACGAAAATACGGATGTGCAAGCAGGTCTATTTTGGCAACAGTTGCCTATGACGAATATATTTGAATATATGAATATTCAGTTAAAGCTGGAGTGTTCATGCATATAAATTCTCCTAGCTTTAAAAGCAAGCATATGTCATTGGTGTTTTATAGGAGCCTGTAGCTTAAATGAGCCTGTGGCTTAAATTATTCTGAAGTATACGATGGGCCTGGTGAAGTATACGATGAGTCGTGGTGCATTTTCGAGGATAATTCTACTTTTGTTCACTAGTACTGCTGCGATTCACTGCTGCGAAATTGGAACGTACTGTTCATCCGATTTGGGGGATTGCGTTGAGTGTCCCGAACGGCCTTTATTAGATTGCACTGGTGTGCATCCGGATGATGTACGTTCCTGTTTGAAAAATTGTTTAGCAGGTAAGATTATTGTTGTAAGCTATACATTGCTCTTCGCAGTTTTGTGTTTGAACTACCTTTCGAGCAAAGGCCCTCGGTCAGGAGGTTAGAAGCCAACTTTAAGGTAGTTCAGGGGCAACCCACGGCAGTTTAGGTTTGAAGAACATTACCTACATTCGACCCCCACGAATGAGATATTGTCATAAATCAAGCCACTCTATTAAAACATATCGAACTGTAGATAAGGACCATATGTATATGCTTCAAGTCATACCACTGTAAAATGAAAACTGTATTTCCTGATTAAATATTATTACTACTACTACTACTACTACTTCCTAACATATGACCGAGTATATGACTTTTTTAACCTTAGGCTTAGAGTAAGAGCGAAAACATTCATAGACCAAATTTATTGTTCAATGTTCATTTTGCCTTACTCAGCAGTCAGCACTTGTTAAATTTCTGCTCACTCATCAGAAATTAGCACATTGTCATTGAAATTATTCCCCATTCCTAGTGATAGGATTTTTTTGCGCTAATAGCATAGATCGGTCGTATCGGGACGAAAGCCGAAAGGTTTATACTTTACAGAGAAAGTACAACGTAAAAGGCTGTAACATACTAACATTCTCACTTGTAGAGAGACGTGCAAAAATAACATAATTATATAACTGACATAAAAGTGGGGAATTCCCGCTTAGTTTATACGTGCCAGTGTTGGGAGTTATGCGGGTAACGAAATATACTTTTATATACATATGAACACATGAAAATAACAATATACAGCACTACATATTATAGTTTTCTTTAGATCTATAGTCTCCCTCGAGATTACAAATTAAAAGATCCGGCTTAGAATATAGAGTGTTTTCATGTTCTGCTCTGTTGCAAATGCCTTTAATGAACAATTATTGGATGAGGTTTTTGTGATATCCGGAATTATCAAGGTCAAGGTAAGTGTTATCAGGCGAAGCCGAAGGCTGAGACTGATAACACTTACCGAGACCTTGATAATTCCGGATATCACAAAAACCGAATTCAATAATTGTTTTATTATACATTGCATTGTTATTAAACTCCCTCGATAAACAACGATTTAAATTCTGTCGCACAAAACAACGTATAGTTCTAAAATATTGAGGTAAAACCAATTATAAAATTAAAAAAAGAACGACAAAATATTAGAAACCTAATTTACTTACTATAGTTCTGATAAAAGTTTCAAAAGAGTGTATTTTTTACGCAAAAACTTTCAAAAAGACATCGTTTATTCATGTTGTTTTTATTCTTGTACGTAAAGCTGCCGCTCGCTAAAAAAGTACGTACTGCGGGCTCAACCTACAGATAACCGAGTTATCTGCTAGCAGATAATTCAGTTATCTGTAGGTTGCGTGATTGCCATATTTAACTGTAAGCAATTAGCCAATCAGAAGACACGTAGTGACTACAATGTATAATAATAGAAAATAAATGTCAATAATTATTCGCTCTGGTGAACGCCAGAGGTCACTACTTTACTCTACTCGCGGCATCAAGATACAAAACAAGGCAACGGGCAACCTGAAAACTTTCAACCTGCATGTCGCGCCCTGGCCCTTCCTTGGTTCTACCCTGCATCCCAATGATAATATTTTCTGGAATTTTTAACATTACAATCTAAAATATAGACGAAATATGAATATATCCTCTTCAATTCCGCAGGCCGAACTCTGTGGCTTCCAAGACGGCGAAGTAATAAACTATGGCGCGTCATCACTCATCAGCGTCAAAAATATTGTTCTATTTTAAGATAGATTTTCATTCTCAAATAACTTATGTTTTATATAATGACACGTTTTTAATATCACCGATAACGCATAATTTTCACATAACATATCAAATTTCTATTTTCACATTACATAGTTTTGATATAACACGGCGTTCATATAATCATACACAAATTTTAGATAACAAGTTTTTCATAACACAAATTTTAGATAACACAATTTTCATAGAACACAAATTTTAAATTTTATATAGCACAAATTTTAGATAACGCGATTTTCACATAACATCAATTTAATTATGGCCCGCAGGGGCGTGGCGAACGAATCACGATTGGGGGGTGTCATATCATTATGACCAACTTTTCCGATGAAAATGACCAACTTTTTAGTCTTGATACAAATTTTTGTATCAAAATTATAGGGAAAACGAGAGAATTGATAAAAACCTGAATAGTTGTATGAAAGGATATGACAGGGACTCGAAAATACACGGAATAAAAGGGACAGCCCATAAACTATTTAGATCATATCTGAGCAACAGGAAACAAGTCTGCGTATTTAAAAATCAGAGCAAAAAACAGTTCAATGTGGGGTTCCACAAGGGTCTAACCTGGGACCATTACTCTTTACCATTTACATAACATCACAAGCATCAATGTTTGCTGACGACACGAACCTATCATGTACAGTATCTTCTCCTGTCTCCTGACGAAATTGGATATAATTTAAATTCAGACTTGTGTAATGTGAAGAGATGGCTCAAGGCCAACAAATTAATCTTGAACACTAAGAAAACAAAAGTTATGCTAATAGCCTCAAAAAGAAAATTAAACCAAATCCGTAACAGTCTTCAAATACTTATAAATGACTCAGTGATTGAACAAGTCAAACAAAAGGAGGTCCTAGGGGTTATAATTGACGAAGAACTAAAATGGGAAGAACACATCAAAGCGCAATGCAAGAAACGTTCAAGTGCTATATAGCTCTCTTGAGAAGGACTAACGCATTTGTGCCTCAAATCGAATTACTTCGTATGTACAACGTTTTAGTAGTTCCTTATTTCCCATACTGCTCAACCGTCTGGGATGACGGAAATCGTGCAAATCTTGAAAAACTTTACAAAATGCAACAAAGGGCAGCTCGTGTTATAACTAGTTATAACTACGAAATAAGATCAAAAACTATCTTTAGGAATTTAAGATGGATTCCAATAGAATTTACCCTACAAAAAGGGATATATTAATGACATTCAAGGCTATTCGTCGTGCTGCGCCGGAGAGTACATTAACATGTTCCATCAATGTAACAATAATAGTAATACATACCAAATGCGGAGCAACAGACGCAAACTCATATTAGGCAAGCCTAATAAAAACTTTATGAAAAAAAGTTTCTCTTACCGTGGAGCTTGTGCCTGGAAGTTATTTTAAAACCTTACTTGCCAACTACTTCAGTGCACTAAATGGAAGGTTGATAATGCTCGTCGAAGCAATAAGTCCTATCGGAATACAATTAAAATTTTCGTTACTTAACGATTTAAATTGTTGTACATAGACTGTTCTTTTGTTTTGTTTTTTTATATAATTGATGTAAATAGTTTACAAACGGCCCCTTGGAAAGCAGCATCAGCTGAAGGGCCACCGTTTTTAAATAATTTAATGATAATAATAGTTATCCATGATCTCCTGGCCTTTAGCATCCTTGTCAATCACTACTTTTTTGCCAATCACCAAAACCTTTCACTTGTAAGTCGATTTTTTGTCTGACGGTTGGAGAGTGTCGTAATCTTTTTTATCCAAACAAGCAAACTTCTGAACCCAAACACCAGATGACGACCCTCCGCTATCAAGTATCAACTCGAGCTTTCATCGCACGGCGTCTCCCACCCCTTTTTTTACTAGGATCTGACTTCGATACTGTTTTAGGTGGTTGGTAATTAAACCATTTTTTTAGTTCAATCCTGGCGCTATTTCTATTTGTACCGGCTGTATTTGGCGCATTATTTGGCGTAATCGGGAGGGAAGCAACATTCGACTGACCACCATTTTGAGCATTTTCGACTTTTCGTCGTTTAACAACAGTCGCGACGCTTCGGCAAGATTATTAGCACAGCTTTCCAAACGTTCTCTAGCTGAATTCCCGCTGATATTTTCACGAGAATATGTCCATGTCATCATTTGGCATTCGATAAATATGTAAATTTTCAACGAACTCACTTATTGCTGCCTCGCTTCAGCAAGGCAGCACACTATTCCTGAGTCTTTTACCCGACCTATATATTGTCGAGATTTGGATTTGGCGTCGGTTTGCTGCCTCGTACCCAGGCGCTAAGTTGCCGCTATGACGTTGCGTGGTCGTTGCGTGGAGGTCGGTTTGTTTATCGTAATCCGGGGGAATACAAAAGCTCGAAGAACATTTGAAAACTGAGGAGGGAGTTCGAAAAAGATCAGTTTGTATTGCGCGCGCATGTTTTGCTCCATGTGCTTGTTTACTCAACTGGTGATATACATCAAAGCGATGAACATTTTAGTGTTCATTCTAGAGGCAAGCAATGTGCTTTCATGACTTTATCGGCAATTTTAACAGCACAAAATACGCCATTGATCGAGTGGTCGAAATCAACAAATATATATATTAATGTCTTATTGAATACAAGGAGACAAAATGTACTTAAAAGCTTTGAATAGTAGCTTAATAATCCTAGACCCAGGTGTCGAATTTTTATCTATAGATAACTTACCAAAAGTTGTTAGTGTTTCATGTTCAAACATGCTTTCTTACGAGATATGTCATATGTCGCGGTGTTAATATATTGCCTGCATGTGCATGCAAAAACAACCCCACCTATGACGGTGACAAATAGTGATCTAGCTGTAGTCATAGAGCCCGTACCTGTGATGGTAGCACAAAATTAAATATCAATCTACCTGTTGTGGTAGATAGATAGATAGATAGATAGATAGATAGATTTATTAAGAAAACACTTTGCAGTTTACAATGACTGAATTGCGTGTTATTTTACATCCGTTGATTAATTTAAGTTCTATAATTATATAGAGCAATAATTTACAAGAATTACTATTTTAATTCATATAAGGTTAATAGAAATATTAAACTATAATTTTACTATATACTAATACTATATAATTATATATATATAAATTTAAGTTAAAAATGTATCAAAAAATTAACATCTAAGAAAATTCTGCAGGTCGGAATAAAAGTTTTTAAAAATCTATCTGTTTTTGTCTTTGGGAGTTGAAACTCGGGAGTTTTCCTGAGATCATAGTTCGCAGAGTGACGGTCTGGCAGAAGGGATGATAATTTATGATGTGGATCGTTGATGAGTTGTTTGAAAAGTTTTGAGCAGGCGTTGTATCGACGTTTTGCAAACGGACAGAATACGGCATGCCTGGGAAAATTATTGATGTGACTCTTCTTTGGACTTGCTCAATGGCGTCACTAAGATAGTCAGGCAAGGCAAAATGGAAGACTTCACAACTGTACTCCAGTACAGGCCTTACACAAGTACAGTAAAAATTAATTATTTCTTTGGCGGGCACTTTTGCACGTTTCAGTTGTATGATGAAATATTTTCGTTTGTTAACTTTCTTGATCATCGTTCCGCAACATGTTTGGTCCATTTCAAATCGTTACTGATTGTCAGTCCCAAAACTTTGGCTTGTTCAACTAATTCAATAATTCCAGAACTTAGGACAACACTGGGGAAAGGGCTTCTAACTCTCGTGAACTGAAACAGTGGTAGAGCCCATTGAGGCACAAAATATTGATCTGTCCATTGTGGCAGAAAGAAACATTGATCTACGGAATCTACCCATTGTGGTAGAGCCTGTTGAGGCACAAAATATAATTGATCTGCCCATTGTGACAGAGCCAGTTGTGGCACAAAGTAACATTGATCCGCCTGTTGAGGCAGAAAATGAAAACCAAATTTGATTGATAAATTATGGTATATTTACTTGAAAACAATGGTTGTAACAAACTTACAAAATAATATGGATATATTACATCATCTGTAATGGGATGGAATCTGCGATATAAAGAATTATATATTTCCAACATATGTCATGTGGATCCCTGTTCACAGTTGTTTCCCTGGAGAGAGATGATGGTTTGCTGTATAATCATGTATTTTGACAATTCACTGGACAGTACAGATGAACACTGATGGAAACTAAATACTAAATAAATATGAAATGAAATATCTACAGATTGGGAACAAAGACTGTTGTGACATGTTTGTTTAGCACATGGCAAGTGCATCAATATCTTATGAACACAGACAACATGCAAACTATTATTGTACCACAAAGATATTAAAAGACATTGTCTCTACACTTCCAAATTTATTTGTAATTGCAAGATGCAATTGACAGCTTTGAAGTAAAGAACAGGGATGGATTTACTGGGGGTGCAGGGACGTGCGCACCCCCCTAGCTTTGTCCGAGGGGGTGCAGGGGGGGGTGCCAATTTATGTATCAAATCCAAATTTAGGATTTGGCAGGGCAATTATGCAACAAAAATACAATAATTGGCGGTCTCTTTCACCATTTAGGCAACTTTAATTTTCAAAAAATTTCTCAGCCTGTTGACCCTACCAGGGCTCCTCAGTGATGAAGGACCCTGCCTCGGTCGACGGTCACGCCCAGGGGCGTAACTACTGGGGGGAGATGGGGGGGGGGGTGAGATACCATCAGAATTCTGTAAAATCTTCCTCCAAAGTGCACGAAATGGCGTTTCAGAGACTCTAGATTTCATATCCCCCATACCCCCTTTCTACCTTTTACTACCTGTGCATTCGCCACTAGCAGCCTAGTGAAGCAATAGAAATGGAAAGACTTTCTGGGGCTCTCATAAAGTTTTTTGTTTAAGCCAGCCCCTGTACGTTATTTCATGACCACGCCCTTTCATCAGGAAAAACGACCTCCCCCCAATGTTTAGACCTAAGTCTCCTGGTCATGCCCAGCTTCACGACAAGCGCCCACTCAGCACCCCCCTACCAGATCAAGCTGGATCCATCCCTGGAAGAATGATTTCTAATAACAGGAACAATAATGTTGGTACCAAGAATTCCAGTGACAATAGTCTGAACACTCTGATAAGTCGCTTTGAAAACCGCATGTGTACTTCTTATATATTATTATTTACAATAATCACACTGTTGTAATCACATCATCGTTTGGACAACAAAATAAATATATACAATATACAGTGTGCCATTAGCAATATAAATACGTTCAATATTACTAATTGTTCGAGGAATTTTGCATGCAGTTTGGGCGTCAAGGAAGCACTTTCCTTGCGATAGTAACTCCTAGTAATATACAATACTGTTCAAACATTTGTTAAATTGTTTATTGACCGCATGGGATTCATTGCATGGGATTGGGAAAATATGACCGCGCATGCTCGAGCCATAACCAGCAACCTTGACCTAGCCTGCGTACGGGCCATAATTAAATTGATGATATGTTATCTAAAATTTGTGTTATATAAAATTTGTGTTATATGAAAATTGTATTATCTAAAATTTGTGTTATATGAAAAACGTGTTATCTAAAATTTGTGTTTAATTATATGAAAATGGCATGTCAAAAAAATGTATGATTATATGAATGCCGTGTTATATCAAAACTATGTAATGTGAAAATAGAAATTTGATATGTTATCAAATGACCTGCCCATCCTGCTCGGCCAAAGTTTGTTTTGAATTTTCGACCGGAATATAATCAAGAAATATTGCGTTCATGCATGCGTTGTTTCAGTTTATTAATTTATATTTATACGAATTTCGCCGTCTTGGAAGCCACAGAATTGCCTGCAGAGGAGACTAGAATATATCTAATAATTACTTTTTCTTTAGCTACTGTAACACCAAACCATAATGCCACACAAATGGAGAATCCTCAACAGAATCAGACCACACAAGAACCGAGATTTCGTCCAAGCGAGGACAAGGGAGGAACATTTAATAAGTTGCTGATATTTGTTGCGTTCTTGGCAGGTTTTCTAGTTGGAATGATGATTCTACCTTTTTTTCGGCGTGTTAGAGATCCAATGGGCGACATGGCGAAACGATCATTCAGTGTAGTGTATCATTTGGTGCGTACAGACCATACAAACTCAAACGAAGAAAGACAAGAAACAACAGCAAGATCAATGGCAACAAATAGAATTGATGATCAATGACATTGTAACGGGGCTTTAAACATTTTCGTATACGTAATCAGTAATTGTAGGAGAACAGAAACCATGCTGTAAGCTATAAGTTAAAAGCAAATTCTTTTCACATATTGGTAATGAAGTATCTAAACCTTGGGGTGGAGTATACTGTGGGTATAGACGAGTCATTTGACGAGGCACGAAGGATTTTGAGGGTTATAGGAAAGATATAATTAACTATACCAACAATACCAGTATTCTACCAAATGTATTTAGGGCTCATGGATTGCGCTATTAGTAGCTACTTATTCTGAATGGGGTGTGAAAATATTTCCTTCACGTTTGTCAGGAGTGATAAATTACCTTTAGAAATCAATTAAGGCAAAAAAGTTAGTAAGCCGGTGTCGATATGGAACTTGTAAAGAATTAACAAAATTTTGCAGAACAAAACAATTTGGATATATTTTAAATGTTCAGTGTACGGATTTGTAGAGATTTCTCCGCAAAGATATTTTTCCACAATCTTTTAGGAATTTGTAGATTTACCTTTAAATTTCTTTTTGATAGTTAACGAGATATTTTGAGACAGCACACTGTCTACACTAAGAAACGACATCCGAGTCAGTTAATGTTAGGTATAGCCGATACTATAATAAGCAAGCCCCCAGATACTATAATAAGCAAGCCCAGGATGTGGGAATCGCTTTAAAAAATAGGGACAGCCTGAAGTGGAATCGCTTGCCAAAACAGGGACAGCAGCCTGAAAGGAGGAGCCGCTTGCCAAAACAGGGACAGCGGGCCTGAAGTGGGAGGCCGGGACTCAGTATTTCGCATTTCAATTCCGTATTTCAATTCTACCTTTGTGTAGCGAAAAGTGTGGGGATGTGGCCTTAACATTTTTTCGACGAAAAGTTAAGGCTAAACCCTTTACTTTTTGGTCATTTTCGGCCACTTTTTCAAAAAGTGGCCGAAAATGGCTAAAAAGTAAAGGCTAACCCTTTACATTTTTTCGACAAAAAGTTAAGGCTAACCGGGAGGAGGATGCAAGGGAAATTGGACATATGCAATCTATTAGTAGTTATAAAAGTATACCATATGAAATTAGTCTTTAATATTTTATAAACTTTACTATTTTAATGTAAATTTTTATATTTCAAAATTGTAAACATAGATCTTATGGATTCCATATAATCATACTATCATTTGTAAATATAGCACATCTGAACATTTCGTATGAGAATTTGCGCTTTAAAATATATAATAATAATAATAATAATAATAATAATATAACAACGGTGAATGGAGAAAAGATGTCAAAGTGCGAATAAATATTTTGTTGTTTGTTTGTTTTTGTTATTGTGTTTAAGCGCCGCTGATATGATCAGACCATAATCAAACGTTATTTTACAGGGGACTGTCAATTTTATGGCGGAAGGGAGGGGAGTAAAGAGAAAGTTTTCTTAGCCTGAATTAGTGAATATCCTATTGACGCAACCGTCAAAAGGACGGAAGGTATAGTTCTACACTATTCAAACTGAAAAGTCGTTTGTTGGTTATTATTAAACATTTTTTTCGATTATAGCGCGTTTTTTATTGTTTTGTTTACCTTTCTAAATTCAAAGGCGCGAGGCGGGAAAGTTTCCGTGTTTCTATACAGTTATAGAAACACGCTTCTCGACCAATCAACGCACGCGTACTATAATACTTTAGTGTCCACAATCTCGTTCTTGAGATAACTATACAAACGCTTTATATTCAGTATAAAATCCATATTAAACTCATAATTATAGAGCACTGCAGAAATCCATTAATGTCTTCGTTCATTCGTTCGTTCATTCAGGCTATTATATATTCAACTGGAAGCTTTTCTTCTGCAATAGAGCAATATTGAGAAACATAAGTAATAAAATATATCATGGAAGGCACGATACAAACGAAAGCAATACATACTATAAGAATTATTGTCTTTAAACATCGCTTTTCTTTAAGGATTATTTTCTCTTGTGCACGACTTTCAGTTGAATTTTGTAAAGCCATACTTTTCGCCGACTATTTCTTCAATTTCGAATATGTAGAAGCGTACACTAAAACAGAAAATATAATAACAATTAAACCGAAACCGTGGGCTGCAACTTTCTGGTCTCTTTCACGTTCAAATAGGAGTCGTAATAGAGGGAGGACAGAACCTCCCAGCTAAATACCCGATAATCACAAGACCATAACTTTTCCTTACACGAATAGCGATGTTTCAACGGATACGCCAACATTAAAAAACGATCAATAGAAATTGAAGCTATCGATACCATAGAAGTTTTCCCAAATGAAAAGACAAGACAAAAACAGCTAGCTTTCCATGCAACCGGTTATAACAATCACTTGGTGGGAAAATGGAGCAACTAAACAAGTTAGTAAATCAGAAACTGAGAGGTTCATAATAAGATATGTCCCTGAAATTCTGAAGCAGTTTAATGAGAAGTAACATATTCGAAGTTGCTCCCAGAATCGAGATTATAAAAATCGGTGAGTTCGAAACTAACTTTAGTAATCATGTGTTGGACATTTTTCGCTACTCTGCATGGTTTGAGGTAATGTTGTTTCTCTGCTATGTAATAAGTGTTTATCGGCTTTTTCAGTACCTGGACGTCTTGGTCATTAATTGAAAAGCCCATATATGATTGGATTTTAATGATATGCTTGAGTTCAAAACTCTTAAATAGGTCATTTACAGTATTTGCCAGATATGTGATGAAACACTCATCCGAATGATATTCTATTGAAGACCGTCCAGTAACATACTCACGATATATTCATTATACTATAAATAATACCAGTGAAATTGTTTTCATCAATTTTGAAGTTGTTTAATGTACGTGTTGGACGCCCACGACTGTCAAGTCAGATTAAAATAGTCAATGTATAACATACAGTAGCAGCAGTATCAAACTACCTGAAAATACAACAGAACTTCGACATTTCGAGGGAAGGCCCATCTTCGTCTGGAAGTTAGTAGCGTGGTTTGGGAAAAGCCATGTGCTTAAGTTTATAGCCGTACATGTGATTACAAAAGCGATCGCGTGATAAAAATACCCCAATCAGATGGATATACTATATAGTCAAAGTATAAACAGGATTAGAACAATTCGATTGTTTATAGATAGACGGTTTGCATTTTTCACGTGACAATAAAAACATAATTATATTATTTTATTGCATATTTTTGAAATACATGAAGTTATCCGCCATCTTGGATTATTGTGAATATGCTGCATCATAATGTTACGTCACAAACATGTCAATATAGTCACAGCTTTTTTTTTTTACAAACTTAGCCATTAGGCAGGTTAACCCTACAGAGCTTATTGCTAATACAAAATTTTTGGTTGCCGCTACTCCATTTGTTTGGAACCGTGAAATACTGAGTTCTGATTGGTTGTATAAGCTCGATTCCAACCATTACATGTGACGAAACGTGTCGGTGAGCATGCGCAGTTAACAAGGTGATTGCATCATTCACGTACTTCGTGTGTGTGCTACGCCAACCAAAATGAAAAGTTGATCACATACAGTGATCAACGTTGAAAGTTGATAGTGAAAAGTTGATCACTACAGTTTATAAACAAAGTATGTGTTAAAATACCTACCCTACGTATCTACTTAGCGCACTCACTGCTCAACTTTTTTTGCGGAGCCGAACGTACTTTAGTACTTTACTAATATATATAGATATAGATTGTTTTGGAAATATTGCACGCACTGCATATAAGGTCCTATTAGCATATATTCACCAGGTAACCATCAGATTTCAGATTTTTACGAATACAAAGTTTTCGTCCTTAGATGCAGGTCAACTATTAAAACATTAATTTGATTGTAGAATCCATAAAATTTTTGTAACATATTACATAAAACATGCTTTTAACTCCTCAAACCTAAACACTGGTCGTAGACTGTCGATGTCGCACTTCATGTGATAATATATCAACCAAATAAATATATTCGCCACTGCCTGTATTATTGTGGACTCGCATTTGCTACTATCAAATGTTTTAATTAACAAAGCAAGACGTTATTAATTTGTGTAGTCGGAATTCACTCCTATATTATATATGCCGCCGCTACATATCCAAAACGGCGTTGGTCGCTAATTCGCTAATTTCAAAATGGCTGCATGTCAACACATAGTCATAGAACTGTTACTTGGTCAGGTCACCTAGGATATAGGGATAACCCTGCATTCGACGTCACCGAATTCCACCTTTGATGAGGTCAAAAATTTATATATAGTTTAGAGAGGCATGCAGGAAATCACGCATATCAGTGAATACAGTAAACATTATGAACCAGAGGGAAAACCCCAGTAGCAGTGCATGCTGGGATGCGCGGGGGGCTCTAAACAATATTATTCGACAAAATATTATTTATAGACCACTGTCACTAGTTGCGTAGGGAAATACTAAATAGTAGGTCAATAAATAATATCTAAAATTGTTCGCCACTAATTCCAAAACGATTGGATCAAAGTGTGTAACAATGCCGGTAAACCCTTACGCAAAACATTTATATCTAGTCATATAGGCATAGCTATAGGGTAAGAGGACCCTAATCTATGAATTGCTGGGCCTGGCTGAATTTATCGGTCAAGACTGATAAGCCTGAGCCTGACTGAGGAGCTGAGTACAGTAGAGTAGTTCTGGCAGTACAGTATAACCTCATATCTCTCATACCATCCTGGTGGAATTTTATCATTACGAACGCGGAACTTTATATGTAAAACATCTATCGTCATACAAAACAAATTATTGCAATATAAGCACGTTTGCAAAAACGCATGCAGTTACATAAGAGTTTATAAATATAAAATGTAAATTAGTTTAAATATTCCCCGCGATATATTCCACATTTTACATAGAGTCGAATCTCGGGAACGAGATTGGGTATGTTATAATATCAAACGAATATTAGAAGCTTTCTGAAAGATGATGCTTGGTACTCGTGGTGCTTCTTGGTTTACGAGTATAATCATGTTAGGCTACATAGTGCCAAACTTCATCAGTTGCTGTACAAACAGCACATTTTTTTCTCATGATTTGGAAGGATGCCTGGATTGCCCAGAGATACCTTCGATAGATTGCAGAGGAGAACACTGGCTTGATATACGTTCGTGTCTGGAAAATTGTGTAACAGGTAACCATTATGATTATTGATTAGAATAAAGCTTTGTCCTTATATGATTATTTAGGCTATAAACACAATAAGATCATTGCTCTCTCGCTAACTATATATAATGGAATAAAATCGTCCTGTAAAATCGTCAACTACAAAATCTAGAAGTTCGTGTAATGCTATGTATCGCTTTGTGATGTGCTCAATGGGCCATAAAATTAAGGCGTTAAAATGACGTCATCTTATTGGTGAGTAGCTCCGCAGCCGTTTACTGCATGGGTTGCAAAAGATCTTCAAAATCTCATTCATTTAGAATTTACTATAGTTTTATTCTATTTTCCAAAGAAGCCACTGACATTGAAAATTTATCAAAAGCGAGGCACATGTTTATCACCCAACGAAATGGCATTAACCCCATAAA
The DNA here is from genome assembly GCA_016169945.1 of Trachythela sp. YZ-2020. Classification (NCBI taxonomy): domain Eukaryota; kingdom Metazoa; phylum Cnidaria; class Anthozoa; order Malacalcyonacea; family Clavulariidae; genus Trachythela; species Trachythela sp. YZ-2020. The sequence continues at coordinate 1,596,794 of JADLSH010000391.1, forward strand.
TATAGTATGATGTCTGATGATTCGATAGTCGGTTGCATCTAGTAATTAACACCCATAATCCGAATTTAAGGCAAATTAAACTCAATTGCCAAGCGGTTAACAACATTACACCGGCAAAAACCACAGTAAAGGTCAGTGGATAATTGGTAGCTACTGATTTCCTTACGAAGTACCTTCGCTTGAAACGTTGCAAGGCTTCAATCTATTCCGGTTAGCGCAGACACAACCTACGACAACTAATTATAAGTTATATTGAAGTTGTTACCTACCTATTTCTCTCTACATGATGCAAAACATAGAACTAAAAAGGTGAAATAAACTTCTCAATTTCTAGTTTCTCGACAGAGCTGCAATCAAAGTTTTGCATAGAAAGTAAAGTATCTAATATTTACAAACACAACATTCCTGCATATATCAATGCGTGGGAAAATTTTACCATTCCAAAAGAGTAATTCCCTCTGAAGAGAAACCATTTATTATTTCCAGAATGAAACATTTCGCGGATGCTTTTCCTTAATAAAGTGCGAAATTTATGTAGTGAAACGACCAGAGCATGTGCAATAAAAGTTAAGCAGTTGTCGTTTCTTCACTGAGTGGCCTTTTTCAATAATTTCCTCAATATTTTCTAACTTTTCTTTGATTGGAGAAAAGGGATTGGGGTACACTGGTGCAGACCTGGGAGCTTGATTTACCCATGCAAAAGCCTGGATTCCATTTGGTCGTGACTTGTGGATACATCTTTCCAATAACGGCTTCTTTGCAATCAGTAAAGACTCGTTGGCATACAGCGCACAAAAACTAGGCGGTTGGATTTCTCAGCGCCCAACAGCTGGAAGTTGAGTCTAACAAAAAAACAAGATAGATCCAGAATATTTCATATCGTCAAACATGACGTGTTCCGGACAGTTTTCACCAAATGGAAACTAGGAGGCTACATGCATCATGTACTTCAATCATACTCCGTTATACTTTTTACCTACTTTTAAATTTTATACTTGATCATGAAACTAGTCACATATGGAAACTGTTTTATTCCGTATTTTTCAGGGACCCCGACACCAGCTGATTATCGTACCCCGACGCCAACGGCAATTCCTCCGTCAAAACAGCCAAGAAAACTGACTTCGTTCAACAAAAACAAAGATTTTCGACGCAAAGTCGGTGATATCAACTTAGATTATTTTATTGTACTGGTGTGTGTGGTTGTCATCGGAACCTTTGCACTTGCGTATATAATTTGGACATGTGTCCGCCAAGCTAGAAGACCAGAGGAAGTGAGACTTTCCTTTGCAGGGTATATTTTGATGAATAATGAAGAACTAGAAAGACAATTAGAAAATACAAGTAATGGTCAACAACAACGAGGCATTGGCATTCAACTGTCCGTTCTCACCACTTAGTAATGTGCCGGGAGACCATAAAAACTCTGTAATGTACTTAATACTGCGGTTAAGTTGGATCAATCTACCTGAAAAATACAATAAGAACATAATTCGACGTTTCGAGCGAAGGATGATAGCCAGTACTGCCAGTAAAGCAATTATTAAATGCAAATGATTTTCATAGATTAAATATTTCCACTTCATTGTACAATGTACATTGCCCTATTCATGTAAAGAATATTGCGGATTTACGATATGTATGATTCCCTTGTGACCTGATTATTGATCAAGGTCTGCAAAACATAAACTAATAAACTGTATACACAAAGTCATTCAGTCACACTTCATTCTATATCTGAGAAGAGCGTGGGGAACGCATCTTCTCTTCGAATTTTGCCACGAGAAATATTTGCGTATACGAGTATAACTATTCTCTACGATCGATCGAGCTATAAGTTTGAAAGACCCGCATTAACATGATGCACAACAGACATGCATGTTCGACATTCAATTTATGCAGGATTTAGTCCCGTTAAGTCACTTCCAATAACAACCAAGTATTTTGCCTAAGCATGCAAATTCAGAAGCCTGAGCGGCAAACCAGTAGGAATCAGCGATTTTGCTTATGTTTAGGTCTCGATAATGATATTAATGAGGCTATCAGTCCGCTTTCGTCCTTAGATGCAGGTCAACTATACAACCTCAAACTACGTCAAACGGGGTGTATTAGTGATTAAATCAACTCGTTAAGACAATAGGAAAACTCGCAAACGTGATATTACATTAAGATATCTCGCATTCCGGAACGTACGTACATTAAGATATCTCGCATTCCGGCATAACGTACAGAACGCTCAAGGTGTATTATAATTCTACCTACACAGTGTATTACTACAAATAATTCGGCATTATTATTCATTGTACTGTGTTATCGTTTTCTTATTGGCTAAAAACTTGCGAATTATTATCGATATCTGCCGGTGCCCGCGCTATTTTTCAGCGGAAACAGTAATCTGCAGAGATAATTGGACAGCGCCCGGAATATTCCAGCGGTATATCGCATAAAATTACAAATAAGCGGGAAATTTTGAAGTTTGTTTTGTCTTCAAGTTTTAATATTTACAATGGCTAGTGCTCGTTTCGCAACGTTTTCAAACGAAGAAATTGAGAAAATAGCAGACCTTATTGGAGCTGCTACACTACCCGCATATAAGGTCCTATTAGCATATATTCACCAGGTAACCAATCAGATTTCAGATTTTTACGAATACAAAGTTTTCGTCCTTAGATGCAGGTCAACTATTAAAACACTTGATTGTAGAATCCATAAAATGTTTGTAACATATTGCATAAAACATGCCTTTAACTCCTCAAACCTAAACACTGGTCGTAGACTGTCGATGTTGCACTTCATGTGATAATATATCAACCAAATAAATATATTCGCCACTGCCTGTATTATTGTGGACTCGCATTTGCTACTATCAAATGTTTTAATTAACAAAGCAAGACGTTATTTGTGTAGTCGAAATTCACTCTATATATATATATATATATATATATATATATATATATATATATATATATATATATATATATACATATATATATATATATATATATATATATATATATATATATACTTCACGCATGTCTGGATGCGCATGTGTCTGAGTATTGTACCACATGCGCTTGGTGAGGGCAAGAGTATGGTGTATAAATACGAAGTCACTCGCATCTAGACTGCGTTACAAGCTGCACTGACGAGCCGTTGAACGGCGAAACATGCATGTCTGCAGATTTGACTATATATATATATATATATATATATATATATATATGCCCCCTGCTACATATCCAAAACGACGTTGGTCGCTAATTCGCTAATTTCAAAATGGCTGCATGTCAACACATAGTCATATAACTGTTACTTGGTCACCTAGGATATAGGGATAACCCTGCATTCGACGTCACCGAATTCCACCTTTCATGAGGTCAAAAATTTATATATAGTTTAGAGAGGCATGCAGGAAATCACGCATATCAGTGAAAACAGTAAACATTATGAACCAGAGGGAAAACCCCCAGTAGCAGTGCATGCTGGGATGTGCGGGGGCCTCTAAACAATAACATTCGACAAAATATTCTTTATAGACCACTGTCACTAGTGGCGTAGAGGAAATACTAAATAGTAGGTCAATAAATAATATCTAAAATTGTTCGCCACTAATTCCAAAACGATTGGATCAAAGTGTGTAACAATGTAAACCCTTACGCAAAACATTTATATCTAGTCATATAGGCATAGGGCCATTTATCGGTCAAGACTGATAAGCCTGAGCCTGACTGAGGAGCTGAGACTGAGTATACTCTGAGAGGAGAATTGGCAGACAAAATGAGTCTTCGTAAATAGCTTAATCTAACATGTCCAAATTTTCTGGCAGTACAGTATAACCTCATATCTCTCATACCATCCTGGTGGAATTTTATCATTACGAACGCGGAACTTTATATGTAAAACATCTATCGTCATACAAAAGATAGTCATACTGTCATAGGTATTAACCAACAAATTATTGCAATATAAGCACGTTTGCAAAAAACGCATGCAGTTACATAAGAGTTTATAAATATAAAATGTAAATTATAGTTTAAATGGACTATAAATTCCCCGCGATATTAAATGGACTATATATTCCCCGCGAGGTTGGGTATGTTATAATATCAAACGAATATTAGAAGCTTTCTGAAAAAGGAAACTACTACAGATGATGCTTGGTACTCGTGGTGCTTCTTGGTTTACGAGTATAATCATAGTGCCAAACTTCATCAGTTGCTGTACAAACAGCACATTTTTTTCTCATGATTTGGAAGGATGCCTGGATTGCCCAGAGATACCTTCGATAGATTGCAGAGGAGAACACTGGCTTGATATACGTTCGTGTCTGGAAAATTGTGTAACAGGTAACCATTATGATTATTGATTAGAATAAAGCTTTGTCCTTATATGATTATTTAGGCTATAAACACAATAAGATCATTGCTCTCTCGCTAACTATATATAATGGAATAAAATCGTCCTGTAAAATCGTCAACTACAAAATCTAGAAGTTCGTGTAATGCTATGTATCGCTTTGTGATGTGCTCAATGGGCCATAAAATTAAGGCGTTAAAATGACGTCATCTTATTGGTGAGTAGCTCCGCAGCCGTTTACTGCATGGGTTGCAAAAGATCTTCAAAATCCCATTCATTTAGAATTTACTATAGTTTTATTCTATTTTCCAAAGAAGCCACTGACATTGAAAATTTATCAAAAGCGAGGCACATGTTTATCACCCAACGAAATGGCATTAACCCCATAAATATAGTATGATGTCTGATGATTCGATAGTCGGTTGCATCTAGTAATTAACACCCATAATCCGAATTTAAGGCAAATTAAACTCATTTGCCAAGCGGTTAACAACATTACACCGGCAAAAACCACAGTAAAGGTCAGTGGATAATTGTAGCTACTGATTTCCTTACGAAGTACCTTCGCTTGAAACGTTGCAAGGCTTCAATCTATTCCGGTTAGCGCAGACACAACCTACGACAACTAATTATAAGTTATATTGAAGTTGTTACCTACCTATTTCTCTCTACATGATGCAAAACATAGAACTAAAAAGGTGAAATAAACTTCTCAATTTCTAGTTTCTCGACAGAGCTGCAATCAAAGTTTTGCATAGAAAGTAAAGTATCTAATATTTACAAACACAACATTCCTGCATATATCAATGCGTGAGGAAAATTTTACCATTCCAAAAGAGTAATTCCCTCTGAAGAGAAACCATTTATTATTTCCAGAATGAAACATTTCATGGATGCTTTTCCTTAATAAAGTGGAAATTTATGTAGTGAAACGACCAGAGCATGTGCAATAAAAGTTAAAGCAGTTGTCGTTTCTTCACTGAGTGGCCTTTTCAATAATTTCCTCAATATTTTCTAACTTTTCTTTGATTGGAGAAAAGGGATTAGGGTACACTGGTGCAGACCTGGAGCTTGATTTACCCATGCAAAGCCTGGATTCCATTTGGTCGTGACTTGTGGATACATCTTTCCAATAACGGCTTCTTTGCAATCAGTAAAGACTCGTTGGCATACAGCGCACAAAAACTAGGCGGTTGGATTTCTCAGCGCCCAACAGCTGGAAGTTGAGTCTAACAAAAAAACAAGATAGATCCAGAATATTTCATATCGTCAAACATGACGTGTTCCGGACAGTTTTCACCAAATGGAAACTAGGAGGCTACATGCATCATGTACTTCAATCATACTCCGTTATACTTTTTACCTACTTTTAAATTTTATACTTGATCATGAAACTAGTCACATATGGAAACTGTTTTATTCCGTATTTTTCAGGGACACCGACACCAGCTGATTATCGTACCCCAGTTACCCCGACGCCAACGGCAATTCCTCCGTCCAAACAGCCAAGAAAACGGACTTTGTTCAACAAAAACAAAGATTTTCGACGCAAAGTCGGTGATATCAACTTAGATTATTTTATTGTACTGGTGTGTGTGGTTGTCATCGGAACCTTTGCACTTGCGTATATAATTTGGAAATGTGTGCGCCAAGCTAGAAGACCAGAGGAAGTGAGACTTTCCTTTGCAGGGTATATTTTGATGAATAATGAAGAACTAGAAAGACACTGATTAGAAAATACATTCAAGTAATGGTCAACAACAACGAGGCATTGGCATTCAACTGTCCGCTCTCACCACTTAGTAATGTGCCGGGAGACCATAAAAACTCTATAATGTACTTAATACTGCGGTTAAGTTCGATCAATCTACCTGAAAAATACAATAAGAACATAATTCGACGTTTCGAGCGAAGGATGATAGCCAGTACTGCCAGTAAAGCAATTATTAAATGCAAATGATTTTCATAGATTAAATATTTCCACTTCATTGTACAATGTACATTGCCCTATTCATGTAAAGAATATTGCGGATTTACGATATGTATGATTCCCTTGTGACCTGATTACTGATCAAGGTCTGCAAAACATAAACTAATAAACTGTATACACAAAGTCATTCAGTCACACTTCATTCTATATCTGAGAAGAGCGTGGGGAACGCATCTTCTCTTCGAATCTTGCCACGAGAAATATTTGCGTATACGAGTATAACTATTCTCTACGATCGATCGAGCTATAAGTTTGAAAGACCCGCATTAACATGATGCACAACAGACATGCATGTTCGACATTCAATTTATTCAGGATTTAGTCCCGTTAAGTCACTTCCAATAACAACCAAGTATTTTGCCTAAGCATGCAAATTCAGAAGCCTGAGCGGCAAACCAGTAGGAAAACGGGGTGTATTAGTGATTAAATCAACCCGTTAAGACAATAGGAAAACTCGCAAACGTGATATTACATTAAGATATCTCGCATTCCGGAAACGTACAGAACGCTCAAGGCGTATTATAATTCTACCTACACAGTGTATTACTACAAATAATTCGGCATAATTTCATATATATTTTCACATATACATTCTATGTCAACTGGCTCACTTATAAAGCGGACACCTTCGGGACCTCGCCTAAGTGTCCGCTTAAAAGGGGTGTCCGCTTAAAAGGGTTTGCAGAAAAACACAGCAGGAGGCAAATTTGGGTGTGTAATTTGAGTATTAAAACAGTAAAAAATATCTAGCAAATAATTAGCAAGCTGAGCTATATATACTCCTGGCCGGTATACACACTATCTTTATTCTTAGGTAAAACATACCTCTGCATGAGATAATATAAGAAACGTAAATAATTCACCATCTATAAACACAGCGATTTGTTTCTAACAGTTTAAAAACCATGCCCTTTAGTCAACGTATATAGAAATCTCAGGCCCAAATTATATGCGTCTCAGATTTCTACAGCATAGAGTAACAACAGCTAGTGAAAGAATAGTCGTAACCGACATCCGGCTAATCTACCGAATAGCATGTCACTAAGCGCACTGCGTTTTACACTCAGCTTTGTTTGTACGAAATATCCCGCTTGCGCGCAGTTTGTTTGAGAAATCTAGTGTTAAGTACCGTGATTGTGTGCCAATGGAAATCGTACAAGTGACATCATTTGTTCGAGGATATCACGTATATTTGGAAGTATGGGAACCGAAAATTGGTGATGAACACTGTCTTAAGCGGGAGCGGGGAGCCCAATAATAAGGAAGATGATAATGCTGTCGCTGTTGTTCGTAAAAGGCAAAGCTCAAGCGCTTCTGTGAGATCTACCAGATTACAGACGAAAAGATTGCAGATGAAGTCTTTCGTTCATCCGAATGAAATGACAAATGATATGGAAGTTGTTGGTCAATTTTTGAAACGCGCAACCAATTCAGGAACAGTAATAATCAAGGGTAAACGTGTCAACAGAGGGGCTGGTTATGGCGTCGAACTCCCTTGTAAGTTTACGTTTAAAGGAGATAGTTTCTCTTGCAGTTGGTTAAAAGACAAATTAAAGACCAAGTCGACCATTTCATTACATGGGCAAGAATGATATCAAAATATACAAGCCCCGACTAAAGCAATTTCTATGTTGATGTTTATCTTATAATCAGGGCCGGATTAACGTCGCGCGAGGCCCGTGGTAGATTTTCAGCGCGAGGCCCCCAACCCCCCCCCCCTCGTTATGAAAACCTTTGAATTCAAAGACACACAAAATTGTTAAATAATTGTTTTAAATTTTATCCGCAAAGCACCGCAATTTCGCAGCCAAGCTATCTCCACCAGGAGATAACTGCCAACTGCCAACTGCGGCCAACTGCCAACCCTAGGGGCCCTAAATGCGCGAGGTCCCTAAATTCGCGAGGCATCTAAATTCGCGAGGCACCTAAAATGGGCGTGTCCCAATAGAAAATGGGCGTGTTCTCGTAAAAATTGGCGTGGCACAGTAATGCGCGAGGCCCCCATAAGCGCGAGGCCCGCGGCATATGCCGCATCTGCCACGTGGTTAATCCGGCCCTGCTTATAATCTTAGTAACATATTTCACTGTTTTGCAGGAACACGCCTAAGTTTGAGATCGGCAGAAAGCGACCTCGCAGACTTAAGAATGGTCAGGTTGTCAGCAAGTTTTGTCGCGCTTTTGTTCGTAACTGGTATGTATAATGATAGACAGTGTGAGTGTATGTTTCATCTGTATACCTTAATTATCAGAACTTATACCGTAACGGTATATTTGTGCATTTGAATTCTCTAACAAACTTATTTAGAACGCTGTGATAAAAAGAATCGAATACGGTTTTATTTACTTAGCCACCAAGCTTTTAATTCGATTATAAAATTTTATGTTGTATAACTAGGAGTGAAAATATATTAAGGCGTGGTATATAGACTTTACCCCTGTCTCTCTATAGGTTTTTTTTGGGGGGGAGAATGAAAAGCGGGCGTGTTTGTACACATATATTACATTGTCACATATTTCTTTGTTGTTTGGGGTTGCTTTCTATATATGAAAAAATAGATATAAAAGTAAAAAAAAAGAAAGAGAGAGTTTAGACAGATTTCTTCTCTGAAATATATATTTCTACATATACCTCTGCTCTTCTGCCCCCTGTGTCCGCTTGTGTCCTTTACAATTAATTAACCACACAATGCAATTTTTAGTATCTATACAATGTTTATACACCTTAATACCTGAAAGCATTATAGGTATATATAGGTATACGATTTAGGTATTATTCTTTACAATCAGGGCACAAATTCAAAAAAAATTGGGGTTGTTTGTTCACTGTTCAACATTATATTTGTTTGACAACATCAAAACATCAAACACAAGTTAAGTTAAACATAAAATAATAGTATAGAGTAGAAGTTAAAAGGATCGACTAAAAACAGGGGAAATTTGAAAAATTTTAGAAAAAGATCGAAATGGCATTTCGTTCAGAGTTCTACCTTTTTTTTCGTTACTTTCTGCATTATTAATAAAATTTCAAACCTGAAAATTCGTTTCTTCAAATTTTTTGAATTCCAATTTTTTCGCTGCAGTTTTTAAAAGAAAGTTACGCCCAAAAAAAAACCTTCATAAACATAAATTCTCAACTAACCGTATTTTGCATTTTTTATACGGAGTTTACTTCGGAATACTGACGTGGAAATGAACGCACAATATGGCAAATAGCAAAAGTCAGGCAAGCGTGCGCAGACGCATATACATTTATAATATCTATATCATCTAGAGAGTGCCTTACAAAAAGTATTATTCCTTATATTTATTTTATTCCTTATATTTATAGAGCATGCCTACTTTTACCTTATAATTTAGTTTTTAGTCTATCGTAGAATAGTTGTGAGAAGTTCAGCAATCAGTTCAACAGTTGTCCGCTATTTTGAAAAAAAAACCACAAATTGCTTTAGCATATTGAACAATCCCCTCTCGGCCTCGTTCTGAAGTTATTTACATGTGTCTTAGTCAGATTTTAACATTTTATTATTATTATTATACATTTACTTATTAGTTAATAATTACCTATTTTTATATTGGTAAACTGGTAAAATAAATCATTCAATTTCATTCAGAGGTCAAGAGGTCATTTTCTTGTTCCTCCCTTTTCTCACTGTTGTCTTGTTTACACTATAAAAGTTTCTGCGATCACAGTGGTATGAAAAACGTTGAAAGATAATTCCACTATCTGTCATAAATTTTGATCAAAGATACTTGGATAGTGAATTTAATATTGTAATTCTTAAAGTGGAAGTCAAGTCCGTTCTGCGCATCTGTTCTGCGCATTGTTTACATCCTTTGTTTTGATACACTATAACTGTCTTACATGAAGCCTTTTGCCTCTTGTTGTTCTCACCTGGATTTTAGTGACTTTGTGTGTGGTCCTTTTACAATAATTTTTTACCTGCTTCATGGGAAGTAAAACGAAATGCCACCTTTCCTCGCTAAACACAAAAAAGCCACGCCGCCTTATACAACAATGGACGAAAGTCGAAGCACAGTAGATGAAATCGAGCGCAGTCAAATCGAGGACATTGCACAAGTTCCCAATGTGGATAATATCATATAAACATGGCAGTATGTTCATGTCATGGAATGTGTTCGCGGGAAAAGGGAAGAAATGCTTGTCCTTGTAAAGAAAAGGGCAGTATTGCTCTTCCGTTTGCCTCCCAGACATAAGTTCGTGTTTAAATCGACGGAATCTACAAGACAGTACAGCGACACAGTGACGAGATGGATAGCCCAGAACCAAGTGCAAAGCGAGCGAGAGGTCGTGTGCACGCGGTCAGAGAAAAACTGGCAAAGCATCTTCTTGCAACTGTGGAAATGCGACAGAAACAACCAGGGGACGTGGTGGACCAAGAGCCAGAGGTCATGGGAGATTGTGTGTGGAGGAAAACGCCGAAAAAACGTCTGCTGACCCACGAGCAGCATCTGCAGGTAGCATATATATTTTCAAATCATCCATTTTTTCCCCTAATTTAGTAGCTACAGTTTATAAATTGGCAATGTATCTGTACTTGTACATGTGATTAATTTCAATATATGCATATATATGTGTTGAAGATAACATAGTATTTTGTTGAGATGGCACTTTTAATAGTTGTATATCATTTTTCCACTACAGTATATAGTTTTGTTTCAAGTGATTGTGTCTACTCGCTGTGTAAACACACTCTATACCCACTGATCAAATTGATGGTGTAAGATCCCCAGTCTGTACATGTATTTTAATGTTTATAGGGTGTGTTGGTAAGGACAGGATGAATCATCCCAACCAGACCCTCCATCACAAGTCCAGAATGGTGTTTTTGTGGCCATTAGCACCAATGCCCACCCAAGATGAAAACAAACCTTGTTCAAAAAGAGTTATGCCTTGTGTGACAACAAACCCTTTGTTCAACCAGCTTGTCCTGGATGCAAATGTTTTGGACATTGCAATGAGGTATAGAGAGGACATTGCAATGAGGTATAGAGAGGACATTCTAGTTATGGAACACCCCAGAAACAATGAACACTTTAGGCATTCTGCATATAGACAGTTTGTTCTATGGCAGCATGGGCGTTTGGGAAGGGGCAACAGAGTAGTGGTGACAAGTTGCTGTGTTCTTGCAATAAGAGCAAGGTATCCTTCTCCCAAGTCCCAATGGAGTTTATACAGGTTTCCGGCCAGCTACACTTTAGTGTTATTGGCAATACACAATAAATGACTTGTATAATGTATTTAGTAAATTCTGGTTCAACAATTTCTTTTTGTTAAAGACAGAATCATATATATTTTAATTATTACATATAATATATTTACACATAAAAAATTATCAGTTCATTTAACTATTTGGAACAAATTTGTTTGTATAATTAGATTAGATTATAAAAATATGCTACATATGCAATCACCAAAATTTTCAAAAGCATACAAAACATAGATTTTTGCAACTCTCTGACCCCTCACAAAGCATACATTTAAATGTTGATCCTCTGGTGTGAAAATTATAGGTTGTTGAATAGTGCTTGACTTTTTACAATTGCAAAACCTCTTCAATGAAATTTAACCCATTAGCTGGCAATGTACCCAGATATGCCATACTTTAGTACTTTATTCTATCTAATACCAGACGATTTGACTTGCCAGTGCTAGGGTACTGCCAGTTAATGGGTTAACAAAACTATCTGCCAGACTGAGCGTCTCTTGTTAACCCATTAGCTGGCAATGCACCCAGATATGCCATACTTTAGTACTTTATTCTATCTAATACCAGACGATTTGACTTGCCAGTGCTAGGGTACTGCCAGTTAATGGGTTAACAAAACTATCTGCCAGACTGAGCGTCTCTTGTTAACCCATTAGCTGGCAATGCACCCAGGTACGCCCTACTTTAGTATTTTATTCTGTCTAACACCATACAATTTTACTTGCCAGCAGGAGGTCAAGGCATATTTTAACATATATACTTGTTAGGCCTCTTGATGGCCCCCCACTCACACAAAATTGGCCCCCCACTCACACAAAATTGGCCCCCCACTCCCTGGGCCCTTTATACATTGGGTCGTTTACAGAGTAAATGATTTGTCTGTGTTTAATGAAATATTGTTTTTATGGCTTATATAGTTAGACATTTTTAAAGTTTTAGTTAAAACATTGAAATACTATTGGCTTGGCAATTTCAGAGCTCCAGATTTCAAACTTTTCCCTGGAAAAACTCTGACCCCTACAGGGCTCGCGCCTTCAGCACTCAGATTAAGGGCCCTTTTTCACAAATGGCCCCCCATTTAGAAATCCTTAAAATATGCCCTGGAGTGGATCCAGCTTGGTTTGATAAGGAGGTGCTAAGTGGGCTTTGGTCATGAAGCAGGGAGTGACCTTTGATCAGGGAAGGGTGAATCACCACTGAATGATAATAACCCACATTTTCTCTTATAAATTTTGAATAGAGTAAATAGTCCATCAACCCCCCCTTCCCATCTCCCGCTTTCTCTCGCTTTGGTTACTTTTTAAAATGTTGAAAATTGTGGATAATCCTGATTTATTGATTATCTGACCATAATGCACTAGTCAATTTAAACCCCACCACCACCCTCAGGCATATGTGGGGTTTTAACATGATTTTGCAGGGGGAAATAGAGAGTTTTAATAAGCGTTGCTATTCTGCTATCTGGGGTTTTAACACTGACACAAAGGCCAGGCTCAAAGGCTGGGAATTAACGCTTGCATAGCCTGATATTTAATGTACGACTTTCTTCTGTGTCAGCTTCCGGTAACTTACAGCACATTTTGATATTAATAATGGTTGATCAGAACACTAGATGGAAAGCTAGACTTTGGAAAGCGGGTATTTTAAATGGACAAAATTTTAGGCCGGGATTGTTAAAATATCCCTGCATATTCTTGGGGAGTCAGGGTTTCAATTGACTAGTGCATAACAGTGTATAGAAGACAGAAATGTATCAATATATGGTTTGATGGAGCCAATTGGTTGTCAAGACATTACGCAAAACCATAAATCAGTTTGTAAATCTTGATTGATGTCTTACAAACAGCTCTTCCTTTTAAGGTTTGGGCTCTAGAGCAATATTGGTTGCAATCCTTCATGGATCAGCTGCTGCAAGTTTCAACTTCTGGGTTTCCGCGTCACTACAAAATTATAATATAAACAGACACTGTAGATCTCTATAAAAACACTGCTTTTATCCATTATTCGTTAAACTACAATCTATATTTCTTACCTTGTTGTTAGGAGTTGCTTCGTGTTTGAAATATAATTGTCAAGAAGCAAGGCTAGCAGGCGCTAGCTACTAATTCTTTGTCCGTCTTGACTTTTTACTTTTAGCTCGTCTTTTAACTGTCGCCATCGCATAAATTGCTCCTGATAAAGACATATCTTTGTCGCATCCCTTCCCGCTAAATATTTTTTTCGTTTGGCCTTTTTATCTTCGTTGGATACAACACTAATTCCCTCAATTTCGCCGCTAACAACATTTCGGGATGGCTTTCGCCTTCCTCCATGTTGTTTTTTGAATGCATAATCACATGCGAAATGCACGAAATGCGCATGCGTTATTCAATTAAAATTCCAATGGTGAGGGCCCTCACATAATGCGCAGAAAAGATGCGCAGAACGGACTTGACTTCCCCTTTAATTTAATCGAAAAAAATATAATTATATATTTTTGTACATAATAATTTGTAATCCAAATGGAATCCGCTTCAACGTTTTGTGTGGTGTATTGCCGCAATAATAGACCTTCTTCATCACATCTCAAGGATTATTCTATATATATATATTACAGCGTTGTTATCGATGGCAACGTATTAAATTTTGCTATTGTCGAGATTTAGTTTTAGCGTCATGCATGCCTCGCGAATCAATTACGACCAGTGCCATCAAGAATTGACCATGATTCGTGTTCTTAATGTCATGTTATATAAGTAATTGTATATCCTCGGTGTGGAGCTGATGTTTCAAGTGTATTTTCCGAAAAAGGTGAAAAATTGCGATATAAACGTGTCGACTAGTTGGCATAATTATTATGACCGTTAGCGCTTGTGCCTATATTAGCGAGGTGGTGAGTGAGTTTTCTTGTTAGACTGGACTTTAAATCATAAACAATATCCCGAGAAGGATGCTTTGCCTATTAGATTATGCTTTTAAGTCGAGTTCAAAACAACGCCTCGATCTGACGTGTGATAACTATATAGGCAGGGACGCCGGGAACCAAGCTATATTTGAGCGCAAAACTATTTACAGGAAACGCAATCTTAGTTGTTCAGATTTATAGTCTCAACAGTCAACCCTACATCATAGTACATGTCATGGGTCAGAAAGCTACTGCTACGACTTATCTGGAACATTTCATTCCCGCACGATATTTTGCTGAAAACTGTACCCTCCCCTGTATATGCTACGGTTCCCCTGACTAGTATAGTCACGCAACACAAAAATGCAAAAAGGCCAAAAAACACGCATAACCTGAATGTCAGGCCTATATTTAGGCCCCTCTGATTTAGGCCTATATTTTTCCCGCCTTCCGCTAAAAGGGGGAAGGAAGATTAGCATAAAATCGGCTTCGCAACCTTTATTAACAAAGGGAGATTCCCTGTTAAAACAAGAAATATATATTTTTACTTCGATTTTTGAATTTTTAAGAGTTTGTTCTGGCGACAATATACACTAAATGACAATTAACTTTTTGTTTGGTTTGTCAGTAGGTCAGTTTAAATTCTGGATAGAATTTAAAAAAGAAAAAAGAAATCATACTCAAAACCTGATATTGACAGGTATTGGTTTGCTTGAGCTGTTTCTTTGTGGCCAGGTATAGATTTAATTGAAATGCAAATTAGTTAAATAGCTAGTCTTATTTTAATATCTCATGATTTAGTTCAAACATTTCAGATTAGTCAGCACAATTCTTAATATACATCTGTCGCAAGAAAAAGCACGTCCCAGAGACTGTTTCTATCAAATCGAAAAAATTAATGGTCAATTAAGAAGTTAATCTTCAGGATGTCTGATGATTGTCCTGTCAACACTTATTTCTCTTCGTTCCTGGACTCTTGTGTAAAGTGTCCATATCGGATCCAAAGTTGTTACGATGAAGGCCCTAGTGATTCGCAATCATGTAGCAAGTCGTGCTCAGGTAGGCTCGCGTATATTGTATATATTTAAAGCTACTTACATGTAATTGATCTTTTTATTGAACCAATTCATGTACTTGACTACCGGCAACGAGAACAAGATCAATATATTCAGCTCAAATTTGACAGTTGCGTGGCACGAGTGTCTTTATGTCCTATTTCTTTGAATACGATATTCTATATGATTACGCTTGGCACTACCCTCTGTATGAACCGCCAAGATTTTAATTAACGCGCTGCCATTTAAATTAAAGTAGCATTTATTTGTTAAGAAATAAACTTTCAAGAAAACGTAGATAAAATATAAGAGATAATCTAATTGTCGCGGGTCGCGGGTATTGGTCGCGGGTCGCGGGTATTTTTCGCGGGTCGCGGGTATTTTTCGCGGGTGGCAGGTATTTTTCGCGGGTCATGAGGGTCTAATTTCCGGGATCTAATTTCTAGTCATCGTTCTTTCCCGGGCGGGGTGTATTTTTGTATAAAATTGCAAATTAAATACCAATATCGGCTGTTTTCTCCAACATAATTGTATGGAAACACGGAATCTCATCATTAATACAAAATGCTTTACAAAATACGAAATGTATTTTGTAAACGTTGTTAGATTTTCAGCAGCATTCCTGAGACCAATTCTATAAACTTGAAAATCACATACTGTAGTCAAAACAGTACAACAAAACTGTTGCTTAATTAACGCTTCTATAAAAGTAGTTTCGGCATATATAATCGCTAGTATCAATGGCAGTGGTTCCTGCAGTGGTCTAGAGTATAACTTCGAGTCTTCGAGTATAACTTCGAGTCGAGTTCCTCATTTTCTGTAAGTATGCCGAAACAACTTTGATAGAAGCGTTAATTAAGCAACAGTTTTGTTGTACTGTTTTGACTACAGTATGTGATTTTCAAGTTTATAGAATTGGTCTCAGGAAAGCTACTGTATATCTAACAAACGTTTACAAAATACATTTCGTATTTTGTAAAGCATTTCGTATTAATGATGAGATTCCGTGTTTACGTACCATTATGTTGTTGAAAACAGCCGATATTGGTATTAATTTGGAATTTTATACAAAAATACAGCCCCCCCCCGGGAAAGAACGACGACTAGAAATTAGATCCCGGAAATTAGACCCTCATGACCCTCGAAAAATATCCGCGACCCGCGAAAAATACCCGCGACCCGCGAAAAATACCCGCGACCCGCGACAATTAGATTATCTCAAAATATAAATGGAATTCCCTATTGGCATACATGCTGGGATTTTCCCCACCCGTAAGCGCATGCGCCTAGAAACGAATTTCACAGGCTCTACCCACCCCAATAAATTTATGTCGGGAATCGCTCTACCACGACAAATTAACTCACAAATCACAGATCGTTTCAAACTATATGTATTGTATTATTTTCTCAACTGTTTCGCTTTTTGGCAATCCCAACAACAACTCACGCCCTGTCAATTATACAAATTTCAATACGCCCACTTGCGTGATTCTTAAATGTCTACTAATAATTAATTAACCCAAGTTTAAGTGTCAATTTTACTATATTACCTAAACCGCGACACTCTCCCCCTATTTATTACAGTGGGTATTAAATATGATACTGTTCCGAACTGTAACCTATTATAAGTTCACGAATAAACATGCAAAAGTACAGTTTAGTAGTTAGGAAATTCTACTTGGATTCGGCCACGCCGGCACTCGTACAGCCCAGTGGAGTTCAGTTGTACGTTCAATCTTAATTTGTCCTCTTGAAACTCGATCGTCTGCATTGCTGTAGTCTTGAACTCTCTTGATCCACCACTCAACTTGTTGGTTTATATCTTTAGTTGTCAGAGGACCCGTAACTCTCTCTGATTTCTTCAACTTACAGTTCGTTAGGAACCTTGTAATCCAAGCCATGATACGAACTGTGGACCAAATACAATGTTTTGACAGTAATTCTTCAAATTCATCATTAATCTCCACTACAGCTGCAAAAACTTATCTGCTAAGTTTGGCTTCGTCTCTGGTCTCCTTGCTTGCTTTATTCACAATTTCCTCTGGCCACTGGTTGGGATAGGGTAACCACTCTGGTCCGTTCAACCAAATCTTGGGAATATTGCTTCCGAGACAACCTCTGCTTCCAACGTCGGCTGGATTCTGGTCAGTGGTAACATGCTTCCACTCGATAAAGTTCTTCTCTGTAATCTTACGAACTCTGTTAGCCACGAACTGTACGTTTATAGGATCCAGTCCCTTGGATCCAATATAGGGCGACGGTGCTATCTAGCCATCCTGTAACAGATCTCACTGGATGATCATCAAGGGCATTCTTTGTATTCTCAGCCAGGTTTGCCGCCATGTGCGCTGAAACAAGTTCAAGTCTGGGAATGGACTTTGCCAGGCGAGACTTTGCTGTCAGTAAGCCCTGGCTAACTCCCGAATCTTAGTGAACTACAGCGTAGACTGCTGCTGACGTCCCAACACCGCTTGTATCTCCAAACACATGCTATTGCTTTAGCCGGTTCTTGAATGGATGTGATACTTTGTGGTACCTCTACTCTCCCCGGTAGATTTTTCTCGAATTTGCGTCACTGTTCTGCAACGTTAACACTCTCCGACACTTTTGCATCCCAGGATAGATGTTGGTCACAAACTTGACGATACATGAGCTTTCCCACAAGCGTTGTTGGTGAAACCAAGCCGAGTGGATCATATATCGAGGCTAGGAATCGCAGCATCTCTCTCTTGGTCATTTATTTCGTTGGTTGTGGAAAAGTAACAGATATAGTATCATTGTTTTTGCTCCACGGTAGTCCCAGCAAGGCCCACTTTTCGCTTCTAACACTGACTCGTTGGAGTGCCATTTGTGTAATTCAAACTTGGTTTCTTGGAATATTGTTACGGTTGTCTCCTTCAGATCAAGTACTTCGTCTTTGGTGTCTCCCCCCGTGATAACATCATCAAATTTTCTCGATTTCTTTGACCTCTTTTGGAGTTCCTTTAGACTTTCCAGGTGCTGTTTCAGGGTTGCTCCGAGCAAGAATGGTGATTGCATCAACCCAAACAGAGCTCTAGTGAATCTAAGAACCTATATCTCTGAAGTTTTCCCTTTGAGCCAGTGGAACCTTAACACATCTCGATGCTCTGGGCGAATTCTGATCTGAAGAAACGCCTTTTTGAGGTCACCAGCCAACGCCAACACGTCCCACAGAATATTCTGCAAGGGCGGCCCTGTCTCTAAACAGTCATTCAGAGATTGTCATTTCTCATTGGCTTTAGCTGATGCGTCGAACACGATACGAGTTTTGGTGGATTCTGCTGATTCTCTTACGACGGCTTTATGGGCTAGGTAGAATTCTTTCTCCACCGGTTCACTTGTTACTCTTTCAACCACACCGTCCGCAATTTGATTTTGAATGATCTCATCATACTCATTTAGGAGGTTGGATCTCTTTGAAGCTTCTTGACCAGACTATCTAATCTTCTTAAACTGCCATGTTCGTTGCTTGGAAGAGGACCATGACCTTGTTTCCAAATCAATCCGGTCTCGTACCACCCTTCGTCGCTTCGAGTGAGATGTTCTTTGAATTCATACACCGTTTGCTGGTCACCAAATGATGTTCTGGTAATATAGGTACTGCTAAGATCTACTTCCTTTCCTGGTGACATCATCGACCAACCAAATGCTGTTAACTCTGCAATCGGCTCACCCGGATTTCCAAACTTTGGTTTTGTTTTTATCTTATGCGAGAGTACTCACTTGCCCCCAGGATCAAATGGATTGGTAAAACAGGTTTGGTATCTGTATCATCCATGACAACTCCCTCGAGATGAGGGTACTGGGTTATCTTGTCAGCATACTTTGGGTTTGGAACTGACAAAATAACTCCTTTATCAACTTTGTTAACTTCTATTTCCATGGCAAATTTCTCGGTAACGCTAGAAACTTCCACGTTATACACTTCGATCTTTAGTGTTGTTGAACACATCATCATGTCAATCCGTTTATGGTCAGTCCGAGTTGGTCGTTTTGAAAGCCAGTCGATAAGAACTGCTGAAGCATACGAGCTTCCTGAACCAGTGTCTAGCATGCTCTGCACCTAATTCCGTCAACAGGTACCACCACTACTGGGTAAATCACCTCACCTTTCACTGAAGCTACCATGATCTGCTCCGTCCCTCTGTCACAAATAGACGTGTGGTGCCTTTCATTGCATTTCTGGCAGGTAGTTTTGCTCCGGCACTCTGATGCCCGATGCCTTGCCCCAGTACAGTTGAAACACAGCTTCTTTGAGCTCAATACCTTCCTCCTCTCAGCGACACTTGTTACTGTTTTACAGTCAACTGATTTATGCTGCGTAGACTCACAATAAACACAAGGTCTTGGTTTCCATTCATTCTGGTTTGCATGAAAGAATTTTTCTTTGTGTAGCTTGGACTTCCATTTTTGATCTTCTGGACCGATCGGGTTGCGCTCACACGACGACGTTCGCAAGGCTTCAATCATCTGACTAAAACCCCAGTCCTGCCAATCATCATCAAGACGTACAAGGTCAGCTCTAATATCAGGTAATTTCTCAAGGGTTACACGAACATAGCCATTTATCTCTTTGATCTTACCGAGTGTTTCCAGTGCATGGACATTTGTCACTAGGGTCTCGTAGAATTCATGAATTTTACCAGGCTGTGAACCACGTACCGTTGGTAACGATATTATCTGTTGTACATGAGCATTTGACACTTCGCTCGGTTTGCCATACTTCGTTTTAAGTATATTCTTAGCTCGCTCGTAGCCTCCGGACGTAAAAGGGAGGCGATCTATACACATTCTCACTTTAGAGACTAAAAGCTCTTTTAGGTAGGAAAAAACTTTGCTACTTGTGATACTTCAGCCTTGTCGATTTCTGTTTTAAATTGGCTCCAAAATCGCTGCCAGTCTAATGGAGTTCCTTGAAACTTGGTTATACCTAGTTTAGATAACTTAACTTTGCTAAGATTCTCTTTGCCCGATTTGCTTTTTTCTTCTTCAAATTTCTTCTCAATATCGTATTTTATTTCTATTTTCACTTCCTCTAGTTTTAATTCTTCTTCGAAACGTTGTTTTCGTTTTTCATCTTCCCTCAGTTCACCTTCTTGCCGAGCTTTATCCCGTAATCTTTCCACATCGCCATGTAACTCTGCCATGGCTTTTTCATACTTAGCAATCTTTGCTTCGATCTCAAGCGTCCATTGTGTAACTACTTCCGGGTTCAATTTTCGCTGTTTGTACTAGGAATTTCTGTTCGTGAATACTATCGATTAACTCACCAAATACTTTCTCCAGCCGTTCTAAACTCTTTAGATCGTTTTTCTCTCGGATTCTCGGTGCATCAATTCGCGTAAACTCAAGCATACGTAGCTTCGCTTCGATTTTGTTTATAATTTACTTTATTTCCGCCATATTCATTATATTTCTCAAATCTCGGATCGTGTCACATAAACAATACAATTTCACAATGAAAAATACGTTTATCAAATATTTCTTGTTCTTAATAAATCCCGTTCGGGGTCGCGACTTTTGTCGGGAATCGCTCTACCACGACAAATTAACTCACAAATCACATTCCAGTGAATGGACATTTGTCACTAGGGTCTCATAAAATTCATGAATTTTACCAGGCTGTGAACCACGTACCGTTGGTAACGATATTATCTGTTGTACATGAGCATTTGACACTTCGCTCGGTTTGCCATACTTCGTTTTAAGTATATTCTTAGCTCGCTCGTAGCCTTCGGACGTAAAAGGGAGGCCATCTACAGGGTGTATAAAAAAAAAGTGAACCCTTTGAAATTTAATACAATAGTGAACCTTTTGAAATTGAACTTCATATTTGCATTTTCTTTCAAATAATCTATTGTACCCTATTGTATTTAATTTCAAAGGGTTCACTTTTTTATGATACACCCTGTATACACATTCTCACTTTAGAGACTAAAAGCTCTTTTAGGTAGGAAAAAACTTTGCTACTTGTGATACTTCAGCCTTGTCGATTTCTGTTTTAAATTGGCTCCAAAATCGCTGCCAGTCTAATGGAGTTCCTTGAAACTTGGTTATACCTAGTTTAGATAACTTAACTTTGCTAAGATTCTCTTTGCCCGATTTGCTTTTTTCTTCTTCAAATTTCTTCTCAATATCGTATTTTATTTCTATTTTCGCTTCCTCTAGTTTTAATTCTTCTTCGAAACGTTGTTTTCGTTTTTCATCTTCCCTCAGTTCACCTTCTTGCCGAGCTTTATCCCGTAATCTTTCCACATCGCCATGTAACTCTGCCATGGCTTTTTCATACTTAGCAATCTTTGCTTCGATCTCAAGCGTCCATTGTGTAACTACTTCCGGGTTCAATTTTCGCTGTTTGTACTAGGAATTTCTGTTCGTGAATACTATCGATTAACTCACCAAATACTTTCTCCAGCCGTTCTGAACTCTTTAGATCGTTTTTCTCTCGGATTCTCGGTGCATCAATTCGCGTAAACTCAAGCATACGTAGCTTCGCTTCGATTTTGTTTATAATTTACTTTATTTCCGCCATATTCATTATATTTCTCGGATCGTGTCACATAAACAATACAATTTCACAATGAAAAATACGTTTATCAAATATTTCTTGTTCTTAATAAATCCCGTTCGGGGTCGCGACTTTTGTCGGGAATCGCTCTACCACGACAAATTAACTCACAAATCACAGATCGTTTCAAATATATGTATTGTATTATTTTCTCAACTGTTTTGCTTTTTTTCAATCCCAACAACAACTCACGCCCTGTCAATTATACAAATTTAAACACGCCCACTTGCGTGATTCTTAAATGTCTACTAATAATTAACCCAAGTTTAAATGTCAATTTTACTATATTACCTAAACTACATTTACACCAGTCGGCAAATCGGTCCGAACCAGTTGGGAAATTGTGAAATCGGCAAAATTGTACAAGCTAAGAATGATATTCGGATTAGGCAGTCAGTGGATATGCCTATAGGTGTGAGGAAAACATCGGATCGGATGTTTGATATATTTACCCGATATATAATATTTCATCAAACTATGCGTTTTGCCATAGTTTAATAATCTTGCCAATGGCTATGGCAATATCTGTAAACAGCATTTTGTCAAAAATATATGCCTCGTACACAAGCGACTCCACAGCATTCTCTCTCCCTAGCATCAATGGGCGAAACGAGACTGAAAGGTCGCTTTACCACTATAGGCGCATTTGTTCGTGCGACGCGAAAAACAAATGTGGAAAATGGGCTTTATGCTTTTAGTATCTGTGAGAAAGACCTCACAGACGCTCTTAACATTTAGAAGATTGGTAAGGGAGTCTGTTAAAGAAAAGGCGTATGGTCTAAAATACTTACCAGTAAACATTCTCAAATTTTGAACGATATCTATGTACATTTGTCTTTTAAGATTTGAAAATCCTTCTTCTCGTGAGATAACTAAGCCACAATCGTGGCAAAAATTATTGTGGACAGCGCGCGCGTGCAAATGAAAATACATGCTTTGTCCTAACACATTCTTGCAAAAACAGTACACTTAGCAGGCCCTCCTCCCTTTGTCCCCTTCAATGTTGACATGCTAAGGTAAAGTTGTCGTAAAGGAATTATCAAAATCAACATTGCATGCACGGGGCGGGGGGGTGAACATGCTGCGAAGATGTCAAGATGCATAAGGAATTAGTTTTTTAGTTTTTTTAATTTTGTCCGTAATGATTGTAGTTACTAAGCTAATTAATTTCTGGATGTACTGGATACTGTATCCTAATATATCTTATATACAACGTTATCTCTGCAACGTTATTAATGCAAATTACCACGCCATATGACCCAAGGGACTTGCCATAAATTGACAGGGGGAGAGGAGAGGTGAAAAACAGGGGAGGGTCATAAAAATTTGAGCCGTACAAAAGGGAGGGTCATGAAAAAGAGAGACAGAAAACTGGGAGGGTGACAAAAACTATGCCATAAAGTCAAAGAGATGTATGACAAGAATACAAAACAACACCCATGAATACACCCGAAGACAAGAGCATTGAACAAAAACATATTACTAAACACATCCAGAATTAATGTGGCTATAATGTCTCGAATGTCAAGATACTCTGACGTTTCCATGCTCTGTTTGGTTGATCTAGCAAAATTAAACTACTTAAATTTCTTTTGTTGATGGTTATGATTTTTCCTCAGAACTCGTCTCAGAATGCGAGAAATGTTGTTTTAAAGACCCTAGAAATTCTAAATTTCCCGAGGAAGCATGCCCCCGGAACCCCCTAGCATTTTTGCTTCGTTGATTAAGTAAGTTAGTATCCTAGTTATACTGTTCCACGCACAGTTAAAACCCTGCCCTCCCCTCCCCTGCAAATTTATGGCAAGTCCCTAAGGTCAAATTAAAATGTGGGTTGAAATATTGGGAAACTCGGAAAATTATATTATTATTACTCAGCAATTCGGCCTTCAACGCCCTCCCCCCCCCCAATCGACATCCCTTCGCTACGGTCCTGATAGACACAACTTCGTTTGGCGTTTCGCCCCCAAATTACCTGAATCAGTAAAGAGTAAAGTACTGGCAACATACACAATTTGGTGTTATATTCTAAGAAAGAATAAACAAAATGCAATTGACTAGCTTGTCACATGAAGGAGCATACGACACTAATATTTTCATATTGGTGATGATTTTCAATGCCTTAAAGATGATTAGTAATACGCCTTTTCGGGGTTCGCGACGCCATCTTGTCAAGTGGGGCAAACACAATAGAGCAACAATAGCATGACCCTGGGGACAAATATTCCCATTGGGACGAGGTAATGTTTTTACGATTGTATTTGCTCCACTTGGCAAGATGGCGTCGCGAACCCCGAAAAGGCGTATACGATCAACCAAAGCTGATTTCAACGCACGCATGTTACTTCAGCATAAAATTGTTCATGCGTGAGTTACAAAACATCAGGCAGCACGGGTAAGTATTTCTAATCAGTCTATTAAATATGCTTTTGATATTTCATTACATTATAGTGTCACTCGTGTTATTTCACCATGAAAATAAATAATTATGGATATTTGTAGCCGAACAAAGTATATATAGCCAATAGGTGATGTGATGGTGAGCAATGACCTGGAACTAGCAAAAGAACGTAACAGAAATCTAATTTTGTTGTTCCATTGGCATTGGTAGTAGGACATTTATTTAATAAAAGCCTTCTGCAGAAGGACGACGCATGCCCACATGATACTTATATACATGTGTTTTACATTTTAGCAAGTTCACCAATACATGATCTTTCCAATGCTGGTAAAGACGGTTCTTCTGGAGTAGTGATTGGCACTGTGGCTGGGCTAATGGCATTGCTAGTTGTCGTGATAACAGTGGGAGTGGCATTGTATTACAAATACTTCAAGCCGAGAAGAAACGAAGGTATGGAAAAATCATGGCCATAGCAACTGCTCATGTTATATACACACCTTTAGAAATCTATTATCCAATTTAGATGTAAATAATGAATAATGCATGTTTGTTAGCATAGCATTTTGATAGCATACATGATCATGCCGTTAGCATGGAACTAGGCTTGGCCGCTTGGGTATATTATGCCAGCATAATTTCGAGCATAATAGGGCTTCAGGAGCATAATAGGCACTTTCGGGCATTGTCGGCATGCATAATAGGCCGATCCCCGCTTGAGGCGGGGATCCCGGTTGCTCCAACCGGGATCCCGCCTAGGCGCGACGGGACGAAAAACGTCCCGCTTCCATATAAACAGAACGCGAAAAATATTATAGAAATATATACATGCCGGGATCCCGATCATCGTCCTGTCCCGGCAAACGTCCCGTCCCGCCTCTCATACTGAAACAGTTCGGGCCAGAGCCCAGAGTTCAATGGTTCGGGTTAGGCTGCCAGGGTCCCGGGCACTAATAAAACAAAGATGGCGGAACATGAGAGTGTCGCTACAGCTCATTTCCTACCAATCATAAATAAAAAGTAACCCAGAACTACTTCTAAGGCCTAACAATTGCGTAATATTTAAGAATTTTATAGATATAAATAACACGACTTAGCTAATTTGTGCCAATTTAGGTTACTTCCACGGTAGAAATATTAATACGTATCTACGTACTAACCATATTTGAGTGCGTTAAAATACTTTCTATTTCATTAGCTATCTCGGACAATCCTGGTTAAAAATGTTGGTACTCTTGACATTTATAGTGCTGAATTTGACACCCACCGCAAATAAATGTTTACCACACCCAAAGGCAAAGGCTGCAAGGGTGTGATACTGATTATCCTTCCAGTGCTGGAAAGTTGAACTGTCGTCTAGAAATTAAACATTTTGTTCAACTTATACATATATACTGTACTCTGTAGTACATTCAACAATTCAACATTGTTGACTGTACAATACTAATGCTATATATATATATATTACTGATATAAAAGTTGTTAATTTAACAATGTAACTCTGTAAATTACTAACATGATAATTTTAATTCGTAGTTTAGCAGTTCAGGATAGGAAACTATTATAGTATTAAGTAGTAACTCCGTCAAAAGTAACGTCTATACAGCGAAGTTAATCTAATTTAGGAACATAGTGGTCATATTTCCTTTGGGTTTGAAAACACGAAGGGCAATAACATGACTAATTTCATTTTATTTTTCAGTTTCCAGAGATGTGGAAGAAAACCTCGCAGATGAACAGAGTGATTCAGAATATTTCATACCTGCTTATTCAACAGAACAACCTGGAAACGAGGCTGTGGAAAGAGCTGAAGGAGTGGAAGAAACAACTTCGTACACAGATCCTGGAACTGGGTCGCAGTCACTGGGCAGTGCCGATGGAATTCCAAAATCAATGGATAAACAACACGAATAATCACATGAGTTATTGCCTCAGGATCTTTAAAACTTTCATATACGTTTGTTGAATTGTATAGACTAGATATTGGCTAAGGCTTGTTTTTGTTGTTGCTGCCTACTCATTTCATAACTTTGGATAACTCACACTGGAACGATAATAACTAGGCATGTGAGTTATATATAAAGTAATGACTTATAGACGGCTATAGTTACTAGTAAAGTTAGCTAATTTTGTCTATAGTTACTGTAAAGGGAAGATTGAACTGAAATTATTATGAACAATTTCTTTTTATAATGTAAATTTTTTAAAAGTACAAGTTTTCTTCCTGATGAAATGTAAATTTCACTTAACGCAAGCAAATATCAAAACTTTTTTGATTGATATATCGTTCGCCACGTTGGGGTTTAAGAGAGAAACACTATTAGTATTAACCAATATTGATGATATATTTTCTGGTGAAAAGGGGAACACATGAATGCACAGTAAAGTGGTTCAGTTCGAATATATTTTATTACTTGTTTATACAGTTTTATTATATAAAGTATAGTGCTTTATAGAGATTTCGAGCACTGATAAAACTGATAATCTCACATGTGAGATTATTTATGATAATCTCACATGTGAAAATTATCGCTTTTGAAGTTTATGAAAATGGATATTTTATTTTATTTTGTTTGAAAAGACTATCCTTTATATAATAAACAGAAAAATACATGGATGCTTGGAAATACCAGATTTATTTCTCGTGTTGAACATGATATCTCACTCGTTCGCTGCGCTCACTCGTGAGATATCATGTTCAACACTCGAAATAAATCTGGTATTTCCGCGCACCCATGTTATTCTCTATTTATTGTTATACAGTTTTATACAGGTAAAGTGCGCTTTTTAGCACTATAGTTATCGAGCACTCATTTGAGCCAAGCAAAAATATTCTTCAATAAATTTCGCCCTGTGATATGCATGATTTCAACATATATATAACCGGCAACAATTTCGAAGACGGGCTACGGGTTGGTTTTGCAGCAGTCTGCATTATAGTAAAAGCATTTCTACTTCAATATTTCTCTTTCGCTGTTTCGTGGGATGCGCGCGAGGCGGAAAGGTGTTGGGTCGGGAGCGTTCCGAGTTGGAGCCTCAGCCTGGGGACGAGTCTGATCATAGACAGCTTTAGATTTGACTCATGCTGTCACTGCGTTCAATCACGTGGATCAATCACGAGGATCATCACTTGAAACCCTGGAGGAAACCCTTGTGCGACCATATTGTATTGTATGCATATTGACTTACAGTATGTTGGTAGTTTTGCGGCTGAATATTTTGTCATTTATTGTCCAATCCAGGGTTTTGTATGATTTCGAAAAATGCTGAAGGGATCATTAATGGTTCTTGTAGATTTGCACAGCGATAAATATAAAATGAATTGTCGCAATTATACTACTTATACAGAAGATCACTGGACACCAAGAGCAATTACACACAGTCATGTACCTTTAAATTAAGTTTATTCTCACTCCATCCTACCAACTATATACTTTCCAAAAGTTAATATTATCGTACAAGTTACTCAACTCTTACAAAAAAGCCAGCCCTGATAATTCCTAACTTACATGTAAAATGTACACTATACATATATTAATAATAGTATTATCTATACATAACTACTACAAACCCAACACAGGCATTCGTTTATACACCATTTTGTTATTTACAATGAAATGTTCTTTTCAATACTTAGATTTTCACATTTTTTCTTACATTTTTTACAATTTTCATACAGATTTTTATAAAAATTTTTTCTTTTTTCACACACAAACAAGTAAAAGTAGCAAAATTACTAAAATTAACTAGACTAGTATATTCACGAATTATAAGATAAAACCATTTCTAAACATTTTTCATTTTTGTTGCTGGTAAGAGTGATAACTGCAGTGTTTTAGGCGACAGCTGACAACATTCTTGAAAATTTCACATTAGTTGATATCTTGCCATCAAATTCAAAGGAACAATTTGTTTCAAGAGCCAGAGCACGAATGAGAGGGGATGAACAATTATAGCGGTTAGCCTATAAAATTGAATTTAATCGTCAGCAACACACGCATAAACGCATTATAGAACAGCTCTGAGTTTACAAATTTATACAAAAGACGCTATTAATTACGCATTTATAAAGCCATTAATGCCTTACGCCTTGTAGCATTGCTTGCTGCTGCTATGTATGACCACAATTACAGCAAGACAAAAGTTACATCAAGCGTTGTACGAATATAACTATAGGCTCTACATTTAGCTCTACATTTAGCGTTGCAACGCACAACACGCGGTCTAATATTATTCTTTACGCTCTTTTTGATCATTGCAAATTGCATGAAGACGTTTTATTTTTCAGTTTAATTGCTTTTAGACAACCTAAATTACAGTATATACATTAATCATTACATGCATCTTACCTCGGAAACTTTGATGTCTTTATCGTTGACAGTGTTCTTCATATCCACCTCTTCAGAAAAACCATAATCATACGAGAAAGCGAAGTCTAGGAAACTACTGACAGCTACGAAGCACGCATTAAGCTCCCACTCTGGTACCTAAATCAGTAAATGGGAAGAACGTTTAGTCATTAGATTTAACTTTAATCTGGTCAATTTCCAAACAACTATATATAATTATTAAATACAACAATTTACTATCCTAAATCCCAAACCATCATCCTGAACATATTTTTGAAATGTTCATGCATCAGATGCATGCACGTCCTCCGGCACAAGTTCCAAGTATCAGACGCTATTAAATAACAGCATTAGCCATTACAAACACAAATAGAATACGTTCAAGCAACTAGCATTACCTTAATCTCAGCTTGAAACGATTGGACCAGGTGAATCCATTGTCTCAATGAAGAATTAAGATCTTGAATCATGAGTGCTAAAGCTAAAGTTGAGGGCTAAAAGCGAAAAAAACATTTAGACGTTAGAAGGCAGTAGTATAAATATACACTGTATGACTCACAATATTACACTGTATGTAGTAATTACTTACACGGTATGAAAGGAACTCATGTTGACAAATGAGCAATTCCAGTTTGTTTGTCAATAACTGTAAGTGGTGAGGAACAGCATGTGGACTTACACAGCCACTGGCAACACTCAAGGCATGAAACTACAAGAGACATTAAAATTGAATCAAAGTGAAATACAGTGTTCACTGTTTAATTATTTTACCCATGTTCAAAGGCCATAATCAGCTAACACATGTTTATGTCTCTTGCCACCCAATTCATATTTTCAGATAAATCGCATGCCTAGTTTAGTTGCCACTGTTATAACAAGGTAAGCATAGAATGGAAGGTAACTAAATTTAAATATAAATTACATATGAGAGTGAATTGGTTGTCAACAGGTATTATTTCACTCTGTCTAATGCCAGACAATTCTACTCATCAGTGGTAGGGTACTGCCAGTTAATGGGTTAAAATATCATGCAGACATGCATAATGAAGACAAATGTAGAGCAAGCTGGTTTCAACTTTCAATTAAAGCATTTTGAACACAAACTTACTGCTTGTAGGAATGACAATGGTGTAACACTGTTAAGATCCCAATCAAGTTTTTCCAAAATAATTCTTTCCATTCTTAGAAGATCTGATACAGAAAATGAACATCCAATGGCATCTAAAAGTTCACTTGCCCCTGGGAGATCCTGTAAAAAAAATGTATATATTTACTTGGTACTGTAAATATACTTATAACTATAAAAATACTATAAAGATTGTTATAAAATTGCAGGTTATACTTTTCTAATGATTAATGTGTTAGACCTGCAACAAGTGACATTATAATTATATACTGTACTTTATATGTAATGATAGTGTTCTTTTAAAATTAAGTTAAATTATATTAATTATTAAATACAATTAACAGTATACCTCCTCCTCTTCAATTATTTTGACTGCCAAAAAGTAACAGGCCACACCAATGCATGGTAAATACTTCTTTTGAGCCTGCAATAATTGAATTTTAACATAAATTACAACAGATCTTTTTAAACATTTGTTATAAAGTACAGTAGGTAGTTACTGTTACGGCAAATGTACATAAATCATTTAAATAAATGTGTACAACATACCTTCACTAGGTACAAGAATCTGTCCAGAATATTTGCTGCCAAAGCAAATGATTCAGGGTGAAAACTAAACTGCTTATTCAATGTCAACAAATTTGACACAATTCTGTCTCTTTCTGCCAAGGTGACTGCATTCTTGTCCTAAAAGAAATATTTTATAACTAAATGACTTGTTCAGGAAAAAATAACTAAACTTTCCCTGGATTGGTATTGATGACTGAATCCCAAGGTTTGCCCACATTCCCAAACATGCACTTATAGAATGATACAGTAGGGTCTGCAAGTGTTCAATTGTTTTCATACCTGTGGGAGTATAGAGAAAATTGGCTGGTATTTGGTCTCTCTCTGTAGTTCATAATGAAGCACCTCCCTCAACTTGCTCACTTTCAAATTGTTCCCTATCATCTACAATATTAAAAAAACACAAAACCAATCATTGTTACTCAAGCAAATCTTACTTAACTGGGGTAGATAGTAATCGATTAGAAGGAGTTGATAAAGTTAAGTTAACATGGCATCAATGTAAGAACAAGTCTAGGTTGATGCACTTTTGATTTTGAAGAGGCAGTTTAGTTCTTTAATGATGGGTTTTTCAAATTAACACCTTCAACGTAGAAGTAAAGCATGACCACTTGGCTTCAATTCCTGGTTTTCATGTGGGAAAAGCCATTTTGAAATAGTACCATTTTGATATTGTACAATTTTACATGAACAACACTAAATTACTGAAAACCCAAGTCAAACAACCATACAACAAGAACAATTGTTTATAGACTACTGTAAATCTATTAATTTGCTAGCTTTTTTACAGGCTTGATGATTTTGTACTTGTAGTCTGTAAACAACATTTTCTATTCAAAAAATTGTAATTTGTGAATTTAAGGCAACATGTTGCATTAGATGTTCAAGGGTGAGAAGATATCATTGGAGACATTTTTTCCTACATCACTTTCTATTGGATCATTTCACAAAACACCCACACTTCTCCCATGGAGGAAATGGATAACTAACCCCCTCCCCCCTTCAGACATCCTAGCACATTTTACTATTATCATAAGTAGATAACTAACCCCCCCCCCTCTGCCCTCTTCCACTCCAGAAAGCACAAATTTCCTCCATAGGGGAGTGCAGATCTCTTCTGGAAAGACCCATTACATAAGTCTACACACTTATATTCAGGGGTGTTATACTTTACTTGGAACAACCAAAGTGTTAGTACTGTAAATTGATGCAATCACAACTCAGTGGGGTTATCTCAGAGATTCAGGCCCAGTTTAGAACCGAACTTAATTCATATTTTAGTTGACTAAAATAGGCTTTTTTATGTTTGATTCAAACAGGCATGCTCATGAGCAATACTTAGTTATTGGCTCTGCTTTTGCTTGAACTCGGACAAACATTTTAAAAGATAGAAATATCTTAAATGCCCCCACAAGGATTAGGGTAGGATTATTTTAAGAGTTAGGATTAGGGTTGGGATTGTACCAAAAAACCTGGTCACACTGTAGCTTCACCCCTGCAGTGAGGGTTATTATAACCTGCTCAACTATTAACGTTGTGAACATGTATTCATTTGATACTGTGCAAATTAGACACATACCCTTCTGGATATATTGTAAATCTATAAGTTTCCCTAATGATATTGGGTATACATTGCATTATCAAATCCGCCATGAACAATGGGCTTATACTTTGATACTGTGAACAATCCACCAATACAATAGGGCTAGGCTTTGACAAATGTCAGCTACTGCATTTTAATAAAATATAAAAGTGGAAAAGTTATGTAGTTTGTGACGCACTGGAAGCCTAATATTTACTTCAATATAAATTATCAAGAACCAAAATATATTTAACTTATTTTCGTGTTTGATGAAAGACACGTCTTTCATGATATATATTTCATAATATCGTCACGAGATTTAGGCGTCTTTGTTGTAAACAAAAGCAAGAACCGGGCGTTCCGAGCGCTATATTTCCCTTGAGAAATGAACATTTATAGCAAGCTTCTAGGATTTTGGTAGAAAGGTCTTCCCCTTTCAGGTATTTTCTTTTATTAAAATATAAAACAAAAGAAGGCAGAGGAGTGAAATTCTAGAACTATGTACATGATCTTGTCAAGATCCTTAGTACGACCGAACCTGCAACGAAGGTTGTTTTTATTACGACGCAATACGAAAGAAATTTTTGTAAAAAATTCACAATTTTATATTCAACTGCCAATAGCTGAAACTATAGAATGTAAAGCTAACATTTTAAATAAACCACAAATCAAGATATAGCGAAAATAAAAATTTACCAAACGTAAACAACGACCGGCCAAGGTCGATGCCCAATGATTTGAAATCGAAGACAGATATTTACTGTAATACAAAACATTCAAACAAACGGCGAATGCTTCAATTTTATCGCATTAATATTTTTCTTTTAAGCTAGAGAATATAATATTAATAACTCCAAGGGTTTAATCGAAGGCTTTTGAAACTGTATTGTCAGTTTCGACCACGTATACAAGCGATAAGAATATTTTCGTTGCGAAATATTGGGAGCTTGGAGTATAGTCATGTTTCAAGTCAGCTTGTTAGTTTAGCTGCGCAACTTCCTAGTTTAACTGAAAGAGTTAATAATCTAAAAGCCTGTCTGTTTGAGTAATGCTGCAAAAGAATACAGAGCAATTCTTTTGACGTTCACAGCTGTCAAAGCAAGAAAGCCTCGTATATTTACATAACAAAATCTTACCTTCTATCCTTGCAAATTGTTCAATTTCCGAAATATACGACTGTTTTGGCATCATTTACTGTCTGGCCATCTTTCTACACATAAGTTTTAAAATATACAAAGAAAAATTCAAAAATACATTACTCTAAAAAAATGGCATCTCCATTTTCGCTGCGCTTGACGATATATAGAAATTTGCTGTGTATACAAAATAAAGACCGCCCAGTGACGTCACCAAGCCAACTTATGTTATATTTTGGGCGCCAAAATCAAATTCGAAAAATACCGCGCTCCTATTGGTTCATTTTCTTTGACCGGATATAAAGGTGCCCTCACAAGACCGGACACTGTTGGACGTCAGGGAAAAGGAATTTTGCGTGGTCAAAGTTCGCAACTGAATTGAGTATGCCATGTAAAACCTCTCATTTTCAAACTTTTATCTTGAAGTTATTAAAAAGAACAAAAAGTGTTTCTGCATGAATGTCGACAATGTCAGGAACTTTCTTGACAATGAACACGGACCAGCTGAATTTTGAAAATTATAAACTCGATATGGTAGTCCAATATTTTATCCGGGGCGTGAAACACGTCTCCGAAAACGAAAAACGTCACAAATTTAAAGTCAGTAAGCTTTTCCCAATTTTCATTCCGATTGCAAAAGCTAAACAAGTGTACTTATCGGGGGCTGCTGATCAAGTAGATATCGTATACTATACTCATATAGACTATAGTGCATTATATTAGCTTAGTGTGCCCTGGAATGATCATGATTCGGCCTATATCCTTAGTATCCTAGACTAAGAAATACTAACTATTAAGAAATAGAGGAATTAATTTAGTTAAAGAGGAATTTCTATACCGTTCTACCTGAACGATTGCACGATGACGAAGTATACGTGCGGCTAACTTTTTGGGGTTTTCTCGAATCCCATGTCAGTGTAGTTGCCTTGTAGGCAATATTCACTTGGTAAATAGAGCTCCACTGATTGAATGCTGCCTTTTCAGGCAAAATTAAACCAGTTATAATCCTACACTCTATATAGTCCAGAGCTAATTATTTCGTACTCGCTGATTCAAAGTCAGGGCTGTAATTCAAAATTACCTTGGCTATTATTAAATATATTCGCGATCAATTTATATGTAAGCTGGCTTCTTATAGGGGTTAAGAAAAGGATAGAGAATGGAAGAGTTGAAACCGTAAGGAATGTCAGCGTGGGGTTCACAAGAGAGTCTCATGACCTAATTTACATTTTAATGAACTCCACCTTAACTGCACGAATAAACCATGTAGCTAACTATTTTTGCATGAAGAAACGAAAATTGAACAATTTGGATACTTACCTGTAATTTCTTACTATATGGCTATATGCACCCTTTCTTTTGCAGCACAGAAAAGTTGTAAGATAGATCAATATGGCAAACGTGTTCGTGTGAATAAAGATATTAATAGTTGTGTATATGTTTGTTGGCTTCACACCAACTATTTGAATATATGTATTCAAAAATTTGAATACACCATAGATTAACTGATGATCACCATGGTTACTTTCCCACGCAATTCGAGGTACCGAAAGTGGCAGTTAAGTAAAGCCGTTCAGTTGCTAAGGAATGCAAACATAGTGTATACGAAGTTCGGCGGTTCATTAGACATTATGTAAAATAGTTCATTTGTCGGAAATTTTAACCCGAAAAAGGCTAAAAAGCCAAATTTGAGTGTATATATTGTGCTTTTGTCGGAAATTCAGAAGGCCAAACTCCACCACCGGAAAAAGTGAATTTCCGTCACTGACGAAGTACATATACAAAAACGTTCAGTACGTTATGGGTGTTTTCACATAAACTTTATAGATTATAGTATGATTATAGTATGATTATAGGTAGCTTATATAGCCCCTGCCAGCAACTTGCAACATTGTTCCCAGACTGGCCAGCAACAACAAATTACCAAATAAAGAGCGACCGCCATTAGAAAAGTGACGTGGGGGGGGGGCTGCACAAGCAGACGGCGGCCGAAAATTTTCATGCAATCTGAAAATTCCCCACCCCTCCCATCACTTTTTAATGGTTCGCCCTAAACTCGTTAGAAACCTTACGATTGACGTTAACAGCATCAAGTAACAATAGTTTACCGCTATTAGCTAAAAGTCTTTAGAAGGTCTTAAGCATCTGAAATAAATTGTGTGACTAGAAATCATAACTCATATGTGGATTCCTTTTTATGAGGAGACAAATATTGCAAGATGTTCGTATGTTTTCCTAAGATTGCATGATAACTTACCTTCATATTTAGCTGATTTATTTACTGTAAATAGCCAGAGACACTCGCGTAATACAAGATATTGTAATTTGAATGTCATTTGTCCGAAATATAAATTGAGGGAGGAAGAACTTTTAGTGTTCGGTGTAGTAAGCTCTGGAATAAGTTACCTTTACATTTTAAGAAAGTACAATCGATTAAGTCATTTAGACGAATTTTATGGAAACAAGTTTTTACTGAACAATATACTTCCAAACGTTTC
Source organism: Trachythela sp. YZ-2020 (assembly GCA_016169945.1). Taxonomy (NCBI): domain Eukaryota; kingdom Metazoa; phylum Cnidaria; class Anthozoa; order Malacalcyonacea; family Clavulariidae; genus Trachythela; species Trachythela sp. YZ-2020. Next base: position 1,632,549 of record JADLSH010000391.1, read on the forward strand.
ATAAATTTTTAAATATCTACATAGACATAGTGTTTTAACTACAGTAGTTTTTATATCATGTAAATAATTCTATCTAGATAATTTGAGGGCCACTAGTTTATTAGCTTTCAGCTATATTTTGTGTTTCCCTCGTGAAATAAAGATTCCATTCCATTCCATATATACCTTTACAAAGTCGGTACGGCTTTGTTTAATACATATTTCCTGTACTTCTTGAGTATATTTCACTGTTTATATGTTCTAAATCTTTCCACGACAGTGTTTGCTTATATTGCGAAATACGGCTCCTGAATTAGAAAAATAATACAAATCTGAAATTCCAATTCTCAATTTTGGTTACTCGTTAATTAATCATCCACGATTCGTTGCACACTAAAGCCATTTGATGTCATGTCATGCACAAGGGTTAGTGTTATAGAGTTAGAATAGGCTTAACATGTTTGCGGTTATAGCCTATGTTTGGAATTAGGATTGTCTGAAATTGGGGTTTTGTCACAGGGGGTGCGCGCGAGTTCAACGAGCGATGACTCACAAAAGCATTCGAGAACATTCCGCATGGCATATTAACAAACCTATGCATGCGTAGATTCAAAGACGGACGCAAAACTTTGAAGAGATTGCTGCGTGTCGTGCGTCACAACATTCAACTTTGTTAGTTACATGCCATGCAGTAACTTTTCTACATACTACCTTTTCACTCTAAATACTGATACTTTAAATGGTATTTCCACTTTCCCATACCAATTATTTTGGGAGTTTGGCGGTCTGAATTCAACTACAATTTCGGCGAGGGTATTGCCCTCTGGGGTTTTGTCGGTGGTCTATTCGTCGCTTCAAACATTTCCATTTTGTTCCCCGCGTTCTCTAATTGGCGAACTCCTTTTGTTTGGTCCAAACCTAACATCACCGCTACTATATTTTGCTTGAACTTTTAGTGAACTATATATATCGTTCACAACAAACACACTTATACAGGCCTTGCAATAGGAATTGATGCAGCGTTTGGAGTGCAGCTAGTGCTCTGACCTGCAGTAACGCCCGGCGCTACGGGGGGTGTGACACCCCCCCCCCCCCACTAATTGTATTCGAAGCTTCAGTCGGCAGAACCGCTATTTTAGTCGGCAGACAAATAAATATTGTTGACTATTGAAAATAAATATTAATTATAAATTTTTAACCTGTTATATAAGAAACGTAATGTTGTGTGACCGACCGTAATAACCGTAATGTTGTGTTTTGCGCTTTTTGCTAAATTTGCGTGGTGTTAAAAAGTTTCTCAAAGCATTGTTCGTCAACCAAACGTGTACATATATAGCACATGATGTTTGTATACAAACATCTTACATATACGCGCAGGTTTTTTGACTGGCTTCAAATCATTTCTTATATATTATGCCGGGATCTCCTAACAATACACCTAATTTCAGATTAACTTAAAATAATCTTCATTAATCAATTCGTTGAATCGATACAACTCTTCAAATAGACAACTTTCGCCTTCAATGTAAATTAGCCAATGCAAACCACGTCAGTGTCAAAACAAATTATTTGTTTGCTTCTAGCTAAACAAAGAATTAGTTTTGACACTTGGTTTGTATTCGCTAATTTACATTGAAGGCGAAAGTTGTCTATTACAGAACCATATTGACATAATATCGATATAAAACTGCACCATACAGAAATAATAGATATCTATTATATTTCTAAATAGACATTTCAGCACTCCAAAGGCAACTTCTTCACATGCATCTATAAGTGCTAGGAAGGGCCTGAAGGTAGATAACTTCACGCCTATAACAACCTATAGTGTCTTTGATCAACAAGTTGGTTGAAGGATGTAACCACCTGAAAAATGAAGAAAAACGTTTCGTGTGAAAGCCCTATTAACTTCAAGACGAAGGACTTTGCTCGAAACCTCGACGTTGTGTTTTTCTATGTTTTCAGGTATACTGTTACATCTTTCAACCAACTTCATAAATATCTGTCAACGTTGCCAACACTGGAACCCTGCATTGAATATGTCGTTTTTATTTTGCCATGTTCATCTCTTACCAATAATGAACATTCCCAAAGTTCATTTCAACAAGGGATCGACTATGGACCATATACGTAAAATATAAGGTTGCAAAAATATGATTGGTGCTAGCTTATTTGCGCTGTAGCAAAACTTTTTTTCCAGCACGAAAACTAACGAACAGATTGATGACGTGGTTAAGAAGAAGTGAAGAAGTTGAAGCGTCCAGAAGTCAGCATTCAAAAGTTAGCAGATTATTAATTTTTCCATATTTTGCGAACGAAATGATTGAATTTCAAAAAATGAAGGAGTGAATACAAAATACGACAAATAATCAATAATTTGGAAATATTTGAAATACGTAAATTGACGAAATCCAATCCCATCTTCACAGAAATTGTATGCGACGTTACGTTGTGAAACGAAGAATAACCTTTTGCACTTCGGTCGCCGAGAAAAATTAAGAAAATTTAAAAGGATAATCAAGGCACAATAAAGAGTGTCACTGATCTCATAGAAACGAGTAAAATCCAGTTAATTCCTTAGTTTTCTTCGAAGACATGTAGAATTGCAACTTTTCTCAATAACATATTGCATGTTTGCCTAATGTATTTCTCAAATCAGACTTGGTGTATAATTCGATGAAGTGGCCAGGTTTAACATATAAGTATATATAAGGCATTGTAACGTATACCGTCCTTAGCTTGAATTAGAGAACTTCAGAATCTCAGTCAATTTCTGATTGGCTGAGAGCAATATTATTGAAATACAGGCAGCAACAATGATATCAACAAACTCAGTGCCAAAAAAGATACTTCGATGCAATATTTTTTACGTTCTTTGATATTCATGCATATAAATTGCATGCCTCAAATTGCATTTCAAACTTGCATGTTATTATTATCTTACATTTATAATTGAAACTATACTGAAATAAAATTATCGTTTAGAGTAAGTGAGTAAAGGGCATCGTTCAGATGTAATTACCAGCTGAAGCTCGTTTTCAAACTAATTAGTCCAACTAAGTATATAGACTGGAGCGTACCATTATACACGCACAGCATAGCCTCGATCTAATTAATTCTTTTGAAAATAGAAACTTCAAACATTACGTAACACTGAATAAATGGTCTGTTGCCATGAAGAAGGCCCTTAATCCTTATGTCAAATCGATTACTTATGGCTTGCAAACAAAATAATATGGAGCTATACTATAGACAGTAGTCTTTAATTCATTTGAATTAAAAACATCTGTAAAATAAGTAAATAACATATGGAAAGATAATTCAATTTTTTTGAACTCGCAAGCATATATATATATCGACGACAAATAGTCAAATACTGCACTTTTAGTATAAATACCGGACGTGTAAAACTGATAAGACGTATATTTATATTATTTGCATCAATCGATGATGATTCAGGTTTACGAATGGGAATCTTTGGCCTTGGGCTTGGCTTTGCCAACACAAAACAGTTCGCCACTAAAACCTAGTAATAACCTAATTTACATATTATAATTTCTTTACTAGTTTTAGATAATTCATCACAATTCTACATGTGGTTAAACTGTTTGAGGCCTAACTACGGTATATATTTAAGTTATATTCCCTATATTGGATTACGGAACTGTCCCAATAACCAGACTATATAGTATAAATTAATGGCAGTATAATTTAGAACAATAATATATTGAAAAACGTTTCGAGTATATATATAACTCCATCTTGACTTGGGTATACGACACAAAACCTTGTCCTCAACCACATCACATGAATAGACGTGTCACCTTGCAAAAGGTGGAACATCTAGCTCCAACGCCAGTATTTCCCCATATTGCAAAGTCCGAGTTGAAAGTTACTTCATTTGCAAACTACATAAGTTCGAATTCATTAATTAGATCAAAAGGATAAACTGTTTGTATGTTGTACTGCACCCCCACACAACGTCACGCAAGCTTCCCTGCAAGCTAAACAGGAAATATTGGGTTTGGCAGCCGTGGAAAAATTCCGTAACTAAAAAAGGCTCAGCTGTGAAAGCTACATTTACAATTACATATTACGATTTGTCGGACCGCGCGTTTCAATGTAATGATAGACGTCATCTGACGACATCACGAACTGAAAATATTCCCGTTAACATCCAGCAAATTTTTTTTAGTTACCATGAAAACAGAGAAATAAAGTTTTCTGCTCATTTAATATCTGTTATTTTCGTGTTATATTCCACAATACTGGAACAGTGCTGGAAAAGTGATCAAAGTTGTCATTTTAAATAATCATGAACATTCTTGTGACATGTTGTCCACGTGTTGACAATGACCATAACACGTGAGCAATAATAAAGCCTTGGCAGTTACACACGCCCTTTTTGTTACAAATCATGCATTGACCATGCAGCAATCATATCACCTCCAGATGGACATGACGTGTATGCATGCCCCCTTGGCATACGTACATCGTGTGCAACTGTTACATTTGAAGGTCAATATCACTGAAAAATGATCATACAATAGCCTGTAGGATTTTATGGAGGTGACGTCAATAGGACCATAATGTGTCAAGTTTAGGATCAGTCATTGCTGGTGCATGTTTAAATTGAAGAATTCATAGCAGAATAATGCAAATAAACACCCAATCATTCTTAATTTGTAAATCAACATTAATCATTGCATGAATGCATGGTAAGAGAAAACAGAACTATATGGTTACTAACGACTAAGGTTGTGACTTTAGGTACTGGGATTAGTACCTTGGTTTTACCAGACGTGGTACAGAGAATTGAACTGTAATTTTCATGGCTGCATGTATACAGTTGAGCGAAATAATGTTGCCTTGAGCGTACTTTATTTGTTACATATAGTATTTCCTTTTTCATTTCATTAACGACCGGATAAGGTTACCGATTGGTTATTTCAAATATCATTATTAAAATGTATGCGAACAGAAATATTTACATGATCGCACGATAGTGCCGTGTAAACAGGACGTTACCTACAAATAGAGTGAAAGAGATACTCTTAGCGAAAGTGATACTCTTCTGCCTTGAACTTGTTTAACGTGTTTCCGTATTGAAAATACATGTAAGGTGACACTTTAGACTAGACCAGTAATTATTGTGCTTTAAATGTAGCCAAGTCGAAACCAGAACACCGTGTCCATCGTTCCTTATGAAAACGATAGCATCTAGTCGCTACTGACTAGGATTTATGGAGCATCTAAAACGGCTTCTTACAAGGGAACATGATCTAGGAACAAGGATTCATGATGCGTACATATCAAGAGCAGTAAGTACAATTTATATGGCGTATTTAATTTGTGGCTAATATTTTGTAATTATACATTTCATCGCCGTATATCGATTTAAGTCCTTAATTTACTAATAAGATCTAGTTGGATACAGTTGTAGCAAGAGTTGTCCACACTGCAACAATCTTAATAGGAGATTGGGAATATATATAGCTTAAAAATCGCAACTTTCTTTCTTGAATTAATGAACTATCAGGTAAATAAATTCCTGCAAGCAGTGGTCTGGATAATTTAACTACGCAGTATTTACTAGTGTGTATTTGGAAAGGCATTGGAAAGGCATATCGCATAAAACACCATACACAGAACTCAACAGTTGAGAAAAGTTAATAAAAGGGATAATTTAGATACAAGTATTAATGGGAGACTTTAGTCTTTATTTTGGTTTGTATGCAAATGAGTTTCTCACAATAACAATGATCATGTGAGACATGAAAAGCACGACATGAAAGTATGAAGGTAAATTCGCTGAGAAAATAGTCTTAGCAAACAAATAATGTGTATGTGGTATCACAGATACCCCCAGACACAAAGACTGCAGCTATACTTGGTTATAAAGCATGATTTAGAGTGGAGAGAACCATATTTTTTTTAATTGAAATATTCGGCTGCAAAAAAAAGAATGAACATTTACTATGCTATGACTTGCCGTATATGGAGGGTAAACATTTCAGAAGATACCTTTACTTTCATAAATTTTGTATGGGCTATGGTTAGATATGACTGTAGACCGTAGTCTTTGCATGTCGCGCAAGAGCTTAGCTTGACTTGTATAGTTATGTATGCAATCATTTAGTTCTCTCAATAACAATCTTCTGTGGTTTATTATAATGTGGTCAGTAATGAGCACTTCATATGACATATATAGACGTCATTACTAGATAACTGTCGATATGGGAAGAATTTTTCTACACAATATATATTTCAAAACGACAAAACGTGACCTGTTTAACTAACGTGACTTACATGCTAGAGTATATAGTCTATACTTTATTGGTGCATGCATGGCCTTGGCTGACGTACAAGTGGAACAACTTATCGTCAATGACGGCATCATCACTCATCAAAGAATCATATAGTAAACACATTATATCGGGAATAAGGCCAAAATGTGTTAACCTTGTCGCCTCTTTACGTACAGAATTTCTCTTAAAAAATTGACCGCCACGAATTTTGAATATGAATTATAACTAACTCTAAAACGAGGTCACAATATGACTGCCCGAATGCTATGTTTCAGCGGACATTTTGCTATGGCTGCTTGAACAGGTATATTTTACTTTTAGGCTTAATGATGAGCTGTAAAATCTTCGTAGACTAAAATGAACAACTTGCACCCAGCTTATAAATAGAATACTAAGTTCCCATACTATAAGACTACCGTCCATATTTAGTAGATAAAATAATTGTCAACCATATATTTGTTCTTCTTCTCCAATTGAAACACAGCAATATGAATCTTATATAAACCTGCCAAAAGGGACAAATGCAGTGGTGTAGAATGGGGGGGGGGGGGCAAGGGGCGGAGCCCCCTTCTTCAAGCTAGGGGGGCCATAGTTTTTATTCTCCAAGCATCACTTTTGACTATTCCAGGCATGAATATAGCAAAGAAATGTTATCATGGGTTGGGGGGTTACTTATGACGTCACCCATACCCGAATGTTTTTACCCTTGGTAACATGCTCGTCTAGAGAGCCCCCCTAGTTATGAATTTAGTTCTACAGCACAGGACAAAAGGCCATTATAACTAGAGCTGCTCCTATCGGGATATTTTTCGTAATCGATTAATCGCTGTCAACAATCGATTAATATCGATTAATCGTATACGTATTGAATAAATTTATCATCTCACACCCAAAACGTAATCGCCAACGTAATTAACGAGAAAACGTGACATTTCAAAACGTAAATATCACGAAAAAATTTTCCCCACTCAACGCGTTTCTTGCAATAATGACTTGTTTCAATAGGCCTATCTTAAATTGACTGCAATGAGGGCACCAGAATGCTTATCTCTTCGAATTCTCTTAATTCCAGAAAGAAAGTTTAGGTAAATATCATGCTGTGTATGGTTGTTGTCAACCATCCGATTATTGTTAAGAATAATCGATTGCCAAAAAGTAATCGATTAATCGATAAATAAAGTTTTATACTATTATATATAATAAATTCATGCTGTGTGTTTCGTGTACTCTAGGCCAGTGAAGTTGGACCAAATTTACGAGATAGAGCAATGAGCTGGTTACGTGTGTTAAATGAAAACTTCCGTCTACAGCCGGAATCCTTCATTTTAGCCGTTCATATCTTTGACAAGTTTTTATTAACAACAAAGGTAATTGTATAAGGATAAACTTGTATCATCTCCCATGTTCTGACCTCGGCAATTTTCAAACTTTCTTTATATCTGCCTTCGGCTTCGTTTTTGAGATATTTCAGTTTGTTTGCATGATATATAAAAGCAAAACGTGCGAACTAAATATGCAGTATGTTAACTTAATTGTATGGCAATACTTAACTTAATTGCATGTTAACTTAATTGTATGGCAATATATCTGCCTTCGGCTTCGTTTTTGAGATATTTCAGTTTGTTTGCATGATATATAAAAGCAAAACGTGCAAACTAAATATGCAGTATGTTAACTTAATTGTATGGCAATTAATACTCCATAGCCACGCCAAGGAAAACTTGAACAAACTATACTGTAATCCATAGTCTGCATGCATGTGTTCTGTTCTCAATATGGAGGTGTTTCAAGAAGACAACAAATTTGATTCACTGAAGTATAGTTTTGCATCATGCAATGTGTTTAATGTCTAAATTTAAGTATTACTGTACTTTAATTATTTTTATTTATAGGTCAGAGTGAAGTATTTGCGTTGTGTAGCTATTACTGCTTACTTTATATCTATAAAAGCAGTAGAGGAGGATGAGGTAAATCATTCAATAACCTGTTGAAGCTATAACGAGGTTCAGATCTCGGGTTACTGTGGTCTGTAGGACCACGGCATAGAGTAAATATTATATAGAGGGTTCACTCTCTTGGGAACCTTTGAATTTTTTGGGGTCGCGCATATCGCATTACGCATGTTGGCCGCCATTACTCTGGCCAGTCAATTGCTTTTTCTGGCCAATAAGCACGCTGAACTGGCTGGTCCGCCATTACTCTGACCAGTAAACTGCATATTTTTGCATAAAAAACCGAGGACACGTTGCACCGCTGAGTGGCCCTTCTGTATAGATCTTTATTCTGTGACCACGGGTAGGACGGAGACTCTGTTGCGGGAGGGGTATAGAGAAATGAATGAGTGAAACACGCTAGCCTCTCACAACAATCCAAAGAGTTGATTTTCAGGAGGGGCGTATGAATACTAACTATATACACAAAATGAAGAGAAAAAAAGTAGAACTTTTACAATAAAGATTAAAAAAGATGACTAAATGTAGTATTGAAAGTATCAGACAGGCAAAGTGGCGTTTGTTCGTGAAAACGGGGAAACTAAAGTTGTAACACGGTGTTTTCAACCATGAAAGCCTGACATCCTTTAATTTAACAAATTACTATCAATATAAGATTTGATGGCAAAAAGAAACATGCAGCAAAAATATATACAACTGCATGTCAGTCATTGCGACATTTTTGAAGGAAACGGAGCATGCAAGTAGCAGTGAATCAAAATATAAAAGGGTTTGAGAAAATTTCAACTTGTTTTCAAAATCAATGCCATGTGTATCGTGCGTAATAACGACATGCATCATGTATAATATACTGTCTAGGGGGTAAGAAAGTTCGCTCTTGAAGATAAGAATGATCCAGGCATATTTTGTTGGGTTTGGAAATACTTTTCACGTCTTTTTGTAAACGTTGTCGCTAAAATCATTCTTTAGACCGCGATGGCGTGGTCCAAATATCGTAAAAAAACCGTCCGCTCATGTAGCCAATCAGATTGCTGAAAATCACAAAATATTACTAGCTGTACACACATAAAGAATAAAACATTTAAAATGGAAATATTTAATGATTCCCATGTTTCCGATTTTAGATTTTTAGCCACCCTTCTAATGATTTATGAGCTAATAACTAAATATGAAGGGATGCCCGATTTGGTCAGACATAGTAACGATCGTTCCCTAAACTAAAGCAACCGGACAAAGTTCTTGAATTATAAAATTCCTAGTCCTTTCGATAAATACAGTACCATGTCTTCACCTTATGCCCTTTCCAAATTGCATGCACAGCAGTACAGATATATTCAAGTATTTTTTATCCAATTTCTTGTAGAATATTCCTGTCGTTAGTGTCCTGTTAGAAGCCAGTCAATGTGGATGTTCCAAGTCAGATATTCTAAAAATGGAATTACTTATATTGAAAACAATTGAATGGAAAATATACGCTGCCACGTCCATGATATTCTTACAACGCGTAAGTCTTCCCATGGCATCCACCGTAGTTAATATAGAATACAAGGTTTGGAAACTTGATGAAAGTACAACAATTCAAAATTATATTTTCACTAAATTAACTAATAGCTATGTTAAAATCACCAATTATTCAGGTCGCGGACGGACAACGAAGACAAAACTTTGCCATTGGTTGATTTGGTAAAAATACAATGCAAACGTGACCATAAACGATTAACATAGACGATGTTAATATGCAAACGTGACCATAAACGATGACACAAAAAAATAACATAGATAACCATGAGGGATGAGGTGATATCAGTTTTATCGCTCGAGGACGATATAATTATTGTCACGAGTGAGCGCAGCGAACAAGGGACAATTATGATATCGTACCTAGAGGGATAAAACTGATATCACCGAGTCATGAGTGTGATAACCTTTTTATCACATCTAGTGCCTTTATCAGGGTAATAAGCAGCGGGAAATAAAAACGATATCGTCCCTAGGGACATATCATTTTTATGTCACCCTGTTATCGCCCTGATAAAGGCACAAGTATGTGATGAGTTATATTGCATATACTTCCAACAAATTTCCAAACCTTGTATTCTACATCGTCGGGAAGCCTTAAGGGTTAAGCCCTAGTGGCGAAGCATGCGAAGGCGTTGGCTTTCGGGGGGATTGATAAAAAATGACGTGGTAATACACTTGAGCGCCAAAAGACGATATTCGTTAATTGGGGGCCCAAGAGCATTCTACCAGCCTCTCCGAGTTTGGATTTTTAATGTCTCTATCAACCGCGTTTTTCGTATTCTGAAACGAGTTAGAATGAAAATGTTATGAACAAAGTCTGCACCTTGTTAAATGATCAAATCATATTTGAGATATGCGGTTATATACTCTTGGATTTTATATTAATAATTATTTATTTGAATATGTTAAATATTATTACTATTTTTAGTTTTACCAGATGCTTTTCGTACCATTTCGATCGGACATTAAGAATATTTCAGAAACATTGCTCGTTGAAGCTGAAGGAACAATACAAGAGTGTATGTGTAAATGGCAACTAACACAATTTAAGGTACATGTTAGTGAATGTAAAAGAGTATTTCTTAATTTTAACCCATTTAAGAATGGCAACAAAAATTATGTTTGTCCGATTTAAAAGGAGGTGTGAATACTTAGAAACACCCTTTTCTCAATTATTTCTTTCTTCATTTTTGATATATTTATATGACCAAAGGCATTCTGCTATCACCATGTTCTTTTATAAAAGAGTTTAAAGTTATAAAACTCATAAATAAATAGCCTAAATATAAATGGAAAGCTTCTATACAGGGCTTGTGGTTCCATAGACGAGGGGGCAAAAACTACAGGATTTACCAATACACAAAATAGTTTTATCCTTGTTGTGACGTCATGCATGTCCGAAGGTACTGTCAATATGCATATCCAAGATAGCGGGATGCAAATTATTTTTGCTTAAAATGAAGTGAAATCTTTTTATACCATATACATGCAGTTGAAATTTCGGGGAAAGCTTTTGCAATATTGGATGCATAATACCACTGGGACAAACTTCATTTTTATTGCTATTAGCTATTTTATCCTAATACGTCGTTGTCCCTTAACCTATAATGGGTAAACATGCATTATCATGTTGCGAACTAATTTCTAGAAATATTTTTTTGTTTTGTAAGAGAATGTTGCTTAATTCCCAAGGGTTTCCTTAGAATTAATTTGTTATTTCAGAGTTCGGTCCTAGCCTATGCTGTTTTGGTCAACAAATTTCAAGGGATCTTAGACGAAACACAACTACAGATTATACATGACATAGTGAAGGTATGTTATATTCTCTCCACTATTTCACTTTGTCCAACACTTGTTATCAGTCATTTGTATAATTCAATCAATAAATTAAGATGAATATTATATCATTGAAAGTATAAAATTAAATTTCAACTTTATTTCTAACTTAGCATCAGACAGATCTTCCATAATATTAAGTGCAAATAGCTTAGTTTAACTAAAAATAGAAATTTAACCAACCCATTTCATTTAACCTTTTAGTTTGAAAATAAAGAACTGTTCCAGTGTAAACTTCTAATAAAGGACAAGACTGATAATCACGCTATTTCAGTGACAGAACTCAAAACAGTCGATGTTATTCATACAGACTCTAAAGAAAAACTAGAGGTTGTCAAAACGTGACAAATCTTCAAACTAGCGATTCTACTGTTATATTTTCGTCGACAAAATTCGGTTCAGTAAGGTCATTAAACACTGGAATCTCCAATCTATGGGTTTTTTACCTTTAGATTTTGAAGTTGTATTTCAAATTGTCGATAAAATATAGCAGCACCATCGCTAGTATTGTTAGTAAAGTCAGACTGTCAGAGCCGCCAAGACGTTGCATTCATTGCCATTGGGCCAGGATGCGAAACCGGACATGAAACGACGCTGAAACCTAATGTTATATAATTTTTCTGTGGAATTATTTTATAATTATAAAGGTTTCAAGAATATGATAATTCTTTGCAAAAAAGCGAAACTTGACATCATTTAAACAAATTTCGACGCCTACAACAGTGCCAGTGGGTTTTCAAGAAGTATTTCTTTTTACATTTTGAGCCTTTCAGTCCTTTGGGGACCTTTTCAGAATGACGGCAGGAGGCATTTGTGATTTGTCCCTTCTCCACGTCTCCGTGATGCGGTGGCATTGCTGTAGTAAAAACGTTCGTAATTTGATTGGCAACTATCAGATGGACTAAATTATTATATGAAACAACACAATTCATGGGGAGTTTGGTAATCATTGTATATACACTTACATGCATGAATTTTCATAACGTAAAATAAATGTACTGTACAATACACTTTGTGCTATCGCTTTTCACTTATTTATTAGTTTAACAGTTTTTTGTTAATACAGTAAATAGACCTATTTTCTCGACAAAAGTAAAACAACAGGTGTTTGCTTGGATTTATCATGGACTTACGATGGTGGTGCTGGCACATGGTTGCCCCGCACCCCTATTCTATTTTTCAGCATATATTAACCATGTTTTCAGCAATGGTAATAGTAGTTTTCTAATGTTAATTATACACAGGGTATGGTTGCCCAATTCACACAAGCCAGAGCCGGCAGAAGCTTATTACACACATGCTTGGCAACTAAATCCCATGTCAATAATGTGAGGGAAGAAAGGACAGGAGAGAACCAACCAAACTCAACTTACACAAGTTTTCAAGCACAGGGAAGTTAGCCAACCTAAACAATTTAATATCTCGATTCTCGAACGTGTGGTGCCAGTGTAGGTTGTCGGGGATTTGCCTCCCTGAATCGCCCAACACTTCACGATAATAAATACACTTTAGTTTTCTGTATATTTACTGTTTTAATACTTATAAAATCTCTCCCGATCACAAATCACATCACAAACACGCCGTCTCAAGCAGGGTTGCCAACTGTAAATGTGTGAAATTCCCAACTAAGCTTCCCAAATATCCCGAGATTCCCCCCAAAATCCCAATGTTCCTACTTTCGTTCCCAGTCCCCAAAGACCCCAACCTGCGAACGGGCATACTCTGAAAAAGAGATTTAGAGATCGCGCCGGTTTCTCGAAATATGCGTAATACTTCATGTTGTATAAATGAAACATACTTCAGTTGGATAAACTGATCTAGTATAACATTTGTAACATAAAGTTCAATAGGATGCCAGCAGACGAACGCTGGATTTTTTGAAAATTGTTATTATATTATTGTTTATTTTAATTTAAAATAATTTTACAAAAAAATCAATTTTTAATTCTCGAACTTTCTGTTCTCAAAAATCCCAAAAAAATCCCGAGCATGAATTTTTAAAACAAAAATCCCAAAAAGTTCCCAACTGCTTTTTAAAATCCCGAGATCTCGGGATAAAATCCCGAACTTGGCAACCCTGGTCTCAAGTTCTCTACAACAACAGTCACCGGTATAATCCGGTACTTTCCGACTATAATGAGTTCGGACTCGCGCGTCTCACGCGTGAACAAAACAAAAGTAAAATGGATAAATATTAAATTATGAACAGTTTCCGACACCCCCCGCCCCCCCATATATCTTGTAAGAGATATATGTTCTTAAAGGAAATTAACTCAATTATGAATACGTATAAGTGTCAAGTTCAATGTCTCAGTGTCCATGTTACACTTGTTCTTCGCCTTCGACGTCAGCCAACTCCTGGATTCTGGAGCGTGCTGCTACCGCCGCATCCCGGGTGGGTCGAAAATCAGGAGCGGTAGAGTTAAGAGGTTGAGGGTCTCCTGGGGGCTGATCGCACGATAGTTCCAGAGGGTAAAGGTGATTTACAGCTCTTTCCAAGTGACCATTCGACGTTTTCACCTTTGCTGCGCGGATAATACCATCTCTCCCCGTAAAGAGTTCGTCCACTATTCCCAATGGCCACTTCCCACGGTTTCTTTCGTCTGAAGCAATGATCACAACGTCTCCCACTGACAACGTGGACGGTTTCCCATGATGCTTCAAGTTGTGCTTCTCTCGTAATGCGCGTAGGTACTCTGCACTCCATCTCTTCCACATATGGTCTTTGCATTAGGTATTTTGCTCGTTTTCTAAGGCAAGTACGGTTGTACCGACAAACTGTAAACTGTTCGGCGTCAGTGTAGATAGCTCTATGGCATCCTCTTGATATCCTAGTGGACGATTGTTTAAAGTGACTTCGATGCCCAACAGTACGTCTTGCAACTCGTTCCTACTCAAACAGCTGTTTCCAATTGACTTGTATAGGGCACGTTTCACCAGTCCTACGAGCCGTTCGAACTGTCCGCCGCAGTAAGGGGCGTGACTCAAGTTGAACTGCCAGTGAATTCTCTCGTTGCCAAATGATTCTGGAATCGCTCATCATATTGCACTTTCTTCAACCATTTCGCTGCGACTGCAAACGTTCCCGCGTTATCCGAGTAAATTTTCTCAGGTCTTCCCTTTCTTGCGATGAGTCGTTTAAGTGTCTGGAGAAATTCACTTGTCTCCATGGTTTTTGTCAGTTCCAAGTATACTGCTCGACATAAACTACACGTGAACAAAGTCACATACGCTTTCCCTTGTATTTTCTTTGAAACGCGATATTTTACGTCGTGGGTCCAGCAAAATCTACTCCCACGACTTGAAATGGACGTTAGTCTGTCCTAATATACTCCTCTTTTCTTGTTCATATAATTTAAATATCAATTGAGTTTTTTGTCTTCATTTGTATTAATATGTATATAGTTTTCTTTTTAATATTGCCACGCCCCCCTTGGAAATCAGCTATTGTTGAAGGGGTAAGCGTGAATAAATGTAGTTTTAATAATAATAATAAAGTTGAACACGAATCGGTGTACCCAAGCGATGATTCTGATAGCTTTCGTCAAGGAAAATTTTGAAAGAAGGTCGTCAAACTCATCTGTTGAAGCCACGGCTGCACTGAAGATTGCTTTCACTGCTTTTGCTTCGGACTCGCTTTCGGAAGTGGCTGTCGTCACGATATCTGGAGGCCATTGATCTGGTTTCACCAACCATTCGGGCCCGTTCCACCAAATACGATTTCCTGAAACTTTCCCTCCTCTGTTTCCCAAGTCTGCCGGATTGTCATGGGTAGGTACATGACGCCAGGTGATTTCAGGATGCTCGTGGATCTTCTTGACCCGGTTAGCCACGAACTGTTTGTACTCATCACCACCTCGTAGCCACTACAAGGAGACTGTGCTGTCAAGCCATCCGAATATGCTGATCACTGGAACATCATCAATTGCTTGTTGGACATTAGACACAAGATTGGCGGCCATATGAGCAGAAACAAGTTCCAGTCGCGGTATGGTGAGATCCTGTTTTGCTAACCGTGCTTTGGCCGTAACTAAACCAACGCTTACACCCGACGCTTGTTTTGTAATGGCATATACTGCAGCAGATACTCCCTTCTTGCTTGCATCACCAAACGCATGCAGCTCGATTTCGTCTATGACTTCCTGATGTATCGCTAGGGCTCTAGGGACAGTTACTTGTTCAGGCAGTTCCTTTACCCATTGTAAGTATTCACTCAATAGTGGTTCTGGAATATTCGCGTCCCACAGTACTTTCTGTTTACAAGCCTCGCGGTAGATATGCTTCCCTTTGAGAGTGACAGGTGACACTAGTCCGAGTGGGTCATAGATTCTCGCAAGATTTCGTAAGAGTTCTCTCTTGGTTACGGACCTTTCCATTTTAGGGATCACTATGCTGACTTCATTTTCTTGCTTATTCCACATTAGACCTAACAGATTGGACTGAGACTGACTGAATTTACTGAGTTGCTGTTTTGCAAATGTTTGTTCAGGTTCGGCTTCCACTTGATCCCCTTCCGGTTCCGGCTTCACTTCATTCTGTTGTCCTTCTGGTTTCACTTTGTTATCTTCTAGTTCTGGACTGTTCGAGTGCCATTTATGCAGGGTGAACTTGGCATATTCGAAGATCTTTATGGCATCTTCGAAGATATTTCGCCCTCCTTTAACTCAATTGCACTGGCAACAGTTTGTTTTCCACTTAACAAATCATCAACATAAAGACTTCGCTTCTTGGACTCAGGTTCTTGGGTTTCCCAACTTTTCAGATGACGGTCGATCACTGCAGCAAGGAGAAAGGGTGAACAGGTTAGGCCAAAAAGTGCTCTGGTAGATCTAAGTGTTTCTGGTTGGGAATGTTCAGTAAGTTTCCAGTGGAATCTCAGGGAATCTCGTTCTTCTTTCTTGATTCTCACTTGTAACTCACGTTTCAGGTCATCAGACAGTGCAACTGGATGGAACCGCATTCGTGTCAGAACGTTCCACAGCTTGTTCTGCAGCGAAGGTCCAGCATACAGGCACTCATTCAGACTAGGCAGATCCATCATAAACGACACGAAGCTTTGTCGACTCTGCTTCAGTTCGCACTACCGGTTTGTGGGGAAGGTAAAACTCCTTTGAAATTGGGGGTTCACCAGCTGACTCCACTATTCCATCGTTCTTCTGCTGCTCGATCACTTCGTTGTATTCATGAGTGACTTCCATTTTCTCTAATTTGTTGTATAGGCGGTCAAGTCGGCGTAGACTCCCTGCCTTGTTGCTGGGCAATGGTGGATGGGTTTTCTTCCACAACAATCCTGTCTCATACCATCCATCTGGGTCACGTACTAATTGTTCACAAAATTCAGCATGCACCGTCTGTTGGTCATGTTCAGGTGTGTCAGCCAATCCCAGGACATCAAGTCGACAGAGTTCCTCGTAGTCACTCTGACTTGCTTGATTCAGCAACAAAGCAGTGTAGTCGATCTCTTTCCCTTGCGCTATGATAGTCCAACCGAAACGTGTCCTTTCAGCCACCGGTTCTCCAATCTTACCAACTCGCATGTAATCACTCGCTCCTAATATCATATGGACTGGTAGTTTCGGTTTACGGTCGTTGTCTACCATTTGAACTCCTTCAAGGTGTCTGTAAGTGTTCAAGAGCTGTTCGTAATTTGGATTGTCCAACACAAGTGGATCTCCTTTATCAACCCTTGTCACATTAACATCCATGTTAAATTTCTCATCTAGAGCTTCCACTTTAACCGTTGACATCTCCATTTCTTTGGTCACAGCACCAAGCATCATTTCTATATGTCGAATTTCCTTTTGAGAGTTGCGCTTTGGTAGACGGTTTAATAATGTGGCTGAAGCGTACGAGTTACCTGCTCCAGTGTCTAATAGAGCACGACATTTTACCCCTTCAACTTTCACTACCACGACTGGATAAACCACCACACCTTCGCTGTTGTCTGCTGCAGTGAGGTATAGGTTTTGCTTATTACATATGGATGTATGGTGCTTAAGGTTGCAATTTTGGCAGGTTATGTTGCTTTTACGCTCTGCTGCACGATGCTTGCTGCCAGTGCAGTTAAAACACAACTTCCTCATCAAAAGTGGTCACACGTGGACAATCTTTCGAACTGTGCTCTACTCCTTCACAGTAAAGTGCTTCGTCTCTAGCCTGTGCTCCAGTCCACTACACCATCGTTAGTGGACTGCGCATTAATCTCGAATTTCTCGTCCAGCCGCTCTCCCAAATGTTGTTATAATTTATTCATAATTCATACGGATATTACGTAAATTCATAAATTACGCAAATCGAATGAACATGCCGCCGAAGGAGTGGAGTATATGACTCGATTTCGTAAAACTTCGGATCTTTAGGATCAATCTACCTGAAATATTCAACAAGAACTTCTCAACTTCTACGTTTCGAGCGAAGGCCCTTCGTTGCGAAGGCCTTACTTCGAGCGAAGACCCTAACTTTTCCAGACGAAGGGCATTCGCTCAAAACGTCGTAGTTTTTGTTGAATATTTCAGGTAGATTGATCCTAAAGACCCGTAGCTTAAACAAATTAATAGTTGATGGTATTTGTGGATAGAATAATGGAATATTCGAACGAAAATTTATATACATTTTTAGACCTAGCCAGGAGCAGTTGCGAAAAATGCAACCTTAGGCCCTCTGGCAGGAATCGAACTGCACCCCTGCGATTCCGGTGCAGCGCTCTAACCAACTGAGCTACAGAGTCCAGTTGCTGAGCATTAACCGCAAGTTCGTGTATCATATGGGAGGGATGCCAGTATATGGTATATAGGTAAATACAAAGATTTTTCTCGGCATCTCGTTCGATGGAATAATAGTTGATGGTGTTTGTGGATGGAATATTCGATTCCTGGAATATTCGATATTGGTCGATAGAGCTCAGTTGGTTAGAGCGCTGCACCGGAATCGCAGGGCTGCAGGGTTCGATTCCTGCCAGAGGGCCTAAGGTTGCATTTTTCGCAACTGCTCCTGGGTAGGTCTAAAAATTAAATGTATATAAATTTCCCTTCGAATATTCCATCAACAAACACCATCAACTATTATTCCCATCGAACGAGATGCCGAGAAAAATCTTAGTATTTACCCATGAATGACCAAGTTCATTATAACCTTGTTATAAGGGCTGAAATGCACATGCAATAGTCATAGAACCATAGCCTGTGACACAAACTCTTCATCGCAAGATATTAACACCAGCGCTAATGTATTAAGGCAGCTTTCCATTACAGCCGCTTTGCCCGCGCGGGACGAGCGAATATGTTTCAACTTGGGCTGTAGGTGTCTAGCGTGAGAGTTTTCTGTCCGCTTTACTGCTAGCTCGCGGACACGCATGAAAGTTGAACCGCATTCAATATTAGACAGCTTTAGCAAACACAACGCGACGTCACAGAGGACGTGAAAATGGCGTAAAAATGGCGTGGGCATTTTCGCCATTTTCACGTCCTCTTTGACGTCGTGTTGTGTTTGCTAAAGCTGTCTATTCTTGGCGAGGCCGCGCGACTGATTATTCACGTGACTCAAATTATACAAATAGGTCGACCGTAATGGAAAACGGCCTTTATAATATTATATGTTTATTAATTTATAAAATTAATTTAATGTGTTTATGATGAATGGACATATATATTAAGAAGCCATAATTTTGGGTAATTCTAGCTTTCGCTTTCCTTCTGGGACTTAAATTTCATTGCCAATAGATCTAAATACGTCTGTTACTTGTTATATTTTTTTCTGGCAAAGCTTTTAAAACAAATTAAATTTAATTGGAATAAATTGGAAATTAGAGAGACAAAAAAGGCTCTATATTATGCGGTATATCTGCGAGCGTGGAACAACGTCTGGCACCCAGGGTAATATATACAGCGGACATCTTATCATCTCAGATAAATTTAATCCACCCTAAATGCGAAGCTATAAACTTAACCCTGCTACCTCGTTTTTGCCCTGTAACCAACAAGTCTACAGAATTTGTCATGTGAAAATGATTGTGGGCCAACCCACTCCTCCCCAATCCCTAGTGTCCGTCATGCACAGAGCCCATCTATGAAAATCATTCAATATTAACCTGTTGTTAACAATTTACTTCTTCATAATCAAATCATTATCTAGGTAATGATGCAGCAGATCCTCCCATTCCGATTTCTTTATCAGCTGGTGGACCAATCTCCATAAAGACTGACATTATTCGATGATTTACATTCACCATTTTATTTACACATTCATTCACACACCCATGCTATTAAAAATAAGTTCAATTCAAAGTTTGAAATGAAGAAAACAATTGAACGTAAGTAATATAGTTAATAATTATCATACAATATGTATAGTTAATAAGTACAATAATTATTGTGAATGTTATTTACAAGGCTAAGTTGTAGGGTTGATAATGACTATCCTTTATAATATGCCATACTAACAAGAGATAGCCGATGTTTTAACTTTTGCCTGTTGAAAAAAGGTCTTGTCTTAGACCACAAATGATGCTGAAACCACAGCTAATGAAATTGCCGGGCTAGTCATGATCAAAGCAACCTTTAAATCTTGAAGTGCACTCTTTACCTTTGAAAGGTAACATTAAGAGAAAGTAAGAAATTAATCCATCTATCTACTGCCAGATGATTTATAGTACTTAGAAAATTCTGAGAGTGGCCTAGTGTTAAATCAAATGAATGTAGCCTCCTCCACAGGCAATCCCTATAGAGATGCCTGATTGACGTTATATAGATCGGCTAAAATTAATGTTTTGTTGTGGCCCAAAGAACCATGATTCCAATAATTTAGAAATAATTGCAGCTGAACAAATTGTCAAATGTACTGTAGCTGGTATCAAGGATTATAAAGTACTGTGGAATACTGAGCTTGTACAGGGTAATGCCAAACACTTTCGTTTTGATACAGGGTTACTATTGCCTGAGGTTAGACAGGTGATTGCAGCTAAATGGCTTAACAAGAGACATAGACAGATAGTCATGGAAATTAAACATGTCATTAAACTATTCTATTACATATCTGGCAAGTAGTAACTACTGTTGGTAGAAGATAAAATTTTGAAACAAAGAATCATATTGTACACACAGCATGTTATAAGCTTTGCATGTCAGGTACCTCATCTGCTGTTAAACGTCCTTCATTCAATGTTGTGATGCACCTTTTGAAACATTCTGATACCATTTTGTTGTACAACATGGCAAATTCTTTATACTAGAGAAGGTTTAAAATTTAAAACTAATTGGTAATTATTATAGAAATAAACTTAATAGTACAGTTGTTATATATAAATTCTAGTTAGTACACAATTTTTCTATTCAAAATCATAGTCAGATCCATTTATTGACAATGGAACTGGTGCAGTAGGATTGATTAATTGGATCAGTGGCAGACTGAAAGGGGCAAAGAGGGGCAGCACCTCAATGGGGAGCAACTCCTCCCCACTCTAGGGCCCTTTTACAGTAGGGTGGAGTAAAGCTAATTAATCAGAAAATAATCTGTGAAGCAGATTAATCAGCCATTTTGAAATAATTGGTAATTGGCCAATAATTGCACGATAATCTGCAAAATAATCGGCCGTTAGAAGTGAATGTTAACTTTAACCATTCTGACGACGTTACCTTTAACATTCCAACATTAATGTTATCATTCTGATGTTAATGTTGTCATTCTGACATTAACTCAATCCGATGTTAACTTAAATATCTGACGTTACCAGTTGAACTTGATTTTTGATTTGCTTATTTCCATAGCCATAGGACAAACAGATTTTGATATTTAGCTAAAACTTGGATGAATGCATTACAGTTGATTGTCAATGATTTTACACAACTTTTTTCTGTTGTTTGAGGAGGAAAAATTGTGAAAAGAACATATAGATAGATTCCAAAATTAGGTAGCAAGAAATCGGGAGGTTGGCAATTTCACTGTTAATTTTTCCGAACCTTTGTATTTTGCCTCTAGAATGTGTTGCCATTGGGCTTAGACTTCAAATGCTGTTGAAATTTTACTACCAATTTTACAGGGGTGATTTCTTCACCTTCTTTCTTCATTGATGCATTTTTAACAAGAAAGTTATCATTGGCCCCATTGGGTTGTTCCAGAAAAGATAAGTGGATCTTTCTGGAAAATTGAGAGGTTCAAGAACGTAAGGAAATCGGAAGAATCCCACTCAAATCGGGAGAGTTGGATCAAATCAACTTTAAATAATATGAAATTTGACAAGAGTGTTTTGGCGTAAAGTTTTAAGACTCTGGTGGGCCTTTATCTGCATTTCAGAATTGAAGATCAAGATCATAACTCTTGTCTGCTGAATGCCATATTTCCCCATGGCTTTAGTTTCGCAAATACCAATTGAGACCAATCAAACGTGGTTAGTTCATCGATTGTTATTGATAATCAATACCAATCGAACATACAGTGTAATTAGTCTATTGACTGTTTAATATTGTCTTATCAATAAATGACAATAATCAATACCAATCGCACTAAGGTCACAAAAACCTCCACCATCGATTGTTTATTCATTTTCAATATCAATTGATATCGATTGTTATTAATTGATATCGATCACCGATTGAATACGCTGGGTGTAATGGACAATGCCACAATGGTACATTTACATTTATACCAATGTCCAATGGATAGTACCGTACGTACCGTACTATCCATATCTCAATTTTGAAAGTGTAATATGTTACGAAAAGTCACAATACAACGATACTTACATTCTTCAATTCAATGCTATTCATAATACCACTACAATAAAAAGATCATTCACATTTTGTTCAGCAAAAAGTCAATTATTTTCCAAAATTAACCGCCATTTTGTTTCCTTCAGAGCTCGCCCCAAGCTACCAATGATAATTTTTAGCCCGCCACCAGATCAAAATTGAAGAAAAGTTGTTCCAAATAATTTGGTACGGATTTCCAGTCTTTGCCAAAGACTTTGGCATCCTATTTGATAGAATTGTTTGCAATACAAGTACTATCATGACAGAATACAACAATATCGATCCTGTTTTACAACGACAATTGGTTGCAGAAAGTGAAAAAGCTAAATTTCAACTACAAGTACACAGTCTGACAGAGACATGTTGGGAGAAATGTGTGGATAAGCCTAGCAATAGACTCGATTCAAGAGCAGAGACGTGTCTACACAGTTGTGTTGAAAGATTTATTGATTCTAGTAACTTTATTGTAAACAGACTGGAGGAGCTGAGGAAAAATTCTTGAAGGGATTGTTTCATTAGAAATGATGATGGATTGATGCTGTGATGGTATCATGATGATATTTAATAATTTGAAAGTAAATACCGCAGACAATGAAAAACTACAATGACTGTTGTATTTGACTGCACATGCACATCCTCCCCCATGGATGCCGATACTAGGACTCTAGGAGGAAGGAGCATTGGCTGCCCCTCTTGCCTTCTTTGAAGAGGCCAGATTACATTCCATGTTAATAGCTATACCCCATATATTCCAAACATGTGTTATACCAAGGGCTCAAAACAAATGGCAGTATCACACTGCTAAACAGAAGGTAAAGCCATAAGATGCTCTCAAATTTATGAAATATACCACAAAAACACACACATACAATAGTTAAAAACATACACATACAATAGTTAAAAACATAAATAATTTGCTTAGAGCAAAAATGCCAGATTAGCCAGATAGTTAATTCTCATGCTGCCATATCATAACTCCATGCTGGAGGTCTTTAAAATAAATCAGGGATGGATCCAGCTTGATTTGATAGGGGGGTGCTAAGCAGACTTTGGTCATGAAGCAGGGCGTGGTCGGCAACTGAGGAAGGGTGAATCACCACTGAGGACCCCCTACCGGGGCAAGAAATTATCTTGTCAGAAATTTTTTTAAAGATAAGATGGCATAGATGGTCAAAAAAGGCCATCAATCGACCGATATTATATTTTTGTTTGATAAATTCCCTGTCAAATCCAAAATTTGGATTTGATATGGGAATTGGCACCCCTGCTGCACCCCCCTTGGCCAAGGCTAGGAGGGGTGCACACCCCCTGCACCCCCGCAGTAAATCCAACCCTGAAATAAATACAGTAAACCTGATGTTTTCTACAAGACAAAACAATTCTTTTTGTTGCCATTCAAACCTACAATGAACAAATTTATATTAGAGACATATTTGTTAAACTTTGAAAAATCATTAGCATGTGTACATATGCAACAAACATTTGCCAGAAAAGTGTAGGAATTTGTCTGATGAAATCATGAAAAAGCTAGCCATGGCAATTGCTCATGCTATGCAAATAGATGTGCAAGTTTAGATACTCTGAAGACAATAAATTTCTAAAGGTTTGAATAATTAGAAAAATTATCGTGACATTGCTACATGTCTAGCTTTGCCACTGCAGTGTACAGGGACATTTTATTTTTTACAGTTGACTTGAATGACTTTGACAATGTAAGTAATCATGTAAAAATATATAAAAATGATTATATTTCTATATAACAATAAATGGTGAGGATGATGCACTAAAATGTCATATTTGCATGGTAGCTTAACAGTACAATCTTATGTTTTTTTGTAAAGTAAAATTTAGCCCTTTTAACACCAAGGACTTTAGAAAGAGAGGAAATAGCACTTACTGTCGATTTCAGATAACTTTTCAAAACGCGGTTTCCATGTTTGTTGTGAATATTCCCAATTATGTTTCTAAATTTGAATGTTGGACGTGGAACTTGCAAAGCTAATTTGAACTAAAATACTGAAGTACTAAAATAGTATTAAAATGTTTTTTTGTGTTTTACTACATCAATATATTATAGAAGACGTCTGCCTCGTCTTTTGCCACCCGTAAACTAATTCATACTTTAAAACTGCACTTTTAAACTACCAACTTCCGAGTTTGTTTAGTACTTTAGTACAGTACTTCACTCTTCAGTACTTTATAAGTAAACAACTTGCGAAATTAGCTTTGTAGACCAGTATGGAAAGAAAGCGATCGCCATGTCACATGTGCCGTGCACAACAGATTATTCTGGTGCACAACTTGGTGCGCAATTTTCATTTCAGTTATTTTTGGTGCAACATATCTATTATAGTGGACAGCACATGGACCAATAAGTCCTATCAGTGCACACCATTGCATAGGTTTGGTGCTCTGGGTTTGGTGCACAATTGGTGCAGACGACCAATTGTGTGTTTCACTGTCCGGTGCACAGAAAAATTACATTCCATACTGGTTTGTAGACGGCCGACCAACACTTAAAAATGTTCTAAAAAATTTGTGTGATGGCATCTTTTGTTACAAGCTGCCAAATAGCATTTTCTTATAGTTTAAACATTGGTGAATAAGACTATATCTGTTGACACCTCTTTTAAATTTTGCCTAGTAAAGTACTATAACTACTGGCTAAAAATGCAAAATCTCAAAAAGTTCACTTTTAACAAAAATAAACTATACCATAAGAAAGTACGCAAAAAAGTATATATAAGACAATTAAGCGGGTAGTACGGTTTTCGTAGCCTATTTTGGGATTTTAACGCCCAAAAAATATGGAAAATGCCTAATTAATGCATTAAGTTACTATTTTGCCAACTTTAACCTTCTTTAACTCAAAACCGACTTGGAATATGTCTTATATATACTTTTTTGCGAACTTTCTTATTGTATAGTTTATTTTTGTTGAAAGTGAACTTGAAATTTTGCATTTGTAGTCAACATAATAATAATAATAATTAGTTCTTATATAGCGCGTCTTCCATAAATGTCCAGAGGCGCTTTACAATCTACAGTATATAACAAGGTATCTTACAAGTATAGTTAGCTTACAGATAATTATCTAAAAATATATTAGTTAGATATAGTTAGTTAAGGACGTTAAGAGTATATTAGATAAAATCCTTATACGCTACTAATTTTCTATCTGATGATGATCTCAGATTACGTCTATAGGTACATAAACCTCTAACAAGTCAGTAATGTATTTTGGTGCTAGTCCAGCTAGGGCCTTATAGGTCATTAACAATAATTATCTTGTATACGATTCTTTCCTTGATTGGCAACCAATGCAGTTTAAACAGTACTGGTGTTGTGTGATCCCTTTTCCTTGTTAAAGTGACAATCCGTGCTGCTGCATTTTGAACTTTCTGTATTCACTCTAGAAGAGTGTTTGATAATCCGTACAACAGTACGTTTTGCAGTTTAAACAGTACTGGTGACAATCCGTGCTGCTGCATTTTTAACTTTCTGTATTCACTCTAGGAGAGTCTTTGATAATCCGTACAACAGTGCGTTTCCAAAATCCAGTCGAGATGTAACCAGAGCGTGTACTAAAGTCTCTGCAGATTTAAAGCTAAGATATTTTCTCATTTTGCTTATTTTCCTTAAATAATAGATCCAGATTTGCAGACTGTTGTCACTTGCATTTCCATGGTTAAGTTTGAGTCCATTATGGTCCCAATGTTCCTTGCCTTGGGAGAAAGATCGATTACGTCATCACAAACAGTTATAGAGGATAAAGATGGACAGGGACAATGACGAGCAAATAACACCATTATCTCCGTCTTATCACTGTTTAGTTTATTCAGGGTGAGCCACTCATCCAATATACGAACACACTCTTCGATCTTTAACTTTGCTGCAATCAATTTATCTGGATCAATTGATCTGAAGGTAATATATAGTTGTGTGTCATCGGCATAAAGATGGTAGTCAATGCCCAATGATCTCATGAGGTCTCCAAGTGGTGCTATGTAACCCTGTGGGACACCTGCAGATCGTAAAGTCCGTTTAGTGGATTGACCATCCGAGACATGAACCGTATGTGTTCTTTCGGCAAGATATGACTTGAACCACTTATGCGGCAGTAATTCCGTATCTAGAAGAGAGCCTGTGCAGTAGTATTTCGTGGTCTATAGTATCGAATGCAGCGGAAAGGTCAAGAAGCACTAGGATCACTGAATTTTGATTATCGATGGCTTGTAAGATATCGTTTTGAACCTTAATTAATGCTGTCTCAGTACTGTGGTGTTTTTTGTAAGAAGATTGCAGAGGTTCACCCAGGTTGTTTCCTGTGATATGTTGGTCTAACTGAGTTGCCACCACTTTCTCTATGCATTTTGATACAAATTTAAGATTTGAAATAGGGCGAAAGCTGGAGAATTCATCAGTGTTAAGGGTGTCTTTCTTAAGTCGTGGATCAAGAGCAGCACATTTCAAGGTATTAGATACAGTAGCTGTTTCTAGAGAGTTGTTAATTATATTGGTGATCGCAGGCTTTCTTGCCAACCTACTTTTTCCTACTTTTTTTCACACTCCTACTTTTCCTACTTTTTATTAAAAATTGCTTGATTTTTACTTTTTCCTACTTTTTTCTTAAAATCCTACTTTTTTAAGAATCTTAACTATTCCCGCATAAATCTAATGATCCCATTGAGTCCATTGAATATCGCAAAACTCTTGTTGGAAATCCAAAAAAAACCTTTGGAAATCCCGTTGGAAATTCAAAAAATCTCCTTCGAAATCCAAAAAATCTCCTTGGAAATCCAAAAGATCTCCTTGGAAATCCAAAAAACCTCCTTGGAAATCCCAACGATCTCCTTGGAAATTGCAAAGATCTCCTTGAAATCCCAAATATCTCCTTGGAAATACCAAAAATTTTCTTCAACTCAAAAACCCCTCCAGTCCAGGATTATCAGCGATAAGAGAGATTAAATAATATTTCTGTGGTATTTTCATGCAAATTAATCACCAAATATTCCTATTTTTGTCCTACTTTTGTGTATATTTTCCTACTTTATTCCTACTTTTCCCAAAATTTTAGTCCTACTTTTATCCTACTTTTTTACGTATGTCTGCCAGAAAGCCTGAGTTCAGTAGAACATTCTGTTAAGACCTTCGCAGGAATTGGGTCAAGGACACATGATTTTTAAGCCATTTTTCTTGTGAGTGCAATCAGATCTTCAGTAATTATAGGCACAAAAGTTTCAAGCATGGCGTCTTTTGGTAGTGAGGTTGCCTCGGTGGTATTAAGGCATGTTGGATTTGTAGGTTTTGCTAACAAGTCGTTTATTTTCGAAAAAGTCTGCAAACTTATTTGCAAGATGTTCAGACGAAACACAAGGTGGGTATTTTCTTTCTACTGTCTGTTGACTCCCTTTAAATATTCTCTCTATTTTCTTGAAAAGTTCTCGATCCTTGGTCTGACCCGCAGTCACTTATCATCTCTTTGTAATAATTGGACTTTGCATTTGAGATGAGCCTGTTTACGACAACGCATTGTTGGGTATACAGCTCTCTATATTGCTCGTTTGCAATCGACGCCATCTTGGTTGATTTTCGTGGCAACTAAAAATCTATATTCTTCATTCTTTGTCGTACTGTGCCAGAAATCGTATACTATTCATAATACAGTAAGATGTTTTCAAAACAAACCAAAAATATTAAAGTAACTCGACTATTTCGATGTAAACGGCTGGACAAAACTTTAAAATCAACCAAGATGGCGCCTAATGACACGTAGTGACGTCATGTGCAAGCAAAGAATACTACAAGTCACGTGTAGTCCTCCATCGACGTTCCAAGCGCCTCTTTATGATCTTCTGTTCTTGAATCTTAGGAGTATACCAAGGAGTAGCATGCACAGGACGTAGTGTTATTGTCTTGCTTTTAATAGGTGCATGGGTATCCAACAGTGTAGTGAGTGTGCTTTCATAGGAGTAACAAGGTTGAAGGTACAAGTACTAGTTGTTTCAAGTAGACCAGATTTTTTTGTATCAGCACGAAATAAATCAAAGTTAATCGATTTTATATTTCTGGAGCTAACTTGCTTCCTTATTGGAGGTGGTTTAGCAAGCAAGAGTTTAGCAGCTTACAGCCGAATGGTCAGATATGACAGGGTCAATTACATCTATGTTGGACACAAATTTATCGTCTGATCTTGTTAATATTAAGTCCAGGGTATTATGCGTAGCAGTAAGCACATGATTTCTGTAGTCAAATGATGTAATTAAACTAGGGAACCTCTTTGCCAACGCATTGCTTGTATCATTTACATGAAAATCAAAATCTCCCGCTAAGAGGACATTTCCACTACCACGACTAGGAACACGTTTTTCAAGTAAATTAGAGAATTCACCAAAAAAGGTGGATTCATTTAAATTGTTATTTTTTGACGATGGAGGTCGGTATATATTATAGACTTCGATCCAGATTTCATGGTTAAATCCGTGTGTTCAAAGGATTTAAACTTTTCATTAGTAGGATTTTTCGTAAGATGTAAGGACCTCCTATACACTACAGCAACTCCACCACCACGAGTTTCTCTTGGGACTGATGGGACATGTAGAAATGCATAGCCGTCAGGAGTAGTCTCGTTTATTTCCATTTCACTAATATTTCCAGGAGAAAGCCAGGTTTCTGTTAAGGCTAAAATATCCACCTTACGATCTACAATGTAGTCATGTACAAGTGACACTTTATTTTTTAGTGATCTTGTATTCAGCCGTAGACTAAAGCGTATCGCTAAGCTTGGTTTAAAAGGCGGATCCATAGGTGTGCGAGCAATCGTGATCAGGTTGTTTCGTTTGAGTCGTTTGTAATAAGTATTTACATTCCTAAGCTGTTTTGTATTCTTGTTTGAATGGGATAGCATCCTCCATTGTCCCAGTGCTCATTAGTACTCAAAACCGAGCAGTGACTGTTTATAACTTCATGGTGGCTTGTACACACCACTTGTCTGAAACTGATCAAAACTCCTTAGAACTGCCGTATGTTGATAGAGTAGTGAATTCGGACCTAAATACTTTGACGATAGTAGGTCTGCTTGCGAGTAACGAATCAAGCGTGGAATTGTTGTTGTGGAAGACAAATGTAGGTAAACTGCAGTCTGATTCTCTATATTCTGTTTTCAACTGTACATTTGGTCCAGGATTCGGCGATATATCAACACAAACCGTAAGATCAATGATAAAGAGTGTAGAGGGAAGCGCCAAGCATGTAGAACCATGTTTGGATTGCTTGACTAAGGCAAACGATACGGTATATTGTGTAATTGTGATTGTAAATTCTGCCTCTTAACAACAACACGGACACCAAGGTGAAAATGTTCACATCCAGTGTGTGTTGAAATCAGGCCATCAGCACCCAATCCATGGTTATCCTTTGAGCAAAAGTCCTTAGGAACATTAGACAGTACAGCAAATAGAACCTTGTTATCGATTAGAACTAAAATTAAAAGAATAGCTGGGAGCTTTAAAATTACACCAGCCGCCATATTGGTCAGCTCATATCATGCACATAGTACTTTAATAGGCAAAATGTCGAAATTCTCAAGTCTTCGGCTGTAAAGCCAAAATCAGAAGTGCCAACACATATAATCTTGTTCACCAATGTTTAAACTATAAGAAAATGCTAGTTGGCAGCTTGTAACAAAAAATGTCATTGGAGTCTAACTTTCAGATCTTTGGCCAGCCGTCTATTGCAAGTTCCACACCCAACATTCCAAATTTAGAAACGTAATTGGGAATATTCGCAACAAACTTGGGAAACGCGTTTTGAAAAGTGACCTGAAATCGACTGTAACACCATAAAAGGGCCTGACATGAGGTAGGGTCACCCTCCCGACAGGGCTAACTCACTTCCTCGATAGAGTAACTCTACCTTCGTCTTGCGTACACGAAATATTTGCAACAAGTTGTATTATATTTTCATGCCTTTGGTTCCTCTGTATTTCAACATTGTGGTTTTGACTTTGTGTTTAATTGTATCAAAGCGCGCATTGACTTTATTGTACGTATTAGCGTCTTTTACTACAGCACTGCGCTATGTTCACCCTAACGCGGATGTATAAACTTAGGCAACCATGGTCATGAGGTTCAAATCCGACGTAAGTCCATAAAATATCATATTTCACGTGTTTGATATTTTGTCAAAAACAAACAACTTGTCCGTCTTGTGATTTATTGACAACTGTGCAATGATGGCGAAGCAAACACTTCTCTTTATACTGTTAGTCCTCTCTGTTTCATCTCGGACATTTGCAAAGGAATACAAAGCTGCTGCCTTTGAACATCAACCATACTTCGTAACAGACCTTGAACCACTCAGCAGAAAAGAAGCGTTGCGCATAATGAGACGAAATACAGCAGTATACAGCGAGCAAGCAAGAGCAGCTTATGATCAGGGGGCACAGATCATTGTATTTCCAGAAGATGGCATATATGGCTTAAACCACTTACGAGACACTATAAAACCTTACTTAGAACCCATTCCTGAAGTTTCAAATTCCACATCTATCATTCCCTGTACTGACCCTAAACCCAACACCGAGATTCTGCACGAATTGAGCTGTATAGCACGGAATAAGTCTATTGCTGTCGTAGCTAATATGGGAGATATACAATACTGTACCAAGAGTGATCCAAATTGCCCCAAAGATGGAAGATATCAGTACAATACTGATGTTGTGTTTGACAATGATGGCAGACTGCTAGCTAAATATCACAAACAACATCTATATTATGAAGAAGCTTTCAATACTCCGACCAAATGCGAGATTGTCACGTTTGTTACGTCATTTCAGGTACTGTAGGTATAGTGTCAAAAACAATATGTCACTTCGCACACTAGTTTGTTACTTACTTACTTCATACACCTAGGTTGGGATTGCAAGGATTAGGAATAGTTTACTGTAAGGGTAGAAGTCGCTGCGTTTAATTCGGAGGATCGATGTTAATATGGAACCCATTGTTATTTTTTCAGGTACGTTTTGGTGTGTTCACGTGTTTTGACATGTTATTCAAAGACCCTGCAATTGATCTAGTACAAACCTATGGTGTACAAAATATTGTTTTCCCTACTGCTTGGTTCAAAGGGTTCCCTATGCTTATTTCCGTCGAGTTCCAACAAGCCTGGTCACGTGTAAACTGCGTGAACCTCGTCGCAGCAAACCTGTATTTTCCTGCTTTCGATTTTACTGGAAGTGGAATATACGATTGCGGCGAAGCAAAGACGTACACTTACGACAACAAGCCGATTGGAAAACGACTTCTTTTTGCTTCTCTAACTGGAAACAGAAAACCCAAAAGAAATGATAAGAATGGCATTCTTGACCATAGATCAAAACAGTACCGACGTGATATTGAGGCGTTTGAAGAATTTGGTTTAGGCAAGAGAAAACATCAAGAGCCGTACATCGGAAGCAACCTAGGAACGTTTGATAATCGTATTATCAAGAAAATACTCCAAAGGCAATGTGACAACGTAGAAACATTTAAGGCACAAATTTCGGGGAATGTATTCACATTGACAAAGTTAACCTCTCCTGCAAGCGGAATATCAGTATGTGGTGAACGTTTGTGCTGCTATCTTAACTACAGCTTACCCAAGGGAAAGGACTTTACAGAAAGTTTTGCTTTGGGGGCATTCTCGGGTGACAATCCTGATGGATTCTATTGGGAGGTGTGTTTACTTCTTAAGTGTGCGTCAAATGAAGAAAATTCATGTGGCACGGTTGTCATGGATTCTGGGACAGTATTCCAGTCATTCACCCTGACAGGCAACTTTTCTAGTACCGCTTTGGTTTTCCCAACAGCTTTAGGCAGTGGTGTTACCCTCTTTTCTCCCGATGAAATCAAATTTATAAATAAGAGTATTTCAGGTGAAGCAATAGAGCAGCCATTGTTGACAGTAGCACTTGTTGGTAGAGTGTATTCCAAGGACAAACCACAGGATTGAAATTTAAATCGATCATTTAGAAATGTTAATTGATAATTGTAATAAAAATAACCATTTTATATTTTATTTTATCTATAATTGGGCAAAACTAAAAGCGTAGTATAATTTGTAGAATACTTGGACAAAGCTAGAAGGGATAATATAAGTTTTGAAAACTAAAACCAAAAACTTTGTTGAGAACAATATCAATGAAATTTTTGTAATGAATATGAATAGTGTGTCTTACCTGTACAAGAAAATTGCGTTTTGTGTGGTGCCTGTGGAAAAGCCAGTTTGTGAACTCAATAAAGACAACGAGAAAACAGAAACACGGCCATTTTAGGACTCTGTTACACTGGAGGTAGCCGGAGTAATAAGGACGGTGATATCATCATTATATTTTACTTATATTGTCGATAAACTCACTGCTTACGGACGGATTATGAGCAGATCATGTATAATACTAATAGCATTGGTTTCGAGAGTGATTTGGAAAGAAAACTTAGTTTTTCACAGTTAGTTTTTCAAAGATTACTAAGTCCGTATATATAGAGCACGGCGAATGGAATTTGGGGTCTTGGAAATCTGACGCCAGAGACAGTGTCAGTGTGCGACGGTGGTTTTTCAGTAAGTTACACGAGATTGTGGTATTAATTATAGTATATATGAAATATAAGATAAAGACATGCTTTGTGCCGAGTTGTTGGAATTATACAATAAAATTGCACCCTCCCAGCCATTCAGAACTGAGAGAATTTTTTCATGTCATTATTAGGGCCATTCACGGCTGTGTTCATGCAGTAAATAAATATGATTTATGCAATTGTTGTTAACGATCACAATGCACATTTGCGTTTGTCCATGGGCTTTGGGTAACTTATGCAGTATATTTTAGATCCGGTGTGCCGGCAATAGGAGGTGTTGGAAGAAAATATAGGATTTCTTGCTTTATGACATTCTCCCCTGGCTTCCTCGTACCCAGGCGCTGCATTATAGGTTTACATGCAAGGCATATTTTAACATATATACTGGGGGGGCACTTGCATGGCCCCCCAGGCCCTCTTGATGGCCCCCCACTCACACAAAATTGGCCCCCCACTCCCTGGGCCCTTTATACATTGGGTCGTTTACAGAGTAAATGATTTGTCTGTGTTTAACGAAATATTGTTTTTATGGCTTATATAGTTAGACATTTTTAAAGTTTTAGTTAAAACATTGAAATACTATTGGCTTGGCAATTTCAGAGCTCCAGATTTCAAAATTTTCCCGGGAAAAAACTCCCCCGGACCCCTACAGGGCTCGCGCCTTCACCACTCAGATTAAGGGCCCTTTTTCACAAATGGCCCCCCACTTAGAAATCCTTAAAATATGCCCTGTTTACATGAAGTATTGTTATAGATTGGCAATCGCGAAGGGACTGAAGATTACTTGAATTTATGGCTACAGAACGTGAACTCGTTATCGCATAGTTATGGGCAGCTCCCCGGGCTACTACTTTCGCGTGGACCTGGGTGCACATGCACTGACTGAATATTTTCACTAGCTTAATTCACAGTTCAAACGGTGCTGCGACGGTGACGGACGATCATGCCATGTTCAATCCGAAATACTAGAAATCCGGTGACGTACCGTTGGGTTGGTTATCACCAAACTGCATGAAAGATAGAACAGCCAAAACTACTGAACGCCTGGGTTGACTTGCAATGCCAGCACATAAGCGAGAAAGCATGACTGAGGTTTACGAAGACAAAGTAGAAAAAGGCAAACGCCAAACAATAATGACTGGCCGATGGCAAATGGAGAACAGGGGGATTTCCAAAACATCGAAAAAACAACGAACATTCCTATCACTGGATCGTGATTGGATGGCGCTATTGTTATGCAAAGTTTAAGGATTGGAGGGCCCATATTATTTTCAATTCCTTTTGTTCTTAAGCTCATGATTGGGATTGATTGCGCTTACGAGTTACGTTGTAGCTAATTGACCAATGTGTCACTGAATATGCACGTCTTGATTGTTGAATTTCTGAAATTATATGGACTAGTACATGCGCTGCTACCTCCTGGAAACCGTTTTCAACACCTTGATACAATACCCTGATGCCAAAATGGATAAAAATGTACGCATTTAGAACTGGTTTGTCTTTCTTCTGACGTACAAAACGACAATTTTTTTATCAATGAGGTAATCATTGGCGCTTTACATGCATACACACATACATAACATACACACATACATACACACTAATGATGAACAAATTATCTAATATCTTCGAGCACTGATATAGATATATCTATTATCCAGTTAGCCAAAAGGTTCAGAGTTCCAATTGCTATTTTAAATTTATTGAAGTTTACTATTGTCCTAAGATTGTAAAACAATATTTCAAAATGTTTAAATGTTTCACGTGTAAATGCCATGTCAGGACTCTTCCAGAAATTGCTAGATTTACCAAAAGGACTGGCGTACTGACTAGCCCAGTTTTGTCGCTTTTCCATTATGTGAAATGGTTTTTCCAAAAGTAGGCTGTTGATAAAAAAATATCGATAAAATGCTTGCTATTTTCAGTATTGAGCGTTCACTGCAATAGTTTTAAAGCGTGTGTAAAGCCTGGTTCGCACGAGTGAGATAAGCCTAGCATAAGCAGAAATACAAAAGAAAATTTTCCCTCTTGGGCTTAAAAACACAAAACGGAAATAATTTTCTTTTGAAATGTCTTTTGTTCCGGCTTGTTCTTATGCTTGTGCTTATCTCACTCGTGTGAACCAGACTTAAGTCATCGCCAAATCACCATGGGAATTGACTATAATTGAGAAGGAGCCAGAAAATACATTAAAATGCCCTCTGAACAACAATGAGTCAGATATAGGTGTATTGATTAGCGGTTTTTGGTGTTTTTCAAGACCGCAACAGATTATTAATAGGTATATAGTGCGTGCGAAATGCGCACGCTGTGTAAATACGTCAATTTTAACCTTGATCGTGGAGAACGCCCATCCTCATCATGACGCACCATGAAACATGATCATATGCAAACATATTATGACAAAAACATTCATTGCGCGGTTATAACTGTCAGTCGTTGCGTTCGCTTTGTTTTGGAAAGTGCAGAATTCACCATGGCTGGTAATCTACAGTACGTCCTTCTGTTGTTGGTTCTGATTAGTATAGAACAGTGTATAGGTATAGGTTTACCATTGCCACAGCCGCAAAGCAAAGCGCCAAAGGTATGTGATACCGTTAAATATTATATTTAGCCTTGCATGAAATACAGTTCACGTCATTCTACAGCAACAACAAAGATTGCAGTTCTATACTCCATAGTTTCTAACAGTATTGAGATAAAGAAATTCTGTATACGGTAGTTTGCGTGCGAACCATACTTGCTCGATTGCAGCCGAATACGTCGGTTTTATTAAACGCTCGCCGTGGTTACAGGTCCGACAGTCCGACACCAGACCTTTTAGTTCTACGGTGATAGATCCGACATTATTTGTCACAAATTGGCTAGATTGTAGAATATTCATGCTCTTTCAAAAATGACTAATCATGTAACTGCCCTGTTCTATAAAAACAACAAAAATACCTTTTCAGGCAGTTCCATACCCAAAATAAACGAAGTTTATTAAAATGGCAGCTATTTTTATAAGCATCCGCGCAAATATACCAACCATACTAAAAATATACGTAAGGTGAACATCTGATATTTAATAAACCTCAACTTATATAATTATGCTTCCCATAAACTGAGCTTGTTAGATATCCGTTCGAAACGGATGTTGGTTGCGGAGCAGTGCATGAGAAGCTAGCTTTGAAAGCAGAAGAAATGCGCTTTAATACGCACCACAACGCGATACATTCATGGCGTAAATGAATAACAAAAAGTGTCAAATGCATGGGGTATACGTTGTTTTCTATACTCTCGAGGGATTGTAGGATCCGCATCGAACTACCTGAAAAATATACGTAACAAGAAGTTCGACGTTTCGTCTGAAGGTTAGTTCGCTACTCGGTTCGCTACATACACTGGAACCACATACTCAAATTTTTTTACACTCTGTATATATATGCTTTAACGACAAACCGCCGGTTTCGTGACCTGAATACAGCGACAGTATTTCAAGTCGCGATTAGTGTTACAGGCAGCAGCTTTTGTGAATTATGAAGCGCAAAAACACTGTTGCTGCCCAAACTTAAAACTGTATTGTGAAATAAACATAAATTTTCATGACAGTTATGTATTTCCAAAAGTATATTTGCGTCCGGGTCGCGTTTCCTGCTGTACTATAATGACTATCTAAATTTTAAGTTCCTGATTCTTAAAAACTACAACATTTTCCAGAACCTTCTCCTTCACTGTCTTACCGGTCATACCGGATCTTGAGCTAATTAAAAAGAAAATATGTCAAAGCGCGTTGTCAGCCAATCTATTATTGTAATACAAAACCGTGACATGGTGGAAAAGACGGAGTGCGGCTCTGCAATAGCCTGCGTAGCTGGCGGGTTGAGGGGTTGAGGTGAGAGCAGTGCGTCACATCCTGTCTGTATGTACCTCGATCACTTTTGAAAGTAGTTTGTAAATATCATTGAAGAAAGCGAGGGGATGGAATACCTTTAAAAATTAGTTTATCTTTTAAGTTTCAAGATGTGCAGTGGTTATCTACGTGGCTGTATAAATTTCACAAAAACCACTGTGATGGGAATTTAATATATTTTGCTCTAATAATTCATCACTGACACTGTCTTTAAAACACAGATAAAGAGTTTCCCTTAAACGGTAAATCGATAATCAACGATAAATTATTAATAAAGTATCTACTTGTGTGGTTTGAGATATTGAATTCACTTATGTAATGAAAAAATGTAGAAGTATAGGCACAGTTTCCACTGTTGCATGAATATTAAATGTGGAAAGAACTTGGTATGAGTGAATCATCATCTACCCTTTTTATGTTGTTTAAACTATCATAAGCGTGGTGCTATAGAAATCACAAATACAATGCGAAGGTATTCCACAATTTCAAGAAAATAGACAAACATTACTGGATTGCTTCAAAATACAAATTCGTATCCCCTTACATACAAGTTACAGTCATGCATGTATAATTTAGTCATGTATCACGGTTGCATATATCTATATAACACATGTTTTATTGAAGATTCCAAAAGAAACAAACAGGATGTGACGCAATCAGCGCCGGTAAAAAACCGTAAAACGGTGGCATCGACCAACGATCATCACTGGTGGCAACGACCGTTTACGAAACGGCAAATTAAAATGCTGCGGCTCGCTTGGCCTCTGCAGAGCCAATTAAGATCAGTTTAATGCTCCTTGCGCAACCATTGCGCTAGAAGGTACAAGCTATAAAGTTAATCGTTGAAATTCGGAATAGACCGAAAGTCTCACTCAAGCGGAAATTTGTGTCCCTTTTTATACTATAAAAGCCTCACTAAACTATAAAACGTATAATTTGAATTTTGCACAGATCTGTTACACAAAAATCATTATATGTGTCTAATAAGACTCATATTAAAAAGATTAAAGCGAATGTTAACCCCCTCATGGTGGAAAAGAACGAGCCTTATAAAAATCGATTGTCTATCGTATGCTTTTAATAATGCACTCCGTACCAAAGATCTTTTCTATTTTCATTCATTTTAACCTTCAAAGTAACCTTCATTTTTATTTAATTTCAAGTTCTAAATACTGACAAAAAGTTTTAGAAATTTCGCTTTTATATATATGGAAGTAGCTGCGTGTTTTCCGAGCGTGCCACGTACATGATACGATATAGTACAGCGTCTTTAGTGGAGGGGGGGGAGCAAATTTCCGAAGGGGGGGGCAAATTTGTTAGGAAATATTTCCTAGTCCAGGCTGACGAGAACTAAATCCCATGCAACGGTTTTAGGCATGGTGTAAAAGACGGAGTCGGAGTCTATCAAAACGTCTTTCTTTACCAAAGCGTTATCAAACAATACTCTATAAGCAGGTTAAAACATTACAAACTATTTACAACAAAAAACGTGTCAAACAATTTAACTGTTCTTCTTCAGGTTTTATGATGTTAATGATTTGTGAAATACATCATAAAGTGATAAAAATAATACGAAGAACAGTAAAATTGTTTGACACGTCGTTTTAATGTTTTAACCTCGGAGATAATCCCGCTTTTAAAAGATTATTATACTTGCGTATTATAAGTGGATGAAGTTTTAAAAGCGAATGTATAGACTGTAGAGCCGACAAATGTTGTCGATAAATACGCTGTGTGTGTTCATTTTCGCGATAGAGTTGTGGGACATTTACAACGAGGGAAAAGTGAACGCTTTGCTAAAACAATCCTTTACTTTCTGCTAGCGGATATACTCATAATTCGTGCAGCGTTATCATCAAAGGCAAATCTGTTAACCTGGGTGACGGAGAAGGCATGCAAGTTCCATGTAAACTAAAGTTTTCTGGACAGGCAAAATATGTAAACATTTTACAAAACGAACTAGATAAGCTAGATCAGTAATATATATGTTATATTTTTATGGACTTAAATTACGTTTGTATATGTTATAAACTGATTAAATTAAACTATTGTTGTCTGCATAGACATTCATTCACGCTTCCGACTTATGTTCTGATATTTTGAGATTTGCCGACCACGTCTCGAAAATAAAGTTCGAGTTAACCGTGTAAATTTGACCAAGGGAAAATGAAATTTGTTCGAGTTAGCGAGGAGTTCGAGTTAAAAAAAGCGAGTTCGAGTTAACCGGAGTAAATTACTGTAAAAAGTGGGTCCTGGGGAAATTGGATTTAGTTCGAGTTAGCGGGGAGTTCGAGTTAAGCGAGTTCGAGTTAGCGGGGTTCTACTGTACTAAAAAATTATCCGGAGACTAATCAGTTTTATATTATTTATAGATGCCAAAATCTTTATTCTCCAGCTTGAGAAATATGTCGTCAACTCAAGATTTCCTTAAATCAAAAAAAATGTACCAACAAGAGAAAACGAAAGGTGTTCTTCCATCACAAATGAAAGTGCCGGCTATGCTAAAGTCGCGCAGTTCAGGAGGAGCAGTTTTACAAGCAGGTACTGTATAAATGGTCAAGACACTATTTAGAAATTGCCGCATCCATATATTAATATCAATTCACCTGGGGCTTATTTGTTTCAGGCACGTTTGACTGGGGGACTGGGGAGGCTTATGAAGTTCTATGCTATCAGAATTTGCTATCAGGAATAATATATGATAATTATATATCTATAACTATATTCGACAAATATGATAAAAACCATTACTGTTAATGGTAAATGAAAATATGATAAAATGTACAAAATTGATTAATAGCTATTCACGATTTTTCGATTTTATCGAGTCAAAATCGGCGTTAAGAGGCGTTACACCCATAAAAATTCGCGTATATAAAGTAGGAGCCTTTCTTGTATTACCTTCCATAATGATACTCGTTGTTCGTATTTGGATATCGGCATTTGGATATCGGCCGGCAATGTGTTTTCGAAAGCTGGCAGTGTTATAACATCGTAAGACACAATACTTTTTGAAAAGAGACACAGGACTTTAAGAGAAGGAGAACATCCGTTTATTGCCAAATCCATATCCTATTCCAGAGCTTGTCCAAAAATTTTACTTTGTTTATTACCAGGTGATTTTACATATAGGCCGCGTTTACGATATCATACTAATTATTATGCATCATTTTTGCACACCCAGATATGGTCAATCTTGATCTTCAGACATGCGTTGTGCGTCCTTACATATATTTCCTGAAGCAGCCACCTCAGATCGAGAATGCATTCATCTGGCCACATGCTGTAAAAATCCCTCGCTGTATTGGTTCATGCAGTGTCCGCCATGACATCGTGGAATGTCGTGGCAAGACTAAGGTTATTTTTATTTAACATCTTTATAAGTATTGCATATTACATAAAATATATTATAGCTCAAAAGGAAAGGTGCGAACGAGACGTTAAGTGTCTTAAGTCCCTTGCAAGCCACCTGCCTTTACAAATACTATGGGAAAAAATTTAAAATCTGAGCCGAAATAATGATGATGAAATGAAAGTAGCAGAACAATCAATTGATTGAAACAGAAGCGAATGATTGAATAATTTAAGATAATATAGATTTCAAGCTATTACAAAGCGGAACTTAGGGCCAATGTCCAAACCACCATCACTCGCCTCTATTTGAAATACTTCAACGTTGACAGTATGACCCATGAAAAGAGCAGTCCCGCGGACCTATGCAAACAAAAATACCGGTTCTGTTCAGCTACAATGCATAAATATGTATTTTACAATTTTTTTAAATTAGGTTGAGATTCCTCTCCAGGTCTATAGAGTACCCTATCATAGCAGCAGAAAGAGACGTGATGCCATGGAAGAATTCGCAAAGTTGAAAGGTATATATCCTATATTTTTCAAGTAGTTACATCCTTGTATATTATTCAACGCTGCCTATACTGGAACCCCACATTCGAGATATCATTACCCTGTATAAAATCTGGTTTTTCTATGGTCCATTGGGCTCGGTAAGTCATAGTCGTCGATGCGAAATAGGAAGAAATTTGTTAAAGCACCCCTCCCACCCACTTTATTAAGCCACCTCCCCCTTCACAGCAAAAAGCCCCTGCGTACTGATTAGATTTGTTAATTGGCTGGGAGCTTTACACGGTTCGGGACCGTTTCCATTACCATGCTTAGTGATGCTCGGCCTGGAGAGGGGCTTCGTTCGCCGTACTTAACGCCTAATATATGTCGTCGTTCACTTTATCTTTCCGTCTTTTGTGTGGCCTTCTTCTTTTCCTTTTTTCTGGATGTTTACTGCTCTCCTCAGAGGATGATTTTCCATGTACTTTCTATACTCGTGTTCGTACCATCGTAAACTGGCACTAGATCTCATAACGACGTAACTTCTCTTCAATAATTTCTACCTTTTCTTTCTCAGTGAGATTTCTGGCGCCCAACGTGGCATTAGGGCCATTTATACGGGGGGAAATAAGTCGCGACTTACCTAAGACGCGTCTTATATAAGACGCGAACACACTCGTATAAATGGTTAAATTCTAATAAGTCGCGACTTATTGTAGAACAGTCTGAACCCCTGTTCTTATTTAAGTCGCGACTTATTAGAATTTGACCATTTATACGAGTGTGTTCGCATCTTATATAAGACGCGTCTTATGTAAGTCACGACTTATTTTCTCTCGTATAAATGGCCCTATTATGTACTCCGTTCTCACAATTCTTGCCATGTTTCTGCTTCAATGCTTCATGCATTAGTCTAATTATCACTGTTCTATATATTGTGGTCTTCAATTTCTAGTACTGGGATCTCCTGTCCTAAATCATATTTGAGAAGTCCCTACATTTTTTGCAAGCAGCTTGTACTCCTACCAGTGCTGGCGTACAGCTTCCTCAAAACCACATTCTCCTTGAATAACACTTTATAAGCTACTTAAAATGCCACAAACTCCAAACTTAAATTTTGATATGTGTAGTATGTGGGCATTTTAAGACGAAATATAAGATATCTTTATTTGAAAACGCCTGGTACTTTTAAATATTAACTCCATAACCGTGTACTAGGCCTGCCTCTAATATTCTAAAAACTATCGTGCAGTTTCAGATCCGGTTCACGAGTTAAGAAAACGCAGTACCAGCACTGTTCAAAGTTATACTGTGAAACTGGAAGCTCACACAGATTGCCAATGTGAGTGCGCAGTGACCAAAGAAATGTGTGCCAAAGAAAACAAAATACTCAACCAAGATTTTTGTCAATGTGAATGCCCAGCTGTACAGAAGTGTACACTACCATTTCGGGTAAATATGCTGCATTTTTAAATATTATTCAAAGTTCAAAGGAAATCGGTAATGATCTTCAAGTTATTTCGCACTATTGCGGTCTCTGTCTTCGTAATTGAGATATTTGAATTACGTTTCTTTCCAAATATCTTTTGTTTCACCCAAGATTGTTCTTAACCCGAGTTTACACTTCAAGCCCTAAATTAGTTTTGCATGCGCCACTCACCTACTGCATCTCTTTGCTTTGCTTTGTGCATGTACCTTGATGTACGCCAACACGTATTATAGAAAAATCAAGCCATGTTGAAACACGACAGCTACAAGAAGTGGATCTAGGACATCTAGGAAATATCGTACGGTGGTCAAACTTTTCAGATCCCATATTTCAGATTTCCAGATTTTCAGGGGGGGGGATAAATTTGTGTTATATGAACTTAATTTGGTGACTAAGAATAACATTATGGACCAGAAAAAGCCTGTCTCGCTTTAATCCTTTTTAGTAAAATTACATAGGTGATACGCGATAATCATCTTAAGGCCGGTTTACAGTTCGCGCGAATACGTCACGCGAACTGGATAATTATTCGCGCGAACATAGCGAATCGGGTTTACACATTTTAAAATTCGCTCGAAAATTTGCAAACTTGCAAAAATCCTAGCTCTTGATTGGCTAAACTTTAATTCGTTCGCTGGCGACTGGCGAAAAAGTTGAAAATTTTCAACTCTTTCGCCAGTCGCTGCGAATCAAGTAGAATGACGAAATTTGCCATAAATAACCCTCGCGCATGCTCAGTGACAAATTCGCTCCTTCGCGCGACCAATTCGCGCGAACTGTAAACCGGCCTTAAGATGATTAAAGCGTTTTTAAGCCTCTTTTATCGTAAATATTCAATTAAAATATTTTTGAAATGTGCATTTTTATTTTTCCCAAAATAATCACCTATGTAATTTTACTAAAACAATTATTCGTCTCAGGCTTGGTGAATATCGGTGAATAAAAACCTCGACTTCGTCTTGGTTTTTATTCACCGATATTCACCTCGCCTTCGGCGAATAATTGTTAAATATTAAGGTTCATGAATGAGCTTGCCTGCGTAGTAGGCGGTATTAGTGGCAAGCTTGTCAAGCAATTTAAATGTTGTGAATGAGCTCCTTATATCTCGCTAGGCGAGTTGTCTCGGTAATCGGGGTCATATGCATTCAATCAGTGTTGTTGAACTAAATTCATAACTAGGGGGGGGGCTCTCTAGACGAGCATTTCACAAAGAGTGAAAACATTCGGGGATGGATGACGTCATAAGTAACCCTCCAATCCCATGATCGCATCTTTATACGATATTCTTTCTTTTCTCTTTCTCAGACTTCTGTGACTCAGCAACACAGAAGCCAGGGAAAGAGAGACTTGAATTCATGAGTAAATATAATATTTTCATGACTAAATTTGTCATTTTCTGATTTTTGTTCCTTAAAGTGGGATGAAAGTCAATGCAAATGTGTTTGTGGTGAAGATCGTTACCAGAGCCAACGCAAGTGTTACTTCAACAATAAAAAAACATATTGGGATCATAACAAGTGTGCCTGTGTATGCTTCGCTCGCTATCATTGCTCTTCGTATATCAAAGCGGTCAATGTATTTGATGGAAACACTTGTGAATGCTCATGTGCTACGAATGCGACATGTCCTGCAAATCAATCCTTACGTATGTCCGGAAAGATGTGTTATTGTATCTAGAGAAGCTAACTTGGAAACGAACAATAGCAGTAGCAATATTATACTATAACGAACATAATCTTTTGTCCCATATAAGTATGGTCATTATTAACTTTGTTTTATATCATTAATTACTGTTCCTATATAATTACAATATATAATATATTATAAGTAAGTAAGTAACTCATGAGTCCAAATACAATAGTTTGTAATACAATAGTTACTAGTGTTCTTAGTTACATAGCTAACGTAAAAGTAATTAACTAAATATATCAGGTATAAAGTTCGGCAAAAAAGTAAAATATAAATACAATTTCCGTGTTTTAAAGTTGATTTTAAGTTTCGAAATTTTTCATTAGAAAGCTTGAGTAAAAACGTATCTGTATATTATTCAATACATTGTCATTAGTCATTAGCCTATTTTTCTAAGTGCTAATATCATCAGTTTTCACAATTGTCACTATTTTAAATGAGGTCTCGGTGAAATGCGAATATTTCATTGGTGGACAAAATGTCTGCCCCCCCCTCCATCAAATCCCCATAGCCCCCACCATATAAATTATGAACGCTCCCTAACCTTAAAAATCTCATTTCAGTGAGCAAAAACGGTTTGTGATCATTGGCTGATCATTTTCGAGTTATACGTACAAACAGATAGAACAATTTGTAACTATGTTATAAATATCTTGCTCAAGATGTGTCACGATTTATTTAAGCAGCAGTTGCAAGACTGAGCCCAACTGGTTAGCCATTCTGTTAGGTCTTGCATAGGTAGGGCGTCCGGGGGAAATTTTGAATTTTAGTAGCCCAGAACGGGCCATTTCATGCGCTATCTGGGTAACATTCTTGCAAACAAAACAACAAAACATTGCGTTGTCTCGCGTGGCACACCCTTTTGAAG
This sequence comes from Trachythela sp. YZ-2020, assembly GCA_016169945.1. NCBI lineage: Eukaryota > Metazoa > Cnidaria > Anthozoa > Malacalcyonacea > Clavulariidae > Trachythela > Trachythela sp. YZ-2020. Next base: position 1,677,281 of record JADLSH010000391.1, read on the forward strand.
TAATTTCCTTTGTATGGCCCATCCCCTAATTCCACTAGCCCTCCCAGATAAGGCCAGCCCTTCATGTATGGCTCATGAGAACAGGAACCTCTCTTCTCCGCAGAGGCTCATTCAAAAAAATCGGGCGGGCGGGTCCTGGGTACGAGGTTGCAGAGGCTTTTCCTCTCTCCTCTCAGCTCCGTTCCTCGCTCGCGTTCCAAATTTCAGCGGTTAATTTCATACTGCTTGGCTCTGCGGAGGAGAGACGACAGGAGCTGAGAATATGAAACCTCATTAATTGCACAATGACTGACTCTAATACACAGAAACACAATAAAGACACAACAGATAAATTTCCGAGTTTTCATCTCTATTTTCAAAGTTGCAAATTGTGACTTCAGACATCGGCCAGAAATCACAGAAATTCAGCTTAGTCAATGTCGTGAATGGACAGGGAATTTTCTATAACAAACTGGCGGATCGAAAATGTTTCACTTGATTTGACTTACTTATGATGGCAGCATTCAATTTTCATGGGTGTCCAAAAAATTTAGATCCTAGATGTCACGTGATCCATGACGTCACGCCCCATGCCAGTCAGTCAAAAATCAAATTCACCAAAATTAAAAACCGATTACATCAATCGAAAGAGAACTGAAAATCTGATCAAAAATGACATAGAGATCCGTATCTAAAAATCAATATTTCAAGAGTTACGGCGTGTCGAAGTTTCTTGATGACGTCTAGCTTGTACAGAAAACCCCCAGAAAATAATGCATAATTTTATCCAACTATGACTATTTATAGCTCTATTTTGATCTATTTTCATTTTCCGATGCGATGAGATAATTTTGCATCGATTTTGAAAAAATTAAGAATACTGACTCAGCATTATATCACAAATAAGAGTTAAGTACAAGTAATTTTGGCCATTTTTCTGGCAGACATTACAATCTATATACTTCTATTCCGGCCTAGCTTTACAAAATTTACAATGCTTATCTAATATATAATATAGAAACTAAAATATATACTTGGAGAATTTAATCTCATAGTCTCGTTGCACTCAAACAAAAACAGAACAAAATTCGCCCTAGTACCCAGCCTGCACCGGGGGTTTAATGTATACAAAACATGTCAAAGAATGTATTAAAATTTATAAAAATACCGCCCTCATGGCTTGTACAAACTGTCATCACTATCACTTTCGTCATCTGTCATCTTGCATGTTTAATTATTGCTCCTCTTCGTCCAGGTCAATGTCGAGTTGATCCAATTTTCGTTTCTTGTTATCTTCCTCTTACTTTTGATGGTTTTGAAACTAGGAGTTTGTGGACCTGTCTGCAACAAAAATGAATTTCCATCAAGCTTACCATGACTTAGGAACTCACGACTTTCATCCCATGCCCTGCAGCCACTATCTTTCAAATCTATTTCTTCTTGCCGCTTCTCGTTGAATTTGATCCACTCCAGTAGTTAGTAATTTGCTCGCAGGATGTGTTGCTTTATTGAGCTGGGATCAGCTGGTAGGGGGAGGGATGATTTTACCTTCATCTTTTTGTAAAGTCGTACTCTCACACGATGCGACAATTCATAGCCACACGCAACCTCGCAAGCCAGGATCTTGTTTGCGAGGTTGAGTCACACGATGCGACAAGTCGCAAGAACTCAATTTTGTCCCCGCGACAAATCGCATGAAATCAAATCAGTTTGATTTCATGCGACCTGTCGGCGGGGACAAAAATTAGTCCCGCGACAAAATTTTCACATTTGTCAAGAAAAAATAGGTACGCTAAGCGTACATGTATCTGCGCCGTTGTTAGATTCGTTAAACATGTGAGACAATAATAATAATAATTTACATTTCTAGAGCGCTAATTCCCTTTAGTCCATTAGCCTTTACAGAGTATAACGACTTTACAGAGCTTTATAGAGTGTACGACTTTCCTGGCTGTAGCAGTCTACTTGTGACTAAAGTGAATTGCCTGATTGTAAAGGGTTGTGTATATCGGACCGGTAAGCGAGAACTCGCTACGCAAATATTTTTATTGTCGCAATTGCTTTGAGCATATATGGATTTAGCTTCCTTCGCAGACGTTCTTTGTGAGCCACGGTCTCACACTAGTCTGTGTTCCAGTCCACTACACACTAACTCGTCTCATTGCACCAATACCAGCACCAACCTTTGAACAAATAGTATCAATATGTTTGTCCCAGGAAAGTCTTTCGTCCATATTCACTCCAAGGCATGAATAATGATCAGTCCTGGCAGGGCCGTCCCTACGGGGGGGTTTGAGGGGGTGTCACACCCCCCCAGAAATTGTATTTGGAGATTCAGTCGGCAGAAGTGCGATTTTAGTCGGCACAAAAAACTAACACATAAAACGGAAATTTTATGTGTCATTGATGACTAACACATAAAACGACTAACACATAAAACGATGACTAACACATAAAACGGAAATTGTGCCTGCACAACGAGGAATAGAAATATTCCTCGTTGTGCAGGCACAATTTCCGTTAAATAAAAAAAAAGAATTTTATGGAACTAAAGAAATAATTATTTGCAAACGGTCCCGACCAAGAAATGAACGAAAACTACAGGCAGTAGTCGGTACAAGTTCGTTTGGCAGTCGGTTGAAAGGACCTTACACCCCCCCTGAAAAATTTTCTGAGGACGGCCCTGAGTCCTGGGTATTGGCTTATTATTTATTAGAATAGGGTTAGTTACTAGATATTTTATTCTTAAGGTTATAGGATGATCCAAATCGGGGTGGATTTGAAGGTGGTGGGGTGGATTTTGAAGCTTGGGGTGGATTTGAAGCTTGTTTTGTATCATCCATTTACGTATATTTTCAAGATCAAAGTTTACTTTGTCTACAAGGCATCGCAGTTGTTAGAAAATGCATAAATTTCTGTGTCATCAGCATACTAAAGAGATGAAACTGAGTAGCTTAACGAATCAGGCATGTCAACGAATCAGGCATGTCATGGGGCAACCTACGATGTTCGATCCGTTGATCTGCTTGAAAACCTTAACTGGAAACCCCTAGAGGACCCTAGAGGCAAGACGCAATTATTTAAAATCAATCTTAAAGATGAAGTACAGTCCGTTCTGCGCATATGTCCTGCGCATATACATTCCAATGGTCGGGACCACTGAGCTATATAATACCTGGAGGACCTGACGCTAATGTCAGCCAGGCAACAAAGTGAAGCCAAAAACATGGCGGATTTTGGCATTTTCTGACGCCAGAATGACGCCACTGGTTTCTTTTGCTCATGGTAATTACCACTGACCAAGGCTCATTTTGAGCCCGCTACAACTTTCACACCCCCCTGGTTTTTGCAAAACATTTTTTTAGCTTTTTATAACAATTTACAGTAAAGTAACTTGTTTAGTTGTTTTCGTATTTTCCATGTATTTTTTCAACTTTTGACCATTTGTTCAAAGATGTGGAAGTCGTACACGTTATTCCAGTCGGTAAAAGACAACAAACAAATATTAAAACCTCGAGAACTGTGGCCGAGGACGATATTTGAAGCCAGTACAGGTAAGAAACGAATTATTTCAGTATTTCCTCGAGTATTTCACAGTTCACATGGTGCAAAATTGGCAGGCAAAACGATCAATATACACCCATTTGTTAAGAAAACAGCTTTCTTGTAGTCCTTGTACAGTATAATGCATTATCGCAGCAAGCAGCGACCTGTATATTTCATAATTAGGTTGTAGTCGTAGAAACCAACCAAAATATCGTGCTATATTTAATATAAAAACTACAGTTTCCCCTTTATATTAAAAGCAGAAAAGGTTGAAATTCCACATACTTTTAATTCATATCATGCTTGTATGCATTTAAGTAGCATGAAAAATTGCTTCTGGGAGGAGTATGAATTATGAAACCATGCATTTTATCAGTCAATTCCAGCATGCATTATTTTCCCATGCAGCCCGCAGGCAACTTCTGAGCTTTTGTATTGATATATATTTCTCTCCATCCAGCCCGTAGTCAACCACAGGGATTTTGCATATTTAATTATTTCCATCCAGCCCCCAGGCAACACCTGGGCTTTTGCATTCTATTATTCTTCATCCAGCCTGCAGGCAACACCCGGTCTTTTGCATTATATTTTCTCCATCCAGCCCGAAGGCAACTGCAAGGCTGTTGTATTATATTTTTCTACAAGTATATAATCCCCCAGGGTCCAGGGCTGTGACAACGAAAAGAAAGAGTGTGACAATGTCTCACCCTGTGCCAAAAAATATTGGTAAATGCAGGGGCCCACCGATACACAGACTTGTAAGAATTTCATGAGGGGAGGGCATGTATGTTTTGAATTTTCAGTAGTCCCTGCATGTAGATTCAATTTCAAATTTACACACACATATTTTAGTGCTGTTTTTACCCCTATATACCATCTCATGCTTTACAGTACCATAGTTTTGTATATTTATGTCACTCAGTGAGAGCATTGCTTATTTTGTATTAGCCTGTGTAGTGGCACTAGGGGGGAGGACTAGGGTTGGGGTTAAAGGAAGCACAAGAAAGAGAGTGGATGAGACCCCCCCCCACTAGTGCCACTATGCAGGTTAATTTTGTATGTAATCTCTTCTTTTTTATTGCAGAGTGCATTGCACAATGACATAGCTCCACTTTCTGCTGGCAAAATACAGGATTTTTTATCATGCAACATGTTTGGAAATGTTTGCTTTATTTTTTAACTCTCTTAAAGTTATCATGGTGTATTAATTAATAGAAAGTATTGAAATTTTGTTAATATTTACAATTAAAGATATTAATAGAATTATATTCAATAAAATATGTATAGGTTATCATGCAATGTTGCTCGTACAATTAGGGATTAATAGTACGAGTCATGTTTGGAAATTTTTATATTTTTATATATAATTGTACTCCTCTCAACCAATCAGCATCCAGTAATTTTGTCATGCTAATAATAAATACAGTAACATTCATGCACTAGTTAACGAATTAGCAATCCATATCCTGAAACATCTGCATCTTGATGCCTCGTTCCTTTTTGCCGGTATCGATAACTGTATGATTGACAGACTTTCCTGTAATTAAAGATTTAGAGAAATTATACTGCAGTAATATACATTTTTGTTACCTACATGCATTCTATATCTGTAAAGGGTGGAAGAGAGATAAAACCTTTGTTGGTTTATGTACAATTACTAATTGTGCACATTGAAGACCTCCTAAAATAAGAAAATCCATTTAAATATATTTATCAATAGCTTGTTATGACTTGAGGGCACTTCAAATATATCAATATTGTTGCTTACATTAACATTTTTTCTGCCAGGGAGACTTTGGGAAAATGAACAGTTAGTAGAATTTACTATATCTGGGGGGGTCATAGATGTTTTTCACAGATTATAGCACCACTTCAATTATACTGTTAAAAGTGTGCTTGGATATGTAATGGATTATTCTCACTGTTTATTCCGTACTTAACATACTTAGTTGACATGCTTAACCCTTCCACACCCCTATAGTGTCTCGCATCGCTGCCCAAGCAATATTATCCTGTTATGGTCATGGATAAAGTGCTTAATTAACATTTTATACAGCAGTCAGCAGCATATGGCAAATACATATTTTATCACTTTCGAGTTTTATCGTGTTTGACTGCCTACAATGAACTAAAACTACAAATGTCCCACAGAGGACAAAATCTATATATACCAAACTACTAGTGATAAGACATTAATGAGTCTATAAAATGCGGTTTCAAACAAGTTGAAACAGTCGAAACAACCCGGAAATTTTGTTATCAAAACCAGCACAAGACTAGTTTGTAAAATATAATGGACAAAGTGCATCTATACTGCGGCAAAATATTAAATGGGCCGAGTGTACATATCTTAAATATAAATGAACTGCGAAAAACTACAATTGCTATTAAAAAGAAAAGTTTACGTACACATTTTTTAATCATTTCTATACAAGGTTTTTGAAAGGAAATATCCGTTGGAGTAATACAGGCCAGCATAATACTCAAGTTTTTTGTTTTTCCTATCTGACATTCTGACTTTATTAACGTAAAAGTATAGAAAACAAGTATTTATTAAATACAACCTTACCGGAGTGAAAAAATGTTTTCTTTAACAGTGATTTGTACCATTGTAGCATCCAAAAGCGGAGCAAAACCTCACTTTTCTCTCCACGTTGTAAAATAAATGAAATGAAAGTTTGAGCGTTTGACCGCGAATAAATGAAAGTTTGAGCTTTTAAAACAAAACATTTCGTAAAAATGAAAAAAAATTGTTTAAAAAACCAGGGGGGGTGAAAGAGTCCGTTTTAGATTAGGATCGCGGTCGGTCAGTGGTAATTACCATGGGCAAAAGGAACCAGTGGCGAGCAGAGGGGACATTTGTCTGCGCATGCGCTGGTAGGAAATAGCGTGGAGTACACGAAAAGCGGGATTTTCGCGGGAATTGTGGCGGGAACTTTAAAGTCCAATTGTAAATAAACAAACTACTCTTATACTACGATATAAAAATGACGATCAAAACTTTCAACAAGTGTTTTCATATTGTTTTTTGTTTGCATGTGTGTAATTTCTGTTTTTTGTCATAAAAAATGTTTGGTTTGTACCAAAAACGTTGAGAAGAAAACGACAAGAAAAACTCTCCCGTCAGCCGAAGTTTTACTACGGTGTTTCGTACACCGAGAATAGCCAAACACAACCAGTGTTATGTCCTACCTGCCTTCGAAATGTGTTTATTTATAAGAAAACGGGGAAAACATTCACTCATGTGAGTATAACATGTTATGTCGTGTGCTGTTTTACGGGTTCAGTTGTACGCCTCCTCTGCAACATAAAAATGCACGAAAAAGGTTTTTACATTGTCACATAAAACGGTAAGTTTTCGTCCTCTATAGTTTTTATTTCCTTTAAAAATAGTTAGCTAAAACTCAAAGAAACGTCGGACGGCCACGAAAGCCACAGGAATTTCCCGCCACACATGACAACAAGGAGAACCAAGAACCTTCGGTGGAAAAAAACACTATTTTTGGGGCTGTACAAGAACAACCAAATGGGGAAGTGGTCTTGTCAGCAGGGATGCTCGGAGAAATTGAAAACAGTTTTGAAAAACTATCTGAGAGTACGTACGGAAGACTAAGTTAACGAGTATTTTGCAAAAAGCACATATGTAATATTTCTCCAGTATGCATTCTTTTATGCTGTTTTAATACAATCAAAACAGGACAAATACAGTCCTAAATTAAGTCCTACCATACAAAAACATTACATTACAGTCTATCTATAACGTATGTAAACATACATCAGCTTACATCAACTTACAAAGTTAGTATTACTACATGGGTAATACTCATGTCTAATGACACTACAGTTAATATTCATGCACATAATAATTAAATGGCTTAGTATCATAGTTCTCATCACAAATGGTCTTTCCCATGATCACATATCACCATTAAGTGTACTGTGTCCTTTTTTATTTGTATGCAGGATGCAATTTGAAAAAGGAAGTACACCTATTGAAAGCCAACATGTACAGTAATTTTATTGTGAAAAAGGAAAAGCCCATCTATGACCCAACCAAATTTGAAGCCTTTTGCAAGTCCACAATCAATGGGTACTTTAGCCAAGAGTTATTCATCGTCCATGCCGCAGTGGTTAACAAAATCTTTTTTCGCCCCTGACCTTGAGAGACATGTCTTGGAGGAACATAATTATTGTGACGACAAAGAAGTAAGAAGTATGAGAACCATGGAGAATCTTCAACTTGTCAACTTTATTGAACTGCAACTGAAGTCAAAAGAGGGATTTGCTGCTGCCATTGACATCGCACTCGCCAGTGGATTAAAACAATACTTGAAGAAGTTTGTGGTGGTTCAACCAGGAGATTGGCCCTGCCAGTTTTATTGTCGCCAAGTGATCTATGACCAATTGCCAATTCCTACAAGAGAAACAAAACGAAGCAGCAACATCTCAAAGTAATTTCTGTGATCATAGGTATATATCCAAACCAACCAGTTCAACAAACCCATACAGGAATCTACCTACAGCAGCACTATGTTCAATTGTTCCGACAATGGGGCCTCTTCACATATCCCTCAATAGCAGAGAGCATGTTTAAAAGCACTGTACAGTAGCAAACACTGTACAGTTTCAGTAGCATTTAAAAGCACTGAAGTAAAAGCACTGTACAGTAGCAAGCTATGAGCATTGTAATTGATTTGAATCAAACAATACAGAACTTTGTACTGTTTTGATACTATTTATTAAGTTGGGTGTAGTAACGTTTATTTTAATAACCAATGGCAAACAATGTTAATATTAAAAACAAAATTGAATATGTAAATTATAATGCTAAATTGTCAGTAAATATAAAACAATATTTGTTCAAAACGAGAAATAAAATAAGGAACAAAAATTCATTTAATATTTCAAATGGTTCAAATTAATTTTAGCACGCGGATTATTAACAGATACGTGCACGAACAGCAGTTTTAATATTGCAGCCCAAAGTCAAAGTCTGAATTTTGACATTTTTGAATATTTGTGTTCGCAGTGAGATATACAAGTGCAACTTGACCTTCTTTAAACTCGTACTTTCCAAATTTTTGACTGCATAAAAGTAGTTTAATCGCTAGACAAAGTATTTGGCTTTAAAAATAAGCTTAAATTATTGTGGTGATATAGGCTAGTTTTTTTGCAAACAGCGATTTAGTACTCGGTAGTGTACTTGTTGTATATGAACAAAAGTCTAAAATGAATTCACCATCCATCAACATAAAGGATTCGCGCTTATTACTACTCTTTTGAAGGTAGACACTTAATTTAGTTCACTTGGAACCCGTTCTACAATATAAACTAGAAATCGGCAAGCAAGTTGCAACGAAATACGACAATGAAAATAGGGTCTCTGAACTGTCGATTTCACCGAACGGTCAAGTTGCACTGCAAAGATCGCCCCTTTGCCGAATTTTCATCCAGTTGAGTATAGAGTAATTAAGTCAAGGATTATGTATACTTCAACATAAAAGAGTAAAAAAAGTGGTGATATATGGTAGATTTTGAATAAAATGCGAATATCTGTTTACAAGATCTAAGCGCTATTTAGAAGCACTCGATACCTTCTCCAACAGAATATCGGCGCTAAATACTTTAAAAAATTATAAATATTCACACATTAAAGACATGACAATGTAGCTTGCATTACAAAGAAACGTTGACTTACCCAAGTTATACCTTATACGTCGACTAAAGCCAAGTAAAGCCCTTTCAAACACGCGTGTCACATTAAACAACAGGTCACATGGCGGTAGAGAACTCGTCGAAGTATCCAACTCATTTCATAGCCAGTTTAAACGCCGATGTGTACTAATCCTGTGACTATGATGCCAAAGACACCGGACAACAAAATTTACCACTTTGTTCGGCTATTCCGACGATACTTTTAAGATACAAGATCCGATCATATCATGTTGTTCAAAGCACATGCTCAAAACAGTCCAACATAGATATCGCCAGTCATCTTCTTCGCATTAAAATATATGTTTTCTTTGCAATTGTTTCGCTTTAAAAACACTCTTTAGGTTGTTGAAGAGTTACTCTATAACTTCCAACAAAGAAAATCCCAATACTTTGGAAAACCAGCGAATCACAATGCTGAAAACTTCAACGTCTTTAGAAATTGCAATCCAAACATCGAAAAGCAAAATTTGCGGGAAAAAGGCCAGTAGCCCGCGCTATTTTTGTGCAGCGTCGACGAATGTCCCCTCTGCTCCAGTGGCGTCATTCTGGCGTCAGAAAATGCCGAAATCCGCCATGTTTTTGGCTTCACTTTTTTCTGCCGAGCACTTCCTCCAGGTATTATATAGCTCAGTGGTCGGGACCCAGTGAACTATAAGTATAATGGAACGCTAACTCCTATGATCAAGTCCTATGATTCGTTGAAGCCAATGCGCGGGAATTTGAACTTTCAAAAGGACTGAGGAGAGTTCCGAGGAGTGAGAAAAATTCCGTCAAAAGTTTGTTTTTGAGCGAAAATTTGCAAGAAAAATACTTTTTACATCAGAAGACTTCAATGTTTGGGATTCAATTGTGGTTTTCCGATTAGTTTTGACTGTTTTACATCTATCTGCAGCAAAAATGAGGCGGATAGTTATCGTATATGGAAAAAAATGACAAATGTTTGAACGTGCTGAAGCAAACTTTGCTCTTTAACTCAGAAAAAATATACTAGAAAACACTGCGGCAGCCCCCAAATTGATTTTGCACTATACTCCAGGTATTGCTTTTTATCTTGAGCTTTTAGTCCTTGCTTTAACCCTTCTAAAATATAAACAAATTGACGATTTTCAAGTGGTGCTATTGTTGTCTTCGCGCCTTCTTGTTGGTCATCAGTGAGCACTTTGAATATGACGGCTGAGCTAGCTTATATAATCCTTATTTTAACTGTCAAAAATAAGTTACTGCATGCTTGAAAAGCAAATTTTTAATGTATCTTATATTTTTCTATATAAATTGTATCATAAAATCTCTTAACTCTTTTTGGAAAGTCTCATAACTCAGAAAAACCAAACATTTTCGCGCGGTTTTTGGACAAATTTTGTTTCTTTCCAGTAATATTTCAGAAACTGAACGACCTTTGTTCATTGTAAGTACTTGAGTAAAAAGTTTAATTGTTCTAGTGTAGTCAAAGATAAATAGTGAAAGTATAAAAGGAAATTAAAAGGGTAAAATTTAGCAATATAAAAAGTGTATTTTTTGAAAAAAATATGTTAAAAGGGACTGGCACTACCTACAAAGGACGGCTTCAATTTCCCCCCCTGAGTTAGCGTTCCAGTATACTTATAGTTCACTGTCGGGACCCGACCATTGGAATGTTAATTATATGCGACAATAACAAAATGGCGGACGGTTAGGCGCGATCTCAAACGAGTTCTTCTTTTCGCCAGTCAAAGAGGCTCGTATTGTCACTTCTGAAGATAAGGCTGAAAGAAAAAAAGCGGCATTATGCGGAGAGGGATGCGACAAAGATCTATTTGTACGATCTGCGCGCGAGATTGCAAGGATTAATGAATGAATTGTCGCTTGAAACAGACAAAGAACTTGTCAACTTGGGTCGGTATTGCTAGATCATTATATGCCTCACAAAGGGCAGCATTTCAGGTAATAGCTCAACTAACAATATGATTTAAAGTTAGTGTATGTTTCAAATGTGCTGTGAGTGTTAATAGTTTAAATTTGTCCTCTGATATGTTACATGAGCAAATAATACACCATTACACCTGCATCCTGTCAGTTATAATGAAAAATTACTATCTCACAATAAGAATTGTACATTTACAGTTCAAGATTACAATACATGGCTACCTGTATTTAGTGTAAATGTTTTGGTGCCTAAGCAGTATACTATACTGTATACATACATTCCTGAGTGTGTCAATCTGTCAATGTCTTCCTATACAAGAATTGCAGGTCACAAGATGATACACAGATTTAAAGTGAAAATTATAAACCTATTTTAGACATATTTTTGAAATGAAATACACTCTTTTTTTATAAGAACCAATTTAATAAGAACACTATTTCCCCAAAAAATAGAACAAAATAAGAACAAATTGAGGCTGACGAAAAAAAAGGTTTATAAATGTACTTTGTATAACTTTAACTTTCATACAGTGTCCAACATACGGTGTCCCTGTACACTACAGGACAGGTGCTACTGACCGTATGAACCCAAAATTCAATATCCCAGATTGACTGTGCTGTAATCCTTAGACTAATCCTAAAACTAATCCTAAATCTAATCTTATGTGATGTCATTGTAATTTAAATCCCCAAAAAGAGTGCATAATAAGAACAAGCTAAGAACAATTTGAGCCTCAAATTGGCAAAAAATAAGAACATTGAGTTTAGGCTTGTTTTTACTGGTTCTTATAAAGAAAAGAGTGTAGCCAGAAATATAGTACGTAACTGCTGTATTTCAATTGTTATCATTTAATGTATGTTAAATACAAGACTAGTAAATTCACATTGATAAAATGTAAATAATTAGCAATAAAAAGTGCAATAAAAATGTAATAGTATTCAATTTGAATATGTTAGCAATATTTCAACAAATGTGTGATTCCTAAATATCCATAAAATTGAATTTCCTACTTAATGCTTGTTAAATCTTACAATAAAACAAGATTGCCATTCCATTATTACATTGGCTCAGTCCATGATTAAAAAATACCAATGTGTGGCAAATTTGTTTTATAGTGATATGAAAGCTGAAGATAAAACAAGAATCCTTGTCTAAATGCTTGCTTTTTTGTTTCATTTTTGGCTTTCATACAATATATGTAGAAGGGAAAGGTTGCCATGTATTGGCATTTTATTATCACTGGGCTAATGTCAATATGTAGGGCTAGATCACATGATGCAAAAAGGCGAACAGGCATATATCAACTACTACAGCATATGAAATTAATGTTCTTAATTATCAACCTCTTACTGTCGTGCAATGGAAGTGTTGATAAAATATTGCATCAATTATTTTCCTCAAGTTGATCAATACATTTGCTCAAAAATTGCTCAACTTCCTGTTTACTAGCATACTTGTTCCCAATTGGTCAATCAATCACTGAAATGAGACGCCATTGGTCAATTCACACACACACATAGGAAGTTGAGCAATTTTTGAGCAAATGTATTGATCAACTTGAGGAAAATAATTGATGCAATATTTTATCAACACTTCCATTGCATCGACAGTAAGCAAGGATACATAATCATTAAGTGTAATTACTTTAAAAAACCCAAACCTTTTAGTGTTAGCCAGAGCAATACGATGCTTTCTTGCCACTTAACCCATTAACTGGCAGTACCTTAACACTGACGAATAAAATCGTCAGGCGTCAAACAGAGTGAAATACTAATATATGGTGCATTGCCTGCTAATGGGTTAACAATAGACACTAGCAGATAGTTTTGTTAGCCCATTAACTGTCAGTACCCTGCATTGCAATCTTCTACAACAAAACTTGTTCTTTAACTGTGTCGGCATAACATGGCAGTGCCCACAATGACACCAGCCTGGTATTGCATCTGCAGGTGGGTGTGGAGCTTCTGGACCATGTTGTGGTGGATCAGGTTGTGGGACCTCTGCAACAGGTTGTGGGATCTCTACACCAGGTTGTGGTTGATCCTGTTCTGGTAACTCACCATAGAGCAGCAAATACTAGTGGTTGTCTTCATAATAGCTCAGTAGCTATCCCCCTTAAAAGTCAAAACATCCACATCAATATTGTAAACCAAATTCTAAACGAATGAGTTTTTGCTTGATGGAAGTCATTAAATATCTGAAATAGGTGCATCTTTAAATAACGTATTTTTCAGTTTGATATTATCTGGATTCTCATCCGGTCTTAAAATTATTGAAGAAATGCATGACCATCGCCTTGACGCCTGCTAAAGTCTTCTACATGATATTAGAACCGCGGTCTATTTACCCGCTTTGTAAACAATACCACAAAATATAAGCGATTGAATTGAACTTACTGATGATTGCCCAAAGAAATTGGAATCGCTCGAGTGTTGACTTGAATCAGTATCTAAAATATCTTTGCGCAAATTCACACACAGTGTCACACACGATCTCAGGATGACAAGCAGTATTGGCCGCGAGACATCAGACATGCATTTCGTCGGCCATAAATTATCCTGGAGACACTTCCCTCTACAAGAACTGAAGAACACAGGGTTATGTCGTCTTTGTTTGGGATTTCTGCAGCACTTCTAGTTCGATTTGATCTAACTAAAACTTATTTCGTTGTCATAAAACACCCGATTAGCGCGTTTGACGTCGGCTGACAGCCGGAAAAATGTCTCCGATTGATCGGCTGCCAGCCGGGCTGTACTATAGTATACTGTTGACCGAAAATAAGCGCGTTTTTCGGGAGACTGGATCTAGAATCTTTCATTAACAAATAAAGCATCAAAACTGAACAAATTTAGCCAAAATTATTGCAGTACGTCTAAATTCGTCTTTCTATTGCTATATAAAGGCAAATACACGAAATATACTCGAAATGGCAATGAATAAAAAAATAAAATTTACGAGCGTACGATGCAGGACTTGAACCCACGTTCTTCAAACTAAACTCGTTCGTACATATTATGCATTTCCCGCACTCCACCACACCTCATGCGGAAATTATGTAAATTAATTTGTTATAAAGTAGCACTTCGTGCGCTATGTAATACTACACCCAGTCGACATATCTGTAGTATGCTATAATATACTACAATAAAACACGGCTACCAGCCGACGTTACCTGACAGTATATTAATAATACACTACAAGTCTACAATATATATTACACGGCTACCAGCCGAGATAATCTGTAGTATACTATAATATACTACAATAAAACACGGCTACCAGCCGACGTTACCTGACAGTATACTAATAATACACTACAAGTCTACAATATATATTACACGGCTACCAGCCGAGATAATCTGTAGTATACTATAATATACTACAATAAAATACGGCTACCAGCCGACGTTACCTGACAGTATACTAATAATACACTACAATATACTGTATACTACACGGCTGCCTGCCGAAATTATCTGTAGTATACTATAATATACTACAATAAAACACGGCTAACCAGCCGACGTTACCTGTCAGTATACTAATAATACACTACAATATACTGTATACTACACGGCTACCAGCCGAGATAATCTGTAGTATACTATAATATACTACAATAAAACACGGCTACCAGCCGACGTTACCTGACAGTATACTAATAATACACTACAAGTCTACAATATATATTACACGGCTACCAGCCGAGATAATCTGTAGTATACTATAATATACTACAATAAAACACGGCTACCAGCCGACGTTTATACCTGACAGTATACTAATAATACACTACAATATATATTACACGGCTGCCAGCCGAGATAATCTGTAGTATACTATAATATACTACAATAAAACACGGCTACCAGCCGACGTTACCTGTCAGTATACTAATAATACACTACAATATATACTACACGGCTACCAGTCGAGATAATCTGTAGTATACTATAATATACTACAATAAAATACGGCTACCAGCCGACGTTACCTGACAGTATACTAATAATACACTACAATATATACTACATCGGAGATGTAGTGATGTGCCATGTAATGCAACATATTGGATCAAAAAAAATTATCATAATGGCAGGCGCTGCGGCGCACAGCGTATTAAGGGCACGGTAAAGACCGGATGTCAAAACAAGCTAGTTCAAACTGTGTGCCGAACATATACAATATTTAATGTGCCCAACACCGTACAGCATTCCGCATAATTATCTGAAATATTGTCTAGTGCACCTATAATTATCAAATCAGATATACTTGTCATCAAGCAATTTATCTCAACACTTTATCACTGGCACTTTCGCAACTACGATATAGCCATCACCAAATTGTCCACCCTTCACGCGAACACTGATTCTGTAATAAAAGGGAAATACAAATCCCTATATGTGGCCCCCTTGACTGAAAATCCTGGTACGCCACTGACCAAGTATACTCCTACAGATAGCGTCGGCTGGTAGCCGTGTTTTATAACTTTATTGTAGTATATCATAGTGTACTACTAGTATATATTGTAGTGTATTATTAGTATACTGTCAGGTAACGTCGGCTGGTAGCCGTGTTTTATTGTAGTATATTATAGTATACTACAGATTATCTCGGCTGGCAGCCGTGTAGTATATATTGTAGTGTATGATTAGTATACTGTCACTTTGTCAGGTAACGTCGGCTGTCAGCCGTGTTTTATTGTAGTATATTATAGTATACTACAGATAATCTTATGGCTGGCAGCCGTGTAGTATATATTGTAGTGTATTATTAGTATACTGACAGGTAACGTCGGCTGGTAGCCGTGTTTTATTGTAGTATATTATAGTATACTACAGATAATCTCGGCTGGCAGCCGTGTAGTATATATTGTAGTGTATTATTAGTATACTGTCAGGTAACGTCGGCTGGTAGCCGTGTTTTATTGTAGTATATTATAGTATACTACAGATAATCTCGGCTGGCAGCCGTGTAGTATATTGTAGTGTATTATTAGTATACTGACAGGTAACGTTGGCTGGTAGCCGTGTTTTATTGTAGTATATTATAGTATACTACAGATAATCTCGGCTGGCAGCCGTAGTATATATTGTAGTGTATTATTAGTATACTGTCAGGTAACGTCGGCTGGTAGCCGTGTTTTATTGTAGTATATTATAGTATACTACAGATAATCTCGGCTGGCAGCCGTGTAGTATATATTGTAGTGTATTATTAGTATACTGACAGGTAACGTCGGCTGGTAGCCGTGTTTTATTGTAGTATATTATAGTATACTACAGATAATCTCGGCTGGCAGCCGTGTAGTATATATTGTAGTGTATTATTAGTATACTGTCAGGTAACGTCGGCTGGTAGCCGTGTTTTATTGTAGTATATTATAGTATACTACAGATAATCTCGGCTGGCAGCCGTGTAGTATATATTGTAGTGTATTATTAGTATACTGACAGGTAACGTCGGCTGGTAGCCATGTTTTATTGTAGTATATTATAGTATACTACAGATTATCTCGGCTGGCAGCCGTGTATAGTATATATTGTAGTGTATTATTAGTATACTGTCAGGTATAAACGTCGGCTGGTAGCCGTGTAATATATATTGTAGACTTGTAGTGTATTATTAGTATACTGTCAGGTAACGTCGGCTGGTAGCCGTGTTTTATTGTAGTATATTATAGCATACTACAGATATGTCGACTGGGTGTAGTATTACATAGCGCACGAAGTGCTACTTTATAACAAATTAATTTACATAATTTCCGCATGAGGTGTGGTGGAGTGCGGGAAATGTATAATATGTACGAACGAGTTTATTTTGAAGAACGTGGGTTCAAGTCCTGCATCGTACGCTCGTAAATTTTATGTTTTTATTCATTGCCATTTCGAGTATATTTCGTGTATTTGCCTTTATATAGCAATAGAAAGACGAATTTAGACGTACTGCAATAATTTTGGCTAAATTTGTTCAGTTTTGATGCTTTATTTGTTAATGAAAGATTCTAGATCCAGTCTCCCGAAAAACGCGCTTATTTTCGGTCAATAGTATACTATAGTACAGCCCGGCTGGCAGCCGATCAATCGGAGACATTTTTCCGGCTGTCAGCCGACGTCAAACGCGCTAATCGGGTGCATAAAAGCAGTCGGCGAGAACGCGAAGGAAAAATAAATACAACAGGAAATACCGAAATACGTCATGTAAAAATTTTATTGCATAACGTAAACAATAGCATTGTTATGCGCAGAATATATGCGCAGAACGGACTGTACATCATCTTTAATTTTTAAAATCCTAAACGGCCACACCGCACCCAACCTGAGAGAGTCGTTTCGATTAAACAATGAAATTGATATAACTTACGATCTCAGAAATAGAGAAACCGATTTAGCCCTAGCTTCCTATGCCGAAAAAAGAATTCGGAAAAAGGTGCTTCCTTTATAATGGTGCTACACTTTGGAATAGTCTGCCATATGAGGCCAAAATTGCACAATATTTAAATTGTTTTAAAACAATTATAAATCAAACAATGAATGTCAATCGGGCTATTAGCGATATAGAACAAATTGAGGGTTGCTTCGCGTGTGCCTAAAAGATATAAACAAAATCTCGACGTTTCGAGCTAAAGCCCTTCGTCAGGAGAAATTAGTAGACAGATAAACACATTACATCAGCTTTTATAGCAACGCTATAAAAGCTGTCACGTGAACATTAATATTAACCAATGAAAATAAAGTAGTCATAACAATCATAACAAAATAGAATTAATATGTAAAGATATAGCTTGCGTGCAGGCTTCGGCCCGATTATAGGGTCGAAGGCCTGCGCACAGGCGTTACACTTATCAAAGCGCTATAAATGTCGTACAAGGGAAGGGAAGAGGGGATATAGAGGAAAGTATATAAGAAGTATTTAAGAGAAAAGAATGAGCTAGATGAAGGAGAGGCGCTCATTGATACCATCAGGCTGAATGGTGCCAAGTTTAAAAATAGGTACGCTAAGCGTACATGTATCTGCTCATGCGTATTTGCATAATTGTATAGTTTAATAGCGTAATTGAAGAGTTGTAACTTTCCCCGTCTCCTCCGTAGAGGCTTTTAAAGGAATATATTCAATGAATATATTTCGAAGTGGTCTATAAGTGTATGATCTTTTTTATTGCTTCTAAAACAACTGTGCATAAAGGGATGAAGGCCTATAGGCTATAGGGCAAGGGAACAACCAAAGCAATTATTAAAACCATTGTGAAACCTTCAGATTCTAGTCTTGTATACTTGGGAATAAACTTTGTAACTTTTAACTCTATGTTGTGACATGTTATAACATAAAACATGTTATAACATAATAACATATATAACAAAATATCATGTTATATCTACGTTATAACAGCAGGGCCGGCAAGAGAGGGCATATATTTGCCCCAGGCCCCCATATGCAGGGCCCCAAATAGAAATGAAGTGAAGTATGCTGTATGCAATATATATATTGCTGTCAAATAGTCTCCCAATAAATTTCAAACTTGGGGGAGGGGGGATGCCCCTGGGCCCTCCTAAAGTATTTTAGTACTGAATATCGACTAATAATTATATTTAAACATTTAAGACTACATGAACATGATGTAACCCAGGAGTAATGATATAACATGTCTCTGTTATTGTAAATATTATTCATGTAATCTTCAATAGGGGAAGAGCCACTTTGTGGATATTATTGAATAAATCATTATTATTATTATTATTATTACATGACCTCAAAAGTTTTAGACCCAAAAACTTGTGCGTGCCCCGGGATAATAGCACTATTTACATTTTATGCAATTTTACACACCACTTATAAATATTACATACCCTAGTCACAGCATTTTGGGAAACACAACCTGTGGGCCTGTGCCTATATCTTTATACCAATCATTCAATCAAATATCAAAATTGACTACGGAAATGTGAAATAAAGACCATGCACTATTGTCGATTTGACCCAAATAGTGTTGAGAATAGATATGGCATGATTTTAATACTTTTATGAGCGAAATTCATCTAAATAAACGTTCGAATAATGCAGAATATTCGTACAATATTTAAAAAGGCTCACCTAGCATGTTTCCTTGTTCAAATGACATTGATATATAGCAGGTCAAGTCAAGTCAATCTGTTTTGTAAATCGGCAAAGCATTTCCAGTTTTTTCCACAAAGTAAAATGTTTTCAAGACACTTCCATGACTCCCTCAACATTTTCCATATTCAAAATAGTACAGCAAATAAAAAATTTCGTTAGTTTGATGTATAATTTTCTACGTAACATTAAAAACATGCTCATGTTTACAATGTTCGCCCTTCAGACTAGCGGCTAAATAAAGGAATTGCGCATTTACACTATATAAGTAATTTCACCTTATAGAAGCAAACTATAAATACAATTTATTGTCGTGAAGTTTTCAGCTGTTTGCAGTGGTCTAGCGGTACGCTCTCTGGCATGCACGCACGTGTTCTTGGGTTCGATTCCTCGTTCTTTTCTTTTCACGTTTTACGATTTTTTTTCACAATTGTTTTTTACAATTTTTTTCTATTTGTAATTTGTAAACATTTATTAGGTTGGTTAGGGTTAGGGTTAGGTTTGCGGTTAGGGTTGGGGTTAGGTTTGGGGTTAGATTTGGGGTTAGGTTTGACGTAAGGGTTAGAGTCAGGCTATGCGGGCAAATGCGCAATTCCTTTATTTAGCCGCAAGTGCCCTTCAGTAGTCCGCCATCTTGAAATAATCATTATCATTCCAGTTATACATAGAGATCAATGAGTAGCAATATAATTACGTCATTTTACGATACCTGTCGCTGATTGGCTGCAAGCTAACAGCTAACAGCACGACGGCAATATATCTGCTTCGCAGATACAAAAATAGGTACGCTAAGCGTACATGTATCTGCTCATAGTGATCCCACTGTAGTCATGAAGGAATAATATTCTACAATTCTATTTGGCCCTAAATTGTATAAGTTAAACATATATTTTGTACAAAAACATACACTTCATTCAACCAGTAACTTGTAAAGAATAAGAGATTGATATTTAACCAATTAATTGGCAGTAGCCTACCACTGACAAGTAAATCGTCTGGCATTAGACAGAGTAAAATACTAATAAAAGTAGGGTGGATCTGGGCTTGCCAGCTAATGGGTTAAAAGAATATATTTTTATAAATATCACAAAAATATATATCATACACAGTAGAACAAGGTTTTCATATTAATTGTTAAATGGGGTTCACGATTTACAGTATCACTATGCCAGACAGTTTAGAACATATGACAAATAAAATGGCTGATATAAATTTCACTAGCAGAGACTATTTCCATAACACAACAAAGATTTTATTTAATTTTATGATGTCATTTGCTGAAACATGTTAGGTTCACAATCTTCTCGATAGTCAATAATATACTACAATCAGGTATGTGACAAAAATTGTAGATGCATGGATGTTGTCAGAATGCCAGGTGTCCCTAACACACCCTTGCACAGTTTCAAAAGCCTTTTTAAACACATTGATACACGACTTCAACATGTGGTATTCAGGGATGGAGGAACACAAATGAACTATTTATTCCACATGGATGTGTTAGCAAATAGGTCATATTATTGAAGTCTATTCATCAGTAGCAAATGTTAACTATGTTGAAAATCAGGAGTATAATTTGACACATGTATATAGTCTGTGAATAGAATGTATAAAGTATATATAAACACAGCATATCAGATCCATACATTGGCTAGAATTGACTAGTCAAAGCTGCAGTGTTCCGTGTTTGTTTGTTCACGCTACAATACAAATATGAGAGTGATGTGTAAAGTACAGGCAAATGATTGCTTGAAAAGACATTAAATATAAGCGATTTAGTAATTTAGAGGAGAATTTGCCTAGGGATATGAATTTCTATTATGAAATTATAAGTATGTGATTGTGACACCGTCTGCAATAAATGTCATGCCAAAAGGAGTATTGTACAGTCTTATCTTTTACCGTCTTAACTATTATATACTATAACAAGACTATATTTGTACACAATATTTCACTATAAAATGTGGAATTGCTAAATCTGAAATTAAAATGTGGGATTAGCTAGTATTCATGGTAGTCAAATATACTTTAGCATTGAGAACTTATGTGCATAAACAAGATGCTATATTTTACAATTTACGCGTCAATGTTATATTAATATGTTGTAGTATTTCTTTATAATTATACCTTGATCTTCGTCCTTCGATAGTTCGACTGTTCACTGTTTCACTGTTTAGTTTTCCTTCAGAAATAGAACCACTAAATTTTAAAGCATTCTTTCCGGTTTATCCATAGGTCTATCTTCGTATTTCCACGTTTTTATATTCGTTTTTTATATGAATTAACGATATTTTGTCAATCGCCATGTTGAATTTTAAGGTCTAGCCTGCGAACAGGCAAAATTGAATGATGTAATAGCCTTGGAGAACATTACGTCATTGCATTGTAAGCCACTTGCTGATTGGTTATCAATTTAAATAAGCTCGTCGCTGAATGGCTATAAGCTAACAGCTAACAGCCAACAGCACGACGGCAATAGTATCTGCTTCGCAGATACAAAAATAGGTACGCTAAGCGTACATGTATCTGCTCATAGTGCATGATCCCACTGTAGTCATGAAGGAATAATATTCTACAATTCTATTTGGCCCTAAATTGTATAAGTTAAACATATATTTTGTACAAAAACATACACTTCATTCAACCAGTAACTTGTAAAGAATAAGAGATTGATATTTAACCAATTAATTGGCAGTAGCCTACCACTGACAAGTAAATCATCTGGCATTAGACAGAGTAAAATACTAATAAAAGTAGGGTACATCTGGGCTTGCCAGCTAATGGGTTAAAAGAATATATTTTTATAAATATCACAAAAATATATATCATACACAGTAGAACAAGGTTTTCATATTAATTGTTAAATGGGGTTCACGATTTACAGTATCACTATGCCAGACAGTTTAGAACATATGACAAATAAAATGGCTGATATAAATTTCACTAGCAGAGACTATTTCCATAACACAACAAAGATTTTATTTAATTTTATGATGTCATTTGCTGATAGTCCATAATATACTACAATCAGGTATGTGAGAAAAATTGTAGATGCATGGATGTTGTCAGAATGCCAGGTGTCCCTAACACACCCTTGCACAGTTTCAAAAGCCTTTTTAAACACATTGATACACGACTTCAACATGTGGTATTCAGGGATGGAGGAACACAAATGAACTATTTATTCCACATGGATGTGTTAGCAAATAGGTCATATTATTGAAGTCTATTCATCAGTAGCAAATGTTAAATATGTTGAAAATCAGGAGTATAATTTGACACATGTATATAGTCTGTGAATAGAATGTATAAAGTATATATAAACACAGCATATCAGATCCATACATTGGCTAGAATTGACTAGTCAAAGCAGCAGTGTTCCATGTTTGTTTGTTCACGCTACAATACAAATATGAGAGTGATGTGTAAAGTACAGGCAAATGATTGCTTGAAAAGACATTAAATATAAGCGATTTAGTAATTTAGAGGAGAATTTGCCTCTGAGGATATGAATTTCTATTATGAAATTATAAGTATGTGATTGTGACACTCTGCAATAAATGTCATGCCAAAAGGAGTATTGTACAGTCTTATCTTTTACCGTCTTAACTATTATATACTATAAACAAGACTATATTTGTACACAATATTTTATTTAAAGAAATGTGACCACTATAAAATGTGGAATTGCTAAATCTGAAATTAAAATCTGGGATTAGCATTCATGGTAGGCAAATATACTTTAGCATTGAGAACTTATGTGCATAAACAAGATGCTATATTTTACAATTTACGCGTCAATGTTATATTAATATGTTGTAGTATTTCTTTATAATTATACCTTGATCTTCGTCCTTCGATAGTTCGACTGTTCACTGTTTCACTGTTTAGTTTTCCTTCAGAAATAGAACCACTAAATTTAAAGCATTCTTTCCGGTTTATCCATAGGTCTATCTTCGTATTTCCACGTTTTTATATTCGTTTTTATATGAATTAACGACATTTTGTCAATCGCCATGTTGAATTTTAAGATCTAGCCTGCGAACAGGCAAAATTGAATGATGTAATGGCCTTGGAGAACATTACGTCATTGCATTGTAAGCCACTTGCTGATTGGTTATCAATTTAAATAAGCTCGTCGCTGAATGGCTATAAGCTAACAGCTAACAGCTAACAGCTAACAGCTAACAGCTAACAGCACGACGGCAATAGTATCTGCTTCGCAGATACAAAAATAAATACGCTAAGCGTACATGTATCTGCTCATAGTGATCCACTGTAGTCATGAAGGAATAATATTCTACAATTCTATTTGGCCCTAAATTGTATAAGTTAAACATATATTTTGTACAAAAACATACACTTCATTCAACCAGTAACTTGTAAAGAATAAGAGATTGATATTTAACCAATTAATTGGCAGTAGCCTACCACTGACAAGTAAATCGTCTGGCATTAGACAGAGTAAAATACTAATAAAAGTAGGGTACATCTGGGCTTGCCAGCTAATGGGTTAAAAGAATATATTTTTATAAATATCACAAAAATATATATCATACACAGTAGAACAAGGTTTTCATATTAATTGTTAAATGGGGTTCACGATTTACAGTATCACTATGCCAGACAGTTTAGAACATATGACAAATAAAATGGCTGATATAAATTTCACTAGCAGAGACTATTTCCATAACACAACAAAGATTTTATTTAATTTTATGATGTCATTTGCTGATAGTCCATAATATACTACAATCAGGTATGTGAGAAAAATTGTAGATGCATGGATGTTGTCAGAATGCCAGGTGTCCCTAACACACCCTTGCACAGTTTCAAAAGCCTTTTTAAACACATTGATACACGACTTCAACATGTGGTATTCAGGGATGGAGGAACACAAATGAACTATTTATTCCACATGGATGTGTTAGCAAATCTATAGGTCATATTATTGAAGTCTATTCATCAGTAGCAAATGTTAAATATGTTGAAAATCAGGAGTATAATTTGACACATGTATATAGTCTGTGAATAGAATGTATAAAGTATATATAAACACAGCATATCAGATCCATACATTGGCTAGAATTGCCTAGTCAAAGCAGCAGTGTTCCATGTTTGTTTGTTCACGCTACAATACAAATATGAGAGTGATGTGTAAAGTACAGGCAAATGATTGCTTGAAAAGACATTAAATATAAGCGATTTAGTAATTTAGAGGAGAATTTGCCTCTGAGGGATATGAATTTCTATTATGAAATTATAAGTATGTGATTGTGACACCGTCTGCAATAAATGTCATGCCAAAAGGAGTATTGTACAGTCTTATCTTTTACCGTCTTAACTATTATATACTATAAACAAGACTATATTTGTACACAATATTTTATTTAAAGAAATGTGACCACTATAAAATGTGGAATTGCTAAATCTGAAATTAAAATGTGGGATTAGCATTCATGGTAGTCAAATATACTTTAGCATTGAGAACTTATGTGCATAAACAAGATGCTATATTTTACAATTTACGCGTCAATGTTATATTAATATGTTGTAGTATTTCTTTATAATTATACCTTGATCTTCGTCCTTCGATAGTTCGACTGTTCACTGTTTCCCTGTTTAGTTTTCCTTCAGAAATAGAACCACTAAATTTTAAAGCATTCTTTCCGGTTTATCCATAGGTCTATCTTCGTATTTCCACGTTTTTATATTCGTTTTTATATGAATTAACGACATTTTGTCAATCGCCATGTTGAATTTTAAGATCTAGCCTGCGAACAGGCAAAATTGAATGATGTAATGGCCTTGGAGAACATTACGTCATTGCATTGTAAGCCACTTGCTGATTGGTTATCAATTTAAATAAGCTCGTCGCTGAATGGCTATAAGCTAACAGCTAACAGCTAACAGCTAACAGCCAACAGCCAACAGCACGACGGCAATAGTATCTGCTTCGCAGATACAAAAATGAGACGCTTTTCTTGTTTCCGACGGGTATCATTGCCACCAATAATGGGATGAATGGCGCATATTTTCATATCAGAAAAGGAGTGGTTGGCACATTAGCGATATATATTTTTCCCTTTCTCTCTCTGACAGTTTGTATATTTTTGCATGTATTGTCTGACCACGCCCCTTATGGAAACCATATTTTTTAGTTGTTGAGGCCAGCGTGCCAAAATAAAGTTTGTACGTATGTATGTACAGTGGAACCCCGCCTTACGGCCACCCCGTTAATACGGTCACCTCGATAATACGGTCACTTTTTTTTGTCCCAGCAAAATACATTTTATAATAAAGTTACCCCGTTAATACGGCCACCCCGTTAATACGGCCATATTATTTCGGCCCGTTGGTGACCGTATTAACGGAGTTCCACTGTATGTATGTATTTATATATAATAAGAATAATAAAGGACCCAAGATAGACCCTTGTGGAACTCCACATGTTTTTCGTTTTCGGACTCGATAGTTGTCCATTTATCAAACATTGCTGCTCTCTGTTATTCAGATAAGATTTGAACCATTTTAATTGGATTCCCGTTGTTCCAAAATAATTCCGCATTTTATCAAACAGTATCTCGTGAAAGCTTTTCTAACGTCAAGAAAAACCACACAAGGTTCTTGATGAGTAAAAACATTGCGGACTACCGTACAGATAATTATTAATTATATATACCTTATGTTGATTTGTTTTAAAATATTTATAGAAATAAGATGTTGCTCAGAAACTTTCGCGAAATTTAATGTCCTTTTTATATTTTCGCCTATCAAAATCGCAAAAATAAAGTCTCGCGAAATATTGCCTCGAAAAAATCGCGAAATTAAGTACGCGCGAAATTAAGTACGAATAAGGTTAATTAGTCTACATATATCTACTGATTTGGGAGCCAGCCTGTAAATGTTGGAACAGACTAGAGTAAAAATACACTATTACACTGTATTTGAGTTAATATGGACTTTATATGACTAAAGTCCAAACTCCAAAACAAACATATATAATATTAGGCCATATATTCATTTATATATAAATTATTATATAAACAATTCTAAAACTTTCAAATTTTGTATAAAGGCAACAAAGCTGTATAATTATGTATGTAATATTCTTCTAAAGGTCAAACTAAAAATATAGAGGCACAACCAGGGTGCTTACATATATACTATATAAGTGCCCTGCACAACCCTACTGTAATCTGTATCTACTGATTTTGGCACCAGCCTGTAAATGTTTGAACACACCCCAAAATACACTATTGCATTGTATTTGAGCTGAGCACACTATTGCATTGTATTTGAGCTAAGCATTATACCGCAAACTCATCTATGATCTTTTATATGACTAAAGTCCAAAATCCAAAACAAACATATATAATTTAATATAGGCCATATATTCATTTATATATAAATTATTTTATAAACAATTTTAAAACTTTCTAATTTTGTAGTTTGTACAAAGGCAATAAAACTATATATGTATGTAATATTCTTCTAAAGGTCAAACTAAAATAGTTTAAAACTCCGGTTTCTTACTTAAGTAGCTGTAGGTCAACATTTGTAAATGTGTTTTTACAACACCAGTGATCTCATTGTCAATAGCGAGCTTAAGCAAGCGACGTTTTTGTCAACACGGATCGACGTCAGATTGCCGAGGGGGGACTGGATTAAAATGATGCCGCCAAAATTAGATATACCAATTTTCGGGTGACGTCCGTGTTGACAAAAACGTCGCTTGCTTATGCTCACCAATGACAATGTCCTCTCGTCGCCATATTGGATTATTTTTGTTTCAGGGATAATTACGTCATTATAATAAACTCGTCGCTGATTGGTTCCGGCCACTAACCCACTTACTCATGCGACAACAATATATCTGCGCTAGGGCAGATAGAAAAACCATCAATACCAACACATCTGTATCCTTGGATACTACAACGACGTTCGTATAGTACGTAGCGTGTAGTACCATCCGGGTATCCGCCTCTTCATGATTGCATTGAAAGATAACTAATGAGGAGCCCTGTGATATCTTCATGTCTCATCCTCATCATGGACCAGCATTGGAACTTTCAGTGACTGCCATACATCCTCTCTTCTCAAATACCAGGTGAGAAGGTGAAGATGATCAGTTTGTTCTCTATATTATTAAAGCACTTGTTCTAATTTTTCCATTGCAACATCGGCTGTTCAAGACCGTGGACATGTGTTCTTGCGCTTGGCTCACCTCTCTTTTCACGTATATGAGCTATAACGCTGCCCGATTTATATACGTTATTGATGACTTCCACTGATAGTGACTCCAGCTCGGCATCTGGTGTAACAGAATGAAGGAAGGATCTTGCAAAATCCAAGTATTTTTTCTTCGCCTTTAAACTTCTCACAATTGCTATTCCATCAAATATGCATCTTGAATGTCTGGGTGCGGACTCCATGACTCCGTCAACCTGGGTAACCAGAAAATTTATAAGTAAACTTTTCTGGCCTTGCTTTAGGATAACAAGATAAGACCGAGCGTCTGGAGCTTTTGGATGGTTTTGGTGAGTCCACTGACATGTCAAGTGATTTGTAGGGAAGAGTTTGCAAGTTCATTCAGACAATGTGCTACAGTGGCATAGATGACGAGAGTTTGGTCGAAACGAGAGTACGACTTTACAAAAACATGAAGGTGAAATCATCCCTCCGTCTACCACCTGATCCCAGCTCAATAAAGCCACACATCCTGCGATACACACAAACTCCTTGTTTCAAAGCCATCAAAAGTAAGAGCGAAGGTAACAAGAAACGAAAATTGGATCAACTCGACGTTGACCTGGACGAAGAGGAGCAAGAATTAAACATGATATACTTCAAGATGACAGATGACGAAAGTGATAGTGATGGTAGTTCGTACAAGCCACGAGGGCGGTATTTTTATAAATATTAATACCTTTTTTTACATGTTTTGTATACATTAAACCCCCGGTGTAGGTTGGGTACTCGGACGGATTTTGTTCTGTTTTTGTTTGAATGCGACGAGACTATGAGATAAAATTGAATTTTCCAAGTATATATTTTAGCTTCTATATTATTACATCAGCATAGTGTAAATTTCGCAAAGTTAGACCTGAATGTATATAGATTGTAATCTGCCAGAAAAAATTACTAATTGTACTTAAATGACATTGGCAACGAAAAGTTTTATTCCTTATATTGATAGAGCATGCCTACGGAATAATGCCTTATCCAGCGCATTTAGTTGTTGAGAAAATTTGTGACAAAGTTCAACAGTCATCCGCAATTTTGAAAAATTCCGCGTATGCTAATTTATGCATGAAACATTAAATGACGTCATTAGATGGTTGACACAATTTCTCTAATATAAACTCTATAGTGTATTACCACGCGCGGTAAACTCTGCGGAAAAATAGACGGCAGAAAGGTTTTAAGAAGTGTACAACATGTTTGTACCACTACTTTTGATACTATTTCTTCCAATTCCGTGTGAAATAGACGCATAAATTACCACATAGCAAATCCTTATGCAATGTTATGCTATTATTGTCTATATCCCCTGAATGTCTCGCTGGATAAATGCATAAAAATTGCTCAAATTCCAAAACAATCAAATAGGATTCTATGTGCATAAATTTCTCTATCAGTGCGTTCAGATACCAGTTCCAATTATTATTCGGAACATACAACAGTAACGAAAATTGTCATAATGTAGTCTTAATTACATATACATTCAAAATACACAAGGCCTAAAAATTTGAATAGTTCATCATTGAGATTTGAACTACTCCTTTTATACTCTCAATACAGTTGAACAGTCTAGTATAAAGAAGCGCTATTACATAAAACAAACGTACTACAAATAGTATGCTGTATTCGTAAGGCATATTTATATTGATTGTTGTAGAGTATATCGCTTCATCGCATGTATTGACATAGTGCAAGTTTAACCATGATTGTTGAAATAAAAGAAACAAGATTAATACAACTACAGTCACTTTGAAAAGCGAAGAGAGTACCGGTATGCTAAATAGTTTGGTGAATTATGATGAAGCTAGTAAAAATATTGCCGAAAATGTAGCGATTCAGTAAATAGTACTTAAAAAACTCATTAATAATTCATGAGGAAAAGACAAAGGAAATCACTACCGTGTCAGTGGTTTTATATGTGATAAAAGATCATGTTAATTTACATAAACTTTAGCTTTGATTTTCTCGGCTTAGACAATGTTTATTTTTAAAATTACTTCGCCAATGAACTCATAAGATGGGTTTTTAAGCCATTTAAAACACTCGCAAATGCTCAAAACTTCATTATTATTATTATTATTATTTCTGAATATTTATACTGAAAAAAAAAAACACATTTACTACATATTTTACAGCAAAAACAATGCATGCACTGCTATATCCGTTTGTCCTGTAAAACCTCCCTCTAATAATATAAAACAACTATTAAAACTATGAAATATTATAATAATGTAATAATGAATAAATAAAAATAAAAAAAATGTTATCCCTTCATATATGAATTGCTTGAATAACTATTCTTTAATAACCATTAGAACTTGAATATAGATCGTTTTCAAAATAATATTACTTGTATCCAATAACTCTGCACCAGATTGCTTTTTCAGTAACATTCAAGGCTTTAGTTTAGCTCCAGATAAGTTGACAATGCGTTCAACCTGTCTCGGTGTCTCGAGTTAATACAACATTTCAAACATCTCTTCTCGTGTCTTCGTTTAAACAATGTATCCTACAACAACAGATGGTTCTTGATACCTTTTCCAGAGTATATGACCATTTACCTTTCTCGTTAAATTTCAATTGACACAAAATACTAAGTATAGCTTCAATAATACCCCAATCATACTCACACGCTTAATATGGCTTCACCTGATAGTGTAGCATTTCCCAGTTCCCTTGCCTGGTTGTGAGAATTTTTGTTCATTATAACGCGCAAAAACGACATATTTTTAGTTACCATAACCTTCACGCAATATAGATCCCCATGTTGTTTTGAAGCCAACCCATCTAATGACGTCACAAAAGATAATTTTTGAGAATTTGATCCAAGATGGCGGCCGATGAGCAAATTTTATCACATTTTACTTGCATTTTACTCGCAAACAAAAATGTTACAGAAAGAAATAGTAACATTCTCATAGTTAGGTGGTCCAGTAAGATTAAATAAGCCAATAAAAATTTTCGTTGCCAATGTCCTTTAACTCTTATTTGTGAAATAATGCTGAGTCAGTATTCTTAATTTTTTTCAAAATCGATGCAAAATTATCTCATGGCATCGGAAAATGAAAATATATCAAATTAGTAGAATCATACTAGTATACTATTGCAAATGCTGTAATTTGATTGGCTACGCTACTCGCTATCTAAGGGAGCGTTCATAATTTATGTGGTAAGGGGCTATGAGGATTTTGCATTTTGAAATATTTTTTAGGCAAGCCCCCCCCCTCCATACCTGGCATATTTTTGGTGACCCCCCCAAACAACAGACATTCAATAGTTATACAAAAAATCATGACCCCCCCAAAAAAACTATTCGAATAAAACTATTTGTTTTCCTTTGTTTCATGTTGTGCTCAACTTTTATTTCATTTAAAGCACTTGGAATCTCATGAGGGTATACGAAACTCGACATGTTTTCTACTCTAAGACACACCTTCCTCCACGTGTCCGACTATGCGATATAATTGATTTAAGCAAACTATAATTAAATATGATTTATTTGATGTTGGATTCGTCACCTCACGAATCTGAATAGTTGCAATAACCAATTCCAGTGCTACAAATCCAAGAACTTTTTCTGTGGTGTTTATACGTGATGGTGGGAGCGTAGTGGTTTAGTCTGAATGATTGAAAGAAGGTTGTCCTGAAAAAAGTCAAAACCTTGAAGTATAAACCTTAAACTTTAAGCGTGCAAAGCATCATGAATATGGGGCAGGCAAAAATAGGCTATTTTTTAATTCTTTGAGTTGTATGATACAAAATACCATTAGTGTGAATAAAGTAGTTTTTGTGCTACTATTTACAACACAACCTAAGCTATATATCCATGCCCCCATGATGCTTTGCACGCTAAGAGTTTGAGGTTTACAGAACAATTTTTTATGAATTAACTGTATATATTGTACAGTATATAGAGGGTAACAAATTTATCTATATATTAGTGTTGCAAAACTGTTGAGTATCAACCCTTTGGAAAATAAAATTCATTGTGGTTACCTGACTATATATATAACTATTTTATTAATATATTCGTGACATTCATATTTGTAGATGATATATTCGTGACATTCTGCATATTTGTAGACGAGGCTATATTTTTGTGATTTCGATATGCCGACAATGAAACAAAGCTTAAAATGGAAAGGGCTAAGAAATTTGATTCGAAAGTCTTTAATTTTGCGATATTTTAACAATCATGAAAAACACGACATTAAGTGTGAATAGTATAGCGTTTCTTGATGACCCCCTCTTCCAGATTCTTAACTTATTCTCTACAGCCCCCCTAAAGATTACTGGTAAAAATAGCTGACCCTCCCCCCATAAAATCCTCATAGCCCCCCCACCACATACATTATGAACGCTTCCTAATTGTCGATAGATAGCGAGTAGCGAAACAGCCATCTCCTCGGCGCGATTTTTAACGAATTTATTTCAATAAATTATGAAAAACGTTTTGAAATACTGTTTTCTTGCTGGTTTCTACTAAAACAATTAGATTATTCGCTCTCGATTTCTATGAGATGATATCGTGATAGTTCATTCGGGCTTCGCCCTCATCAACTATCACCTCATAGAAATCTTGCGCTCATAATCTAATTGTTAAATAGAGCTATAGATAGGCATATTTGGATTAAATTATGCATTATTTTCTGGGGGTTTTCTGTACAAGCGATGACGTCATCAAAAAAACTTAGACACACCATAACTCTTGAAATATTGATTTTTAGATACGGGTCTTTATATCATATTTGATCAAATTTTAATGCTCTTTCGATTGATGTAATCGGTTTTTAATTTTGGTGAATTTGATTTTTGGCTGACTGGGGCCGTGACGTCATGGATCACGTGACATTTAAGGCCTAAATTTTCTGGATACCCATGAAAATTGGTCGCCACTTGTTTCCATCTACCAAACTGACGTTACGTCATTTTTTCAACTTTGAAGTAAAGTTAAAAACTTTGTAACTGACCCTAACCCTAAAACCTACCCTAACCCCTAACCCAAAACGTAACCCTAAACCTAACCCTAACCAAATTGATGAAGAAAAACGAATATGAAAATCGGGAAAATTGCGTAACGTCAGTTTGATAGATGGAAACAAGTGAAAACCATGAAAATTGAATGCTGCCCGATGGTGCCATCATAAGTAAGTCAAATCACTATGGTCAAATCAAGTGAAAAATTTTCGGTTACCCGATCCGCCAGTTTGTTATAGAAAATTCCCTGTCTATAATGGTGAAGTAATTTTGAGAAACTAAGGAATTTGAGAACTCGTGCCAAGGAATTCTCGAGTTTGGTTTTGTGTAAGATCTAATTTACATGAAGTACTTCCTTAAAATCAAATATGGCGGATGATAAGAACAAAAACAGCTCAAGCGAAAAAAGAGAAATTAGCGGGTCGTTTCTAAAAGGTTTTGCTGCTGGTGTAATTCTATCACATATCAATAAAAATTTAATCTTAGGACTACTTATTGGAACTTTGGCTGGATGCTATGTGCAACAAAACTACACTGGAATTCCTGATGTTTCTGAGACTGCGACTGAATGGGTGAATACTGTTAGGGAATCAATAAAGAAAAAGTCAAAATGATTGCAATTGGGTATTAGCATTGTGCTTAAAAGAACTGAAATTTACTTCATGGGCACTGGGCAGTACTGCAGTAATTGGACGACTTGTTTATTTTCTTACAGTATGATATGAGTCATATGACAAAAATACTATTAAAATTTAAACTAAATTTTAAAATAAATTGATAACGCAAGCAATTCTCATCTTGACTAAAAATTAGCAGGAGACTTAATCATAGTATTCAAAGTAGCTACATTAGGCCATTTAAAAAATATCCCTGTTTATCATCAGCGCCCGCACCATTTTTTGTGCTGCATGGATTTTTTTTATTAACACTTGCAATTGTTTTTTATTTTTATACTGTCTCAGTTTTCTACAAGCCAGTGTATTATAAATATTAAGTGCTGTGCGTGAGAATTCTTGACAACTCAGATGAAAAAGGTATTAGCATTCAAAATTATTATTGCATACGATTGAGTCTATTGTGCTGCGTATACATGCAATGATTTTTGTTGGAAAGGGCTCATTACTTTGCTTTTGTTTTTATTATGTACCATCAATCAGACATGTGAATTTGAACATTAATTCTTCCGTGCATCCAATGAATGTCACTGTTCGGTCAAATATTAAAAAAGAAAAGAAAAATCTGCATGGAAATTTTTTACTGCTACTGATGATAAAGCAGGATATTTTTTTAAATGGCCTTACTACAAAGAGTGGGCTTTTATAATTTGCTCAGTGCTGACAGTAGTTATAAATATGGCAAAAACTAGGTACACAAACCATTGACTTTATTGTATCTGGCTTTAGTTGTTAGGATTTGGTAATGTTCAAGGTGATGACATCGACTTGCTAGGGTTAGGGTTAAAATTATGGTTGCTAGATGATTTAGGCTGATGAAAAAGTAGGTGGTTATTCACAATGAAGGAATCATTTTACTAATAAGACAATTTTTGACCAAGTGTGGCTGTCCTATTTTTGCATCTTATGTGTAAACATATAATTAGCTTAACACAGCATAAGATTTTCTGAAGTTCTTCTTGAAAAAAGACTAGTTATTAAGAAGACACTAAAACAACTGTGCAGTTTTGAATGAAAGAAGTTTAGGAAAGAGCAAAATATTTCAAAAAAATGACTCCTCTATTTCAATATTAGAAAATATTTACTTTAAAATCAGGAAACATATAAAAGGACTGGAACTAGAAATCCATTTTCATATTGAAATTGCTAAATATCCCGTGAAATGTATTTCATTATGTTATTCAATTCTTCATGGACTTGTGAAATTTGATTTCTATTCTGTTGCTGGTTCCCAGGCCCTTCATCCTTGCCATTGATTAAAGTGAAAAAGGCAACATGGATTTAGTCATGCATGTGTAGTATATTTTAAAGATATACTACATACCTCATGCCACCAGCAGGAGCTCTGGCTGCCACCGGCTTGTTTGAAAGCCCTGTTAGGGATAAGCCATAAGGCTAGGGTAAGGGTTTGTGCAAGGGTAGGTCTTGTATTAATGTCAGTTTCATCAATCATATATAGTCATAACCCTAACAAGAACAAGAACTGATTTCATATGAGTGTGAGCATCAAACAGTGCTTAATAAATTGTACTATACAAAAATTGGAATTTGGAAGATGTTAATTAAATTAGTAAATGAATTATTTGTATGATTGGTTCAGAGAAATACAATTATTTCATTAGTTGACTGCAGGACAGTCTGCAGCAATAAGCATTACACCATATTTTAGATATAATTTAACTGGATAGGTAATTGGCACAACAAATCATAGTACATTTAAATTAAAGTAAATACAGCCTCAACCCATTAAAAAGGCATTCTTAGCCAAAATCTAAAGCATCATGGGCATAAGTGAATATTTGTCGTTAACCACCAAAAGCAAATATAGCATTGTCTAAAATTCGAGGCAAACACAAACATGGCCAAGTCAGTCATAAAAGATCAAATATACATCTTGAACAACTTCAGAACTTATATTGGAATTTTGCCGTAAATGGAATCAATCGACATTTTTAGAAACTTAACCGCAAATTAAGGAAATCAAAATTCAGTTAAGTGTGACATCAGTGTAATATTGTGTAAAACAGTGGATGTTAAGAGGTGTGGGAATCGTGGACAAGCCGCTTCAAAAGCTCTTTGAAATTGTACTTAGCTGAAAGCACACAAACACAGTTTAAACCATACATGCATGGTGTTAATTAAAATTGAACCACTTTTACTGAAGTGGAGAAATCTTTCCTTGTCACGAAATAAGACAGAAGTGGAAATTTTTAGTGATGACGCATGCATCTGCGATTCTACAATCCTGGCCAGAAGTCTTGGGACTTTGCTATTTATTAAGTATTAGTTTTAAAGACATTGTCTCCTCTTCCCTACCCCTATTTAATGTTGAAAGTTTCCAAATATTCAGTTGGTCATATTTGTAAATCAGCATTGACTCGGAGGAGGGGGGCTTAAGAAAAGTGTATAAAAACTATTAAAACAAGGAAATGCTGTGGCCGGTGTCCCAAGGATTTTTGGCCAGGATTGTAGGTCGTTATACGACTGCGCTTAATATCTCTGGCTTAATTTGACGTCACGACTAGCGAAATAATTATGTCTGTTCGGGTAAATACGCGAACAATATATAAGCTTGCATGTATGAAGGGAAATTCTCACAGATCATTGTCTGGACTCTCTATATTATATTTTTAAGGATTGTTGATTCAACATTATTTCGTTTTTATTATTTTCTTGGAAGAGTACCATAAACTGCTTATGAAATACTAGGGGTTCATGTGATCAGAAAATACTATTAAAAATAACATGCATGTCTTTATCAATCTATTTGGAAATAGATTGATAAGGCTCGAGGTAGGAGCGTTGATAAAATAGCCTGTGTACTTGGTTGCGTTTTCATTACGATATAGCTAATCGGATAATATGACATATAAATCTCCGACACAATGTAACAAATAGAAGCATGATGTATTATTGGTCAAAATTGGCATTCCTTGACTTCTTCATATATGCAGAAAATACCACAGCCAACCGACAATTTCACAAGATGGATAATAAAACAGACTCCGAAGAACAACACGGTCTTGATAATTCAATATATGAATAAACAAGACGAGTTTTGGAGACTTGTTCAAATCATATATTGAATTCCAAAGATTTGAAACTGAAATCTGAAAGAAAAACTTTGAAATCTGTTTCTTTCTATTATATAGTTTTTTTTACCAAAAATAGTAAGAGTACTACAATTAAAAAAGTAAAGTTTTGAGAGAACTACGTCATCAAGTTCTTGAATTTATAGGTCAATTACGACCAAAATGTTGTGCGGTGTAAACTAAGTGTCGATGACCTCCTTGAACACCGGAACTAAAACCGTGGGAAGAAAATCACGTGGCGATTCCCCGGTAAATACATCGTTGAACAATGAATTACTCAGCTTTCAATCATATAACATTGAAAGATTTGAACGATATCTCTAAATTAAACTGTAATTTGAAACCAAGATTATGATTGATGTACAGTGCCCACTATCCTAGGAAAAAGACGCGGTAAAATCTAAACACCAAAAAGACGCTTTAAAATTGTCCAGATTGAACATCGTTCATTATACTGTATGATCAATATAACATGCTAGAAGCAAGAAATAACTTTTTAAAATATATTTCATGTATAAACATACCAAAAACAATGCAGACTTAGAATTACCCAGAAAAACATAATTAAACCCAGAAAGATTTCCTGACACTAGTAGTTTACTCCCATGATATAAAGGTTAAGAAAATAGAGCTCAATACTCCTTATAGTCCAGGACTTTCTCATGCACTGATCGGAATAAAACTGTCTGGCGTTATAGACATAGTAAAATGCTAAGTTCCCGGTCGTTCATATGA
Source organism: Trachythela sp. YZ-2020 (assembly GCA_016169945.1). NCBI lineage: Eukaryota > Metazoa > Cnidaria > Anthozoa > Malacalcyonacea > Clavulariidae > Trachythela > Trachythela sp. YZ-2020. The sequence continues at coordinate 1,714,258 of JADLSH010000391.1, forward strand.
ACTACACAGACGGTTCTGACTCTGTCTCCTAGACGTAGAGCTTTTCGACCGACGAGTAAGATAGACTGCGGTTAAGACAGAGTAAAATACTATGCTCTCAAGCATAAGTTACGACTTGAGTTGAATAACTGGAACGAGGTATAACCCATAACATAATAAGCCTTTTGGTTTCTCTTTGGGTTCCCTCGCCACATGTTTATTCTTTTTTTTGTCTCTATTCTTTGTATATTTTGTGGCAAAATTATTAAATCAAATCAACTGCATATAGTTTTAAAACTAATAAATTCCGTTATCAATTCTTGATTTTAAAAAATCTTTAAACTTAGAGTTAGAGCGGCCTCTATATCAAGTCTCCTGACAAAGGGCCTTCGCTCGAAACGTCAACATGTTTTTTTATCTTTCATTTTCAGGATGGTGAATATCAGCACTCGCGTTTTCTGTTGATTTGAAATAAGGTTACAGTAGGTTTTCTGAAAAATAGCTAGCCAGGAATAATATGTCGGATCGGGAAAAATAACCATCAAAAGTAGATATTCCTTCTTCAATTATTCATAAGGACATTCGAGGTCGTTTAATGTCTGGCATGGTAATAAAGAAAAACCTCGCCTTTCACACCGCAGGAATATTCTAAGTGCGCGTTCTAAAGTTCAACATAACCAACACAATAACTACAATCAGTGCGTGAGTGGCAAAGTAGGCGTGTTAGTTCTTAATGCTGGAGGTTGATTAATGGCTTACACACAGTGAAGCATTGTTCTAGAACAGCTTCCCAACTGTGTTCAACGCCGTGCTGAAAAATCTTGCTGTGTTTTACCCTGTGAAACATAAAGACTTGGCACAGCAATTTACAAACTTTGATTAATATGTTTTAATAGATAAAACAATGAAACACTGTGCATTGTCCGACTAAATCGATACATTTCTGGACTGAATTGTGAAGTAAAATTATTTGACATATATATTTTTCATTTGTAGTTCTTAATCTTTACAAGACCTTGCTGCCACATTATATACTGAACCTTTAACTTTTGTCAGCTATGATTCGTCTGCATCATATCTTTTTGCTATGTATTATAGCACAGTTCACATCCGTAATAACAAAGCCGAAACGTCTCAGAAAAATCCAGATTCGTTCTAAAATAGTTACGCTCGATTATGTTGTTTTGCATTCACTAAGAAAGTCATCCGAAATGAACAGAACATTTTGGAACATTAATTCTCTAACGTATACTGTCCTCCTGATTCTGTAATTAACTGTAACAAATACTTTAATTCGACAGACTCTTATTAATTAGAATTTAATACTCTTTTTGCCAAATTAAAAGCTAAACTTATTAACAAACTTATGTGGAGTTACTGATGCAGTAATGGGCACGTTTGTCCAAAAAAGTGAACTGCGATATACCACCATTAACTATATTTACCTACTTATACTGGCATGATCATTGTATTGTATATTGAACGAACACCTAGAAACGTATTGAAATGCCAGCTACTGTAAGTTGGCTTACTGCCAAGAAAATGCGGATACCCGAATGCGAAAACCATACCCGAATCGCATACTGGTCAGGGTCAGAGCAAGGAAGGGAGGGGGGGGGAGTAGTGGAACTCGCATGCATCTTATCAACAGAAGTAACCTTTATATACTGATACATATACAATCGCCGCTACTTTGCCAAGACGCGAGGGATCAGGGATAGATACCCAAAACAAAATATTGCTCAATGGCATGCGTATTGGTTTGGCGCACCTTCTCATCCTAGGTACGTCTGTTTATGCAACTAAAAATTGAGAAATTACGTACACAGTAACTTTTCAACAATATTTTGTTCACATACAAATACCAAAAGTATAATTATAGCAGAACCTTTTATACATATTATCAGACAAATATACGAAGCAAACTGAATTAGGATTCTGATCATCTAATCATCATTTTATCTATTTATAAAATATCTATTTATATCTTCAAATTTCCTACTGGAAACCACAAAGAAATTGCTTTGCCAATGTTTTTGATTTTCCGAGCTATTTTGGAAAATATAAACGTAACTAGCACGAACATCCTGGATTCTTTATTAACTCCCGCCATGTTTTCTATTGGACGATTTTAATTTCCCGTGAGATTGTTCAAACTTTCCGTAGTATGACTGTACCCCGTGCTAACCTTTTCCTTGAATGAAAATTATACTGCGTGTAAACTTTGGTTGTTGCTATTACTCAGCAAAATATACCGATGTTACCTATTGTCTTATTAATTTATGTTGAACCGTGCCTTTGCCTTTGGGCTAGGCCAATTGCCTTAATATTTACTAAGTTTTCACCTATGATCAAGCAACTTTTAAAATCATATAGTTGTCTTTTTGTGCAGTTGTTAAAAACGGTTAAAAAACTATAGTGATCTTTTGAAGATTTCGCAATGAAAAACATGCATAATTGAAACTGGCCAACGCCAACGGCAACTGATACAGTATACGTGGTGGCCGTTTGAAGTTTAAGCCGGAAATGTACCGAACTTAACAAGAAAGCGTTATACTTGCCCTGCAGTTAATAAGGGCAAAATAAATTCAGACAATAGACCATAATCCATATCCATTGAGACCCCAAATTATAGTAATATTATTAAATATCAGTTACGACTGGAAAAAGAACATATATGTCAAATTTGGTAGCGAAAATTTGGAGGCCTTTATTTTACAAACGAAGAAAATTTAATGGGAGAATGTATAGCCTATAGGAAATTGCCACGTACGGCCTGTTTGCCAGTTCAGCTTCGATCTTATTTATGCTAATTCCATTCGCTTATACAGATGTAAAATTGTACGTATATATAATTGATCGAAGTGACAAGATACTTCGCTATTGCCACAGCCCACGGGCCCAGTTTTCAAAATTTGGTGCCTCTATTATCTATTGAGGAATATAACCTTGATCTTATCTTTCCATTTAAACGTCATATAACATCGAACAGAGTGTTGTGCCTTTTCGAATCAGATTAATAACCGTATTGAACATATCCCCCTGACTCTGATATGTACAAGTTTTTACGTTAAGTTCAATTATAGTAATAAAAGTCAACCTGGCGAAATATCACCTAAAATTTTGTGTCTTAATTGTTTTGAATTAATACTTAACTCATATCTTTAGTTCACAATTACGACAACTCCTATACAATGTTAAAATCTATACAATGTTATATATAGTATCGCTAGGAAAAACAAAGGTTATACCAAAGTCTTATAGAGCCTATAAAAACAAGAAGACCAAAAAGGAATGTCAGTATTTCGTTTTCTTTGATATAAAATCTGCAAACAAAAGAATATATAGAGCTCCGCAGGAAATTATTAAGGAACCAGGCTTTTTTATGGTCGTTTGTTCACACCTTATATACATGTTATTCTGTGCAGAGCTCACTCGTATAGTCGTCGTTCACTTGGTGCCGTCATTTTCTCAAAAGAAGCTACTTGGTCTTGGGATATTTCAGTCTTTGACAAGCCATAATTCATAAATTTAACTGCATGGTAAGTTTGGGATTTTACAATATACAAATTTTTATGTGTCATTTTAAAATTTCTGTGTGTTACCAAGTAAATGTACATATATATTCATTGATATCCTCAAAATTAACCTTCACGCGAGTAAAATTAGTAAACATCGATGCCTGCAGATTGATGAGACAAATATAAGCCATGCATGATCAAAGAATTTAAGTTCTGGAAAGTTGTGAAATTGTGTGTGACCAGTCGCAACGTAATGATTCAGTGTAAGTCAAGCTGGCTAAGATGGTTTGGGTCTGAAATACTTGAAAGATTTAAAAAAGAGGTTACCAGCTACTGGTTCTTGTGTGTTATTGATTGACGTTGTGACTTGTCATGGTCATGCATTGGGTATTAAGCTAAGAGATGAATTATTTACTTTAGTCTTGTTCAAGTTTCATCTTTAGTCTTTACTTAAAAAACTCATCAATAATTCATGAGGAAAACACAAAGAAAAATCATGACCGTATCGTGGTTTTATATGTGATAAAAAATCCTCCTGATTTATATAAACTTTAGCTTCGATTTTCTCGGCTTAGACAACGTTATTTTTCAATATTACTACGCCAACGAACTTACCAAATGGTGATCGTTTTTTAAGCTATTCAAAACACTCGCAGAACGTGTTTATCAGATATAACACATTCGGCTTCGCCTCGCGTTTTATATCTGATAAAACACTGCTCCGTGTTTTAAATATTACTTTAAAAGCAATTACAAAACCGGTGGTGGTGCGAACTTGCTCCAAAAGTGGGCGATTTGTGATGCAGTTTCTTATTACTTATTTACCTATGAGTATGTAATCGGAATATACATCGTCCGTTCCCTTTTATACGTTTTCATTTCATGTTGGGTTTAGTTTTGGCTTAGCCTTTTAAATGTGAAATATTTGTTTCAGTTATTGATGAAGACGAAGAACCTTAAATAAACTCTCTGTTTGAAACCTAAAAAAACGCAGGACTTCTAATTGGAATATTGCAGTAAATTTTAGGCTGGCATGCAGGATTTATAGAGTATAGAATTATATTCCTTACTTTACTCCAGTAAAAGTTTACACAAAGACAGTGTTAATGGCTACTAATGTTTGCCCACAAGATTAAAAAAGATCATGATTAAATTACATTTCATTAACATGGATTAAAAGTTAAATGCACAGTCACAGAAGACTTTCTTTGTTGAACTACGAAAAAAGATACCAGTGCCAGTGGCATTCTGTAAATGTTGCAGAAGGGAAGATTTTGAAGGTAGTTTTAAATAGTATTGCGTTGACACAAAATTTACTGAATAAATACAAGTGTACTGACATGAATGACAGGTTGGTGTCTACATGGCCTAAACTTTTAAACTTAATATAAATTTCATGTTTACTATATTAGTTTACTGTAATACTTCGCCAACATCATCGATATTCCGTTGCCGTAAGACTTGCATTTCAATTTGCACAACAGTCTTAATTGGACAACAATTTCTGGTAGGATATAGTCTTTACGAACATTTTTTGTCGCTAACTACGGATCTCATGACAAGAGTCTTTAATTAAAATAACATAATTGCGGAACTGAAATTCATCGACGATAACCTGTTGTGAAGAACCATTTTGATCAAAAGTTATTTTTGTCCACGAATGATGTGAAAAGGCCAACAAGGGTTTGAGTAAAGTAATTACTTTGTCAAATCACGAGCTTTGAGAGAATCACCTGTTCGCTTGAATACAAAAATTGTGGAAAACATATCAATTATTCAATAGATTTAATAGTTTAAAAGATGCTTTATGCAGTGACATTTAAGGCAAAGCACACCAAATTCGAAGTCCTTGCTCTAAAGAATAACACTAACCGGACACAAAGCCGGACATAAGTACTTTCTGTTAGTTCTTGAAACCACTTGACACTTGTGTCCCACTTAAACCTCGCGTATTCACATGAAATAATATGGCTAGTCGTGTTATGAAAAGTAATAATTGAAATATGAATGCCATAGATGCAATTTTGTGGCTGTTTTTGAGGTTAACAAAGAGCAGGAAACATGTTTGGATGTAAAAGACAAATTTACGGCCTCCTCTTTTGTATTGTCTTCACACAGTAGGCTCTAATTAGCTGAGAATGGGCACATGGTGAGACTTTTACGTCCACTGTTTGTCGTTTCTCTGTTCTCCAACACAAAATAACACTTCTGCGTTGAAATTCTATTGAAATAGTGTCGGTGGGTGGTACAGAGCAATTAAGGTGAAACAAAATTAATAGCCAACGCGAGACAAAGTCAAGTTTACAGCTATTTTGTTGATAACACTGTATAAAAATAACTTGCACATGAACAATATTGCTATTATTCACTGGCTTTATTACAGTTGCTAAATGCTTTTCACTCCTCCCTATGTAAAACTCTGTAAACTCATGTTTTGCATGTTACATAGGACGAGTTATGTGTGTATTAAGAAAGCCGAGAAACCCTTCTACTTTTTTATACAAGTTGAAGAACACAGAGCTTAGGGATTTGTAGCAATAATGTTTTCGATGTTTTTGTAAAGGCCTTGGATTCCTTACCACCCGTCCACCCATTGTTCTAACTACGACTTTTGTGAGGCGCATTTGGTACCCTGTGTTAGGTGACATTTGCTTTCTAGTTCCTACCATTTCTGATAGAAGCTGAGAACACAGAGATTAGAAATATGTAACAAAGTTTTTGACTTGATTGTAAAGCTCTCAGAAGTCTTGCCCCCCCATTGTTACTACGATAACTTTTATGAAAATTATGAAACCTATTGGCGTGAGTAATAGGTGACATTTGCTTTTTAGTTCCTACTATATCTGATAGAAGAGAAGAACAAGGAGATTAGGAATCTGTAACAATGTTTTTGACTTGTTTGTAAAGCCCTCAGATGACTTGCCCCCCATTGTTATTACGATGACTTTAGTACGGTGAGTTAGGTGGCATTTGCGTTGTGAACTTATTGAAAGCGTCGCCGGAAATTAACGGAACGGAGAACGGAAACGCACCCACGAGCATAGGCGACGTCTTTCAAACTCACTTTGCGTATAAAAGGGTTGAAATCAATATTAAGCTTCAAAATTGCATTTGTCATTGACACTGTTCGTATCACATCAGCACGGATCTCTTGTTATTCAGGACCAAGTAAATTATTTTCACGATTTGGTATAAAATATAAAGTAGGTATTCCTAATACTAATGTACTTAATACTAGTGTTATATAACGGCTTGAATGCGCTACAATGTATTGTAAAGCTTCTGCCGCGCGATTTAAATGAATTTCTTTCCTGAGAAGGTCCGACGACAAACGTAGTACAGCGTTTCGCTCAATCAGCGTAGAATTCCTTGAAAAACAGAGGCAAAACATAAGACTTTCTCTAAAAACTGAGATACATGCTAGTTGTTTTTCAAATTGGGTGAAAACATTGTCATTGATTAAACGTATGGCACCAAGACAATATCCACTAGATGCTAAGTGGTTTTATAATACACCTCTCGATATTGTTAATCCCCAACATAATATCCTAAAATCAGGCAAACTCGCTAATAATGTAATATTTGAAATGATTCTTATTGACAGATAAGTTGAACGCGATGGCTCGTTTTGGATTCGTAAGCTTCGCTTGTTGCTGTGTTTTAGTCGGCCTGCTTCAGCAAGCCGTGGCACCACCGCCTCCCATTATCGAGGCTTATAAACCCACATCTGGGCTAACAACAAGTTTTCAAGAGAGAAATAGCGGATTTGGAAGTCTGATGAAATTAAGTAAGATGTTAACGAAACTTGAACACAAGATAGATGATATCAATGTACGAAGAAAGATTATGGAAGCTCAAATGAAGTCACCATTTGGTCTTTTCCCCAGCAGAATGGAAGCAGCCTTAGACTACACGTACCCTCTAATACCATCAACTGTGTATCATAATCGGAAAATCGTGTCTGCCAATGGAGTGTTCTTACAGATCTTTCCAGATGGAACAGCTAATGGTACAAGAGACGACACCAGCCCTTATGGTAAGGCAATGATATATGAAATTGCTAAATATTCGGACTCTACCTTGGGTAGCTAGAAGACATACAACTTTGCATGATTAAATTTTCAGTATATAATTCGAGTTTTTCTTTAAAGGGTTATAGAGTCAGGTATTTTGTTTGGTATATTAGATACAATTCAATCATATTTTGTAGTTCTTGAGTACTTATCACAGCGTATGCTAATAAAAATGATCGAAATCCAATGTCAATTTTTAAAAGTAAATTAATTTTTGATCCACTCCAAAAAGCCACGGCCAGCCGTCAGTCGAAAGACAGGAGAAAAACAGATTCCGAAGAAAAATGCCATCTTCAGAAATCAATATACGAATCAAGTTACTGCGAACGAGGGGCAAATCACTCCTAAAAAGTGTATGAGATTGAAAAATCATTGCGATTTATTTATTTTTTCGCGATTTCTTTTGTGATTTTTCTGAAGGTGTACGAGATTTAAATCAGTGATTTGCCCCTCGACTGAAAGTGTCACAATGACTCATTTTGAGACACTCTCGTTAACTTGTCTTGTTTGATTCGTCTATTAATTACTGAATTAATTTTCAAGCTGGCATTTTTTCTTTGGAAATTGTTTTACGGATGCTACAGGTGTATGGCTAACACTTATTATGTGCATAATATACTGTTTATTATTCCTCCAACTTGCTTTGCGTGCTCAGCTATATTACTTATAATATAATGAGTCAGAGCAGTGCCAAGTGTGATTTTACCTTAATCCTCCAGCGGTCAAACCAAACTGACAAGTTCGATATTTAGTGCGACTTTGCTCTCAAACTGACAAAATTAGCAACTTTATGCCTCACGTTTATACAGTTAAACTAGTAAAAATTGTACATTTTACATTTGATATTTTAATTAATAATATAAAATGCATGTCCTCTTCGTTTTAGCTTTCCCATTTCCCATTTGGCTTTATTATATTCCTGCATGCAGTTTGTGTAGCTATATATCCGCGAGTCGTCTCATTGAGAACTTTATTTTTTCCAGCCAATATCACGGTGGAAATGGTTGGGGTTGGTACAACTGTCAAGATAATGATCAAAGGAGGAAAAAGTAAGAAGTACTTGACGTGTAGTAAAAATGGAAAAAAGTTCCAAGCTGTGGTAAGCTACATTACTGTAAATATTCTCAACTTCATTCAATCCAACTGATGTACTAAACTTTTTTCAGTTTGCTTGTCAATTTATACGAATGAAATAAGTCCACTAATATGTATTTTTTTCACTCCAAAAAACGAGATTCATTTTTCATTCAATCTTAAAGATCGCGTTTATCCTCAAATGATTTGGTCACAAAAACTAACAAACTAATAAACAGTCTAACAAAAACTAACAAACTTTGAGCTCCTCGTCCAAGTAGAACCGAGTTTCCATACAACACACTGCTTCAAGCTGAAGAAACTATTGCATAATTTATTTATTCATATTTGATACTGATGCCGCATAATAACTGCATGCACAAAAAGTCAGAATGTATGCTAGGCCTACGGAGCTACAGAATAGATGTCTTCAACGCTAATTCTTTGCTTTGGCCTGTTTGGGAGCACTAAAACAGAACTAGTGACATTGATACAAAAGAAGGCACGTTACGACAAGGTTGAAGTGAAAAACAGCTCGCTTTACTTGGTACCGGATGAATACGTACAAAAACTTGCATAAACAGATTTTGAACTGTGTGAACAGGCGGAAAAATTCGTCCGGTTCCTTTGTAAATGGAATCTTATTTCTTACTTTTAATATTTTTTTTAGTCTAAGAAGTCCTTGGATGGAGTGTTTTTAATTCCTCCGCCACCACAGCCTAAAGAAACCAAAAAGGTGTCGCAACGTACATTATTGTGGCACACAAAGAAATACATGAACCTCAAATGTGAAACGCACGGTTGGTTCCTGGGATTTCGTCACAATGATCAATTAAAGAAAGGTCGACATTCTCGTGAGTGGCAATTAGATTCCTGGTTCATGTTTGATTATGACGTATAATGACAAGTTATGTCGTATAAATGGAACAATATGTGGTGCAGAACATCACAAAAATGCAAGTTGGTATTCATCCTCATTCAGGTCTTCAGTTGCAAAACACGCACAAAAATGATGAATTGCGAAAATATACAGTAAGACTAAATGTGTGCAACTCCGCATCATAAATAATATATATAAGAAAGGGTGCTGGGTAAATTGTTATATACAAGATATACTAAACATAATTATAGACATTTTAAGATGTATGCATATACCATGCATAATATATCATTATAATCTGCATGATATTTTTACTTAAATGTCTTAAAATGAGGGGATGAAACCGAATTTAGCGCAGACAAGTTGGATTACACCATGAAAGTAACCTTTAAAGTAAAATCACGTCTTTTCATGAATGAGGTTTTACATCGATCGTCACATAATTCGATGAAATACTTTGATCAAAAGAACTTTGATATAGAGTAAACAAGCCTAAACCATCCTTTACTTAACACTAGGAACCTTTAGTTCGCACGCATCATGAAAATAAGCACATCTTAAAGAATCGACGTTTGAACGAAGACCAAAAATAATACCGTTATATAGGATATGCAGGTTCTATGATCGCAAAGTTCCAGGTCGTTTTGTTTTCATATAACTCTTGAAAAATGACTGTCACATTTTCAAAGAGTCCAAAGTAGGCTGATGACCTCTCTGTGCATATAGTTGGTTTCGTGTCGCATTAACACAAACCCCCAATATTTTAAGAATAGTCGTGTAATATCTCATTGTATAGTTTCCCAATGATATATGAACGTATATAGATCTTTTTCTCTATTATCAAGCAAATCATTAAATTAGTAAGATATTATATAGAATGCAATTAAGTAATACAAAATGTAATTTATATAGCATAGTAACCCAGCAAATAATGTTATCTATAGAAATAATAGTTGTAAAATACATGTTTAACAATAACGGCATTTAATAGTTTGAGACCAATGTTTTTTTTGCATCAAAGTTCCGACTGAGCATGCAAAACTGGTAATGGGCGATATATTTTCAGCGTAGAACAGCATCAGTAATTAAGCACAGACATTGATCACCTATATTACTAAAACTTCGAAGCAGGGCCGGACCGACGGGGGGGTTTGGGGGGTGTCACACCCCCCCAGAAATTATATTTGGAGTTTCAGTCGGCAGAAGTGCTATTTTAGTCGACACACAAAATACCAATCTAAAAAGTACCAATCTAAAAAGATATGTAGTCCGGAAATATTTTTTTTCACGATATTGAAACCCCCCCCCACCCATTATTTGTGCAGTCTAATAGTATTTTACTACAGCGCAAACAATGGTTAAGCTAGATTGCATGGTAAACGCATATCACATTACATGCACAAGTATGTTACTAAAAATGGTCTCATATATAGCATTCACACAACAGGTATATATCAATGAGGATTTTGATGCAGCAGTGCTCAGACTCAACAAATACTTTAGAACGTAATCAGGCATGTAATTAGCAAACGCTAAACTATATTAAGACCATTCCTAATGGTGGTCTGCATGATAACGATCTCTTGTCGTTGATAATTGATCTCATTAGCTAATGAACGCTAATTAAGATTTTGTAATATATAAATTTTACTTATGAATTAGCTGTTTCTATATACAGCAATAGTAATACGACTGTATAGTAAATTGCATATATTTCTAACGTACTTATACATACGAAACACACGGCTACTGAATTTATTATGAAACTTTTGCAAAGCCGCTGTTAATACAGTAAATTTAAATAGAATATATGTAAAAGGAAGATGTACATATATAAAAGCTTTTGTCGATTTAGTTGGTAATATGAAATATATTGATTTCAAAGGAAGTTGTATTCGTATCGTGCGTGATTTTGAAAATTACAAAAACATTGACCTTGTCCTTGACATGCGATGATTTGCCTTGGGCAAAACTCGGCCATTAAAATAATATACAAGGAAAGGAAACTCCATTTCCTTGAAGGAATAGATTTATACCTATAAAGGAGGTGACGAAAACAGGAAATTCTGGAAGGTCATTCCTTCCTCGCAAATAGTATAATTTCTAGTCATAAACCTAATAGCCAACAAACGGTACGACGCAGAGACTATATTTATCTCAAATTATCACAATAGCCCAAAGCAAGCCATTATGATGAAAACGGGCGATAGGGGAGGGCGTAACTTGTCCCGGAATCTCAGCTGGAGAGGGATCCCAGGGGGCGCTGGTAGCGCAGTGGTAGGTTCGATTCCTGTTCCGGACTCAGGACATTCATGTGAAAAGATGCAGTCAACCTCTGCCAAAAGTTGTTGCGTGCTTTCTTCAGGTACTCCGGTTTGCTCCCACATGGAATGTTGACAGGGTAGGTAAAGATATATAGAAGTATAGGTCTACGACCATAAGCTGCAGTTAAATACACAGCGGTGGAAAAAATAGTGGACCATGGAACCAATGGTCCAGAAAATTTTGGGGTCAGCAGAAAGAAAAAAGGGAAAATAAGAAAGAAAAGAGAGGAAAAGGAGAAAAGAAAAAAAAGTAAAGAAAGAAAAAGAGAGATGAGAAACAGTCTTCTTGAAAACGTTGGTATTTTCACTGCTTTTTTCAGGAGTTCGTTCCAGAACTTGCTGCTTCAAAGGCCGAAAAATGCCAAGATCTATCAATTAAGGCCATGTTACACGAGGCAATTTTTGCTGCAACTTGCAACGCAATTTCTGACACAGAGCGATGTTATGTAAAACGTATATTCGCAGTGAAATTGTTAGCATGAATCTCGTTTTACTTTGCCGATATTTTTCTTGCTAAACATGCCCAGAAGGCAACAAAGAAATGAATGAGAATGGTAATATCGGTGAAGTGAAACGCAGGCCATGTTCACTGTTTTTCTGTGTGTACATTTCTACATAACATGGCTCTGTGCAGAAATTGCGTTGCAAGTTGCAGCAAAAATTGCCCCGTGTAACATGGCCTTAACTCGCAGAAAATTTTCTTATGCTCTCTTGCGGTTCCAGAAAATATTTTTTTCCACCCCAGTTAAAATACATATCGTAATCACATACCCTCAGAGGAATCCCTAAGATTTTCTCCCGCCGCGTGCCCTCCGGAAAGCCCTGGAAACGAAGTTGATGAACTCCAATATTTCCATAACATGCACTTATGAGAAAGAACAATGTTTAACCTATTTTGGGTTTTAATTGATTTTGGAAGTAAATACCCATGAAAGTCTCCAAAAATTTAGATCTAAACCACTCATAGTTCAAGAAACAAGGAAGAGCATGCCTGAAACGTTCCAGACTTCAGGTCTGAAAATATACCTCAACATGACGTAATGGGCGACCCTGGTTACTATATGACACAATGTTTTGTCCTTCAGAGTTCAACCTTCGTTGAGTTACTTGCATATAGTAAAGTAGAGTAAAGTTAGGGGGTGCTACTCATCCTTTATTGCAGCTTAGTGCTGAATTACAAGGGACGAAGCTCAAACGTGATCGAAGGCTAACTAAAGTACGTGTGGCTACCTTGGAGACTAAGTTGGAAAGGTTAATTTTTGGCGAGGGAGGAAAACCGGAGGATCCAGAGAAAAACCATCAAAGCACTGGAGAGAATGAGCTACAACTCTTACACGGGTTTTTAAGCAACAGGGTCGCAGGTTCGATTCCTGCCAGAGAGCCTAAAGCTGCGTTTTTCGTAAGTGCTCCTGGTTAGGTCTAAAAACGTATATAAATTTTCGTTCGAATATTCCATCTACAAACACCTTCTACTATTAGTCCGATCGAACGAGATGCCGATATGTAATACCCTACAATTGACATACAGAAGTAGGCTCAAGTCAGCGGTAAAAGGCAACATCTGCCACCCGTACTTCTTCTCTTGATCACTTTTTCACACGATTCCTACATCTTGCTTTAGGGTTTTCAACTTAGGTATCCGGTTTGCATTCTGAACGAAAGGTAACCGGAATACCACATGCATTCAGTCTTTTGTATACGCACGAGTGCATATACCTCCTCCACGTTTGTGAGACATAGAGACATGTTGTGCTGCTCAATATAGAACGACACGCAATTCTATTTTTGTTCAGGCAAAATTATAGGCCATGCCAATTATGGCACGGATTATAGAACGGATTATAGGTATACGGATTATGGGACCCTTCTTATACGTTTTTGACTTATTAAATTAAGAAGTTGAAAAAATGGCAAGATAATATGGTCAAATATATTTACGGCAACGAAAGCAAAATTTTAAGTTAAAACATTTTTTGGCGTACCATTCAAAATCTTTCAGACTAGACTATCCACTCAAAGTCACATATGAACTTTTAAGTATTTTTGCGGATTGAAAGGCTCATCGTAAGCTAAAGAGCTAACAAAATTCACCGAAATTTTGAATGCTCAATGCAATCATATCTATAGCAGCATTGCTTTGGAGCGCATGTCGAAACATACAAATTCCCTTAATTGTTTTACCAGCACTGATACACGATGTCAGTTTCTCATGATCTTATTTTAAACATGTAATGAATATATTTCAGAACAGGTATTTGCCAATTTCAGTTAGTCATGTCCAATTCCCTTACTCGTGCTCACCTATATTCTGAATGCATAAATTCTATATCACTCTGGTGAACTATCAACACAGAAATTTAAGGTGATTTATTGAGAAAGAACTCTTCTGTACCTTTTCGATGTGGCCGTTTTCAATTTTAAGATATTCCTTTTTGTCAATTAATATGTAAATACAATGACGTCGTTGGTAGAGTAATTACCATTTTCTCACGGACAAGACTGATGGCAATTTATGATTTTTGTGTTTCAAATTCTTATGATTACATATTAAGTATTTGATCCTCTTTGCTCTGACAGTTTGTTTTCGCTTTCGATGGTAGTTCAATATACCAATAGGATTTTTTAGCATTTTAAAACTTGCTACCCTGATCATGATGTCATAGATTCCGTTCATTTACATATCAAACAATCTGAAACATTTTGAAAACGAAAACAGGTATTGAAAAATATAAGATAACTTGCATTGCAGTTTTAAGAGTTCTTGCTGAACAGATCAACTTGAGTTTCATTGCTGCTGACTCTGAGATTGGTCTACTGTACATTTAATTTCCCCAGTAAATATTACTCTGGTCCTGTACGGTTCAGAGCCTTAAAATGCACACTTTCTGTTGTTGATGTCATAAACTGGGATTTCCACAGTACACCTAAACGAAACGGAAGTCTTGCTGCGATCAGCACTACTAGATATTGCATTATTTCCCAGACAACTAGACGGGCAAGATTCCCTCGACAAGTATTTCCCTCGACGGTAAATTAACAGTTGCTCTTCCTTGACAAGTCCTTGATAGGTCCTTCTATTTAAGGTCACACGATTAACTTTTACTTGTCAACCACACACAAACAAGTCGAGTGTGTTGTTCCTCTTCAAAAGCTCTGCTTACTAGCCTAATTTACAAGGAAAACTTGCCTATTTTTATCGTATACACGCGAACGAATAAAACTCTTCAAGGAAAAACTTCTCGCCTCTACGGGGCTTTAGGAATCTAAAGTTATAATATAAGTCATAATTTATATTTACAATACATAACTACATACATATATATACACTCACGATTACATCGAAGACCGGTCAGCGGTTCGTTGTTCAAGACTCAAAAAATTCAACCAAGCTTGCTAGATCATAGTTGTCCAATACTTCCAGAAGGCTCGGGACTTTGCTTTTTACGTTCATGCCCTACAAAACGTTGTTGGAAAAGTACAAACGTATACTTTTAGAATTTCTCGTTAAATTGCACACAAATTGTTTGACAAAAAGTGCTACGCCCAAATGTTATAATTCTGGCCAAAGTCAAAGCCTATTTGAAAAAAAGACTTTCATAAAAACACACCCTTAAAGGGAAATGATCTAAGACCAGGTCACCACCTGGCCGTATAGCTTGAGCATTGTTTTTCTGCGTGCAAGAAACCAATAGAGGCCACACGTTTCAAACGCCGCTCCATTATATTATAGATGCGACGCTGGAGCGACACAGGAGAGGCAGTGATGAAAACGGCGTAAAAATGTAATGAGCGGAGCGGAGCGGCGTCTCCCTAACGTAGCATAATGTGACAGGCTCTGCCGAATTTCTGTTGCTCCAACTTCTGCCGCACCTAACTCGTCAATTAAGTTTAGCACATGAGCAGAGTGGCTAAATTTAGCACACGAGTGGAGTGGAGTATGAAACGGACCTCGATCTTCAGCCGTGTTATACAGGCATAACAGTTTTCGAAACAAGGCGCAACGTTATACATACCACGAATTTAAATTTATCAATATACAAATCCGTCACCATCCCTAAAAATAATGAAATTGTTGAAATAATAAATACAGTAGAACATGGACGAGAATTGCATTGAAATGAATACAAAAGTTGGAGAAACTAAACACAGAAACTCGTAAATAAAGAAGGTTAAACCAAACATTAATCCTATTAACAAAGTTTAATATACATTGTAGTCACTATACGTGTCTTCTGATTGGCTGAGCAGATAACTCAGTTACAGTATCTCTACATTGAGCCCGCAATACATAGCTTTATAGCATGCGGTAGCTTTCAATATACAAGAAAAAATCAACATGGCTGAACGATGTTTTTTGAGCAATTTGTTTATAGCAACGTACAGTAAAAGGCAGGGGTGGAAAAATAGCGGACCATCAGATGCAGATGAAGTATATATTCTCAGCCCCTTGATCAGGTGGTGCAACAGTAAACGTTCAAACCAGTGAACCTTAGTTGATCAAATGTTAACCCCCGACCATTCCAACCTGCATTATCCCTACTGTACACTGGTGTACAAGATAGTCATAATCAGTAAACCTAGACACAATTTCAACAGTAGTTTTGGTTCTATAAAATGTTGTTCAATCCAGTAGAATATCGCATTCAATTTGACACTCTATTACAGTTAAATAGTTCAAGTATAGTTATGAAGTTTTATGAACTGTCAACACTTCACAGAACATTTTTCATGTTCCCTTGTGGTCCCGGAAAATAAAATATTTTTCCACCCCTGGTAAAAGGGGTAACAAAAGAAAATTTTCAATTACGTAAAATTATTTTTTATCTATGTAAATGAAGCAATCTGATTGGCTGACAAGCCTTTCAGAGCGGTCCGGATTTTTGCATCCGGCCCGCTCTGAAACTCATCCGGCCCGCTCTGAAACTCATCCGGCCCGCTGCGAAAAATGTAAACAAACCATAAAAAATTAATATTAAGTAAACTCAAAAGTAAACTATGGCAGATTTTACGATGATAGTGGGAGCGAAAGTGGATGTTATTATCCTGAAGATATACACGACGAGAACGAGAAAGAAAATTACGTGCCTAGCAGTTTTAATGCGTCGTTAAATGACGAACTAAACTTGCGTTTAAATTGTCTCTATAGTATCGCTATTATCTTTTAAATGGCCGATAAAAAAGACCTCGGGCCCAGTTTTTTTGCATCCGGACCTCGCAACCAGTAAATAACATATATATATTCCAACCGTAAAGTCTTTCCAAATGACAAGGTTGTTTCTTGTATTCCTCTTGTAGTTTCTCGCTTTCATCTGTTAAAGAGAAACAAGTAACATACATTTTTTATGTGATAAAATGATTATATTTACCGCGACTGATGAAAACAGTGTAGGACTATAGGTATCGGGAACACAAAACATACTGCTTCCCCGAGCTCACAGTTTAAGTTTAATAGTGGACGGAAAGCCTTAACAGGTTTTGCAACCCAATTGACAAACGTTCCGAGGGTTAGTTAGTGGTTAGTGCCTAAGGGTTAGTTTTTAGCGAGGGAGGAAAACCGGAGTACCCGGAGAAAAACCCTCGAAGCACAGAAGAGAACCAACCAATCTCAACTTACATGAAAACATATCAAGCGCACTGACGTTACCCAACCTGAGTAAATCCATGCCCTCGACCTGCTGTATAACCAGCTTAACTCAGAGGTAAGAGACAGCGCGCTAACCGCATCTGCCACCCGTGCTTCCCTTAATTGATATATTATCATACCACGTGATATATTATCATACCACGTGGTCCACGTGTGAAAGAGAAAAGAAACATGCAGGTCTTATTCTTGAACGTTTAAAGTTAAACAGCACAACGCAAAATATTAGCTATAAATTGTTCAGTTCAATAAGTTCAGCTCATAGGTCGCACACACGTCACTTGCGGTTTTATTGTTGCCCGTTGACAACATATTATTGCCCGCTCAGAGTTGTTTGCGGTAACAGTCAAATTTCGTGCCTTCCACACGTGAACTTTGGCACTTGTATTACATCATACTTTAGAAGTACACCCCCTCTCTTTGCAGTCAATATAACATACCTAAGATTTGTTTATACTCCGGAGCAAGAAAACCAATATCATTTTCATGCATTTCCAGTTCCTGTTAAATTCAGAAAATATATTTAACGCTCATTTAGTACACCTGCTGTACACGTACTGGACAAAACCTTACATTACATTTCTACTGCAATATCAATAAAATATACAGATAAAAAGAACACACCCGCTTGCTACTCTAGGCGAGGTGGGGGGGGGGGGTTATACGCACGAACAAGCTTTCAAATTAATTTGCATGATTTATCAAATTTAAACTTTACACCACCAGCGATTTGTTAGAAATTAGGGAATTTTTGTCCGTCTACTGCACTCGTCTACTGTCAAGTATACTCGTCCAAAAGTCGAGGGAACAGGCCTATAACTGCGTGTTTATAATTATATATAAAGTTACATAAAAATTCCCTGCAAACTAAGAAATGCGAGCAAAATATAGAAGTATTATTCGTCGAGTTTTTTTTGCTCGTGTGTATGACAAAAAAATGATTCATTAAAATAATTGAAAAGTTCAATAATATACACCCTTTTAACTTTAAGTTTCAACTAGAATGAATACTTTAAACTTTGTGGCCAATTCCTAATACACAAATGAATAAGCATTGCCAGTGTTTCTTCACTCAGCCATTATTATTTCATCATCATTCATTTTTGTTTTGTTCATTTAAGGAAAACGTCAACGGAGTAAAAAACGTTGGCCATGCTTAAATTTTTCAACGGAATACGATTTACATAACATGGCGGCTTTGTAGCGAAATTGTGCTGAAAGTTGCAGCAAAAATTGCCTAATGAAGGGCGACAATCCATTTCAAAAAGTGGGGGAAGACGGAGCGGTCAATTACGAATGTCCAAAAACTGCAAAACGTGACGCGCCTCCGTCCCCACGCCCAGCCCACGCCCTTGTGCCTACTGCGACATGGCCTTCAACATAGTGAATGTTTTAAGACAATACCTTCAAGGCGTCAATAAGTTGAACTTTCTTAGCAAGAAGAAGTTGATATTCAAGCTTGGGATGAATAAGATGAAGAGTGTGAAGCACTGATTCCTCGCTCAAATCTATATGTAAGAAAATAGCAAATTAAAGTATTTGGGGAATTATTGTGCTGCATTGCTGTGTATGAATAGGAATTATCACTGCTCTTTCAAAAGACACTTTTAATATACTGATCCATGGGAATGCTCTAACAGAACAATAGGACACAAAGGCCCAGAACTGTTGCATTCCCATCATTCAACAAGGGATGGGTGATTGGGGACGAGTGAGGAGCAGTGCAATAACTTTTAAAAAGGAACTGGAGACGAACCAAAACGTTTCATTTTTGAACAACAAATTGTACACTTTCATTTGAAAATACCACGTGAATGCAACGAAGTAAATACAAGTAGCACGGTCACTTCACAGAGTAAAAATGTTTGTTGACTAGCAAGAAAAGCAATGCTTTAAAGGCGTTTGTGAGTATGAAGACGTTATCGAAGTTATTCTTTCATGTATTGCTGCTGCCATTCCAAAACAGGGGGGCGGAGCCGGCCAACACACGTACGGTAAATTATTATAGATTATATTACGAATGTCCAAAAAGCGCCCCCCCCCCCTCCCTCAGAATTGACGATCTTGGTTGCTATAATCGTTGCCAATTGCAGACTTAGATCACCACAGCACCTACCTTCAAACGCGAATATTCTGCCCTTAATTGTATATTATTAATAGGTACACATTTATACTGAAACTCGACTTAGGGGCCGGTCAATAAGTATAGGGGGAGGAGTATTCGCAAAAGTAGCGGCCTAAAAATGTATGACCCACCTTCCTTTGCTGGCATAAAATCAGCTGACCCATCCCTAGATTTTGGCTGGAAATAACATGACCCACCCCAAACGTCAGGTCATTGCTTTATCATTTTTTTGCTCAAATCTGGCTTTAAATTCGACTTTGATTTATGCTATTGTTAAAATTTGAAACTGTGAAAACAAAATATGAATTTGTTATATCGATATGGGTTTCAAGTATTGAGAGATGGCATTGAAGGCTTAAAATAGAATGACCCACCACTTATGAGAGGCCAAAAATTGCATGACCCACCCCACTGACGAGGCTGAAAACACAGTGGCCCACCCCCTTTGTGCTCAGGCCCACCCCCTCCCTATACTTAATGACCGGCCCCTTACCAAAATAAATATTTAAGCTGATCTTTCTCTTGGTTGCTTCCTTGGTGAGGACGTCTTTAAGAATGGATATAGTTGATATGTTATCAGAACGAAAAACAGCATCACCTTTCCTGAAACGAGAATAAATACTTTTGAAATGAATACACTTGTTACTACTATCAATACTACCTGTACTGTGATAGGACAAAGGTGTTGACGTTGACAGAGACATGGGGAGATTTCGTTGGCTGATACACGAGATACAAGATAGTTGATGAACAAAATAATAAAGTTGTAAGAAGGTTTCATCCAACCGTTAAAGCCTGATATTCTTTTAATCAGGGCAAATTATCACGAATGTTGAGCAAAAACGTTTTGAAGACTGAAATTTGCAGCAACAAAAGGGTAGGAGTAGGTTGGCAACAGAATTTCACACCCCAATATTTCGCGAAGTATCCGCCATTGATAATATACCATGGTGTTGACCAAAACGGTATCAAATTCTTTGAATCATATCTAAGTAACCGCAGCCAAAGATGTTGCGTCAATGGTGAGTTATCTGAAGCTGTTAAAATAACCTGTGGGGTACCACAAGGTAGTAACTTGGGACCTCTATTGTTCTTAATATATATTAACGATCTGCCTAATTGTCTCAACAGAGCCTCTCCAAGAATGTTTGCTGACGACACTAATATAAGCATCGCAGCAAAATCCGTAACGGAGCTTGAGCTAATAATTAATTCCGAATTGAAAAATCTTCATCAATGGCTACTAACTAATAGACTGAGTCTAAACGTCGCTAAAACGGAATTTATGATAATCGGGTCTCGTCAACGATTACTCGTACATAATAACGAACACATAAGCGTGGAAATTGACGGAAAGGCTATCAAGAGAGTTAACGAAACGAAATCCCTAGGCCTACAAATCGATGAGCACCTTACATGGGCACGGCATGTCGAAAATATTTCCAAAAAGATTGCATCAGCTATTGGAGCTCTTAAACGGGTGCGCCAATTTATAGATACAAACACTGCCCTGAAAATTTATGGAGCATTAATACAACCGTATTTTGATTATTGTAGTTCAGCTTGGGATGGTTTAAATATCACGTTAAATGATAAATTGCAAAAACTGCAAAATAGGGCAGCGAGGGTCATCACCAAATCTCGATATGATGCTAGTTCCAGCGACCTTTTTAGTAAGCTGGGCTGGGATAATCTTTCAACACGCCGGAAAAAGCATAAAGCTATATTGATGTTTAAAACGATTAACGAATTAACTCCGCATTATCTTCATGAATTGTTTGAATCCCGCAGCACAGGATACAATTTGAGAAACTCTGAAAACACTTTATTTGTGCCAAAACCGCGAACGAACTACGGTAAACGAAGTTTTAGTTATAACGGGGCGGTGCTGTGGAATGAGTTACCTCAAAATGTACGAGCAATATGCTCTCTTAGTCAATTCAAAAGAGAAATTGACAACCTATTTTCCATATGATACGGACTCCCGCACGGCAATCTTGTAAATCAGTAAACATGTAGTTTTTAATGTGTAAAAGTCTAAGTGTAAATTGTCTCTGTATCAGTAAATTGTTATTGTAAAATGTTACGTTATTTTTATACCATACTGTAGATTTTACCGTGTTTAAATAAAGTTTTTTGATTGATTGATTGATTGAAGCAGAGCGCGACCGTCGACCGAGGCATAATCAATGAGGACCCCTGGCAGGGTCAAAGTTATTTTTGTTTGATAATTGCCCTGCCAAATCCAAAATTTGGACCCCCCAAATCTGTCCAATCCATCACTAGTTGCAGTGGAAATCAGGCTTTATTCCTCTCCTGATCAGGGAGATTGGAGCATTAGTCTACGTACGTGTACTGACAGTCGAGTTGTGTGTCCAAGAATGTTGATAAGAAATGAAATTGAGCACGGTCACCAGCAGGAGTTCTGAAAAGAAAACTATACGTTAAGTGGTGTGGAACACCAATGGAAATTATTTTCTGCCGTTTGAACGTTTGAGCAAAGAGTTTTAACGTAAAACAACACCGCATATCAACATAACCATTAAAGAAGAGAAAGTTTCCGCACACGTTATTTTTACTTTACTAACGAAGATTCAAATTGCGATATCTAGACAAACGTTGGGGTAAACTGCACACTTATTACTTTGTTTTTATGGAGTACCTATGTTTTTGTTTAGTCACACAGAATTTGAAAGGTTTTACCTTTCAAACGACTTTTTTGAAATCAGCATTTTCCTGGCTTTTTTCACTGAAAATTTGATAAAACTTTGCCTTATGCTGTGTGTTTGGCAAGATCGTCTCGTTGTACACCCATAACAATAATTTAATTTTCATGACAATCTACCTAGTAATCAGTAGCGTAGCCAGCCCGCTATGCAAATCGGGCTTAGTCCCGCTATGCAAATTTGTTCGTGTCATTGACGGTGAAAACAATCAATTTCTAAAGAAATGAATAATGATAATGATTTGAAATTTGCATAGCGGGACCAAATCGGCGGGCTGGCTACGCCACTGCTAGTAATAGTAAGGTTTTAAAATCTGAAACACAGTTGTGAAATTCGTATTTTTTGACAATGGTCTATATAGCTATCGGTCTTCACTCACCTCTCTGGCACCTCTGGTATATAGCTATCGGTCTTCACTCACCTCTCTGGCACCTCTGGTAAACAAAAGCAGATCCAGGAATGTACTTCTGCTAAACTGAACTGTCCAGTCAACTTCAGAGTATTCAATGCCCTAAATCAACCGAAGAAGTACCGGTATAGTGAACGTTAATGTGTGGTTTATGATTGAAACTACGTGGGACAATTTTTGGAACATTTACGGTGGGTATATGATACCGTATATTACTTGAAATCAGTCACTAAAACCAAATGTTGAAAAAGTATTTTAATGCATTATGTACGTTGTAGTTACAATATATGTATTGTTTTGAATGCTGTAGCGGTTTAAGAAATGTACAGCAATATGTAAAGTAGAAAAGGGTTCAGGGAGTGGTGGGTTGTGCTGGGTTAATTTTGTGAAAATTGGAAGCGAAAATATTGGGCCTGGGCCAAATGACCCCCTATAGTATATATGTTACAATATGCCTTGACGTGAGAACCGAGCAGATCTATAGCATAAACAACTCTGATGGCTGATTTACACTATGCTGATTTTATCAAAAGTACGTCACAGTATAACCTACTTTCAAAGTTAATATATTTCCTTAAAATTATTTGCATCCACGTTTAATCACACCCCATAGAAACATTTTAGTGTAAATCAGGCTTTAGCTTGTGAGTAACAAAGGCCAGAGTTCTTTACTTACTTTTCTTCATTGAAGACATGAACTCTTTGATGTAGAGACAATGGCTTGATATTATATTGTCTGACTTGACATGACTTAGGCTGAATACGTGGTGTTATGTATGCTTGTAAGATACCATACTGCCCTTCAATAGAACGAATCTAGAATAAAACAAAAGATTGTCTGTTAACAAAATGACAACAATCATCGTCGTGAAGGTGAGATAGAGAATCAATTATTCACGTATATTACCACCTGTAGACAGTGAGCTCTATTCAGCCATTGCAAATGACGTCATTACACATATGTGATGTCTTGTTTGGCTTCCGCCATTGTGGGTGGTCAATATTTCAAACTAATTAAGACCAAGCTTTCCGTCAAACGCCGTCAAAGCAAGGCTGTGGTTGTTGCCTTTGTGTGGAAATTTTGAAAGGCCACTTTCTGCCGAATTCAATCAGGCATTATCGCTGCTGTCCGGAGCAACACTATTTTCAAACTTAATCCCAAGCCAATGCTAACAATATGAATATATTGTAAATCGTTTCCGTGGGACATTTATCCGTGGTTTCGTACTGGAATATTGCATAAATAACTTATGGTGTGTTCTGGGGCATGCTTAAAACAAAAATACAAATACCAATAGAACATAAACCACACTTTGTATCCACTTACTTTCAGTTCAATTCGTGTTGTGTTTGCTTGACAACGATAGGTTGCAAGGAGAAAATTACCACTCTAAATGGAAACAGTCAGGTTTTGACATCAATAATACATACTGGGCGGCACAGCCCAGAACTCAGCAGTGCCGCCCGGAACTCACGCCAAAGCAGACTCTTTCGCCTGGCACTTGAAAGGTTTCAAATACGCAGTACGAAAACCCCAATGTTGTACTTTGTAATAGATATTTTATACAAGTAATTTTGTATTTTTTATCTTGGCGAATTTTATTATTTAAACGTTAGTATTAGATGAAATTCAGTACTACAATGCGCACAATATTAGTTACTGGTGATTCGGAGAAATACGCTATCCCCCCAGAGTCAGAAAGACGTCTGACGAACGGCTCTAATCACTTTGCACTTTGTTAATCGATGTCGCACTTGAAGCTACTCTGAGACGAGTCTATGTAATAGTCGACGACAGTATTAATTTCGATAGTCATAGGACATTAGTTATTACATCAATTTCTTTAAAATGTCGAAACGAATGTACTCCGCCGTTGTGTCCGGCATTCGTAGGTTTAGCATAGTGAAATGTGGCAAAATATTTAAAATACGTTTAAAGCTCCTCTGAGACCAGTCGATCAAGTTATAAAAGTTGTCGGCAGGGTGGGAGGGTCATGCCCTCAGGGCTACAGGTACCCGCATGGTGCTGGGCAGAACCCTGTATAGTAAGTTTATTCTGAATTGCTCGGTCAGTTCTAAACAGCTCTCTCTTACTGCAGGTCAAGTGCAACTGCAAGAGGAAAATAAATACCCGGAAATAAGCTGCGGTGCTTGGTGGAGTCAAACTACTACCGGAGGTGCAGTAGAGGTGAAAGGCAAGGCACTACTAGCAATCACTGTACCGCCAACACCACTCTAAACAATGCCGTATAAGATCTGTGTTGACAAAACTGATCTATTTTCATATTTTTACAATACCTCGATATCACAAGCACTGTAGCTTACTACAGCAGAATTTTTGTCCACATCTAATAAATCTATCGGTACATCACTCTAAATAAGGGTATCAAAATTTGAAATTAACCTTTGCCTTACTTCCAATGTTCTTTTAATAGCACTTTTCGACAAAAACTTATGCGTGCATATGCATCAATTTGACTTCTCTATGACGACGCCATCTTAAAATCGTAATGCATTGTGGTTTATCTCAAGTGCGGTGAATCAAATACTTGAACCAACATGAATGTTCTTATTTATGTCCAAAATAGTGGAGAAATTTTCAATCAAACAACAAAAACCTATAAAACTGAGAAGAATAAAAAACAGAACAAAATTTAATTGATAATTTTTAATTTCCTCAGGGTAATACTTGCAAAATAATACAACGAAATGATCACGACATTGAACATAATTGCTTCGTTGTTGTTACAAGAAAATGTTTATCATAATTATTTAACCGCATGGTATATTTGCACGACTAAAGCAGCCTTGCTGATCTAGTTTATATAAATCACAATGCATCACGATTTAAGATGGCGCCGCTTTTGATGAAAGAGTTATTAAGAAATTCAAACTGAATAACTACCGGTATAAAACCAAGGTAACAATATCAAGGGAGAAGTACCTGTCTCATTTTAAAACATTATTTTAAATGTGTTATATCTTATGTTTCAACTTACCTGTAAAAGGATATTATCAATAGGCAGTTGTACTTCAATGCTCAGTGTATAACTGGCATCGTCACGGTTCAACGTAAATTTATCGTTGACAGAAAAACGTGGCAAGGCTGACACAGCAGTGTGAGACTGGGCTGTTTGCTGATATATTTCTCTTTCTCGAAGTACTCTATCCTGTAGTTCGTCTAATTGTTCCCTGGAAGAACATGAAAAACGTAGGTTACAAAATGGAATTGTATATCTCGAAGGATGCATATACATGTACTGTATATCTCTTCAAAAGTATATTTATTAATTCATTACTGGCTACCTAGCGTGATACATTTTGTAGAGTTACGGTAGTTCAGTTGTATTTTCTTCAATTGTATTTGAGAGGAGTACATGCACTTCCAGTTAGACTCTATCAACATCGTAGGTTCTTTCAGGGTATTCTGGTTTCCTCGTGTAGTACCACAGAAGGGATGGTTCTTACTAGATCTCCAGCTAGGGAGAACAGTTTCAAATTGATAATCGAGCTATTCCAGTATAACAAGTTAGTGTAATGGTATATTTAATAACAATACCTCAAAACATTAATTTTAGTCTGGTTTTCATCACTGATGGTGGTTCTCTGATCAACTTGAGAAGACCCTGCTTCTTTCTCACGTGGTTCAGTAGTGAGACCCATGACCCAACCACTATATGTAGACATGACGATTTCATCATACTCAGCCGTTCCTACACACCCACCACATATTGATGTCACACTTTCACTAGTGCTCTGGAAAAATAAGTCAGCATTTATATTTATCATCATATTTAAAGGTTAACTACTTAAACGACTGCTTGCATCGAGGCGAGCCAGCCCCGATAACCGAACCAGCATGTTTTGCCAACAACAATTTCGTCCGTGGAAGACTATTCAGGCAGCCTGTCTCCCTAAAACAAATCACCCGGGGAACAAAGCTCAAACCGCAAGCAAGTTTTGTTTCACGGTAAAAACGTACACGGACGTTGATAACAAAATGTGTAGAGAAAACGTCATTTACAATACACCCCCATAAACACAACAAACATAAACTCGGGTACCCGAGATGGCTCGCCTCCATAGAACTATTTCCTAAGCAAAATATTGAAAGAATATTCTCTACTACAGTCTATAGTGTGGGCAAAAGTGTAGTTGTCTACAAAGAATATTCTCTCTACTACAGTCTATAGTGTGGGCAAAGGTGTAGTTGTCTACATACAATATTAGGGAGCTCTAACAATCGCCACTTCCCATCGTTAATGGTGGTCAGAAAATGTATTCAAACTTCGAAGTATCACCAAACTAGTGACGACTTTTGCCCAGGGAATGCGTTTTAGAACGCAGTAACATCGCCTTCTGGAACGCATTAGGAACGCGAAATCGAACGCGTTCAGAACCCCCAACGAAAGGCGACCCAGAAAGCGTTTTTCATTGGGTTATTTCAGAGTAGTACTTGAGATTCGGCATTTGCGCAAGCCATCGTCTTAGGAAATCTCGGGTGAGCTGGAGTAATGTCGTATACGATTACATAAACTGTAAAAGACACATTTAAGCAGTATATTATGCTCACATGTCAAAGGAATGGATCACACACTAACTATATTATATTACTATAAGACTACAGTTAAGCAGTATATAATACATACATATTTAAAGCGATGTACAGGTGTCTCCATTTCATCAAAACCATACACTTCAACAGTACCATCATCACGACCTACGATCACATCAGCAATTCCATCTGCAGTTATATCAAAACTTTCCAACGAAAGAACACCTAGATTCAATTCATTTATATAGAATTAATGAAAGCATGTTTACATTTCCTTCACAAATCTTAACTTACAGTACTCTATTTTATACTGTGTAACTTTATCAGTTCTAAACTGTTGATAATGACTTCTTTAATGTTGACTACGCAGGGTGTGGTTGCCCAATATTCACCCTACGCAGGGTGTGGTTGCCCAATATTCACCCTACGCAGGGTGTGGTTGCCCAATATTCACCCTACGCAGGGTGTGGTTGCCCAATATTCACCCTACGCAGGGTGTGGTTGCCCAATATTCACCCGACCCAGGGCCAGGGGCTCATTATACACGTACTTGACAACTGAGGCATAAAGGGTTAGTCTTTGGTGAGGGAGGAAATCCAGAGGCCCGGAGAAAAACCCTCGAAGCACTGTGGGAGAGAACCAACCAAACTCTAATTACATGAGCTTTCAAGTATGTAAGGAAGTTGCCCAACCTAAGTAAATTCCCTACCCTCGACCCACAGTAGCAGGCTTAACTCAGCGGTCAGGGCCAGTGCACTAACCGCATCTGCCACCGTGCTTCTCCCTTCAGGTCCAGTAAGGGTCCCCTACTGGTCCAGTGTAACTACAGGGTTAAACCATAGCACCCGTAGAAAACCTGTGGTGTTTGGTAAATTCAAACTTTAGGCCCTCATCTCAAATACGACGAAAGTGAAAGTATAATCAGAAAACTGCATATACAGGAACCGAAATCCGGTCGCTCAGGGGAAAGGTATACACGCACTACATGTAACTATAGTATGCCACCGACACTCTCCTTAAATTTAAATATCTGGCAACAGGGCTAGGATATAAACTGACATTACTGCATGAGATTTCGAAGCTACACTGAACAAACCTCCGTGTCTCTTTTCGTTTGGTATTTCCCATTTGTGGCTTGGTGACGACCTGTGAGACATGTGAAACAACATAAATCACTTACCACAAACAAATACGATTACCCTAACTGTAACACCGCGCTTTTATGATATAAAAAGAAACTGAAACATCTTGCAAAACCAAGAAATAAAGAGAAATTGTTATTAAAACCATTCACTCTACTAACAGTTTGGCGATATCAAATGTTAGTTATATTAACTTAAATTTGAAAATGAATTTTTTAATGTCGACTACACAGGGTGTGGTTGCCCAATTCACCCGAGCCAGAGGCTCATGAACTGGAACTAGTGATCCAAGGATAGTGCAAAGTTTTAAAAGACAAACGCTGTTACATGGTTTATAGTGCGTACGTAATTGTTGTGCATCCATGTTGTTGTGTTGTGTTGTGTTGATATTTGCATATTACGTATTTACGCGCGCAATTTTATTTGGCAATTATTTATACCTTTACTATTTTTATTTGGCATTGAAAATTGATGAAATGTGACAAGCTTTTGAAAAGCTAGCATGCCAGTTTTTCAATGAAAAGCTTGTCACATTTCATCATTTGTAATTCTAAATTCGCGATGAGTGATTTATGTTTTTGCCAATATATTATATAGTAAGAAGATAAAATTGTCTTTTGTTTACGGTTGCAATATTTGATTAGTTTTACTTTTATTTTTATTTAATAGTTCAAACGATATGTTATAATAAAACCAATATGTCAACTCAACCTTGATTATTTCAAATTTTATTTATTTATTATTTCATTGTGTATATAAAATTTCGAGAGTACGGTTGTACACAGACTACTAAAATAAAGGCTAAGCGAAACTAGAAAATATATAGAATGCATCATACGTCATAGTTATATAATATACAGACGCACCTCACAAAAAAATGCCATTCGCATTTGTAAACAACTGGACCGTCAACAGAGATGTGAAGAATTTTAAAATGCAAATTGCCCAATACCTTTATACCAGAGGTTCAGAACGAAGAATTATAAAAGAAATATAATTTGTTTGTTCTATTAATATTGCATAACAAATGTCATATTTCAAAATTATGCAGTTCATACTACACTCTGGTGACTCTACAAATTACACTCTACGAGTCTACGGACAGAGTATAGCAAATTCTACTATCTATAAAATTCGCCAGAAACAATACAGTAGCCGTATTAATGTGTATAAATTGTATGCAAGTCGACTTACGTTAGATCGCTTGTAAAACCAATGCTGTATACTATAACTAACATATTCGATATTTACGGTATTAAAGGCCAAAGGGATCTCAACTTCTCATCGGGTCTTGACTCTTGAATCTTGTATATGTGAGTATGTGACATGTTTGAGGCGAAAATTACGCTTCGGAATTTATAAAAATATTGAAATAATGTATATTCGACCCATTCAGTATTGTCTATTGAATATATAAATGACAAAACGCACTACTAATCCAAAAGGCCAAAATGAAACGTTTATTTATAAATTTGATCGTATTTCCATCACATTCCCACTCCCAGCTGCCACCATTGTGCGGTAAATATTTCGGAATTTCGTATTTTCGTTCCGTCATATTATTAGATCGCACGTGTTCATAGCTACCGGGGGAGTTGCACCCAATATTATATATAAAACGATTGTTATGATGCAGACGTTTAATACCACAACCCAAATGGTGTTCGTAAATCTAATTAAACACTGCATGAATACAACCGAATTGAGCTATAAGATAACTTGAAAGTGCTTAAAAAAGTTTCAACCCCAAAGTTTAACAGATACTGTATTAATAGAGAATCTTCGCAAACACCCCCCGGAAAGTTTACACTATGATGTATCTATCTATGTATGTATCTATGTATCGCTCGTGTGAATTTTCGCCCCTCATCACAATATACTAAAAAGGCCTCAAAGCACAGGAGAGAACCAGCCAAAGGAAGTCACCCAACCTAAGTAAATACCCTATCCTCGACCTATAGTAGCAGGTTCAAGGCAGCAGTAACAGACGCGCGCTTACCGCATCTGCTACCAGTGTCTGCAACCCGTGCTTTGAAACGACACGATAAACATAGATTCCTCATGATTCAATCACATACCTTCCCAGTTGAACTAGACCAATCTTGCCATCTGATGTACCATACAGAACCTCATCTCCATCCCTCCCTGTGTAACAGAACAACGCACGTCAACGTGAATATTAACCTATCTGCTTGGATATCTCAATAGTATTATACGATAAGCGGTTGTGGTTTGAGATCGAGGTCTGAAGCATAATTGCCGGGGCGTTGAGTTGATATTATGGTTTCATTGGAGGTTGACCTGTGGTGTGCTTTCCAGGGTTTCCTCTTTATTACCTCCGTCAGAAGGTTATAATGTTTCCATCTGTTTATGTGTGTGTTTGTCTGTTGGCACGTAACTTAAACATATGGAGCTAATGGCCATAGGCCAGTGGCATTTTGGTTCAATTTGGATGAAAATTGGTCGAGAACTTGACAAAAGTTTGTCTTGCTTTCCCGGGCTGAAAATAATTGAATGCATAATTAGTGCCTGAATAATTTATGCACGATTAGTTATATGAGGTTATGCAATAACCAAGGTTAACAGCTAGGTAACCATGCCTCGATACGTCAGCACGTCACGTGACCGAGGGGGGTCGAACGTCAGTTACCGTTGCGTGCTAAGCAAACATTGTAGGAAATGTTTTTTCTGTCTTCATGATTCGTGTTAAATTTCCACCAATTGCTTAATTGGTGTGAAGGTGTTAGCTCTTGAAGGGGTGGTCAGCTCAAGATACCACTTGCATGGATCTTAACCTGAGTCCAAGTAACAGTAGTCGTCCCAGGCCACCCCTCGGTCATCAGGGCTAACACCTCACCATCCAAACGGGTAAGTATGGTGTACGAAGGTGTTATATTAGTTATGGCTTAATTTTCTGGCGGAGGTATGCAGTCTCAGAGTGCCCTCTAGTCTAGTTTTATTTATCATTTTGCGCACGATGTAGATACAGTATGGCACCTACCCCCTCTAAGTAGCGTGGAACACAAATTAGGTAAATTATTATATCTGATGAAGAACTACAGTAGACTAGGTCAGGACTCCTCTCTTACTTCCACGTGTATTCATAACTTGTAACTCGCTTAATCGTGAATCATTTCTTAAATTTACGGTGGGTAACACGAACCTATTAGCATAGTGTGTTACATACTGTAGTGTTAGAACTTACATGTGGAAGTGTAGTCCACTACTCAGTAGATGTATATACGTCGATCGAGACTGGTACATTTGACCACCTACAATATATATATTATCCTATGCTCTTACCGCCATTTCCGTTGTTTAATGCTAGCACCATTGGAGGTCCAGCAACTTCCATTTCGTAAAGCAGACTTGAATCCTGCAGTGAAAAATGACGAAAATCATGTGAATTTTAAGCAAAACATATTCTATTTTACCCGAAAATCTAACATAGCATATGCCAACCTTTTCAATAGAATGCTTATCAAATTATTAAATTTCTAGATTGTGCAAATACGTATCACGACCATTGATACTTATATAATAATCTCAGTTCATTTTTCCTTTTCATTGGTCGAAAGTTATTAGAGGCACGAACTTAGTTTAGCTAATTTTACAACTTAGTTTATTATTATCTAAAACAAATAGACAACATTTTGCCGTCGTCTGTTCAGTTATAGATACACAGAGGTCATACTGGCCCATACTGTGTATCTATAACTGAACAGACAATGGCAAAATGTTATCTGTTTGTTAAATAGACATGTTTGGTAAAACTTGGACAAAGTGATTTATAGTCGTCATAGAAAATGTCAGTACAGTCTGTAGTAATCCAATTCAAAAGCTCGCCAAAACGTAAAATAATAATCTTCTGGAATTATTTGGCTACCATTGGTTGTCAGACAGTCTTACCTGCAAAACTCGCAGCACCCGATCGTTACAAGCCAGCACGGGAGTCACTCTACGTAAAAATAGGTGGGAATCAATGCAAATCTCATCCATATATATCTACATGCACTGACTAAGGGAGTTACGTACTGTTTAATGAACGAGCAGGAGTGTTTTGTTAGGTTTAAAACCACGAGTGCGCAGCGCGAGTGCAGGTATTAGACCTAATGAAACACGTACTGCGAGTTTATTGAACGGCTTCAAAAACGTCTCATTAGTATTCTTTATATAAAGAATACCAATTAGAATGAGCTTTTATATAAAGAATATATACTAATGAAGATGAGTTTTATCAGCTATAAAGCCACTTCACGTGGCATATTATGGTTGACATGATTTGCCAAAAAGCTTATGAATTATTAATGAGTTTTTGAAAGTATAATGAAGAGATACAATAGTTACGTTCGTATATACGTACGTTTTAGCTGGAAGAGATATGACATCGCTGATTTTATCACTACATAAAAAGTAGTTCTTGTCTTTGCAGTCATGATAATGATTATAGATGTAGTTTCCACACAACAGCAGATCCGGTCCATTTACATACCTATATTAACAAAACATTTCAAATACATGGTCAAGAATAGTTATTTAGTTTTTCCAAATATACGTTCTATATAAGGGAGTGTTTTTTTGCACATTCGCATTCGAATAGCGTAAGAGTATAATTACTCAAGCGCGCATGAAAAATTCTCTAAAACAATAGCTGCAAAACAAATTTAAACTCTATTTAATTTCAGCCGATATTACACTTTCCCATAACAATATTCATGTAGCTATTTCTTTTTCCAGCTTTACGAGAATCGAAACAGAGCACGCATATATGAGAAGGGAAGCAGTATCTGTTTAATATGCAACGTGTCAAATATTATCTATAATTAAAAAACTCATTAATAATTCATGAGGAAAATTCAAAAGAAATGAATGTTTAATCAATGTTTGTAAATCGGATAAAGGTTTGTCCTGATTTACATAAACTTCAGCCTTGATTTTCTCGGCTTAGACAATGTTTATTTTTAAAATTACTTCGCCAATAAACTCATAAGATGGGTCGTTTTTTAAGTTCAATAAAACATTCGCATCCGATCTTTCTGATATACAAACGCTCGCCTTCGGGTCGAGTTTCTATATCAGATAAAGATCGACTGCTCATGTTTTATCTATAACTTATAATACAGAAAATATGCAGGAAACTCGCCTAGCCATACAATCGTTTTGTCGCTGCTACGCAGACCCTCTATTCCAATTTATAGAGTCTACGTGCAGGCTATGTCATCCTCTATACCGGATACTTCGAGTTATTGCAACTGTAGATATCGCTTGATACTTACATTGACTGAATGCTCTCTGTCAGGTTTGTATCAAAACCCAGAAACTGTTTTCCTTTTTTGTTGTATCCTCTGATCTCAGCACCAGAGGCGACAAATATTTTCTCCCTTGAAGGACCGTTAATACCACCCAACTCAAGACGTGATATACTGCTACTTGGTAACGTTTTAAACACCATCTACAAAATATATACTTTAGGTGATCATCAAGGTTACAGAAACACAATTAAAACGTACAAGTTGTTAAAGTCCTGCAGCAAACTCGTATACAAGATTGGTTATAAAATCAGTATATTAGATAACGCCACTCCGAGTGGCAAGCTGAAAAAGTGCATGACAGGCAGTGGGAATCGAACCGCAACCTTTGCTGCCTTTGGTTTGCTTGTTCAACGCTCTACCTCGCTCTATACCAACAGTACCAACTGAACTACGAGGCCAAGTCGGTTCGATTTGGTTGGACTAGCAAACCAAACATCGCGGGGTTCGATTCCCACCGCGGTCAAGCACTTTTTCTGCTTTACCGGTGCGGTGCCACTAGGACAGTGTCATCTCATATAATTTACCCGAGTTGTAATCCCTGTAAAAGCTGAGTAAAAATTCAGTCCTGAGTTCATCACGCCGTCTTGAACACGTAACCTCCAATGAGATTGCTAGCCTGACGCTATGCCTATTAAGCTCATGGAGTTGAATAACATGAAGCTGAAGTAAATTCGAGTATTTAAGCTGTTCCCTGGAGAGCATGTGTCACTTGAGTATGTATGCTCGGGATAGTATTCCCAATGACAAAAACTGTGGACAAAGATATGAAAAGCACAAAAATGATGACTACAGAGTAGAAGTTAGTACCTGTACAGCTCCTTTCTTCATACCAAAACATGTTACTACACCACTATGATCTGCTACAGCAACCTATCACAAACACTTTGACAAGTCAAACTAACAATGTTGTATGACGTCGATCAGAGAAATACAATGCACTTATTACACTGATGAAGTCCAGGATTGCGTTTCGCAAGCTTTGCGAAATAAATTATCTCGGGTATTATAGGGATGCCCTACCCCGAGCTACTCTGGGAGAGGCATTTCTGTTTATATGGAAAGATTTAAAGTCGCCTCTGCTTGTAGGGTTACCCTAGGGGTGGGGACACTCTGTTTATCAATGTAAACGCTTTGTCTCGACCTCCACAGGCAACTTTTCAGACCATGCATATTATGTTGAAATTACGAGTCATATATAAGCATGCGTATTATGTTGAAATATATGTTTCTTCGAAACAAGAAGTCAGTGGCGTAGGAAGCGGGGAGCCGGGGGCGCCCCTCCCCAAAAAAAAATAAAATAATTTTCATGAAAATGATGGAAACAGCTTAGTTCCCTGAACAAGCTTACTAAAAGAGGTAGATAAGACTCTGAAACGGCCGTTTCCGGTGATCTGGGGGCTTCAAATTTTAAAAAACATTTCGCTCAGCGCCAACCATGGTGGCGCCTCGTGAGCTTGGGCCCCCCAATATTGAATACGTTCCTACGCCCCTGCAAGAAGTGACCATTATAATAATAATAATAAAAAATAATGGTCTAATAAATTGATACAGGCTTTGATAGATGCTTTGAAAGACAAAACAAGTTTTCAGAGTTCAATTTGCTCAGATAAGATAAATTAACGAAGAAGATTGGCGCGGAAATGACGAATCGTCTCTGATTTATTAATTACAAATTGCTACTGATCTAAAAGTGCCTAAAAATCATCAGTACAAACATATAGAGATATTATTAATACTGTTTATAGGTAGGTCAATACCTTTTGACTTGCTCTCTTTGCCCCAGCAGGTAGAAGTTTCATAGATTTTGGCGAGGTTACACCAACCTGCAGTAAAACATGTAAGTGTCAAAGCTTTATATCATCAAAATATTGTATTGTTTACCGCTACGTTTGCATAATGTTTGCAGTGGCATAGGAACCTGAGGGCAGGAATAGGGGGCATCTAAAACAATGAGAAAAGGGACCGTTCATTTTCTATCTGGGAGGGGGGGTTGGGGAATTTAGTGTGCCCTCTTAAATCTTTAGCATGGTCCACCCCTTCACACCCTTAAAAAACTTGTTGAGCTTTGTGATCAATGGCTGACTTTTAATACTGTTAATATATTTTCAAGTTATACCTATAAACAGATAGAAGAAGTTGTAACTATGAATGTTGGAAATGTTTTGCTCAAGATGTGTCAGTATTTATTTAAGCAGCAGTTGCAAAACTGAACCCAATTGCTTAGTCATTCTATTGGGTCTTGCACATGCAGGGGGTCCGGCGGCATACTCCCCCGGAAAATTTTGAATTTTAGTAGCCCAGGTGCTTTCAGGGTAACATTATTGTCAAAAAGACAACAAAGCATTGTATCGTCCACCCTTTTAAAGTAATTTCTTTTCGGGTGGCCCATCCCCTAATTCTACCAGCCCCGCCCCTTCCCAGATAAAAAATGAACGGTCCCTATAACTCGACGTAGCCCTCCAACTTGAAGTTGCTTGGAAGGCTATATGGAAATACGTTTCGTAACGCATTAGAACATTCTGGTGGCCAACTAAGCTCAACTACAGTGTCACAACAATTAACACTTATTTACTGACGCCGAGGGAAACAGTGTGTTTTGTGGTCTTGCCCACAGTTGTTGCGTGGAGGATGATAACAAGCGAAGGAGTGGTTTAGTGACGTAATTAATACTTATAAACAATAGAACTGTGTTTTAACTTCTCTAAGTTCACTGTTTCGCTTGTTACCGTCCACTGTCCCCGTGCAGTTTGCCAGCCAAAAATGCCTGACAAGGCCATTGTTGGTTTCTCTTAATGCTAGCAATTACAATAATGCAATTATATGGTTTGTTGCCTTTCAATGTTGTTACTAGCTTGACGATGGATGCAGGAGAGCGGATGCAGGACAATGGGGAGGGTGACGTTAGAGGAGGACAAAGAAGGCACGAGATGTAGAAGATACGACATGAATAGAAGACACAGAGAGTCAGTCAGTGTTTTGACAGTACTGTACATTAAATACAGTATTACAAGTGTGGTCGTCTTTTTCCTACTTTATACGGTATGCTTTAACGATTCGTAACCATATTAGCCTATAATGGACTAAAACATTCAAATTTTTACTAAAACTATTGTTTCCTTGTTTAAAATGACTATTGTTTCTTGACAATAATGCAATTAGTTCAACTAACCGTGCTGTGATGGGCGGAGTACGTCACTACATAGTAATGAGTGTAAACAGTACGTGGCCATATATAACATCCTTCTCAGGCCAATCATTATGGGGAACAAAGAAATAGAACGTGTGCCAAACTATAAACTGTTAGGAGTCTATCTGGATAAAGACTTAAATTGGAATACCCACATAGATTATATACATAAAAAGGCATGTAAAAGGCTCTATTCGTTGCGAGTTTTGCGTAGAGCTGGTGTTGCCCCATTAAGTATCTTAAAGGTTTATCTATATACCGTTCGACCGATCTTGGAATATGGTGTACCAGTGTGGCAATCGATATCAGGACTTCTGTCTGATAAGCTTGAATCAATACAGAAAAGAGCTCTGAAAATAATTTTTCCATCTGCTGAAACATACCTGGAAGCTCTACAGTTAGCTGGGATTGATAATCTAGCTGATAGAAGGAATATCATATGTGAAAAATACATGAATACAATGAAAAGTACAAATCATCCTTTGCCTGCGTTACTACCAACAAACACAGACCAAAACTGTAAATATGCGCTTAGAGATAAAGCCGAAGAAGTAAATATGTATCAATATTTCAAGTTCTGCAGGTTAACATTTTTAATAAACTTTCTCTCTTAAGTAACTAACATATATTCATATTTATTGTAAATATAGACTTTTATTATATGGCAAGTGCTTGTTTTGGTGAATCTCGCAATCTGATTGGTCGCTGACGAGGCAGGATTTTCCCGTATTGCCCACGGGCAATACGGTATTCTTATTGCCCTGCGACGACTTGAACACATTTCAAACCAATAAAAGCATTAAAAAATCCGTAAAAATAATTTAAAACAATGAAAAATAAACGGAAAATACGGAAAAGGGATAACTACAAGGGATAAAATCAAGTTTTGTTGGCTCAAGTCGAAATATTAAGGTAAATTTTACGATGTTTTTTAACTAAAACAGTCAAGAATATTTTTGTTTTTTCGAACACGCAAAGTTGCTTTTGTCCTTGATCCGATAGCTCAATTGCCTCAATATCACTATATTTTCTATTAATTTTATATTTTATTCTATAAATGGTACTGTAGAGTAGTTTTACTAAGCTAAGATTAGAAAAATTTGTAAAAAACTAAGACAAATTCGTATAATTGAAATTATTTTGACATTTGAAAATGACCGGCTTTGAGTTTCGGACTTTGTACTTTGCCCTCGCGTGACCAATTTTAGGCAAAATGAATTGTTTTTTATTGTCTGAAATGCCATATAATAAACAACTTACTAACTTCGACTGTTCGGTCTGTACGGTAAAATATCAAGCCTCGGTCTTGCTGTATTGACCTCGCTATCGCTCGGTCAATACAGCAAGACCTCAGCTTGATATTTTACCGTACAGACCTCACGCTCAGTTAGTAAGTAGTTATTATTATATGGCTTTTAAAAATTCTCTATTCTGATTGGTTGACAAGCGGTCCGTAAAACCCATATCCGGACCTCTGTTTTTTGCATGGAAAACCTCGGTCTGATATTTCACAGTACAGACCTCACGCTCGGTCAATAAGCCTTTAATATTCTTAGATCGATTATATTCCTAGTTACATTTATATTAGATCTTACAATACTTTTAGAATAAAACATTGTAAATACAGACATTCCAACCTCAAGTAGCAGGAAATCGGGAGTTACTACCAATTTTAAACTAGTCTTGTTAATTTCTGTTTTAAAAGGGTGATTTCTTCAATGATAAGTGGATATTTCTGAAAAATCATTATCATTATCGTTTTTATTATTATTATATAATTATTCCTAAATACTATTGACAGTCATTACTATGCAGTGACGTACGTTGCCCGTCGCAGGCAACGAGAACTGAAGAAGGTAACAATAGCTTGATTAAAAATTTGAATGTTTTAGTAAAATATTTATTTTAAACCAGCATAGTCACTGGGCTGCCTATGGTAAGGTTGGCTGAACTTGTCTTTGAAGAGATGAGTTATGCAGGACGCTAAAACAACCATATAGTTTTGGATGAATGCAATATAGGAAAGAGCAAAATGACTCCAAATATTTAATTTTACTTCATTTCGTTTTTAGAAAATAGTTAGTTTCAAGTCACTTTATAAATATATCCTTATGAAATTTCCTTACCATAGGCTAATTAGTGAAAAACGCAACATTAATAATTTTAGGAAATAAAATTCCCGCTCGTATATGCAGGTATGCTTGACCACGAAGATTCCGACAACATAACAAATTTCCAATTTTCCGACGGGTCTCAACGATAGGAGGGGCCATGGCCCCCCCTGCCCGCCCCCCCGGCCACGGCGCCACTGCATGGTGGCCGGGCTATAGTGAATTTGTATTGCCACTATAAATACAGGTGGTCTACTGAACATTTTCTAGACTTGCTCCAAGTTTCTGTATTTTATCCGAGTACTGCACATAACAGTGTGAGCAGGATCTTAGCTAGGATTTTAGATTTTGGGAGTGCTTCTTAATTTCCAGGGAGTGTACCTGCCAATTTCCCAAAGCACTGTTCCAGTTTTGCTTGCCAACAATCTTCTTTAACTTGGACTTTTTATGTGTTGTTCTATGTGCTGCAACCAAGGCCATCACGCTCGTATTTCAGAGCAAGCGCCTTTCACCTCTGAGATCGTGGGTTCGATTCTCACTGGGGACTCGTGACACTTATGTGAAAAGAATCAGTCAACGCTCTACCGAAAGTCGTGGGTTTTCTCCGGGTACTCCGGTTTCCTCCCACAGGGAATGTTGACAAGGTGGGTTTGTGGATAAGCCCCAAACTAACCCTTCCATCGTAGCTGTGCTCCCTGATCAGACATGAGTCATATGGTGGCAGCCATAGGCGGACATTTTGCGAAATATTGGGGGTGCGAATGTTACTGGTGTTAAAATGTTAAAACAATTAAAGTAAACAACGATAAATTATTAATATTTCTGTTATTTCAACTTGAATCAAACTATGTACTTTTACAAATTTCCTCCGCATTCTTGAACAACGTGTTCTTCCTTTTTGGCGTGCTATATATATATATATATAGGGCACCGGAAGTAAAAATAAACTTGGGGGTAGGGTCAATAACTCTCACATTCTCCCCCACTTAAAATGTCCTCCAGGACGTTACCATTTAACTCTATACTTTACTAGGGTGATCAGTCCTACTATAGTTCCGTTCTGTTTACGTCCTTGTTACCTTTAACTAAGACTTACTAACAAGATAATTAATTTATCTTCTTTATGCTAATCCGTAGATTATTCCGTAGAGATGCTAATCCGTAATTCATATCTTTAACGTATTTTGTTCATTCGTTAACATACTATAAAGGGATCGTCACTATCTTTCTGTGTTTCAGTGTCCCGTCCTTCTTCCGCACGCAGACAACTGGTGAAGAATAGGCTGACCGTGACCTCTGTACCCACCCCCTATTTAAAATATCTCTACATATTGTTTAACTTCAGGGTAAAGGGGTCGCGGCACAGCTGTATAAGTCATTAAGTCTTCTGTACCGGAATCGAGTCCGTAAGATTAATATTCATTTGTAACCCTTTAGCGTTCCCTATTTCCCCTGCTTTCGAAAATGATTCAGATTCTTCTTGTAACATCTTTTGCACTGACTTTTTGTCCCGCTGAAAGTCTTTCAAGGTCAACATTTGGTCAGTAACTGGATGCATCTTCATTAGTAGGTTCTGAACAATCCTGTCTCTCTTTGGTACCCACAGCACTGGCAATGCCTACCTTAGTTTTTTCACCAAAACATTCATTTTCTTTAGCTATTGTCTGTTGAACTTGTTTCACCTCCAGGGGGGTTATGGACCTGACCAATTGAATTCTACCTAACACTGTTCTCTTTCGCAAAACAATCGGGTGTTTAGTAGGGTTATTTACTTGGATATTAACTCGTGATCCCCTGGAAATCGTTGTCAGTGTCTCTGGAACTTCAAGACAATCAGACCATGGCCATTCTGGGTTTGGTTCAAACAACACGGGTATTCTCTCTTCGATAGGGCCAACAGTAACATGGCAGGTAACTCGGACTGATTGAGAGGGTGGAATAACTATGTCCCTTTTCGTAGTCTTAAGTATAGATAACTCAGTTGGTCTCTCAGCCTTTATAAATTCTACAAGGGCTTCAACCTTATCCCGCTCCACCCCAACCATGCTCAAGGAGAGTACATCTAGATAAGGTGGTTGATCCGTGTCACTAGTTGAGTTTTGGGTGACTCTTTCAATAACATTATACCCAATAATAGGTAAGTCTAATACATTCTTTGCAACCAAGAAAGGTACTTTAATTCCATAATCATGATTTGTCCGCATTAATTTGAAATCTATGTCAATCCATCCATCATATGGTAGTGCTGTCCTGTTGGCTGCTTTTAGATCTAGCTCACTCACCCCAAGAAGGGACTCTACAGTACGCAATTCAGTTTTAGGTAAGTTCTTTGAGGCCCAATCATGAGAAACTTTGGATACCTGCGCTCCAGTATCCCAAAGAGCAGTTGACACCACCCCATTCAGCAAACATTTAACAGTGCATTTTTTTCAGTACAAATACATAAAATGTTCAATTGATCAGTTCATATGAAATATATACAATGTTGATCTGTCATATGTACAAAATACATACAGTAGAAAGAGAGACTCAGAGACAAAGAAACTCCAGTACAAGATACTGGATGTACAGTAAATCAATCAATTGACAAAATCAATAATTTGTAACAGACCACTTGTTTAGTCATTGATTGCCAATGGTTATAATTGGCTTTGGTCAATATCAACCAATTAATTGGCTTGGTTTTGGGTGATCCAATGATCCACTTTCATAGATTATGTACCAGACAGTATATACTGTATATGCCAGGATTTTAAAAGATTTCCATGAACACTGGACCTGGGATCCCCAGTGTGTGACACCACGTCATGGCAAAAAATAACTTCAGAAACTAGCGTATAATATTCAGAAAATATTTGGGCTATTTGTGCAATATCAATTCAGAAATTGCTTGGAGACTCAACTATGCAGTACAGATATTTATGCTAGTTTTAGCGGTATAAAATGTGATATTTTATGATATTTTACACTCTTTTGGCTGTATAAAGAGGTATATATAGCTACAGTACACATCTTGTAAATTAATATATCAACGAATGTAAAGTCATGCTATATAAAAACAGAGCTTAATCGCTTTAAATACTCCTTCCCTTGCCGAAAAAAGTATTCGGTAACAAGATACAATATGTTAAACTATTAAACTATAAATCATATTAAACTATTTTCATATCATGAATTCGTTTACAATAGTCCATCAACCGGTTTTCATATAGGTCTTGCTTGTTCAAATCAAAATACACGGTCATAGAGTAAATTACTGTATATATATGAATGGAAGTTTGTAATATTTTGAGCACATGGATAAAAGGAAACATGTGTGAGCATGCAATCATTCCAGAAAAGATCCAGACTCCCCACACAGAGGAAATTTCTGCCATCCAGAGGGGGAGGGGGGAAAATTCACCTCTGATTATAGTAAAATGTACTAGGACATCCAAAGGGGAGAGGGGGGGTTAACTTGCAATTTCCTCTGCACATGGGGGAAGTATGTTTTCTGAAATGAACCAATTACAATATATTGTTCACTCCCCCTAATTTTAATGTAAAATATAATATATACCCTGAAATACTATTTATTCGAAATGAAACATTTTTTTACTTATTTTTACTTTTATTGCAGATGAACTAAAATGAAAATATGTGACAAATCACAATCATCACATTTAACATTAACACATTTAATACCTGCAAGTAATCAACTTGATTTAAATTCAGTTGCATCATATTTACTCCTGAGTATATGCTGGAATCAAGGAATTAAACATTGGGGTTCAGCTGCAGCGAACAATCGTAAAATTCAAGTAAATCTTGGCCATTCTTCCATAGCAACAATTAGACGCCATTTGCAAACTCGTTCCATTTTTATCCTGTTCGCAGGCTAGATTGGGCGATGCAATGCGCATTCTGTCTGTGCCAATGGGGCGAGCTCGAGTATCAATTCAATTTTTAATAAAATATATTTTTAATAAAAAATCTACAGCATCGCTGATTTATTATTTCTTAAAACACTTGAAATACAGTTAAAAATTGTAAAATATATTATTTATCTTGAATTTCACTTGAGTTTGAGTTAGAAAAAAAACGAAAGGAAAAGACTAAAACTTTCGCCCAACGTGGGGCTCGAACCCACGACCCTGAGATTAAGAGTCTCATGCTCTACCGACTGAGCTAGCCGGGCGGTTATATCACTGCTTGGTATAAAACACAATTAAAGACTTTAAAACTGACCTCCCCTATTATGAGAAAAACATGGCGGATTTTTTAATAGTTCCATTTGAGATAATAATATTTATTCAGGAAGCTCCGCTCACCAA
Organism: Trachythela sp. YZ-2020; assembly: GCA_016169945.1. NCBI lineage: Eukaryota > Metazoa > Cnidaria > Anthozoa > Malacalcyonacea > Clavulariidae > Trachythela > Trachythela sp. YZ-2020. The sequence continues at coordinate 1,757,630 of JADLSH010000391.1, forward strand.
GGTGTTTTTCAGGGAGGTCCTTTCAGGGAGGTCTATGATTATATTAGATACAAATATAGTTAAAGATTTTATATACATAATTAAAACAGTTGAAAACTAGTGGATTGCTTTAGTTCAAAAGGTAACGAGTTCCATTCCGACACAGAGTGATATATAAATTGTTGTTTGCCCCAATTTGTACGTGGGCGTGGGAGGTAGTAGTCGTTATTCTGGCGGGTTTTATAGTTATATCTCTGGGAGTTCTTTATAATATTAAAATATTAATATCAAAGTCAACCAGAGAGTTAATACATTTAAAGACAGAGGTACAACGGTGGTATTTTCGGCGAAGGCAAAGGGGTTTCCACTCAAGAGTGTGAAGAGCATCAGTGGCAGAAGAATGGCGAGGAAGATCTAGTATAAGTCTGGCAGCATTATGTTGTAGAATTTGAAGGTGGTTCATTTGTGTAGAGTTATTTTTGTCTCCCCATACGATATCGCTGTAGTCAAATAGGGGAAGGACAAGGCTGTTGTAGAGGGTGAGTCTGGCTTGTAGAGGTAGTAAGTGTTTTATGCGACGAATGAGACCAAGGCGTTGGTTAACCTTCTTGCTGATGCTATCGATATGCTCTGACCATGTTAGATTTTGTTGGATTGTCACTCCCAGGTATTTGAAAGAGTCAGATCTATTAAGAATGGATTCGTTAACTGAGATGGAGACATTGTGAAACTTGGCGAGCTTGCGAGAACTACCGTAAATTACAAACTTACACTTCGAAACATTAAGTGTCAGAAGATTGGAGTCAAACCAACTGCATAAGCGTTTAAGGTCGGAGTTTAATTTGCTTTCAAGATCCAGAGCATTGTTTGATGAAAAATATATCACAGTATCGTCAGCGTATAAGGATATTTCACAATGGTTAGCACAAGAAGGCAAATCATTCACATAAATTAGGAAAAGTAATGGTCCCAAGACATTACCTTGAGGAACTCCGACAGGAACTTGCTTGAAGGAGGAAACAGTATTAGCTACAGCGGTGACTTGGTTTCTGTTGGTGAGGTACGACTTGAACCAGTTGACGGATTCATTCGAAAAACCAGATGATGTGAGCTTATTGAGTAAAATAAAGTGATCGACGGTATCAAACGCTTTAGACAGGTCAAGGAAAACAGCTCCCGTTACTAAACCCTTGTCCATGTTTCCTAAAATGGTGTCCGTAAAATGTGCAAGTGCAATTTCAGTGGAAAGTTTAGGTCTAAATCCGAACTGCCGTGGTGTTAGTATCTTATTGTCAATAAGATAACTGTAAACTTGAGAGTGAACTGCTTTCTCGAGAATTTTACTAATGGTTGGAAGTATCGTGATTGGTCTGTAGTTGTTAGGATTCGATTGGTCACCAGATTTAAAGAGTGCTGTTACTTTGCCAGACTTCCAGATTGATGGAAATGTTGAGGATTCAAGTGAACGATTAAACAGTTTGGTTATAATGGGAGTTATGAAACTAGAAGAGTCTTTAAGTAATCTGGCACTGATTTTGTCGAGGCCTATAGCTTTGTTGGTTTTCAGTTTGTTCAGTATACCATACACATAACTTTCTTCGATAGGCTGAAAGACAAATTCATTTCTCCTAAAAGTCGGCCCAGTCGGTTGCTGATTAGAATCGTGATTTGGATAAAATGTTTGCAGTTTATCTTTTATTTTTCTTGCTAATTTGGATCCTATTGTGGAAAAATGATCGTTTAGTGTTTCAGCTATTGATTTTGGGTCAGTAAGTGAGACGCCATTCGCTTTAATACAAGAAGGTGAGGAGTGTGATTTTCGGGAGGAGATGACGTTTAGGGTTTTCCACAATTCGCCAGAGCTACCTTTATTCTTATTTATTAGGTTTGAGTAATATTCCGCCTTGCAAGTTTTAACAGTTTTATTAACATAGGTTTTGATCTTCTTGTACATTTTCCAGTGGTAGGGAGAGTTTGACTTAACAGCTTTGCGGTGGTGATAGTCACGATCATGCATAGCGTTGCTTAATTCAGGAGTGAGCCAGGGGGTTTGAATTCCTTTTGTCCTAAGTTTCTTAATTGGAGCATGGTGGTCAGCAATGTCAGTAAAAATTTCGTTGAAAATACCTACGGCGACATTAATGTCTTGTTCTTCGTTTATAAGTTCAAAGTTAACGTGTGCAAGATCAGCAAGGAAAGATTGTTTTGAGTAAGTTTTGTACGATCTATATTCAATGACTCTTCCTGGTGCTCTACGTACTCCCGCTTTAATAACGCAGTAGATGAGAGAGTGGTCACTAAGATTCACGTGTAAGACTCCAGAGGATACTATTCGATGAATGTTATTAGCAAATAGAAGATCAATCATTGTATTTGATTCATCTGTTATTCTCGTAGGTTTGTCAATAAGTTGTTCAAGATTGTATATGCTAGTTAAACTAAGAATTTTTCGCTTCAGCGCTCGGGAATTATCATTTTTTGTAGCTAAAAAATTAACATTAAAGTCACCAAGTAGTAATATTCCAGCTTCCGATGGTATAGAGGACAATGCGATGTCAAGTTCTTCGGTAAGTATCTCTAGCGATTGATCAGGGGCTCTATAGATTGTAAATATAAAAAGGCTTTTGCTCTTTGGACGAGTGATCTCAATGACAGAGGATTCAATTTTACTACTCTGTAAATCAGTCCGAGTTGTATAAGGAATGCCATCTCTAACAAAAGCTAAAGTACCGCCGCCCTGTCTTCCATTCCGATCATTCCCAGATAATGTATATCCAGGAATAGAGATTTCACCATCAGTTATATTGGAGTTTAGCCAGGTTTCTGAGATTGTAAGAATATCAAAAGGTTTATCGTTAAGTAGAAGCTTTAAGGTATCTATTTTATTGTATATACTTCTGATATTGAGGTGTGCAACTTTGAGACCCCGAGAGCGAAGAAAACTATGGGATTGTTGGATATTAGTGGTAGATTCTGGACCAGGGTTAGTTTCCACATCGCCAGATAAACAAATAATCATGACTGCAAATATTGCGTATAGTAATAAACGGCATCCGAAGTAAACCTTTAACAAATTATTCAACGGTTTTTGTTTTACACTTTGTTAGGTAGTAGTTCAGTTATGAGTCTATACCTATGATGAGTAAATCGATATTGGGCTTAACAGTTGGTCTCGAAGACGACTGAATTAGCGCAAAACGTTGCCGTTGTGAGTCTGGCAGTCTGTGTGTTTGCATGGTTTACCAGTTTCACTAAATATGGTTGGTTTATACAATCATACATTTGGTGAATAGGAACAGTAGGACATGACTAACCGATGAAGACATTAGTCACATTACTCTGTTGGAAATCCTATTCCCGTTGATGAATCGTATAATTTTGCATTACGATTTATGCTCTTTTTAATTAGAATAAATGTGTATAGACGATTAGACGTATATAGTATACCGGCACCGCATGAAAACTGCAATAACTGGCTTACTATCAATTTAACTCAGAGTCAGTAACTCTAAAAAGCAATTGTTATTACAAATTAACCATCATAGGGACATAGCTATAATTACGATAATATCGGATGTGAGAAAGAACTGATACAATCATAGTATTTTACTTTAGTTAACATAATTCGGTTTACTACACTACAGGCAGCTGCGCCATCAAGTTCATTACACAAATGTAGAAATGTGCAGGGAAATTTATTATTGCTCTCAGAATAAGGGAAATGCCATTTCCGGGATCCTATAATTGAAAATTTTCCGGGGGAACATGCCCCCGAACCCCCTAGGTTAACGCCCCTAGGTTACGGCGCGTACCCCTACTTATTCGGAAAACAATTGTGTGATTCGGAAATTTTCGACTTACACCCCCCCAACTTTTACCTGCTAGCTACGGCCCTGTATAAATACTATATAGACGAACAGCCAAGTAGAAAGCACTTTAAACAGAAACACACTTGATACACTTGTAGACCACCACCATAAATGTCCGTGCGTATAATAACAGATAGACAGATAGTCAATTGAATGATAGAACCAAGAATTGACGCGCGAGATTTAAATTTAATGTTGCTAGGAAACGTTAGTGCCAACAAAACAAATCCAAACGGTCAAAACGCAAAACGGCAGAATATTTCTGAAAAATATTCGTATAGTAGAAACCAATACCAAGAGCAAAGTATGTTAACAGATTTTCGTGATAGTTGAATGACCAGCAAGTGAGAAGTATTCGATCTCAGAAGTACCAGCTGTACTTATTCCAAGCGGACAATTATAACACAGAAATAAAAACCAAGGGAGATGATAAATCGTTCCAAAAATTATCAGTAGATGATCACAACATTCTTAGTTTTGAAAATGAACCAAGATTTATTACACAAATGTACAGTAAATTCCAAATTTTCAATTTATTTCAAGCGGTTGCCACCACGTCAGGTCAAGTTAGAGGTCAAATAATTTGATTTGATATTAGATTTGTACGGTGGCCCACAAGTCACAACTGCAAACACAACAAAATATTCACTAAACACGACAATAAATTCTGTGAAACACAATAATAAGTTCGCTGAACACAACACACGATCTGCTGCGAACAACAAATTGTCAAAACACAACACAATATTTGCATTGTTTATTAAAACACGACAATAAATTCATTAAAACACAACACAATATTTGCAAAACACAACAAGAAATTACTAAAACACAATATTCAATGAATCCGCGGTAAGTACTTCATCTTCTGGACATATAATGGATCCTGATTAACTGATTTATCCTGATTCCATTATCGAAGGAACGCATGTTCAGTTTTTCCGCCGACTGTTTTCATGCTTCAGCCACAGAATAGGAAATGACCAGAAAGGCCACTCAGCAGTGCAACGTGACACCCTATTTTTATGCAGTTATCTGGCCAGAATAATGGCGGACCAGCCAGTTCAGCGTGTTTATTGGTCAGAAAATGCAATTGACTGGCTAGAATAATGGTAATGAACATGCGTAATGCGACATGCGCAGCGTCAAAAACTTCAAAGGTTCGGCCTCAAGTGGCCCTTCTAGTCATTTCCTATTCTATGCTTCAGCTATTAAATTGCTTCAGTTTTATATCAAAAAGAAGAAAAATCCAAGTAAATTTCATGTTTTGCCCTACATGTGGAAGTCGTTTCTAAGCGTCAACTAGATTTTGCTTCTCTTGCGGGCACAAGGCGTTGGAACAAAGCGAAGCTTCTTCCAAAACAGATACAAAAGGTCTTTATAGTTTTTGAGCAGTTTGCTGCAAAAAAGAGAGAGGAAAGATCGACACATTCGTCAAAGACCAAAGGAACGTCGAAAGACACGGAACCTCTTGCTTTAATACACATTGGTTGAACTCCTGCCAGTTAAATTGTCTAAAGGTAATGTGGGAAAAGAAAGTCCCACACGATCACAAAATAAAATTCACAAAAGAATAACAAATAAAACTTTATATTAAAATCACAAATCACAGCTCGAAGTCGATCTCTTCTTCGCACATGAGATCGACAACACAGCCCGCTCAAAATCTACCACATGATAATCAAATGTCAATCAAATTAAATGTTCTAATGCCCCGAAATAGTTCACCCGAATTAATAATTAAACAATTGCAATCTAATATCAACAACACAGTTTCCGACACACTCCCCCATGTGACCCGTAAGGAGTCACATGTATTTATGGAAACTACCAAACAACTGTACATAGCAGAGTTACCACTCAATGCTCATTTAGTAAAATGTCATTGTTCCTCAATTCAGCAGCAACATCTCTCTTCGGACGGAAAGGTGGTGCTTCAGGGTTAAGGACGGCAGGGTTTGCTTTTCGTCTGTCGCACGAAAGCTCTAGGGGGTAGAGGTGTTGTATAGGTCGTTCCAGGTAGGTCTTACCCGCACGCCACTTTACCGCTCGAATCACGCCGTCTTTTCCCGGAAATAGCTCTTCGACAATTCCAAGTGGCCACTTTGCCCGATTTTTCTCGTCGCAACGCACGATGACAACATCTCCAACACTGAGTTTCCCTGACTTCCCGTCTCGATTGCAGTGGTGTCTTTCTCTCAAGGCTTTGAGGTACTCCGAATTCCAACGTTTCCACAAGGCATCTTTACAGGATCGCAAGTACTGCGCTCTTTTACGTAGATCGCCTTTCTCTTCGCGCCATGTCTCCAACTCGGGAATTCTGTTCGATCTTTGGAATAGGAATGAGGCGGAAGTCAAGATAGGAAGCTGGAGATCGTCTTCTACGTAATCTAATGGTCGGTTGTTAAGTTCCACCTCAACATTGAGTACAATGTCGCACAGTTCTCCGTAAGTCAACGAACCCGCTCCGATCGTCTTGTAGAATGCACGTTTGAACAGACCAACCATGCGCTCGAATTGGCCTCCCCACCACGGAGCTCTGCTCAGATTAAACTGCCACGAAATGCCTTTATCTGCGAGGAAGTCATGCAATCGCTCGTCTTGCTTCACCTTCTTCAGCCAACTAGCTGCAGCGACAAACGTCTTGCCGTTACCCGAGAAAATCTTAGACGGCCGACCACGACGTGCAATGAATCGTTTCAAAGCTCCGAGAAATTCAACCGTCTCTAAGCTTAAGCTTAACAATAGCTCCAAATAAAGGGCACGAGATAGACTGCAGGGGAAGAGGATCAAATAGCACTTACCCTCCTGGTCTTTTCTCCGACGATATTAAACGGATGGCACCAGGAAATCTACGCCATCGACTTCGAAGGCAGTCGAACCTTGCGTTCTCTCTTTAGGGAGGAGACCAGGCGGAGGTGAAAGAAGGGCACGCGCTTGAAACCTCTTAAGGCCAGTTCACACAGGCGATTTTTGCTGCGATTTCTAGTGCGATTTTCCTTTTTTCATGGATGTGAACGAGTGGATTAGTTATGAATATTCTGAGTATATGTACCATCATCTGAACATTCTAACTCATCCACTCGTTCGCATCCATCAGAAGAAGAAATTTGTTGAAGTTGTTATTACCACTTGGTACAGGCCTCCTAATTCGCCTGTAGCAATGTTTAATTATTTTGAAATTCTTCTAGGTATGCTCGATTCCGAAAATATCGAGTATTACCTCATGGGCGACTTCAACTGTGATTTGAGCTCTACAGTCTTAGATCATGATTCGAAGTCACTCATGGATATTGCCGATTTATATAATCTTTCTCAGCTTATAAATGAACCTACTCGAATCACAGACTCCTCCTCAACATTGTTAGATCATATTTTCACAAATACTCCTGACAAGGTTGTTTGCTCTGGTGTTTCTCATGTGAGTATAAGCGATCATAGTCTTATTTACGCCTTTCGCAAACTTTCTGTGGGTACATCGACGGGGGTACATTCTTCAATAAACTACAGAAAGTTTAAAAACTTTGATTCTACTAAATTTCGTAATGATATTAGTCAACAGAGTTGGAACTATATCAATCAGTACGAAAACCCTAATGACATGTGGCATGCTTGGAAAGCCACATTCAATTCTGTCGCAGATAAGCACGCCCCAATTCGAACTAAGCGCGTTAAGGCTATTAAATCGCCTTGGATCACATCTCTTTTGAAAGATAAAATGCATAGGCGAGATGTCCTAAAAATTAAAGCAATTCGTTCCAACGATACTCAAGATTGGCTTTCTTTTAAGAAAATGCGTAATTTTGTTAATTCTGAAATCTTCTACGCAAAGCAAGCCTATTTCAAAAATTATTTCAATGATAATAAAGACAATCCTAATAAGACCTGGAAGATCATTAATGAACTTACTTCTAAGAATAGGAAAAGCCCTCACATTGGCGAGGTTGATTTGAATGGCGTATTAATTAATGACCCTAGCAAAATTGCTGATGCGTTTAACGATCACTTTTCAAACATCGGACCAGACCTTGCAGATAAAATTAATCTTAATTATAGCAATCGGTCTTATCTTGATTATTTACCTAACCAAAATAATGCTATTTTTCAACTGAGAGAAATAAGTATTCCAACCGTTTACGCATTACTGTCCACGTTAAACACTTCTAAAGCAACAGGTTTAGACAAAATATCTTCTAGGTTAATTAGAGAATGCTCTGACTTAATTGCAGAATCCTCTGTCTTATTTTTAATCGTTCTATCACTACAGGCATATTCCCAAACGAATGGAAATGTGCTAAAGTTATTCCTATATACAAACAAGGCAAACGCAATTGCGTTGATAACTATCGTCCCATTTCTATTGTTCCTATTGTGGCTAAGGTTTTGAAAGGGTAATTTATGATCAGCTATATACATTTATAGCTGAAAATGAATTATTAACTAATTATCAATCAGGATTTCGAGGCCTACATTCTACTGTCACCTCTCTTCTTGAGGCTACCAACGAATGGGCTTATAATATTGACAGTGGTAATGTAAATGCTGTAATGTTTCTTGATCTTAAAAAGCGTTCGACACTGTAGATCATGAAATATTGCTGAACAAACTTAATGCATATGGAATCAAGGGAACTGCGGGTAACTGGTTAAGATCGTATCTAAATGAACGTAATCAAAAGTGTTTTGTTAACGGTCATTTCTCCTCGAATCGATTACTACAATGTGGGGTTCCTCAGGAACTATATTAGGCCCGCTTTTATTTTTAATCTATATTAATGATCTTCCTAATTGTCTAATACACTCTCAGGCACGAATGTTTGCTGATGACACTAATTTGACATATGCAAGTAATAACATACATGAAATTAATCATAATCTTAACGAGGATCTTGCTAGTGTCAGTGAATGGTTATCAGCAAACAAACTTACTTTAAACCAGACTAAAACTGAATTTATGCTAATTGGCTCTCGCCAAAGAATAAATACTTTTCAATCTACTCCTTTATTAGTAATAAATAACGTTCCAGTTAAACAAGTCTCTCATACAAAATCACTCGGCGTACACATTGATGAGAACTTATCCTGGAATGTTCATATTGAGAAACTGAGTAAAAAGTTGCTTCCGGTATTGGTGCACTAAAACGCATTAGACCTTATGTTCCTTTTACCACAATGCAACTTATTTACAAGTGCTTAGTTCAACCATATTTCGACTACTGCTCTGCTGTCTGGGACAGTTGCAGTAGTTATCTAGTTAACAAATTGCAAAAATTACAAAATCGTGCTGCCAGGGTATTAACATCTTCTAGTTATGATACAAATGCCGATTATCTTTTCGAAAGTCTTGGATGGAAAAATCTTGTATCTCAGCGTAGGCTTTCCAAGGCTATCATGGTGTATAAATCCTTGAATGGTCTTGCTCCAGATTATCTTTCTAATATGTTTGTTGATCGCAATAGTATCACAAATTATGCATTGAGAGACACCAGTAACAAACTAGCTTTGCCACTACCGCGTACTAATTACTTGAAAAATAGCTTTAGTTATAGCGGTGCATTACTGTGGAATTCTCTTCCTACTGAGTTAAGACAGGCTAGTACTTTACATAAATTTAAGTCTGACTGTAGCAACTTTATTCAATAATTTTTAAATATTTTATCTAATTTTAATCAATTTAATGCACGGCACTCATGAAAAACAGGTAGTTTTGTAAATATGTATAGTATAATTTATCATATAGCTAATTTCCTTTGTTACTTTATCATAAGTGTGTAAAATCCTGATGAGTCCACCGTGACTAAATAAAAGTTCACTAAAATCGCACCTAAAATCGCAGCAAAAATCGCCCGTGTGAACTGGCCTTTAGATCCACTGCACGACTTAATCACGTAGGCGAGGAATCCAATATTCCTCCCAAATTTTCGTGACTGTCAACCCCATTCCTCCATGCAAGGTCGTTCGATGAGCTTGTTCAACAAGCTTCGTCACAAATTCGCATTTGTCTGGAAGGTACACCGGGTAGCTCCCTTGAATGCGTCCACGACACTCCAAAATTTCCTCGTCATTCTCTTGCAAGTTAAGTTGCAACTGTTCGTCAAGGTATCCACCGGAGGTTCTGGCACGTTATTGGACTCTTCGAATCCACCATTTCCTTTGCTCTTCCAATTCGGTAGTTAGAATTGGTCCGACCCGTTTATCTCCTCTACACGAACGTAGGAATCTGGATATCCACACACACATATGGAGCGATTTCTTGAGATCGTACTTCGCCAGCAGATTGTCGAATGCATCAGGTTCGGCAACAGAAGCAACCGCTACCACCTCTTTGATAACTTTAGCTTCTGCAGAGGACTCGATACTTTCTTTCGACACAAGATTGGGTGGCCAGAGTTCACGATAGGGCAGCCATGTCGGCCCGTTCCACCACAATTCACAATCTTCAACCGACCCACCACGACTTCCGATATCTGCTGGATTGTCAGCCGTTGGCACGTGTCGCCAGGCATCGATGTTAAGCTCTTGGATCTTTCGAACACGGTTGGCGACGAATTGACGATACTCCCCGCCGCCACAAATCCAGTGCAACGCCACGGTACTGTCAAGCCAACAGTAGGTCGCAGTGACAGGAAATCCTTCAATAGCTCTCCGAACGTTGTCTACAGCATTCGAAGCCATATGACCAGCTACTAACTCCAGACGCGGGATGGTAAGTCCTTGCTTGGCCAGTCGGGATTTAGCAGCCACCAAACCTTGTGTGACACCGGATGCTTGACTCACTAGGGCGTATACGGCAGTCGCTACACCACGTCCACTCTCATCTCCGAATGCATGAAGCTCCACAGCATCCACAGGCTCTCGGTAAGTAGTTGTCTGGTGGCAACACGCGCTGGGAAGGTAGATTCCCACTTCTCCCACAGTTTAGCGAGTTTCTCAGATAAGGCAGAGTCCCAAGGTGTTTTGCTTTCGCAAGCTTCGCGGAAGATCAGTTTGCCTTGAAGAGTCATCGGCGATACCAGTCCAAGAGGATCGTAGACACGGGCTAATTTCCCCAGGACCTCTCGTTTCGTTGGGTTAGCTTTCTCGGCAGGAAATACCACACTCACTGTATCTTTATCTTTGTTCCAAGCCAACCCAAAAAGTTTGCATTCTTCAGCAGTGGAACCCAGTTGCTGCTTGGCATACGTTGTCTCTTCGATAATCTCTGGTTTCTGGCTGTGATCTTTCAACTCCGGCTCGTTAGAATGCCATTTATGAAGCTCGAAATTAGCATCCGCGAATACTTTCGTTGCATCGCTTTTCAGATCTTGGGCCTTCGAGACATTGTGAGCACCCGAAATCAGGTCATCTACATACAGGCTTCGAGAAATCTCTGCTACGCTCTCTGGAAGTTTCTCGCTCCATCCTGCCAAATGCTGCTCGATTACGCCTCCAAGCAGAAATGGAGAAGGTCCCAGACCAAACAAGGCTCGCGTGAAACGTAAAGTCTCAACTTCATTAGAATCGACCGAGCGCAACCAATGGAATCGTAAAGCGTCACGATGTTCCTCTTTGATTCGCACCTTAGGAACGCCTTTCGTAAGTCACCAGCCAAAGCAATTGGGTGAAATGGTCCTCGTACCAGTACATCCCAAAGCTTGTTTTGGAGCGGCGGACCAACATCAAGGCAGTCGTTGAGGGACGGACCATTTCCTTCACGAGCAGAACAATCGTAAACCACACGCGTTTTTGTACTCTCTGCGCCTTCTCTTACCACAGCACGATGTGGCATGTAAAACTCTCGACCAACCGCTTCGCTCGGAGCTCGTTCGACGATTCCCTCCTCAATTTGCTGCCGAATAATCGCGTCATACTCCTCGAGTTTTCCCGTTTTTCGAAGCTTTCGAACTTGGTTGTGCATGTGACGAAGACTGCCGTTATAATAGTTAGAAAGTGGTGGATGGTCGCCTTTCCACGGTAGAGATGTCTCATACCAACCTTCTTGAGGATCTGCTCACGAAACTCTTGGTAAACCACGATTCCATTGGTCGCGCTCGGTCGATTCTAATGAAGTTGAGACTTTACGTTTCACGCGAGCCTTGTTTGGTCTGGGACCTTCTCCATTTCTGCTTGGAGGCGTAATCGAGCAGCATTTGGCAGGATGGAGCGAGAAACTTCCAGAGAGCGTAGCAGAGATTTCTCGAAGCCTGTATGTAGATGACCTGATTTCGGGTGCTCACAATGTCTCGAAATAGTTCACCCTAATTAATAATTAAACAATTGCAATGTAATATCAACAACACAGTTTCCGACAGTAAAACTAAAAGGCTATAAGTTTATCTCACATTCTGAGTATTTGAAAAATCATACTGATCGCGATCGTACGTCGTCACTTCCATTGCCTTCTCGATGGAGATTGGGTTCTTCTGGGCACAAATATAATGTTATTCGGTTATATGGCTTCCCTATAAAGTCTTCTTTATAATTTCTTACAGTGAATTCTTGCTCTGCCTGACCCGTCTGGCGTCTGGGTAGACTAGTTTCCAACTCAATTCAGTGTCAAATGACTTGTCATAAGCCTCCCGCTTCGTCAACGCCATAGAAAAAATTCCGCATATCGGGCGTTCTTTTCCACGAACTGGCAGAAGTTCATTAAACCAATGTTTATTGTATCTGGTAGCAGATATATTGCCATCGCCTTGTTAGCTGTAACCGTAACCAGAGTAGCCATTCAGCGACGAGCTTATATAAGCCAATCAGCGATTAGCTTTCAAACCTCCAATTGACCCTGAATTTATTGTCAGCTTCGCAAGTATCTTGATTTTTACTTGAAAAGTTGTCCTGTTTTTCTCGCCGTTTTACTTGAGAAATTATCCTGCTTTGTTGTCATCTAACATGGACACTTATCCTCATTTGGTAAGTAGTTAAACATGAATTCTGAAAGTTTAATTGTGCGAATTACAGCAGATTTTGTGATGGCTTAGTTGGAGCCATATTGGCATATTTTGCGCCATATTCCATGGCTCTTCGGAGCAATCGGAGATCCAATCCGTGTTATATATCCCCCCTCTCCCCTTATAATACTATATATTGTCTTATGTATTGTTGCATGTTTGTACAAAAGAACTGTTTTGCCTTAAGTTCTAACATAAAGGTTTTAGTTTATAGACGAATACAACAATCATGTCTTGAATAAAAGCATATAATTGGCTGGATAATTTTGTCAGGATAGCAACACCTCAGAGCAACACCTCACTTGCAGAACAATCTCATACTAAACTCACTGGTATACATGTATATTTTAATACAAGAGTAAAGAGAATAAGTTAACATCAACAGCTGCAACCAAATGTCGTATGATGGGATCTTATTAATGGCACACAATCAGGGCTTTCAGAATGCTTTGAAGTAGGCGCCTAGCCCAAAAAAGTAGCCGGCTGTGACTAATAGTGATCCAGAGTAAAAAAATGTAAAACATCTAGACGGGTCTGGGACTCTGGGTGCATGCTCTTGCATGGAAGTTTTAAAAAAACGTGTGGAGATATAAACTCTGCAGCAAATTTTATATGATCACTTTTTCGACAGCAAACAGACGAAATTTACTTTAAATTTTAATTACTCTTCCAAATTTAAGGGTGAATTACAGACCGTGTTCGGCTAAATTCTGTGTGGAACGTCGATTTGCTTTTGTTTTTGCTCTGACCAGATGAAAAGTAGCCGGCCGTAAAACTTAAAGTAGCTGGTGGCCGCCAGCTTATTTGGAAAGCCCTGTACACAATGTACAGAACTGAACTTATTATTCTGTCTATTGTATTGAATTTTACCCACAACACAATATTATTATGTGGATCTGGTAAGCTATGTTATATACCATACTTTATATACATAGCTACTATTCAAGAACTATATACAAGGATTGTATGGGGCCGGTTGTTCAAAAGCCAGTTAACGCTAACCCGGGGTTAAATTTTAATCTGCTGTTCTGGTTTGTATACTTCTACATTTTGTTTATGTCAAAACTATATGAACAAAAACGTCTATCGCCCAGTACAAGGTTTATAGAAAAAAGTATTAATATAACCGATGTCGGGAAACTTGTATGAAAGTTACCACTAACCCAGGGTTAAGTTAACCGGCTTTTGGACAACCGGCCCCTGATTTTCAACCTTGTCAACTTTTGCTACTGATGAATGGCCTCTAATATATGACTTATTTGCTAATACATTCACTTGGAAAATTATAAACAGTTCATTTGTGTTCATTCAACCCTGACTAAAAAAACAGCAGAAAATAAAAAAACAACAGAAATATTAAAACAACAGAAATGTTGAAGTCATGTATCAATATGTTTAAAAAGGCTTTGTGTGACTGTGTATTGGCAACATCAGGCACCCTGGCAACATCGATGCATCTATAACATTTTTCACATACCTGATTATAGTATATTATGGACTATCGACATCATAAAATTGAATAAAATGTTTGTCATGTTATGGAAATAGGTTCTGCAGGTGGAATTTATATCAGCCATTTTATTTTGTGATATATACTAATTTAAAAGTCTCTGGAATAAATCTAACCTCATTTAACAATTAATATGAAAACCTTGTTCTATTGTTATATATATGTGATATTTATAAAAATATATTCTTTTAAATGTCAATCTCTAAGTTACTGGTTGAATGAAGTGTGCGTTTTTTGTATGAAATATGTATAACTTATACAATGTAAGGCCAAAGTAGAATAAAATTGTAGAATATTACTCTTTCAGGGGCAACAGTGGCATCACCGTGAGCAGATACATGTACGCTTAGCGTACCTATTTTTAAAGCAAGAGGTTCCGTGTCTTTCGACGTTCCTTTGATCTTTGACGAATTTCTGAAATGTGTCGATCTAGTTTCCTCCCCCATGCAAATATTGTGTTGTGTTTTAATGAATTTATTGTCGTGTTTTAATAAATTTGTTGTTGTGTTTTAATCGAAAATATTGTGTTGTGTTTCGATCAATTTGTTGTTGTGACAAGCAGATCGTGTGTTGTGTTCAGCGAACTTGTTATTGTGTTTCACAGAATTTATTGTCGTGTTTAGTGAATATTGTGTTAATTGTGACTTGTGTTTGCAGCTAGTTTGTGGGCACCGTAGATTTGAGATCGTTGAATAGTTAAAGTAAAATATTAACTACTTACTAACTGAGCGTGAGGTCTGTACGGTAAAATATCAAGCTGAGGTCTTGCTGTATTGACCGAGCGATAGCGAGGTCAATACAGCAAGACCGAGGCTTGATATTTTACCGTACAGACCGAACAGTCGAAGTTAGTAAGTTGTTTATTATATGGCATTTCAGACAACAAAAAACAATTCATTTTGCCAAAAATTGGTCACGCGAGGGCAAAGTCCGAAACTCAAAGCCTGTCATTTTCAAATGTCAAAATAATTTCAATGATACGAATTTGTCTTAGTTTTTTACAAATTTATCTAATCTTAGCTTAGTAAAACTACTCTACAGTACCATTTATAGAATAAAATATAAAATTAATAGAAAATATATTGATATTGAGCTATCGGATCAAGGACAAAAACAACTTTGCATGTTCGAAAAAACAAAAATATTCTTGACTGTTTTAGTTAAAAAACATTTTACCTTAATATTTCGACTTGAGCCAACAAAACTTGATTTTATCCCTTGTAGTTATCCCTTTTCCGTATTTTCCGTTTATTTTTCAATGTTTTAAATTATTTTTAAGGATTTTTTAATGCTTTTATTGGTTTGAAATGTGTTCAAGTCGTCGCAGGGCAATAAGAATACCGTATTGCCCGTGGGCAATACGGGAAAATCCTGCCTCGTCAGCGACCAATCAGATTGCGAGATTCACCAAAACAAGCACTTGCCATATAATAAAATATCATTATTCAATTTTTAGCGCCAAGACTATGACTCGAAATCACTCTCCTCCGCAGAGGCTGTGAGCTATTAAAGAGGGTGGTAAAGGGTATTTTCGTGAGCCGTGAATTGCCAATATTTGTTCCCGTGAAATGTGAAATGACGGATTTTTGTGTCGTGAAACGTGATTTATATCCCTAGCCATGAGCCGTGATTGACGATAATTTTTGTCCGCGAAACAAGAATATATTTGTGGCCTGTAGAACAAAGACTGAACGAGCAGTGAGAACGTCAAGAAGAGCAATGTTATGGATGCAACAATTTTACTACGTGTATTTCTTGATTTTGTATTAGATATATGGGTTGTTTTCATAAAAAATTGTCGAAATTGGTTTCGAAAACGTAAACATTGGGCAAAAGGTTAAGAACGACACTAAATACTCACTTTATAAAATAAAATTTACACATTTGAAAACGTGGTTTTTAGTTTTCGTAAAATGGCTAATTTTTTACATGTGAAACGTGAAATGGCTGTTTTACCTCACGTGAAACGTGATCAGTACCCCCCCTTTACCACCCTCATTAAAAATAATTAGTCGTTTTTAATAGTGAGGTCTCGAGCAATTTCATTAGTCTTACACGAAGTTTTGATCTTTCCCCTCGCGCTCAAATTTTACGGAAAACGTCGTGTAAGACTAATGAAAATGCTCGAGACCTCACTATTAAAAACGACTAATTATTTTTAATAGCTCACAGCCTCTGCGGAGGAGAGTGGTTCCATACTAAAAAATAATAGGATTCTTCTTTACTTATATTTGAATTTTTAGCCTTTCTATTTCGCGCAAGTGTATATATTTGGTATTTCGATTTTCGACGATCACGCTACAGAAGTTGTACGAAATATGCAAATTTGCTTACGTGGCAGACTGGCAGTGTCATATTACTGGGCAAAAAATTGGTGTACTGTGCAGCACAAACTGCGCACGACCACAATGCGTTAGAATGTTTTGCACACACTGCGCACGCACGACTGCACAAACTGCGCACGACCGCAATGCGTTAGAATGTTTTGAGACTAAAAATCCCCTATATGCACAAACTAGGGTACCTGCAAGGTAGGGAATGCTGCTGGAGCTTCTATTATTCTATAGCTTCTTGAAATATGACGTTTATGCAATACAAATTATATTCAGTAGATTGCAAATTATGGCATCAACTATATTGGCATTCACCCAGTGTGTATGCCAGAAAATATTTATGCATACTCTAGCATAGTTTGCCACGATGAAACATCATCAAACAGCAGTGACAAACTTGCTTACAAGCTAAATGTACCAGGTTTGTCATAAAACATAAAAACTTCAATTGAACTTTTTGTACCATTTATTTCAAAATACCAATATTTTCCATGGATTGTTCTGCCACATGAAATCCATGTTTACTGCGATGACTAATATGATCCGGTTTAGTGCGAGGTGAGTTAATGCATGGGCCAAATTTTTCCTCGACCCAGGGTAGCCCGCGCGGTCAGATCGCAATTTTAGCGACATATTTGGCGTCTTGAAATGTGTTGCTAACATGCCACGCAGGAGCGATGATTATTTGTATACAAAGCAAATTGAGCAAAAATACATCATTTTTCTATATTTTGTCTCAAATTATTATCTCATTAAAGATTTTTCTGATATATCCAACTCGGACTGGATAAAATTGTCTATTTTGTATGCGGCAGATAGTTGATTAAATACTCCTTCGATCAAAGGAGAAATTATTAGAATGCGTTTGGAGTCTAACGTCTATTTATTTAAAGTTGCATGTATGTATACGCTGACCTTCATGCTTGACCACATTGCTAATATTTTCTTCCAAATACAAAAAATATATGGCCATGGAGATTGAACTGTAGTTTTACATATAAATATGCATGGTGGTGGAAATAAATAAAAAAACTTAGCGGTATGTCCGAGCAAGTTACAAATTCAGAAGATATTATGTCGGTGCTCCATAACTTAGAAATTGACCCAGTTAATTTAACACCACTGGATCTCAGCCCGCATCAACTTGCTAACTTAATCAATGAAGCATTTCTGGAACCAATGCAGCACTTTAATCCCTTACCACCAACCTATTCCCAGCAAAAAGAGGGTAGAATTATGTTAGAGCCCTTCTGCGTTTCAGAATACCAAGTTCCACAGGACCAGATGGTATTCCAGGTTGGGTCCTCAAAGAAAATGCTGACATCCTAGCTCGACCTATTTCAGTTATCCTAAACCAGTCATACAGTGAATCCCATTTACCTCAATCTTGGAAGTGTGCAAATATTGTTCCAATTCCAAAAGAAAAACCAGTACGTAACGTAAATAAACATTTGCGTCCAATCTCTTTGACCCCGATAATATCAAAAATCGCTGAGGGTTATGTGGTGCAAAATTTTATCAAACCAGCTGTGTTAAAGAAAATAGATCGAAACCAGTATGGAACAATCCCAAATTCAAGTACTACCCAAGCGCTCATAAGTATGCTCCATGAATGGAATGGATCCACTGATGGTAACGGTGGGACAACTAGAGTAATGTTTTTTGATTTCAGAAAAGCATTCGACCTGATCGACCATCTCCTATTAGTTCAGAAATTAAAAACGTATGATCTACCCTCATGGACAATTGACTGGATAACCGATTTTTTAACCTGCAGAAAACAACGAGTAAAACTAAGCCAAGATTGCTATTCGGAATGGAAAATGGTTACAGCGGGAGTTCCTCAAGGTACATTGTTAGGCCCATGGCTATTTATCATAATGATAAACGATATCAATATTGCAACATCTAATAATTGGAAGTTTGTTGACGATACAACTATGTCAGAATCAGTTAACAAAGGAGAAGCAAGCTATATTCAAAGGAACGTGGACGAATTTATTGTTCAAGCTCATGCAAACAGATTTCAACTAAACCAAACAAAATGTAAAGAATTGCGTATTGGATTCAGCCAAAACCCACCACAATTCGATTCCATCTTAATTTATAATGATCCGGTCGAAGTAGTCGTCCACGCAAAGATTCTAGGTCTCTATATCTCTGATAACCTAAAGTGGAACAAACACATTGATGAAATAATCAAGAAAGCTCGAAAGAGGTTGTATTTCTTGAGCCAGTTAAAGAGATCAAACATAGCCACTAAGGAATTACTTCAATTTTACACCACCTGTATTCGACCTGTTATGGAGTATGCATGTCCAGCCTTTCATAACAGTCTGACTCAATATCTATCAGATGAGCTGGAAACGATGCAAAAGAGAGCAATGAAAATTATATTCCCATGGCTTACGTATGAAGAAGCGCTAAATAGCACGAACCTTCAAAGATTAAAAACGAGAAGAGAGGAACTTACACGTAAACTGTTCAAAGAGATTGCTTCCTGCGAAAGTCATAGACTACATAGTTTATTACCCTCTCGTAATTTTAACAATTTTAACTTAAGATGTACTCACGAGTTCAATGTGAAATTCCGAACTCAACGATTCAAAAATAGTTTTATTGCTCATAATTCATTCATAGCGTAATATATACTCAACTATAGCATATTTTTATATATCTATAAATAATCCATGTAAATATTTTTAAAAATTTTTTGTATTCTATAACACAATTCAGCCTTTTGGCTGCAATGTTATCTAATTAAACCATCTACTACTACTACTATGTCTGCGTCGCGTATTATCAGTATTAGGTTTCATTAAGTTCAATGACTTGCGGCTTCGCATTCTGGCTTCTTTAGATTACTCATGCTGCTTTCCAATAACCCCCAATATCAGAGAGACCTTCCTCTTCAATATCTGAAATGAATAAGTCATGAAACTACCAACTATATAAACATAAAATACAACAAGAAATCATCGCACTTGTATCATTGCGCAAATGAATATATATAACCAACAATGCGGACCCCGCTGGTCGTAAATAATATACAGCGTGGCGAAAGAAATGGCGTTTAGCTTTCTTGTTCATATGTCTACAAATACATGAATTTCAGCCGTTTCCCCGGAAAGGTTGCAATACTTAAGCAAGTATAATCTTAGGCTAGATAGATTAAGCACATCAAAAACCTTATAGTTCCAACTTGCATTAACATGTATAATGTAGTATTATTCATGTAAATACGCGCAGTTACCGAATAATTTCAAATAGAACACAAAATATTTACCGCAATAAACTACATAGACAACCAGGCAAGTTGAATTCGTATAGTTCAACACCATATCTTTCACATTAAACCAATTCAGCAGTCGGGGAAATCGATTCTATGTTCCGGAGAAACGGATTTCATTTTGACCAGTGTTTATTGACATTTCAGGCTATATATTTCCGAAGGCAGACGAGGAAAAATAAAATAAAAATGATAAAAAAATTCTCCAGGTCATCGAAAATCACCCACAACTTGGCATACTCATATTTTGGCCTTGGCTGAAATGTGACCCACGCATTAAGCTACCTGAGTCGATCCGCGCGCAGAACGCGCTGTTTGTTCTGACAATAATATGTATGGGTAAATTTCAAGATTTTTCTCGGCATCTCGTTCGATTGGATTAATAGTAGAAGGTGTTAGTATAGTGGAATACTCGAACGGAAATTTATATACATTTTTTAGACCTACCAGGAGCAGTTGCGAAAAATGCAACTTTAGGCCCTCTGGCAGGAATTGAATCTGTCACATCATTGAACATCAACCGTCTAAAAAATGCATATAAATTTCCGTTCGAGTATTCCATCTACTAACACCTTCTACTATTAATCCAATCGAACGAGATTCCGAGAAAAATCTTGAAATTTACCCATACACCATATACTGGCATCACTCCCATCATGTATACCGAACTTGCGGTTGATGCTCAGCAGTTGGACTCTGTAGCTCAGTTGGTTAGAGCGCTGCACCGGAATCGCAGCGCCTAAATTGCATTTTTCGCAACTGCTCCAGGCTATAGGTCTAAAAATGTATATAAATTTCCGTTCGAGTATTCCATCTACTTGCCTTTTTTATTGCATTTAAACTGCCGGACTTTCCTTGCTGATAAACCTTAAACTGATCCAAAATCGATGAACGCAAAAACACATTCTTGCTTCGCTGCCAGGGGAGAGTGAATTTATCTATCAACCAATCATAGGACTTCATCAATGGAGTTAGCGTTCCAGTCTACTGATAGTTCAATGGTCTGCTCTGGTCGAGGCCTTCACTCAAAACGTCAAAGCACGCGCATTCCTATATTTTTCTGATGATTTCAGAGAAATTTCCTCATGCAGCAATATGCTACGTGACTAGAATTGGCATAAGGTACATGACGAGACAAATCATTTATCATCACCAATGTCAATGATTGAAAAATCTGATCAAACATATGATATGAGTTAAAAGCATATTAGGTGTCTAAATGAGGAATAGATAGTATGTTTTCATTCCTGTTCAGCAGAAAAGTTTAGTTGCAGCAACAAGTGTACTTTAGAACAACAATGGAGAAAATGACAACGTCTATGACTCGTATGGACCTGAACAAATTAAAAGAAGAGCACAATTTGCGTGAGCCCGATCGTGGTGATCTTGAGAACACTAGCATTGAGTGGAGGTCTGGAAAGCCTAATTATGCTAAGGCTAATCTTGCGTTTCTCAAGGGGAAAACCCAAGATCACAAAGCTGGTACAGTATGTGTTTTAATAATGGGTTCACATATAGGAAAAATAATCCCAAAGTGAATTGAAATATTTGTTAGTCTTGGAAGACAATAAAATTGCGTAGCATAAATATTTAGCACTCGGCATATCAAACTTAAACTTTGACCCTATTTCATTTTCCGGTAGAATGTATTCCCAGTTCCCAGTTAGTCTTAGATCCCAATTTCGAAACTGCAGTGAAAATAATCCCGAACTGCATTGAAACCTTGTTAGTCTTGCAAGACATGACTTTTTGAGTTTTGTTATATTTCGTTAAATATCGAGCTTGTGACAGCAACTCGGAACACTGAGTACTATATCAAAGCAAATTGACTCGTGAAATATTTTCGCAGTTAAGTTGGATATCCATTTCATTTACTTGTAGGCTCACTTATCATACCAGTGTTCTTATTGTTAGTTTTGTTACCCTATTAATTAATTTGGGTTAAAAACTAGTTTGCAGTACAGAAAATCTTAGCATCGGGATGTACAAATTTCATTTTTAAATAGAGGTGCATTTGTTTTGCCTTTTTGAGTTTTGCCATACTTAATAATAAAAATGAGCCTATAGATTATCAATTTTCTGTTTGCATCAAAAGGACGAACAGTTACAGACAAAAACATTGTCTATCCTCACGCTGATTGGCTGAGCTAATTGAAATTTTCAAATGCTCGTAATGAAGTTTTTCGTGGGAATAGACCTAAAATCCTAAAATCCAGACCCTCTTACACAGCAGAAGCAGAAAAGATCTCGGAACACTTTTTGACAGGTATACAAGCGATTATATCGTCTTCATTTTTTATATTCATGCATGTATGTGCATGAGGGAGGTCGGAAGGAGGGCATGAGAAGAGACAGAGAACTTGAAAATTTTCATCGCGCAGCTTTTCTGAACCGTTCCAGTAAAGTTTTAACTGGTGAATTGACCATTGCTAAGACTAGTATAAGAGCTAGACATAATCAATGGTATACTTTAATTATAATCTACCATCAATTTTGGTGTGGCTGTATCCATGGTACAAATAAATATTACTGTACATGGTCATCGACAACCGGATCCTGATTGTAATTGACTTCCGTCGGGTAGGCGAAACCATGACATGAGTAGTTGCCAAAAATGCAACTTTGGCCCTCTGGCAGGAATTGAACCTCCGGCCCTGCGATTCCGGTGCAGCGCTCTAACCAACTGAGCTACAGAGTCCAGTTGCTGAGCATTAACCGCAAGTTCGGTATATATGATGGGAGTGATGCCAGTATTAAACATGTTTTGCAAGTTTGTAACTATAGACAAATGAAGTCACATAGTTATTTCTCTTTGTTTGAGGTAAACAGAAGTTTAAATGTTTGCATGCATGGAGACGAATGGTTCAATGCAGACATACAATACAATATATTTTGAGCCGAGCTTTTGTTTTGTTGAGATCGAAAACGGGATTTGCTAACAGCCCTGGTCTGTTGATTAGATGTGTTACCTCATACGTAGTACATAGTCCCCCCCACCGCTCAACATTACATTCATACTTCCTCTGCCGCTGTTTGACATATCGAACTTTCGGCCAAAAATAAAATAAAATATGGCCTTCGAACGCTTAGTACCCTGTATTTCAAAACATAGACCTTTAATTTTATTCACATGACCTTGTTCAAAGAAATGGCGGACACCTATTTGTGCATATGTACCGTGCGATATTGCAGACTCTGCTGACGTGTGCAGCCAATGACAATATCGATGTCCTTCATACAGAACTCGAAATGGAGAAATTCTCCTGAGATGTCCATATCTTATGGCAGGTAAAATAGATTATTACCTGCAATTCTGATGTTAAAATGCCGGAATACAGGCCCTATACTTCAGTACTTTCGTAATTGCCCTACAAAACTATAGGACACATGCCCCCCCCCCAACGTTTCCTCTAAGTGCCATTTTTCAGATAAAATAATGGGAAAAGTGCCTACGCCCCTTTCTGGCATATCAAACTTTGCCAAAAAATATTACCTTTGAAATTGAATGAAGGTTTAGTACCCTGAATCTGTCAACATTGACCTTCAATATCGTTCACCCCATGGCCTTAATTTTGTGCTAGTGTACCGTTTATACAATACTGGCAGAACAGCCAATGACAATGTCCTTTAAATCTTTACTAGGTTCATTAGAAGAAGTTGTTGAAAATCTTGTTAAGACTTGGGAAATGGAAGCATCACATAAGAAGAACATCTCGCAGTGGACGACAATAGATCATGGAAATTACTGTATGCAAACCAATGGAGGAGAAGTGCTTGATGGCGTGAAAGTGTTTGAAATTGGCAATTATAATGCACTGCTAAAAGGATGTCCTGCTTACGAAAAATGTGAGTCACCCAAAATATATGTTCATGCACGAAACATAAAGATATAACCACTCATGTAGCTAATCACATTTCGGGCCCTACGATCAGATGGAATGAATTTGTTACATCTATATTTTCCTATTCAGATGGCTTAGATGATCATTTTGAGAAGTCACATGACTTGTTCCGGGATGCGTTAGTCAACGGTTTTCCATGGGAAGTGCTTAAGGTTTTCAGTGGTCCACCAAATGTTGTGTTCACGTGGAGGCACTGGGGAGAGTTCACAGGACAATATCGTGGTCGTCAAGGCAATGGGGAACTTGTTGAACTATACGGTATGCTTCGTGTAACCGTGAGCAATGATCTGAAAATTCAAAAAATTGAGGCATATTTTGATGGGACATCATTTCTTGAGGCAATGGAGGGTAAAGTTGATTCCAATGATTTACGTCATGGTCGTGCGTTGCTAGGGGATACCACCACACCCGCAATCGAGAAGGACTAATCTGCATGCATGTTGCCCGTTTCCTAAATAAAGTGAGCCTGCCCGTATGCAGGCTAGTTTAAGTTTGTAATTAATACGTTTTGAATTGAATTAAATTAATTACTGAAAACTTGGGAATGTGTTTCACCTAACCGTGGTTTCACCTTTGAGGAGATATTTTTGAAAAATATGAATGTGCTGTCGAACCTACTGAGGTTGTAGCCGGATAGACAAGTGAATATTTGATTAATCAGTCCATAGATCAGTCAGAATAGGACTAGGACCTGCATCTATACATAATTAGTAGAATCATACTAGTATACTATTGCAAATGCTGTAATTTGATTGGCTACGCTACTCGCTATCTAATTGTCGATAGATAGCGAGTAGCGAAACAGCCATCTCCTCGGCGCGATTTGTAACGAATTTATTTCAATAAATTAAGAAAAACGTTTTGAAATACTGTTTTCTTGCTGGTTTCTACTAAAACAATTAGATTATTCGCTCTCGATTTCTATGGGATGATAGTTCATTCGGGCTTCGCCCTCATCAACTATCACCTCATAGAAATCTTGAGCACATAATCTAATTGTTAAATAGATACTGATGATTGAAATAGGTGTGTTCAGCTCTAGAAACATTTCGAAGAGTAAACTTGGTCCAGCCTGAACCACTTAAGGTGGCTCCCTGCAATATTTTGAAATGTGGAAAATTTACGATTTGGATCAAACTTTTTGAATAATTTTTACTTGTTACAAAACAAAAATTGTATGACTTATATCGAGCAACATTCTAAGAGCTGAAAATCGTTCAAAAAAATGACGTCATTATCGTTGCTATGGTAACAATGACGTTTCAATATGACCGCCATTTTGGCTTTTAACGCACTTTAAACTAAAAAACACCTGGTTACCCCATTTTTTATTTCACGAAACGTTTTCCTGTAGAAAAATAGATTATCGGAACGAGTTTAAAAAATTCTGTAGAGCCAAAAAATATTTATAACGAAAAATCATGTTTATTCATTTTTTAAAAATTTGGCTCTGCAGAATTTTTTTAACCTTGTTCAGATAATCTATTGTGCTAGACGAAATGCTTTATGAAATAGAAAATGAAACCAGACGGGTAAAGTGCTCTCTTCTCCGCAGAGGCTTTTTAAAATGTTAATATGAAGAAAAACACTGCTGACCCGTTGAGGAACACATGATAGTTAGAAACACATAAAACACATAATAGTTAGAAACACATAATAGTTTATAATGTCGCAAACCTCTGCGGAGGAGAGAGGGTAAAGTGCGTTAAAAATATCTATGGTTAAAAGCTAACATGTCGGCCATATTGAAACGTCATTGTTACCATAGCAACGGTAATGACGTCATTTTTGTGAACAATTTCCGACTCTTACAATGTTGCTTACTGTCGATGCAATGGAAGTGTTGATAAAATATTGCATCTATTCTTTTCCTCAAGTTAATCAATACATTTGCTCAAAAATTGCTCAACTTCCTGTGTGTGTGAATCGACCAATGGCGTCTCATCTCAGTGATTGATTGACCAATTGGGAACAAGTATGCTAGTAAACAGGAAGTTGAGCAATTTTTGAGCAAATGTATTGATCAACTTGAGGAAAAGAATTGATGCAATATTTTATCAACACTTCCATTGCATCGACAGTAATATATGTGGGACAATTTTTGTTTTCTAACAAGTAACAGTTCTTCAAAAAAATTCAATCTAAATCATAAATTTACCATATTTCAAAAATTGTAGGGAGCCACCTTAAATAACATGTTCTGTTTGTCAATTCAAGAAATTTTTGCTTAGGTCTGTGCCAATTAAAGAGTCTCCCATACAAATATGGAAGAATTTGAAGTATTGCCTTTGTGCCAGAATAAAGATGGCGATTGCTTGTAAGTGAAAATATGCTCACGTAGTTTTTCGAATACTTGATTAAAATGTCAGGAAACCAAGAAAAATTGATTTGTCAAGTATGTAAATTTAGTGTTTTGGCTTGCATTTTTTATACTCTACATCTGAAAAATTGACATTTCAAAATCCTATGCTCTACTGAACATTAATGTCTAAATGGTTAATCTTTCCGGCCAGATTATCTTACTCAAGTTTTCCCTAATTATTTTTATAATACCGGTATATGAAGTTATAGTACTTTCCTACGACAACGAAAATTTAAGACTCACTCTAAAATTTGTCCTTATTATTTTGTAAATCATGGTTAACTTTACTTTGCCTTACAAGGAGGACTGCTTTTCCTTCTTCAAAGCATCTTTAAACTCGCTATAATTTTTAAGGCCGATTTTTTTATGACAATTTCAGTCCACATTTTTTGAACAGCTTGTTTGGCGGTACACTCGTTCATCATTTCGCGTCCTTTTGTTGCAGAACCGGCCCTGTAGCAACGCGTTGCAATTGGACACCTTCGGGTATCCCCACCGCTTTATTACGATAATGTGACACGTGGAGAGATTCTTCACAGCATTTGTTATACTACATTTGTTATACTAGGGGCTTCGGTGACGAAGTCGTCAGAGCAAGCGCCTTTCACCTCTGAGATCGTGGGTTCGATTCTCGCTGGGATTCGATTTCACACTTATGTGAAAAGAGTCAGTCAACGCTCTACCGAAAGTCGTGGGTTTTCTCCGGGTACTCCGGTTTCCTCCCACAGAGAATGTTGACAGAGTGGGTTTGGATTAGCCCCAAACTAACCCTTCCATCGTAGCTGTGCTCCCTGATCAGACATGAGTCATACGGACAGATACGGTGGCAGCCAGTGACGCCTTTAATATAAGCCTTCGACTCGATTAACTCGAGCTGCGTCCTTCGCAATTCAGCTCAACGATTAACCTGGAACAGACAAGTGTACGAGCAGTCAGCAAAATCAAATAAACTATTGGATTACATCAGAAGATCCACAATGTATATCCACAACCAGGAAGTGAGACGCACATTATACCTTGCGCTAGTTCGGCCACACCTGGGGTATGCTACCCAAATATGGGCACCACAATCCATCGAACTAATACGCCACCTTGAACCACTCTCCTCCGCTGAGGCTGTGAGCTATTAAAATCATTAGTCGTTTTTAATAGTGAGTTCTCGAGCTTCTCGGGCATTTTCATTAGTCTTACACGAAGTTTTCAGGAAAATATTCTTTGCGCTCCCCCACCCTTCTGAAAACGTCGTGTAAGACTAATGAAAATGCTCGAGAACTCACCATTAAAAACGACTAATTATTTTTAATAGCTCACAGCCTCTGCGGAGGAGAGTGACTTTGAACGAACACAGAGAAGAGCAACCAAATACATCCTCAGTCTTCCATTCTCCTCATCTATTGACTATACCACCAGACTTCAAACCTTAGGCCTCTTACCGATCTGCTATTGGCATGAATATCTGGACATGGTGCTCTTTTATAAAATAACTCACAAACTAGTAATCATTCAAGCATCACTACGTCCAACTATCCGCACTTCCAGATCCACTAGATCCTCCGCCAATAACAGTCCTAAGTTCGTCGTGCCAAAATGCAAAACAGTAACATATCAAAGATTTTACATGATTCGGGCAACTCGAATATGGAACCATCTCGTTGATGAACTTAATTTAAATACGGATAGTCTTTCGTCATTTAAGTCGGCAATGTGTAAGTATTACATTTCCTCTTTGTACTCGTGTTACGATGTTGAGGATCCTCGTAGTTACTGTAATTCTGTTCGTAGTCTCACAACGTCATTATTGTGCTGTATGTAGGAACTGTTAGTACTGTTCTTTGTTGTTTAATATGTGAATTGTTGTAATTTATTTATTTGGGCCCACAGTAATTGGAAATTACGCTATTGCGGATTCCCTGCCACTATGTAATATGTACAAGATGTACAAGGCGAATTAAATAAATAAATAAATAAAAGTAATTCTCATTTCTTACCACGCGCGCATAGATTCGCGGAATAGCGTCATCACGCCTCCGCAGTGGCGTGCTGGCTTGTGTTCACCAGGGGAGGCCAGCTGGAAATTTGGCGCCCCCTTGTAATATGTGTATGGTTGAGCCTCTTAGACGCGATACTTAGAGTCCCTGAAATGCTATTTCTTGCGTTTTGGGTGGCGATTTGACGGAATTCTGAGAATTATAAAACATCCTATAAAATAAAAATGCGCAAGAAACAACACATTCAGGAGTTTGAATAAATATATAATTCATAGAGGACTTAGTTTTTTTCTTAAACAAAGAAAAGTAGACGGCGAACATTCATGAAGTAGACGGTGAACTTACCAGTGATCGTAAGCCGAATCACTTCACATTTCACAATTGACAATTTACATCCTTTGAGATATTACAGACTGGACAGTAATGCTTGTAGTTGTCGGTAGGCTGGTGCCTGGTGAATTTTTAATCCTTGTATCAGTCGTACTCCGACTAACAGAACTCAAATTAAGCGCGCGTACTAGCACTTTGAACAGTGCTTGCGGCAGTGCGGTAGTAAGTAATGCGATATTGCGATAGCCAACATAAGAAAACCTGGCATATCGGAAATCACTAATATTTATCGGATAAGTTTTATCAGATAAACGACAATGTATCTATTACTTAACAATCTCAAACTCTTTTTCTCCAGTTGGCTCATCGGATCTGACAAAATTCCAATTCGGACTAGCGCTTTTGTGTGCGCTTTTGTGCGATTTGTGCAATTTCGGCGCCCCATTTATGTTTTGGCGCCCCATAAAAAATCTTCGCTGGGGGGGCCATGGCCCCCCGGCCCCCCCTGCCAGCACGCCACTGCGCCTCCGTGAATGCCTTTAAGACTTCATGCCCAAAACTTTCATGGCAAAACGAATTGATTTATGTAATCTGTGTTTAATATGTCCTTAGTTCCTAAACTGAGCGAAGTTCAAGAGTTACTTTTACTAATATACAGGCGTATGTACCACAGAATACCACAAAAATTTACATGTTCCATATCTTTTGTCAAATATATATAATGTGGCTTCTTAATTTTTTTTAGTGTAGTTTATCGATATATTTTTCTTCCTGGGGGTTTTGGGGCTAGATTTCATAGACTTAAATATTTTTTTTTAATTGAACATTCTGTGGAACAAACTCTAATGTACCACAGAATACCAGTGCAGCCGAGATAAATAAGCAACCGGTTATCATGTTGTGTGATAATACTGTAGGATATTGCTAACTTAATTTAGCGAAAGGTAAATACTAAAATCACTACAGCATACCAGTGGTGTAACCAAAGAATACCAGGTTTATCAATAATTTTGAAAAATGGTATTTTTCAATGGTAAAGTTGATTCCTCGGTGTGATTCCTGTATAGTAATAATGTTGTGTTGCATAGAAAAAGTACTGATCAACATAAATTATACTGGTTTATTTTTAAACTTTCGAATTTTACAGGCATTATCCGGGAAAAAAGTATCAAAAACATAGAATATTATTTTTTGTTAATCCCGATTATTTTTAAGAATTTTTATGAAAATATTTATTTTTTGTTTTTTATATGTCAATTAAAACTAAAACTAATATATAGTATGTTTCCTCCAAATTTTATAAGATCAATAAATAAGACTGGTATTCTGTGGTGCCGTGGTATTCTGTGGTACATACACCTGTAGTATATAGTTTTGTACTCAATTCCCAATCGCCGTGGAAAAATGCGATTCGACCGGCCATTTAATTGCAATGATACAGAAAAGGTATCATTTGATCGAGCTAAAGTCCAGATCTTTAATGATGCGAAAAATAAGAAAATCTATGATTATAAAGATAATAAAATCAATACCAAACGCACGATAACATAAGATAACATGCCAAAGTTGGATTACCTTTTTATTGATACACCCTGTAGATTATACCATGCAATAGTAACACTGGCTTTGTCTTCGACATTAAAATGATTATAATTCTGATTGGTAAATTTCCAAAATCAACAGTGAAAGTCATTCATATAAATCACCCAAAAGTTACCTCTAAATCTTAACAGGAGAATTTAAAAGGAATATATTTCTTAGTATACAGTCAGGTGTTTTTTTAACCTGCAGTTCTACACAAAATGTGCAGTTCTAAAACAATTTGTGCAACTGTAAAAAATATTTTTGTGCAGTTGAAAAAATACGAACTTTCAGGATATGGATATTTATTGTAGAAAACTAAAGTAATCGAAGGAATAAATGGAATACATATAGCTTCAATAACAAAAACAGTATCAGAATATTTATTTTCTCATAACAAACTTAACAATATAGTTTTTGTTGACAATTTTCAGCATCGTTTCTATTTGTAGGGATGATAATCAGTTAATGAAAGTTTAATAAGAAACAAATTGTGCCATTTGGGCGAGTTGAATTTCATGCTATGACATGTCGCAGGGCCTTTTTTAACTAATATACTGGGGGGCCAAAGCCCCCCCCCCAGCCCCCCTGTTATAGCCCCCAGTAAACTATCCCCCCCAGTGAAAGTCCCTTTTGTCCAAAGTATAAGCAAAAGAGGGGAAAAACGGAAAATATTCTCATAACAAAACATTGCTTTTATACCAAAGGCTCAGTCTGTTTAGATCGGATATTTCAAAAATTGTCTCTGAAAATGCAGGAAATCAAGCCACAGAAACTCAAAAATACAAAAATTCAATATACCACATTCTTGTTAAATCCCTTTTCGTTGATGACCCCCGCCCCACTAACCATTTCTTAAAAAAGGCCCTGACATGTTGTGACAGTATGACAAGATGTGCAGTTCTAAATTTTTCTTTAAAAAATCCTGGTATACTGTGTTACAGTAACTCTGTACGAGGAGTCGTTGTAACTTTGTGCAACTCTAGGCCAGTACCAGACATAAATGTTGCAGTCATGGAAGATTCATCAGCCTCAAATGCGATAAAACCACCAAAGTCTTGACGTTCCGCCCAGAAAAACTATAGCGATCCTTCTGCTACATCATCTTCTTGCAAATGCCAGTCTTGGGCAAATTCTTGAGCCTATTCGAGGGCGGCGCTCTTTAATCGCGGGCGGCACTTAAACGAGTAAATAGGGTATCTACACAGGCGTATAGTAACGATCTCAGGTGGTGTTCATGCAATTCCCAACTAGAGCGGTAGTATTGAAACCCTCATCCTTCTGGCACTAATGTTTTCCAAATGTTATGTCTATTCCTTCATTTTTCATACCTGATTATTATGATCGTGATCAGCAAGAGACGCAGTTACTTTATATTCGTCTAAAAGTGACTTCAATTTATCGATCAGACACTGAGTGCTTCCATGCATTCCTGCAGAATATACAGGGTAATGTCCTCCAACCAGTAAATAGTCCGCCTTTGAGTTACTTGTGACGTGTTCGATCCACTGCATCTGCAAATTAGCCTTTGCTGCAGACTTTGGGCCTGGAAAATGTAAAATTCAAGAATTCGATCCAGTGAATAAGATTTATTGGGTATGTTATGTATGGAAACTGTTTTGTAGGTAAGCATGGGATGGCGACAATTTCTGTGAAGAAGGGATTGGATTTCATCAATTTACGTATTTCAAATATTTCCAAATTATTGATTATTTGTCGTATTTTGTATGCATTCCTTCATTCTTTGAAATTCAGTCATTTCGTTCGCAAAATATGGAAAAATTGGTAATTTGCTAACTTTTGAATGCGCTTGCTTGCTTCTGGAGGCTTCAACTTCTTCACTTCTTCTTGAACACGTCATTATCAATCTGTTCGTTACTTTTTATGCTGGAAAAAAAGTTTTGCTACAGCACAAATAAGCTAGCACCAATCATATTTTTGCCACCTTATATTTTACGTATATGGTCCATAGTCGATCCCTTGTTGAAATGAACTTTGGGAATGTTCATTATTGGTAAGAGATGAACATGATGAAATGAAAACGATATATTCAATGCAGGGTTCCAGTGTTGGCGACGTTGAAAGATATTCTTGAAGTTGGTTGAAGGATGTAACAGTATACCTGAAAACATAGACTAAAACTAAACGTCGAGGTTTCGAGCAAGGTCCTTCGTCTTGAAGTTAATAGGGCTTTCACACGAAACGTTTTTCTTCATTTTTCAGGTGGTTACATCCATCAACCAACTTGTTGATTAAAGACACTATAGGTTGTTATAGGCGTGAAGTTATCCACCTTCAGGCCCTTCCTAGCACTTATAGATGCATGTGAAGAAGTTGCCTTTGGAGTGCTGAAATGTCTATTTAGAAATATAATAGATATCTATTATTTCTGTATGGTGCAGTTTTATATCGATATTATGTCAATATGGTTCTGTAATAGACAACTTTCGCTTTCAATGTAAATTAGCCAATACAAACCACGTGTCAAAACAAATTATTTGTTAGCTAGAAGCAAACAAATAATTTGTTTTGACACGTGGTTTGTATTGGCTAATTTACATTGAAGGCGAAAGTTGCCAATTTGCACCAATTGATTAATAAAGATTATTTTAAGTTAATCTAAAATTAGGTATATTGTTATATAGGAGATAATTAGGTATATAGGAGATCCCGGCATAATATATAAGACATGATTTGAAGCCAGTCAAAAAACCTGCGCGTAGATGTAAGATGTTTGTATGTGCTATATATGTACAAATTGCACAGAAAACAACTAAACAACGAGTTAGCAA
The DNA here is from genome assembly GCA_016169945.1 of Trachythela sp. YZ-2020. Classification (NCBI taxonomy): domain Eukaryota; kingdom Metazoa; phylum Cnidaria; class Anthozoa; order Malacalcyonacea; family Clavulariidae; genus Trachythela; species Trachythela sp. YZ-2020. Next base: position 1,790,494 of record JADLSH010000391.1, read on the forward strand.
CCAAGGATTCATTAATCGATAAGAAATACAGGATAATAAGGAAATAATGCCAAAGAAAAACACAATATTTTATTGGCACATGCACCGGTTCGGCTTATGTACAAACAATAAGAACGTGTAGCCTCCTCCGCAGGCATCACCGTAGATGGGCGGACAGAACCTCTAAACCCAGCAACCCAGGAACAGTGGTGACCCATGAGATGCATAGACGTTGGAAGCAACTTCAAGATAGAGAGGCACTTCGTTTTAAGAGCACCTATTCTAATATAAAAAGGCATTTTCCGGTTTCCCATTGTTTTAGTCGGAGAAAGGGGCATTTTAAAAAAACGTGGGGGTGGGACGGAGGGTGCATGTGTCCCCTATGCTCCCTCCCCCCGGATTCTTGCGCCACTGATGAGATGCCTGCGGATCCGGAGGAGGCTGCAGAATGTGCCTGCAGTTCTGTCCAACATTGTCTTACTCATCTACTTCTAGCTTCACTCCAAATATCACACGAAAATACCCAAACTTTCATAATTTTAAAGATTTAAAATGGTTCATCTCCATCAGTGAGGAGCATTTACAAGAACTGTGGAGCTCGATCATGGTATCTGCCGAGCTGGACTCTGTAATACTCTAGCTCTGTGCAGGTCAGAGCACCCGCATGGAAAAACCCCGCCGACAAAACCTCGGATGACAATATCCCCGCCACAAAATCCCGGACGGCAATATACCCTGGCCGAAATTCCAAATTGTTGGATTCAGACCGCAAAACTCCCAAAATATAATTGGTATGGGAAAGTGAATTCGTTGAATTCGTGACAATCCTAATTCCAATTTCATACAATCCTAATTCCAAACCTATAGGCTATAACATGTTAAGCCGAAACATGTTAATCCTCCAAAATCTATGAGAGAGTCATGTACAATCGATTGTTAGAATTTATAAACAAACTTGAAATCTTGTATTGTCATCAGTTTGGCTTTCGTTCTAATCATTCAACAAATCTTGCACTCATTCACCTAACTAATAAAATTGCAACTGCCATTGATCAGCACAAAATTGCTGCAGGTGTTTTCCTAGACATTTCCAAGGCATTTGATACTCTTAATCATGACATATTATTTACCAAGCTTGAGCGCTATGGCATACGAGGAGTGGCACTGCATTGGATAAGAAGTTACTTTAAAAATCGAAAACAATTTGTCAGGTATAATAATGTCTCTTCCAACGAACAACTCATTCAGTGTGGTGTGCCCCAATGTTCTATTTTAGGCCCACTCTTTTTTATTCTCTACATAAATTACCTACCAAACGCATCGCGATTAACTGAACCCTTATTGTTTGCAGATGATACCTGTATATGTTACTCTCACTCGGATCCCGCAATACTAACTACTGTACTAAATGAAGCTTTACAAAATATTAGTTTATTGATGAGGGCTAATAAATTGTCTCTTAACATCGATAAAACTGATTATGTTATTTTTCAACCTAAGCAAAAGAAAACTACAGATGATATACTTCTCTTAGTTGATGATGAACTGATTACTCGGAAGAAACAGGTTAAACTCCTTCGAGTCCTCCTAGATGAAAATCTCTCTTGGAAAATCACATATCAGTTATGTTTGTAAAAAGATTTCCAAGGCCATTGGTGTTATTTATCGAACTCGTTTCAATTTGTCTGGGAGTACTAAATTAACTTTATATTATACCTTAATTTACCCATATCTTACCTATTGCAATACTGTTTGGTCGTCTACCTATGTTTCGAATTTAAGGCGTGTATTACTATTACAAAAGCGAATTGTCAGACTATTGACTAATTCTGATTTCTGTGAGCATACTGCTCCACGTTTCACCAAGCTGAAGTTGCTTGACATTTATAAGATTAACTCCTTATACATGCATTGGAAAATTTATGTTTTCCTATCACAACAAGTTACTACCTTCCTTCTTCCATGACTTATTCACTACCAGTAATCAAATTCATCAGTACAATACAAGAAACGCAAGCCTATATCGATCTCATGCTTGTAGAACTAATATCAAACAGTTCACCATACTTTATCAAGGTCCCAAACTTTGGTGTTCTCTCCCAGACACTGTTAGAAATGCCGAGACGATCAATTGCTTCAGGAAAGGAATGTTGCGGTATTTGCATGAGAAATAAATTTATTGCCATGTGCACTTATCTTCAGAGTCAGTGCGTGAATCAAGGTTAGTTTCCCGTGAACGTTCATAGTATTCCTTCATGTTCTGTGTGACATCCCCTTATAAGCCTTATGGTTTCAGGATGTCTCCTTGCCATTATTATCTTCTTTTTTCTTTTCTAATACACATATAATATATCTTGTAAATATTCTAATGGCAAAAATTAAATTGAATTGAATTGAATTAATTCTATCATCCTAATCCTTGTGCATGACATCAAATGGCTTTAGTGTGCAACGAATCGTGGATGATTAATTAACGAGTAACCAAAATTGAGAATTGGAATTTCAGATTTGTATTATTTATCTAATTCAGGAGCCGTATAAGCAAACATTAGAGACCTTTAGCATAGCGTAAATTTTTCAGACCGCGAACCACAAACCGCGGTTTCAGGTTAGCGGTTTGCCGTTAGACGTTTGGGCAGTTTGGTGCATTTAGCTTGACGTTTCATTCCTGCTTACCGCGTAATGAGTACGCCATGTTTTGTTTACTTCCGCATGGCTATTCTCACTTGCTCGGTAATAATCGCCATAACTCTTGTAAAAGTTATAATCTAAGGATAAAAATTGCCATGTATCAAGAAAAGAGGCCAGCTTTGCTTTAGTAGTTAAACGTGTGTTTCTAAACTTTAAATAGTGTTAAAACGTTGCCGTATTTCACTTACCGCTAGAACACCTTCTTGCGGTTGAAACGTCAACGTCAAACGCCAAACGCGACCGCAAGACCAGGGTCACGTGATATTTTGCGGTTTGCGGTTTGCGGTTTTTGCGAAAAAACGCAATGCTAAAGGTCTCTACTATCGTGGAAAGATTTAGAACATATAAACAGTGAAATATACTCAAGAAGTACAGGAAATATGTACTAAACAAAGCCGTGCCGACTTTGTAAAGACGAAGGGCCTTTGCTCGAAACGTCGAAGTTCTCATTGTATTTTTCAGATAGTTTTAAGGCCATTTTCCATTACGGTCGTTTTGCCCGCGCGGGCGAAGCGACCGATTCGAATCACGTTAATAATTAGTCGCGCGGGCACGCCAAGAAAGTTGAATGTAGTTCAACTTTCAGGCGTGTCCGCGAGGTGTAAAGCGGACAAAAAAATCTCATGCTAGACACCTACAGCGAAAGTTGAAACATGGTCGCTCCGCCCGCGCGGGCAAAGCGGCTGTAATGGAAAATTGCCTTTACACAACAGTCAACGGCCGTATTTGCTATACTCTACCCACACTGGCACCACACGTTCGTTATATGATTTCTAGTCATTCAAATTATTTCAGATGCTTAAGACCTTCTAAAGACTTCTAATAGCGGTAAACTACTGTTACTTGATGCTGTTAACGTCAATCGTAAGGTTTCTAACGAGTTTAGGGACGAATCATTAAAAAGTGATGGGAGGGGTGCGAATTTTCGGATTCCATGGAACTTTTTCGGCCGCCGTCTGTATATGCACTTCGTCAGTGACAGAAATTCACTTTTTCCGGTGGTCGAGTTTGGCATTCTGTAACCATGGTGATCATCAGTCAATCTATGTTGTATTCAAATTTTTGATTATACATATATTCAAATAGTTGGTGTGAAGCCAACAAACACAACAAACATACACAACTATTAATATCCTTATTCACACGAATACGTTTGCCACATTGATCTATCTTACAACTTTTCTGTGCTACAAAAGAAAGGGTACATAGTAAGAAAATACAGGTAGGTATCATTTCTTCATGCAAAAATTAAAATGTAGATTAGGTAGTGAGACTCTCTTGTGAACCCCACGCTGACATTCCTTACGTATTTCGACTCTTTTCCATTCTCTATCCTTTTCTTATTAAGATTATAATTTGAGTCGTCACGAAAACCCCGAAAACCATTTTATCCCCTGTTATAAGAAGCCAGCTTACATATAAATTGATCGCGAATAGTTTTAATAATAGCCAAGGTAATTTTGAATTACCGCCTTGACTTTGAATCAGCGAGTGACGAAATAATTAGCTCTGGACTATAGAGTGTAGGATTATAACTGGTTTAATTTTGAATTTTGACTGCCAGAAAAGGCAGCATTCAACCTGGCAATTTAGGGTAGCCTCCTCCGCAGACATCTCTATTGGTATTGGATTACTGTGTCAGGCCGAGAAAAAAATTATCTGCTGACCTAATTATTTAGGTCAGGGCAGGCATCTCACCTCGTTAAAAAAAGCGCGCGCTCTAAACAAAACTCCCTCCCCCACAATAGAACGCCTGCCACGCAGGCTACGTGCAACCCTGACCACTAGTCCTGGCATAGAGATGCCTGCGGAGGAGACTAAATTTAGGGGTGCTATCAGAATTTATTCTTACCGTATTTATTCTAAATAACGCCCTAGGCGTTTATTAAAAAAATGATGCTTATTAGTAAAGAGAGGCGTTTATTAGAGAGAGGCGTTTAAAACAAATTTATGTAATTTGAGGGGGCGTTAATTGGAGTGGGGCGTTTATTAGATAGTAGGCGTTAATTAGAACAAATACGGTAAATGTACTTGAAATAAATAAGCCTCGGGGGGCTTCATAAACGAGGTTACGTTACGCAGTACGCAAAACACAATGAAGGTCAATGACAACCTCGTACCCCGAAATTGGATCAATGAATTGCAGGTCAACCTCGTTCCTAGGCTGTTTCTTCTACGCTCTTATCCACTTATCTCGCTGGAAGAAAGAGCCTGGAAACGAGGTAAAACACAGGTCTGCTCTGGTCTAGGCCTGTGACGTATGAGCTAAAACAAATTACCATTAAATTATAGCATATTAAGTGCATAAATGAGAAATAGATAGTAAGTATTTCATTCCTGTTTCTGCTGTGTGCGTTGCGTACACGTAGTGCACAATATTCAATAACTTTCAGCAACAAGTGTACTTTAGAACAACGATGGAGAACATGACAACGTCTATGGCTCGTATGGACCTGAACAAATTAAAAGAAGAGCACAATTTGCGTGAACCCGACCGTGGTGATCTTGAGAACACTAGCATTGAGTGGAGGTCTGGAAAACCTGATTATGCTAAGGCTAACCTCGCGTTTCTCAAGGGGAAGACCCAAGATCACAAAGCTGGTATGTGTTTTAAATGAGTTCACATTTAGGAAAAATAATCCCAAAGTGAATTGAAATTTTTGTTAGTCTTGTAAGGCAATAAAATTGCGTGACATAAATATTTAGTACTTAAAATTAGCCTTTTTTTTCTGAGAGGCAGGAAAGGGTGGAAGTCGTAGTTTAGCCTTTTTTTTTCTGAGAGGCAGGAAAGGGTGGATGTCGTAGTTGACGACCGTATCTAAGAGCTTGCTAAGGGTGCTCGGGTTAAAAGCTAGTTTGCAACATATAAAATCTTAGCATCGGAATGTACAAATTTCATTTTTAAATAGAGGTACTTGCCATACTTAATAATAAAAATGAGCCTATAGATTATCAATTTTCTGTTCCGAAATATTTTCTTCTTCTGCCGTCTAAGAGGGTCTGGATGGGGGCAGGGGCGTAAATGTGGGGGTGTGAGGGGGTGGTACACCCCCCAGAGATCATGATCCAGTCGGTCTCAAAATGTGCAGTCGGTCTCAAGATATTCATTGTTAAATTGGACGCATTCTGCCACGTAATGCTATGCGAGACTGCCTAAATAGTTTCAGAGACCGACTTCAGTCGTTGCATTAATTAAAATATAAAGTTTGCCGAATATCCTGTTTCAATCTTTGTTGTAAAGCGTTCTTCTAGAATGTCATCAGTATCACTCATACTGTATGTGGCGTACGTATGTTGACAGAAGCACTGAGCAAGTTGCCTGTTGCCACAACTGCTATAATCTACATAATTAAATACTTTATGGCAAACTTATTGTACAGGAAGCTAAACTTATTCTTATCCGGAAAAACTAAATTGTTTTTGCGATATAATTCGAATTTTTTTACTGATTTCCACCTACAAATTGGAATAAAATATTTGTTCAGAACGCAGGAAATCGTGTCTACGAAGTGCTAATTTCCCAGAGGAGGATTCCCCCGGACTCCCCTTGCGAATGGGTGTCCTACTGCACAGTCGTCCTATTCTGCTGGGTCTGTCCCTGTGTACATGAGTTCAGTAAAAATATGAAACGTAACTTACGCAAGTTGAATTGTGCGGCTACTCATGCGCAAGTTATTGCATTCTATTGTATTATAAGTAATATTTAAAACACGAGCAGGAGTGTTTTATCAGATATAAAACGCGAGGAGAGCCGAGTGTTTTATATCTGATAAAACACGTTCTGTGAGTGTTTTGAATAGCTTACAAAACGATCACCATTTGGTAAGTTCGTTGGGCCACAGGCGTAGTAGTCTTTTTCTAGTACTCATTAATAATCGTGGTTTTATATGTTATAAAAAATCCTCCTGATTTACACAAACTTTAGCTTTTAAGCTAAATGAGTTAGCTTAGTTAGTTAGTTTAGCTTTTAAGTTAGTTAGTTTAGCTTTTAAGCTTATGAGTTTTTTAAGAATAGGTAATAGATAATTAATCAAAACTAACAAAGCGCGGACGCTTGATAAATATATGACTATATATTGATTAAATTTAATGATTCATTAATTCACACCAACGAACATATGAAAGATAAACTGTCTTGATCAGCTTCCACTCAAAATGTTCATTATGATACTAGCGACACCACTCAAGTCTGTGAATCCTGTCCCTAATAGTTTAGCACCTAAGAGTTTTAGCACTGACGGCACTGTGTACGTAATTTCTAAAAACTAAAGGCAGTATGACATGAACTCTCATGCGCAGTACTCAATGTATAACTGAAAGTCAGAGAACAAGTTTCTGCTCAATTTACAATTAGTGTAATTAGATATATATAAAAACTTTTTTTCTTATACAAGGTGGTCATTAGTATGTGTGTACATTTTTTTTGTTTATTGAATTGTGCTGCCCTTCAACTTATTGGAGCCGACACGTAATTTTTCAATTGACTTTTCGATTTAGAATAGGGGGGGGGGCGGTCAGAGGTCGGTCTGAATTTTATGAGTCGGTCTCATTTCGAAACTTCACCCCCCCCCAGCCAAAATCGATATGTACGCCCCTGGATGGGGGGTCCAGTGACAACATTAAACATTAAAAGTTTTTAATTGGCCCTACTGATTTAACTAAAACGGCACTCATATTTAGCAGCAACAAACACAACACTTTACAAAGAAAGGATAATTGTATCGACTTGAAATTTGTTATGAATACTTGTTATAATGACATAAAAAACATGTAACAGCCAAGCTTGATAGGTTGTACGTTAAAGATTTTCGAATTTGGACACGTGATGGTGCAAAACCTCTGTTCATGCATGTATGTGCATGAGGGAGTGGGAAGAGACAGATAACTTGGGCGGATGTCTTAATTGACTATTTGCTAAGACTAGTAAGAACTATACATAGTCGATGGTATATTTAATTATAATTTACCATCAATTTTGGTGTGGCTGTATTCATGGATACAAATAAATATTAATACATGGTCATCGACAACTCGATCCTCATTGAAATTGGCTTCCGTCGCGTCGGGGAAACCATGACATGAGTCAGAAAATATTAAGAGGAAAAATACATATCACCTCCACCACCGTTCAGTCCAGTTGCTCTAAACTCTCGACAAAACAATTGATATAATTATCTATTTCATCTTTTAGACTGCTTAGTCTATAATTTCAAAGCTATAATTGTAACACCACAGTCTAACAAAGTTAATACAACATTTCTCGGGGTGCTAATATTTCTTTAACTTCATAAGTATCCAAAAACTATAATTGCTATCACCATCAGGAAGCACTGTGTGAAGTATGGTCCCTTTATCCACCTTGTCACGATCTTGGCAATTCCAAGGCTAAGCAATCAGACTAATAATAAATTGCTATCTAATTAACGATAATCTTCTCCCAATTAGCTTGACCATTTAGCGTTCCAGCCTCTCTGTATTCATGGATACAAATTAATATTAGCACATCGACAACCCCGATTGCCATCCCGTCGTGTAGGGGAAAACCTTGTTATGCGTATCACCCACTGGTATCGCCTCCACTCCTGTTGGTTTTCTGCATCTCCCAAATATTGCCCTTTAGGCTATTTGCTTCCATCACCTTTTCATCGTCCCGAGGTCCGTGTATTAATGGTTACCAATAAATATTACTCTATCGTAAACCCTGATTGGACTCCCATCGTGTTGGCGAAACCATGCATAACCTGAGTCAGAATGCGTATGATTGTACATGTGTTTGCCTGTCTAGCTGCTGTCAGCAGAATAAAAAAAAAAACGTGTAACCGAATCACTACCCATCACTTCTGGAGTTCTTCGATTCTTGGCAGTTGGCCCGGCTTTGTTTCTTCTTTATGTGAACGACCTCCCAGTCCCAGACACAGTTGAAACGAGTAACATCGCCATGTTTGCTGATGAGAGTAAGGTCTATAAGGAGATCAAGTCTGTTTACGATGCCGCGTCCCTCCAAACCGATTTGGATCGCCTGGATGCATGGTCGAATAGTTCAGGTCTCGTCTTTAGTGAGAGTAAGTGCAAGGCACACAGTGTCACCAGGAAGGTCAATCCTGTTAAATCAACATACAGCATGAAAGGGAAAACGATCTGTCTGAAGTGTAATTGTTCTCGTTAGTCTTGTATCTCCCGTCATGTGCTGTAGTTAATTATTTCTTTTTTAGCCTCTAAATTTTATAACTTCTTATTATAAGGAGAATGGCCCGCAGTAATTGGCTACCCGCTGTTGCGGTGTCCCTGCCATTTTTTTTTAATTTTCATGCACCGTGATGTCTCATAACTATATATTTGTATAATTTACTTTTACGTATGCAAAGCTAATAAAAAAGTATTTTTTTTAAATAAATAAATAAATCAAAAAGTATCAAACAATTATAGGGCAAGGAGGAATCGGTGAAATTTGAATGAAAAATTTACAAAGGCTGAAAGGGCTGAAAACAAGTGACAAAAAAAGAATGCTGGAACTGAATGCGTAATTAATTCTTGTATAATTTATGCATTGACGTTCGCTGGCGGAAGTATGCAGTCTCTGAGTGCCATCTAATTTGCTTCCTTTGCCCTTTCATCGATCGTTCTGAGATCCGTGTATTCATGGCTACAAATAGATATTAGTATGTCGAAAACCTGATAGGACTGCCGTGGTGAAGACGATACTATGCGGCTTTATTTTTACTTAATTATAAACGCTCGATCTGTTCTCTCGCGGGTGTGACTGTGTGTGATCTAGCTAGAGTTCTAGACATCTGGCAACTGATCCGGTGGTATTCGCTAAAAATGAAATATTTAGTCTTAGCCGGATAAAATTCTTCATTATCTTTAATAGACCGAAATTTGAATGTCGTCAACCGAGAATTAACAAGGTCCAACTGCATTTTGCATGGTATTGAGAAATGAGTTTTACTGTTAGACAGTTGTCTAACAGTAAAACTAACTTCTCAATACAATTATGCAAAATGTAGTTGGACCTTGTTAATTCGTTGACGATGTGCCGAATTTAATGCAAATGAATGAGCTCAAACAAAGGGTTTAAGTCTTAGTCATTTACATTAGATTCGGTACAGAAAAGTTTGACGTCTGAAACAGGCCTTAATTATTAGTATTAAACATTTTTTGCAAGTTTATAACTATACTAGACAATTGAAGTTACTTAATTTTATTGAATGCTTCGCTCTTTTTGAGATAAACACAAATTTAAATGTTTGCATGCATGGTGACGAATGGTTTAACCACATTTAATGCAATATATTTTGAGCTTGTTGAGCTCGAAAACTGGATTTGCTAACAGCCTTGGTCTGCGGATTAGATGTGTTACCTAAGACATAACACATAGCCCCCCCCTCAACATTACATTCATACTTCCTCTGCCCCTGTTTGACATATCAAAATTTTGGACAAAATTATTAAAAGATGGCCTTCGAACGAAGGCTTACTACTGATAGAACAGCCAATGAAAATGTCCTTTAAATCTTTACTAGGTTCATTAGAAGAGGTTGTTGAAAATCTTGTTAAGACTTGGGAAATGGAAGCATCACATAAGAAGAACATCTCGCAGTGGACGACAATAGATCATGGAAATTACTGTATGCAAACCAATGGAGGAGAAGTGCTTGATGGCGTGAAAGCGTTTGAAATTGGCAATTATAATGCACTGCTAAAAGGATGTCCTGCTTACGAAAAATGTGAGTGAATATAGTTAGCTTTTCACATGTGCACACGGGGTGAGTGGACAGTAACAAGCGAAGGAGTGAATTTAGTGAAGTAAAAAACACAGTACCATTCTTTACTTCACTAAATCACTCCTTCCCTTGTTGTCATCCTGAGTCTGTTGTTGCGCGGTATGCCACCCAAAAATGGCGGATAAGACCTGGTTGTATATGGCGTCAGAAAGGCGAATTGATAATCATTAACAGATCCACAAAGATTTAAACTCATGAGCGCAGAGATATACTTGCTTTCTTTGCGGACTTGGTTTATGAATAACACAATCAAGCAGACGGATATCATTTACTTCAGCTTCCTTTACTTTAATACCTTATTTTGTAAAAGAAAAGAGCGTCGTCTCTCAATATTTTCATATATAAACATCTATAATGTTTAAACATTTTCCGTGCTGTGGTTTTTATTTGTTAGAATGAATTACTTAAGCGCTATTAAAATTTGGTACGTATATATTCTTTCTCATATACTCGTATATTTTTTCTCACATTTTAACACTTTTTCCTAAAACCCTAATGTTTACACTGGCTTTCCTTCTTTGTCAGTTTTGTTGGGAATTCCAGAACGTACATGTGGTGGTACACTATAATAGGCCCACTCATACATGGTTGCATCCTCATGTTTTGTGCACGAATAGATTTCTCTTTGATCATGAACCAAATCACAACTCTAACCCTCACCCCATAGTTATAATAAAGATAACATAGTTAGGAAACTCGTCAAATTACAAAGCAGCTAACAATTGAATGGGATTTATGTTTAACGGTACCTGACCGTGCACAAATCTTTTGTCTTACATTCATTAATATTTCAGAAATACGGTTTGCATGGAGATTAAGCCCAAAAATTTCTTATATTCACTAACCGTGACAAATGCAAACAAAAAGATAGAACAAAAGCGAAAGCCGAGTTTCCTAACCATTTCATCTCTATTAACAATGCTCACCCTAATATATGTTCGTGCGCGAAACATAAGGATATAACAACTCATGTAGCTAATCAAATTTCGGACCCTACGATTGCAGTAAATTAAAAATGGAATGAATTTGTTACATCTATATTTTCCTATTCAGATGGCTTGGATGATCATTTTGAGAAGTCACATGACTTGTTCCGGGATGCGTTAGTCAACGGTTTTCCATGGGAAGTGCTTAAGGTTTTCAGTGGTCCACCAAATGTAATGTTCACCTGGAGGCACTGGGCCGAGTTCACAGGACAATATCGTGGTCGTCAAGGCAACGGGGAACTTGTTGAACTTTACGGTATGCTTCGTGTAACCGTGAGCAATGATCTGAAAATTCAAAAAATTGAGGCATATTTTGATGGGACATCATTCCTTGAGGCAATGGAGGGTAAAGTTGATTCCAATGAGTTACGTCATGGTCGTGCGTTGCTAGGGGATACCACTACACCCGCAATCGAGAAGGACTAACCTGCATGTTGCCCGTTTCCTAAAGTGAGCCTGCCCGTATGCAGGCTAGTTTAAGTTTGTAATTAATACGTTTTGAATTGAATTATAAAATTAATTACTGAAAACTTGGGAATGTGTTTCACCTAACCGTGTTTTATTTATTTATTTAGCTTCGCCAACTAGGGCAGGGTCACCACAACAGCATATGCCAATTACTGTGGGCCCTTTTACCTAACCCACCCTGTCAACTTTCCCTGTGGGAGGAAACCGGAGTACCCGGAGGAAACCCACGACTTTCGGCAGAGCGTTGACTTTACTCTTATCACTTGAGGACTGGGTTCGAGTCGCATTGAGAAAGTTCTCACTGAGACTTGAACCCGCGACCTTAGAGGTGAAAGGCAAGTGCGCTAACCACTTCGCCACCGAAGCCCCATGGTTTCACCTCGTGGTTTCACCTTTGAGGAGATATTTTGAAAAATACTGCAAGACTGAATACAGCCGGTTAATAATGTTTAATACTGGTCTGGAATTAGTCGCGCAATTAAGGTTGCCGCTATACAGTGATTTCCTTCGTCATAAAAGTGCTCTACAATATAGGAGGTTTATATACTAAAATTAAAAGGTTAAAATGACCATACACACATATAAAAACACTACAAATTTGTTTTGAGAGTAGTGCTCTTGTGAGCGCTCTCTCATAAGATGTATGAATGTGCTGTCGAACCTACTGAGGTTGTAGCCGGATAGACAAGTGAATATTTGATTAATGTACAGTCAGAATAGGACTAGATGGACCTGCATCTATACATAATTAGTAGAAATTGTGAGGTGTCTATTGCTTTTCCTGCATTCTGATTGGTCCAAATTGAGCCTCTAATTCTCTAAAGGCTAGTTCTCATATGTCGCAAGAATCGGCGATGTCCATTGTCGGTGGTCATTGGTGTGTAAAATGCTTTGTCTGTCGGCAGAGAATACAATAGATCGCCGACCATCGGCGACATATGAGAACTAGCCTTAAAAAGTGATAGTCACTGCCCAGTGACTATCACTTTTTTTCAAAATAGCTTCTTCGCAAGCTGCCGAATTTAAAACAAAAATCGGTTTTTTGAGCCTGATTCAAAGTTTTAAATGAAAAAAACTGCCCTAAATTCAAGGATATATTTTTGACATTTTTAAAGGTAAGCGATAACAAATACACTATTTTTCTTCCATGAAAGGCAGCGTTTTCTCGCTGTTGAAATGAACATGTATAAAACCTTTTTCCGTACGGCTCAACCACTCAAGTGTTTATTTTGAAAATTATCCTCATTTATATCGTTATATTCAGCAAAAACATAGCTGTGATATATTTTTAAAACCATTCTACTTTGTATTTGTGCCCTTCCAAAGTATTTTTCTCACGAAATTGTTTGTTTTTGTAATGCTTCGATACAGGGCCTTTTTTAAGAAATCGTTAGTGGGGGGGCAATAATCGAAAAGGGGACCTAACAAGTGCATGGCCGTCAACGTTTGTCAATAAATATTATTGGTTTTGTCGTCGAAAAAAGCGCTGAATTTTGTCCTATAGCCTTTTCAACTGACCTCATAACTTTCTGTGTTTGTCAGTTTTCTCTTTGAAATTTCTACTAAAACAATTAGTCGCCTCAGGCTCGGTGATTACAAGACTATAGTCACTTCGCCTTCGGCTCAGTGACTATATATAGGCTTGTAATCACCTCGCCTTCGGCGACTAATTGTTAATTACAATATATGAAGTTTATATAGTACTTTCCTACGACAACAAAAATTTAAGACTCACTCTGAAATTTGTCCTTATTATTTTGTAAATCATGGTTAACTTTGCTTTGCCTTACGAGGAGGACTGCTTTTCCTTCTTCAAAGCATGCCGATTTTTTTGTGACAATTTCAGTCCACGTTTTTTGAACAGCTTGTTTGGTACACTCGTTCATCATTTCGCGTCCTTTTGTTGCAGAACCTGTAGCAACGCGTTGCCATTTGACACCTTCGGGTATCCCCACCGCTTTATTACGATAACGTGATACGTGGAGAGATTCTTCACAGCATTTGTTATACTACATTTGTTATACTACATTTGTTATACAAGGTTCTCGATAGATAACAATGTATTTCCGGCCTTTATTACAGTCTTCATACCAAACGTGAGTCTTGAAACATCTAGGCTGATATTGGTGTTCAGCATCGAGATCTTGTTCGAGGTCGTAAGCTACTTCAATCCATGGCACAACTCCCGATCAATATCTGTAAAGCTCATATCGCCTCCACTTCGTAGTGATGAACAATCTGCTCAGTACAGGGCATGCCACATTTCGGTGGGGTACTGATAGTCACATCAGATGATAAGCCTTTCTGCCTGCCTTCATTTGTCATCAAACGTGATGATCCCTGTTTCGTTCATTCCATGGCTGCATTTGGTTCTTGTGAGGTCGGCATTATATTACTGTATAATAAGATTGCAACTTCTCCCAATAGCTACCTTATGTTGCTTAGATATTTGCAGTTCGATCATAAAGCTGGTTTCGAAAATCGATGAAAGTCATTATCTATATTAGTCTAGAATGTAGTCTTTATCCAATCAACCAATAGCTGTGTTTAAATGCCTGAGTCTGCATACGTTTGACTTGATATTAGTTAATGTATACGTAATTAATTCTGATTTCTTACCATGCGCGCAAAGATTCGCGGAATAGCGTCATCACGCCTCCGTATATGCCTTTTTAAAGGACTTCATGCCCAAAACTTTCATGGCAAAACGAATTGATTTATGTAATCTGTGTTTAATATGTCCTTAGTTCCTAAACTGAGCGAAGTTCAAGAGCTACTTTGATACAGAAAAGGTATCATTTGATCGAGCTAAAGCCCAGATCTTTAATGATGCGAAAAATAAGAAAATCTATGATTATAAAGATAATAAAATCAATACCAAACCCATGCCAAAGTTGGATTACCTTTTTATTGATACACCCTGTAGATTATACCATGCAGTATAGTAACACTGGCTTTGTCGTCGACATTAAAATGATTATAATTCTGATTGGTAAATTTCCAAAATCAACAGTGAAAGTCATTCATATAATTAAATCACCCAAAAGTTACCTCTAAATGTTAATAGGAGAATTTAAAAGGAATATATTTCTTAGTATACTGTGTTAACTGTACGAGGAGTCATTGTAACTTTGTGCAACTCTAGGCCAGAACCAGACATAAATGTTGCAGTCATGGAAGATTCGTCAGCCTCAAATGCGATAAAACCACCCAAGTCTTTACGTTCCGCCCAGAAAAACTGTAGAGATCCTTTTGGTACATCATCTTGGTGCCAAGGCCAGTCTTGAGCAAATGTTGCACAGCCAGTGACCAAGTAATCTGATCCATCTACAACTAGATGCTGAATATATCAAAACAAAGAACAAGGTCAAGAAATCAAATAACTATATTTACAAAAAAGGGTAATTGGCGTCTCTGGGTGTCAGTTGTCAGTAATATTCAAGCTAATTGTCAGTTGTCAGTAAGATATTTTGTAAGGTGTCAGTTCCAAAATTGCTGATTTATCGTTTGTCAGTTGTGAGTTGAGGTATTTTGTCAGTTGTCGATAAAAAATACGAGCAAATATCAGTAGTCAGTTAATATTCAGCCCCTCACAAAATATCTCAAACCTTGGAGGTCGAACAGCTCGCCCGCAGCGTTGAACAAAGAACAGTAAAGACCTGACGATGTAGGACGGCAACGTTGCCTGGGTATGACCAGTGAGCTCTATATATATCTGGAGTAAGAACTTCTTATGTTCGGCCTATGTGAAAAGTGAAGCCAATATGGCGGAAATTGACGTCCAAAATCAGGGAAGGTCGTAAACAGTTTTCAGACCATTTTTCCAACAAATTCCAGTTTATTCTAACAGATCGTATCGCTAATCAAGTTATCAGTTCATAAAACCATGATTTATTATTTAAATCGAAGTCCAAACACGTCAATTTCCGTCATCTTTGGCTTCACTTTTTGGACGAGTTCATACTCCAGATATATATGGAGCTCACTGGGTATGACTAAAAGAGAGTTTTAATATCTCCTTCATTTTTCATACCTGATGATTATGATCGTGACCAGCAAGAAACGCAGATACTTTATATTGGTCTAAAAGTGGCTTCAATTTATGGATCAGACACCGAGTGCTTCCATGCATTCCTGCAGAATATACAGGATAATGTCCTCCAACCAGTAAATAGTCCGCCTTTGAGTTACTTATGACGTGTTCGATCCACTGCATCTGCAAATTAGCCTTTTTTGCAGACTTTGGGCCTGGAAAATGTAAAATTCAGGGAATTGATCCAGTGAATAAGATTGGCTGGGTATGTTATGTATGGAAACTGTTTTGTAGGCAAGCATGGGATGGCGACAGAATTTTGTCGGGACATAGAGAGTTATCCTTGAAGAGGTTTAACATTTACACGAACCTACCTGATGGAGGACTACCAGATTCATCACTTCCAATGTTTCCACATAATATAACTGTATCAATCAAAACAATTTGCACAGTAGTAGAGGTACCTGGAAAGTGTAAAATTTTGCATTCAAATATTAACCAAAATAATGGTCTTAAGTGCTGCTCTAACGACGCCAACTTTAATCGTGATGCATTCTGGTCTAGCTAGGAAAAATGAAAATGACTGAAAGCCCTCTTTTTCGTTTAATTGAAGATACAGTAAACTAATGCCAAGGTAATAAATAAATCTATTAGACTGACAGTACACGTGTATTTCTCATAGTTTGTTGTGGAGGGAGGGGACCTAATAGAAAGGGACATTTTATTGATTTCTTCCTCAAAAACGGGGGAAGGATTTACGTTCGCAATAAGAAGTGATAAACCTTGGACACACAAGAATGCTATAAATACCTTCGATGGTCCAAGTTTTTGAATGAAAAAAGTTTGGAAATTTCCAACGGTTAGAGACGAGGGTATAAGCAATTTGTGCCGTGACATTCCCATAGTGATCATGATTTCCTGCGATAACATACCACGGTATCTGCAGAGATTGGTTATCAAACACTTGTTCATATGTAGAAAAGAAACGTTTATCTTCGACATCATCCACCCCAGTGAAATAGAAGTTGTCACCTATAATATAATATCAAGAGTCTATGGCCAAACTATAAATATATTATGGGGCCGTTCATTATTTAAATACCATAGGGTGGGGTGAGACATTCGTTATCATTTTCGAAAATCAAGTCTCCCCCCCTTTTGATGCTCAAAAGAACCCCTTCAGAAAAATATTCAAAATTATATAGCCCACTCCCTTCAGGCATTTATTCATGATGCGATTTTCTCGTTTGATTGTATTCTTCATTCATGTGAAAGACTGAAGATGAAGAAAAAAGAAATTTCCAACATACAACTTAACAGCTAGAACTACTGTTTCAATACCTTGCGTGATTTGTTTATTACATTATCTATACCACGACAATTATTTGGTATTATCCATATAACGCCTTCTACTAGACTACCAAAAAAACACAAGGGATGCTCCATTGGACAATTAAGCTGGACATTGCATAATCCCCTCATTTCCCCCAACCCCATCCTATGTTATAATCAAGGACTTATGTGTGCAACTTTCATGTATAATTAGCCTGAAATGTCAAGCATCCTCCCGCTCTTGGCTACACCCGACTGTATGATTTGCTTTAAATAAACTATGCAAAACCATAAACTATAAAGTAAAGCACATTTAGCAAAGTAAGCCCTTCCAACTGTAGGTTTCCAAACATTATTTAGGTCCGGTGTTCGTTGTATCCATTACATACTGAACGCATTCCCTAGTGTCGCTCCCCACTTCAAATCCCCCCTTGTTCCGCAGCCCCCTGCTCTTCTAACAAACAATAGTTGCGCACTGCAGTGTGATTTAATTCTTGGATATAATAATCCGTTTTTGGAAGACAGGTCAGAGAGATTAAATAAAGAGTTGACCAAGCACAAACGTAAATGGAATCTCGAATTTGAAATCTTGGTCTTGCAGCTTACCGCAGCGCAACCACACCTCTGTAAAGGCCATAAAAGTCAAGCATTATCTGCTATCTGTCATAACCCTGCGGTTAATGTAGACCGTCTTGAAAATCCTAAGAAACCTCCCGAAGCCTTTGGAACCCAGGGTAACGCATATCTTTTACACACGACTTCTCTCTCACGACACACGAGCAATACGGACCAATTGATCAGGACTAATGTAGTCTATATTTCAGTGGAGCATTAGCTGTTGTGAAATAAAATTATGAAATTCGTAATATTAGTTTGCAGGAAACGTATAGTTCAGTCACTAACGTTAGCTTCTTTCTCATAGTATGACTAAAATTACAATTGCACACGGCGGATATATAATTAGATTTAACTGGCACAGATATCTGATTACAGCCAGATAACACCCATATCATTAACTAACATCATTATGAGACTCTTCGAAAAAATTGTCTTCAGGGAAGAGATTTTGGAACAGTCTAAATCAGTCATCGGTGATGATCAGCTTGCTTATAAAGAAAGAAAAAATACAACAACTGCCCTTATTAAATGTCAGTATCATTGGTTGAAATGGTTAGATGAAGACGCTGATTTTGTTCGGTTTATATCTTTCGACTTCAGTAAAGTCACATAATATTGTCAGCCAAAAACTTAAAGCAACAAACCTAAATCCTTATATCATTAACTGGATTATCAGTTTTCTAATGAATCGAAGACAAAGAGTCGTGGTCGACGTAATCGAAACGCAATACGTCGATATTAATAAGGGAGTACCTCAGGGAACAGTACTTGGCCCCTTTTTATTCTCTCTTATGGTTAATGACATAAAACCATTCATACCAGCGGGTTTATACCATATATATTATTATTATTATTATTATTAAAACCGGAAAAACATAAAACCAACATATTGATTAAATTCGCTGATGATATGACAGTTAGTGAGGAATATCGAGAACTGGGCAAGAAATAACGGAATGACTCTGAACCTCTCAAAAACATGAGAAATGCTTCTGAGTGGAACTTTTCGACCGCCACCTCCACCAGTAGACGGTATTGAATGCAAGAATTGGTTAAAACTCCTTGGTGTTACTTTCCAAGATGATGTGTGTTGTTGGGATCTTCATGTTGATAATTTGTTGTCAAAGGCCGCCAGCCGAATGTACATTTTAAGAGTATGTAGAAGATATGGCTATCCCAAGGAGCATCTTACTAAGCTTTTTGATTCAATTATACTGTCATTATTTTACTACGGTATTGAAGTTTGGGGTTCGGCCCCACAAAAGAAATACCTGGAGCGCATCGATAGGTTTTTCAGGCGAGCGCATCGATACGGCCAACGGGTAGTACACATCGAAAGATTATAGAATGGCCGAGTTGATTAAAAAGAGAGACAAAACCTTATTTGACAAGATTTCAAACGATCCGGAACATGTTTTAAATGAATTGCTTCCAGAAAAGAGAAGAAACTTTTAAGAGAACGTGAGCATTCTTTTATTCTTCCAAAGGTCAGAACGAACGATTTAAGCGTTCTTTCCTAAATAGATGTCTGTTTGACTATTTTTAACTTTTGACTTTTTACCTCTTAAATTTAAGATATTGTAAATTATTTTAAACTTTACTCTATGGGCCTAAGCTTTTACACCAAATTGTAAAGATAGTTTGTTTTTAAAATTATTAATCTAAAAATCATGTAAAGGCACACGTATGTTGTGTCTGCGATTGTTCACTCTCAATAAAGACTTATAATAATAATATTCATGCACAGTAACTAATTAAATTTGTGCCGTGCTACCGCTGAGGCACCCTCGTGATAAATTACTACTATAGGATACATAATTATGCACACCGTGTTTCTATTATGATTTTTCTTAAAAATGTATCAGTTACTTTGTACAAAATAAACTTCAGCATCATTTTTCAATACGGAATGTTCAGAAATAGCAAAGTCGTATTTTTAGCTAACCTTTCGATATGTTATCGTTAGAATTTTGCAGCAATTCATATCACATTATGTAAAAAAAACATCATAGACATAGTCAATCGAGATATGGCCTGGAAACTCGGCAAACTTGAAAGCGTCTATAATTACGAGACTACTGCACTGTACACAAATCTATGATTCGACGAGATGATACCATTGGATGATTGCTTCATTACGCCAAAATTCAAAGTCTTCGCCGTGAACAGGTTTGCATGAACATGAACATAACTTGGGCCTAGTTTCCAGACCATACTGTAATATGGTCACATATTACAGTATGAACACATATTACGATTAACTTGCACTACTTACTGCATAGCAACGCTTTGCACTGATGATACAGTAATACAACAAAACATGCATCAACCAAAAAACCTTACCCAAAGCTATAACAAAATCTTGTGGTTTCTCGTTTGCCAGTCGCGCCATACCATCGGCAACACCTCGTTCAACTGCAGTAGAGTAGTCAAAAGCGGGCCATGGTAAACCACCCCAGTCGCCTAATGCCATGAACCTAAGAACCCCGTTATCTGCATGCACATTGTACACAATTTGTGCTTGCAAGAAGAGAACTATTGTCAAAGATAAAAGAAGTGCCATCGTTTTCACTCCGAAGAACCAAAGTGCGTAGTCGAGGAGAAATGGAACAGTAGTACCAGCCAGTACAGGTCAGTAATACAATTATTGTTGAATCAATACATATGAATCCGTGATTGGTTAGTTTCCTTGATTGAATGATTGGTCTATTAAACTGTAATGTCCTCTACTATCCCTACATTACCACTATTATATATATGTCACCATTATTATCCATAATAACGAAAAATTTTAATAAGCCTCTGCGGAGGAAAGTGCTTTGGCGCTACGCATATTCAATGAAGCACTATACTTTGTACTATTCTATGGAGGTACAAGCAGATGATACAATCTCTGTTTCGGGCTACAAACATGTCTGTTGTTGTACTGAACATGGTAATATACTGAATTGATCTGAAATATCTGTAGCCGTTACATTTGTCATTGTCCTTTGATGTTGAAAATATTTAGTAAATCCAAAGAATATTGCTTCAAGGACAAGGAATACATTACATTTATTATACGATTAGTAACGAATCGAACGCGTATCCTATTCCACACATGACATATGCGCATGTAGTCAAAGACGAAGTTATTACGCGTCAAGTTCAATTTTTTAAACGCTTGGATCCCTGGCAAGAATTTCGTCAATATTTATGAATTTAGTATTAAAATGATCGCAAAAACCCATGCTGTCAGAATCTGCGCGAACTCTTGAACATTGCATGCGCAGGCAAAATGGTATATTTGCGTGTTTCAAAATCAGTGATTTCGCAATTAAACTTGACCAAATAACGCAACTTCACTGCCGAATGTCCCTTGAATTTTTAAATAGTTGCGAAAAACAAAGTTACTCACTCAGGTGAAAGAGCAACTGTCTCAGCTGTTTAAACATATGCGTACGTCTTAAGAAAGTAATATATCTAACGAAAAATTTCCATGTCAGTTTCTATTGCGCGTTTATATTGGAGTCGTTACCTTTAGCCAGAATACAACGAATATCAACAAAAATTTCAAAGTTGTCCAATCAGGTTTGAGTGTATTTTGAGTTGTTCAACGACTTCCGGTTTTTGACCAGCAAATCTGGCACGCGGATATATTTTTGCCAAATTTTGTCATTCCCTCACGGATTTTAGAGCGAATTTAAGCTCTTTGATTAAAGCATCGTTGTTTTGAGAGTTGTACGGTATCATTCTTGCAGGGGATATCGATTAATCTCGAAAGAAATGCATTTAAAGGCGAAAAATCGAGGATAGTTTCGTGTAACATATGCCAAGTCTGGGCTATTTTGGTCTCAATGTTTCCTTCCTTCCCTCGTTAGAAGGAAGTCACAGGCGGGCGCGGGCAAATAGAGCCTGGGCCTCCTGTGACGACACACGAGCAATACGGACCAATTGATCAGGACTAATGTAATCTATATTTCAGTGGAGCATTAGCTGTCGTTGGGAATTGCCTCCCTCGTATCCCCCGCACCTACAAATAATGGCGCGTTAAAGACTTTATATTAAATAAAATTATGAAATTCGCAATATTAGTTTGCAGGAAACTTATTATTGCTGCCGAGCGTCAGCGAGGCAGCACACTATTCTTGACATGGCAGGGTTTCTCGACCAAGTCTTTTGCGCCGACCTATGTATAGTCACAGAATAAGTATATACCAGAAGTGTAACTTCATAGGGCTTTCGTGTCCTCAAATTTCCCAAAATGTACACGTCATGCACACGCCATCATGCTTGCTTGTAAGATGGCGACGTTTGATAGCGTCAGCACGAACAACTTTTCTATCAGTGTTTTGCATTTTCTCGCGGCCTTTTCTGCCATTTTAGTAGTAATTTGTTTAACTAATTGACATACATTTCAAGGCCAATGGTTTTTTTCATTTCCGCAAATGTCAAGGCATTAGGTCAAAGGGCATGAAAGCAATGACGTAATAACAAATGACGAATACACGTCATGCACACGCCATCACAACTTGCCAGTAAGATGGCGACCGCGGGACGAGCTTTTTACAGAAGATAGACATCTGTTCATACTTAATCTGTGGTATAGTCGAGATCTGGATCTTGCGTCGCGTCTGTCAGTTGTCGTAATTCCGGGCAGAAAGTCGAGCTCAAGGTGAATTTTTAAAATGGGGGGAGAGGGCGAGAAAATATTGTATTGCGCGCGCATGTTTTGTTCCATGTGCTCTGCAAGTTCTCAACTCTCGAGATTTTACAAGCGTTTTATGGCATTTTGACACAATATTTAAACACGAGACTATATTTCACACATTTAAGAGGATTTGAGCACAGGAACAAATCTTATGTAGAAACAGTAGAATTGAAACACTGTGGCCTGTGCCATCGCGAGAATATGTTTAAGTTAAGAAGATGCAAGATGTTCTCGTGCGCTTTTAATAATTTTAGTTTTTTTTAAATCTTACTAGCTTCGCCATTCATAAACAATGTACACGAATGAAAGACGATCACATACGTGGAAAAAGGTAGCATGGATACCGCAACAGCGGGTAGATTTGAACTAAATATAGGATTTGAACTTGTGCTCGACCCAGTCGTCTTGATAGCTCAATAGGTAGAGTGTCAGCCCGGTGCGTGATTTACTTTTACAGCTTTATTTTGCACAAATTTAAGCCAAGTGCTATAGGAACAGCAACAGAGCAAAACATAATAGTACTGTAGTTCGTTAGCGCGTGTATCAGGTTTCACGTAAAGGTCAAAGTGGTCGATCTTTGAGCAATAGATCTGTTCACTAATAAATAGTAAAGACGAAATCATTCTGGTTACAGAATCTTGAAATTTGGCGCAAATTTATAAACCTTTAAACCAAAACGTTTAAACTCAGCATTGAAATTGATGCGTAACTAGCGATCAGCGATGGTTTTATTCGTTCGCAGCTCTGTCTAAAATCACTTTATCATATCAACGATAGACGCTTTAATGCTTTAATGAATTACTCCTAAAACAGTATTAAACAATACTAGGAGGATTTAACTAATTAACACATATGATTATGTATATATTAAAATGTAGACGAGATTTACTGTTATATAAAATAACGTAAATATTATCTAATTGAACAAAGAAAAACACAGAAAAAACACAAAACAAAACAAAACAAAACAAAACAAAACAAAACAAAACAAAACAAAACAAAACAAAACAAAACAAAACAAAACAAAACAAAACAAAACAAAACAAAACAAAACAAAACAAAACAAAACAAAACAAAACAAAACAAAACAACAACAATATGACAATAACAACAGCAAGAATAACAAAATACAAACACAAAACATTAGTAAATTAAACTGTGAAAGACTTGATTGAAGACATAGCGATTGTCTTGAAACTTGGGATACTTGATTTAGAGGAGGGATTAAATGGGATATGATTCCACATGATCACTATTCTTGGATAAAAATAATGTTTGTACACGTTGGTATTGCTTTGGATTTGGCGGAAAGGAGAGGTATTAGGAAGCCTTGATGCTCTATTTAAAGGAGACACTTCGTCAGGAAGATTAATTCCAACAAGGCCTTGATGGATCTTGAAGAACATGGTGGCTTGATGCAGTAATCTGCGCTGTTCGAGGGAATCCCAACCCAGATGGTCGATCAAAGGAGTAATGTGCCTAGTTCTAGAATAGTCATTATAAACGAATCTAGCAGCTCGACGTTGGATCATTTCAATTTTATCTATGTTCCTCTTGGTATAGGGGTTCCACACTGAGCAGCCATATTCAAGTTTTGGCCGAACAAGACTGGTGTAAGCTATTGACTTGACGTCAATGCTACATTCGCCAAGGATTCTTCTAAGTAGGCCAAGAGTACTATATTTGCCTTATTGCAAATGTTATCGCAATGTTTATTCCAGTTTAAGTTATGGTTTATGGTAATGCCCAAATATTTCGTTGAGGATACTCTGGTAATAATTTGATTATTGAGATTATAATTAAAGTTTAGAGGGGCACGTTTATTTGTAACTCCCAAGTGGTAGCATTTAGAGGAATTAAAATTTAGTTGCCATTTGTTCGCCCAACTATTTAGTTTATTGAGATCTTCTTGTAGGGTGACTTGATCCTGGTAGTCGTTAATTTCCCTATAAACGATGGCGTCGTCCGCGAATAAACGAATTTCAGATTTGATGTTCTCAGAAATGTCATTTATATAAAGAAGAAAAAGAACGGGTGCGAGAATTGTTCCTTGAGGTACTCCAGATATGACAGGTTTTGGTTCAGAGTGGGAGCCATTAACAGAAACAACTTGAGAACGGTTAGAGAGAAAAGCCTTGATCCAATTAGCAGTACGTCCTCTAATACCGTAATAATCAATTTTGGACATTAGGCGAAGATGTGGGACGGAGTCAAAGGCTTTACTGAAGTCTAGTAAAATAACATCGGTTTGTTTCTTTTGGTTTATACTTTTTGCCCAATCGTTGATTGCAGTAATTAGTTGAGTCTCACAGGAAAACAATTTTCGGAAGCCATGCTGTTTATCAATTAAAATATCATGATATGCCAAATGCTTAGCAGTATGACTAAGAATGATATGTTCCATGACCTTGCAACACAGGCATGTTAGAGAGATAGGACGATAGTTGGCTGGGCTGGATTTTATATATTTTTTAAATACAGCGGAGACAAGGGCCTTAGACCAGTCAGATGGAAGTGTACCAGTGTCATACGACTGCTGAAATATGAAACAAAGCCAGTGTG
This sequence comes from Trachythela sp. YZ-2020, assembly GCA_016169945.1. NCBI lineage: Eukaryota > Metazoa > Cnidaria > Anthozoa > Malacalcyonacea > Clavulariidae > Trachythela > Trachythela sp. YZ-2020. The sequence continues at coordinate 1,815,637 of JADLSH010000391.1, forward strand.
AGATGGATAGTGCCAGTTCTTTGAGGACTCTGGCTGGGATCTCGTCGGGACCACAAGCCTTACTAGGGTTAAGTTCAGAGAGTTGCTTGGCTACACCTTGAGAGTTGATAATTAGGTCTGAAATGGAAGTATATGGAGATTGATATTTAGTTGGAATTGGAGCGTTCTCTTGGGTAAATACTGAATAAAATTGAGAGTTCAGGGCGTCAGCTTTCGATTTATCAGAAACACATAATCTGTCGTTGTATTTTAAGGGAGGTATGCCGGAGCTTTCAGATTTACTTGTGCGGACATATGACCAGAATTTTTTGGGATTAGAGTCTAAACTTGTACCAATAACATCATTCAGATAACTGCTATGTGATTGTTTGACAAGGCGACTAGGCGAGAGACTAAATTGCGTTCTTTTGTGAATTCATCCCAGTGTTTTGGTTTATGTGATTTGATTGCCTTTTTATGTAGGCGATCTTTTAGTCGCATATGGCGTTTGATAGAAGATGTGATCCATGGAAGTTTATACTTAGGCGTAGATTTCTTATGGGGGATGTAATTCTGAATGCCTTCTGAGAGAGTTGACTTGAATTTTAACCAGTTTTCTGATACTGAGTTATGTTGAGGATTAGAGAGGAAAAAGTTTTCGGATGCATGTAGCATAAATTGATTGAAGCCAGTGAAATCTGCTTTCTTATAGATGTAAACTTTGTGAGGAGGTTCGAATGATCTAGTTGCCGCAACGTTAATGTTAAAAAGGACTGCCAGATGATCACTGATGCCTGATGTAGTGGAAACGTTGGAGATATTATTAGGGAAGGATGATAATAATAGATCCAAGGTTTTGTTAGAAGCTGGACAAGTAGGTGACGTGACGTGTTGGGTTAAGGAGTAGTCGTCAAGTGTCTGGAGAAGTTTTTGATGTTGATATGAGTTGTTTTGACTTACGATTTGTGGTGTTTCAGATTTCCAGTTTATATCTCCAAGGTTAAAATCACCGCCTAAGATGATATTTGGGTGGTTACTGGTGGAATCAAATACACAGTTTATAGACTTGTTGAGCTCATCGAGAGCTACGGAAGAGGAGTTTGGAGGTCTGTAGTAAGAAGCCAAGTTCCTTGCGATAGTAACTTCTAGTTATAAAATACTTTATCAAAAGAATATAATATTATTTTATATTTTGTTTGTTTTTTCACACATACAACAATTTAATAGCTTACTTAATTTCTCTATACTCTGCTGGATAAGGTGATTGGCAATTAACAAACTCCCTCAAGTTTCAATACCAATCTCCTTCAATATTTCTATACAATATACTCTAATAAATACAAGTCTACTCTGTTTCTATTGTACTTGTGTGTTCAATAACTTTTTACATTTGTAAATACTTATACATGATTGTAGCTTGTAAATACGTCTATAAAATTATGGTGAAATACATTGATTTGATTTGATTTTATTTTATTTTATTTTATTTGAGGAAACGTATAGTTCAGTCACTAACGTTAGCTTCTTTCTCATAGTATGACTAAAATTACAATTGCACAACGCATTTATAATATTGATTGCAGCCAGCTAAGACCCATATCATTAACTAAAATCATTATGAGACTCTTCGAAAAAATTCTCTTCAGGGAAGAGATTTTGGAACAGTCTAAATCAGTTATTGGTGATGATCAGTTTGCTTATAAAGAAAGAACAAATACAACAACTGCCCTTATTAAATGTCAGTATCATTGGTTGAAATGGTTAGATAAAGACGCTGATTTTGTTCGGGTTATATCTTTCGACTTCAGTAAAGCCTTTGATTCTGTCCGACATGATATTGTGAGCCAAAAACTTAAAGCAACAAACCTAAATCCTTATATCATTAACTGGATTATCAGTTTTCTGATGAATCGAAGACAAGTCGTGGATCGAGTCGTGGTTGACGGAATCGAAACGCAATACGTCGATATTAATAAGGGAGTGCCCCAGGGAACAGTACTTGGCCCCTTTTTATTCTCTCTTATGGTTAATGACATAAAACAGGAAGAACCTAAAACCAACATATTGATTAAATTCGCTGATGATATGACAGTTAGTGCGCCTGTTAAGTCGACTGGCGATTCAGCAGCAGTAGAAGTGAGGAATATCGAGAACTGGGCAAGAAATAACAGAATGACTCTGAACCACTCAAAAACATGGGAAATTCTTCTGAGTGGTGGAACTTTTCAACCGCCACCGCAGTAGAGGGTATAGAACACAAGAATTGGTTTAGCCCGCGTGCAGGCCCACTGATGGAGAGGAATAGTGGGCCTGCACGGAAGACCGGGTAAAATCTAAAACGCCCCTTTTCTAAACACGCCCCCTTCGCGCGTCAAGTGTCAAAAAATAACCAATGACAGCAAAGCAAAAAATAAACAAACTCGCATGAAAACATTGCGGGGTTTTCTCTGAGTATCCAAAATAAAAATAAAGTATGAATGGATATATCAACTCCAAAAAAGCAAGCAAACAAGTCTGATTTAAATAACTTTTGCCGATTTGCAAGTGCTCATTCTCAACTAAATTCGGAACAGGCAAGTTAGGACGAATTTCGACAGAAAATATATTTAAAACATCAAATCGTGAGGGAAGCCGTGGTACCACATTAGCATTGATTTGCGCTTCCATCGGCATTGTTATAAATAAATCGTCACGTTTATCAGATCGTGTGTGCAATGCTTGTGGGCGGAAAGTACGAAATTTGTATCAATTATTCAATTTGGTAAAGAACACGACAAACGAAGAGAATGTTGAAAGGAGGTCGGGAATCTTCGAGTTAAGAGCTTCGAGTTAAGCCCCTCGAGTTAAGCCCTTTTCGAGTTAAGCCCCGACCACGCCCTTTTTTGCCCCGACCACGCCCTTTTCCAAAAAGGGCTTAACTCGAAGAACGAAACACGATTTGGATCATTCGAGTTAAGCCCCGGGGCTTAACTCGAAGTTTGACAAAATTGTTGTTGCTCGAGTTAAGCCCCGACTTTTGAAGTATGTCAACGACTCAACGAGTGCAATAAGTAGAGGTCCGACCAAGGATTGAACCCAGGTCTCCCAGCTTGAAAGGCAAGCGTGGTGACCACGACACCACAAGTGCTGGTGTGGATAAACGAACCGCCAAAAGTATGAAAAACCTAAAATAGTGTTAACGATATAATAGTTGTGATTGTTTTTGATAGTCGTGTTACATTAGCGATTTATACGTTCTTTTCGGGAGAAATGTCTGTGTTTTGGCTATTTTGTATTGAAAATTTGACAATTTAATATTGCCTCGTTGACATACTTCCAAAGTCGGGGCTTAACTCGAGCAACAACAATTTTGTCAAACTTCGAGTTAAGCCCCGGGGCTTAACTCGAATAACCCAAATCGTGTTTCGTTCTTCGAGTTAAGCCCTTTTTGAAAAAGGGCGTGGTCGGGGCAAAAAAGGGCGTGGTCGGGGCTTAACTCGAAAAGGGCTTAACTCGAGGGGCTTAACTCGAAGGGCTTAACTCGAAGATTCCCGACCTCTGTTAAAAGTCCCGCTCGTTTCAAACGGCAATTTCAAACGGCAATTTCAAACGGCGTTTCAAACAGCCAATCAGAATGCTGCGTTCGTGTACGAACGCGGAAAACATAAAATACCCGGTCTTCCGTGCAGGCCCACTATTCCTCTCCATCAGTGGGCCTGCACGCGGGCTAGAATTGGTTAAAACTCCTTGGTGTTACTTTCCAAGATGATGTGTGCTGTTGGGATCTTCATGTTGATAATTTGTTGTCAAAGGCCGCCAGCCGAATGTCTATTTTAAGTACTATTTAAAACACGAGCAGCACGAACTGCGAGTGTTTTAAATGGCTTAAAAAACGACCCATCTTATGAGTTCATTGGCGAAGTAATTTTAAAAATAAACATTGTGTAAGCCGAGAAAATCAAAGCTAAAGTTTATGTAAATTAACATGATTTTTTATCACATATAAAACCACTGACACGGTAGTGATTTCTTTTGTCTTTTCCTCATGAATTATTAATCCTCATGAGTTTTTTAAGAGTATGTAGAAGATATGGCTATCCCAAGGAGCATCTTACTAAGCTTTTTTATTCAATTATACTGTCATTATTTTACTACGGTATTGAAGTTTGGGGTTCGGCCCCACAAAAGAAATACCTGGAGCGCATCGATAGGTTTTTCAGGCGAGCGCATCGATACGGGTACACATCGAAAGATTATAGAATGGCCGAGTTGATTAAAAAGAGAGACAAAACCTTATTTGACAAGATTTCAAACGATCCGGAACATGTTTTAAATGAATTGCTTCCAGAAAAGAAGCAAAACTTTTAAGAAAACGTGAGCATTCTTTTATTCTTCCAAAGGTCAGAACGAACGATTTAAGCGTTCTCTCCTAAATAGATGTCTGTTTGAATTTTTTTAACTTTTGACTTTTTACCTCTTAAATTTAAGATATTGTAAATTATTTTAAACTTTACTATATGGGCCTAAGCTTTTACACCAAATTGTAAAGATAGTTTTTTGTTAAATTATTAATCTAAAATCATGCAAAGGCGCCGTATGTTGTGTCTGCGATTGTTCACTCTCAATGACGACTTGTAATAATAATATTCATGCACAGTAACTAATTAAATTTGTGCCGTGCTACCGCTGAGGCACCCTCGCGATAAATTACTACTATATGATCCGATAAATAATTTTTTTATGTGTCGACAAAATTTTACCGGACTACTAACGTTCTTATATTACTATTTAACCAATAAATTTTTGAAATCTAGGATCTCAGAATGGCGATACATAATTATGCACGCCGTGTTTCTATTGTGATTTTTTTTTAAACGTATCAGTTACTTTGTACAAAAGTAAACTTCAGCATCATTTTTCAATATGGAATGTTCAGAAATAGCAAAGTCGTATTTTTAAGCTAACCTTTCGATATGTTATCGTTAGAATTTTACAGCAATTCCATTTTACATTATGTAAAAAAAAACATCATAGTCAATCGAGATATGGCCTGGAAACTCGGCAAACTTGAAAGCGTCTATAATTACGAGACGACTGCACTGTACACAAATCTATGATTCGACGAGATGCGGATACCATTGGATGATTGCTTCATTACGCCAAAATTCAAAGTCTTCGCCATGAACAGGTTTGCATGAACATGAACATAACTTGGGCCATACTGTAACATGGTCACTACATATTACAGTATGAACACATATTACGATTAACTTGCACTACTTACTGCATAGCAACGCTTTGCACTGATGATACAGTAATACAACAAAACATGCATCAACCAAAAAACCTTACCCAAAGCTATAACAAAATCTTGTGGTTTCTCATTTGCCAGTCGCGCCATACCATCGGCAACACCTCGTTCAACTGCAGAAGAGTAGTTAAAAGCGGGCCATGGTAAACCACCCCAGTCGCCTAATGCCATGAACCTAAGAACCCCGTTATCTGCATGCACATTGTACGCAGTTTGTGCTTGCAAGAAGAGAACTATTGTCAAAGATAAAAGAAGTGCCATCGTTTTCACTCCGAAGAACCAAAGTGCGTAGTCGGGAAGAAATGGAACAGTAGTACCAGCCAGGCAGGTCAGTAATACAATTATTGTGTAATCAATACATATGAATCGCTATTTGCCGTGATTGGTTAGTTTCTTTGATTGAGTGATTGGTCTATAGAACTGTAATGTCCTCTACTATCCCTACATTACCACTATTATATATATGTCACCATTATTATCCATAATAACGGAAATTTTAATAAGCCTCTGCGGAGGAAAGTGCTTTGGCGCTACGCATATTCAATGAAGCACTATACTTTGTACTATTCTATGGAGGTACAAGCAGATGATACAATCTCTGTTTCGGGCTACAAACATGTCTGTTGTTGTACTGAACATGGTAATATACTGAATTGATCTGAAATATCTGTAGCCGTTACATTTGTCATTGTCCTTGATGTTGAAAATATTTAGTAAATCCAAAGAATATTGCTTCAAGGACAAGGAATACATTACATTTATTATACGATTATATAACGATTCGAACGCGTATCCTGTTCCACACATATGTAGTCGAAGACGAAGTTCAATTACGCATGGATCCCTGGCACTGAGAATTTCGTCAATATTTATGAATTTAGTATTCAACTGATCGCAAAAACGCATGCTGTCAGAATCTGCGCGTACACTTGAACATTTCATGCGCAGGCAAAATGGTATATTTGCGTGTTTCAAAATCAGTGATTTCGCAATTAAACGGCTTGACCAAATAACGCAACTTCACTGCCGAATGTCCCTTGAATTTTAAACTAGTTGCGAAAAACAAAGTGACTCACTCAGGTGAAAGAGCAACTGTCTCAGCTCTGCTGTATAAACATATGCGTACGTCTTAAGAAAGTAATATATCTAACGAAAAATTTCCATGTTTCTATTGCGCGTTTATATTGGAGTCGTTACCTTTAGCCAGGTGACACCTGATTCTTTCCCACCAAATGTCACTACATGTTTTGTCATCTCTATATATGAATTCCATAAAAAGTTCTACCAATCCAAAAATAATAATGCGTCGTGTATTGTAAAATCCTAGGAAACCTCCCGAAACCTCTGGAACCCAGGGTAACGCATATCTTTTACACACGACTTCTCGCTCACGACACACGAGCAATACGGGCCAATTGATCAGGACTAATGTGGTCTATACTTCAGTGGGTCATTAGCTGTCGTTGCGAATTGCCTCCCTCGTATCCCCCGCACCTCCAAATAATGGCGCGTTAAAGACTTTATATTAAATAAAATTATGAAGTTCGCAATATTAGGTTGCAAGAAACTTATTAGTATAAAATACTTTATCAAAAGAATGTAATATTATTTTATATTTTGGGGGGTTTTTGTTGTTTTTTCACACATACAACAATTTAATAGCTTACTTAATTTCTCTATACTCTGCTGGATAAGGTGATTGGCAATTAACAAGCTCCCTCGAGTTTCAATACCAATCTCCTTCAATATTTCAACACAATATACTCTAATAAATACAGGTCTACTATATAGTTGTGTGTTTAACAACATTTGTAAATACTTATACATGATTGTAGCTTGTAAATACGTCTATAAAATTATGGTGAAATACATTGATTTGTGAAATACATTGATTTGATTTGACTTGATTTGATTTGAGGAAACGTATAGTTCAGTCACTAACGTTAGCTTCTTTCTCATAGTACGACTAAAATTACAATTGCACAACGCATATATAATTAGTTTAACTGGCACAGATATCTGATTGCAGCCAGCTAAGACCCATATCATTAACTAACATCATTATGAGACTCTTCGAAAAAATTCTCTTCGGGAAAGAGATTTTGGAACAGTCTAAATCAGTCATTGGTGATGATCAGTTTGCTTATAAAGAACTAAAACAAATACAACAACTGCCCTTATTAAATGTCAGTATCATTGGTTGAAATGGTTAGATGAAGACGCTGATTTTGTTCGGGTTATATCTTGCGAATTCAGTAAAGCCTTTGATTCTGTCCCACATGATATTGTGAGGCAAAAACTTAAAGCAACAAACCTAAATCCTTATATCATTAACTGGATTATCAGTTTTCTGATGAATCGAAGACAAGTCGTGGATCGAGTCGTGGTTGACGGAATCAAAACGCAATACGTCGATATTAATAAGGGAGTGCCCCAGGGAACAGTACTTGGCCCCTTTTTATTCTCTCTTATGGTTAATGACATAAAACAGGAAGAACCTAAAACCAACATATTGATTAAATTCGCTGATGATATGACAGTTAGTGCGCCTGTTAAGTCGACTGGCGATTCAGCAGCAGTAGAAGTGAGGAATATCGAGAACTGGGCAAGAAATAACAGAATGACTCTGAACCTCTCAAAAACATGAGAAATGCTTCTGAGTGGTGGACCTTTTCGACCGCCACCTCCACCAGTAGAGGGTGTAGAACGCAAGAATTGGTTAAAACTCCTTGGTGTTACTTTCCAAGATTATGTGTGCTGTTGGGATCTTCATGTTGATAATTTGTTGTCAAAGGCCGCCAGCCGAATGTAGATTTTAAGAGTATGTAGAAGATATGGCTATCCCAAGGAGCATCTTACTAAGCTTTTTGATTCAATTATACTGTCATTATTTTACTACGGTATTGAAGTTTGGGGGTTGGCCCTACAAAATAAATACCTGGAGCGCATCGATAGGTTTTTCAGGCGAGCGCATCGATGCGGGTACACATCGAAAGATTATAGAATGGCCGAGTTGATTAAAAAAAGAGACAAAACCTTATTTGAACATGTTTTAAATGAATTAATACTTCCAGAAAAGAGACAGAGACTTTTAAGAAAACGTGAGCATTCTTTTATTCTTCCAAAGGTCAGAACGGAACGATTTAAGCGTTCTCTCCTAAATAGATGTCTGTTTGAATACTTTTAACTTTTGACTTTTTACCTCTTAAATTTAAGATATTGTAAATTATTTTAAACTTTACTATATATAACTAAGATTTTACACCAAATTGTAAAGATAGTTTAGTTTTTAAAATTATTAATCTAAAATCATGTAAAGGCACACGTATGTTGTGTCTGCGATTGTTCACTCTCAATAAAGACTTATAATAATAATATTCATGCACGTTAACTAATTAAATTTGTGAGTGACGTGCTACCGCTGAGGCACCCTCGTGATAAATTACTACTATAGGATACATAATTATGCACGCCGTGTTTCTATTATGATTTTTTTTAAATGTATCAGTTAGTACTTTGTACAAAAGTAAACTTCAGCATCATTTTTCAATATGGAATGTTCAGAAATAGCAAAGTCGTATTTTTAAGCTAACCTTTCGATATGTTATCGTTAGAATTTTGCAGCAATTCCATATCACATTATATAAAAAAAACACATCATAGTCAATCGAGATATGGCCTGGAAACTCGGCAAACTTGAAAGCGTCTAAAATTACGAGACGACTGCACTAGTACTGTACACAAATCTATGATTCGACGAGATGATACCATTGGATGATTGCTTCATTACGCCAAAATTCAAAGTCTTCGCCGTGAACAGGTTTGCACGAACATGAACATAACTTGGGCCTAGTTTCCAGACCATACTGTAATATGGTCACATATTACAGTATGAACACATATTACGGTTAACTTGCACTACTTACTGCATACAGCAACGCTTTGCACTGGTGATACAGTAATACAACAAAACATGCATCAACCAAAAAACCTTACCCAAAGCTATAACAAAATCTTGTGGTTTCTCATTTGCCAGTCGCGCCATACCATCGGCAACACCTCGTTCAACTGCAGTAGAGTAGTCAAAAGCGGGCCATGGTAAACCACCCCAGTCGCCTAATGCCATGAACCTAAGAACCCCGTTATCTGCATGCACATTGTACACAGTTTGTGCTTGCAAGAAAAGAACTATTGTCAAAGATAAAATAAGTGCCATCGTTTTCACTCCGAAGAACCAAAGTGCGTAGTCGGGAAGAAATGGAACAGTAGTACCCGCCAGTACAGGTCAGTAATAGTACAATTATTGTTGAATCAATACATATGAATCGCTATTTGCCGTGATTGGTTAGTTTCCTTGATTGAGTGATTGTTCTATAAAACTGTAATGTCCTCTACTATCCCTACATTACCACTATTATATATATGTCACCATTATTATCCATAATAACGAAAAATTTTAATAAGCCTCTGCGGAGGAAAGTGCTTTGGCGCTACGCATATTCAATGAAGCACTATACTTTGTACTATTCTATGGAGGTACAAGCAGATGATACAATCTCTGTTTCGGGCTACAAAAATGTATGTTGTTGTACTGAACATGGTAATATACTGAATTGATCTGAAATATTTGTAGCCGTTACATTTGTCATTGTCCTTTGATGTTGAAAATATTTAGTAAATCCAAAGAATATTGCTTCAAGGACAAGGAATACATTACATTTATTATACGATTATATAACGAATCGAACGCGTATCCTATTCCACACATATGACATATGAATGTAGTCGAAGACGAAGTTATTACGCATCAAGTTCAATTTTTTAAACGCTCGGATCCCTGGCAAGACTGAATTTCATCAATATTTATGAATTTAGTATTAAAATGATCGCAAAAACCCAGGCTGTCAGAATCTGCGCTACATTGCATGCGCAGGCAAAATGGTATATTTGCGTGTTTCAAAATCAGTGATTTCGCAATTAAACTTGACACAAAATGACTCACTCAGGCGAAAGAGCAACTATCTCAGCTGTATAAACATATGCGTACGTCTTAAGAAAGTAGTATATCTAACGAAAAATGTCCATGTTTCTATTGCGTGTTTATATTGGAGTCGTTATGTTGGCGCGTTTATATTGGGTGATACCTGATACTTTCCGACTAAATGTCACTACATGTTTTGCCATCTCCATAATATGAATTCTCTAAAAAGCTCTACCAATCCAAAAATAATCATGCGTCGTGTATTGTAAAATTCTAGGAAACCTCCCGAAGCCTCTGGAACCCAGGGTAACGCATATCTTTTACACACGACTTCTCGCTCACGACACACGAGCAATACGGACCAATTGATCATGACTAATGTGGTCTATATTTCAGTGGAGCATTAGCTGTCGTTGGATTGCCTCCCTCGTATCCCTCGTATCCCTCGCACCTCCAAATAATGGCGCGTTAAAGATATATTAAATAAAATTATGAAATTCGCAATATTAGTTTGCAGGAAACTTATTATTATAAAATACTTTATCAATAGAATATAATATTATTTTATATTTTGGGGGTTTTTTGTTGTTGTTTTCACACATACACAGTGGCGTGCTGGCAGGGGGGCGGGGAGCCATGCCCCCTCCCCCCCCAGCGAAGATTTTTTAGAGGGCGCCAAAACATAAATGGGGCGCCGAAATTGCACAAATCACACTAAAGCGCTAGTCCGAATTGGAATTTTGTCAGATCCGATGAGCCAACGAGAGAAAAAAGGGTTTGAGATTGTTACAAGCACTGTTCAAAGTACGCGCGCTTAATTTGAGTTCTGTTAGTCGGAATACGACTTATACGAGGATTAAAATTTCACCAGCCTACCTACAACTGCAAGGCATTACTGTCCAGTCTGTAATATCTCAAAGGATGTAAATTGTTAATTGTGAAATGTGAAGCGATTTGGCTTACGATCACTGGTAAGTTGACCGTCTTCTACTTCATGAATGTTCGCCGTCTACTTTTCTTTGTTTAAGAAAAAAACTAAGTCCACATGAATTATATATTTATTACTCCTGAATGTGTTGTTTCTCGCGCCTTTTTAATTTATACGATGTTTTATAATTCTCAGAATTCCTTCAAATCGCCACCCAAAACGCAAGAAATAGCATTTCAGGGACTCTAAATTTCAAAATTTTCACGGGGGGGCATGCCCCCGTACCCCCCTAGAGGTCTCGCGTCTACGACGCTCAACCATACACATATTACAAAGGGGCGCAAAATTTCCAGCTGGCCTCCCCTGGCGAACACAAGCCAGCACGCCACTGCACATACAACAATTTAATAGCTTACTTAATTTCTCTATACTCTGGTGGATAAGGTGATTGGCAATTAACAAACTCCATCGAGTTTCAATACCAATCTCCTTCCATATTTCTATACAATATACTCTAATAAATACAAGTCTACTTTGTTTCTATTGTAGGCCTAGTTGTGTGTTTAATAACATTTGTGAAATACATTGATTTGATTTGATTTGATTTGATTTGAGGAAACGTATAGTTCAGTCACTAACGTTAGCTTCTTTCTCATAGTATGACTAAAATTACAATTGCACAACGCATATATAATTAGATTTAACTGGCACAGATATCTGATTGCAGCCAGCTAAGACCCATATCATTATAGACGGCCGGCCAAGCTTGAAAAAAGTGTCTAGAAAACACTGTCGATGGCTTTTTTGTTACAAGCATGAAACTACGCAAAATGTCTTAGGATAGTGTTTACTTTGAGAGTGACAATGGTTGCCAACCGTAATTTTTTATTTATGTGCTAAATTTTGAAGGTTTTTTCTAAAACATTTCGAAGGATGGGATTTTTGTCGAATGCTGTATTTTATATTAGTGTTTTATTTTAATTGGCTGACTATCTAATTAACATTTGTAAAGCTCGGGTAATCTTCTTTCGTATATTTCATGGCGCAAATACATCAAAACACGACCTTTCAAAAAGAAGCCACAACAATATGTTTTTGTTGTGTTACAGACAGACAACAATCACATATGTTTAGATTACATACGAATCAGTATTACACGCCCGGTTGCCATCCGTGTAACACAATATATTTCTGTTGAGCCAGTCGAGTTTTGGCATGTAAACGGTTGAAAACAGCATGTTGGCGCAAACACGTAGTTTTACTACAACACATAGACCTTCAAAATCGGTAAATGTTCGAAATTAAACGCAATAATTTACGAATTTAAGCCTTCGGGTAACCACTCGTCCTAATAAATCCATCCTTATTTTGAAACTCGCCTCCATACAGGTATTTTAACAAGTGTAATAGTAATACCGTTTTCTCATTAGCATGTCACTTTGAGTTATGACAATTAAGAAAAGGAGAAATTTGCACATGTTCATTAGGTAGTGAACCAATTACAATAAATCCATGATATTGAAAATTGCTTTTAAATGGATTCCCATCTATCGAAATGTCGTTATAAAAACCTTCCAATTTCGGTACATAAATAGAAAAATTACGGAAGGCAACCACTTTTACCGTCAAAGTGAACACACTCCGATTACATTTAGTGTGGTTTCCTGCTTGTAACAAAAAATGCCATCGACAGTCACTTTTTTCGAGGCTGGCCGGCCGTCTATTAACTAACATCATTATGAGACTCTTCGAAAAAATTGTCTTCAGGGAAGAGATTTTGGAACAGTCTAAATCAGTCATTGGTGAACTGAACTGAACTGAACTGAACTTTTATTTAGTCACGGTAGACTCATCAGGATTTACAGTAGAGTAAAAATTTAAATATATATATATACTGTATTACAAAAATTTACGTACACACTTATAAAACACATAACTATTAAGATATATACCTGGTTTCCAAGAGTGCCGTGAATACAAGTTTAAAATTTATCGAATAAAATTGCTGCAATCAGACTTAAATTTACGCAAAGTATTAACTTGACGTAACTCATTAGGAAGAGAGTTCCACAGTACCGCACCACTGTAGCTGAAACTATTTTTTAGAAAATTTGTTCGTGGTTGAGGTACTGCTAATTTGCCACTGGTGTCCCTCAATATGTAATTTGTTACTCTACTGCGATCAACAAGCATTTCAGAAAGGTAGTCTGGTGCAAGATCGTTTAGAGATTTGTGCACCATGACAGCCTTGGCAATTCTACGTTGAGATGTAAGATTTTTCCAGCCAAGCTTTTCAAACAGATATTCAGCATTTGTATCATAGCTTGATGACGTCAGAACTCTAGCGGCTCGATTTTGCAGTTTTTGTAGTTTATCAGCAAGAGTACTACCGCATGTATCCCATACAATAGAACAATAGTCAAAATGAGGTTGGACTAAACAATTGTATACTTGTTGCAAGATGGAATAAGGAACAAAAGGCTTTATGCGTTTTAGAGCACCTATACCTGAAGCAACATTTTTACACAATTTTGCAATATGAACATTCCAAGACATATTTTCATCAATATGTATACCAAGCGATTTTGTATGAGAAACTTGCCTAATCGGAGCGTCATTAATTACCAACGAAGGAGTAGATTGAAATGTACTAATTCTTTGATAAGAGCCGATTAACATGAATTCGGTTTTAGATTGGTTTAGGGTAAGTCTATTTGCCGACAACCATTCACTGACATTTGCAAGATCTTCATTTAGACGATGGTTAATATCATAGATATTATTACTCGCATATGTCAGGTTGGTATCGTCAGCAAACATACGTGCCCGAGAATGTGAGAGGCAATTAGGTAAATCATTGATGTAAATTAGGAATAAAAGCGGTCCTAAAATAGTCCCCTGGGTACTCCACAACGAAGCAAACGACTTGTCGAGAGATGTCCATTAACGAAACACTTTTGTTTACGCTCATTAAGATATGATCGAAACCAATTGCCAGCGACTCCACTGATGCCGTATGCATTAAGTTTACCTAGCAGTATTTCATGATCTACAGTATCAAAAGCTTTCTTGAGGTCAAGGAACATAACAGCATTAACATTTCCATGGTCAATGTTATAGGCCCATTCATTAGTGACTTCAAGAAGAGCAGTTACAGTTGAGTGCAGACCACGAAACCCTGACTGGCAATTAGTTAATAGTTTATTTTCAGATAGATATAATTGCACTTGATCGTAAATGATCCTTTCAAAAACCTTTGCCACAACAGGGACAATCGAGATCGGTCGATAGTTATCGACACAGTTTCGCTTTCCCTGTTTGTGTATAGGGACGACTTTAGCACATTTCCATTCATTAGGAAATATGCCAGTAATAATAGAACGATTGAAAATAAGACTAAGGGATTCGGCAATTAGATCTGGGCATTCTCGAAGTAATCTAGAAGAAATTTTATCAAGACCAGTTCCTTTTGATTTACTTAGCTTGGATAAAAGTATAAAAACCGTTGGTTGATTAGTTTCCTTTAGATGAAAGGAGACATTATCATTTTGACAAGATAAAAAATCAACATATGACCGGTCCTTTTCATTAAAACTTATTTTATCTGCAAGCCTAGGGCCAATGCTAGAAAAGTGATCATTGAAAGCATCTGCAATTTTATTAGAATCGTTAATTAAGTCTCCGTTCAAATCGATTTCATTAATAAGCGAACTTTTGCAATTCTTAGATGTAAGTTCACTAATAATATTCCAGGTCTTTTTTGGATTACATTTATTTTCATAAAATGCATTTTTGAAATATCTTTCTTTCGCTTGAAAGATTTCGTAATTAACAGAATTACGCATTCTTTTAAACAAAAGCCAATCCGAAGAATTGTTGGAACGAATTGCTTTAATTTTTTGAATATCTCTTTTATGCATTTCATCTTTTAAATGAGACGTAATCCAAGGCGATTTAGAAGCCTTGACACGCTTTGTACGAAGTGGAGCATGTTTTTCCGCAACGGAATTAAATGTGGTTTTCCAAGCGTACCACATATCATTAGGGTTTTCAAACTCATCAATATAGCTCCAATTTTGTGTACTGATATCATTACGAAATCTAATCGGATCAAAGTTTTTAAACTTTCTGTAGTTTATTGTAGAATGGCTCCTACCCGACGTGGCAACTGCAAGCTTTCGAAAAGCATAAATAAGACTGTGATCGCTTATACCAACATGAGAGACACCAGAACAAACTACTTTATCAGGGGTGTTTGTAAAGATATGATCAATTAATGTAGAAGAGGAATCCGTAATTCGAGTAGGTTCCTTTATCAGCTGAGTGAGATTGTATGATTCAATAGTATCCATGAGTAACCTTGAACCATGATCCAAGACTGAAGAGCTCAAATCACAATTCAAGTCACCCATTAGATAGTATTCAATATTTTCGACGTCAAGTATATCTAATAGAGTTTCAAATTGGTTGAACTTAGCCACAGGCGAATTCGGTGGCCTGTACCAAGTTACTATGAGAAAAGGCTTGGATCTAGGCTTATTAATTGAAATGCACAAGTTTTCTAATTGATCAAATGACAAATCAAGGCGAATAGAAAAATTAATACAACTGCGAATATAGAAACAGATACCTCCTCCATTTCTATTTCTATCACGGCGAACAATTTCATAGCCCTGTATGTGCATTTCAGTATCACTAATCATAGAATCAAGCCTTGTCTCATTAATAGCCAATATATCAATCGTATTATCGGCTAGAAGTACTCTCAACTCATCTATGTGCTTAACTAAGCTAGTTATATTAAGCGACGCAAGTTTAAAACCCCTCATCTTAGGTAGGAGTAGGTTTTGACCTTTTTGCGTAGATTGCATATTATCAACAGCAGCAGCTCTAAACGACACGGTATTATGTCAATTATTGTCTAAATTGTTTATAAACTCAATAAAATTGTTTTGTAAGCACCGACTACCTAATTTATTTAAATGAAGGCCTCTATCGTTCAGGTGACTGTTCAGGTGACTGTCAGGTGAGTTTCCAGGCCATATCTCGATTGACTAAGATGTTTTTTTACATAATGTGATATGGAATTGCTGCAAAATTCTAACGATAACACATCGAAAGGTTAGCTTAAAAATACGACTTTGCTATTTCTGAACATTCCATATTGAAAAATGATGCTGAAGTTTACTTTTGTACAAAGTACTAACTGATACATTGGAGTGGAACTTAAACATTGCATGCGCAGGCAAAATCGTGCTTTTAAAAGGCGCTTTAAAGTATATTTGCGTGTTTCAAAATCAGTGATTTCGCAATTAAACTTGACCAAATAACGTTCGGGTTATATCTTTCGACTTCAGTAAAGCCTTTGATTCTGTCCCACATGATATTGTGAGCCAATAACTTAAAGCAACAAACCTAAATCCTTATATCATTAACTGGATTATCAGTTTTCTAATGAATCGAAGACAAAGAGTCGTGGTTGACGGAATCGAAACGCAATACCAGTGGCGTAACTACTATGGGTTCAGACCGGGCGAACCCGGGGGACCCCAACCCCAATGGCCCAAAGGGGGGCCCCCAGGTTCAGACTGTAGAGCAAAAACAAATTGACAGGGAAGACTCTGGGAAACGAAAAATGCATGAACGCAACAAAAAATATCAAAAAGCAGTTAAAGCGTTCTCGACCGTACGAAAATCGAACATTTCACGTTAACATAAACTCCACAATTCATCTATATATAAATGTAAATTAAAGATTTATGGTACAACCGTACTAATTTCCAAACTAATTTCCAAACATTGTAAATTTTCATACGTTAAAATGTCGTTTTCTGACCTTCAGAGTCCGTAAAATCTTCCCCCAAAGTCCAGGAAATGGGATTTCAGAGTCTAGATTTAAAAATTTTCCGGGGGGATTATTGTGTCTTCGGCACTCGTACTAGGGGAGCCTTCAAAAATTTTGAACCGGGGGGCCCCTGATATAACGTTACGCCACTGCGCAATACGTCGATATTAATAAGGAAGTGCCTTAGGGAACAGTACTTGGCCCCTTTTTATCTCTCTTATGGTTAATGACATAAAACCGGAAGAACCTAAAACCAACATATTGATTAAATTCGCTGATGATATGACAGTTAGTGCGCCTGTTAAGTCGACTGGCGATTCAGCAGCAGTAGAAGTGAGGAATATTGAGAACTGGGCAGAAATAACAGAATGACTCTGACTGACCTCTCAAAAGAGTGGTGGAACTTTTCAACCGCCACATCCACCAGTAGAGAGTATTGAACGCAAGAATTGGTTAAAACTCCTTGGTGTTACTTTCCAAGATTATGTGCGCTGTTGGGATCTTCATGTTGATAATTTGTTGTCAAAGGCCGCCAGCCGAATGTACATTTAAGATATGGCTATCCCAAGGAGCATCTTACTAAGCTTTTTGATTCAATTATACTGTCATTATTTTACTACGGTGTTGAAGTTTGGGGTTCGGCCCTACAAAGAAATACTATACCTGGAGCGCATCGATAGGTTTTTCAGGCGAGCGCATCGATACGGGTACACATCGAAAGATTATAGAATGGCCGAGTTGATTAAAAAGAGAGACAAAACCTTATTTGACAAGATTTCAAACGATCCGGAACATGTTTTAAATGAATTGCTTCCAGAAAAGAGACAGAAACTTTTAAGAGAACGTGAGCATTCTTTTATTCTTCCAAAGGTCAGAACAGAACGATTTAAGCGTTCTCTCCTAAATAGATGTCTGTTTGAATTTTTTTAACTTTTGACTTTTTACCTCTTAAATTTAAGATATTGTAAATTATTTTTAACTTTACTATATATAACTAAGCTTTTACACCAAATTATTAAAGATAGTTTGTTTTTAAAATTATTAATCTAAAATCATGTAAATGCACGCGTATCATGTTGTGTCTGCGATTGTTCACTCTCAATAAAGACTGATAATAATAATATTCATGCACGGTAATTCATTAAATTTGTGACGTGTTACCGCTGAGGCACCCTCGTGATAAATTACTACTCTAGGATACATAATTATGCACGCCGTGTTTCTATTATGATTTTTCGTATCCTATTAATTCCATACATATGTGGTCGAAGACGAAGTTATTATATACGCATCAAGTTCAAATATTGCTTCAAGGACAAGGAATACATTACATTTATTATACGATTAGTAACGAATCGAACGCGTATCCTATTCCACACATGACATATGCGCATGTAGTCGAAGACGAAGTTATTACGCGTCAAGTTCAATTTTTTAAACGCTTGGATCCCTGGCAAGAATTTCGTCAATATTTATGAATTTAGTATTAAAATGATCGCAAGAACCCGGGCTGTCAGAATCTGCGCGTACATTTGAACATTGCATGCGCAGGCAAAATGCTTCAGTTTTATAGAGAACAATTTATTGAATGCGATTTCGTGGCATTAGTTGCGCTGTCGGTGAACTGAAAAGTCACTCAAGCGGTATCTTTGAAAAAAGTCTCTTTTGTAATTATTGCTGTAAAAACATACGAAATTTGTTCCATAATGGTTCTGTTTTAAAATTGTTCACTGATTTATTTCGTTTCGACGGTTTCGTATGATTACTTTTGGAAAGTAACCCAACGTTTTTGTTTGATACTATCCATGCATATATAAAATATAGTACCTTGTCATGCAAGGACACTTCCGCTCAGTACATGTCAACTTTCCGGCAAATATACACTTTAACGGGTTGGTTAAAGTAACCAATTTAAATTGGTTGTCTAGCTCATGCAGATGCACTTATTTGACCAATATTTAATTGGTTAAAACAACCAAATATTTGGTTATTTTAATCAATATTTCGGTTGTTTTGCCAATAATAATATAATATTGGTTTTCTAAATTCATGTGTTAAGACGATTGACGGCCGCGGAATGGTTTTGGAAACAGACAAGCGAACTCTGGGACTGGCGGAATGTCAGACTCGCAGAGTCTCAATGATGGTATTTGCTCTAGCGTAAACTTGGGGGAAAAACGTAAGTTCCCGTACAGTCCGCGAGTCCGTCAGCCATTAAGTCTATATACTTGCATTTAGTATTTACTCACATAGAATATAGCTGTTCTTCATAGATTTCTCACATAGATTTCTTCTTTCATGCATGGTTAATAAAATGTATTCCAATATAAACTATGGTTCTTTCTGTGAATTTCTATAATTTTAATAACTGGGTCGAGCACAAGTTCAAATCCTATATTTAGTTCAAATCTACCTGCTGTTGCGGTATCCCTGCCAAGTCTACCGGTACGCTGGATATGCAAATTCAAATCCCGCTCGGGTCAACTTGTCGACAACGCAGTATTTTCTCAAGAATATATTATGTATCATATACCATGGCTCTGAAAGAGAGTCGAAACAGCGTGTTATTGTAAGAATAATATTACACGTTGATAAGTTGCGAGAATATCTGATAAGTATAATATTGTGGCTCGACATGGTTCATTATCGCTGAAGCAGTTTCGTTTAAATCCATTTCATGTTTATTAAGTACACAATCACGAGACACAAGCGTTAAACAGAATTTATTGGGACAGATTCTTATTACCCAAGAAACATTTCATATACCCATGCCTACGTCCTCTACAGGCGTTTTATTAATTGGAGCAGGCTTGGAAATTCGGAAAATAAGAAATGCGGGTAAGGCGAAGGGGTTACAATATATTTCTTCTTTTGATATTCCAGCATTTATCATTCCGCCCGTGCATGCGCTCCCTAATTTTCCCTGCCCGCTTCAAATATATTAATGAAACGCCTGTGGAGGAGGTAGTGTACCCATGCGGCTGTGCCAATGCCATGCACTGAGTCACAAAATGCCATAGCCTTTGCGACGTTTTGTAGTTCGACAGCAGGATATTCGTACGTGTTCGGATTGTCTTCATGTTTAAACTATAAATATTGTGACAAATTCCATTGCCCTTGCGACGTTACGGAGTATACCGAACAAAGTGTTCGGTAAATTTGTATTTCTACGTCATTGTATTTGTGACGTCACTGACTGATTCGAGTTTTCTTTGGCTAATTTACATATACATAAGTCGCGAGAGGAAACTGGCACGAGTAAAAATCAAAGCGTCAAGAATAGTGTGCTTCCTCGCTGGCGCTTGGCCACAGAATAGACCTAAAATCAATTGATTCACAGTATTGTTGAACTAATTAACTTACTTGTTTATCACAACATTTACTTTACCCCCGTCAATTTTTAGGTCTTTCAGTTATACCTGGGCTGAAACTAGCCTACGAACATCGACGGTAATAAGTTATTACCGAAGTTACCGAATGGTTTTCCGTGTAGGATTGCGTGATCCTAACACGCGGGATGTTGCGAGACTTTCAGTGAAAACGTAAAAAAATACGAGCCGATAGGCGGGTATTTTTTAGCTTTCAGAAAGTCGAGCAATATCCCAATTGTTAGGATCACACAATCCTGCACGGAAAACCATTCGGTAATTATTTTATAAAATAACGACAAAGAAACAACGATAAACATAAATTGTTTTGTATTTTGTGCTTCTGCTTGTGCATTTTCGACTAACTTGTCAACGTCTTCTCTGTTGCTACAGCGAACCTCCGTTCCTTGTTTTCGTTCATTTCCTTCTCGTTCGACATATTTTAATTGTCAAATTTTAATTCAGGAGTTGAAAAAATTAGCATTTCCCGACATTTTAAAAACCCCGCGAAGCGCCTAAAATTTTCCGTGCATGATTGTCTCATCCTGCACGGGTATTGACCAATCACAGCTCGCGTAGTAAACATGTTATTTTATAATTCGTATTTCTCGTCGCTAGTTGACCTAGTTGAACCGCCTGATACTGTATACCATCTAGGTCTAAGGCACGTTCAACGGAATGACCTGAAAATTGACCTGTTAATTATGGCAAGTAAGTAAGTCCAACAATATTGTGAATCAACCTATCTATGCCGAACAAAGGTCTGAGATTTGGGCAATGGAATGTGAATTACCTAACAAACGCTAAATACGAACAGATAAAGCTTATGCTTTCTAGTCAAAGCGAAAAACAATTGGATATATTATTTTTGATTGAAACCTTTCTAAAACCCACAGACTCCAACTCGTGCTTTAATATCCCAGGTTACACCTTGTTTCGAAAAGATCGATTATCTAAACATGGTGGGGGAGTAGCCGCATATTGCTCTAACGATGTAAACTTTCGACGTCGTCTTGATCTTGAGGAAGAATCAGTTGAAATAATGTGGCTAGAAGTCTATCCATTCAGATCTAAGCGGTCTCTTTTGTTGGCAGGCTGTTATCGCCCACCTTCGTCCTCTAAAGACGATGACAGTAAATTTGAATCGGTGTTTGAGCGTATATATTTGAAAAACACCGAAGTCATCCTAACTGGCGATTTCAACATTGATTTTAAACACTCAAATACTTACAAGAAAAACAAACTCGCGAAAAGTCTGTTGCATATGAACTTCAATCAAATTGTCAATGACGTAACAAGACCAATTAGTGGCTCATGTTTGGATCACATTTATACTAACCAAAGCAAACGTATCTGCAATGTAGTCATTCCAAATTATGCTCTATCCGATCATCTACCAGTCTTCGCTATAAGAAAATACAATTGTCATCCTTCTAGCTCGAGTAAACATCATAAAACTTTTACCTATCGGGACATACGAAAACTCAACGTAACATCATTCAGATCGTCTCTTAGTAGTACTCCTTGGGACACTGCTTTCATCTTTGATAACATTGACGACTGCGTAGATTCATGGGAAAAACTATTTATGCAAACTGTCGATTCATTATTACCATTGAAAGAGAAGCGTGTGTCTAAAGATAAACAACCTCAATGGATGACAAATGAAATTCTTGACGCTATTAAAAAGAGAGACTATCTGATGTCTAAAGCTAGGTCCTCTAACCATCCTGATTGCTGGAAGCTTTATCGCGCCGCAAGAAACTCTGTGGTGAGCAAAATCGAGCAATCAAAGAGAACATTTTTTAAAGAATCATTTCGCGAAAATAAAGGAAATCCAAAAACCGTTTGGAAGTTTCTAAAGTCTCTTGGCTCCCACAGCACTGATTCAAACAAGTCTCCGATCTCTGTTTCTGACGAAAACAATAACGAAATTAGTGACGCAAAACACATTGCCAATATCTTTAATGGTCATTTCACCTCGATCGCATCAAAGTTAAAATCATCGATGAATTTACTAAATACTCCAAATTTATCTAAACTAAAGACATTTATATTGTCTAAAATCCAACCTGATACAACGTTCAGTATTCCAACTATTTCAACGAAAGAGGTCATAACCTACCTATCAAATATACCCAACAACAAGGCAACAGGCATGGATGGCATTAGCCTTAATTGTCAAATTTTAATTCAGGAGTTGAAAAAATTAGCATTTCCCGACATTTTAAAAACCCCGCGAAGCGCCTAAAATTTTCCGTGCATGATTGTCTCATCCTGCACGGGTATTGACCAATCACAGCTCGCGTAGTAAACATGTTATTTTATAATTCGTATTTCTCGTCGCTAGTTGACCTGGTTGAACCGCCTGATACTGTATACCATCTAGGTCTAAGGCACGTTCAACGGAATGACCTGAAAATTGACCTGTTAATTATGGCAAGTAAGTAAGTCCAACAATATTGTGAATCAACCTATCTATGCCGAACAAAGGTCTGAGATTTGGGCAATGGAATGTGAATTACCTAACAAACGCTAAATACGAACAGATAAAGCTTATGCTTTCTAGTCAAAGCGAAAAACAATTGGATATATTATTTTTGATTGAAACCTTTCTAAAACCCACAGACTCCAACTCGTGCTTTAATATCCCAGGTTACACCTTGTTTCGAAAAGATCGATTATCTAAACATGGTGGGGGAGTAGCCGCATATTGCTCTTACGATGTAAACTTTCGACGTCGTCTTGATCTTGAGGAAGAATCAGTTGAAATAATGTGGCTAGAAGTCTATCCATTCAGATCTAAGCGGTCTCTTTTGTTGGCAGGCTGTTATCGCCCACCTTCGTCCTCTAAAGACGATGACAGTAAATTTGAATCGGTGTTTGAGCGTATATATTTGAAAAACACCGAAGTCATCCTAACTGGCGATTTCAACATTGATTTTAAACACTCAAATACTTACAAGAAAAACAAACTCGCGAAAAGTCTGTTGCATATGAACTTCAATCAAATTGTCAATGACGTAACAAGACCAATTAGTGGCTCATGTTTGGATCACATTTATACTAACCAAAGCAAATTGCTTTGGTTAGTATAAATGTGATCCAAACATGAGCCACTAATTGGTCTTGTTACGTCATTTTAAGCAAACGTATCTGCAATGTCGTCATTCCAAATTATGCTCTATCCGATCATCTACCAGTCTTCGCTATAAGAAAATACAATTGTCATCCTTCTAGCTCGAGTAAACATCATAAAACTTTTACCTATCGGGACATACGAAAACTCAACGTAACATCATTCAGATCGTCTCTTAGTAGTACTCCTTGGGACACTGCTTTCATCTTTGATAACATTGACGACTGCGTAGATTCATGGGAAAAACTATTTATGCAAACTGTCGATTCATTATTACCATTGAAAGAGAAGCGTGTGTCTAAAGATAAACAACCTCAATGGATGACAAATGAAATTCTTGACGCTATTAAAAAGAGAGACTATCTGATGTCTAAAGCTAGGTCCTCTAACCATCCTGATTGCTGGAAGCTTTATCGCGCCGCAAGAAACTCTGTGGTGAGCAAAATCGAGCAATCAAAGAGAACATTTTTTAAAGAATCATTTCGCGAAAATAAAGGAAATCCAAAAACCGTTTGGAAGTTTCTAAAGTCTCTTGGCTCCCACAGCACTAATTCAAACAAGTCTCCGATCTCTGTTTCTGACGAAAACAATAACGAAATTAGTGACGCAAAACACATTGCCAATATCTTTAATGGTCATTTCACCTCGATCGCATCAAAGTTAAAATCATCGATGAATTTACTAAATACTCCAAATTTATCTAAACTAAAGACATTTATATTGTCTAAAATCCAACCTGATACAACGTTCAGTATTCCAACTATTTCAACGAAAGAGGTCATAACCTACCTATCAAATATACCCAACAACAAGGCAACAGGCATGGATGGCATTAGCCCTTTATTATTAAAGATTGGTGTTCACGAAATCGCACCATCAATAGCCAAGTTAATCAATATGTCACTAAACTCTATGACATTCCCTTCCCGATGGAAAACCGCAAAAGTTACTCCCCTTTTTAAATCAGGGTCGACAGCTGATGTGAATAATTACCGGCCAATTTCAGTTCTACCAGTCCTTTCAAAGATAATCGAAAGACACGTGCACGAGTCCCTTTCCAGCTACTTGTCAGTCAATGGCCTAATTTATTCTAATCAATCTGGATTTCGAAAGAAATACAGCACAGAAACAGCTCTTGCGTTTATCATCGATACTCTTTTATTTAATATCGACAAGAACAAAATCAACGGATTAGTGCTAGTTGACTTTAAAAAAGCTTTCGATATGGTAGACCATGAGATTCTCCAGCGCAAACTTGAACTTTATGGCTTTGACAACAACTCCTTAAAATGGTTCCAATCTTACTTGTTTCAACGTCGGCAGTATGTTGTTATAAATAATGAGGTATCAACAACAACAACAACAATCATCACAGATGGTATTCCACAAGGTTCAATTCTGGGTCCTCTCCTGTTTGTCATCTTCATTAATGACCTCCCTCTACACGTCGACTCTCGCCTTGATATTTTTGCAGACGACACTACTATAGTGGAGTCATCGATGTTTACCAGAGTTGGTGAACTTAATGAAAAATTGTCAGCATCTGCTTCACAGGTTGATGACTGGGCCAAAGAAAACAAGCTACCACTTAATGCTGCAAAAACTAAAACTTTGCTGATTTCGGGAAAACGCTTGCACAACATGTTATCTCCACCTGATATGCGCCTTAACGTGAAAGCTAACGGAACTGCACTAGAGGAATAGCAACTTTTAGGAATAGTTCTTGATGAGAATCTGTCTTTTGATCTGTACGTTGACTCCCTTTGTAGCAAGATCTCTAAACGTCTAGGAACACTGAAAACTATTAAATCGTATCTGCCTATGGACGAACGTTTGCTATTTTACTCAACTATGATCAAACCTCTATTTTTATATGCTGCAATTACTTGGTCAAACTGTTGCAAAAATAATCTATTTAAGGTGGCTCGATACAGTTTTGTATTATTTCGTATAAAATGAAAAATTAAGGATATAGAAAATAAATTTTGGGCAATTATTAACTGTAGGAGGAAAAATGTATCTGAAATACATAAAACCATACTTGAAGGGTTCTAAAAATTTTTAAAAAGTATCATAACTACCGTTGCTATGGCAACCGTGTCGTTTCAAAATGGCCGATATTATGAATTTAAAGTAATTTAACTCGCGAAAAATTGCGGTGACCCCCATTTTTTATTTGATAAAACGTTTCCACTTACCAAAAGGAAGTGTTTCGCAAATTTAAAAAAAATTCTGTAATGAGGAAAATTTTTAATTTAATAAAATGTGTTTTTTTGCAATTAAAAATTTTCCTCATTACAGAATTTTTTTTAAATTTGCGAAACACTTCCTTTTGGTAAGTGGAAACGTTTTATCAAATAAAAAATGGGGGTCACCGCAATTTTTCGCGAGTTAAATTACTTTAAAGTCATAATATTGGCCATTTTGAAAATTTTTTAGAACCCTTCAAGTATGGTTTTATGTATTTCAGATACATTTTTCCTCCTACAGTTAATAATTGCCCAAAATTTATTTTCTATATCCTTAATTTTTCATTTTATACGAAATAATACAAAACTGTACCGAGCCACCTTAAGCTACTTAAACTCCAGAAAAGAGCTGCACGTATCATCCTAGATGCTCATCCACAACATCAATCTGTCAACATCTTTAACCGTCTAAAATGGATTCCCTTCTATCGCGAAGCTGAAATACGCAAATGTATACTCGCTTATAAACGTTGTCATAACGAATGCCCTGATTATCTAAATGATATATTACCTCTCAACAGTGATCACCATAATAGAAGAACTCGCAATGCACATTGTCTTTTTACAGCACCTCGATATAATAGGGTTACTGAAGGTGGACGTACTTTCTCTGTGAGCACTATGAAATATTGGAATAGTCTCTCGCATGAAATTAGATCTGGAACTTCAGTAAATACATTTAAGAAAGCATTATTTGTAAATATTTTTAATCAACAGCAAGACATTGAAACATTTGATCTTTAAATTTACCACTATTATTGTAAATATATTCCAGATTCATATATCTTAATTTTGTAATCTTGTAAATATTTAATATTCTACTGAACGAGGGCCACTAGGTTATTAGTGTTCGCACTATTATGTGTCACCCTCTTAAAATAAAGTTTCTATCTATCTATCTAATCAATTTGATTTTTAAGCATTATTTATTTGACTATTTCTCGATATCTAAACGACTAAACCACACACCGAGCATGGGCGGGCTGTGATAGAATCAGCCAATCAGGGACGCCGGAACGATGAGAGGGCAAGTGAGGGGAAGATTTTCATCGAAGGGCACCTTTGAATTTATATATACTATTGGGGCGTTTGCGAAACATCGAGAGTTGGACGTTGCCATTATCACGTTTCCGATTTGTAGAAAGATAGGGGCCCCCAGAAGATTTTGATATTTTTGAAGCTCGATGACTACATTTCTAGCATTTTCTGAAGAGAATTTGCAAAAGAATTGCGCCAAAATTACTGTTGTTGAACGCGAAATTTATGGAGGCTGGTATATATCAATAAAGTTCTTTCAAGTAATTATACTCTTTATTTATATACTTGTCGCTTTACATAACATAACGACAAAAGTTAGATAATTATTTAACTCTTCCCTCCTTTTCGGCCATTTTGTCCGATGTCTTTGCAAAAGATTATGAGGTCACACGCGCGTTAACGGCAAATTGGAACAAGATTTAATCATAATATTACGTTCATCCATATTATTGCTTACAGTTTTGCAAGCGAAAGTTCGTTGAACATGCTCTATATCATGATCAAATCCAGTAAATGGACAATGTAGACAATGTGAAATAAATTATAAAACAGGGAAACTCCTGCTGATCAGATGACAGCTTCAACATTTTCTGTTCTTAGTTTCAAGGAAAAGCCCAACCCCTAACGTCAAACGAAACTAATTCTGTGAAGCTATCATGATAATTATACGTTGGTTGTTTTGTAATGTGTGAAATCGATATTAAAACCAAAATATATTATGTTAATTTCAGACATTTCATAATGAAATATGATCGCCAAGCAAGCGTTTTATACCGCCTACGCAAGGTTCTTCCCCTAACTATTTTCAATGAATCTATATTTTGGGAAATCCCGTACGTAGACGTGAGTTGTGAGTTGTGATTTGTGGTGCAGTTTGAGTTGTGACTTTTTTGTGGACTTTCTCTTCAATTTTTTTTCAATGGCTAACCAGGTAATTTATATTGTTGTTTTAATGTTTTCCTCGTGTTTTCCTAACAATAGCACGGTCAATATGTAGAACTAAGAACATCGAAGTTTCGAGCGAAGGCCCTACGTCTGGAAGCCAGGAAACTAACGATCGAACTTCCAGACGAAGAGCCTTCGCTCGAAACGTCGACGTTCTTGTAGAATTTTTCAGGTCATTTGATCCTTAGCATGTCGTGTATAGACGTAGCCTGTGTTCCAGTCCACTACACCTTACCTACCGTGGAACCATGAGTTCAAAATATCAGTAGACTATACCAATAAACCAATATTCGCAACTCCTTTCGCTTTTGAGGCCCATTATTCGGTGCAGTATTTCTGTAGCAACCGTTCAGAAATATGCATGCATGCCCATTGCCCAGATGCCCTGCAGAAGGCTTGGGCTTGAGCTTGTACCGACCAAATCAATCCTGTCAAATATTATTTTGTATTTTTTCCACACAAGTTTGCCCTGTTAGATACTGACTCAACACATAATTTTAATTACAATGTTATAAATAGATACGTGAAATTCAAGGCAACCCAGCGGTTACCCACCGGCTGGTAAATGACTACGCTGAGTGTTGCATTCTACGCTGCAACAACGACAGACATATGATGCAGATGGCACGTTTGATTGCCACAAAGGCAGAGGAATGGTGTCGTAAGAATTTCGAGATGACGTGCTATGGTGAGCATGTTTCCCTGGTATTCTGGTCTGGTGCTCGACAAAACAAGTTTGTGATTCAAATGGTTGCAGGAGAAATGCATGTAAATGTAGTTGGTGAAAGTTGGCGAATGTGGCTTCAGAGGAATATTCAAGAAAGCTGGGATTCGTTCAAGAGTATTGTTGTTTATATTGTGGATACAGCAGTTGGTATGATTAAGGCAGTCGCACCGCTCGCAGCAGTTCTGGCTGGTCCAGCTCTAAAAGCTATTGGATGGTAACTAACTGACAGAAATATATAGAAAATGCTCAGAACAAAAACGTATTGACAAAATAATGTATACGACCTTGTATGATACTATAAGTTACTTTAGATAGTTAAAGGACCTTAGCCATCGATGCGACAAGTGCGATATTTTTTCGCACAATAATATATTAATTTCACATAATTCATTTTAAAAGAATATTTGGCTGACTATTGACTGACAACCATACCTGGATAGTGGAAGCAGTTTGACTGTTTTTCGAAAGCCAGTTTATTATTTATAAAAAATCCGTTTGAAGAAATTGAAGGCAACTCCCAACGAGGCTCACGAGTGTACACTGGCACTGTACTACACGATTTTGAATGTATATAATCTGAGCCAAAATAAGAGTAGTCTCATGAAGAGACGAAGAGTACAGAAAAAAGACCTTTTCAGAACCCTCAGATTTTCAAAATTTTCCCCGGGAGCATGCCCGCTCCAGACTCCGCTTAGAAATTATTGGCCTCCACTGAAATTGTCGCACCATTGTTGCCATTGGCTACGGCCCTGTGTTAGCATACCTGTAAACAAAAGCATATAAAATCAAAACTGAAGCAAAATAATGGATATGTGACAGTGTTTATACTAGTCAGTGTTTATACTAGTCGTGGAAAGAAGCCGTTTTGACGACTTTGCCGAAAAACGGATAACGGCTAAGCTCAGTGAGTTGAGGGCAACGTTTACACTACTTCCTTCGTTTTCCGTGAAGAATGTGCAGAGCAATTTGATATCACTGAAAATTG
This sequence comes from Trachythela sp. YZ-2020, assembly GCA_016169945.1. Taxonomy (NCBI): domain Eukaryota; kingdom Metazoa; phylum Cnidaria; class Anthozoa; order Malacalcyonacea; family Clavulariidae; genus Trachythela; species Trachythela sp. YZ-2020. Next base: position 1,845,111 of record JADLSH010000391.1, read on the forward strand.
TAGCTTGTTTAATTAAAATTCCATAGCTTTTGTCAATTTTGAGAAATAATCTTATAATTATAATGAAAAAATAAGCCGGGGGACCGTAACACCTTCAAATTGATTGGTGCATTACGTCAGGTCACACATGGTCAGACACTTTCCATACCATTTCCCCTGAATTCGTTGTTTCGAGAAATTTCTCCTCTGAAACTTTGATGAATATACTTATGATTTGGAAACAGTATTCACGTTTAATCAGCAGCCCGACAGCAGGTAATTTATGTTGTTGTTCACTTCGTGTTTTCATACCATAAGCATGGTTATATAATACATTCTGGACCGACTATATTCTTCTTCAGAATGCGGTAGTATATATAGGGTAGTAGATTACTATTTACCAGTGATCAGTGTACATCTATCCTCCAACTTTCGCTTTTGCTTATCGAAGCAAATCGTCGTCATGTCAATACTATATATTTAGCGCAGTATATTGTTAATATTTCTGTAGCAGATACAGGAAGCAAGATCGGCGAAAGGTATGTATGAGGTTTACTGGTATCAAGCGCATTCTATATATAGTCTGAGGTATATATGTATATAAGAAGTTTCATTCACAGGCAGTTGTTTCTCTTCGGGAACTTGAGCGGCGTACCCCTTAAGATAATCGTCAATGACATTCCGGTACTTTTCGCGCAAACTAGAATCTTTCTTCAAACGACTCTGCAAGGAAGCTAATCGTTTCTCAGCCATCTTTCTATTGTTAGGAAGGGCAGGTTTTCCACTTCGCCACGGCAAGGCTATTTCGTAATGATTACCCACTTTTTTCAAAGAATCCTCCATTATTGATAAAGCTCGTTGATCCTCCAACGACATCCTTTTCCGTAAATGATCATCGTACGTTCTCACTGAAATCCATTCGGATCATCCTTTTGACTTGCTTCTGCAAAACGTTGTCTTGACTTTGGATGAAGTTGACTTGAAATTCTCCCCGCGTTTCAGATCCAACAGGTCCCATAAATGTCCATCCCAGTAGTGTCTTTACGGCATATGGTTCCTTGCGGCCACGTACCACGTTGGTCCAACACCCAATGTGCTTCAGGAACGTCACTTCCTATGATTATGCCGACGCTTTCATTCTTTCGGGAAAGTCTATTCCGTTCAGATGACTCCACTGAGCGACATCATTTGTTGTTGGGATTGATCTTTTGGAAATAGGCAACTTATTCACCGTCCATACTCGTGTGATATCCACTTCTTCCTTTTCACTGAGATCTGAGACAAGCAACTTCTTCTCCGTTATTTTGCTTTGTTCCATCGTTCACTGTAGTTGATGAAAAGCTCGTAGGTACTCCAGTGATTCCAAGTTGCTTAACGAGATTTCTCTCGCAGAGAGATACATCAAAACCATCGTCTAATAACGCGTACGTTTGAATTTCTTGTGTTCCATCCATTCCACGAACTTTAACAGGAATGACTCGCAGACTTACTCCAGGATTTCCGGCCTCAGTTGCACTACATTCACCACTACTCATTTCACCTTGGGATTTAACATCAGCCTTTCGGTCAGGTTCGTTCTTGCTTTCTTTCACGGTGGTTTCCTGTACGGGATGTAATAAGCTGTTATGACGTAGATCTTTACCAAAACAAATATTACAAAGCTTTTCCTTTCGCACAAATTCCTTCCGCGACTCGAAGTTTTGATTTCGGAAAGAATAGCACTTCTCCAATAGATGACCAGCCTTCTTGCAGTAGTAACAACTTGTAGTGTTCAATTCGCCTTGAGTTGTAAAGGATATTCCCTGTTGTTTTCTATTTCTGAATTTCTGTTGTTTGTCGTCCTGCGGTTTAGAACCAATTAGTTGACCAAATGCGCTACTTGCTAATTTCGCTTTCGCTATGTTGTAATTCGTGAGATTCATAAAGGTAGGTACCTTCCCTTTCTCCAATATTGCGAAGGCTTCTTTTGCCCATTCTGCTTGTAAATATCTAGGTAACCGCGAAACAATCTTCTCCAGGTTACTTTGTGCGTTGATTTCTGATTCGCAACCCAACTGAGTCAAATTGATCTGACAGTTCTCCATATCCATCGCCAACTGAAGTAGTTTATCTCTTTCCGCACCGTCTCTAATCACACCTCCCTTCGTTACTTTATTAATATACGCACAGGTGATGATATGACTTTGACCAAACAAGTTATGAAGTATTTTTCTAGCTTTCGTCTATCCTTCTTGCTCAGGCAACATAACACAATTACCGATTGCTTCTTTCGCTGTGCCAGTACAAAACTGAAAGAGATAAGCTAAACTCTTGAAATTCTCTATGAATTTAGGGTAGTTTATTGGATTCCCATCAAATGTAAGGCAATCGCGCTTCGGCATCTCAAACCCTTTTCTTATTGATGAACCAAGAGTTTCAGCTATCAATGACTCTTGTTGGTTCTACTGTCCTCGACGTAACTGTTCAGTTCCACTTGTAACGTAATTAACTGATTCATTTATTGGATTTGTGTTACCAAGAGTTTGCTCGGCTTGAGCCAGCTTCTGTCTTCAGAACGGGAAGCTGATATCTTGTTGCTGGCAATTCGGGCTCTTTACATTTTGGTGACGGGAAATCAGAAGGGAATATATGTTCATTCATACTACGTGGAGTTTTAATTAATTCAGGAAACTTCGAAAGGTTTTCTTTTTTACCTTGGGCTCTAGACAATCCAAACCCACGATTTACGTCCACATGATGACTTGCTAATTTGGGTTTACCAAGGTTCACTGATGATTTCTCCGCTTGGCTTCTTCCAGCTTTAATAGCCTGTTCTATTTCATTCTCGAGAGTTCTCTTCTATGTCGCAATTCAGGTTGTTGCATCCATTTCCTGTTTAATTTGTACCAATTCCAACTGTTGTTCGAGAACCTGTTCATTATTGTAGTCTATGATAAGCTGTCATTAAAGTATTAAAGTAAAGCTAGTAAAGCTAGTAAAATACCATTTATAACTAGCCAAAAGGAAGAAGCAAGCGATATACGACAGCGACAACAAATGATAGAGTCTATCTTTAAAGGAAATAGACGACAAACGACAGCCACAGCAAACGGTACAGCCAACTTTAACTGAAACAAGCGACAGAACACAGCGACAACAAAGGACAGAGTCAACATTGAAGGAAGCAAATAACAGACAAAAACGACAACAAACAGCAGAATCAACATTAATTATAAAGGAAGCAAGTGACGGACGAAAGAGCCAACCAACAGTAGAGTCAACAACATGCAGAGTCTATATTAAAGGAAGCAAGCGACAGACGACAGCGACAAAAAGCAGTAGAGTCAACATTAAAGGAAGCAAGCGACAGACGAAAACTACAACAGCAGGCCGAATAAACATTAAAGGAAGCAAGCGACAGACGACAGCGAGAAGAAACAGTAAAGTCAATAAAAATTCTAAAAATGGACATGAAGAAAGTCAACGACATGCGACAGCCATAGATGCGTCAATGATATTTTTAAGTGAAGCTAAGCCACACACAACGGTAGAGTCAACATTAAAGAGATCAAGCCAAAGTGGAAAGCGACAACAAGCGATAGAGCTAACATTTAGTGAAGATAAAGACAGACGACAGCGGCACACAACGGTAGAGGCAACATTTATTGAAGCAAGCGACAAACGACAGGAACACAGAAAGATTGAGTCAACATTAAGTGGAACAAACGACAGAGGACAGCAACACTGCAACAACAACTGGTATAGAGCCTACATTTAGTGAAGCAAAGGACAGACGACAGCGACCTCAAAAAGTTGATCCTACATTTAGTGAAGCAAGGGACAGACAAGAGCTATACCAAACGGTTGAACCAAGATACAGTGACGCAAGCTACAGACAACAACTATACCAAACAGTGGAACCAAAGGTACAGTGAAGCAAGCTACAGACAACAGCGACAAGAAACAGCAAAATCAACATTAAAGGAAGCAAGTGACAGGACAAAGCGACATCAAAGAGTAGAGCCTACATTTATTGAAGCAAAGAACAGACGACGGCAACACGAAACGTCAAAGAGTAGAGCCTACATGTAGTGAATCAAGGGAGAAGACGACAGCTATACCAAACGGTTGAATCAACAGATAGTGAAGCAAGCTACAGACGACAGCTATACCAAACAGCAGAGCCGACATATAGTGAAGCAAGAGACAAAAAAACGGCACGGAGTCAACATTTAGTGAAGGAAGCAACAGACAACAGCGACAACAAACGGTTAGATTTCATCAAAGATTATTAAATTCTGTTATATCATCAGATCATGTATTTCAGATCTTCTTTCATCATGAATCGCAGAGTGGGAAAATGTTCTCTTTTTGAATTTTCTCTAAATTAATTTGTAAAATACGTTATGTATTAACTTGATGACCAAGCAAAGAATGAACTTTTTATCCTTAAGCTAGCGCCGTTCCCGGCGAAAGCCCGGATGAAAGTTCTATAGATATTTCAAAATCTATCATTACCATGACGTATTCCCTAATCCAACCCCCAACAATTTACTCTTCTAGTTGCGTAAGCATATCACATCCCACTCCCTTAAGAATTACATGATAGTGTGTTCGTGAATCAATTGAACAAAATTTTGATTACAGTATTTTGATTACTAGATATCTGAAATCCAAGACAGGCCGGCAGTAACCCACCAACTTATACACGGCTACATGGAGCACTGCAGTTTTCACTGTAGCAACTACAGACATAGGCTATAATGCAGGTGACACGTGTGATTGTGACAGAGGCCAAAGAATGGTGCCGTAAGAATTTCGAGATAACATGCTATGGTGAACATTTTACCCTGGTATTATGGTCTGGTGCGCGCTCGAGAAAACAAAATGGTCGTTTACATGCATCAGTGTTCGTGTTACTGGTGAAAAAATACATATTCGTGTTACTGGTGAAAGTAGGCGAGCGTGGTTATATATATAGAATGGTTAAAAAATGTTGGGGTTTGTTCAAGCGCGTTGGTATCTATCTTTTGGATAAAGTAGTTGAAACGTTTAAAACAGTCGCCCCGTCTATCGCTGGTACAGCCCTCGCAACTATTGCAGTGTAACCGACTGAGAACATGTGAATGACATTGAAGGTGAATGTTAATGTATTCAGCGTATTAAACCTTGGTTAAAGTGCCTACTGACCGAACGAAACTCTGTGAATACATGCACGGACAGCGCGGGTGGAACATGCGATTAGCGTGTTTCTTCTCACCACCGAAAAGTTAAGACCAGTAACATCTGGGAAACCCTACCTTGGGCTTGAATTTCATGTGAGTTGAATTGTCGTAGTTGATCTCTCCTGTGCTTCGGGGTTTTTTCTCCGGGTACTGAGGTACTCATAAATCACCACACTTAAGTTATATATGTAAGAACAACGTAATGTATTTAATTGTGTATGAAGAAATGTTGTTAAATAGGGTTAACTTCAAGATTTCCCTTTCCAGGGGTGTGTATGCCTTATGCTCTATCTATCCTTAAATTTCACACTTTGTGGTACAATTGAAATGTATACTAACCTAACACCTTTATTCAATATATTCGTCATTCCTTTACTTGTATAGTTAAACTACACATATAATTAAATTGTTCAAACAGAAATGAAACTTTTCTCAGCGAAAACCTCACGATCCATATCTCTGGGTTTTAATGGGATACTGTACAACGGTTTGCCTGTTGAATCAACGAACGTCATATCCATGACAACCGGTGTCGCCTGGAAGGTGGAAAATCCTCCCAATTTAGAATAATCTGCCCAAAAAAACTTGGATGATTTGCTTGGTACATTTCCTGAATGCACAGTTGAATTATTCACATAATTTGAACAACCTGTAACAATATATTGTACTCCTGATCCTTCGTCTAAATGCTAGATTGAAGAAATGAAAAAGTATATTTAGGTTATGTTTCACGAAGAAAACTGTGTTACAATTGGAAATTGGAAAATTAAGGTCTCATACTTATTAATAATGCATGAAGAAATGAGCCAATCATATTGTTTTATTTTGGTCACATGATGATCCCAGAACTTGATCAAATTTCTATGCTAGGACTGGATGAAAATTAATTCACTACACTTTAGTAATGATCGATTTATGAGTACGAGATGTTATTTCAAATCCTCAAATTCAGCTACTAGGCCAGATTTCAAGTTTTCGCAGTTTAGCTCCAGTCCTCGGGCTCGTCTCGAACTGAAACATGCTGAAGAAATACGACTTATTATATATGCTGGTCAATATGCTGGTCTACTTTTACCGCTTGAAGCTTAATTTCTATATATTTACAAATATATATATAAACGTGGGTTTTTATACAAACCAAATTCTGTAAACTTACGAAAAACTTAAATGACGTAATAATACCTGCAAATTGTGATCATGTCCAGAGACATATGCTGTCACGTGATATTTTTCCAGAAGTGGTTTTAATGTTTCCACTAAACATTCAGTGGGTCCATGTTCCGCTATTGACCAGACTGGATAATGTCCAGCAACTAACAGATAATCTGCTGTTGATTTAGCAAGCGTTTCTTCAATCCAAGCCCACTGCTGAGCTGCCTTCTCAGGGGTATCACTTCCTATAGGAAAATTGCAAACAATATAGTCATTTAACATTAATTTCAGTCTTCGGAACATGTTAAATTGATACAGGGACGCCCAGAGCAAGGCCGTAACTAAGGGGGGTATTGGGGGGAAGGCGGGGGAGTGGGGATTGGGTGCTGCACGAGATTTCAGATCCAAGATTTCATAATTTCTCATATTTGGAAAATTTAGACATCTATTCGGAAATAGAAACTATGATTATTGAGATTATGACATTGGAATGTGTCGCTAATACGAATTTCATTCTCCGAATTAAAATTTTTAAACTCGGAAAACCTTTCACTGATATATTTATTCGGAATTACTGAAATTGCGGTCCAAAGCAATTATAGCGATATAAACGGAAATTTGAAAAGTGTTTGAAGAAATAAAAATCCCATTTCACCGTTCTGCAGCCATATATCTAGTTCGGAAGAAGTTGATGAGCTTATAAAATTCTTTCCAACGCGGCCATTCGATCATTCTAATCATTCGGTCGCAAAGTTTGATATTTTTGTCAAAGATGACAAAATAATGTGACATAAAGAATTAGACTTAGGCCATGACCTGCGACTGTCGCCAAACATGACATGGGTCGAAAACACATAACAAGATCCAATATTTTATATAGATTATATAGTGCTAAAATGTGCAGTCTAAAAATTGTGTATTTTACGATGTTTATAAAACGTTTACCCAGAATGCAGGAAATACCATTTCAGGGACCCGAAATTGTACAATTTTGTATCGTTTAAATTAGAGCAGGATCGTTAAGTTAGAGGTCTGTACGCGTATTGCCTTATGAATATCCCTATAATAAACTTTCGGAACAATGTTATTCGGAAATTTAGAGATCCATTCGGAATTTTTTCAACTGCACCAGCCCCCCCCCCCCCCCCACCCCAACCATTAGGGGTTAGCTACCGCCCTGACCCAGAGGGTGGGGCAATTTTCCCGGGCCCCAAGCTACAGGGGTCGACATCCAATGCGGCCCTTCTGTTCATTTATAGACCATTTACAGAATTACTGGAGCGCACCATTATACACGCATGGCTATGGCTTATACACGCATCGACTTCATTCTTTTGAAAACAGACAGAAACTTCAAACATTACGTAAGACTGAATAAAATTCAAAAGAAATCAAAGAATGAAGTCGAGGCTATGTGTGTATATATAATGCTACGCTCCAGTAATTCTGCAAGTGGTCTATGCACTTGAGATACATGTATTTGCCGATAGTGTCCCAAGTGGGGATTCTCAATACCATATTATTGTTATAGGCTTTATTTACAGAGGGTTACACTTGCCAGTAAGGTAAAACTACTGATAATTTCTTGGCCCTCCTAAATATACCAAGACGAAAGGACGAGCCGCCATTTTGTACGTAGTTTGATTGGTTGAATAATGCCTCCATACATGGCCTCGACACTGACTACTTTGCACCAATATCGTCCATACGAGGTAGCACAATTAGCCTTTCTCACGCCATGCGACCAGACCTTGTCTGCCATTTTTGGGTGGCAAACCGCACGGGGACAGTGGACAGTAACAGGCGCAGGAGTGAATATAGTGAAGTAAAAACACAGTACTATTGTTTATAAATACTATTCACTTCACTAAATAACTCTTTTGCTTGTTGTCATCCTCTGTTACTGCTGCCACCCAAAAAGTGGCGGCAAGGCCTGGTCGCATGGAATGAGAAAAGCTAATTATACTTGGCTAATTATATTTGCTCCTGACGGTCGCGATCTAGCCTCCTCCGCAGGCATCTCTATAGGAGTTACCTGTGTCAGGACGAGGAAAAAAATTCTAGCTTTTCCTCACCCAAGCCCTGACCACTGGCCCCTGACGTAGAGATGCCTGCGGAGGAGGCTAGTCGCGATCATGTCAAGTTGGCCAATGTAATAGAATGCTGATATATTTCTACACTCAATATAAAAACTGATTTGCATACTACAAAAACCGAAAAAAGACGGATCCAGACCATTTTACATCGGTAACCATGACTTGGTTGCAATAGCCACGACTAAACAGAGACCACGAAACTGGAACCTAGACTGATGCCTGGTCATTGTGTAAAATTTGAGCATTTATTCCACTTACCTCTTGGCTGGTCGTGGTCACTGTCATGACCTGTGATTCCACATAATATAACTGTATCAATCATAATCACCTGTATCGTACTAGATGTTCCTATATATAGAAATGACGAAATAACTACAGAGGCAGGGGGGGAGGTTCACTCCAAAATTTGTCTATGCGAAACATTTATCTAAATTGATTCAAAAATCAAAAACTCTGTTCCAATGGGCCCTTCGCACTGAGAAAAACAAAAGTGCCATCCGATCCAGTGAAGAACCATTGATCGGAATGCTCTATTTTGTTCTCATTGCCGTTTTCCCACAAAAATTAGGCGATCTGATTGGTTAGCGCAAGAAAATTTCGCGGCAAATTAAATTCATTCGCTAACCAACCACATTGCTGAAATTTGTTTTTCGCTTCGCTTTGCGCGAACAAATTTGACTGGTGGAAAACAGGCTTCACCTGACGACTCACTTTCTTACACAGCCCGGACATTCAATTTAATTTTCATTCAAACAAACAAACAAACAAACAAACAAACAAACAAACAAACCGAAGTGAAAACATAAGCTCCTGGCGGAGGTAAATGTAAGAATTCAAAGGATGATTACCTGGAATTGTCCAGATTTTCGTGTAGTTAAAATCAGGGAAATTCCATCGACTGGATTTGTCGCTGTAGGCTATTTCTGCTGAAGCATTACCATAATGATCATGATTGCCTGCACAGAAATACCATGGTATGTATAGTGAAGGAGCAGTGAAGATATCTTCAAATGTTTCTTTAAAACGTTCATCATCAACATTCTTTATTCCAAGCGTGTAGAAATTATCACCTATATAGTCATAGAACATCACCTATACCTCAGATACATGAGCGGGATAACAGGTCATGCAACCTATACATCTGATGTGGCTACGGCAACTAATTTTTATATGAGGAATAGGTTAGGTAAAACATAAATAGACCAAGCCAACGCGTTGGTAGAATATAGATCACTATATCTAAAGATAGTTTCATTATTCAAGAAAAATACAAAAAGGCCAATTTTTTATTATGGGAAAAATATTTGTAAAATGTTTAGTGCAGTAAGATTTGAGTGTCAAACAGGAGACAAGCAGCCTCGTACCCAGGCGCTTTAACGTGCTAAGCGGTTGGGTGACGCGCGCGTGGAAACTTGTAGTGCGTAGCCCACGACGGGACGGATTAGCTTCCCGCCGAATTTTCCATTTCTCCCCTCGCGTGTTGTCCCTCGAGCTCTTCACGTAACCGTGTAGTAAGCCAAAGCGCCTGGGTACGAGGCTGAGAGACAAGTGTGAAGTCATTCGGTCAGGCTGCCATAGTGCAGTGGAAAATTGTACCGAAAAGAAATGAACTTACGTTGCTAAAGTGACATAGACACTGACATAGAAACTCAAATAGCTCAATCTAGTTCTATAAACTGTGATCTAGGTGTTGAATAAGTGAATTGAATCAGTTTCGGAGTGGTTCTAAGTATTTTAGGTGACAGGAAAGGCTGGGTGGAAAAGTATTCCCTTGTTAACGATTGGGTCTATAGGATATTCAGGCAAGAAAACGTTTCTCTTCGGTGCCTCTCTGCCATGAATAATGACCGACCCTTATTCGAGCGAATACGGTATTAGAAACGTTTGGGTTTTCTCCTTGATTATTCTTTTCAACCAATCTGCGAGCTTTAAAACTCTTTAAGGGGTTTTCTCCAATCTCCTTCAAGATTTCACAGAAGGCACGAAATTCTTATAGGCTTTGTCTTTGGAACACACAACAACCCCGTTTGTAAAACGAAATTTTGTTTAGTTTTTAGAAATAGAATTATATACCACGAAAATAAAAAAGGCGTCAACCTAGAGCATTTTTTCCGTCGACAAAATAAATAATTTTCTGAACAGTTAAATTGTACATACGCAATGATTACACTGATATCCTTTTATCAAGACTCAAAACTTTAGTTAAATAGTATATTGCTATTTGCAAATAACGTACGAAAAAAAGTAGGCATGATTCTCGATGACCAATTTGGGGCAAACATAATGATGCACAATGTAAAAATGCACAAATTTTCTCAAAAGAAGCTTTTCGTAACCGGAAAGAGCTGCAAAATTATATGACGAATAAGACGAATAATATCTAGTGAAATAACTGATAATCGATTATAGGCTATAGTTGATATTTCGCATGTACACATAGTTCTATGTTAGAGTTAGATGTTCTATTTACCATATATATTTGATATAATTAATTTAATTTTGTTTTGTATTATATTGTGTACACGGCCCTTTGAAAACCAGAACAGCAGAACTGTTTATATTTATCACTGAATAGGCTACCGTGTGTAAAGAATTTTAATAATAATCATAATAATGTCTGCAATTTACCATAGTTAATAGAATTTACGTAACTGTAGACAATACATTTTTGTGTATACAGCTATTTCAATTAAGGTTGTCACAGGACACAGACAATAGTCAAATGTACAATATGAGCGCTAAAAGAATTATGGGAATGATCATAGTTTTAAATAAGTTTAACACCTCAGTAGCCTCGTGGGAATACAAATATAGTATAAATATACTACATTGTATTCCCACGAGGCTAGTGATGTGTTAAAATAGCTGTATACTCAGGTACTGCATGTATAAATGGTGCGCGAAGTTCAATCAAGGGCAAGGTCACGTACCATGCAGATGGGCCACCGTACATCTAGACGTGTCCTTTAAAAAGTCAGCTTGTTTAAACAGTCATGTTAGATTTTCCAAAAAAATTGTGTTCATATGTGGGTCAGTGCAGTCGTATGCAAGTGTACTGTCTATTAATGGCAAGTGCAAGGGTTAACTAGCAGTTCCACACAGCTCTCAGCCCGCATTTTCTAACAAACGCCTGCTACGCAGGCTGTATATAGTTATTTAATGTGAATTCTACCGCATATGCATAGTTATTAGTATATGTTTATGTATATCAGTATATGACATGTTTATTGATACTGCAAGTTCCTTCGGAAACACAACGCGAAACAGAGCTCTTTATCTTCCATTTGTAAAGTTGTGTATCCAATTGAAACGTGATAAAATGAATTATGCATCATCCATATATATACATACAATTATATGGCCGTAACTTTCACGTTTTGACTACTTTTAAAACAATAAGTTCATTTCAAATTCTCCGTGAATTATTAATCATTTTGAGAAACAATATTTCAGAATTACAAAACAATTTATTATTAACCTTACCAAGCGCGAGAATAAATTCAGGTTTGAGACGATCAGCCAACTTTCCCATTTCTTTTGCAACTGCTCTTTCGACATTAGTGGTATATGGCGAGATAGGTAGGCCGCCCCAATCACCTAGAGCAAAGAACTGTAAAGAGCCTAGAGACGCTATTTCGCGACATTCTACCGAACTCAGCCCGTGGACTAGCAGAAATATCAATACTCCTGTCAAAGACACGTAGGTACTTCGCTCCAGGTAAAACATATTATATATATCGTATCCCACGTCTGTTTACGCCTGACACTAAAGTCCAATTTCAACCGGTATAGACTGTACTATTTTATGGTAACTTTGAAGTATGTGTTTGTGTTTCTTATATTTGTCTGTCGTTTGACATTTCATACAATTTTGATCACGGTTTTATCACATGAAAGATGTGACGTAAAATGATATCAAATTTCAAGTTGAACAAAGGTCAGGATGCGTCATCATCATCATAATTATATTTTGCCAAATATGTTTATGATACATTTTGTTAATTATACTTTACTTATGGACTATTCGTAACGCTCGTAATCATATGTAAATGGCATTAAGGTATAATTAGGTCATATATATGTAGATTATGTATCACATGGTATAGACATGGTATTAAAAGGAACCACTGAAAGGACCACACCTAGCGAGAATTGCACCATTTAGTGTGAATTCCGTCGGCCGACACACAGAAGGACCGAAAGAAAACACCCTCCCACCCGCCCGGAAATTCGTACGGTTCGGGCGCCGACAGTTTCATGCAACCTCGCCACATCGGTTCAGACCAATATTTTCAGCCCAATACCTTAATTCAACTGAACAGATGAGGCGAGCATTGCTGAATAGATTACTAAATAAACCCGATGGGCTTTTGAATTCAATTGATGCCTTTAAAGATTTGCGAATAGTCCACCTTGATACTATTTTCTGGTTATTACAATGGTTTATTACATATCAGGTAACTTATCAATGAATCTATCCGCCGTTCGTGATGGGCAAAATCATTTATACTCGACTAAATTTACTCGTCCAGATATCTATTCTACTATTTCAATAAATTCGAACTAAGTCCTTTGAAATATTTAAAATATATAGAAATAATTAATTAGCATAAACAAACAAATGAAACAAGATCCTGCCTGTTGCAGGATTAACTCGTAAAGAATATACAACAAATACGAAACATTTCAGTGGTGTTTATATATGTTATCTATGGCTATGTAGTGCATCGAAGGCTCCAGGCGTGTGCAATCGATGGTAATCGATGATCGGGAAACCAATTGATCAATCAATGTCAATAGATATAATTTATTTATTTATATCGATTGGTTTTGGTCAATCGATAACCAATCGATAATTACAAGTTTTTTTGGTGAGAACTTCTTCGATTTTTATCGATTCCAATGATTGTTATTGACACTCGCAATAAAAAGATTCCAGCTTTCAGCTTTGGTCGTGACCTCTAACTAGCTGTTTATAATTTTACCAACACTGTCGGATTAGGATCATACCTCCGGCTTTTATTGAATTAATCCTAATTGTTGGTTTATCGACTCTCTTCCGCAAAAGTTCCATTGCATAGTATCTTTAATGATAGAGTTTACATCAATAATATGCTGCCCTAAAAGTAGCCTGTGTTCCGAGTCAGTGCTGCAGGAAGCAAAACTAAATACAGATTGAAGCTGTCCACAATGAAAATCGATGCCAATCAATCATCGATTAGTATTGAAAATCGATACCAATCGATAATCACAAACATCAGGGTTATCGATTGCTTATTGATTCCCAATATCAATCAATTGATATTGATTAATATCGATGGTATCGATTGCACACGCCTGGAAGGCGAAATATTTCCTCATCGATAGGTAGACCGCGTAGACCTAGCTGGTTGCAAAAATAACCAACTAATCGCGTGACTTCGTAGCAAATAGAAAATGTCTACCGTCTACACAGAGTTTACAAATGTGACCTAGATAGATAGATGGTTTATTGAAGTTATAACTTACAGCACCACACCGGCTGAATTAAAATAACCTAAACAATCTTAAAGTACATATATATACACTATATAGTAACCAAAATTGTGTTCTATTCCTAACTAAAATATTTACAAGAATTGTATGGGATAAAACTATTCTTAAACCTATTTGTTTTAGGTAAGCATATGGTATTATTGTTCCAAGGAGGTAGAAGTTTGTGCAGTTTATGTATATTGGTTTCGATGATTTCCTGAAACAACTTATCATTTAAATTCTGTCTTCTATTAGATGGAGTTGTAATGTTCTATTGAGCTGTGTCTAAGTTCGATCACGCAAAAAAATACTACGAATACTTTGAGTATGAAATGTTGTAAAATTCAATGAAAACCACTTCAACATTGTAAAAACATAACGAAACCTTTTTTAAAACAACGGCCAACCTCGTTCCTGGGAACGAGATTGGACAAGGGCTTTGCATTTTACAATCTCGTACCCCCATCGGTCTGCGATCCTTGGAGGAATCTAAAAGTCTGAGTATGCCGTCAGTAGCGCGGTAAATGTGAATTCTATAAAATTTAAGATCGTGTATAGACTGACCCAAAGAAAATATGTTAGATGGACTCGTGACAAAGACTCGTTTCTTTCGGAATTTTTAAGATATTAGTTACTCAGATATGGCATTATTTTTATTAGTGATTATATGTCTTCATCATAGTAAATTATGTCATAAGTTTGGAAAGTACATATCTGCGAGGCATGTATGCTCTCAATTCTATCGTTCATCAGCAGTGACGTAAATACGAGGTTAAAATTCGGTGCAGTGTAGATAAAAGGCGGACACGGACGGCGGACGAGGGAATAAAACACGAAGCTCCTAACTTTAACTGCATGAAGTAAAGACTTTGGAGCTAATCTGGGTCCGTGTTTATTTATTTGTGTATAGTTATATACTATTTTACAGTCAAAATACAAGAACCTTCCAACTTCCGCTTTTGTAGTCTGTTGTCATTTACTGTATTTGTTCTGTATTATTATTATGGGGAAATACGGCGATATAAGCTAAATTTCGCAACTTGTTTGTGTTAACATGCAGTGAATCTAACGAAAAATACATTATTTGTTATACTTATTGCAACTTATCATATATAACAAAGAAAACTACATTTTATCGTTAAAGACCATGTAAAGTCCGTTCTGCGCATGTGCTATGGGGGGTCCCACGATGTAAACAATGCCCAAATTTCGCGTTGTTTCGACTAAAATTCGACATCTTCTAAATCAGAAACTCGAATCTGTATTTATTTAAAGCATAGCGAACCAGAACACATCATAATTTTTTAAATATAGCGTGTTTAAAATGTAAACAAACGGAGGTTGCCGGTTTGTTTACATCGGGATTTTACATCACCTTTAAATTTCTCCATAATTCGGTAACCGCTACAGAAATATAGCGATAAAATGTAGTTTTCTTTGTTTTATGATAAGTTGCAATAATTGTAACAAAGGATGCATTTTACGTTAGATTCACTGCATGTTAACACAGGAAAGTTGCGAAATTTAACTTATATCGCCGTATTTCCCCATAATAATTGGTAACCGCCACAGTAATACAAAATACAGTAAATGACAACAGACTAACAAAAGTGGGAAGGTTCTTGTATTTTCACTGTAATACAGTCCGTATCTTACGAATGAAGTAAGTCCATGTTTTGCTAATCGAGTCTAATCCGTATTTTACTAATTCAGTCCAGGTTTTAGCATATGCCGTTTAAATGGGTGTAACTGTATTTTATCCCTTTTCTGCCCGTCCGTTCGCATCCACATTTTAACCCTTGTCACCTTGTGTGTTTATAAAATAGTCCGCCATCTGCCGTTTTATCTACACCAGTTAACAATCTGAATCACAATGTGAATGACTCACAGTTGATAACAGTCTTTCAGTACATATTTGTTGGTTTGTTGCATTAAGTATGGCAAATACCGTTTGATTGGAATATGGTCCGCAAGGTTGATAAAGTCATTGGAATGGAACAATGTTAACCACGCAAGACAGAAGACTTTCAGAGTACATCATCATCTTCATCTTCACTCAATTCCCACACCTAAATATAAAATATAATTCGTTACCATTTACGTTTACATCGAATGCATGTTTGCTAGAAAAGATGTAGGAATTGATAGTGTATAAATAAGGGTATATGATCAAGATTTTTCTGTATTGCTTAATAATGAATGCTACCTTTTCACTTTGAACAGTTTTACTAAGAGGAGGGCTTAGTTACTAAAAATATGCTAGTGTACATGTGGTTTATAATAATAGTTTACCAATTATAAGCCGCGTTTACACTGCAAGGCTAGACCTGGCTTTGGCCCATTATGGTTTACGCTGATTGGCTGATTAAACTTGTAAGCCAATCAGTGAAACAAAAACCTTGCAAAAGCCAGGTCCAGGCATGTAGTGTAAACATACAAAAATCTGATCCACGCTGCCCTTTGCCTTGTATCGATTGAGTAAATACAATAAGAGGGACCGATATTCGTAAGGAAATAAAATGGCAGCGAAGGTGGCAGTGAATTCGGTTGTCTTAACGAAAAATATTTCTCTCACCTCAAGTAACTTCGTGTCCTCCATTAACTTTGTCAATCCTGTCAGGTCCTCGAGATATTTAGGAATGTTAAATGCTCGGAGAAGAAACGGAAACCCTTCATCTATATATTTTGTTAAAACCTACATTTGTGAAAAAATGAATAGATACTATCAAGCCGTAAACAAACATGGATGGCATGTATATTGATGATATGGGATATGTAAGACATAGTTTATACAGCGGTAGTACAAACCAACAATAGCGGTAAAGACTAAAGGTTGATTAGATAGTGACAACATTGAAGGAAAGTCTTACAATCTTATACTAACATTATTATAAGGCTTATTCAGCTTAATCATGAGGGGTGGAAAAAGATTCTATTTTCTGGGACCACAAGGGAACATGAAAACATTTTCTGTAAGTTTTCGACAGTTCAATGCTGAAGTTGTTGGTATATATAAGTTGACTTTTTAGTTTTTCCAGGTTGAAATGGCTATAGGGCAAAAATTTGATCAAATTAGGTACAAGGGCCAAGCTCATGGGTATATACTTTCTCTCTGCATGTTAAACTGTACAGATCATTCGAGTTTCAATTTGAACATTTTCTTTTGATTTTTTCTTTTGATGTGAAAAATTCTATTTTCTTGCTGCTGATCTAAACATTTTCTGGGACCAGTGATTCGATGCCGATGTTTCGCTATGTTTTCCACCCATGCCAATGAGATAGTAAAACCTTTAGCGTTAGAGGGACTTGAACTTCTATCAATTACGCTCATCTTCGTACACTATTTTCTTTCTAGAAACTAAAAACAAGATCAACAAATACTTACGACTGGCGAACAAGCTGTACACTTATCAAATGCTAAACTGGCAGGTAAGACTTGGTGAAATCTTGAAAGAAATCCACGGATCTAGATAAAATAAATATTACCAAGATATGCTCTCCACATTCGTAGCGCGGAGGTGTAAGGGAAGGGAGAAATTAGAGTTTATTCAGTGTGCAATATAACATTTCCGAGAAAAACCGCTAATATGGCCGTCTAATAATTGCTCTGCATGGACATTATATGGCCGACCATTTTATCGCATTAATTTGAATAATTTCTCCATCATTCTCGCAAAACCAACCCGCAATCTCTTACTAATCTGTTACACATGCAAAGGAATATTTTTCGGAAATCAATGTGTAGTTACTAGCAAATTAGACTGTCCCAAAGTCAGTATGATATCGTTGAAATTCTTTTTCAACTTGTTGACATAGGATTAATGAGGATTATATTGCACTTTGGTTTTATTCATCCTTCTCCTGTCATCATTTCCACATCTTTTCCCGCGCATTAGATTTATAAATGTTTTTCATACAGATGGCAACTAAAAATTGCTTTATTAAGAACACGTTAGATGTAACAGTTTTGAATTGCAGTTTTCTTTTCGTTATATGAACACATAAACGCAACTTGCTCCTTCCAAACGAATGAAAATTGCTACTACAGGTAAACTACGTCAAGCGTTCCTCTTTTCAGTTCCTAATTCATTTTGAATTTTCCTTTCAAAAAGTTTGTTGCAAATCCCTTGAGGAATGTTCCTAAGCCAATTAGAAGTTCCTCAGTTCCTGTTAGAAGTTCCTCAGTTCCTGTTATAAGTTCCTAACTTCCTGTTAATAATATATTCGAGCGCAAAAACTCGCTGGTTTTGTTGAATTCGAAGTTGAGAGACTTTGTATTCTTATATATAATTCCTTTGAAATAATATATACACTCTTATATTGAAATAAAGAGCTAGAAGTAAGAAGTGAAAAAAATAACAGGAAGTCAAAATTTTGCAAGAGGAATCTTTGACCCCCTAATTCAATTAAATAATTCAAAATCGAAAGTCTTTATTATTATGACTTCTAGCTCTTTATTTCAATTTATGAGTGTAAATTTTGTTTGAAAGGGTTAAATATAAGAATACAACGTCTCTCAACTTCGAATTCAACAAAACCAGCGAGTTTTTTAGCTCGAATTGTTAACAGGAAGTGAGGGGATTTAAACAGGAAGTGAGGAACTTTGAAACGGTTTACGAACATTGCAAATTCCCACAAGGGATTGGCAACGAATTTTTTGCAAATTGAAAAGGTAATTAGGAAAATTGCAAATGAATCAGGAACTGAAAAGAGAAACGCTTGACGTAGTTTACCTGTAACATGAAACGAAGGTTGCGAATCAAAATTCTGGGCGTCTCGCTCGATAGAACTGAATGTTGAGGATTTTTGTAGATGGAGTTTTCAAGCGATCTAAGCAGCAGCAGTTGGGAAAAATGCAACTATAGGCCCTCTTGGAAGAATTGAATCTGCGGCCCTACGATTCCGGTGCAGCGCTCTGCTTGCAACTGTGCTACAGTACAGAGTCCAGCCCTACGCGTAATTCCGGTGCAGCGCTCTGCTTGCAACTGTGCTACAGTACAGAGTCCAGCCCTACGCGTAATTCCGGTGCAGCGTTCTGCTTGCAACTGTGCTACAGTACAGAGTCCAGTTGCCAAGAGCTCACCACAAGTTCAAGAACTTGTTCTAACGCAGCCTATTAACGATAGCTAAAAATCATGACCATGCATAATTATCTTATACTCGGTACCTGATGTGGGACTAAGCCAAGTGATGAACTAAGCTCAGACGTTAAATGTTGTTCTCCAGCACTGGTGTCAGCAATAGCATTAGCACTAAAACGACAAAATATATAAATACAGTCAACTAAAACATGCAAAAATACAACAACGGGTTGCACCATTCTTTTTCCATTTGCTGTATAATTGTACCAATCTCGTGCGTTATTTTGTAATCCTGGATATAAAACACAGAGGCTTCGGTGCCGCAATCGTCAGAGCAAAGGCCTTTCACCTCTGAGATCGTGGCACCGATGACACTCACCTCACGACTCATGAAAAGAGTAAGTCAACGCTCTACCGAAACTCGTGGGTTTTCTTAGGGTACTCCAGTTTCCTCACACAGAGAATGTTTACAGGGTGGGTTGGGATAAATTCCAAACTAACCCTTCTATCGTAGCTGTGCTCCGTGATCAGACATGAATCACATGGCAGTCAAAGGCTCCCTTAGTAAGCCTTCGACTCGATCAGGTTGAGCTGCGTCCTTCGCAATTTAGCTCAGCTCTCGGCAGCAAGTAAGGATGATTAGCACACACCCACATTACTATAATATCATGAAAATCTCATGTACCGTAAACCTTCCCGTGAGAAATGTAAATCGAGAAACCGAATAAATAATTATAGGCCGATATTCTATATTTGATATATAAACATACCCCGAGGGATGTTGTAAAACAGAGACAAGTAATTCTACAGCCATAGAACTGGCAATATAAGACATGCCAGGTCTCGATACTGTACATTGTTGGTCAAGTGAACGGTCTTTAGTCGACTAAAAGGAAAACAAAATGCACGTGTAAACATAGCATCATCACTATATGTAACAACCTTCCTTTCCACTTCCTTCCTCCTGCTCGTACATGACTTCATAAAAATGCCAAACCCCTGGAGTACATTCAGTGATATTCATGTCAAAATATTTTTATAGAAATATTGCCAGACTAGACCTAGGCCCATTACTATAGGTAGGTTTTGTCAGGTTTGGGCTGGGCCTGTTCAATATTTGCAGGCTAATGTTTGTGACGTCACAAGGCGAATGCAAGCAAGGGTCCTTGCTTTGGCCCCAATATCCTTACTGTAAAGTAGGGCTGAAATAAAACTAAATAGCGTTGAAAGAAAAGGCTAGAGTCTGGGCTGAACTCGCCACCAGGTCTCCATGTAACTTTGTCTGCAGAGTAACTATGTCCACTGTTGATATTAAGACCCCGTTTACACTAGAGCAAAAGATTCCGGATTCGCCAAAGTTACCGGACTTGAGTATTCGCATACGTAACCCGTTTACACTACAACAGCATGGGGGTAGGTTTTCGGATACGAGCGTTTACACCTATGGTTTATACTGCATTCATAACAAACAAAAATTTACGATAAATTCGGTTTTCAGATTAATATAAAGTGAATATTCTCTGCTAATAAATTTAACAAACGCTCAAAAAGCCAAAGTAGGTATAAAGAAGCTGTGAAAGTACTTACAGCTGCCAGAAAAGGTTGTGGATTCGTTGAGGTAACCGTTTACAAGTCGGATTCAAATGTTTCCGGATACAAAGTTTCTACTTTTTTTCCGGATTCAAAGTTTCCGGATAAAGCTCAAAACCGAGAATCGAGATGATTTCATATCGGATTTGTTGCTACGTGTGTAAACGGCAACATGAATCCGATACTAAAATGTTTCGGATTCTTGATGAACCGGAATCTTTCGCTCTGGTGTAAACGGGGTCGAAGAGTGATATTTATTAGACTTTAGGATTATAAATTGCCCAAGAAAGAAAATATGTCTAAAAGATCTAAAAGATCGGCACTAAGGGGCCGGTTGCACGAACGCCGTTTAGCTTAAACGGTGGATAAGCCAAAATTAACACTTTCACGCTTTTTGTGAATGACTGCACTTAAATCTTATGCACTTAATATGTAGTTGCAAACATAATTGTTCTATTCAAGTTGAAAAATTTTAGCTTGGTTGTTCGATGAATGTATAGACTTGATCGATATTTTCGATCTATCCACCGGATAGGATAAACGGGCTTCGTACAAACGGCCCGAAAGAATAATATTTCTTACATCTCCAGGGGCAACAACATCATTACAAAAGTAACATCCAAGCATGTGACCAGGTATAGAGGAACATGACGTATTGGAGGAACTTGGTTGATCAGATAAATCACCAGTTTCTGTGAATTTCTTCAAACCATGTCGCATAACGAGATATGTATCAAAACCTAATGCAGCATTTATAACTATCTATATGATAAAGAATGAAAAGAAAGAATAGTAAAGAACGCCACGAACATTAAGTTAATTTATGAAAAACACCTACGGACAAAATCCCTGACGAGAAAATTCCACATTGAGAAAATCCCATGGGGGTTTTCTCGGTATCGCGATTTTGGACCACCATTGGTGAAATTTTCGGTCAAAAAATCCTCGCAGAACGAACATTTCAATTTGGTATATATAGCAAAGGCAATGCGAAAGTTTGGCTATAGGATATTGTTTTGTAAAGAAATTTAAATAGTGTTTCAAACATAAATAGAATACGTTTACGCACAAGTATTATTTGCTTTTCTTAACAGTATTCAATAGGAATCAAATGTGTCAGCCTATATCGTCCCACGATCAATCTGTACAGCTCGTCGTATATGCAGAGTTGCAAAATAGCAGCGGATACCACCCATGAGGAAGGCTTACTGGTATTGAGGAAGGTGGAAAGTGAAACTCTGAATAAAACATTGCAAAGCAGTAAATACTAGTCAGGCTAGTATAAGTACCTGTAGCAACAATCAGCACTCAGTCAGACTAGCAGTACTACAATGGTCAACTATAGTAAATCTACCCAGGCAAAGGCCTACATATCCGAAAATTTTCAGTTATTTTACGGAAGGTTGGGAAAATGAGGATAGGAAATTCAGAAATACATTTTTCAATATCTAGAATACGTCTAGTTATCACAAAACAACATAATTACCTTTTTCTTTGTAGCTGCGATAACAGTTGGTAACCATCGACTTTCTCTTGTATCCAGCAATAAAAATACTACATCGTGCTCGCTAATAAGACTATCAAGCTTTTCTACTGTCTCTCGGGCCAATTTTTCTTCACTTTCTAAAACAAAGATTTATGATAAAAAAACTCTGGCAGCCAACCACGGAAAGTCAAAATTGGTATGTGATCGTACCATGGATAATATAACATATCACTACATTATTGAATTGTTCTTTCGTGTTACCTGAACGTGAATTAATGTGGGACCTTTCTTCATGATAGATGTCCGTTGCAAGTTGTAATCTACTGTGATCTCTTCAGTACTGATGTACTAATACGTACAATGTCATGAAACTGTTTTAGGTAATTTATATATACTAGCTCAAGGATACTATTAGAAATGATAACTATGATACATAACTAGGTGTCATTCTTATTATTTTTATAATATTCATATACTTAGATTCATTCATAATAATTAACTTTTAACTTTACCTATAACTCTATCTATGTGTGAGTTGCGCAGCTACGTCATTTTATACACATTAAAGTGAAGCCACACGGAATTCGCAAGAGAGACTTGGAGCAAGTAAACAGTATAAGTAGTATAGGGGCCTGGGGCCTCGAACGTGAAAAGGTCTTACAACTACAATAGCCCCCCAAATAGGTTGGGTCCCAGTTTCGCATTGCATCTAAAACTCACCATTCTGTGCGATTGCATGACCAGGCATCGGAATTGATAAATTATGCCAAGACGAATTCTAAGTAAAGGATTTAAAACGAAGTTTACTGGTAATATCTCCCTGAATGATTAAATATTCATTAATAATTTAATCTATAATATAGGCGCATCAAGGACTTTTTGAAGTCGTTAAATAAACTCGATAGAAATTTTGGGGGGGGGGTACATGTTATAAAAATCCAAACCCAAGTATCAAATTGTGAAAACAAGACAATGGTGAGCAACTCGCAATATCTGATAATTCGCCATATCGCAATATCTGATGAAAATAGCTTTGACACCGCCACTTACATCAACAAGTTTAAGACCAGATTAAGTCTTGACTGAGGACAACCATGAAGCAAGAAAGGCCATAAAATCTTATGTTGATGTCCATTGAAGCAGGAGTGGCGCCAGAGAGGGGGGAATTCGCATTTCGTTGAGGAAGAATCTATGTTTTGTAACGATCCTGACAATTCTATTCTACTGCAAAGTACCCTCAAAATACAGGAAATACCGTTTCAGAGACTCAAAATTAAAAACTTTTCTCCGGGGAGCATGATGAAACGTTAGACTGCCTCTAGGAACTTAGCCCCTTCGTCGGGGAACTCCTGGCGCCACCCCTGCACTAAAAACGATTTATTGGAGGAGCTTGACGTGGAAAATCGCCTTAAAGAGTTTGTAGATATGGTTCCAAGAAGAATGGGTTAGTTTAAATTTTTAACTGTTAAATACATGTGTGCCATTATTACAGAACGAATATTTACTCTCAATCTATATTCAGTATCTTGTTAAAATTTTAAAATTTTGCAGTTTATCGCCTCAAAAACTCGCTTGAAAAAGGTGTCTCAAAGAACCTACAATTATCTAAATGAAAAAAATTCCGGGGTAGTAACTGTCTAACCCCTTATCAAAATATCATTTGCACTTTATACTCCACAGGGGGAGAATGCATCCCTCTCCAGTTCTCCAAGGTGACTTTCCAACTTTTCAAAATCATTTTATTCCGAGGAGAAATGTTTGGAAGAAGGTACGTTTGTGAGATCATGAAATATCATGCCACGCCACTGTCTAAAACCTGTCCTTATTATAGGTCTGATACCTTTTTTAATTGTCAAGCATGTTCTAAACTCAGAGTTACAGTAGCTCTTACTGCCTGGGTCACCTATGTTCTACGGAGAAAGATATTAATAACCCGGTGGATAACACATTAAAGCCAAAGAACCACAAGCCCATAAGGAAGTTCGAGCTGCATTTGTCTTCAGACCTCTTTGACCGCGATCTATTTTCATTAAATACTACGATGAAGAAACGTGAACGTAGAACACAATACTTACTACACCAGGAAATATCTTCTGAAGTGCAGCGGCTGCTGTTTCAGCTTTTCCTTTTCCGCCATCTTTGGAATCAGAAAATTCAAATAAACTTTGTCTGACAGGATTGGAATAAGATATAACACCATTATCCACAAACGTTATTGTACGCACACCCCAACCCTAGAATAAAACAAGCAGGTAAATATGACAGCAAGGGCTGGAAATAATGATGCATTATGGGATCGTTACAGGGGCAGACTCTTCAATGACGTTAATACAATAGTACGAGATCGGGGCAGTGAGCTCCATATATATCTGGAGTAAGAACTTCTAATGTTCGGCCAATTGGACAAGTGAAGCCAAGATGGCGGCAACTGACGTCCAAACTCAAGGTCATAAACAGTTTTCATCTTTTCCAGCTAACAGATCGTATCGCTAATCAAGTTATTAGTTCGTAAAATCATGTTATTGTTTAAATCGAAGTAAATTTTGTAACACTCAAATCGAAGTAACACGAAATTTTGGCACACTCCTTGCCGCCTTGTACAAACCGCGCAGACAAAAACAATATAAAGGGACTGGCACTGGACGTCAATTTCCGCCATCTTTGGCTTCACTTTTTGTACGTGAGTTGTCACTCCAGATATATATGGAGCTCACTGGGTCGGGGCTGGCAATGACTTTAACTATAAGTTAAAAAGGGTCACATTGTCGGCCTCAAGTTCACGCTATTATTTCGTGTGCACTCAATTAACCCTAATAGGGAAGTGTCTACCATCAGCATTTTGTCCACCACAACCACCGCAAGATGCATCATTTTCATTACTATCCCCAATATCTTACTATTTTCCAAATTGGATTGTTTCCTTACATTTGTAACTGCAGGGGTGCAATGAATGTTCGAAGCACTTCGTGATATGTCATGTGGAACAACTTAAGCAATGAGTCAAATCAAACAAAACAGTGGAGAAGACACAACGACGACGACGCTACAATATACTAGTACAGTATAAATAGGATGAATAATAGTACAAATATCTCTCTAGCTGAATCATTAAATAGTCACTACCATAAGTAGCCTTGCGACATTACACCCCAATGTACCAGCGCCAAGTAACAGACACTTGGTTTGAGCAATATTCTCTAAATTTAATTCAGGCAACAAGCGCCATCGCATCAACTTTAAGTTGAGATCGACGGCGGATTCAGCAAGTCTGAAAATAAATGAAAAGATATATGGAAAGTGTAAAACAGTAGCCGTAAAAAAGCAAACAAAACTAAAACTGAGGACATGTCGTCTGGACAGAATTACGAGCTTCCTGGCATTTTTAACCCAATGGTTATTTCAGGAAGCTAGTGCCTTTAATTATTTATAACCACAAAAATAATGTATTATGTAATATTTGTATTTATAAGGTACAAATAAATGTTTTCATTCTTACTGAAGTCGCAGAACTGAAAGGCATGTGTACAAACAACTGTGTCCACCAAAATTCCGTAAAGAAAACTGACAACCAAACTTACCTGTTAGGATCCATTGTCGAACTAAGATCAACCATTCTCGGTCCTAATTTTTGACGATGGTTTATCTCCCAACCCACGCATTTAGGAAAGTCTACAATGTACAGTACAGTATAGTGGTAAGTTGTGAATCGCCGGTAAAATTATCTGGGGAAGTCTAAATATCATTGACTTTAACACGATACCGACATTCCCATGAACAGTCGAAGATAAAGACATTGTAGACTAGTTTATTCTTACATGAAACTTCAAGTTGAAGGATTCAATTAGTTTAGCCAACTATCGCGAGGCAAGTTAAATGACAGAACGGCCTGTCAAATGTTCTTGACAAACATTCGAGTTTCACGTGAGAAAAGATAAAGTTTTGCCTACGACTGCATGTTCATGTACTATTTAAAACACGAGCAGGAGTGCTTTATCAGAATATAAAACGCGAGGCAAAGCCGAGTGTTTTGTATCTGATAAAGCACGAACTGCGACTGTTTTAAATGGCTTCAAAAACGACCCATCTTATTAGCTCATATAAAAACGAATTTTGAAAATTGTTGTCTTGAAAGCCGAGAAATTTCGACGAGAAAAACGAGCGGGTCTTTATCACATATAAAGACACTGATTAAACATTAATTTCTTTTGTGTTTTCTTCATGAATTATTAATGAGTTTTTGAACCTTAGTTGCAAACGTTGTGATATCAGAAAAATAAACACCAAAGCAGTAATACGTCAAGTTTGCTACACTGTACCTGTTTGAAACGAAATTGCATCAAATTCCACGACGATGCTATGAGTTATTTCTCTCACTCCAGATCTAACACGATCTCTGTAGCAGATCACACGAATAGTCTTTAAATCTTTGCCCCTAGTCAAAGAAGTTAAAAATACGCGAGGTTTCAGTTTAACTACAATCGAACCTCTCTTATACGGACTACAATCGAACCTCTCTTATACGGACGCCAAAAGGACAGAGTAAACAGGGTTTGAAATTAGAAAATATTTTAGTCGCCCAAGTAGCTGCCAGGGAATAAAAACCAAATTCGTGATACCCGGTCGTCCTATATCAATGAAGACTTATTGATCAAAAATCTATATATGCACTTGCAAATTACTTAATAATTATATCATATATTATACAACAGTATAATACATCATATAATTGTAATATTGTACTGACAAAACTCTCATAAAAAAGTAAAGGCTTTAGAATTACTTAATCGTTTTTGTTTATGCATGGGTTACCAATGGGCTACCATTGGGAGGTATTTCGTCAGATACAGAATTTGGTCGCATTTGGCGACCTGGCGATTCGTAATAGAAAGGTATCCCGTTTTATAGAAGTCACCACAATGACGTCACTTTTAAGACTTCACTGAAAGTTTTAAATGTTCAGTACATCAGTGTTTATTAACGTCACTACTACATTCTACATCTCAGTTACATGTACAGTGTATACTGTATAGAAACGGACTACTGTACAACGCTACACCTAAATAAGTCAATAAAGGTTGATGTATGTGTAATCGCAAACAGGAAATTGTATAATTTGCTTTGGCTTGTGGAAAACACCACTTTATTTGTTATTGCAAAGCTTTAGTATTTCTTATTTAATCAGCACTCACGAAGATCCGGGCTTGCGGATCGAAAGCTTTGCAATATAAATAACGTCGTTTTTCTACAAACCAAAACAAACTAATTTTCTTATCGTTATGCAAATATACAATTTCATACACCAGGTAGTCATCTTTTAAGTGATATAACCAAAATATGGCCTGTTTCAAACGTCCCATTTCGCATGTGTCGAATCCAATTGTTGAGTTATTTGGAGAAGTCACGTAATGTTGTATATGCTTTTGATTCGACACATGTATGCAAAATTGGACGTTTGAAACGCGCCTAAGAGTAGTTATAATTAATCGCAAGAATAAACCGTGCCAAATACAGCATGCTTAACGTGCTTAGCGACCACGCATAAGTAGGGTTACCCTGCCGGGGCAAATAGCCCTGTCGGTAGAGCGAGCCTATCTCCAGTGGCATACGAACCATGGGGCATAGGGGCCACAGAGGGCACGTGCTACTCAGATTTGGTCGCCCCAGTCTATCAAAATCTTATTGTGAGGCTGGAAAGAATTCAAAGACGTGCCACCAAGCTTATTCTAAATTTATCGTTTTCTTGTCCGGACAGTTATACCTCTAGATTACATAGCTTATCATTACTTCCACTATACTACTGGCACGAGTATCTGGATTTGGTTTTTTACTTTAAAATAGTTAATAATCTGGTAACAATAAATCCATCTATAGTACAGCTACCTAATCATATCTATAGTAATCCTTCCAATAGAAGAGGTGCCTTTAAGACAAAGTACACCTCTAACTCGAAGTTGACTCCTACGCCTATCTAATGTAAACACTCTATCACATTTTTTACCGTCAATATGCGTCATAGTAGGGTAACCCTGCTACTAGGGTCGCCCTATCTCCAGATAAACATGCCCTGAAAATTTATGCTGTATCTTACCAGTGAACACCAACAAACGCAATAAAATTCCTTAACGGCCACCCAGGATTATTTGGCAATGTGCATGGATCAGCAAAACCGAGAGTTACCTAGGCAAGAACAAAGACGAAGATTATTCATTTTATTTAAAGCGTTAAACAGTGTGCGCATCAACAAAATCAAGCGTTTTTCTCCTCTCGTACGTATGGTTGAAAAGAATCACTCACTGTATCTGTATTTTTGTCAAAGAACGAGTCCCAGTTCCGAATATGATCTAAGTTCACTTTATCACATGTCATCTTGACCAGAAAATACGGCACAGCTGCATAATAAGAAAGTAAGACATCGGGTCATTATGAAAAAGTAAAATATTTTTACATGCCATAAAGTACACAAATTATTATGTATGTAAACAGTGAACAATGAAAACACAGTTTTTTTCCAACAATACGGTTTAAATACGTATTGGCATCTACGAAAAAGTATATTTTAAGCAACCTAAAATATATATGAAATTAAATATTATATGCTGTATTCTTCTATTTAATGGTTCACAGTGTTTTCCTGCATACAGTAGCATCGTGGCGAAACATTGTTTCTCGAATTACCTCATAACTCGAGAGACTAAATACAGAGACTTTACAGAGACTAAATGAGCTGATCAAATCGAGTTTTTAGATAATTCTATACGGAGTTTGTATAACGGTACGAGTTCAATAGCATTAAAGATAAGCAGAACCAGTACAAGAAGAAAGCATTCACACATGGTGTATTACAACTAAACATATTGGCTTACAATTAAACATATTGATATAGTTGCAAAATATTAATACGTACGAAATAGAGAATAATAAAAGCAAGGTTAAAAGAACGTAAACAATGTAAACCTGCGCAGTTTTCTCTTAATTTATCATAAGATTCTTGAAGACTTGAAATCTAAAAATATTTGTAAAATTATAACCAGTTAAGCATCCACCATGATAATATAATGCTGTTTTGTGATGGCTCTTTACGAACACTTGGTTTTTGTTTTATCATCAATCTTGAATTGTCTAATTCTTTAACATACTGTCATCTGAAGCAATGATTAGAATTTTACTGTAAGCATGGTGCCAAAGGCGGAAACCAACGTAAAAGAAAGGTCAACAAAGGATTGCATGAAAGTCTTCTCTTGTGTGACGTTCTTGTTATATTTTCAGGTATTTCGATCCTACAAATCCTAAAGTATATCGTTCATCCCTATACCAACACCAGAACCACGCATTCAAGATTTTGCCTTGTGTTAACCACTGTAGACGACTTTATTACAGTTTGTACTTTGTATAAAGGTTGAGCGTTACTGTTAGACGCGTTCTACTTATGGCCATTTCCCATTACGACAAATACGACTTACAAGTCACGTGGTAATCAGGCACACTAGGAAAGTTAAATGTAGTTCAACTTTATTTTCATGGCGTGCCCGCGACCACCATAGCGTGTTGTAACGGTCATATAGTATAGACACCTACAACGGCAAACTGGTTCGCACGTCGCGCGCGGACGAAGCGACCGTAAGGGAAAACGGCCATTCATGAGCCTGTTCGGAAAGCTGCTTGTCACGGGCATGAAACGCTAACTTTGTATATACTGTAAATGTGAAAATATGTATTTTGATGTTTGCAACACAGCCTGGACGACGTAATATTAATTATGTTTTATTGTGTTGGTAGCCGTCGTCCTTGTGTGGTCGTCCTCCATGTTTAACCTCCTTATTGATGAATGATTACTTGTATGACGTTACCTGGCTCTGCGTGAATACATCTGCCAGAGATTTGGCTGGACATTTCAAAACTATGTTGCTTTCCGGACAAACAGCAGGAAATCCAAACCAATAGTAAAAGTGATATTTCTTTAAATCCTACAAGAAAATGTCTTGTTATTAAACCAAGTTCATTTGACATTACGAATATCAGGTTATATCGCCATTTTAACATACGGCACGAATATTACATTCTGTATGATAATCTGAGTTCAATATGCCTTTTCATTGGTCGAGAACCATGATCTATTAGAGGACAGACGCACGGATGACGCCATTTCACTTTCAATGGCATGATGGATCACGTGTAAATCTCTTTCCGTCGCGCTTCAAAGCCACAAAACTATGCGATACGAGCTTAGTACAGCTAATTTTTCAACTTTCCTTATTATATAAAACAAATAGATAACATTTCGCCGTTGTTTGTTCAGTTACAGATACACAGAGCACGCCAAAACGTCGCCGTTGTTTGTTCAGTTACAGATATACAGAGCACGCCAAAACGTGGTAAGAGCATCAATGAGCGGCAGATCGTGGGCCACTTTTTTACCACGTTATGACGTCATATTGTGTGTCTATAACTGAACAGACAATGGCAAAATGTTATAGGTATTTTATTGCAAGTAATTGTTTTGCATTTTCACTCGATGGGACTTAAAGTTGAAGGTCCTTTTGCAGCATTTTCCGCAGCCGTTCCCGGTAAGGTTTCAAAGTTGTATATATTTATCACTCGTAATTCCATCAACAAACAACCTTCAACTGTATTTTATTGGTACAATAAAAGGAAGTTAACAGGGAATTAAGATTCGTTTCTGGTGCAATAATGGTATGCCAATAGTGGGTGTAACGGTTGAATATATGATTAGTCGCCATCGAGCTATGCACACAGTCGCTTCAAGCTTCCCACCCAGGATTCTCCCGCCCCCTGTCCTTGAATTGCTGTCAAACTTGTATTGCATGCTCGGCTCGCCATTACTTGGTGTTGGTGGTGTCATTTTCCAAGGCAACTAGATCATGGAGGTTACCCTGATGACTGGTTTGGTAATTAGCATAGTTCTATTTCATAATTCTCCGTCTCTGACGGATGACTAGTTGATATTGGGGATGGAGAAGGTACCATTGGTTTGGTGGGGATCGCACTAATCCCTATGCTTGATTATTCATCCTGATGCATCGCGAACAGCTACCGATTCCATCCCTATCGACGACAGCGGGAATCTTAGTATAGTATAACCAATATTAATAAAATGTAGTGTTATTGGTCTCGCGCGGCTTTATATCGTATTCAATGTTAACTGTTAAATAGATATCCACATTTTATTTTCATTTGTTTCAGTAATAACCTTAATATGCACGGTGCTACCCATGGTGGTCACCTTCAAATATATTGACACTCACACTTATGAGTGCGAGGAAATGTACCACCAAATACATGTCAATATTACATATAATGAACAATTTAGGCTCAGTCTTTCCTTGTCGAGTTGATCCCATGTGTGTTACACATGCACTCGCACTTTTATTGTGAAACCCGACAATACGACACAAAAGTAGGTGACTTTGTAGCACAAAGTGCCGCTACAAGGGACAATATGCATAATTGTACAGTACGATGTCATTCAAACATAAGAAAATAACTTACAGCAAACGTGAGTAAAACAAATTGATTAAGAAGCGTCGGCTCTTCTGCTGCCTTCTTTGACACAATACTTTCCCATATCTACTGTAAATAAACAGTCCTTTTTAACATATGTATCGTACCGTATGAGAATGATTGAAGTCATATCTAATCTTGGATTAATCCACCTTAAACCAGGCATACATATACAGTGAAAGGAGGATATTCTATTGCCTTCGGATATGAAAACTCTGTAGTACTGTAAGTCAGTATACAATACTGAACACTACTGATTAATTGATCCTTAACTGTTAAAAATATTGATTTTCATGCAATACTTTGGTTAGCCTGTATGGCAGACCGCAGACGGTCACCAGACGGCTATATTTTGGTATGCAAAATTACAGCTGGCCTCACTCAAGATTTGCCCACATCCCCATTCAGCATGCTGTTGCAATATTGCATTATATATGAACAGTTAGTAATTTTATTTGAATGTTCTTCATAGAAATGTATGAAACAAATTCAAATTAATTCAACAGTGATTTCAAATTCAATTTCAATTCAACAGTGATTTCTATATGCTTCCCATACTTGCCTTTTTCCCAACAGACTCCAGCAGTTTCTGCTTGTCAAATGCTTTAAAATTCTCTATCGTATTTGTGTTGTGAAGTTCTCCCTTGCAACTGAAACAATTCGTAGATGTTTGGGTATTCCTAAAGAAACAAGTAATGATCTGCAGATCTTTAAAAGCTGAACTAGATGAAAAGCGAAGTTTATGCCAAATTATGCAAGCGCTCAGGGCATTAATTAACATTATTAAATACAATGTAGTCACTACATGCACTCTGATTGCTCGCAGATACTAAATAATATTAATGAGCCCTGACTAATGAAAACCCTAGTAGTAGCGATGGGGGGGGGGGGGGAGGTGAGTCCACTCTCCTAGAGAACAACCTTCGTTTAAATCTGATGAGAAATGTTGGGGGGATGTGTGCACAATATATTACAACCGCAGCTAGCAACTTTGGTTGCATTTCCAAGACTCTTAGAGGCCTCAGATATAAAAATTACTGTATATGGGGGAATATACTCCTGGACTCCCCTAGTAAGCTCACATCTTCGATGATCACTAGCCCCACCATCCATCCACCCAAACAATTTCTTGATTATGTTATAAATTGCCGCCACCCCCCCCATTCTGTTTTGTAGGCTATGCCACTGCCTTAAACAGAAAAACAGGTACACAGTTGTGTACATTGGGCTACTGGATTTTAAACCATAAGCTGTGTGGGACTGCCCCTGCCATTTTCATCTTTCTAACGAATTCAGCATTGGATATTGTTCCCACAGAAAGTTCCTAAAGAAATTGAGGTCACCAGAAAGTTTACACTCCTTCCTTGAAGTATACACACAAAACAGGTCTGTATTGATGCCCCAGTAATACTTATTCCATCATAATTGATAGATATAGAATGCATATCTGATCACAAATAGCATATTTGTAGAGTATGTATAGACCATTATATTTGAGTTCATAGTAAGCCGTCTTTGTTCAGTTAATAGCGAGTTTACGATTGACGACGCGGTGCATGGCATATTTTAACATATATGCTGGGGGGCCACTTGGCCCCCCAGGCCCCCTTAATGGCCCCCCACTCACACAAAATTGGTCCCCCACTCCCTGGGCCCTTTATACATTGGGTCGTTTACAGAGTAAATGATTTGTCTGTGTTTAACGAAATATTGTTTTTATGGCTTATATAGTTGGACATTTTTAAAGTTTTATAGTTAAAACATTGAAATACTATTGGCTTGGCAATTTCAGAGCTCCAGATTTCAAAATGTTCTCGGGAAAAAACTCCTCCAGATCCCTACAGGGCTCGCGCCTTCAGCACTCAGATTAAGGGCCCTTTTTCACAAATGGCCCCCCACTTAGAAATCCTTAAAATATGCCCTGACGCGGTGTGCGGAGACGCCGCAAGAGGACTGAAGAGTAGTGCGTTTGGGGTGACTTCACTTTTTCCCGCGGCGTCTTATTGCACTACGAAACACAATTTTTCCAATTCTACGTCGTGTTGACAACGTAGTATGTTTTAAGGTGAGTTTTCATATTTTTCTTTTTGGTTCTACGGCGTCTTCGCACACCGCGTCGTCAATCGTAAACTCGCTAATATCAGTGTATGATATTTTTTGTCATACTTCACACGCACAATCAGCCACCAATATCTTACCCATCCAATGCGTCATAATCAAGGTTAAATCTTGATGGCAATCCATCTAGATCATCTGAAAATAAATATAATCATTGCAAGAAATAGTTGAATTTATTGTATATATATATACAAAAGTGAAGGAGCATATATACACATATATATAAGATTTGATACAGCTAATATATATATATACAGCTAATTCAAAAAAGGTTGTCCTTTGCAAACCTTAAACTTTAAAACCTTAAACCCTAAACTCTAAGCGCGAAAAGCACTATGGGAGCGCAAGTTTCAAGTTTAGGAATTGAATATGGCGGCCATTTTTTATTGATATATCCTTGTAGGGAGATATTAATCATTTCATTCACAAATGACCGCCAAATTCAATTCCTAAACTTGAAACCTGCGCTCCCATAGTGCTTTTCGCGCTTAGAGTTTAAGGTTTAAGGTTTTAGAGTTTAAGGTTTAAAAAGGACAACCTTTTTTGAATTAGCTGTATATATATATATATATATAGTCAAATCTGCAGACATGCATGTTTCGCCGTTCAACGGCTCGTCAGTGCAGCTTGTAACGCAGTCTAGATGCGAGTGACTTCGTATTTATACACCATACTCTTGCCCTCACCAAGCGCAGCATCCAGACATGCGTGAAGTGTCTAAGTGAGCTTTTGCATTATAGCTTATAGCCACCAATTAACCTCACAGAGTGCTCAACAACACAAAGTGAAGGAGCATATATAGTCGTTCAACGGCTCGTCAGTGCAGCTTGTAACGCAGTGTAGATGCGAGTGACTTCGTATTTATACACCATACTCTTGCTCTCACCAAGGGCATGTGGTACAATAGACTTAGTTAAATCTGCAGACATGCACATGTTTCGACGTTCAACAGCTCGTCGGTGCAGCTTGTAACGCAGTCTAGATGTGAGTGACCTCGTATTTATACACCATACTCTTGCTCTCACCAAGGGCATGTGGTACAATACTCGGACACATGCGCATCCAGACATGCGTGAAGTGTCTTGGGGCCAGAGTGCTCAAGGGAAGTGAGATTTGCATTATCGCTTGTAACCACCAATTAACCTCATGAGAGTGCTCAACAACACAAGTGAAGGAGCATATATACACATATATATAAGATTTGATACAGCTAATTCAAAAAAGGTTGTCCTTTGCAAACCTTAAACTCTAAAACCTTAAACTCTAAGCGAGAAAAGCACTATGGGAGCGCAAGTTTCAAGTGTAGTAATTGAATATAGCGGCCATTTGTGATTGATATATCCTTGTAGGGAGATATTAATCATTTCACTCACAAATGACCGGCAAATTCAATTCCTAAACTTGAAACTTGCGCTCCCCTAGTGCTTTTCGCGCTTAGAGTTTAAGGTTTAAGGTTTTAGAGTTTAAGGTTTTCAAAGGACAACCTTGTGGTTGCAGTCATGCCAATGTAGCAACACAAACACGATCAAAAATTACATTAATTGGCATGACTACAACCACATTCAAAGAGCGATTGGCCAACCACACTAAATCTTTTCAGCGTAAAAAGCATGAAAACGACACAGAACTTTCGAAATATATTTGGACATTGAAAGAAAACAATAAGGATTTCAGTATTAATTGGCAAATTTTAAAACATTCTATTTCGTGCACAGGAGGATCAAAACGATGTAGTTTATGTTTAGAAGAAAAATTTTGTATTTTGAAAGAAAAAAACAAGAATTGTTTACTCAACAAAAGAGCTGAAATAATTTCACGGTGTCGTCATCGTAACAAATTTCGCGTAAACAACGCAAACAAAGCCATGCATGCACACATTGTCTTCCACATACACCCCCACGTTCCGGCAGGAAGCATATAAGCGGTCATTTCTTTCGATACTTGTCACTGCCTGATGATTCTTTTACAGATGAAACAGCCTGTTGCAGACAAGTTTTGAGGTAAGCGAAAATCTATAATTTGCTCTAACTATATGTTGTCGAGCACTCTTTGCGTTTCGTAGACCTAAACCTACACACATATGGTTAGGGTTAGGGCAAAAGCTCACTTCCCTTGTGGTCGTTTGAGCACTCTGGCCCCAAGACACTTCACGCATGTCTGGATGCGCATGTTTCTGAGTATTGTACCACATGTGCTTGGTGAGGGCAAGAGTATGGTGTATAAATACGAAGTCACTCGCATCTACACTGCGTTACAAGCTGCACTGACGAGCCGTTGAACGGCGAAACATGCATGTCTGCAGATTTGACTATATATGCTCCTTCACTTTGTGTTGTTGAGCACTCTGTGAGGTTAATTGGTGGCTATAAGCTATAATGCAAAAGCTCACTTCCCTTGTGGTCGTTTGAGCACTCTGGCCCCAAGACACTTCACGCATGTCTGGATGCACATGTGTCTGAGTATTGTACCACATGCGCTTGGTGAGGGCAAGAGTATGGTGTATAAATACGAAGTCACTCGCATCTACACTGCGTTACAAGCTGCACTGATATATATATATATATATATATATATTCACTACAACAATATATGCAGTCAAGATGTCCTCAAGGAGAGGTACAAAATTATTCAGGTTGGTGTCTGCATCAATCAAAAGTGTCATGATTTGGGGGTGGGTGTGTTACCAGCAGATGACCAATATTTTGGTGATGGACTGATGGTCATGGTTAACCCATTAACTGGCAGTACCCTACCACTGACAAGTAAAATTGTCAGGTGTTAGACAGAGTAAAACACTAAAGTAGGGCGCATCTGGGTGCATTGCAAGCTACTGTAATGGGTTAAAAAGAGACGCCGAAAGATATTCTGGCCCCCCTCATATAATATTGGGGGGCCGCGGCTCCCCCGCCCCCCCTGCTTCCTACGCCACTGAAACATTTATAGTATAATACTTTTTAATAAACATATTCACAACTTTCGCCCTCACGTTTTGACCAAATTTCTGCATTTTGTTGCTTTTGTGTTTTAAAAACTTCCAGTTCTTCGAAAAGAAATAGAATACTATTTAATCTTCTCTGCCGTTTGCAGTTTCTTGCAAAGCCAAAGCCATTTCAATAATACCGAACTATCGCCTTCGACGCCTTGGAACTTGGTATAATTAAATACATTGAAAATTTGAAATGAAACTATACATGGTTTTTAGTTTTATTTCACGCAATGACTATGCAAAAGCACTTAACCTGATGAGAATATGTAAGATTTGAAGCTCGACTGCCTGAATTTATACCCAAAAGGAGTGAAAAACTAGTTTTAAGTGGTTGCTGTGGGCGCTATTTTATGCGTTGTAGAACGGGGTTAATCAAACATCAAAAAAAAACCACGAGGAAGTTGAAAATAAAAGCTTGCTTTATTCAGATCCGTTGGTTTTGTGTCTAAAAAAATAATATCGAATGGCACAGAAGCCTTAGAAGACGGTGTTATTTTCTCACTCCTTTTGTTTACGTTTTTAACTTTCACGCATTCTAATTGGTCAGGAGCGAAAATGTAAAAAAACGCACACTGATTGGCTCAAAAGGAAATCTGCCCTTGTTCAGTCAATGCAATGAAGGGTTTCCGCCTTCCGGGGTGATAATCGTGATTGAGAGTTTCACCTGACCTGAAGAGGGATTCAACTTTCCAGATTTTCAACTCAGCACTGGATTTATTGTTTTTTTCAGTTTTTTGCACCCAGCCTCACCTTGGGCCAATTTCACCCACACCTAGGTGCGCTCGCCGTTCTATTTGCGCACCCGCACCTAAATTTTGCCGACTTTCCGCACCCGAGATCTCGTCGAAAACTGTCCTACTCTGCAGTCTGGATTGTCAAAATTAATGGTTCATTGCAAAATCGACAGACAAGCAATGAAAGTCAATGACTCGACTTTGATCGACATCAAGTGACTAGTACTGTGACACAAACTTACTTATTACATAATATCCCCTATAAAGTATTCTGGCTGATTCATCTAGATGATACTCTTCTAACTTCTTGCGTTGTAAACTGCTCCAAAACCCAGCATCAACAGCACTAGAAAATGGAGCAAACTGAAGGATTTTCTCATGATTTTTTCCTTCTTGATCAACCATGATTTTACTTTTATTACTTTTAATTTCGAGTTTCAACTTTCGTTATTTACTTATTTTCCTTATTTATCTGGTGCTTCCATACACAAAATAGAATCTTAGAATTTCTTAGAACTTCCATCTTTTCATTTCATTTCCTGTGGGGTCCTCTCTGGGTCCTATTCTCCGCAATCCGCATCCTCCCCAGCCTATATTTTTACTGAGAACTGAAAATATAATTTAACTGATAGCTGACAGACGACGAAACAGCAATTTGGAACTGCCTTCTTACGAAATATCTTGCTGACTGTTTGGGATGTATAATATAAAATTATCCATTTACTCTTAGTCCCGCCTTCCCAAATCAAAAAGGGAAATGCCCTGGGAACGAGCCATTGTTGAGGGTCCTGCAGGGGTAAAAGTGGGAGCTGGGATTTGCTTTTTTCTGGGAAAATGGTTTGGACAACTGCGAATGGGATTCGCACAAGCATTTTGCTGCTGAGAATCAGTAGGGGTGACTGAGATCAAGACAAAATTTTTGTTGAGAGTTGAGTACAATACTAGTGAAAATAGAAAATCTGGCTTTGCCCTTTGAAGCCTACCGAAGGTCATTCAAAAATATTCGTCACGGTGGGCGGAGCACCAAATGGCTGTGGTATCTCATGTGATATCCCATCGATATTAAATATGTCGTTGGCGTTTCCGTTTAAACGTTGCTATTGCCCATTAAATAATTGGTAAAAACTAGGACAATTCAAAAAGGTTGTAAATACAAGGCTAAATTAATGTTGGTTTGTCTGATTTTTTAAATACAATTTTTAGTTTTCCGTTTGCACATGCCAGCATGTCGATCCCCTTTCTGTTTATCTTACAAGGTACCACCCAGGAAATAACGAGCCACTCCTATTTCAATTAGCACGTACGTGACAGCTAAATGGCCCTTGCCCACACGTACAACATCGGCTAAGAAATTGTCCCAAATACGTACAACATTTTAATTGATTATCTAACGGGAAATAATTGTATGTTCAAATACAATTTCTTGTAGATATTTCAAACCTATCCTGTATATAGATATAGCGAGGGAAAACGTACTCCGACTAGCGAAGGTGTGCCCCCACGTGCCGTACGCCTATGCTAGCGACTAGTGTAGACATATGGTGTAGTATCATCTTGTGAACTCGAACTCAAGATATATATAGGACTAATAGGAGTTATTGGAAACAGGACATACACTGCAAAATTCAAGATGATACTTCGACTCCGTAGTCTAGTCAACGACTTTGAAGCAGAGTCGAAGGATTATCACCTTGCCCTTGGCTTGAATTTTGTGTCTTGTTTTCAACAACTCGTATACCTTGAGCCTACAAGATGATACTGACACTATTCGGAGTATGTTTTTCTTATTTTTCTTGAAATTGTCTCCTAGTAACGGATTTTATCAATATCAAAGACTACATAATATTTTAATTGATTTTAAAACTTACATGTAACGGGAAATAACTACTTGTCAAGTTGGGAAGTCTTGGAACGTCCGAAGAAGTCCTCTGTTTCTGAATCCTGTTGTGCAAAACTAACCAAAAGTCAAAACGGCAGAAGATTAAAAGAAGTAAGATTAATTTAAGAGGGCGAAAGTTCTTAGCATTTTAGGTTTTTGTTGCCTGGTTTTGCTTCATGAAAAAACAAATGGCGAAATAAATGTTTACAGACAGTCGAGTAACAGTGTTTCGTTCTGACTAGCTGAAACGAATTAACGAAATTTGCCCAACAAAACACACCAAAACTGGCAAAAAATTGCTGGCAATCCAGAAGGATAAAACAAATTTTAAAAACAACAGAGAAGCGGCATAATGGCGACATATATAATGTATAGCCTTATAGGTGGAAAACCATAGTGAAATTCCGAAATGAAAATCTGACGAGCCCAGTGTCAGTGAGGAGTTAGGTTTGTGTTTTGTATCATACATTTCGCTTATGTTATGTTCCACTGGTGATCAAATACAGGTCAGGGACGCCGGAGAGGGGGGGGGGCAAGCGCCCCTCCTGCCCTTTCCTAAGGGGGGCAAAAGTGCCCTTATAATATAAATGAAACAATAATAATACTGGCAAAGAAGAGAGAATACAGCTGTAAATTAGACGATCAGTGCATAATGGAAGCTATTGTTTTCGTTCCGTACTTCTTTAGGTGATACATTTGTACATAGAAATAACAATTAAATGAGTTGAAATTTGAAAATCATCAAAATTCCATCGAAAGGGCGTGACAGAGAAAAATGTTCTGACTGCCCTTACGTTCACATTGCCCCCCCCCCCCCCGCCTTACTATCGCTCCGGCCTGACCAAAACCAAAATGAATACCCGCAAAGTTAAACGTGTTCAAGTAAAGATTAAAACCTTCGAATGTAAATAACCAACACTGAAGACTGCTTGGTCTTTGTATAAATACTTTGTTTATAAACTGTGTTAAAAAATATACAATATAAAACACATAAACAATAGAAACTATAACAAAACACAACTTTGTTGTACATGTACAAATTTTGTTATTCTAATGCTGTATTCTGCAAGAAACACACTTTCAACTGCTGCCACCTTCAAATACGGGGGAATGCCTTACCAAACTGAAGCCCCTACGTGATTACATAAGGCGCAATACCATTGCCTTAACAGGTACCATAAAACTCTAAGCATTGGTCACTTTTCACATTCTCCCATCACCTTTTTCTTAAACTAATGCCAGCTTAAAACATGGATATTAAGTTCCAAAGGACACTAAAAGTTTGTTTAAACTTTAATTTAAGTTTGAGGCAGCAGTATGTTGTGTATTTCCTGCAATAAACGCTTACCACAGGATATGTTTAATGATCTCCTGATGAGTCCAGCTCAATTTATAGATCTCTATATAACATACTGTCCTGCTTAAATTTCCTTATGAGACCAGCTCTATTTGACCATATGTTAACAATATTTAGGTCTGAAATGACAAGCTCACAGCTGAGTTACATATACCTTAATTAACTCTAAAATATGCATCTGGCATTGGTCTTGTGTTGCAAAATAATATTATTAAAAAAACAGGTCACATCTTAGCAACCAATAATAAAAAGTAAACTAGTTCATCAATTTGGTTGCAAACTCTTTGGTAAAACTATTTGTACCATTGACAAACCAAATTATCCACTTAAAACATTCTTGGTTATGGTTAAGTACAAATGGTAATTTTCTGCATACTTAGGACAAGACCAAAACCAGATACCTTGAACTGCTTTACATAGTTCAAACAGATGTTTAATAGCAAGGTATCTTAATAACTCTCAGATATATATTACTCTAACTATATTTACAGATGCTATGATTGATCTTTATATCATAAAGGTCCATATGAATGAGATAAATACAGTGCTTCTTATTATGGGATGAATGATTTGAGAATATATATGTTACAACTGGATCTTATTATATAGATCTTGAAACTCTATACCTTTGGAATGTGCTTACACTGTATTTATTTTAAAGGTCAATAAAACCTCTAGTATGTGTTAAAATACCTACCCTATGTACCTACTTAGCGCACTCACTGCTCAATCCATCCCATAAATCTCGCAGCTGAATAAAACTCAACTGCTAAGACTTATAAATTTCTGTATTTCATAATAACAAATTTGTGTTATAATCAGTTTTCATGTTATAAATACCAGTTCTAGACAGATAAGCTATATTGCTAGTCAAAACATATGGTTTGTTTTGCTTGGGATTTAAATTGCTTTGCTGAGGATAAACAAAGCTGGTCATACCTATTCCTGGGCATAGCAACTACACAACAACCCTAATATTTGGGCATGTTCACCACATAAGATTTTTACTGATTAATATTTAGCTTATACCATGCATCACCCAATGACAAGGCAAAATGGTCATCAACTTCAGAACCAGAAGGTGGGGTGAACTCAGCGTATTCTGCACCAAGACTTCTTCGAAAATGTTCATCAACAACTGGGTCTGCATTTCCTGTTGTAAGGGGTAGTGATTTCACTTCTTTCCGATGTGGTGTTTGAAGATCAGGGACATTGAAACCAAATGGTACACCCACAATGGTATGCGGTCGGCGCTGTAGGTGTGCCGAGGTGATCACAGATGGTCTCTGCTGAGGGCGGATCTCTTCGTAAAAGCTGCTCCTGGGTGAGACACATAGCAATGGTGGTGGGCCAGACATTGGTCTGGGAGGGAAGGCTGGTTGTTCATCAGTACTAGAAAAAAATGATAAAACTAATTATCGCATTGTCTAGAACATACCATACATCAATTAAGTGCTTTATAATATTCGCAATATCATTGTCATCAATAAACAACCATCTAGAGATTGCCTGAAGCGATTTACACAGCTATTATATTCATATATTGTCTCCGAGCTATAGCATTGTATTCAAATTACAAAATTCAATGTCAATGCATTCCTGATGGGAGAGTGTTGCCAATTTATTTCCCAATTAATTTCTATTGAAAAGGTGTCATTTGTCGCGCTTCAAAACATTTCTGTCATTCCGTAAGTGGCAAAAATAGACCTATGCCCAGCACGGTATCCCCCTTACGATGGAGGAATACAATTTTTGTCTTCCTTTCTGACTATAAATGGATAAATGTATTTTCGACAAACCAGATCATGTTACCAAAGAAATTAAAAACCCTTCCTTAATCGACTAGTGTCTACTTACAGAGTTTGGGTGCTAGTACATTTCATTTTTCTTCGCCGATAAACGACTTGATCTTTTGGCCCTTCTTCTACCTCCATAGATTGTGCTTGTTCTTTGAATTCCATCGCTTTCGATAGAAGAGTATTTGGCTTAGGAATGAATGTGCCTTCCATACTGTGTTCGATTTTAGTGTCGAAACCTAAAGCGGAAAATATGTCAGGATTTAATTTTG
The DNA here is from genome assembly GCA_016169945.1 of Trachythela sp. YZ-2020. Taxonomy (NCBI): domain Eukaryota; kingdom Metazoa; phylum Cnidaria; class Anthozoa; order Malacalcyonacea; family Clavulariidae; genus Trachythela; species Trachythela sp. YZ-2020. The sequence continues at coordinate 1,887,874 of JADLSH010000391.1, forward strand.
TAACTAAAACAATAAAATACAATATCATTGGCTTCATGAATACATGTATCTTGTAACATAGAACAAACGCAAATTATCGGCATTCTTGAAACAACAACATATTTGCGTGTTCGACAAAATTACCCGAATACATGCTCGAGTGAACAGATGTGTGCTTTTCTAATCAGACGGATGATGCCGCGTAAAAATCTACATACCCTTGTGCCTCAAAGGAACAGAAAACATATCCAAGTATTTTATTCACACATATTATTATTATGGGAGACGATTAAGCATTAAAACATTTAAATGTACAAAAATTTTGTTGAACTATTTGTAGTGGAAGAATGTAGCACCCTGCGTAATATTGTTCTAAAATGTCGCAATTATATATTCCTGAACTCATAAACATTGCTTAACATAACAGAACATAATGAAGCTATTTAATTTAGCACAAGTTTTATTGACGATCGTACTATTTGCTTTGCTCTTGCCTTCGCCTACATATTTTAAAGACTACCCATTTTATGAATTTCCTCAAACAACATAAGGCATGTAATGTTCAGCGTAGGAAGTCGGAAGGGAATTTATGTAAACTGCTCGATGTGCGAAATGATATACAAATCTCTTTCAAACGCTGTAGTACTTCTAGCAAAAGTATAATAGCTGGATGAATTAATATGGTTAGGCGGATATCATACGGACGATACGGGTATTCAAAACACTCTAGTCTAATCAAGAGAGCATTCCATTTAAAGTATTTACACGGTATCGAGTGATTGAAATCGCACAGCACTTACACTCTACAGGCCGTGCTTTTATAATCTCAGTCTCTGTTTCTGTTTCAACAAGCGAAGCTGCTCTTGATAAGACATCTAAAGATGTTTCCACTTCCATTCCCTCCATAGCGAAAGTCTTTGTTTGCTCGCGTATTAAATTAGTCGTTTCGTGATTAGCAATCTGCGGGTATACAAGCAAGAAATTCCGAAGCACTGTAAGAACGCAATCTCGAATTCCTTGCCACAATACAATAGCAATCGATGCCAAATCCAAATGTAGAAAGCGACGATAACAAATACTTTATTTTCACGAACAAAAGAGTTCAATTTCCCCCAAATTCCTTCACCAAAATGTTAATAAACAGCCAGTAGATTTTCCAAACTCAGCCGAGCACTATAGTCTGTCGAAATGTGTCAAGAATGCCGAGAACGATTGCTTGCATGCTTGATTATTATTGACGTGAAATACCGCAATCTGATTGGCTGAATTGGAACATGTCATTTCCCGAGACACCCCATTGGTTTTACTATGACGTCAAGCAATGTTTGCGGTCAACATTCTGACCTTGGTAATCGTTGTTGTAATAAATTTTGCAGCCACATCTCAAGCACTAAATATGCATTTGGCCGTCCTAGATAAACAAACAGCACTTGTGTCTTGTTTAGCATGTGTTTTTCAAATTCCTTTCATCTTTTTATAGCACAACAATATCTCGGAACATGCCCCCTGATTTCGTGAAGATGTACCGTAAAACATGTAGACCCATGTAGTGACTTGTACATTTGTACCATAAAGTTTCCTTACAGTGCATTGTATTGTAACGAGTCAAAATGGTTAGATGGTTTGACTAAAGACATGGCTATAAATTGACAGTGCCTTTTAAAAAATATTATCAACAGTGGTATGACCTCATAGTTTTGAATATTAATGAATAGATATCTAATATTTTTTTCAATTTAACCCTGACCAACGACGGGTCGACGGGAATGGGGAATTATCCATCAAGGCGCCTGAAATGTTTCCGTACGGTAGTAAACAAACTAAGTTAATTACCAGCATTAAATAACCAGAAAAACAAAGCATGACGAGCTATTCGTGCGAATTTCCTGATATATGTCCCGTTGCCAAAATGACTGTCTGAACAAAGGTCTATAGTGTCCCTAGTGAGTAGTGTTCTTCCTACTGACCTACTGTTTATGCCAACAACTGCAAACTCCAACTTATATGGACAGGTTTTGTGATAGTTGATTATTACAATGAAACAAAGCGAATCATATAACACGTTCATTTTAGGCTGGTATTTACTCATCATTCATCAAGATAATGATTTTATCCCCCACACCTCAATAACTCCATATGCACAGTTCTGTTCATGCTTAGTTATTTTCTCCTCGATAGTTTTGTCCACGGTGTGAAGATCGTTGACAGATCGGTGCGAGTGCATGCGGAGAAACAGGGTTTTAATTTTAGATTTAGTGAAGCTATTTATACTTCGAGATCGTTCGTATGTCAAATATAAACACGTAAATCAAATCACGGATCACACCAAAAAGATAAAAGACAAACAATTAATAGAAATGTGACTTGATTACCTTTCTAGCTGCCAACGTCCTTAGTGATCAATAGTTTTATAGTGATATAGAAATGCCCTCTTGGCTCTTCTTTACTGATATACTGCCATTAGTTCATTACTAGTTCATTCGTTTAATACTAGTTCATATGAGTCTTGGCTCATTTTGGTCCATTTTCATACCAGCGCCCAGCTGTCTTACTTCTCTTATAATAGACCTAAATTAAAAGGGTCATTAGTATTTATTAATTATTTCATTCATCGGTCATTTTTAATAGGGTAATACTAATATTTGGTAACTACTCAGTTTGACAATGACTTTGAAATGGAGTCGAAATATCACCTTGAATTTCGTGTTAATTCGTTTTAACAATTCCACTGTCACAATTCATATAGATGTATGGCAATACTATTCGGAGCATTTTCTCCCTGTCTTTTTCTTTCACAAAACCGGGCAGAGAAAAAATGAGAAGATAAAATAGTCTTAAAGAATCGAAATTAAGAAAGAGAAGAGATGTGGATGAAAACAGAAAAGAACCAAAGATAAAGAAATATACTGCAGGCAAGTGCAATACTAGTGGATGTATGAGAAATATACTGCATGCAGGCAAGTGCAATACTAGTGGATGTATGAGAAATATACTGCAGGCAACTTCAGAGGCAAGTGCAATACTAGTGCATGTATGAGAAATATATGCATAAATAATATGGAATATCTTTTGACCAAAGAAGCCAACTGAAATTATTGTAAAACGCCTAAAACGGTGTATATTATACTACATTTCATATTTGTAAACTTGTCTTTATATTTCAACAATTAATTAATTTAATAATTTGCCACTTTGGAAGTCGTAATGACGGAAACAACTGATCAAATCAAACAACCGGGCACGCACCGTATCTAGCATATTTTTAATAAAGAACACTTTCTATCCATGGACTATATGAACTTTTTGCGCGTATTTCTCACTTTACGATATCTAATATACCCGAGGGATCAGGCTATATATGCGGTATAATAACCGCGAAAGAAAAAAGGTTGATGTCGTTGTTCAATGGCCCATGCTTTTCACCGATCCGAGTAATCATGCACAAGTGAAACGTCATGGCTAAATTTACCACTGCCATTATATCAGACCACTTTGCATACAATATATTAATATGCAAAATAGATCACGAGTCAAGAGGGTTGGTAAGTAGGTGGCACCTTCGTCACAGCATGGCATGTACACGCACAAAGAAGCTTTTTGGAATGTCGTTTGTTTTCAAATGCCGTACGTATTTTACTGCTTTGCCTCTATAATTATATCCGTGGTATTTCAAACATTATTTTGAAGATTTAACTGGTTATACTGGCCAAATAAGCACTTTGCTTATTACAGTTAATACATGCCATTCATGTTATAGATGCTTTTAGTACTTTAATATGAAACAGTTCTTTTCTGGAAGACAAACAGTTTTATAGAAAGGACTGACCAGGGGAGCCGTTCGTCATTGACATTGTGATGAATAGAACATACAAGTTAAATGTTATAGTCAAGTCTTTCTCTCGAGACACAAGTGCACTAAACTGAAGTTAACCAACATTGTTTCTTCATTCTTCACGACTTCAGTTTAAAGTCAGTGAACCAATACTGTTGGCCAGCTTCCAAGACAGTTCCTCATTGTCATTTTGCTAAAACCACAGTTTCAATAATTAAAACTGATCAATATAGATAATGGTGCCCCGGAGGTACCGGTGTATATTCTATTTTTCTATTTTCTAACTATTAACTCAATTTATTTCCGCATCAAAGTTCATCCAAAGGCAAAATATTTTAATTCTCCGACTAATGATTACCTTTAAATCCAAATGCCCGCACCCAAATCCCAACCAATAAGGGATAGCAAGTCCACAAGTTTCCGAGCACAAAATCATTTGCAAATTTCACTTCCAATTATTTTGACCCTAAAGGCCAAGCTTCAAAATGACAGAACTACTGTACAGAAGACGGCTTCGGAATTGTCTAGAATTTAGAGTACGTGCGCCTACCTGCGTATTATAGAAATATAATTTATCAGGCATGATGCATCATGCATGTCTTAAATTGTCTTTTCACTCTCAACACTGATGTAGTAACAACCGATTTACGCATCGACTGTAACAATTCTTGACACTGAAAACCAACAGTCTTGGAAATCAATATGGTTAAAATGCCATCAAGCAAAACAATTGACCACCTCAAAAAACTGTTGCTTTTAACTAATTAACTTTATTAATTAACTATATGAAAATACTTTGTCTAGTGTATGTATGTAGTATTAAGTGTATTGAGAATGTAAGTCATGTACTATATCTATATGTAATATGTTTAGTCTATATAACGATCCGTAATTTCAGGACACGAACGTAATTGGCTCACGCTGTGCTGGTGTTCCTGCGCCGTCTTTATCATGTATAATTATTATTGACGGCAAAAGTTAATAAATAAATAAATTAATAAATAAAAACCGATCATTAACGGGCTCAACTTATCTGATCAATTTTTTTTGTACTGTTAATTAAACTGAGGAGACGTTACTAGAACCACCTCGGCCTCGATAACCACACGGCAACGTGTAGGTAGACCACTGATCTGAGTGAGGTAGACACATATATATACCCACTGATCTATATTTGTTATTTCTATACACTACTAGGTCCCTAGTTTAGGTGTCGTAATAATTAAAACTAGCTACATACCTATATAAAGAAAAAATAAGTCTGTAGTTTCGAGGTTCTTTGTAAAGTAACACTCGAAACTTCGTGGTTTACTTTTAATTTTGTTTTACAATCTGTATCTGGTGTTGGAGCCAAATATACGGACGAAAATCTTTTTGAAGTCATAGCAATTTAATGAGCTTACTCCGCTCAGTCTCAGAGGAAAACTTCCTATATATTTCAACAAAATATGATAACATAATACATATATGCTCAGTTTTGTTCATCTTACAAATGTAACAAAACTGCCACATCAGTGAACCTATAGCATTGCATGTCCGAGGGAAAGCATAATTTTGTCCTTATGATATTTCGATCCGGGTAATAATATACAATAAAATGTTACTCGACTGTGATTGGTTGATTTCAGCCGTGCAAAAATCTGTAATTTAACAACAGTGCAAAAATTGATGTATTTGAAAATATACTCAATATACAAACATCCTAGGTGGCATGTGTATAGATTGAGAATATTGTTAAAAAGAGATCCAAATGGCTATCAACTGATAAGTTGTAACTTGTGGTTTTATGTCGTGGGTTCTTCACTGAGAACGGCATAACTCTGCATGTTTTCGTAATTCTAATACGATCAACAATCTCAAATATTTTCTTCTATTCATTACTAAAGCCGGCAGCCCTAGTGTCTGTGTTTAACGATCCATTAAAAAGAGATAAAATATCACAAAGACCTTTTTTCAAAATATGTCATCGCTAAATTTATCCACAATGACTTGCATTGTGCCGAATACAGAGAAATACCCGAACTTTATTGGGCGGATTTTGTTCTCTTCCCATTTAAAGAACAAAGAATTCAGTTAAAATTCAACTTGCTTCTGTTCCTTGCTGAGTCTGAGATGATTAGTTTACGTCATACATTGCACAACGACCAACAAAATATATAATTGTTATTTTTCGAAATAATTCATTGAAAAACTCGTACGTACCGTTGCATTCTTAGTATTTTCAATTTGCATTCATGAGCTAAAATTGACGTGTATATACACTCTCCTTACTATACGGACACCTCTCTTGATCTAACACGGACACCTCTCTTGATCTAACACGGACACCTCTCTTATGCGCTACTATTACTAACTTCCGGACGAAGGGCCTTCGCGCGAAACGTTGGAGTTCTTGTTATATTTTTCAGGTAGTTTTATCCTACAAACCCTCAAGTATTTTCAAGGATGCCGTTTATTGCTACCTACACTGGAACCACGCATTCAACTGGACCTCGATCTCTAATAAGGACAGTTTCCTATGTCCCTACAAAGTCCTCACATATCCACCTCTACAACGGGGATACTAAATCCCGTTCCCAAAGAGCAAATACATAATTTTATAATGTAATCTTCTTTATTACGAGCACTCCAATGATCAGCAGGTGATAAAAGTTTATCAGTATGTTATGCAATTCCATGTTTTCAGTTACACAAACATCAACGCTCTATAGGCTAGGACAGAGAGGCTAGGGTTTATAACATTGCCGTCATATATATGCTAGGCTACTTCAAACAAGCCGACTGTAGATTATAGAAGCTTAGGAACATCGGTCGTTCGTTTTATCAAATATCTTGCTACTTACGTTTCGCGCACGAATATACTTCTCTTTGATCAAGACCGCAATCCTACCTTACCCTATTATAATCATGCGTGAAAATATATTCTCTGCAGAACGGGACGCTTTAAGCACAGTCCACTAGTCTTCGCTATTGATAAATACAATGCTCGTTTTTAACTATGGATGATGGAGAAATGCTTGTAACTATGGATCGTGCTTTCGGATAATAAAATCTACTCTCAAACGACTGTCTTGAGAATTTCCGTCATCTCCGCAGCTTTTGAGTTAAAAACATTTTCCATGTAATCTTGAAGGTTGCTTTCAAATGATATACCGGCTTAACCAGGCCTCTAGTATTGCCATGTGACCAAAATATAGCAATACTATTTGGCGAAATGTCCTCATCAATTGTTATTGAGTACGAGAATTCAAAATTTCACTATATACGCTGCAAAAAGATTAGTTTCAATATTTCAATATTGCTCTCTTATTGTCTTGTTTCCTCTTCTCTACTTTCTGGAATTTCCCTGGGAGTAAGCTATGTATTCGCCAATGTAACGTTTTTACCTGTATAGCTGGTGCAGCATCCAACCATGCTAAACTTGAGCCCCGTATTCAAGTACGAAACGTATTACCACACAATAATATGATACTAGATGATCGTTAAGAGCACCATAATTTTTAGGATTTTAAAAATACAATCGTTTAGCAGCTTTTTTTGCAATCCATTCTGTAGTTGTATCCCACTTTAAGTCTAGCAAAATTCCTAATAACTTCTCACCTCTGTGATTTCACTCACGAGATGAGACAGTCCGTCGCCTATATAGGAGGAATAACGGTCTTCTTTTTCCTTAAGTCTTCAACGTTTACATTTAACTGGTGCTTGTGTATTATAAATTAAATATTCTTCTTGTTCAACGCTCCAATCCCTAGTGGGCTGAGCCGCTCTGATATGTCGAATACCCTGGTTTCTTCTTCTTTTACGTAGTAATATACCAATGCCATCATTAGCCATCTCATCACCCTCATCTCGGTTCTTTCGAGTTGTTTTCCCTCTTTCTTTCTCAGTGCCAGGATTTCTGCCCCATACAGCAGTCGCTGGTTTAACAACTGCTGTATATATTTTCACTTTCAACTTCAGTGCCAGTGGCATACTTTTATCATGTATTACACTGCTAACTTATTTCAATCTTGCCCATCCTACTTTTACCTGTTCCTCACATCTCTGTCTGAACCACAAGCACCAAGGTACTTGAAATTGCCTACGTGTCTTCCATGAATTCCAAATATCCTCATTTTCTGTCACCTCATTTGGCACGTCAATCACTACTTCGAACAAAAATGGGCTCAATAGTGTTTCCCGACTATTCCAAACTCTTGACTATCTCTTTATACTTTATTCACCACTGCCGTTGACCCTCTGTGCATTTCTTTCACCACATCAATCATTCTCTCTGGTACTTCCCTTTTACTGAAACACCAGAAGCACCACTTCCCTTTGGCACCCTATTGTATGCTTTCACGAGGTCAACAAAACAGTAATACACTTTGTGAAGTACGTGCAAATTAAAATGCTGATGGTGTTTGTAGATGGAAACTTCGAGCGAAAATGATATACATATTTTTAGACCTAGCCTCTAGACCTAACCAGGAGCAGTTGCGAAAAATGCAACTATAGGCCCTCTGGCAGGAATCGAACTGCGGCCCTGCGATTCCGGTGCAGCGCTCTGTCATTACTGTCAACTAAGCTTTAGAGTCCAGCTGTCAAGATCTAACGACAAATTCATGTATATATACTAGGGTGATACCAGTGTTTGGTATAAGGGTAAATATTCTAAAGTTTGGGCATCTCGCTAGATATAACTAAATGTTGATGGTGTTTGTAGATGTACTAGATGGAAATTTCCAGTGAAAATTATATACATATTTTTAGACCTAACCAGGAGCAGTTGCGAAAATACAACTATAGGCCCTATAATTTTCGCTGTATATATAATTTTAATATATAATTTAAATAGATGTATATCTCTGCAACAGTTCCACTACCCATTGCGCTTATCATAATATCATCTCTATTATCACTTCAGCCGATGGTCCGAGGGTCTTACCCTTCTTCATCTTCTTCAGTGCCCTTTCAACTTCATGCTTGTTGATCATACTGACTGGCCTGTACATCTTGACTTTTAACCTGTTCAGCTTTTCCCAAATCATGTCACGCGATCCATAAATATTCTTTTATCTCCTTCCCTTAAAGATGATGTAAAGTTCCGATGTAAACAAACCGGCAACGTCCGTTTGTTTACATTTTAAACACGCTATATTTTAAAAATTATGATGTGTTCTGGTTCGCTATGCTTTAAATAAATACAGATTCGAGTTTCTGATTTAGAATATGTCGAATTTTAGTCGAAACAACGCGAAATTTGGGCATTGTTTACATCGCGGGGCCCCCCATAGCACATGCGCAGAATGGACTTTACATGGTCTTTAAATTTAGATTTCATGCAATTCATGCAACTCTCTGAATGTCATTTCTTTTGCCTCCCTCACAACTCTCTTCGCCTCTCTGTTCATCAATCCGAACCTTTCTCTGGATTCTTCACCAATAGTATTTTTACATTCAGTTATCGTATTGTCCTGCAAACCTCTTCCTCAACTGCTCCCAGAAGAGCCCTAGGGCTTCATGTCATTCCACATTCCATTTACAGAGTCTCTGCTCTTCTATCTATTTCTTCTATCGCATAATCCTTCTTTAAATTATCTTTTTCTCCCTTCAACTTCCGTAATATCAGCTTTCGATTTTGAGTCGTCCTTCTTCCTCCTGCTGTTTTCCATCCCTCTGTTGCATGTATATCCAACTCTACCATCCAAATCTGCTCGCACTAAGACCAGGAAGATAGGTTAATTAATTATGACCAAAGAAATAGAATATATCATGTCCATGATTTCTGACCATGATCAAACCACACATGTTGTACCACACATGTTGTAACAACGCATGCCTGCGCACTTGCAGAAAACTTCTCCAACTCTCTCTCTCTCTTCCATAGACGCTTATCGTGCTGATGGTACTTTATTCTCTTTTCCAGCCTTCCGCCTCCTCTGCCCTCAATGCTGTGTTTCATCTCCAAACGCATATCAAACGGATCACAACTAGGTACCTTTACGGTAGTGCGCCTCATCGCCTTCATTGAGAAGCCCCATAAAGAAAGCTAACTGTAAAAACTGTCTGCTTGTAAGTCTAGTCTAGGCTAGTTTGCGGACTGTTATGTTTATGTTTTACTTAACTTTGATAGTTTGATAAACCTCAAAACTATATCATAACTATAACACTATACCCAGACTAGCCTCCGCCGCATGCAGGGCCGTAACTAAGAGGGTATTTGGGGGGGTGGTTAATTTTAGACATCTATATTACGAAATAGACTGAAACGTCTTTATTGAGATCATTGAAATGTGTCGCAAATACGAACTTTATTTTCCGAATTAAAATTACTAAATTCAGAAAACCTGTCATTGATTTATTTATTCGGGAATACTGAAATTGCGGTCCAAAGCAATTCCAGCGATATAAACTGAAAATTGAAAACTGTTTGAACTGAACGAGAAATCCCTTTCAACCGTTCTGCAGCCATATATCTAGTTGAAGAACTGCCCAAAGAAAAGTGACGTCGATGAGCTTATAAAATTCTTTCCAACGCGGCCATTCGATGATTCGATCTTTCTAATTTGTACGTTGCAAAGTTTGACTGATCGACATTTTTGTCAAAGATGACAAAAGAATGTAACATAAAAAACTTAAGAAGAATTTATAAAAATCACATTTTCCCGACAAAACTAGATTAAATCGTGCATACGCTGAAGCCATGAACGTTCCTACACTGTAAGATAGGTCGAAAGATAGGTCGTAAGATAGGTCGAAAGATAGGTCGAAAGATAGGTCGAAGAAACATAGGTAGAAAACACATAACAAGATCCAATATTTTATGGTGACTTTATAGTGTTGAAATGTGCAGTCTAAATTGTGTATTTTACGATGGTTATAACTTTCTGAATGCTATAAAACTTTTACCCAGAATGCAGGAAATACCATTTCAGGGACCCGAAATGTTAGGATCCTCTAAGGGAGTGGTCACTATTTATGGCAATTATGGGGAAGGGGGGAGGGTTGGAAAATGGGGAAAATAGGGGTTGAAAACTTTTTTGACCCCACTTCAAGATTTAGGGGCCCCCCTTAATACTATGAAAGTAGAAACTTTCTGATCCCCCCTCAACCATTCACTTAAACTGAAAGAAAAATATATTAATTAAACATGGCAGTACTCCAGATTAACTTCAGAAGTTGCAAGTGCTTCTGTGCTTGTAAATCAGTCGTGTCAAGGGAAAATATTTGCCACCTATTAATAATCAGCCAAACTTATTAACATAGGCGGCAAAACACTGTAGGGGGGTCTGGGGTCTTTGAAATTTAGAGTCTCTGAATCGAAATGGCATTTCCTGCGTTCTGGGAGAAGATTTCAAATGCAGTAACCTCACCAGAACTTAAGATGGTATTGAAGCCTCAAATTCTATTGCCCCCCCCCCCCTTCTCTAGATCAAAACGTTTTTGACCCCACCCCCTATATATAGATGTGAAACTTTATTTGCCCCGCCCCCCCCCTCCCATTGGCCAACCCAAGACCTATAATCCATACCCAAAAACCTATAAACCCATAAACCTCGTGTTGAACATGATATCTCACTCGTTCGCTGCGCTCACTCGTGATGCGCTCACTCGTGAGATATCATGTTCAACACTCGAAATAAATTTGGTATTGCTGACGTCAGCATTATTTTGAAATGCCGTTAAAAGCTACGTTTTTTTCTAGTAAACAGAATATAAACATGTCTAATAAAACAAGCACAGGAGCCCACCCTTGGTCTTGCTGGAGAGCAACATATATTAAATATAAGAGCCCAGTGAATGCTCTTAAAACTGCCATACACAAATATATGTATAAAAGTTTATATAATATAAGTTTATATAAATTTATATTATAAGCATTTAACTTTGGTAATTGGTAACTCACGATTCCCACAAAGATGGAAAAATACAATTGCAAAACATTTGAAGTTTTAAAAACACTTTTATCGTCGTTATTTGGTTATTTAACAGATCAAAACCGCGGCTTACGGTTTTACACGATGAGACAATTCAGTTTAAAAGCGTCTTCATATCTTCAGAACTAACAAACTTACCTGACAAACTTTGTTTTAAATTTGGACCATCCATCGCTCTTGCCAACATGATGTCTCTAGCACCAAAGATTGACGAGCTGAGATGCTTTGTTGACGATAAAAGCCTGACCTAATTTCACTAACTGAAACCTGGCTCAATGACTCCATTAGTGAGAACGATCTTAACATTCCTGGGTACATCAACAACTCCATCAAGTTTAAGCCTCTCACTGACATCTACCATCCGGAACTTGAGGTGCTTTGGACACACATTAAACCCACGCGACTTCACTATCCTGTAGGTGCCACTGACTACGCGATGTTGGACTATCTTGCATCATCGCTAACTACTATCGAAGGACGTTATCCTGGTTGTACCGTTTAAATCTAAGTCGTCTCCTTATGCAGTTCAAACTGAAGCAACTCGTTCAGGGCCCAACTAGAGGCGAGCGGACTCTCGATCTGATCATTACGAACATGCCTCAACTGTATGACAAGAACATGGTACAGAGCTTGTTATCTGATCACTCAGTGTTACTGTTGCAGCCCAAACCGAGAACTGCACGGGGATACTCGTTTAAGCCGCAGGCAAGAACTTGGAAGGTATCTGAGCTCGTTTGACTGGTCGATTCTTGATTCCGTTACTGGCTGTGAAAGCAAACTACAACTCTTCCTCGATCTCGTTAAGACTGGCGTAGATACCATCATGCCACGCAAGTCAGTGAAACTACACGTGAACGATGCATACGCGCAAGGTGATCATGATCGTTTCCGACATCTACGTAATGTGGTAAACCGTGAACGAAAGGTGCTTCGTAGCAGATACTATACCTCTAGAGTTGCGAACCTCAAGAATACGAAACCGAGCCAGTGGTGGAATGAGGTAAAAAAGATTTCTGGAATGATCCCTGCGACACCAAATGTGACCATTCTCTCACAACTCCACATTAATGACATCGATGGAAAGTCAAATAAAGATATTGTAGACCTGATCAACACAGCACTTCTCGAGCCCATGCAGTTATACCAACCACTCGACTGTCTTCCTCCCATCGACGTACTAAAACTCGACGAGTATTCCGTGTATTCAAGAATATGCTGAGTTCCTTGCAAAACCCGTCTGTGATATCCTTAACAGTTCATTTGACGAACAAGCGCTTCCCACTTCATGGAAATACGCCAATGTTACACCACTAATGAAAAAGAAACCGGTCACCATAATCGCCAAGCATATCAGACCCATCTCACTAACTCCGGCTCTATCAAAATTAGCTGAGGACTTTGTCCTTATTTCCATGATACATGAAAAGCATTTGATCTGATCGACCATCGTGGTGTAGCTCGCTGGGTATGTGACTTTCTCTCGAACAGGTTCCAGTGTCAAACTGTCCAACGATTGCTTCTCTGAATGGGGAGCAGTCCCATCTGGTGTTCCCCAGGGTACGAAACTCGGGCCCTGGCTGTTCCTCTTGATGATAAATGGTCTGAACCCACCTGATGCACACTCTTGGAAATATGTGGATGACACCACTTTGGCTGAAGTTGTTCCAAAGAATGGTCAAAGTCACATGCAGAACAACAAGCTCCAACTAAATGCTGACAAATGCAAAGAAATGGTCATCGACTTTACGAAAGTAAAGCATCAGTTTGATGCCATCACCGTGAACTCCCAAGAACTCGAGCTAGTCAGCGTGTTACGATATCCAACTCCCTGCAATGGATAAACCATGTGAACGATGTCATAAAGAAAGCGAATAGACGTTTGTATTTCTTGATTTTACTAAAGCGTGCAAACGTTCCTACTCGTGATATCATCAGCTTCTACTTCACTTGCATCAGACCTGTACTTGAGTATTGTGCTCCTGTATTCCATCATGCTCTCCCAGGATATTTATGTAAAGATCTTGAACGCATTCAAAAGCGGGCGTTGTCTATTATATCTCCGGGACTATCCTACACGGACAATCTTAATACACACAATATAAGTACTTTGAAAGACAGGCGCCAGAAACTTTGTCAGAAACTTTTCCAAACAGTTATATCTGATGCTGATCACAAGCTTCACCATCTTCTACCACCAAAAAACACTTCTGTATATAACCTAAGAAGACAGCGTCATTTTGACTGTCCAACCACACGGACAAATCGGTTCAGAGACACTTATATTTTGTCAATGTCAAAGATCGAGTAGTTTAAATTATTGATACTAGCTAGTGAGGTTCTGATTTCACTTTCACTACCATTGCCGCTGCCTTACGCGCTGACCTAATTTTTATTATATGTCTCTGTTTAGTTTGTGGTCACCTTATATTGTGGCAATGGTGGTAGTCTAACATGAATCCGTTTTGTAACTTTTTATGTACTATGCATAATAGATGTGGGTGTATGTGTTTGTGTGCGTATGTAAATGTGTGTGTTTGTCTATAAATTTAACAATGTATTTTACGCAATTCAGCCTTTGTAGGCTGCCATGTAAAATGTTATTAAACCAACTATCTATCTATCTATATATTATATATAGCTCAGCGTTGACGTGCGGGCAGATGCCTTGCATTTTGCAGGGTGGTGGCAGTTTTGGCACCCGCATGGATATTTATTAGAATATAATATATATTGCTCTCCAAGGACAGGAACTCGAATTATAAAATAACATGTTTACTACGCGAGCTGTGATTGGTCAATACCCGTGCAGGATGAGACAATCATGCACGGTTTCTTTGTCGTTATTTTATAAAATAATTACCAAATGGTTTTCCATGCAGGATTGTGTGTTATAAAATAACATGTATATAACGCGTGCTCTGATTGGTCGAAACCCGTGTTTGGATCAGGCCATCCAAACACGGAAGACTATCGTGTTGTTGTTATTTTATAAAACAATTACTTTATGGTTTCCGTGTTTGGATGGCCTGATCCAAACACTTGGGAATGTTGCTCGAGTTAAGAAAAGCTCGCAAAATCACTCGCCTCCGGCTCGAGATTTCGCGCGCTTTTCTTAACTCTCGCAACATTACCGCGTGTTTGGATCAGGCCATCCAAACACGGAAACCATAAAGTAATTGTATAATCCTAACACTTGGGATGTTGCTCGACTTTCTGAAAGCTAAAAAATACTCGCCTATCGGCTCGTATTTTTTTACGCTTTCAGAAAGTCTCGCAACATCCCGCGTGTTAGGATCACGCAATCCTGCACGGAAAACCATTCGGTAATCCTTTAATATTGAGGAACAGGAACTGCTCAGAGAAACTGCTCGAAGCATGGAAATTAACTGACAACATTTTTCGGAACGCTTCTATTGGCACGACTGTAAAATGAAACGGGAAATTTCAATATAATAATAATTTTATGGTTATAACTTTGTTTCTTAAACGAGTGATATTTTAAATGGTCAATTTATCATAACAATAATACAAATTGATAGTGAGAGTGAGTGTCGAGTCCGAGTTATTTGCTGTTGACATTTTATTAAAACATGCCTTCCTACCAACGTGTAAGCTATCGTGAATATAACGATGATACGAATGGTCCTAGTACATCTCAATTTTCAGTTAATCAAGATTTTAATGACTTTTCTGATTATAATTATGATGAAAATGAGGTCGAATTTGAACACATCAACCCTGATGAGGCAGATGATCTTACAGACATAAATGTAAAATATGATGACTTTGATACAATAGACTGGACTAGAGATAGACAGCAAGATCGTGTTCGCATTCGGAGAATGAAAAAATTAAAAAAGGGGTCATTTTTAGAACGAATTATGGAAGCTCATGACGCATGGTCAGGATGGCTTGTTGTGTTACTAGTCGGAGTAAGTTGTGGATTGTTTGCTGGGGTTATTGATATTGGCGCAGACTGGATGTTTGATTTAAAGGAAGGAGTGTGTGCGAGTCAAGTTTGGCTTAATAAAGAATCATGTTGTTGGGCTGATAATTCATCGTTTAATACTCATGATGATGGGTGTTCGCAGTGGAAAACATGGTCGGAAGTGTTCGGGGAGAGCAGTAGTGCTGGTTCATATGCTTCAAATTACTTTATGTTCACTTTGTCTGGGTTACTGTTTGCGTTACTTTGTGTCACTCTGGTTCATACATTTGCACCGTATGCTTGTGGCAGTGGAATCCCGGAGGTATGTAATACTAATCCTTTTTTAACCCCCATCAAATACACCCCCCTCTAATTAATAGGCTCCCCTATTTAGAGCAAGAAATTTATTGAGCCCCCTTTCTATTAAAGCAGCTCTCCCCCTTCACAACTAAGAAACAACATGTATACTGCTTAGATTTGCTTAGATTTATTAATTGGCCTGGAATTTCATGTTAATTTACTGTGTTTCCTACTTACTGCTTTTTGGCTAAATTAATGTGCCCCCCTCTATTTTATAGTTCCCTGCATCTCCAATTTATAAGCTCCCTTAAACACCCCCCCCCCTGGAGGGCTTAATAGAAAATGAACAGTATACTGGCAAGGGTTGTGTAAGATCTGTTACAGTAGAAATCCATGTTTTTTGGTGTGGGAATAGTCAGACAAACATTTTAATTTTTAAAAGCATCTCAGACAGATCATCCCTCTCTAATATATACCGGGTCATTTACACTTGTGTATAGTCGACATATGCAGAATGCTAGCAGTAAATCAGCAATTCATTTAATTGCTTCACAAATAATTATACCAGAGAGAGGCATTTGAATATTAGGACTGTACTAGGAAATTTTGAATTCAGGAAGAAATTTATGACTCAATATTATTAAGGAAAACCATTGAGTTAGTCAGTATACACTGCATTATCATATCATATATTGTACATCTTATATCGTCCATTGTACACCGTACAACATCTATCATATATTATCATATGTCATATCATATGTTCTGTTTCTGCTTGGTGCATCTGTCATCCAATGTGATTTTTTGTTCCTCATTTCTCCCATGGTGCACCACAGTCAGTTGGTTAATTGGTTGGTCATTCTGGTAAATTGAAGGTATTCAGTTACTTTTCGAATCTTGTGAAGTCTTTGAATCTTGTGAATCTTTGAATACATCTGAAGATAAAAGAAACAAAAAGAGTGTGTAAACTGAGCACTGAGTAGGAATTTGACATAAATGATACCCATAGTGGTTTCAGCAGCAAATATAATAATTTAGTTGTAGATATATTAAATTTTGCCAACTGGTGACTTAGGAAAATATCCTAGTGAAAAATCCAAAGTTATCACAGAGTCTTGAATGAATGACTAAACATTTTAATTGTGCACAAATTATGCATATATGATGTGTGTACTTAAATATGCATGTTTCTATTAATACACAACTGATCGATGGTTTTGAGAGGCTCATTATCTTGAAAAGTTGAGAAAGTGAAACTTTCAGCTATGGCAGCGACACAGACCTGGGCCTACATGTGGTGGAAAAAATAGTTGACCATGCAAGCGCCACTCCCAGAAGACTTTAAACAGCTGCAGGAAGATGTGTCTCACTGTAGCGGGCCCAACAACTCACAGTTGTCGGGCATCATTCCACAAATTTAAAGCTATGCTCAGTAGACAGTACATATATGTGGACTGCTAGATTTACTCTGCTGGTCTGCAGGAAATTTTCATCTTCATGCAGTGTTCACAGGAAGAAAATTATTTTTTTTCCACCCATCCAACACTGGCTTTGCAGAATAGTTTTACTATTGATCATCATCAAGGCTGGAATGATGCATGCTGGAGATAAATACAAAATGTATTGACCAGGGCTTAATAGTGTGTTTTAGTTGATAATTTACAGATCACATTATATTACAGTAACAAATATATTGCACTAAAAAGATTGAGAATGATTACAAATACAGTATAAGCTTAAGCACAAAACGACTATAGTCTTCAACTCCTCTTGTTACAGACAGTATAACTGAAGATCCAATCATTACGTTAATTAGTTACAAATAGCTAAGCTAAAGTTCTAGATTGTCATAGTTGTATTATCATTAAGATGGTGTGGTTACGTGGCAGTTAAGTTCATTGTTCATATATAGCTACCGAACCACCAGTTGGTTGTTGCGATTGGACTATAGCTACATCGGAATTTGTTGTTCGGGTTACCGTACCAACCAACGTTATCTTCAGAAGCAACACCTCCCTTGTTGGGTACAAACTGACAACTTGAGAAAGAACTATCAATATGGGTGGCGTATGTTTTGTCCACTGCAAACCATGTTGCTGTGCAGTCAACATATTAGTGGCTACGGATGTTGACATACTCCATTTTCTTACAAACATCATAACCAGTAAAGCTCATAACTTTCTTACAAACATCATAACCAGTAAGTTTGCTCAAGCATATAAGAAGTCTCTCGAAAATTGCAAGTGACTCTAAAGTGAGTTGACTGCGATCTCAGAATTGCGCGAAGGACATTCTGTATAGGTTCCAGTTTGGGGTCTTGTCGTTGACTGGGGCATGCATTGATTGGTAAAGGATGGATACGGAACGGCTCCAAATTTATGTTCTATATTAAAGCAAGAGATTCAATCAATGTCCAGGCTGCTCCTGGTTCAGACGTCAAGTCACCGTAAACTGTTAAGAAAGTATTGGTTTGGGAGTTGTAGATCTTTAATAAATAGTAGCCGATGTCTGGTTGCGCACAGCCTGTAGGTTGACTGCATGTCTATATAAACACATAGAGAAAGCACATGCATATACACTGTACGGTATAGAAAGATAATATTGAGATGTCCCAGTGAATTTCCCATTCAAATATAAAAGGAAATGTTCCTATTCATGCATAAGCAGATTTACCACACAGATTTGCACACCCAATGACTCTACCCCTTCTGTGTGCAGAAGAAAAAACGTCTGCATCCAGGTAGCCTAAGGTAGCCTAAAATATTCTAGGCTGGTCTATTAAAATGATCTAAGGTTGTCAAATGTGGTCTAAGGAGGCTTGAGGTTGTCTAAGGCGATCTTAAAACCAGTGCCACAATTTTAATTATAAAAATTTCATTTAATCATTTGGTAACCCCCCTCCCCCCCCCCCCAAGCGGAATCTATCCATTTTTGCCAGATTAGCATGGACCCACCCTATTACGTAGAATTAAAGAATCAGTGTGATTTATAGGAATGCTAAAAGATGTGGACATGTTTCGAAAGCTATATTTAGGAAAGGACAATTTCGGAATATTAAGGATATAATTTCGGAACCTACTGCGTGTATATACAGGTATACCTAACCGGGAGCAGTGGCGAAAAATGCAACTATAAGCCCTGCAGCAGGAATCGAACCTGCGGTCCTGTGATTCCCTGGTGTAGTGCAGCAAAGTCTAGTTGTCAAGAGCTTACCACAAGTCTATGTGTTTACATTAGTGTGATGCCAGTGCCTACCTGACCAGACGTTGTTTGCAAAGTTACCAAAATCAAAGTTATCAAAATAGCGATGGATGATTTGTGTCCAGTTCCGAATTCGACCGGTCTCAAGTGAACGCAATCTTTTTTCATCTTACCTTAATATAAAATCCTTAAACTTGATATTCTCGAGTTTGTCCCAAGTGTCATTCGCGTCGCATTGAACAATAGAACTGCAGCCTTAGCACGAGGTTGGCTTTATATATCTTCGCAAATGTTCAGTCGTGCATGCTAACACAGCTCAAACATCGCCATGGGATCTTAGATGGAAAAGCGTTCATGTCCATAAGCATGTTCTTATCATTGACTATCAAGATTTTTCTCGGCATCTCGTTCGTTAGGACTAATAGTAGAAGGTGTTTGTAGATGGAATACTCGAACGAAAATTTATATACATTTTTAGACCTAACCAGGAGCAGTTGCGAAAAATGCAACTTTAGGCCCTCTGGCAGGAATCGAACCTGCGTCCGGTGCAGCGCTCTAACCAACTGAGCTACAGAGTCCAGTTGCTGAGCATTAACCTCAAGTTCGGTATCTACATCTACATCTACATATATTAAGTCGGTAAAAACCGTTTAAGGTATCACACCAACGGTATATATGATGGGAGTGATGCCAGTATTAGGTATGGGCAAATAGCACGATTTTTCTCGGCATCTCGTTCGGTATAGGACAATAGTAGAAGGTGGTCCATCTTATCATTGACTATGTCTTTTATGTCAAAAAATGTCATGTTTCCAGGTATCTACTCGAATGATACTTAAGAAGTTAAACAGCGTATTAAAAGATTATTCCGTACGCGAGTTAGGCAAGGTTTTCGTGTATCTTATTTGACTTCATCAGTTCTTGTGTTTTTGCACAGACCCTTTCTTGATTGAAAACTACGGACAAATTGGAATCACTCTACTCACATGGAGTGTGTGACATACCAGAATACATAAAATGTTATAGTTGCTTTGTCAATTATGGTAATTATTCATGACGTCATCCATGACTCGCTATATCGCCCATTAACTGAAATTGTCTATATTGTAGGAATCGAATCTGAATAGCACAGGTAAAAGACACTGTGCCACCAACTATGTGACCAACAGCAGCACACTAAAGAATCTCACCAACACCTCGGAGTCTATGTCACTGCCTGCGCATATCTCTTTTGCCGATTCACTTGAATTTCATCAGCTCTTACAAAAGTATACGAGGTCTATTGAATTGCGCATGTGTGGAAGTACGTGCATGCTAATGGCTTGTGCTTATTTATAAATCTATGAAAATTGAACAAAGCATGTTTCTTAAAGTTGTTTTCAAAACGTAACTATTGTACACTTAGTAGTCTGATCTCTTTAGTTCTTAGTCCTACATGTAGAATTTTATATGTAGATTATGTATATGACTTGAAAACCACTTGAAAGCCATATTTTCAAGCATGTGCAAATGCACTCAATACATAACAAAGGACATATTTAGCCCATGCGATCCCGGAATGCTTGGGTGCACGACCGTGGCATCGTCCATAAAAAATGTTGTGAAATCTTATGTCTAGTGCATGGTGCGTTTTCGCACGTACAGACTGCGGCAAAGTTCAAAATAAAATCTATTTTTATAATGATACCTAATCAATAATTACTAGCAGGGTGGGTTTAGATAAATCCCAAACTAACCTTTTCATATAATAGCTGTGTTGCGTGATCAGACCTGAGTCATATATAGTGGCAGTCATGAGAGGCGCCCTTATAGTAAGCCTTCGACTCGATCAGGTTGAGGTGCGTCCTTCCTAATGCAGCTAAGCTCTCAGCTGCAAGTAAGGATAATTAGTGCCCCCCCCCACCACATACGCACCCCCACTTACACTTTCACTATATTTTCCTCGATACCTTCTTGCTATCAGAAATTCAAGTGTTCGTGCATTAGTCCTTTACGCAGCCAGGAAATGGAAGATATTTGACGTCTAATTGTTATCCAAATTTCATTGATTTGTCCTTATTAGACGACCAGCCAAGCGTGCAAAAAGTGCTTAGGAAACACCTTCGACGACATTTTGTGTTACATGTCACCATCACCTCATATATTCTCTTTGTGCGGTAGACGTGCTTATTATTGTAATTTCTATGTATAACGTTGATTGTTTTGCTATTTTATCTCATCTAGAACAATTTGATCGACTTTTTCTTACAGGTATATGTACCTCAAAACATACACAAAATTTGCTTTCTGCATAAAATCTGAAAGAAAAGGTTTTCTTCTGTACTTTTTTATAGCCGTGTGCTCTTAACAAGAAAATTTCTTCCCAGGGGCTCTAAACATTATAAGATAAGAGATTGGACTTTCAATGCTGTTTAAGTCTGACATATTTTTCCAATATGTACCTCAAAACATACATGGCCATTTTCAGCCTTGTTTGAAAATGGTTAAGCCTTGCTTCCTAAATTTTCTTTTGTTTTTCGTCGCAATATAAGACTACGTTGGCTCATTGACACCGCAAAAACTGGAAGCTTATGTTGACGCTTTGTGCCTTTTGCATTACAGACTAGCACTAGAATCTTGATGTATCTCAAAATATGCATGAAAATACTGGATGTTGGCAAGATAAGGCAATTGGGGCTGATTGTGTATTGTTTATCTCTTCTGACATTATTAAGTGCAATAACACTTGTGTATATAGCTACCTGAATAACTGGAGCTTAATATCAGTCTTTCGTACCTCAAAACATATACAAACACAACGCTTTATATGTTCCTTAATATATATCACTCAATTACTAGGTAATGTTGACCTAAAGGTAGATGTATTGGTTGAGGACACACAGATAATATATTTGGCTTTTTAAAAATACTTAACTTGCAAACTTATATATAAGTTTCCAACTTTTAGGGGTTGTTACATGGAAAATTTCGTTGTTTTAACTTACCAGCGTTTACCCACCTACCGCCCGAGTTGCATTGCAGTTTGATCACTTTGATGACTTTGCAATTGTTAGTAAATTTCCAGAGCGATTCATGTCTTGTCATTACCACAGCAGTTAGATTTGATGTACATAATACCTGTATGCAACAACCTAATATTATTTCCACTGACCTTCATGATTTTTAGCCTGATATACACCATGAACTCTAACCCGAGGAGTAACCCCGGCATAACTCTAACTCGGGTTAGTTTTTCAAGTGTAAATACGTCTATCCCAGAGTGTAGGACTCGAATTAACCCGGGCAGAACCATGAGGTGAACCCGGGTGAGTTTACTTAGTGTAAATTAGGCATTAAAGTAAATTAGGCATTAAAATGCTTCATAGAATTTCTGTGTAAAACGTACTTTGTTTTGTAATAAATTCCATTTTTAATTTACTCAGATTAAGACCATGCTTGGTGGCTTTATAATTCATGGTTATTTTGGATTCTGGACTTTGATAGTTAAATCTCTTGGTATGATGCTGGCAGTTGCTGCAGGGTTAAGTCTTGGCAAAGAGGGTCCACTTGTACATGTTGCTTGTTGTTGTGGAAATGTCTTTGCAAACCTCTTTCCCAAGTATCGCAAGAATGAAGCGAAGAAAAGGGAGGTAGGATACAAATAATACATACCAATATTGGTTTGAGACTTAAGAGTAGTTTTCATAGTGCGATATAGACGAAATCATACTTTTATACTCGAGAGATGACGTCATTGCCCAACAAAATACCGCATCCCTATTCAAAATACGATGATTCATATTATGTGCCCTAACGCTTGCAAAGGGTAAATGGCAAGTAATTATAACAACCAATCATCATGGTCAAACGCAATGCCGTCGCACATATAAATATGAATCATTGTGCTTTGAATTGGGATGTCGATAACTATTCTAACAAATAGATTATAATCGATGACGTCATCCCTCGAGTGTGCCAGGAGCTACGTTGTGACTTTAGATCACCCCTAATGAAGACAATAGAGTGAAGTGTAAAAAGGTTGGGTCGTGAATGTGCAGAAATTTGTTCAGGGATTACATTCATTAACTTAAACCAGAGTTGCAAAACATCTCCATATAATTAAAAAATAACAATAAATATAAAATTGATTACAACTAATTTTAATTTTAGGTTTTGTCTGCAGCATCAGCCGCAGGTGTCTCAGTTGCATTTGGAGCTCCAATTGGAGGAGTGTTGTTTAGCTTGGAAGAGGTAATAAAAATTGAGAAAGTACAGTGAAGTAAGGCCCTATTTATACATCCATCAAGACGACTAAAATTCGTTAAGCATATAACGCCAAATGCGTGAGGCCCTGGTAATAGGTGGTTTGCAGCCAAGCCCAAGGGATTAAAAGAACAAAGAGATATCTATTCGCCATGTTGGATGAAATTTGAATTGCAAACAAGCAAAATCGTTTGTCAAGTTCATCCAACATGGCGACGATGACGTCAGGTGAAAATCACCTATACTGTTTGTTGGTGCGATTCTTTGGACTTGGAATGGCCCAGACAGATTTAAATTACAACGCTTTTTACTCGCTTTAAAAAAACTCTTTATTACATAACTTTATATACAATTCAAACGTTTACGTTACACTATTTCGTTGCACTTTGCCTTTAAACTTAAACTATAAAATTGTTATTTCATGCAGGCATATTTGTGTGCGTTTATGATTACACCAATCAATCAATCAATCAATCAATCAATCAAATCTTTATTTAAACACGGTGGTTTCATCAGGCTTTACAATAAGTTTTAATCTACATATAACATGCAATAATAAAATATACCTAATTATGTTGGAAATCTATTTTACATTATACCTGTTTTCCATGAATGCCGTGCCTATCGAATATGATCTTTCAACATTTGTCGAAATTCATTCAGAGATTCCGCTTGTCTTATATTGCTGGGTAAGCTGTTCCATAAAGCCGCACCACTATAACTATAACTAAAGCTATTTTTAAGATAATTGGCGCGGGATCGAGGAACAGCAATATAAGACACTTGCGTTCACTTGTAATTACTTCATACCCATATACATTACACGCTGCACTAACACTCTTAAAGATGTTGGCGATCATCCGCTGGTCCTAACTGTATTCATTATCCCGTATTTTAGATTAGCTATTACTTTCCAATGAAAACTTTATGGAGATCATTTTTCTGTGCAATGATGGCAGCAGTAACGTTGAAGTATATGAATCCGTACGGAACTGGAAAACTTGTCTTGTTTTATGTGCAATATACCACACCTTGGAAAGTTTTTGAATTGGTACCTTTTCTTTTACTTGGTGTTTTCGGGGTAAGATTATTTTGGTGTTTACCAAGCGATGTATGTATACTGTAAGTATACTGTAAGTATACTGTAAGTATACTGTAAGTATACTGTAAGTATACTGTAAGTATACTGTAAGTATACTGTAAGTATACTGTAAGTATACTGTAAGTATACTGTAAGTATACTATAACAATTCATAAATATCTGCGTACACCATAAGTAACACCAAAATATCTTCGTACACCATA
The DNA here is from genome assembly GCA_016169945.1 of Trachythela sp. YZ-2020. Lineage (NCBI taxonomy): Eukaryota > Metazoa > Cnidaria > Anthozoa > Malacalcyonacea > Clavulariidae > Trachythela > Trachythela sp. YZ-2020. The sequence goes on from JADLSH010000391.1 coordinate 1,912,580, forward strand.
AGTAACACCAAAATATCTTCGTACACCATAAGTAACACCAAAATATCTTCGATAACCATAGTTACCAATCTGGAAGGTGGCACGGGAACTAGCGGTGATATTTGGACTAAATAAGATGTAGCAGCGCATTAACACGAGGCATACCTCAACAACAGCACCCAAGTCACGCATGTTTCCCTAGCTATTAACTTTGGTTAACATATAATCTCTGGCAAGAAAACGTAGGGTTGACAACAAACAAAATTATTGAACACTTGTTTATAACTTTGCTACCCAATTCACAACAGTAAGTGAACAGTTGTGGACAACTTGCATGCCTAGTTACTTCCGCCGGAAGTTATGTTTTCACTTGTTTGTCTGTGAGAACGATCACTAAGAAAATATCAAACATTTTAATACTTGGAGCTAATGACCATAGGCCAAGGACAAATCGATTAAATGTGTGTCAATTTGGATGAAATATCGGATGAGAAATTTACAAAGGTTTGTCTTGCTTTCTCCAGCTGACAGAACTGAATGCGTAATTTGTGCATGTATAATTTATGCTCATGACTTAATTTCCTGGTGGAGGTATAATTATGCAGTCTCTGATGACCCTCCAGTTACTATTGTTCTTGTTTCATGGAGGCGTATAATAGAACAAAGGTAACCAAGCAGTACAACTAAGTATACGAGTTATATTTACCATTGTATAGACTCATCTTACCCTTACCCAACAATAGTAATTTTATCTAGTGATGTAGTAGTGACTTACGTTAACGTCTTATAGTGGAGTTGATAATTTGATATGCTTGCGCAGAAGGCTAGCGATTAATAGCAGTTTTCTTCATAGGGGTTATTTGGTGTATTTTTTAACAAGCTAAATATGTGGTGGTGCAGACTACGAAAGACGACAATATTAGGAAAATATCCAATAACTGAGGTAGTATTTACAACACCAGCCACTGTATATCTAGTCAGCTAACATCATTCCATAATTATATCTGTAAAGCTCGTTCGTGTATGAAGAGTATTCCACGTTGAGTTTATATATATAATTTAACCTCTTACGGACACCTCTCTAAAACGGACACCTCTCTAAAACGGACACCTCTCTAATACGGGCACCTCTCTCTAATACAGACACCTTTCTAATAAGGACACCTCTCTAATACCGACGTCACTCTAAAATGGACACCTCTCTAATACGGATACCTCTCCAATACCGACATCACTCTAATACGGGCACCTCTCTAATACAGACACCTTTCTAATAAGGACACCTCTCTAATACCGACGTCACTCTAAAATTTCCAACTCAGTAGTCGACATTAGTGATTACATGCTAGTACGGAAAGATCGAAGCGCTGATAAACGTGGTGGTGGTGTTTGCACGTACATCAAATCATCAATTGATTTCACAACAATTGACGAACTTAATGATTCCCCATTTGAATCTCTTTGGGTATACCTCCGTCCGAACAGACTCCCACGAGGCTTTTCTTGCCTAATTATCGGTATTATATACCACCCACCACAAGACGATGATGCTACTTTTACGGATCACCTAATTTCATCATTGGATGCTGCTTTGAACAAATATCCTAATGCTGGAATTATGTTGGTTGGCGATTTTAATCGTTTAAATTATCGATATATTAGTAACCATTTTAACCTGCGACAAACCGTTAAAAATCCAACACGCGGTGCTGCAATCCTCGACCTAATTTTCACCAACCTGTTTCACCATTATAACACTCCTCAAATTCTACCCGGAATCGGCTTAAGTGACCATAACTCCTTACTTATCCGTCCTTTAAGGAGAACTCACAAAACGAAAGTAGAATCAATTTTTAGAAGGAATGTAAAGCCAAGCATGAAGTCCTGTTTTGGAAGATGGTTAGCATCTACTGATTGGTCATTCCTTGAAACACTATCAAACTGTACGGAAAAACTCGCTGCATTCCAATCTCTGTTAAATTTTGCTATTGAAACTTTCTTCCCACTCCGAAAAATCAACCCACACCCAACCGACCGGCCTTCGATTACTCCTGAACTGAAGAGTCTAATCCAGCAACGACAACAAGCAATGTCCAAAGACCTTCCTGTTTACAAAAAATTGAGAAATAAAGTTAACAGGCTAAATAACAGTCTTAGGAGTTCCTTTTTTGCAAATAAGGTAAAAAACTGTGACAATGCAGCTTCCTGGTGGAAATCCATTAAACAACTTGGAGGACTTCTAAGAAATTACCAGTATCCAGTGTTTTTGTATCGGGCAAAGAATTCCATTCAACCGAATTAGCAACAAAAATTAACGAAAGCTTCCTGTGTATCACAAACCCTTTACCACCTCTAAACAGCCAATTGGAAAACGTTGAAACTGATCCTGCAGTAGTTAACGAAATTATTTCAAAATACCACATTTCTCCTGAAGATGTTTTTACGAAGCTCTCCAACCTCAAACGCACTAAAGCCTCGGGTCCTGACAACTTACCAAGTTGGGTCTTAAATGACTTTGCCATGGAACTCTCATCACCCGTTGCTGAAATTTTTAACGCGTCAATCCAAGAGAGAGTCGTACCCGTTTCATGGAAAGAAGCTGATGTAATACCTATCCGTAAAACAGATAAGGTTAAGGAAATTGAAAATGATCTACGCCCAATATCTCTAACACCAATTCTCTCAAAAACCTTGGAACATTTTGTCGCAGAGTGGATTATGTCACAGATCAGACACCTCGTTGACAGGAAGCAATTCGGATCACTCGCCGGCTTATCTACAACTCACGCTCTTCTATCCTTTTTTCATCATCTGTATGGAACTACCGACCAATCTGACCAATGCGTGCGTGTACTGCTTCTGGATTTTAGTAAAGCCTTCGACAGGATTGATCACCATATTCTCATCAAGAAGATGGAGGAAATGGCCATCGATCCCGTTCTTATCGCATGGGTAAAACAGTTTCTTACTGGCAGGAAACAGCGAGTGAAAATAGGTAAATACACCTCAAGTTTCGAAACAGTGAACGGTGGGGTTCCACAAGGCACTGTTTTAGGCCCGATTCTATTTATGATTATGATAAATGATTTGTTGGTTGATTGGGACGATAGATGGAAATATGTTGACGATTCGTCTGTTTCAGAAACCCTTTCTAGAAACCAAGATTCGAACTTTCAAACTATTTTAGAAGGGATTACGCAGTGGTGTGCAAGAAATAACATGTCCTTGAACCCTCGTAAATGCAAAGAAATCCTCGTTTGTTTTTGGAAAAATAATCCAAATTTCCCTCCAATGATCGTTGACGGACAGCCCATTGAAGTGGTGAAATCCGCTAAACTCCTTGGCTTAATTCTCAAAGACGACCTAAAGTGGAATGACCACGTGGCTTACATTGTGAAAAAATCCGCAAAACGCCTTTACATGCTTAGACTCCTCAAGCGAGCTCGTTGTGACACTAAAACATTGATATCAGTGTATTTCTCATGTGTAAGACCCATATTGGAGTATTGCGCCCAAGTTTGGCATTTTAACATACCTGCATACCTATCCAAAGAAATAGAAAGGATCCAGTCAAGAGCGTTGAAAATAATTAACCCATCTTCATCATACAAAGAATCCTTGTCAGATCTCAATATTCCAACATTGTACTCTAGGCGCGAACTGTTATGTTCAAAATTTTTTAGAAAAAAGGTTCTTCCGCAAACTAGTCCCCTTTCCGAACTAGTTGAACCAGCCGATCATCCAAGCTACAATCTACGCACATCGAATAAACTCGTTCCAATTAACTGTCGGACAAATCGCTTCAAAAATTCGTACATTCCCTCGTCTGTAACGATTTATAATAAACATTGAGTAACTATAAATTTCATACATTTTTATTTGTAAATAATGTTAATATCATACTAGAAGTTCTAAACTCTTCCCATATTATAGTAAATACGTTTTTGTAAATATACAATATTTTTCTAATTAACCAACCCTGTAAATGATAGATGTATTTCAACCTGTATGGTTGCAAAGTCTATATTTTTCTAATAAATTCAAAAAAATAAAAATAAAATGGACACCTCTCTAATACGGATACCTCTCTAATACCAACACCTCTCTAATACGGGCGTCTTTCTAATACCGACACCTCTCTAATACGGACACCTTTCTAATACGGACACCTCTCTAATACGGACACCTTTCTAATACGGACACCTCTCTAATAGAGACACCTCTCTAAAGCCCGTTTTCCACTAGGCGAATTTGTTCGCGCGACGCAAAGCGAAAATTCATTTCGGCAACGTGATTGGTTAGCGTCGCGGTGAATTTTTTCGCTAATCAATCACGTTGCCGAAATGAATTTTCGCTTCGCGTCGCGCGAACAAATTCGCCTTATGGAAAACGGGCTTAATACGGACGCCTCTCTAATACGGGCACCTCTCTTATATCGACACTACTCTAATACGGACACCTCTCTAATACCGACACCTCTCTAATACGGGTATCTTTCTAATACCGACACCTCTCTAATACGGACACCTCTCCAATACGGACGCCTCTCTAATACGGGCACCTCTCTTATGCCGACACCACTCTAATACGGGTATCTTTCTAATACCGACACCTCTCTAATACGGACACCTCTCTAATACGAACACCTCTCTAATACGGACACCTCTCTAATACCGACACCTCTCTAATACGGGTATCTTTCTAATACCGACACCTCTCTAATACGGACACCTTTCTAATACGGACACCTCTCTAATACGGACATCTCCATTTTTCGGACAGTTTCCCGACAAAACTCTCACATATTTTCTTTAAAAATATGTATAATACAGAAAATATTCTAAATTTTGGGCATCTCACTCGATAGAAATGAACGTTGAAGGGTTTTTGTAGATGGAAATTTTGAACGGTGTAGAGTTTTTGTAGATGTTTAGGTGTAGAATATGTATGTAAGCTCCCCTCGAAATCCCCTTTCAACGTTCAGTTCTATCGAGCGAGATGCCAAAAATTTAGAATATTTACCATTACACCACACAGCAAGCTCTTGACAAGCGTTGCACCGGAATCGCAAGGTTGCAGGTTCGATTTCTGCCAGATGGCCTATAGTTGCATATGCTAGAATATGTATATAATTTTCGCTCGAAATTTCCAGCGACAAAAACCCTTCAATGTATAATACAGATCCTCTTTCATAACAACGGAGGCTTAATAGAGAATTTATGGTACTGAACTAATGTACATTTCACCGCAGATTAATCTACCATAGAACCAAGACTGGACTTACTAAGTATTATTGTATTCTTCCACTGTAGGTATTGGTGATCACACTGATCACGGCTTTGATTGCTTATCCAAATCCACTGACGCGACAAAATACCAGTATGCTTATAAAGGAACTATTTCAGCAATGTGAACCTGACGACCTGAGTGATTTGTGGTGAGGTATAATCCACGCACATAAATTATAGCAGTCCTATGCTTGCTCTATTTTTTCTACTTGTACACACCATACTTACTACTGTATACAGTGACGGACACTTCGCGAAATATTCGGAATGCGAATGTAGGTTGCCAACACATTCCCGCCCTGTAGTTATTGCTGCAAATATTAGTCCTCAAACCCTTTTTGGCTCAAATTTATTGCTAGTTCGCTGAATTGTAATGATATCAGGCTTCCATTCTTAAAAAAACATGTTAAAACCTTGTTATTGGTTAATCAGCTACGTATCAGAGACTTTGTAAATCTGGGGGGGGGGGGGGGGCATTCCACCCTGCTCAAAATTAGCGTACTCTATAGAACATAGAGCGAGTTTAAGGACTTTCATGATCAATGTCGGTTTACGTTTAATGCAAAATATAATTAGTCGTTCCATCCTCACGTGCGTATTTTACTTTGCTCAAATCATCAAATATGAATGTTTTGAATTAACCACGGATAAAAAAAATACACAACATGTATATCACGATTCATGAACCGATCATACTTTTTAAACCAAATTATCTAATATTCGCCTACGCTCTAAAATAAACGCCTCGTATCTTAATAGACGCTCTTCAAATCAGCATTTTGTGATATTAAAACGCTCCTTATACGAAACGCCCCGTGTTTTTCTTTGCGAATTACAAACGTTAGTCCTTATACATGCACTTCGAGTTTGGCGAATATTCCTCACCGCACACCATTTACACGTCTTGTTTAAATATTACATACACATTTCAGACCTATCTAGTAAAAGTACGTCAAGTTTGGAAAATATATTTTTAAATATCACCTCTTAACTGTACGGATTAGATATTTAGGGAGCGGTCATTATTTATGGGGTAGTAGGGGATGGATGTTTTTGAGGAGGGGTTACAAAATTTTAAAGGTCAATGAAAGGGGGGTTATGTTGGTTCCTGACCTGAAGTAGGAGGGGTTATGGGAAAAACAGTTTTGATATGTAATAACCGAAATAATATAGACCCTTCCGGAAAATACTTGGCCTTGGGCCCTTGGCTATAGAACCTCATTTTCCTGATTGAGACATTGGCTTTAGAGCCCTTTACCTTGTTACTGGCGACACAATTAGAAAATCAAACAGTTTTTCTTCATATTTTTTAGTATTGGACTCATTTTTTTCCAGTGCAAGGTCTAAACATTAGAAGACATTTAATTTTTGAACTTTGATTGTTTTTTTAAAGTGAACATCTATTTTGATTTTATGTTTAGATTTATTATATGAAAAAGGTGGTTTTATACTTAATATTCTAGATTTTTGGACATCTCGCTCGATAGAACTGAATATTGAATGAATTTTGTAGATGGAAATTTTCGAGCGAAAATTATATACAGATACCACTGAGCTACAGAGTCAAGTTGCCAAGAGGGTGATGACAGTGAGTGGTTTAAGGGTAATATTCTAGATTTTGGGACATCTCGCTCGATAGAACTGAATGTATATCAAAGTATGTATATAATCTTTTCTCGAAAATTTCCAGCTGCAAAACACCTTCAACATTCAGTTGTATTGCGTGAGATGCCCAAAAATCTAGAATATTACCCTTACACCAAACACTGACATCACCCTAGTATATGAACGTGTGCTTTATAGTTCTTGGCAACTGGACTCTGTAGCTCAGTTGTCAGAGCGCGCTGCACCGGAATCGCAGGGCCGCAGGTTCGATTCCTGCCAGAGGGCCTATATTATAGTTGCATTTTTGCAACTGCTACTGGTTAGGTCGAAAATATCATATATTGTTTCCCCTCGAAAATTTCCATTTACAACAAACCTTCAACTTTCAGATTAATTAAACTTACAATCTCCTTGAGGAGGGGTTGTAATATTTTTTTTAACACGAAGGTCAACAATTTCTCAAGAGGGGTTATGGAATTTTCGAGTTTGTGCCTAAAAAACATTCACCCCCTACCATACCATAAATAATGACCGCTCCCTTATCAACATCAGCTCTGCAACCTTCTTAAAACATTTAAGGAAAGCTATTTAAGCTGTTTTTCAACTTATTATAGTTGGATTGATACAGTTGTGCAATTTTCTTTTTAAATGTTAAAGAGCAACTTCTATATTCCATGTTGTCTATTCAAACCATGTATTGTATATAACCTGCATGTGGGAGACATCAATGCAACAATGATAGATGAACATTGCATCTTGTATTATATCTGGAGTTTATAAAGTATGAAGTATCTTCTAAGACCAAATTACCTTTTGTCCTTTGGGACTGAAACAACTATATGGTCTATCAAAATAAATATACATGCAAGATTATTTTACTTTTAGTCAACTCTTTACATTAGATTAGCTTATAATACATTGTATTATATACTGAAACTTGTCTGCATGTTTATTGTTTCCCACCATCACAGAATGTTCGAAGACGAAATTAATGAAGCCACATACTGGGTGGGTGGAAATCGATTTTTATATCAGAAATATCATGCTTCTTTGCGTGCAGTAACTATTTTTAAAGAATGAAATATCGTAAATGTTTTAAACTATCGACATTGATGCATAACAAAACAGTTTGTCCAATTTTCTATTAAAATGTTAAAAGGAGAAATTCCTACCTCCCAAGTTGTCTATATTCAAACCAAGTATTGTACGTAAACTGTGGGAGACATTCACATCAGCAAGGATAAATGAACATTACATAATGTAAAATATTTCAATAGGCAAACCCCTTCCAATGAGACGTGGCTTCAAAATTTGCTGATGCTGATTTCAAAATAAAATCGAAATATCAGGAACTCTTTTCTAAAGTTTTGTTTTATAAGATTTTCTAGAAGTGCACAAATTTTACTTCATACGAAAACTAAAACTATATAATCAACAATGGGCCCTTTGCGTATAATATTGTAATATTTAACAATTAGACAACGAGGCCGAGTTGGCTATGAGCGAATAGTCAACGAGGCGAAGCCGAGTTGACTATTCGCTCATAGCCAACGAGGCCGAGTTGTCTAATTGTTTTAGTATAAACTATAGCATTTATTGAGAACTAGGAGACACAATAAAAGTAAACAAAAGTATTAATATTAATTTTTAAACGTGAATTTTCACGACATTGTTTTGAATTTTGCTACTAGTAGACTATCACTAATAGTCTACGAGTAGCGTAGCCAATCAGAACGCAGGAAAAGTGATAGTCTATTACTAAGTTTATACTAAAATATATTAGTATAAACTTAGTAATAGACTATCACTTTTCCTGCGTTCTGATTGGCTACGCTACTCGTAGACTATTAGTGATAGTCTACTAACAAAATTCAAAACAATGAAAATTCACGTTTAAAATTAATATTAATACTTTTGTTTACTTGGTATGTTCATTCTCATATGCTATAGTTTATACAAAACTTTATGCTTCCAAAATATGTGAACATTCCGATATTTGCTGTATAAAAACATCGCCTTTCTATTTTATTGTTTGTTTTATACACTCATATAAGGAATTTCTTCTTTAGTTCTTTATGCTTAGCAATGTAGATGATAAATTCAGAAAACAAGAGACATTTTTGCAGCATTATGTGACAAGCGAGAGATTATATCCGCAGAGGTTTCTAATGTATGCGAAGTACAAAGATAGGCCTGAGATGTAATTTACTTGTCCTTATAAGGCCAACAGCAATCTCGTCCCCCGAGCCTGGGCCAACAGTTGACCACCATCTGCTGTGTTACAACCCTTACAGTTACTGAAACCCATCAATCACAATATTGTAGAGATTTTATATGCTATAATTAGATTATTTTTTTATAATGATGGTCACACACAATGTCTCACACCCGTACATGTCCTGTTATACTTATTTTTAAATAATATTATATTTGCAGCGATTACAAAGGAAACACGACGATCAACGTGAATAATCGTCAATATCCTGCTGCTGAGGCTGGTTCAGGTGTCATCAAGTCAATATGGCTGCTTTTGTTGGCTATGTTGTTTAAAGCTATTATCACTATTTTTACGTTTGGAGTGAAGGTAATAATGAAATCAATTGACAAGTTATAAGTTTCTTGTTTTGTTTATAGAGCTTGAATTCTTTTCTTTCCCTTGCCATGTCTACCGTCATTTAGAATTTTCTTTACTCAGTCCATCCATTTCTTATTCGGTCTTCCAATCAATTTTCTCTTCCCATTTATCTCCAGCTCTATAATATTTCTGACCAGTATATTCATTATTGCAATGTCTACCACCCCACATCTTCTGATCTCTTCACCCCATAATGTCTCTGACCAACTCTCTGTCATCTCCTCTTATTCCGCACCGGAATCGCAGGGCCGCAGGCATCCTCGTATCCAGGCTTTTCCCTCTTGTGGAGATAAAACCCTGGATGGAGCTGGTCACGTGTCTCTTTACATTTTTATTGCCTAAGGGGGTGAGGAGAAGTATCATATTACATGCTTCCACTTGAAAATTATACACTTTAATTGCAAGGAGTGGGATATTATTATGTATAATATATCTCGAGAATCATATATAGTTCAAAACACTTGCAAAATTTGTTTTTTGTTTGCTTTTAAGTTTTAAAAACGTAGTAAACAGTTTTATCAACAGACAAGTCAAGTAACCAACCAAAATTGTATGCTTTTGAGGTATTGTTTAATGTTCTCTCGAGCACGGTTTCATATCAGACGCCTCTGGATCTAGTCTATATTATTAAATCAATCGTCACTACAAATATAGAAACCTATATTTATAATATTTTTGTAATATGCCAAGCTATAAACATGCGGAGAGCCGGAGATTGATGTCCACTCTAAAATCTGTTGAAGCATTTTACAGTTTAGAAGGTAGTAAGATACAAAAATTCTCAGGGAAATGTGGTAAATTATGATTTATGTTATTCGAGAACTTCCTTCTTGTTGCCGATTCTATAAACATGTACAAGTCTGAAGCCTGAGTGAAGGCAAAAGCCTCGTCCGCAGCTGGGGGAAAATACAAATTACGATATAGTATTGTATTGTAAATATAGGCTATATGCAAAGAAATGATAGCGCATCAGGTTTACAAAATAATTTTCATACATAATTCGAGACATAATTCATAAAAACTGATGCGTAGCCTTTCCACAGATATATATATAATATGTAAAATTTAGTCCTTCAGAGTTACAGTTCCCATTGAATCAGCTGTAGAGTGTATAGTACAGCAAAATAAAAACATAATTGTACACTAAATTTTGTCTATACTATAGGACAAAGACTTTAAAATAAGTCGGCTTATTGGACACTGATGTCTCACAGTCACAGACCATATGCACAGACACAATAGCATAGTGATATGGATACTTTCAGCAAATACTAAATAACTGTATTCTAAATCCCTTTTGTATATTATATTAGATCAAGCTAGAAAGACGATGAAAACTATTTAGGATTTAAAGTCCGGTGTATACTAACACATATGAAGTATAATTACATATGTTTTATCGTAAATATTCAAGTTGTACCGCACGCAAGGAAGAGTCGTTGAATTTGCCTTTAACGGATAATTTTACCGTACGTTTGGTAACATAAAGTTATACTTCGACATACTTCTTGATCGTCGCGTTTAATAGCGATGCCAAGGCGGGATATTTTACAATATTGAACGAGATTTAACCTCTGGATAGCATTGTTTACACACAGGTCACAGTAGGATCTCGATATTTTATAGCAATTCCATATGTCAGCATTAAAAAAATCCATTTTGTTTGCAGTTTGAATACCAGACAGGATAAGGTTCAACACTGTTAACAATCATATCAGTCAGTCTATAGAAGATATGTTTTATTGATTGTGTTTTATATTAAAATACCGTGCGACGCGTGCTTTCCTTGGCTTGACAAGCGTTGTGTATTGAAATCTGATCCAACTTATCGCTACTTATCGCTTGAAATGTAACTCAACACTCCAGAATACAGTAGGTAGTGATATGATGATGAATGCGACTATTTTATAACAACAGTTTTGTCACAATTTCTTGTTGCACATTTTCAATTCATCGCCCCAAAATACTTTTTTCCAAACGCAACAATATCACAGAAGACAACACGCTCCTGTACCACTCCTCCCTAAGTGTATTCTCAATTTATCACGCGAAATCCGGGTGACACGTGACCAGCTCCATACAGGGTATTATCTCCCCAAGAGATAAGAGCCTGTGAAAGAGGTTGGGCCGCAGGTTCAATTCCTGCCAGAGGGCCTAAAGTTGCATTTTTCGCAACTGCTCCTGGTTAGGTCTAAAAATGTATAAAATTTTCGTTCGAATATTCCAATCAGAAGATATACTCTAATCTGTATGTAGATATTCGCTGCTATTGCAGCCATAAAAAGTTCAACAACGGTTTTTATGCTTTTTATTTTTCTCATAAAGGTACCAGCAGGTTTGTTTATTCCAACAATGGCTGTAGGTGCATGTATTGGTCGTATCACTGGCATTGGGATGGAACAACTTGTTCTGTAAGTATTAAATATTTAAAGGATACCGCCAATAAAAGTTGATCTAGATAGAAAGAACTCTCAAGTGTTTTTACAAGCGTTTTTTCTTAAAGCGTTTTCAATCTATGACGTCATATGCAAGATCAAAACTTTACAATTTATAACTTAACCATCCAATACAACGTATCATTGAATAAATTTGTAATCATAAGAATTTGAAGCAGAAAAATAATAAATTACAGTAAATTTGGGGCGATAGTGGAGAACTTTAAGAACTCGAGAAAACATTAAACAGTTGTAAGATAACTTTTATTACAGTTTATAAGCTTAAATTTTGTTGCCAATGTCTTTCAGAAACCAAAAACTAGAGTTTTGCTAACTAGAATCTGACAAAACAATCTTGTTCAAGCAGTTAGCAGTTTCTTCACGCACTTATTGTGTTTACCGTTGTTGCAGCAATTATCCAGATTTTGCTATATTTGAACTGTCATGTCGTAACACTGTGGGTGCATGTGTTCAACCTGGTCTTTATGCCATGGTCGGTGCTGCGGCTGCGTTAGGTGGAGTTACGAGAATGACAGGTAATCAGTGTTAATTATTAATACTGTTCATATCAGAAGCAGTCTCGCAAGCTTGTCTCTTATAAGCCATGCATTAATATAAGATAGTGGTGCACGCTGGTCTTATCCACGGAGGTATTATCCCTAGCACTGATCTGAAAAATAGACTGGATAGTGCAGAAAATGAAGCCAGTTAAACATTGCTTGACAATAGAACACGCCATTACTAAGACCAAATATACAGGAATATGTCTTTAATGTTTCTCTTCAAAACGTCTTAAAACTTTAAAAATATAAGATAACTACATTGTTTTGACATATATAAGGCATCTCATGCAATGCATTTTACATTAAAAAGGCTATCAGTTGGTCCTTTAGTAAAGGCTAACTCCCGACTTCCTTTTTGCACAATAGATACTTAGTCTAGTTTTATTTCCAAATCAGTCACCACTAATCAAATTCTAACCACTTAAGCAGATTTTCACTGCATGGCAACGTTTATGCCTGCGTTGCTATATAGTGAAAACCAACCTTATAGGAATATATTTATTCAGTGTCTCAAACAAATTATAGAACCTATTTGAATAACAAGTTATATATTCTGTCAAATAATATCCTGCTTTAAAAAGAATATTAAATAATAACTTATAGAATTTAAGCAGTTCTACCATAATCTACATGTCTTTGTTTAGTATCGTTGGTCGTCATAATGTTTGAACTGACTGGTGGATTATTTTATATTGTACCTATGATGCTTGCGGTCGTCATGAGTAAATGGGTTGCTGATGCATTTGGTAAAGGTGGAATGTATCCTTGTATAATATTTACACCTAACTGTAAAATAGAAAATGTGTAATTAGGACTCGTGTGCGTTTAGGAAAAAGCATGCATGAGTGAGATTTTTAACGACTAACAAAATTGGACGAGCAAATTAATCCTTGACATTTCGTTCAGTTACGACGGCCATATTGCGCTCAACATGTATCCATTTCTGGACAACAAAGAAGAGTTTGCGTACACTTCCTTGGCTGAAGATGTCGCAAAACCAAGGTGATTCACATGCAGTACTCGGTATATTATTGGTGACGGTTTAAGTTCGAAAGTTAATTGTTCCACTTTTATGAATACTTTAGAAAATTTGAACCTGAGATCAGTTGTGTAACAAAAGATAGTTCTACCATCGAACAATTAGGTACGGTCTGTTTTCATTGCATAATAAATAATAATAATTGGTCTTAGACTCCAGGACCATTGCTAGTATAGACTACGCCACCTTAGCTAGTCAGTTCGTCATCGTGTGGATAGTTCTTCTTATGAATCGAGCGGATGATCCATCAGACGGTATATATTGGGCCTGTCTAGTACTTGTAGTAGGTTTGGGTTTTGAATCGAGCTTTATACTAATTTATAAATGTACGACCAAATATGGTCGCAGTGTCGCAGTCAGCGTTCTATTGTCACGTTGTTCAATATTATTACAGAAATCTTGCTGGAAGAAACCAGTTTTAAAGGTTTTCCAGTCGTTGATGACATGGAATGTATGCGACTATATGGTTACGTGAGAAGGAAGGAGCTCCAGTTAGCTTTAGGTAAGAGTGAATAACCATGTTTGTGAATTACTAAACTACATTAGACTTAACTAAAATTATTTTTATTGGATAGCGCTGTCAGGTCTAGATTGTTCTTCCTAGAGGTCCAATAAGATCTCTCTTAATTGCTCCAGTGTTATTAGACGAGGAAACCAGAGTACCCGGAGAAAATGTGCGGTTTTTGGTGGAAACATGTCTCTTCTCACATGTGACTGAGGACCAAACCAGACAAATGCGTGTTTCAAGAATCGAACCTCACTAGCTCGCAGAGCTGAAAAGTATACACACTGACATAGCATCCTCTCCCAAAAATGAATGCTATTTTGGATATGTCACTATATGTGGAAGCAGGTGGGATAACAATGGAATGGAAAACACATGGAAAAATAGAAACACCAGCAATATGATACGGTTTTGAATAAGAACAGTCCAGTTTGTTAAATAGATCACATAAATACTACCAGAACTAGTCTTCAACTCAAATATTCCATATTGAAAGCCACAACTAAAGAAGTATTTTTTAATTTATCAATAAACTAGCATTTTCTTCTTCCAGAAACTGCTCGTGCAAAGAACCATGACGTGGTGTCACTGTCCCTAGCATATTTCACCAAACATGCTCCACCCACTGAAATATCACACCCCCCACCTGTCAACCTTAGACACACATTTGACGAGGTATGGGCTGTCTTTGATAAATAATTTGGCTCAGTATTTCCGATATATGCTACTGTGTTTCAATTCGATTTAAAACGCCGAGTGAAAATCAGGTTTTGGATTGAACTGATTGTAATTATCATGTACTGATTTTCTTGTAAAATTCATCCACAGGCTGTTCTATTTACTCTTCGGGGTACTCCGGATTTTCCGAACCAAAATGGAATGAAACAGAACACGGTCATATCACATGATTTTTTACAGCTGTTCTGACTACACCAACTTACGAGTACGTAAAAATAGAGAGCGTGGGCTGTTTCCACCACAGGGCGTGTCTTCACTATCAACGCACACACTACAGATTCATATTTAATGCTAATGCATCATATAAACATAATTTATACCTATCATATTGTACTATTACAGCGTTAAATGATGGTACTGATTAGCCAAAAGGCACACCATTACATACTTCCACTCAGTTTTCGAAATGTTCCAGAACAGAACATTGAGCAGTCTGTAGGCGTTTCCCAGACTCTCGCACGACTCCAAAGAGGCTCGTGGGCTTGGGGAACGATATTGGCACAGAAATGTCCACACACGATTCGCTTCCAGCCTCTCAGCCATTTAGCAGGCCAAGTGTTGCCGAAACGAAGGGCCAGGGACTAGGCTAATTCATTAATTTATCCAGAGTCGAAAACAAATGTTTCAATTCTATTTTTGTGCTCCTAGAGTCCTCTTCAAGTCACTTATACAACACCAATGGAGGTTGTCGTTGAAATGTTTCGTAAGCTGGGTTTAAGACAAGTATTGGTCACCAAAAATGGGTATGTAGCCTCATTTACATGTTATATTGTAAGAGTAAAATAGGTACGCTAAGCGTACTTTACTAACACTGGCCATTAATAGGTAACACACACACGCAAATACTTAATTGTGTGCATGAAAGCAATTTATCTGCGCGTGCGCATATTAAAAGATGGAAGTTTTAAGATGAAAGATGGAAACAACAACTATTTCGTTCATGTAGTAAGAATGTCGGAAATCAATAAACAGTATTTTTCTGGGTAGGTGGGTTTGATCTCCAAAGCGGGATGGGTTACGCACTGCCTTCAAAAACCTACCCATTGCAGCAAGGTTTTCCTGATTGGTATTGGAAAATACTGCATGTGAGATGTTTATGACATCAGATGACGTTTTAGCACTTATTTTATACCATAAATGTCCCAACAAACCCCAGTGTGAATAGCCCCGTACAGATGAAGATTTATTTTCATTCACAAATGTCAGCGTAAAGCTAGTGCTTGCATCCTCGTGTTTCACGCACGAATACATTCCTTTTCTATCATAACCCCAATTACAACCCTATAAACCCTAAATGTTCGTGCACGAAACATAAGGATATGACTAAGTTAGTCATGCCAGCTTTTGAACACGGAAATCTTTAGCCTGAAAGGCAGGCGCTTGTGGGTTAGGAAAACTCCGACTTGTTCCTGTACGGCTGACAAGAAAAACCTCTTCCCTGTACTGGACTTGTCTAAGACATGATAATCTTGTCAGTATTTTGTTCCCTACATTTTGTTCCCTACATTTTGTTCCTCGTGTGTTCGTCTGTACGGGGGGTTTACACACTGGGGTTGACGGGACAATTTCAGGTATAAGAACATAGTAATCTTACAGTATTTGCATGCACTTACCTATAATATTCTTCATTTATAAAGACGTGTTACTGGCATTATCACCAAGAAAGATGTAATTAAACATGTACAAGTAATGGATAAGAAAACACCAGATGTTGTCAGATATGGAACACTGTAACGTAGCAAATGTAGTATATATAATGAACGTCCCGAGCACCTCGCGTAGTATTCATCTATGGTAGTATTAGTGCCTAGATCGGCTATACTGTATACAATGATATGGGCTATACCATCTCTTGTTGGTTATACATAACCCTATATATCATTCCAAATAACGCAAGGTCATTGATCATTGTCTATAGCCAGTGTAAGAAATCATTAATCAATAATCTGTTCATGAATTTTATTCCATAGTATCATTACTCGACGAAGACAACATT
Source organism: Trachythela sp. YZ-2020 (assembly GCA_016169945.1). Classification (NCBI taxonomy): domain Eukaryota; kingdom Metazoa; phylum Cnidaria; class Anthozoa; order Malacalcyonacea; family Clavulariidae; genus Trachythela; species Trachythela sp. YZ-2020. Next base: position 1,929,363 of record JADLSH010000391.1, read on the forward strand.
TTTATGTTTTTCTTACACTGGCTAGACTACAATGCATCATGATACAAACGATGTTGAATAATATGAATGAAATGACTCATTTAAAATGTATCATAAAGCGATTTAGAGGAAGTTGTAATCATAAATAATCGCAATAAAGTGCTACCATATTTAAAATATTTAATGCCAAATGAATTTACTTTAATTTCTACATTGTAGAATACAAATTTTGTAAAAACATCTTCAAACACATTAGTATATAATTGAATAATCACGGTATGGAAACCGGACTTGAACTGTTCTTAGGTAAAATAATTTAAAGTCTTCTGGCATACGAGTCATCTCATCTGGTGAACAGAGAAACTTCAGATTTACGACATTCAGCGTTCTCGACTATGAATCTATGTTAAACTATTGAGTATTAAGAAAATTCACAAATACTATTCAAAATAGAAATATTTAAAAATAGAATAATTTACGTAATGTGATGGTAATAATAATAATAATAGTAATATAAAATAATAGATAGATAATAGATAGTTGACATTTTATTCAATAAATATTGGGCATGGTAACTAAATTAACCGTGAAGTTTTCTAGTTAGTTGATTGTTGTAAACTAGGAATTAAATCAATGTTTCTGAATTTGTTGTCAAGCATTCTTGCTTCTTAGAAAGGAGATTTTGTGTACGCAACAATACGGCCATTTATACGGGAGAAAAAATGGCGCGACTTCCACTTATGTAACGTCTTAACGCGAACACACTCGTATTAAGTCGGATTTCCATTTAGTCGTAACTGTCGTGAACATGTCAAGGTGCAATCGTTAGAGACTGATTTACATACAGCAGACAAAAGACGAGATGGACCCAAACTATTTCACATCGTCGAACATGACTTGTTCACGACAGTTAAGACCAAATGGAAACCAGGCTTAAATGGTCAAATTCTAGTAAGTCGCGACTTAAATAAGAACAGGGGTTCAGACTGGTCCACAATAAGTCGCGACTTAAATAAGAACAGGGGTTCAGACTGGTCCACAATAAGTCGCGACTTAAATAAGAACAGGGGTTCAGACTGGTCCACAATAAGTCGCGACTTAAATAAGAACAGGGGTTCAGACTGGTCCACAATAAGTCGCGACTTAAATAAGAACAGGGGTTCAGACTGGTCCACAATAAGTCGCGACTTAAATAAGAACAGGGGTTCAGACTGGTCCACAATAAGTCGCGACTTATTAGAATTTGACCATTTATACGAGTGTGTTCGCGTTTTTTCAGATGTTTCCGCAATAATGTTTCTTATAGTTGCCCAGCCCTAGTTGGAGTCTTTAATTGGTACAGGGAATATTTCAAGCTCTGAACTAATAAAGTTCATGGCCAGTTGGCATGCAAACATCGCGGTTTTCAAAATGAAATCTACATGACAGCAATGCAGGTTCGACAATGAAAAGGGCAATAGCGAACTACAAAGATATTGACTTGATGTCAAGATCTGTTGAGGTAGATCTGAAGTACTCTGTTCAAATATAATATATAACAGTTTTATACAACATTGGCAACAACTGAGAGATAACGCAGAATTGGGCCATGAGTACTTTTACAACAGGATCCAGTCCTTTTGAATTTCGGCGCATAAATAGTCCATCCAGACGTGAAACATCAGTAACCTGGTGACATGCCATTTGATAAAACACAACGCCAACCAATATTAATTATACCACGCTTCTTCTCGAGCTTTTACAATATATGATTCAATCTGTTAAAATGAAAAGAATATCACCAGAAGTGACACAGACAAGCAGGTTTCCTTTACTTGAATTGCTCAGTGTACAGTAAGCAATTTTTCCATGACAAGTTTTACGGCAAGTCCTATTCAATGAGGAGGCTTTTGACACGCAAAAAAGTCAAACCAACTTCTTTCAAAGCTGTGATGACCAGCTTTAACATAAGGACTAAGAAAAATATTAAAATACTGGAATCTAAGACTACGTTCATACACGTGCAGGAATGTACACACACGGGTCCTGTAATGTGATGATAGGCAATTGCATTTGATTTGAGTTGGTCTTCCAATTCATTCTCATCTCTAGTCTGATGCGAACAGAAGCTAATGGCTAATGTTGTGCTAAAGAATTTATGGGACAGTGCCAACAAGAATTGTCCCGAAAGGAAAGAATAAAATACATAGCTGTATTATAATGAAATATTCCAGCCTGCCCTAATGCCCCAAAATGAATAAATCCAACCCAGTCTTGCAGCAGACTTGTACAACATTAACAAAACAATTTAGTATTACTTTGATACTGTACCTCCTCTATTAGTTTATCATCTGCAGGTATTTTTTCTTCTTTCATCACTTCATACAGGTTTTCAACTCCAACTCTTAGTTTTGAAACAAGAATAAAAAGTGGAGAAATATTAACCACTGGTGCAGTCTGGTGCTGTTCTTACACTATAATAAAACACTTTTCCAACTCTGATTAACTGATAGCCTGTATTACAAGGCTAATTAACTAAGAGCAGTGCAATTTTATTGCAATGCAGTGTGAAAAATGTAATTCAGTTAAAAAATGTAATTCTGTGTAAAAATTATTAATCCAGGAAAATGTTACACACTTCATCTTATTTTTTTCCTTCATATAATTATGCAATTATATGGGTAAATCATTATGCAATTATATAGAAAATCAAATATTCATGAATCTGGCTCATGCAATTTGAAAAAATACACTCCACACCAATTAAAATAGGGCAACTGGGCAATTAATGAACACAGGGTGCACCCTTCCACTGTAACCAGAGCCCATTAGTTTGCAATGGTGAATGATACTGTACATTTTTAGGAGGGTGTGCACTGATGTTCACAGGAATAATTATGTTTTTGGCCCAACTAGTTATAAGTTGTTTCCCTATCCTTTATAACACATGCTGTTCACTGTTTAATTTCTGATAGCCCACAAAATAAACTGCAATGCCCGATAAACTTATTATAATAGGACATACAGTATAGTACCTGTCATTGTATTTTATAAGTAAATGAAAGGCTTCTGTATAGAAGTCTACTCCAGGAGCCTTGGGTGGGTTTGAGAAGTACATTTCTTGCACCTAAAATGACATTAGTAGACTAAGTCATGGCTGCTGGTATCAAATGAAAGAGGTATAAACTGAGTGTGTTAGACCCAAACAAAATTATTGAATGATAATTTATGGCAGATATTATACCTTTTCCAGAAGAATTCTACGTTCATTTATCTCTTCTTCAGTTGTCTAAAAATAAATTAAGTTGTTGGTAAATTGTTGTGATGTATGACTATGAGCAATTGATGCAACAGGGTTATGCTCTAATATATTTCATACTGTAACCATGTTTACCATGATTATGCTCTTATGAACAGATGCCTTTATGTTTTGTGTGAAGCATGAATGACGATGATTTTAAACTGTGATTTTATTAGGCCTCAAACATTTTTATTTATTTTATGATTAAGTGTGAATTAACCCCTGAACAATTTGCAACTATTCAGGACATGCGAATATTTTTACGTAAATGCATATTAAGAAGGGGTAGGTACATACTTGACACCGACTCCCAATGTGTAACCGATATTTGTCCAAGACAATATCATGCATGCATACATATATACATACATTCACATTGTTTTGGACAATAAAACCTGAACCTAATCCCTTTCCCTGCACCTAATCCCCCATATGGAATGTACAATTTATCTACGCCGGACAACACTTTTGACTCTAGGAATTGTGCGCCATTTTCTGCGCAAAAAATATATCTGTATATCCTCAGATCTGTATATCCACATCTTTATATATTTCCTAATATTATATTTAGTATACATATGCCGGGTGCACAAAAATATTTCATTCCATTATTTCCATAATTCCATACAGGTGACAAAGGTGTTTATATTTAAAAACACTCATGTATCGAAAGTTATTGTTTTGCATATTATAAGCCAACAGAAAATGCTTCAGTCACACTTCATAAACATAAACCATTATTCATTTTTACCGCTTTTTGCTCTGGGATTTCACCATGCAGCCATCTTATAAACCATGATTTTGTTTTTTCTGTTTCTGTTGTGGTGTCCGTGCCTTCTTCAGTAGTTACTGTTGACTGAAAGCGTTTAAAGGAACTCGCATATATACACTGTTTAACTGATGCTAAATTATAAAGAAACATTAAAAATTAGGTTATAAAAAGGTAAAAAAAGTTGGCAATATAAAATTGTGTACTTTTGTATATCAAAGTGTCTACATCAACATGCCCGGCAGCCGGTCGTATATGTCTGCACGTTTGCCAAAAATTCTGGTTGACTAGACACAGTAGCCGAATACATAAAATTTGCCTATTTCCTTTAAAACAAAATACTTACATTGATTTACAAAAGTTTTCTGCATAGATTTTACAACAGGAACAATTTGTCGTGCTCTTACAAGAGCATGAAACGGCCGAACAAGCCGGAAAGCTGCCATCTTGGTTCGCAGGGAGATTTTACGGGGGGGGGCAGTATTAGGTGGCTTCCGGTTCCTCGAATAAGTAACAGAGAAGAAAATTATTTCAACAAATGTTTGGTTATTTAATTGCGTACAGAAGAATAATAAAATACGGTACAATCAAGCGAAAGAGACTTATTTTTAAGAATGGAATTCCCGGGTTTAGGAAAACACTGCACTTTAACTTCATGTAAACGTTTAGGTAAGTCAAGTCTGTCAAGTATTGAAGTATACTGTACTGTGGTATATTAAAATGAAACTGTTGTTGTTGGTTCCAATGAACCATTTAATAATAAATCTATTCATCGACATCAATTAATTGGTTAATATTGGAAACCAGTAAGCGGTCGATTTGCCTGATATTTGTGAATATTGATAGTTATTGATTTTCAGTATAATTAACAATTATTCGCCGAAGGCGAAGGCGAGGTGAATATCAGTGAATAAAAACAGAGACAAACTCTAGGTTTTTATTCACCGATATTCACCGAGCCTGAGGCGAATAATTGTTTTAGTAAAATTACATAGGTGATTATTTGGAAAAAAAAATATGTACATTTCAAAAATATTTTAATTGAAAATTTACGATAAAATCGCGTATTAATCCAAGGTAGCGCAACCAATCAGCATTGAGAATTTTCAACAATCACCTAATATGTAATTTTACTAATAAGTCTATATTGATATGAATCAACGATTGATTGGTATTGATCATAATTGATTAGATATCAATTTTCAAATATATGTAGCATATATATTCAATACATGTAGAATGTAGCATATTCTCACCATCAATGTAAAATGCTGTTTGATGAGGTGGTTTTTAAAAAATAATCAAAACCAATGTCTGACAAGATAACTGGATTGAGAAATACACTAGCTACTATAGAATCCCAAATGTAGCAGCCCCCTCAAAAGTAGCAGCCCCCCCCTCAAAAGTAGCAGCCCCCCCTCAAAAGTAGCAGCCCCCCCTCGAAAGTAGCAGTCCTGCATGTAAACAGGGCTGATGTAAGTAATGAATCCTCGTGACTATTTAATATTGAGAACATTGTAACAAAGGACATGTGCATGCATGTTTTCTATATGGCCAGGTGTTACATATGTTATATTCCTGGAGAAATGTGTAGTTCTATAAATATACAACAGGCAGGGTGGTATTTACCGATTATCTCATACGTTTAGACTGAGTATATCATACATTTTTTAATACATTGTTAGACTTCTTGCCAATGAGTTGTGATGCCTGTGAAAAAACTTTCTGGTATGTTGTGTAATTATTTGTCCTATATTTGATTCATCAAAGGGGGTTCATTTCAACATGTAGCCCACAAGTAACGCACTCTATTACATAAAGTTGCTTCGTTTATAATTGTAATTGCCAAACAATTTTCTCTGCAATGCTAATTATGGGAAAATGTTGGCTGTTAATGGCTTGAGCACAGACATGACAAAATTAATTTTGATATGAATAAATCTTATCTTTAGCAATGATCATGTTTCCTATGATTCACATAACTGCCAAAGTGCTTATAAAAAGGTATGTGGGACACTATTAGTTGTACTCTCCATCTTATTATTTGGATCTCATTCTATTCCCATGAATGCATGTTTAATTGTTGGCCCATCTGTTGAGCATGATAACTCAAGAAGTATAAAATGCCTTAAATTAAAGCCTAGTTCTCATAAATTCATTGCTCATGATGGATGCAGAAGATCTAGAACTACACACGCAAAAATCTCACATCTTGTAACAAGTCTGCCAACAAGCCGTCAACAAGTTGTCACCGCACTGCTTGTCCCAAGTTGTCAACAAGTATGGAACAACTTGTTAACAAATTGTAACAAGCTTGATGGCATTATCAGTCCAACAAGTCTGTTACATGCTTGATATAACAATATTGTTACAACCTCGAGTTGTCAATCTTGTAACATTTTTGTTGTATCATGGCTGTGACAGACCTGTTAGAACAACCTTGTAACAAGTCTGATAATGCCATCAAGCTTGTTACAAGTTGTTAACAGCTTGTTCCAAACTTGTTACAACAACTGGGAACAAGCAGTGCGAAGACAACTTGTTGACAGCTTGTGAACAGATTTGTAACAACTTGTTTGCAGACTTGTTACAATTTGTGCATTTTTACGTGTGTAGTTCTTATATTTCACCAATGGTTGACAACTTTAGTGAATTTTCAGTCATGTCTATGTTTTTTAAGAACATGACTTCTTCACCTAGCTGTACATTTTTGGTTAATAATTGCTCTTTAGTAAGTGGACATTTATTTTAATGAAAAATGTGGAAATAACAATTTGGGGTTGTTTACTTGTTTCCCAATGAGATCACAAGAGATTTTTCAGCGACTGTCACAGGAAACAAACTTTTTGTTTCTTGTGAAATTTTAATGGTACTTTTCACTGACAAATGATAGATCTAATATGATTCAATCTGTCCTCTCTATTTTTATTTCTTCTTGGTAACCTGGCCCCTTACATCTATTACTTAACTCTGTTCACTCCAGTGAACTGATTAATTCACTCATACTCATTCAAATAAAATAAAATAAAACCAACTTTATTTCATGAGGGTAACAATGAACAGTATATCAACTGACTAACAAGTGGCCCTCAAACTAATTTACAATAAAAAATCTAAGTATATACTATCTAAAAACTACAATTTTATATAATATCTATGGTTATAATTTACAAATTAGGTTAAAAAGAGCCAAGAACGGTCATAGTCATTATACGTATTAAAAAAGTAATTAAAAAGTTCATTCTTGAAGGTCGTGACAGATTGGTCAGAAGTTTTTATGTAAGGAGGTAGAGAGTTCCAGAATTTGCACGGCTGTAGTTGGAACACACTAGGTTTCTTGGACTGTAGCAGTCAAATTTGGTGACAGTTTAGCATTAAAAGAATGAAAAATCACTATACACTTTATAAAAAATAGAAAAATACTCACTAATTTCTTCCAAAAAGCGCCTCCTTATTAACTCTTAAGAAAAAAAAGAAGGGCGAAAAAGAAGCCGCGTCAATCCTGCACAAAACGACTGACCAGAATATATATTTTTCACGAGGCAATTTTTACTGCAATTTGCAACGCAACATCTGGCACAGATCGTAAAACGTATTCACGGTAAAACTGAGAATTTGACGCATTTTCATATTATAAAGGCATGGAAGAAATGAATGAGAATGAAAAATATCAGATAAGCGAGAAGCAGTCAATGCTCACTGATTTACTTGATACTTTTTAACAAAACATCGCTCTATGTGCCTCGTGTAACATCGCCCTAACTTTTGAAGCGTACAGTACTCCAACTCTCAGTCAAGATTGCATGAAAGTATACAAGTGTTGCCTACACTCAAATTTAAGTTAGCCTTAATAATAATAATAATACTTACTTGCGTGCAATAGCTATATTGTCTATTGAGTATTTACGTTACATTGAGTGTGGTCACTGAAAATTATCCTGCAAAACTAACGCAATTGTTAAAATCTACTAGTTCGAATACGAATGCTCAAATTAGGGGTTAAAACTCCTTTTTTAAAAAAAAACGCAATCTTGAAAGTTGAATCATGAATGGGATAAGGGCTATACAATCTAAATTCTTTAAAATTTTTAACTTGAAATATGAATTTGAACTTTTTTCGTGTATTTCTTATTCAATCTGTCCCATTGTGGTATTTTAACATGCTTGCTTCTTTGCTCACGAGCAATGACAATGACAATGACAATGACAATGACAAGCGGTTTGCAATTTGATCTTAGTCAAAACATTATGACTGGAAATCGAACTCGCTTAACTCGAACTCGCTTAACTCGAACTCCTCGCTAACTCGATCAAATTTCATTTTCCCTTGGTCAAATTTACCCGGTTAACTCGAACACTATTTTCGAGACGTGGATCGGCAAACCTCAAAATGTCAGAACATAGCACATTGACAAGTCGGAAGCTTGGATTTCTATTCAGACAACAACAATTTAATCGGTATATAATATATTCAAACATAATTTAGCGAAGTAAACTTCGCGCAAACACTGTGATAGGTACTGTTTAACTTAGGCAACAGTAGTACAAACTTTGTAAGTTCTTTAAAGTGCACCGTAATGGCTCACAATTGTGATGAACAATAAAACGACTATACGAGACAGTATATCTTATTAGTAAATAATAATAATAATATGAATTTATACCGCGCAAATTTTTCAAATGCGCCTTACATGTACAGTACGTATCAATAATAAAAATACAATTTTGAAACTTAAGATTAGGAAGATAGTAATATATCATATAAAAGCTAATGTGTAAGATACTATATAAAAGCTAAAAGTTCTTATCAATGCTAATTATGCTAATTTAAATCTAATTAAATGCTTTATTAAATAGGTATGTCTTAAGTTCTCTCTTAAATTTTTCCATCGAGGTAATGTCCCTGAGTTCAGATGGAAGTGAGTTCCACAACTTGGGTGCTGCGGCTACGAAGGCTCTATCACCAAGGGTTGGCAAGGTCTTTTTTGCAGGGGGCATCAGTAAGATTTCTGCATTTGATCTTAGAGCGCACTTTGATTTAGGTTTGACAGTCACCAAGTCACAAATGTATTTAGGTGCAAGTTTATGGATGGCTTTAAAAGTCAGTAAAAATATTTTAAAATCGATACGGAAACTTATAAGCAGCCAGTGTAGTTCAAGTAAGCATGGAGTGATGTGGCAAAATTTAGGGGCACAAAGCACCAATCTTGCTGCTGTAACTTCTTTAGTTGGAATTTCGGTAGACCATAGAGCAAAGCATTACAATGATCAAGGCGGTTGGTTACAAATGCATGGATTAACGTTTCAGTTGAGTCTTGACTAAGAAACTTCCTAATTCGAGCAACATTGTGTAGATGATAAAACGAGGATTTGCAGATGTTATTAACATGTGTGGACATTGAAAAATTACTATCGAACCAAGAACCGAGGTTTTTGACAACATTTGAGGCAGTGATATCACAATGTCCAACAGATAGTTTATTAATATTAACTTTCTCAAGTTGCTGCTTGGTACCGATCAAAAGAAACTCGGTTTTTCCATCATTGATCATCAGTTTGTCTTTGATCATCCATCTTCTTAACTCATCAATACAGGCTTCCATGGCGGAGACCGCTGATTGTTGTGATATATCGTTGTTAGGTTTGAACGCCAGGTAAAGTTGCGTGTAATCAGCATAACAGTGTGCTTGTGGTAGGTGATGACTAACAGTCTCAAATAGGTGGTGGGTATAAATGGAGAGCAGAAGTGGTCCCAGGCAAGAACCTTGCGGAACACCGTACTTAAGGTAAAACCTATTTGAACATACATTATCAATGACGACATGTTGGAATCGATTTGAGAGATAGGAATGGAACCAAGCCAACGCATTGCCAGAGAAACCAAGCATAGATTGAAGGCGACGAAGGAATACACTATGATCAATGGTATCAAAAGCGGCGCTTAAGTCTAGGAGCACTAGCAAGGTAACACGTTGAGTGTTCATGTTCATCAGTATATCATTGCGGACTCTCAAAAGAGCAGTTTCAGTACTATGACCTTGTCGATATGCAGATTGAAACTCCGGGTAAAGATTGTGCATTGACATGTGATCAACTGTCTGATGAGCAACAGCTTTTCCCGTTAATTTCGACAAGAAAGACAAGTTACTGATTGGCCTAAAGTTCTCAAATAGAAGGTTCGCCTTGGGTTTCTTTAGTTTAGGATTAACTAATGCTCCTTTCCAGGTATCCGGAAAGTGTCCATCTTTAAGCGATAGGTTAATTGCTGTTGATATGATATAATAGGAAGAGGTTCATCTAAACAGCTTTTTACTATCTGGATAGGAACTGGATCACTGGGGCACGACTTATTTGGAGAACTAGTGATAAGTTTCTGAACGTAGTCAATGGAAACCTGATCAAAGCAGGTAAAAGAGACTTCGCAGGGTTCCACTGTTTCCAGATCCTCATTATTATCGTTATCAGATTCGTTATCTAGTTTGGTGTTGGTAGATGGAATACTCGAACGGAAATATATACATTTTTGTAGACCTATTAACTTATTAACTATTAACATAATAAGTAGACCTATTATCTTTTGTAGACCTATTATCCTATTAACTATTAACATAATAAACGAAATCCCACACCGACCCCGTTAACTCGAACCCCCGTTAACTCGAACCCCCGCTAACTCGAACAATTTTTCGCTTCCCTTGAAAGTTCGAGTTAGCGGGATTCTACTGTAGTTATAATCAATCAGAGCATTAATTTATTTACAGCTAGAGGGGCAAAAATCTTTTCAATCAGATAAACCTGGTATTTTTGCTAATGAGTATTTTCGTCTTCCAGTCCCCTGCGAGCAGATCCAGAACTCGCACGTTCAAAACAGAGAGACCTCTGGCTCTGCCAGCATGGAAGTCTCTGAGTATGCTATTTGGAGTATGTTATGTTGAGAATGTTATTCAATGCTTTAAATTTCTAAACTGGAACAATAACGTCTAAGCATGCAGATGTACATAAATAAAAGCAACATAGGCTCGATCATTCTCGTAAAATCGACATCTTTTGTTGACTGAAAAATCAAGATTTGGGTATATATAGAGATCAGATTATTGTTGGCAAACAATTACCTTGTATCAGAAACCATTGCATGCGGGGTATCTGTTATCAAACAGTGAAATCTAGTTTATACCTGGATGTGATAGCATTTTCTTTAGAACAAAAGGTTTCCTGTTCGTTTGGAATGTTCTGGCGCATGTTTGCAAAATTGTGCTTACCGTGCGAGTTTATACAAAAGATATATGCATATTACTGATATTATTATATATGTAATTAACACACAGCTTTAATAAGCCATTCTTCACGCGGACTTCAATGTTAATCTTCGCATATTCTATATCCACATATTTACTGGATCTTATTTCCGAAACGAAGTTGCTATTATGCTGTTCCTAAGACGCTTAAGTCAGTTGTCTTTCTGGTGTTTGATTGGTCATATTACTGCTGGAATTTTGCTTTCATTAATTATTGTATGGCTGAAGGCGGAAGAGAGAAGCAGCTTTAGTTGCGTTGACCGCTCTGAAAAAGCAGAAGATTCGTGTTACTCCCAATATGAAACGACATACGATTCTCCTCTACCCTACCTCTTCTTTATCCTGCTTAATTTTGGTCTCGTGCACCTTGCGACCTTTATTTATTCACTCTGCGCCAGAGATTCCGCCAATGGTGGCAAAGTAAATTCGGTATACCTCGCACTTCAGTTGTTATCGGGGACAGTTTTTACATTCCTGCAACACGGTGTATTCTATCCCAAAGGGTTTGGGTCCCAGTTCAATTGCACCCTCCCATCAACGGAGCCACAATATAAATTGAACTACAAACATGTAATATGTGAAAGCACGACAGCAGTAAATAAGGATTTGGTGATGCTGTTTGTGTCAATGGCAAATGTAGTCATCGCTCTTATCAGCTTAGTCGAGTTGATACATCTTCTAAGGCGTGGCAACTTTCAATTTCTCGCTTGTGTTGAATGGATCTGGTCACGAGATTCTGATGATAATATATTTTGTATCGGAATTAAAATTAAAGGTAATGTTTGTGTGTATACATATTTTATCTATACAGTCAAGCTTCAATAATATCTCAAACGTGTGAGACCAGTGTTGACAGTATTCTATAAAATAAGCTGCCATGGTTTGTGTCTAAACTACTTGAAAAAGATGCGCTCGTAATGCTATTAATATATTCTAACCTATTTTTACAGGAAAGAATATTAAATGGATGAAAAGGTCTTTAAAGCATCGAGATCGTTTAGAACAGCTCGTGAAGACGCTAAAATACAAGCCTTCTACAGTGAAGAAAATCGGAGTGTACTATGTCTGTTTTGAAGATCGTTTCCTTATTGATAGAGGAAACATGGCCAAAGTCTTTGTCGGCCTCTCTACCGATGGCCTTGAAGTTGCTGTAAAACGCTTGGATTTGGATTTCAGTTATTTAGCCGACCACGAAAGAAATATTATGAATTTGCCCAACTTGTCGGAAAATCCACGTGTTTTGAACTACCGCTTTTACGCTGAAAACAAGAACTATGCTTACTTGGTTGTAGAGTTGCAGGAGGAAAACTTGAAACAATACGTGCGCTCGACAGAACGTAGTCTCGCCGAGTTACAGAATGAAGGTCCAACTATTTTGAAGCAAATCCTGCAGGGTTTTGAAACACTTCATGATGAGAACATTTTACATAGAGATTTAAAACCACAAAACATTCTTGTAAATGTTGAAGGTAAAATGGTACTTGCTGATTTCGGGATATGTCGACGATTGGAACCCGACCAGACAACCCACGAGAGTATAATAAGAGGCACGGAAGGCTGGATGGCTGTGGAGTCTCTTCCAACTGATGCTGATAAGAACCTGCTATCTGACGACGAGATTACAGTTCGTTACAAGAAGCAGTCAGATGTGCAAGTTTTGGGAATGCTATTCTACTTCGTATTAACGAAGGGGGAACATCCCTTTGGATTGTTCTATTTTGACAGACTTACTAACATTAGAAGAGATGTATTTGACCTGACTAAATTGACGGATCCAGTTGCGAAAGATCTGATTCTATGGATGCTCCAGAACGACTTCACTGAACGACCAACAGTGAAAGAATGTCTAAAACATCCTTACTTAGTTTCGCCCGAGAGAAATTTCGAATTACTCAAAGCTGTTGGTAATGAATTGGAGATCAAAACGAAAGATCAAAACTCCACTGTGGTTCAAGAATTAAATCAAGAAGCTTCCCTTACAACGCCACCTTGGAGGGGAAAGATCGACGGAGAGGTATACAAATACTTCAGTGGCTCTCGTAAGTATTCTGATGACGTGGCGGATCTGTTGCGATTCATACGTAACGCCGCTGTACACTGGAACGACAAGCCTCAACCATCTTCAGTTCAACAAAAAGTTCGTATGCCTCGATTGTATTTCTTGAATTTGTTCCCAACGCTTCCCATGATTGTGCACAGAGTTATAAGAAGCTATCCTTACTGGTGTCACAAAGACGATCTAAAGCTATTCTTTTAAGCGAGTTTTGTGATAGACTATGGCTATGAAACAATAGGTTGCATGTATATGCATGTTTCGCACACGAACATATTTCTCTTTCTTAATAACCCGACCACAACCCTATCACTATCACTAGCCCTATCACTAGCCCTATCACTAGCCCTATCACTAGGCCTATCACTAGCCCTATCACTAGCCCTATCGCTAGCCCTATCACTAGCCCTATCACTAGCCCTATCACTAGCCCTATCGCTAACCCTATCACTAGCCCTATCACTAGCCCTATCACTAGCCCTATCACTAGCCCTATCACTAGCCCTATCACTAGCCCTATCACTAGCCCTATCACTAGCCCTATCGCTAGCCCTATCACTAGCCCTATCACTAGCCCTATCACTAGCCCTATCACTAGCCCTATCACTAGCCCTATCACTAGCCCTATCACTAGGCCTATCACTAGCCCTATCACTAGCCCTATCACTAGCCCTATCACTGGCCCTATCACAGCCCTATCACTAGCCCTATCACTAGCCCTATCACTAGGCCTATCGCTAGCCCTATCACTAGCCCTATCACTAGCCCTATCACTAGCCCTATCACTAGGCCTATCACTAGCCCTATCGCTAGCCCTATCACTAGCCCTATCACTAGCCCTATCACTAGCCCTATCACTAGCCCTATCACTAGCCCTATCACTAGCCCTATCACTAGCCCTATCACTAGGCCTATCACTAGCCCTATCACTAGCCCTATCACTAGCCCTATCACTAGCCCTATCACTAGCCCTATCACTAGCCCTATCACTAGCCCTATCACTAGCCCTATCACTAGCCCTATCACTAACCCTATCACTAGCCCTATCACTAGCCCTATCACTAGCCCTATCACTAACCCTAACTCTGAATAACTGTATCGGTTCGTGCGCGTAACATGAAGTTATAACCAAACAATTAACAAGACAAATTTTCAGATAATTTATTAAAAGAACAGACGATAACTTCAATGCTTTATAGAAATTAATAGAACTATGTAAGGAATTTTGCTAAGCTAAGTACTTTTGCAACAAATTTTACCCTATATTGTACAACTGTCCCCTATGCATCTGACTTATGGATAGATATCGTATTGTCAATACGGTATTGATATCGTATTGTATTAGTTGAAGTTTTGTATTAACATGGTTAACAGAATACATGGTTTGGTCTAGGTTTATGCAAAAATGTGGTCTTTGTCCTTTGACTCGTCTCGTGTGTATTGTATATTTTCGCCTAATCACTGAACCAGTACTTGGCAGTAGCAGTGTTTAATAACCGAAATATTGTATTATATGATTGTATATCCTGCATAGCTTGGGGTTTTACTAAAACTTTGCTATTGCAGTATTGGTTATAGTTGAGCGGAAATACAATACACTCGTGACGATCAAGGACAATATAAGTGAGTTCTATTGCACTTCCATCGAGTTTTCAAACCATGTATTCTATTAACTATGGTATGAGGCATCGTAAACAAAGTAACATATTATTGTTGGACATTATTGTAAACTGATGCATGTATACATAATTATAGTCGGTTACTGAAAATCCATGATGGTGTCTGTGTATATGACGTATATTTTCTCTTTAGCAGTAATATAGGGAATCCTTAATCTTTATAAAGAAAACATTTGAAATATACGATTCCCAATAAGTTGGTGCTACTGCATGGTGCTGTATAGAACTGCTTCGTTCTTTAATAAATCCAGTTCTATTTATCCAGGGAAACTTCAATTCATGAATTGGACTATCCCAGTAGAAAAATACGGTTTTTTAAAGAACGAGGCAGAACTATACGATGCCAACTTATGGGGGGGTCGCGTACACTGGAACGACAAGCCTCGACCACCTTCAGTTCAACAAAAGGTTGGTATACCTCGAGCGTATTTCTTGAATTTGTTCCCAACACTTGCCGTGATTGTGCACATATAGTTATAAGCAGCCATCTTTACTGGTGTCACAAAGACGATCTGAAGCGATTCTTTTGAGCGAGTTTTGTAACAAACTATGTCATAAAAACATAGTGAAACAATAGGTTGCATCCTCGCATGTTTTGCGCGCGAACATATTTCTCTTTGCTGATGACCCCCAAGGCCCCAACCATGCACAACCCTATTACTCTCCCTAAATGATTGCGCGAAACATGAAGACATAACCAAACAACAAACAAGACAAACGTTTAGATAATTTTAGTAAAGGAAGAGATGATAACATCAAAGCATTATAGAATTTAATAGACTCCAATATGTAGGGAATTTTGCTGGACAACTGTTCCCTATGCATCTGACATTAAATATAGATATATCGTATTGTATTAGTTTAAGTTTTCTAAGAGGCATCGTAAACAAAGTAACATATCGTTGTTTTAAACTGATATACATGTATACTGACTACTGTAGTCGAGGTTAATTGGTTAAAAAAATAGTATACTGTTGTGTAAGCATAATATATAACCTTAATGTATAGTCGGTTTCCGAGTCGTGAAAAGCCCTGATGTAGAGTGAGCTGAGTAATGTTCACTGTAGTAATAATATAGCCATTTTAGAGGCCATTAGTATGCTGTTAAATTAGTTATTACAAGTTTTCTCTGTATGCAGCCGCCTTGCATGCCAGCGCACTTTGTGCATGTAAGCTGTTGTTAATGCAAAGCAAAACACACCCCGAAAGAAGTATATTGTGTGCTCAAAATCTGAGTAATAAACAAGAAAACAAGATATATACGGATAATACGGTAATATATATACCGTACGTCTTGTTCCTTGTTGATTACTCAAATATCAAATATGATTTTATTATAGTGACTATATATAGAAACACAGAATATCGCCTTGAAAAGGGGGGCGTTAAACGAGTGTGATAGAACTTCTCAAACGAATTAACTCGTATTTAAAGAGAAATTCAACGCGAAAGGACGTTTATTACCACGCTGTCAAGACTATACGATGCGGTGCTGATTTCCTTTACTGCAACATCGCGTTTTTTGCTTTTGAATCTTTTTAAATATTCTTAATTTATTTAAGAATCAGTATATTTTCAAGGCATGCGTAACACAGCGCCTCTTTTAAGAATTCGTCAGGGGGGGAAAGGAAAAGGGACCTACCTGTAACTATAGGAAGTGGCGAAATGGAAAAGGGTGAAATGGAAAAGTTTCGTATTTTTTAGCCTCTGGTACTTGATTTCCTGCATTTTCAGACCCAACTTTTTTATATATTTCATCCGCTAGACAAAGTTTTGATCATGGGATTACTAAAACAGTCTCCTTAACTAAATTATTCTTCACTTTTTGCTTGTATTTTAGACAAAACGGACCTTCACTGGGGGGGGCAACACAGGTTACTGGAGGGGCCAACATGGGGGCTGGAGGGGGGACTTGGGCTTCCAGTTTATGTGTTAGAAGAGGCCCTCATTGCATAGAGAAAAGACTAACCGTAATCTGACTTTAGCAGTTTGAATTGCTGTTATGAGATTCGTACCCACCCACCTTGAAAACGACATGAACCCTAGCTGACATGCATTGGCAATTACTTCAACACGTTTCCCTCCATAAACCATAAGGCGATGAGCAAAATCGATTCAAAGAACCTACATGGAAAGAAAAGATACTAATTGCGTGTAAAATTTCCTTCATATGTCATTTACACGTACAATTTTGGGCATTTTTTGTGCCCAGTCCACGCTGCATATGCTAGTTTTCAA
Source organism: Trachythela sp. YZ-2020 (assembly GCA_016169945.1). Lineage (NCBI taxonomy): Eukaryota > Metazoa > Cnidaria > Anthozoa > Malacalcyonacea > Clavulariidae > Trachythela > Trachythela sp. YZ-2020. Next base: position 1,946,656 of record JADLSH010000391.1, read on the forward strand.
CAAGTACACTTGTCAATATAAAACTTGTCACATTTCATGCATTTACACGGGCAAATATAAAATGTCAAAGTGACGTTGCCAAATATAACTTGCTCGTGTGAAGATTAACGTACTCGACTCTTGGATTCCTTGTAACGGAGATTCCCATTTCGAAAGGCATTGCCCCAAAGAAGCTTACAAGATGCTTCAGATGCTCTAGAAGATGCTCTAGACGATGACCAAAAGGCGGGGCCTGTTCGCTTTTGAAAATAATATTCCAGGGGCCAGCTATACGAAGCACGAACAGCGCTTATTACACCCGATAGTGACATTTTCAACATTTGTAAAATTGTTTTAAAAGCTCCAGTACAGACTCTACAATAAATACTGTAAAAAGTGCAATTTATAATTTCTAAACTTAATGTAGGTTTTACCAGGCCTGCGAAGTGCGAAGGAGAGTTTTTGACGCACAAGAATGACGTTTCGCCTTTGCGCAAGTTCAACAAGAAATATTTGTATCTTAAGTACTACGGCATGCATGTGCAGTCATAACAATTGGATGACTTTTCATATCCTGAAATGACGTCGTTAGGATTAGGATTAAGATTAGGATTAAGATTAGCGTTAGGATTAGGGTCACAACTGACATTAGGTTTGTATTTATATTGAGGTAATTGTAAATATGCAAAATTGACCCTTACAATTGTTCTTATTTGGATATATATTTCTATAGGATGTTCAAGTTCCAGTATGTCCACTGTGTAATAAACCTGTCCCTGTAAACCGTGGAGAACATCCTGACATCAAGGTAAGATTTTATAGACTTACTACAGTGAAAACTTGTGTAAAAGAACATAGATTTTAAGGACCTTTCAGGCAAAGATTTTCCATTTAGACCTCTAGAGTCAACTAAACTTTGGAAATCCCAAAAACCTCGTACACTCATTTTGGAGTGATACACCCTTCGTTTTCGTCTTTCAATTTATGCATTATTTACATAAATGATAGACCACACCTACCTGAAACGAGAAACTTTTCTTAGGACATTAGGAACCCGTTTAAGAACCTAAATAACCACAGTAAAATCATTTATATAGAAACCTTTTTAGGCAAGTCTAGGTTAATTCTTATATGCGGGTTTTTACTGTAGAGCGTGGCTCTCTGTACAAAATTGGGTTGCAAGTTACAGAAAAAGTTGCCTCGTAACATACATGAGGTGTTGGCTTCATATAGCTTGCGGGCGAGGCGACTCAGCTTGAAATGTCAGAAAAAGCAAATATTGTATCCGGCCTGGGAGAAAATCACAAATTTATATTATCATACAATAACACAAGTTAGACCTAGGGTACTTTTAGTATCTGTAAGTAGCCACATTACAGAACCTGGTTATTTTTGGTCACGTGATTTGGTTACCGAAGGGCGGTAAATCATTGTATAACATTATGATCTTTTGATAGTTGTTTTAACAGTTGTTTCCATTCTCAGTTGTTCTTCACATTATTTATAGCCTACTACCGACAAGAAAATAGAGCCATGCAGATACTATGTCGCCTTGCTTTACTCCAGTCTTTACTACAAGATCTTCGCCATCCTGGTTGTTTTTTTTGGGATTCCATAAGTCCCCATGATCTTCTATAGGCTCTGTATATATGTAAATGTCTGTACATATTTTGTAGGTTGGTGAGCACATTGATCGTGATTGTGAATCAGACCCAGCTAAAGAAAAACGCAAAGTAAATATACTTATGATTTTATCACATATATTTTTAGGACCAATCAATGAAGTATATACGACCCCCCCCCCCCCCCACACCTGCTCTCTCCCCCAATTAGCTCGGAATAGAACTGTCTTTAAAAAATGTCTTTCAATCTCCGGGTATAGTCCAATTTATTAATTAAGGTTGCCTATAGTAATTAAAACTGGATCTATTCAAGAACTAGGCAGTTCATGGTCGTATACTTCAATTTATCCCATTCTTATCATGTTATAATTTTGAATATACTTTTTTCGTGTTCTGCAGAATGTCTCGAGACAAACAAAACTCCCCGAAATCGTCACTTTCCACGCATCAGTGTCTTGATAGTGATTTTCTTTGTTCTTTGCTAACGATTTATTTATCAATTTATGAAATATGATAAACACTAAAACATTACTTCTATGCACTTTGTTTGCCCCACACCTGGCAAGCTGAAAAGCTGCTTGACCGCGATGTCGCGGATTCGATTCCTACCGCAGTCAAGCAATTTATCAGCTTGCCCAGTAGTGTGGGGCCTCTCAGAGTAGCATTATCTACAATTAATTTACCTGAGTTCTACCACCACATTCATTGGATCAGACATATATTTATCGCTATACGGTTGTTGTATGTTATGAATAAAATTGTGAGTGAGAATACTTGAATTCATGACCCAACCATTCAACACTCCAGTCTAGTGTATTTATCAGAGGTGATTTATGAATATGCATGCCATTTCCAAATTACGCTCTAGTTGTCTGGAACAGTATCGTTATGTCGAATACATAGTAGAACTGTATACATGCATAGTTCAGTGATATCAAATCGTCCTTCGGACTCATGCAAATTGATTATCTTCCTTGTGCATGTCTTTTTCCAAATGGTACTTATTTTGTCTAGAAACTATGCTTTCACCAACACATATTCCAAAATCAAGGACTATTCTTTAATTTATTATGTAGCTAAATTCCAACAGATGTTCCGCAAAAGGCTGCAAAAAGAACGAGGTGAATATATTGATGTTAATTTTGGATCACACTTTATATTATCTCGACGCGTACATTTCTCCATGCTTGCATGTTTTACAATGTTCTGTTACGTATAAAGCTATTTCAATTAAGAACAAATTGAGGGTTGCTTCGCGTGTGCCTAAGAGATATAAACAAAATCTCGACGTTTCGAGCTAAAGCCCTTCGTCAGGAGAAATTAGTAGACAGATAAACACATTAGGGGCGGACCATTAGATTTTTGAGGGGGGGGGTGGAAGAATTGCTCTCGCAAGGAAAAAAAATTTTCTCTGCCAAGTAGCGCAAGCATTTTCTTTTAACCAAAAGGATGTGCATGGATTTTTTTTCGAATCTTGAATATTGCATGATATTTTTTTTAGTCACATTTAAATTTTTCTCCACAAGTACTTTTACATTTAAGAAGATAATTCTTTTGAATCGGGTGGATAATTCGACTGAGACGAATTTTATAATTCACCTGTCGAATTTAATCGAGTTATACGACGCATAAAATTAAATTATGCGTCGTACCAGGAACTTTATGGAGTTTAAACGATCTACGACTACGCGCGGCAGCTCGTCAACGCGCCTTCAAAACAAAGACATTTTGGAATAATTTGTGGTCCTAGGAGTATTCTCAACTGCGTAGTCAACATATCAAATATTTTATATTTTAATAGAAAACCAAAAATTTGAAATTAATGTTTTGTTAAATGCCCCAGTACAAGTTTAATATACCAGGTATATTAAAGCTCATCTGCAGATAGTTTATATACTTATATAATAGGGAAAGGTTTATATATTAAAAATTAATATATTGTTTAATATTTTGTTCACCAAAAATGTATAACAATTCAATTGATATTGTGTGCAAATTCACAATGTGTTTATTTATATATTAATTGGTATAGTTTTTAGATCTTTAGATCAAATATAATTAAGATTATTGTTACTGTGCATGACATATAGATTAAAGGAAATGAAAAAGCCAGAAGGCTTAATAAGACAAGTATTGAAACTTTATATGTGTATATAAACAAAAACAAAGGCACTGAACCAGCTGTACACATGAAAGTCCGACTCTAGCTCAGAAAGTGAAGCCTACATTGCGGAATTTGAAGGCATTCTTCGGTTAAATAAAAATATTTGGCCGTGCGGTGGTGAAACTGGCAGCCAAGAATGCCTTCATGAGCTTGGGCAATGAGATTGGCTATATCATTTGCTATTTTTGACTTCACATTTTGGTTTAATACGTTTCAGAGTTCAGACTGAAGTTGGACTTTCATGTATACAGCTCAGTAGACAAAAACTTCAACTTGCAAGATTTTTTAACCTCATCATTCCTGCACGATATATTTTTTTCGAACTTTCCGCGTAAACCTTTCCTTGTTTCTGAGTCTGTAAGATATTTTTTTCCAAATTCTTCAACCCCCCCCTCAAAAATCTAATGGTCGGCCCCTTACATCAGCTTTTATAGCAACGCTATAAAAGCTGTCAAGTGAACAAAATATTAACCAATGAAAATAAAGTAGTCATAACAATCATAACAAAATAGAATTAATATGTAAAGATATAGCCTGCGTGCAGGCTTCGGCCCGATTATAGGGTCGGTTATAAAGTCTATTTCGTTATAAAGTCTACTTCGGCCCGATTATAAAGTCTATTTCAATTAAGGTTGTCACAGACAATAGTCAAATGTACAATATGAGCGCTAAATGAATGATGGGAATAATCATAATTTTAAATAAGTTTAACACATCAGTAGCCTCGTGGGAATACAAATATAGTATCTCAGTAGCCTCGTGGGAATGCAAATATAGTATCTCAGTAGCCTCGTGGGAATACAAATATAGTATCTCAGTAGCTATTTGTATTCCCACGAGGCTACTGATGTGTTAAAACAAGTCTCTCTTTCGCTTATTCCCATGTACATCATGTTACCTGCAATACAGTGGGACGATCACCTACCCAGAGAGACCTGAAGCGAGTCTATTTAAGAATTAGTCGCAGGAGGAGAGCTGATTACAAGCCTATATTCTATATATAGTGAATAGAGGCTTGTAATCACCAAGCCTGGGACGACTTATGGTAGAATTTCCAACGACGTAGAAATTTCCAAGAGAAAAACAAACGTTTGAAAATATCATAAATCAGTTGACATGTAAAGAAATTCAACATTTTTTAATGGGTAGCCAGTGACTATATATCCCGTCAGAGACGCTCAATACCCACCAATCAGAATGCTGGAAATTCAATAGCCGTGAGGTTTGTAGGATCAAACAACCTGACAAATATAACAACAACTTCGACGTTTCAAGCGAAGGCTCCTCGTCTGGAAGTTTTTATATTTTTCAGGTAGTTTGTTCCTATACAAAGGCTCAAGCATATCGTTTATTGCTTCCTATACACTGGAACCACGCATTCAAAATTCAATAACCACTCCAAAATTATAGTAATACTTCATATACGATATATATAACATGTAGTTCTATATATTATTTAGCTTGTACCTGTGCTATGTGATTCATGTAGAAGAAATTATTGCCTACGTCATCGACATTCTCAAGATCATGATTGTGCAACAGCAAGGACAGCGAATTATCTGTAAGTATATATATTTCCTTTGCCTGTTAACTCAAGCAATGCTAAATCTTGTACGGGGACGTGTTTAAAAACAGTTGCTAACTTCAGTTATACGCAGGCAAAAAAACTACGAACTCCCGTTATAAAAAAAGCCAGAGACAAGGGAGAAACGAAACTGTTTTCGAACTTAAGGCGATGTTACACGGGACAACTTTTAGTGACAACTCGCAATGCAAATCGTTGCAGAACTAATTCAATTTCGTATAACTCCTGCAGTTGTCGCTAAAAGTTGTCCCGTGTAATCTGGCAGAATTGGTATGAACGATTGATAGAAAGTTTTCCTTGGGGGTGGGGTGCTGAGACGCCGCAAGGATGCATCCCCAGAGGAAAAGTGCCTATGTCATTTATAGACAGCTCACAACAGGAGCTGGTCCTCATCTAATGTTTCCTATTCAGTAACCCAAGATCTGGACCTCCCACTCTTAAGCGTAACTGTTCAGCTCAGGGGCGTATGAACCAGGGGGGCCGCGGACCGGAATAGCTTTCGGCCTCACCAAAAATAACTGCATTTAAAAAAAATTGCAGCGAAATATTTGAATTCGAAACTAGAAGTATTTGAAATCGTATATATATTAATGAAAGGGCCTAACGAAAGAGGTAGGGAAGACTCTGAAAATGCCATTTCCGACGATCTAGAGACTCCAAAATTGCGCCTCTTGGGAGTCGGCCCCCCTGGTTCAGCTGTGACGCTTAACAACGAGCCACTGTTATTGGGGTTTAACCCTGTTGTTGGTTCCTGACACTTTAAAGTATTTATGTGTGGTATCTGTACGTTTGTAATTTAATTTTTCTTTTTTGTCAAATCGAAATAAAAAAAAACGACTTCGTATGCGCATGCTGAAACGATTCCAAGTTAAGTCATGTAAACATGAAGTGCAAACGAGCTACTAGGAGAACATTATATTTTGTTTCTATTTAGGAAATCTCAAAATGTGAAAAACAGGACAGGAAGTGGACAAGTGGACAGAAAGAAACCACAACAAACGTCTTTAAGCGTTTTAGGTCGAGATCTCGATAGGTATTAATTACATTGTGTCATTGATTTTCAGTATTATAACCTTTCTATCGTTTATAGCATTAGAGAATTGTAACTATTTCACATCGACGACCTTGACAGAGTAGTCACCACTGTAATGAAAAGTGGAAACCACACGTAAACAACAGTGAGATTTTCCGTATAGTTATAGCAAAGACAGAGAAAAACTTGGGATCATGAATAAAGCCCCGTAGACGAGCAAGTTTTCCTTGACAAGTTTCTTGACGAGTTTATTTGTTCATGTGTACGACAAATAAGTTTTTCGATCAACTTCTCCTTAACATATTTTACGAGCCCGCATATATAGAGGATATTACACGGCGGCGCGAAGATATAAATTTTATCTTCGAGTGGTGAAAACAATATTTTACGAATGAGCGCAGCGAATGAGTAAAATATTGTTTTCAACACGAGAAGATAAAATTCATATCTTCAAAAAACTGTGTAATATTCTTTTTATTATATAGTCATCGTGAAATTGACAACTTCAAAACACAAAGCCATTGGTGGGAAATGATCACGTGATCGATATCCTCACTAGTGAAGATATGGAAAATATGTTACGGCATATTTTCCATATCTTACTGTCTACTATATAATAATAATGAATATTTCATGTATACCTATCATATAGTGCCTGGAGATGAGTGTGCAGTGGCGTACTGCGCATTTCCTTGTCAAGTTTTCCTAGTCGACCGTACACACGAACAATCTTCCTTATTCAAAAGCTGGTATGACTAGCTTTTAAACAAGGCTCCTTGTCGAGGAAAAGTTGTTAATTTTTCGTCATACATGCACACGAGCAAATATAACTTGTCAAGGAAAACTTGCTCGTCTGTACGGGGCTTAAGACAGATGCGGTTAGCGCGCTGTCTCTTACAGCAGGTCGAGGGCATGGATTTACTCAGGTTGGGTAACGTCAGTGCGCTTGATAAACTCATGTAAGTTGAGATTGGTTGGTTCTCTCCTGTGTTTCGAGGGTTTTTCTCCGGGTACTCCACTAACCACTAACCATAAACTAACCCTTGGAACCTTTGTCAATTAGGTTGCAAAACCGGCTTTCCGTCCACCTCAGAGTGGTAAACTATTAAACTAAACTAATTAAACTGAACTGACAAGATTCATAATTTAAAATTATTCCAAAATTCTTCATGACTATAAATGATCTATAGTTAAAAGTCTTGTACAGAATTTGGTTCGGTAAGGTATCTGGTAGGATATTTAATTAGTGATTATACTGACTAAATACTATTTTATTCAGGGCAAGACGAGAGCGTACTAATCCATCAAATCTTAGTACAACAAATCAACAACAGCCTAGCAGAAAACCTCAGTCTGGGCAACAACAGCCTTTAGTAAGTTAAGCGTTATTTGTTTCATAAGTCCTTTTTCAGTTGTGGATGGATGACACCCTCTGCATGACACCAAAGACTATCGAAAGGAATGGACTGGAAACGCCAATGTAAAAACCTGTCGTCATTCGCGACATCCGTGATGTGGGCTTAAGACCGGCCTCCACTTGCACGTACGGCCAGCGCGGCCGATTTTGCGCATGCTCTGTGACTCGAAAATGATCGCTAATCTTGACCGTCGCGGCTAACTTTTTGTACGTATGACAGTAGAACTGTATTCTACTTTACGATACTTTTCTGTTTGACAAGAAAACCCGTTGAATTCTGTTGCCGATTACTCAACAAGAAACGCTAGTCTGCAATGTTCATGTCGAAGTATCCAGCCAAAACTAACCCCATAACTCAAGATTTAATACGTTAAATTGTTTTTCGTTTCAGTAGTCTGATTCTCTGATAATTGATTTACGAAACTATCATTAAATGTGTATGTCTTTGATTCTATATTTGGCATAAATAGCCGGCAGACCCGGTGTCACAGCGGATTTGGTCCCCCCGGACCATATCCGCTAGCGGATATGGTCCGACGGGACCAAATCCGCTAGCGGATATGGACCCCCCTATGAAATCATAGGCAGACGAGAACTTTGTAAACAATAAATATATTACTGTTTACAAAGTTCTCGCCAAAAGTCTACAAGTATTTTTGAGCTGCATATGATTCGGTTTTAGAGTAATCGTCTGAATATTTTTCTTCGGTTTTCTTTCCATATTGGTGTATAAAATTAAATATCTGACGTTTTGATTAAGAACGGCAACAAACGTTTACGAAAGTTAAGTAGTAAAAAACTTTATTTAAACACGCTGACTGTCACCATGTCAACCTAAGCTGTTTCTCACAAGGGCCACGATTCAATGGTCGCGCGTATTTATATGTATTCAGATCACCAGTTTTATCTTATGAGTCATCACCTATTGTTTATGGGATTCCATTCAGAACCATTTAAATTATCTAAATTGAAAGTTAAAATTTACATAACTGTAGCCATGGTATTTAATGTGGAAACAGACCCAAATAACAGATTAGTAATCGTTTCCAGGACCGAAGCAGAATTAAGAGAAATTGTTCTGTCTACCACTAGTGAATGCGCATGGAAATTAAATTTACGGAAAAATGGCACCGAAAAAATCAATTGTCAACGGAGTAATTGCTGGCACATGGCCTATTTCTAGATAAGTATTAGCTAGTATTTCTTTGGTTGCGTATTTCCCACTGCTGAGACAAAACATTTAAATGGGAACTACAGTGAAATGTATAGTTCTGGTTGCAATAAAATCTGCTTCTCGTAGTTAAATATATTATATATAGTGGCAGTGAAATATATTTTTGCCAGTGAAATGTAGTTTTGGTTGCAGTAAAATATAGTTCCTGCAGTCGAAAAGCGCGAGAAAATTTACAGGAACATTTTAATCCAAAAAATCTTCGTACACTTTTTCTCTGTTAGATGTAAAGATGATTCAAAACGTTTCCATTCGATATTTAATATGCTATACGATAGATTCGCGAGGGGGTCCAAATCCGCGAGAGGGGACCATATCCGCTAGCTGATATGGACCCCCATAGGACCATATTCGCTAGCGGATTTGGTCCCCCCGGACCATAGGGGGGACCAAATCCGCTGTGACACCGGCAATTAGTAATTACGCGTATACAACAATCAACCATTGTTATTATCAAAGCAAGCATCGCAAAATTAACCCTGTAACTCGAAGGCAAATGTTTCTTCTTCTATAAGAATTTTAAAAACCGATTGCCCAGTAACAAAGCTACGAAACGATTATTAATTTATTGCTGTGCGGTTTTTTGTTTCCAAAAAAACTTAGTATGATTGCGACTGCAGGCCGTATCACGGATATCAACGCCTGAAACAATGGCGTTTCCAGTCCATTCCTCTCGATTGTCTATGGTGATACCTTTCCTTTCTTCCAGTTCCATCCACTTCTATTGGTCAAACGACTCTTTCGAACTTCGATTCGAACTGTCGCAGTTCGAGAGATTGCCCTATGTCAGAATTTTAACTCTCTTGACGAAGAACCTTCGCTCGAAACTGTGAAGTATTCTTTTCAAGCTGACGCTAAATCGTTCGGTTATCATGATATCAATGTTTCTGCTAACAAGGAAAATTCCTTAAATTTCCTTTTCAATAGGTGGTTTCAGTAAGATCAAACTACCTGAACTTCGACGAACAGACGGTCTTCGTCTGGAAATTAGTCGCTCGAAACGTCGTAGTTGTTATATTTTCAGGTAATTTGATTTTAGTGAAACCACCTATCGAAAGAAACCATGCACCTAATGAAAAGCATATCGTTTATCGTTACCTACACTGCATGGAACCACGCATTCAAGGTTTCAGTAAGCGTTTTGTATATGCACATGGTTGTAAAGTTAAAATGTATTATTTGACACTTGCGAGCAAATGGTGCTGTATAAGTGTATTCATTTAGTCAATTTAAAATGTATTGACACGTACAGGAACCAGCAAATGATGCTGAATGTTTTCCTTACGTGTATTTGCCCTAAACATAAAATCAATACATACAGTGACCACCATGTACTGCACTGTCCTGCTCAAATGAAACCTATCTATAGATAACTTCATGTTAACATTTCAGAAGAATTTAACCTCCAGAACGAGACATATATAGGACAGTGTCTTTACATAGTTGGCAAATGATATTGTCATTTTCAATTTTAGAGCGAGGATGAAGCTTTAGCATTAGCAATTCAAGCATCATTATCCGTCACGTCTTCAGACGCAGATCCAGCGAAATCCACTTCTTCAACTAAACCATTAACTAGTCAAGAGGAAGAAGATCGTGCGCTGGCTCAAGCGCTTGCAGATTCAGAAAAAGAAGCCAGAGACAGACGACAACGACAACAAACGGTAGAGTCGATAGATTATAGAACGATATTGCCACGCGATCTGAAGGAGATAAAAACACTTGTCAACGTTTCGAGCAAAGGCCTTTCAAGAGAGTTTGTACTGGGAAGATACAAATGAAACACACTGCTTTTATAGAAAAACTACAAAGGCAGTCACGTGGAAGAAAAATATACCAATCAAAATAACGTAACCAAAGCAAAATCAAAACAATATGTAAACATATAGCCTGCGTACAGGCACCATCCCTTGTTAAAGATATACAAGCCTGCATACAGGCTAGAATATTCTTCAAGTGATACCGGACTTGCTATGCAGCCTTGTTTTCATAAACTGTGATGATTTAGGTAATTAGAGTAGAACGCTATTTGAGAACGACGCTACGTGCCAATGACACGCATGCGTAAACATTTACCCAGTACACAGGTATTTTGCATGTTTATCTCACCACACATATAATTTTTTTCATACTTGTTCTTTTTAGAACCAGAGACAAGATAACAAGTCATGCACACTGTCATAAAATGAATTTTGGTAATAATTTAAATATTAATGTAGATAGTATACAATTATTTGAAGTTTCATATATTTGCATATTATACGAAGCGTCGAAGCGAAATTTCCAGTTTGTGTAAACCTGGTTTGCGCTTTCTTAACAGTTAGAAAATATAACATTAACAGTTTGCACATATGCATTAATATATATTCGACATATTTCTATATTGCATGGATAAGGTCGATAAGATTCAGTCAATTGGCGACCATATTAAAGCCCTATATTGGTGGCGCAGTGCATCGAAAAAAAGTATTAAAAAATCATGGGTAAATATCAAGATTTTACTCGGCATCTCGTTCGATTGGATTAATAGTAGAAGGTGTTAGTAGATGGAATACTCGAACGGAAATTTATATAAACATTTTTAGACCTAGCCAGGAGCAGTTGCGAAAAATGCAACTTAGGCCCTCTGGCAGGAATTGAATATGTGATTCCGGTGCAGCGCTCTAACCAACTGAGCTAAAGAGTCCAGTTGCTGAGCATCAACCGCAAGTTCGGTATATAAGATGGGAGTGATGCCAGTATATGGTGTATGGGTAAATATCAAGATCTTACTGGGCATCTCGTATTCTCGTTCGATTGGGTTAGATTCAATTCCTGCTCCTGGCTAGGTCTAAATAATGTATATAAATTTCCATCTACTAACGCCTTCTACTATAGTTTATTCACACTATAGATAAACTTAAAATCCATTGCCAATGTTTCGTAAGTTTCATTTTCATAACATTTCCTCTTCATCTTTACAATCAATGCCAATGGTCATTGTGGAATGTATTTAAATGTTACATACGAGCACGCTTATTGTCGTATAGATAAATTTATTGTTACCCTTCTGTTGTATTACACCATATTACACCATAGACAATCCAAATGACTTATGTCTTCTGTATTGTCTATGATTAAACCTCTTATAATTAGCCTTGTACATTATTAAATTGAGACAACTTTTTAGAAAAACCTACTACTGGAAAAACTACACCTCAGAGAATGAACCTTGTTTTATGTATGGTTTCACCGGAACTTTTCTTTTCTGATTTTGAACCAGGCTTATTATATGATATTAACTAGCCAAAAGTTTATATTGCTGCTGCAATTACTCATATTTATTGGACGATTGGAATCCCCAGGATTATCTGTCGTGTCAGTCGTGATACAAGAAGCGAGGGGTGTATCACTCCAAAAAAGCGTACGAGATTTTTGGGGATTTGTAGAGATTTCATAGAGATTTTCAGGAATTTTTAGAGATTTTGTTTCGTGGTGTACGAGACTTTTTGGAGTGATACACCCCTCGACAAGAATGAGTTTGTGGACATGTAATGAATTTGACAGATTGTTTTGAGAACCAACTGTGCATCTATTAAATTCTTAAATTTTACTATAATGGCGTTATAAATATACCAAATAAAATTAATATACATTTAAATACTTCTGTTATTTATACCACTAATTTTACAAATAAAATGTTATTCGCTTCAATTTCTTGTGTATAATTATTTTTAGAAAATACTTCACTATTATGTTATTCATAATGAAATTGTCACAAAATGCATGCCCGTTTTCCACTCGGCAAATTTGTTTGCGCAAAGCAACTTTTTCCTTTGCTTGCTGACGTGATAAGTGATGCAGACAAAGGAAAAAGTTGCTTCCTGTGAATAAATTCGCCCAATAGAAAACGGGCTAAACACAGTAATTATAATATAAATGTCAATTTCCGTCCTCCTTGATAGATCTAATCAGTACACATGTAGATATCATTATATAAAACTAGACTACACGCAAAGGCAAATTCACAGTAATTAACCAGTGCTGTAGAACTAAATTCATAACTAGGTGGGCTCTTTAGACGAGCGTGTTACCAAGGGTGAAAACATTCGGGAATGGATGACATCATAAGTACCCCTCCCAAATCCCATGATACCTGAAATAGTCATATAGTGATATATATTTTCATTACAAGTATTCTCCCCCCCCGCCCCTTCTACACCACTGTAATTAACTATGTCTGTATGACTGTATCGCTAAACTGACAAAACTTGTCTGTCACTACACGCAAGCCTCGTGTAGTCATGCCCAGTTTTGTATTGGTCAATGCATTTTGCAATTATTTGCATGTTGCAATTATTTTCAAACAATCGCTGCGCTGCCCCTTACCTCTGAGTTAAGCCAGCTATACAGCAAGTCGAGGGCACAGATTTACACAGGTTGGTTCTCTCCTGTGCTTCAAGGGTTTTTCTCCCGGTACTCCGGTTTGTCACCAGTGTTTGTTTTGACGCTTAAAATAACCGGAAATTGTGAGGTTGCTATTTGTCGCAGCATGATGACAAAGTAGATGAAATAACAATAGTAGCTTTCCTACAACACACTGAGCGTTAAAACGTAGTACTATTCTTAGACTTAGAATAGATTAAAGTGATATGTTTGGTTCATTTAAAAGAGACATGCTTCCTTGAGTTTTTATACGTATGTCTTCTGAGTGGGGGGCAATTTATGATATCATCAAGAATTTGTTGGGGTGGCCATGGTGTGAATGATCATAGAAGGTCGTAGCTGATAAGGGAGGTTTGGGATCATACTCCCACCTGGAAATTTTGATGTCTGAGCCCTCTTGAGTCCCAGAAATGCAATCAAATTTGCTAGCTGCTGTAATATATTGTGCATACATCCCCCCCCCCCAACATTTCCCATCAGAGTTAGACATATCTCGAAGGTGGTCATGAAGGAGAGTGGGGGGACTTGGTTCCCCCCACCCCATGGTTATGCCTCTGGAGGTGGGCTTAATAGATTTCTTCCTCTAACAAATGGGGGCATATTTGAGACGGGAGTCTTATTTACAGTATTGACATTCTTGCTCCAAATGTCACCCTTTGACATCCATATTTTCATCCATATAGTGTTGATCACAACAGTTTCATGTACATCTGCAGCCTTCCTTGTAAACCTTCAGTTGTTACTTTTTCTTGAATGGATCAGACCAGATCTTCATTCCTACAATTTCATGACATATTTCATCATTTTGGGGGGAAAATTGCTTTATAGATTATTATGTACTGTTTTGCAGCATTGTCACAAAAACATAATCATGTTGATCATCAGATTAAACTCTATACATGGAACGGTCACATTGCCCAGAGCCCCTGGTGCTATACTGTATATATTGTGATACCGTGACAACCCCAAACTTGAAAACGAGCCTACAGGAGCCCTAACTTGAGATGGCACCCTCTCAAATTGGGGGTGGGGGCTTCTGGCCTCCCAGTATAGTATTGGAAGGGTACACAGGTCTTTAAGTGCTGGAGCTCCACTTTAAGGTATGGTATGGTATGGTATGGTATGGTATGGTAAGCTATGATAAGGTAAGGTATTGGTATTATATTGTATTGTATTGTCAGTATTGTTTGTATTCCATTGCTTTGTATTTTATCATATATTGTATTGCATTCTATAGTATGATGATATTCTATTGTATGGTACAGTAATTAATGGTATGGTATGGATATGGCCTGGCATGGTCGTACAGTACATACATGATGTATGGATGATATGGTATTTTTCCAATCTACATTTACCTCCTGGTTGAACGTCATCTCGAACTATTCCTTCCCTATATTCTTTCTGCATCCTCTCTAGAGACAAAAAAGCACAAACATTTATTTGTGAGATTAATAAACTGGTCCTGACCAATGCTATATGACAGTCAAGGCCATGTTACACGAGGCAATTTTCACTGCAACTTGTCTCGCAACGGCGTTGCATTGCAGGTCGCAAGGGAAATTTCCTTGTGTAACACCCCTATTTTGCAACTTGTGTCGCAACGAAAAATTGTGTTGCAAGTTGCACAGAAAGTTGAAGCAACTTCTACTTTTCGCAATGCTACGAGACAAGTTGCAGCATGTGACACCCCCACTGCAACTTGTCTCGCAATGTTTGGGAAAAGAACCAATCACAAAACAAAAGTCCGCTGTCAAATTGTTAAAATGGTGAAGTCCGCTGTAAAATTGTGCATACGCATTGCAGGAACATTGCAGGTCGCAAAACAAGTTGCGTACGTCTGACATGTCACTGCAACCTGCAATGTTTTTTTCCAGCAAAACATTGCGAGACAAGTTGCAGCGAAAATTCCCTCGTGTAACATGGCCTTCAGAGACCACTTGAAGAGTTGTTCAATAAATTTAGATACTTACGGTAATTTTGTGGGAACAACTTGGGATGAACAGCCACAGGATAAAGAGCTAAACCAATAGCTGTGACCAAAGCTCCAACTACTATAACTCCTTTGTTGGCTTTTGACATCTTGAATCTTTTATACTCCCTCCTTTTATACTTTCTTTATATTTTATAATTTTTATAATTATGTACGTAGGTTCGAAAGCTATGATTATGACATTTTACCGTATTTCTAGCTCATATCCGCCAATATTTTCGAGGTTGCGATATTTTGTCGCGTTAAAATAACATAAACGTCATTTTGTTCGCACACTTGAAATACGTCATTCCTGACTATCAACACTGCTTAGTTTATATTATATTACTTGTAAAGTACTTGATATTTTTTTCATATAAGCGCAAAAAATTATACAAGATGTCAAGTGAGGAGATAAATACTCAGGAAAAGAAAGAAAATCCACGCTGTTTCTTTGATGTAACTATCGGTGACAAGCCAGGTATTTATATTTATACATGTGAATATGGCAAGCCGCAAGCATAGCATAGCAAGCACGTGTGTGGTCGTGTATGATCGTATAACTCAAACTCAGAATGATTGAGATAAAATATATTATGCTATATTTTATGAGCATGTTTTGGTTCACGGAATGCAAACCTCTGATATATATATATATATATATATATAGTTTTCGCTTAGACACTTACATCAAGGTATCCACTAGACCACTACAGCCTGACTTTCAGGACTCAGGTGGATGAGCATTTGTCATTGCATGAAACAGGCTGTAGTGGATACATTGAGTTAAGTGAAAACTATATTATGCTATATTTTATATATTCTGTATATGCAGGCGGATGCGATGTATATATATTATCTATACATATTGATATTTCAAAAATATTGATTATCCATAAGCCCCATGTAGGCCCTGATTTAGCGAGCAAAATTGACATGTCCAATGACAATTTTGAGACATATGTCAAAAAGCTAATTCCGAATTTACTACATTCAAACCTATTAGTGTAAACGATGTTTGCTGCCTCTTGCATGGTCTATCTAGCAATAAAGCCACTGGCATTAATAAGATTTAATGTAAAATTATTAAGATAGCTGCACCTGTTATTGCAGATTCACTGACATATATTTAATCAGGCTATTACTATATCCTCTTTCCCTAATGAATGGAAAATGGCTAGAGTAACACCTCTTTATAAAAATGGCCATCGAAATGTACTAGGAAACTACCGGCCAATTTCAGTTTTGCCTGCCATAAGCAAAATCATGGAATGAATTCTGTATGATCAACTGTACAATTATTTAACTGAATTTGGACTACTAAGCAATTCCCAATTTGGTTTTTGCAAATCTCACTCTACAGCTACAGCATTACTAGACTGTACAAACGACTGGTATGTTAACTTGGACAGAAAAATGTTTAATCTAGTAGTTTTCATTGACTTGAAAAAAGCATTTGATACAGTTGATCATCAAATTCTATTGAAAAAGTTGGAGCTCTATGGAATAAAAGAACAGGCTCTTTCTTTACTAAAATCTTATCTAACAAATCGAACACAGAAGTGTCAAATTAATGGATTTGTCTCATCAGAACGTTTGATTAGATGTGGAGTACCTCAATGTTCTATCTTAGGACCACTATTATTCTTACTCTATATCAATGACTTACCTCAGTGTCTTAATAATATTAAACCTAGGTTATTTGCGGACGACACAAATCTTACTGCTTCTGGAGACTCGCTAACCGATATTGAAACTGCAGTAAATTCGGATTTAGAAAACCTTAGGAAATGGTTAATGGCTAATACACTTAGCTTAAATGTAGCGAAAACAGAATTTATGTTGATTGGCTCAAAACCAAAGATAAAATGTACTGCGAATGCTCCCCCAAATATTTTCATTGAAAATAAACAAGTTTATGAATGCAAAACTCTTGGAGTAACTATTGACCAGCATTTATCTTGGAAAAATAATACTGAAAATATTTGCAAAAAAATAACAGCAGGAATTGCTGCTCTCCGTTGTGTCAAACCTTTTGTTGATAAAGGTAGACTTATTTGTATATATAACGCTATTGTTTGCCCACACTTCGATTATTGTTGTGAAGTATGGGATGTGTTTGGCGAAACACAATCTAAGCGACTCCAAAAGCTACAGAATAGAGCTGCTCGAATCATCATAAACATGAGCAACGATGTAGATCATTCTGTAGCTTTACATGCCTTGGACTGGGAGCCACAGACTGAAAATGATAAGAAAAAAGGCAAAAGCAAAAATGATGTATAAAATCTTAAATAAAATGGGTCCTGAGTCACTCACTGACCTATTTACTTATAAAAGTCAAGTGACAAACTATAAACTTCGAGATATTTCAAGTGGTCTTTGTTTACCACAACCATGCACAAATAATATGAAAAATAGTTTTATGTGTGACGGTCATGCTCATCTCTGGAACTTTCTTCCAAACGAGTTTAGAGAGACTGAAAAGTACATATTAATAAGCCAATATGCCAGACTGGTTAGAAAATAATATCTTATGCCACTATGCCAAGCTGTATTGTAACTCCATGCGAGAGATCTTTGACATTTTGTGCACAGAATGCATCTTGGCGAGGAGGCCAGCACTTTAATTTTTTAACATTCAAGTATAGTGCAAACTATTTAAAATACATCTAACATTTACTTTTTATTTAGAGGAAAGAATTTATTTTGAGTTGTTTGCCGATGTGTGTCCAAAAACAGCAGAAAATTTCAGGTCACTCTGTGTGGGTGATAAAGGCATTGGTCAGTCAACTGGAAAACCTCTGCATTTCAAAGGATGTCCATTTCATAGAAGTAAGATTTAGAAATAAGATGATTACTTATGATTGTTCCTGAGTATATAATGAAATGTGGTACATATCGCTTAAAAATACATTATACATGGCAGGGCTCAAGATTTGCAGTAACCCGATATCCACTGGATACCAGAATTTAATTTTGGACATTGGATATCATAGGCTTAGTATCCTCATGGATACTATAAAAATTTTGAATTTCCGATCCAAACTCCGAAGTCTGTACATTGTGGTGAATGTTCAACAAAATAGCTCTGTTTTGGCGCTTTGTTTCTTAGTCCGTGTATTTTTTTTTGTTATTTGTCATGCAAATGCGGAATGGATCTGAGCACAAGTTTAATTCCAAACATATATACATACTGCCTGTATAAAAAGCATGTGCTCAAGCAATGTTTCCAGCAGTTTTTTAAAAAAATGTGGAGATATTTAATATGAAAACAGCGAAACAATCAACAAGGGAGACAACCAACTTCAACAGCTGAAATAACACAAGTTGATGACGAGAGATAACCTACTTCGTCTTCGGTAACCCAAACACAACATCAACAAATAAGGTATGCACGTTCAAATCATCATGATTATCACTAATGTTAACCTTTCAGTTGAGTGTTTTTCACAGTTGTCACTTATAAGAGTATTTCTACTTATATAATTGTAATTGTACTTTCTCATCACGTCAAATAATTAGTAAATACATATTTGGGAGATCATTGTTATACCATTACAAGCACCTGTCCGGCACTTATTTTTTGGATATTTTACATTGTTTGGATATTGCTAATCAGAATTATACCTACTATCCAAATCTGGGATACTAAATTTCAAGGAGGGATACCAAATTTTAAGGTGCTAGTATCCACTTGGATACTGGTAAAAAGTTCAAATCTTGAGCCCTGCATGGGCCATGTACATATACCAAAATACTACATAATATACATTCATTTGGTCAGATATACTAAAATACAATATTGGATATACCAAGATACGGTATACATTAGTCACATATACTCACTGACTGAAATATGACATACATTGGTAATTTGGATATACTGAAATATGCTATACATTGGTCACATACATGTATAGTTATATTGTATAGTTACATTGGTCATGTATACATATACTGATTGGGGAAATACAGTATACATTTGTCATGTAACCTGAAATGTGGTATACATTGGTCATAACTCAAACGTGTGGTGCCTGCAGTGTAGGTAGAGTCTAACGAAGATTCGGCGGTGGAGTAGGATAAAACTACCTGAAAAATACAATAAGAAGTTCAACGTTTAGAGCAAAGGCCCTTCGTCTGGAAGTTAGTAGCGTAGGTCGGGGAAAAACATGTGCTTTTATAGTGAATACAAAAGCAATCACGTGATAAAAAAATAAACCAGTCAGATGGATTAATCAAAACAAACCATAAACAAAATATGGAAATCACATTACAAAATATCTTAGCATGTAAGGAGATGCAAACAAAACAAGAATATGAGAAAATATGGAACTATGTATGAGATGAGGTGAGATATAGAATATCTGCTGATGGCAGGCATAAACAGATAGGGGTTAAATGTAAGAGAAGCGCTCATTAATGCTGTGAGGATGAATGGTGTCAAGTTGGGAAATGAGACGCATTTCTTGCCTTTTACGACTATTGTTGCTGCCAGAAATGGGACACAGAGCTTGAATTTTCATATCTGAGACACTGTGATTGGCAGTGTTAAAATGTCTGGCAACAGGTTGGTTGTTTAGCATCATTGTCTATGACAGCACGGCGATACTCACCAAACCTTGTCCTTATTAAATATCTTGAGATGAGAGGAGACGCACGTTGATCATGTTATACATTGGTCATGTAACTATACTGAAATGCAGTATATATTGGCCAAGTTTACTGGAATACGGTATATACAGGTCAATATACAATATGCTTCTGAAGTATACCAAAATACAGCATACAGTGATCAGGTATACTGCAATATGGTATATATGGGTCAGGTATACAGAAATACTTTATATACTGGTGAAATATGGTATATTGATTGACAGTGTATAGGTTACTGAAATGTTAGTTACATTATTGTGAGTCCTGAATTACACCCATATGTGTATTCTGTACTCCCTGCATGTGATGTAGATTTTTTCATAGGCCATAGGCATTACATGTTGTAAAAATCTACTTCATATTCATCCAATCTAAATTCAAACTCATTTTAGTCATAGAAGGTTTCATGGTGCAAGGAGGAGATTTCTCCAATCAAGATGGGAGTGGTGGTGAGTCAATCTATGGAGAAAAATTTGAAGATGAGAATTTTGAACTGAAGGTAAATTCAATGAATATAGGCTAAGCATATCTACAAGGATAATATATTGTAAATATTAAAAAATCCTACATTTGCTGCCATAGTAAACATGATAATATAGAGCTGCTTGCCCCAGATTCATCTACTGTTTCTTATGTTAATCAATTTATCCACATAAAAAATATCAAATTACCAAACTTGCAGCTTGGAAACTTTGCTTGAAAATTCAAAACACTTTTATTTAAGCTTGAACTCTCAGTCACCATTTCTTACTCTTTTCTTCCACTGTCAATTCTTCATGTATCAAAATCAAAGCAATGTTGAGAAAGATTTCATTCATACAAACATATCCAGCAACTACAACAACGACGGCGACGACGACGACGACGGCGACGACGACAACAACAACAACAACAACAACAACAACAACAACAAAATATGTTCAAAGGGTCAACCCACTATGAATGTATTTGATTTATGTTTTCACCTGGGTTTGTGTGTGTTTGTCCGGAGCGAATTGCTATAGGCCAAGGACAAATTGATTAAATTTGGTTCAGCATTTGCTGGCGGAGGTATGCAGTCTCTGAGTGCCCTCCAGTTTAGCTCAATCAGCTCAGCTCAATTAAGTTGTATAGTATGTCTTGCAGAATGCAGAATGCATGTTCCACAGATGCATGCACATATTGTAAAGTAAGCAGAATAAACCTACCTGTCCCCTTTGTTGGTGTGTCATATCCGCATAATCC
Source organism: Trachythela sp. YZ-2020 (assembly GCA_016169945.1). NCBI lineage: Eukaryota > Metazoa > Cnidaria > Anthozoa > Malacalcyonacea > Clavulariidae > Trachythela > Trachythela sp. YZ-2020. The sequence continues at coordinate 1,967,967 of JADLSH010000391.1, forward strand.
AGTTCACTTGTAGATAATTAGTTAAAATAAGTTGTTTTGCCTGACGCTTTCCGATCCGTCAGAAAATTTGTCCATCTCCATTTGTTCACACAGGAATTTGTACGATTAGCTAAGCTTGCATTTGTCCGGTTTCATGCGTCCCGTATAAGCATACCAGGCGCGCGAAATTGTGCAAATTCTAGAACAGTTCGGAGTGACTGTTTCAAACAATTTCGTAACGGTACCATGTATGTGAACGCGACAGTTAATTGTAACTTTCTTTTCTGCGCCGTTTTTAACCTGCTCAGCCTACTGTAAGTGTGATCCTAATTCGTAAGATTTTTTTCTGCAAGGATTTTGCTGGTACTGAAATTGTTAATCATTACCTGAATTTTCTAGCATGATAAACCTGGTCTTCTATCCATGGCTAATGCAGGCCCGAACACAAATGGATCACAGTTCTTTATAACATGTAAACCTACACCACACTTAGATGGAAAACATGTTGTATTTGGTAAAGTTATCAAAGGAATGCATGTTGTTCTTACCTTAGAAAATGTTGACAGAGATGGTGAAAAGCCAAAAAAGGTGAGTAATATTACATCTGCCAAAATCATCTTTGCTTTAATTGTGGCACTCTAATGCCTTAATTCATGTGTTACGAGGATGTCACAAAAAAGAGCAGTGCTACCATATAGATACAGTAGTTTAAATTTGACACTTTTACACACAGTAATAATATTATACACGCATAAAAATCTCGCTTCTTCAAATTGTCAACAAGCTGGGAACAAGCAGCAAGAACACAACCTGATATCGTCTTGTTGGAACAACCTTGTAGCAAGGCTGTTGCAGGCATGTTGTGTGTTTTTACATGCGCACATTGTCTTTTCTCCACGTACTTGTAGCCTTGTGTCATAGCTGATTGTGGAGAGGTTCCAGCAGAGGAGGATATCATGACCCTAAATGATGATGGGACTGGAGATACATATTCAGACTACCCAGAGGAATCAAGCGTTCAATTTAGTAAGGTACAGTTTGATAAGATAAAGATTACAAAATTTATTTTAAAAGTTGCATATCACGAATAACATAAGATCTACGAAGACGAAATGAACGAAATCCAATGGGGGGTCAGGTCTATGTTCATCTGATAGGGGTGTACTCTTCGGCCATCTTATATTAGGGAGTTTACGATCTACGACGCGGTCACCTCGACGACGCCACGTCAATTTATGCTTGACATAAGTCACAGGAATTAACTATGCTGCTTTAATTGTCTAAAGCATGTTTTAACAACCTTACAAACGTTTAATTAAATTAGGCTAAAAAACTCCGATGTTTAGCTGATATTTGTCGTTCGGTCAACGTTATAAAACAGCTCTCACGACGCAACCAGCTTTCACATTACTCAGAAGACGTGAAATTCCTCATTTGACGATGTCATAAGAATGGCAACGCTGCTGAGGAAACCACAAATTATTCATCCTTTTTGTCTTGCATGACGTATATCTTTGTTTTGCAGGCGCGTCGTCGAGCTAGTCGCGTCGTAGATCGTAAACTCCCTATTAAGTACTTAAGTGCGTACTGAGGAAAGTGCAGTTCCTCTCTGCTCCCCCAGAAAATCCCTATATGCCATTTGGGAAAAGGAACAAGCTTATACTCATGTATATGAGGTCTTAGGCCAGGTTATGGCGATAGTGGTTACCATGTCATGGTTGCCGATGTGAAATACTCTGAATCTATCTTGTCTTGTTTTAAGAACTTGACGTGTAAAGCGTCTGGTGTTAGATAGACTAAAACATTAAATTGGGTCGCTTTGACGGTTAATGCATTAACAAAAAAATGATTAGAACGTCTTGTAAACTAGTTACAAGTAATGCCCAAGACCCCTTCCCCTTGACGGGTAAAATCGTCTGACGTTCACGATTTGTTGGATCCAATTGTATCGGGTCCGACTATTGGATGCTTGTTCAGACGTTTACCGGTGATTAACCCGCCATCAGGCCCTAGCGGTAACCTGTTTAGGTCTGAGGATAGTCGCGCCTTCTCATATTGTTGGATGAAGGTATACAGTATAGAGCAAGTTCTATTTCGATCCGATTTTTCAAACTGACGGATCCGACTGTGCGCATGTCACTGTATTGGTGTTCACACGTTCCGATTTCTCGAACCGTATGAACAGAGTTAATGGGTTAACATCTTTTCGAGATCTAATTACACTATATTACATCGGTCACCTTGATATGGTGGCGAAATGTTTCACACATATACTTTTTCCACTGTCAGTTTAATGAGGTCGTCGATGTAGCTGAAAAGATCAAGACAATCGGAAATGAACAATTCAAGTTAGGCAACTACGAAGTAGCCCTGAAGAAATATTTAAAATCTCTAAGGTATCGTGTTTAAGGTGCACTCTTAATTAATAATCCCACTAGCGGTAAGTCTTGGTTGAACTAGGAAACATTGCGGAAATATTTGAAAATTTCGATGTTCCCTAACAAATTCAGAAACATATTATTTAAGAGTAAATTAATTTTGCATCCAACTGACTGTATCTTACATGTATGTACCAAGGCCCCATCCCACCCTGAGGCGATATACTTAAAAGGCGTGGTATATACTTAAAGGGGGGGGGGGGCAATTTCCATATGAAATCCAAATTTATTCCCAGAATATTCTTCCTTTGGGGGTCTCTTCAATTTTTTTCTGACAGGCTCAGCCCCCTGACGCTGCTGGGGACCTCAGTGATGATGCACCCTGCCTCGGTCGACGGCTGCGCCCTGTTTTATGACCAGCGCCTGTTCAGCACCCCCGTATCGGGTCATGTTGGATCTATTCCTGCAGTTAATGGTATCCAAATTAAAAGTATCCTAAACTGCATATCAAATGAATGGTTGCATTTTCTCTAGATATTTGGAGCACATAGATTACGACGGTTCATCTTCATCTGATGAAGAGCAAGATACTAAGGATAAAGATAATAGTAAAGAGAAAGATAGTAAAGACAAAGCAGAAAGGCATAAATCTGTGGTCTTACCTTGTTACTTAAACAGGTAAGTAGGCATGATCGCAAGGATACAAGCGTGGCCAGAATCCTCGGGGCACCACGGTATTTTATCGTGTTTTAATAGTCTTATTATACTAACACGAAATATTTTAGGTAAAATACCGTCCTCGACTGACACTTGGGACATCTACGTTGAATAGGGTTAGGGGAGGGGAGGTATCGTGTATTAAAAAAATAGCGTTATGAAACGCTAGGTGCCCAAACACTTTTGACCATAATTGTGGGATGTATTTGCCATTGATATTTATCTGCAAGTCAATCCACTAAATAGTGTGCATCTATTTTAGTGCTGCTTGTTATCTTAAACTTAAGTATTATGAAGAAGCATTAACCAATTGCAGTGAAGTAAGTATTGTATTTGATGTCCTTTAGCGTACATTAACTGCAGTATTTTTGTCTCAAATTGAACGATACTGTGATATTGCGAACAATCTTGTTGTGCAATTTGCAACACGTACATTAACTGCAGTATTTTTGTCTCAAATTGAACGATACTGTGATATTGCGAACAATCTTGTTGTGCAATTTGCAACACGTACATATGTTTAGGTTTTCCTTCTCAAGTTTTCTCTTTGGGCCGAAAAGCAATTCTCTGGATGCTCGCTTGTTCAAAAGATACCTACACATCAGTTTAAAAAAAACCCGGTTTAGTGGTATTCTAGGGCAGTCTGAGCAGCTAACGATCATATTTACAGTATTTTGATCAGCATCGACGTACCCAGCTTTGGTTTCTACGCCGTCCCGCGAGGAGCGTGCGGGACGGCTACAGTTTCCCTGCGTGCGTCACGCGATGACGTAAACCAAAGGGCCTGGGTACGAGGCTAACATTTGATGGTAATCGCCCATGCTGTGGTGGCTTCTTGACCCACCCACAACTTGGTAAAATTGGCACCTCGATCGTGGTGTACAAGACTGGATCTGCCCATGCTCTTAGCACTTGAAATTTGAAACTGATGATGAGATCATAATGCAATCGCTTACACAGACCCTTCATAGGCACTGCTCTCCGTATGGGTGCAGAAATTTTATACAACGTTATGAGGCAGCAGACTGCGGTCAACTTTTGACACTTATAGTTGCAAAGAAATAAAACCATCTGTTGAGTAATAGTGCTTAGTGAAACCCACCAATTGTATAGCGTCGAAACGTGAATAGGATGGCGGGTTGGTGATAGGACCAGTGGCGAACACTTTAGCTCGCCAACATATTTAATGAAAATGTGCTTAAATAATTATAGCATTTCAAGTCTTTCACGGTTGAGAAATTATCGTTACAGCTTTGTAACACAGTTAATCGGCAATCATTCTGCCCCACCTCCACTATCCGTCACTGGATAGGACGTTATGATAGTTATTATACTGTTATTTATTTTCTAGGTAATTGATCATTTTGAAGAAAATAACGTTAAAGCTCTATTCAGAAGAGGACAGGCGTATGCGTCTTTACGTGATTTTGACAAAGCTTTGGTAAGATTGTAGACAGTTCCACATGATCATAATGAAGGTTAATATTGTAGCAGTTCAATGATGAATCATTTCCATGCTTATACTGATGTATAATGCTGAATATCATTCTCATTCTGAGAACTGTTGTTACTATTGAAATATTTCTGGCTTCAGTGGCGTAATCGTCAGAGCAACCGCATTTCAGCTCTGACATTCTCCCTCCGGACGTAAGACATTCATGTGATAAGACAACCTCTTTACCAGGGCTTTCTTGTGAGCGTGCGCCCTGGGAACTACTGTAGGTTGGTGATTGTTGGCGATAAGAGTATCTCAACGCTCTGCGCATGTCACTGCGCACCATCTTGGCTATCGTTTGTTTATTTAAAAAGCAACCAATCTTATTAAGAACAGCACAGTCTATACACTAGTATATAATAACGGGGAGTAAACCAATAAACGTGCATGTTGAAATGAAAACCAAGACAGTGTGTTATATTTTAACCTGGAATTTACGCCCTGGAATTTATGCCCAGGCTCAGATGTTTACAGTACATGTACTCATATTTATATGGATGACACGTATATTTTACTGTTACTTTTGACATTTTAGGCTGATCTTCAGTCTGCAGCCAAGCTAGCACCAACAGATAAAGGTTTGCTTTTCATTGTTTTGAAAATCCCACTGTTCTCCATGCCATCATAGGATGCCATCCAGTCACCTATATTTTGACCTACCTGTATTTGTGATGTTATGTAAAGCCTGGTTTTGATTTAGTCGTAACAGTCGTGAACACATGAAGATGCCTGGTGTAATAGAATGCTAATATATCTCTGCAGTCATTAAAGACTGATTTGCATAGAACACACAAAAGACAAGATACGTGTAGTCGATGTAGATGAAGATTATCTCGCATTGTCGAACATGACTTTGTCACGACAGTTACGACCAAATGGAATCCAGGCTTAAAGGGCTTATTTATTGTCTTAGGTAGTAATCGAGCAATGTTCTTTACAATGCAATTTCTTGGCATGCATGAGCACTTTAAAACCAATGAACATGTTTCGTTCCGCACAAACTTCATTCATAATATCTAAGATGTTTTATTTCACAGGTATTCGAAATGAGATCACTCGAGTGAAGAACCAAGTCAAAGGTCAGAAAGAAAAAGAGAAACAAATGTATTCAAAAATGTTCGCTTGTTAATAACGTTTTATCACTTACAGTAATTATAACTTTGCAAATTGCATGCGTACGTAAGCAGAGATTTATGCTTCGCCCCATTTTTCGCAATGACAGCTTCAGTCTTTTTTCAGTAGTTGACAATGGTTATGACGTTAAGCTCGTTTTCCATGGAAGTGAAATTTCCCTTTGTTGACATCGCTTGTGCTCACGTGATGAGCGATGCATGTCGATGAAGGAAGAGATTGCTTACATGTTTTTAATGTTAAGACCAGTGAGGAAATGGTCATGTTGTCCAGACGTCTCGCTTAAACCTGCTTTCCATTTGTTCGTAAATGTTGTGACGAAGTCATGTTTGACGATGTGAAATAATCTATCTTGTCGGTTTGTGTGAATATAGCCGGGTACATCGGCATTCTATTACATTGGCCACCTTGATGTGTTCATAACCGTTACGACTAAATGGAAACCAGGCTTTAGTGAGATACTTTTGATGTATTGAAATATGTCACGTTTGTAAACATGTCGAGACTGCAGAGTTTATATAGCATGTAACAGTTTATATATCTCACAGTTTTATTTTGTTGAAGTCATTCGTTCTATACTAATGCTCAGGAAACAAAGAAATATACGCAACGACATAAGGTTGACGTGAAAAACGGACTTAAGTTAAAGCAATTCTAATATAGTTACAACATACAGATATCATGCATCGACAGCAATCGCTTGACTTTTTTAGTATACAATATATATATGCTGATCTATTTGGACACATCAAAAGTATTCACTGGACGGGTGAAAAGTGTCAGTAACCGATACAATTTCAGTATGCGCATGCATGCTCGTTATTTCGTGATTTCGAGTACAGTCACTTGCCGCTTGCTTCATTTAAATGTGAATCCACGACTCCAGTCTATACACTGACTACAGTATGAATTATGTGTGAGAGGTGCATGTGTAGGCACACGGTTCCGTGTTGTTATGCATTTGAAATCTTGAAAATATTTTGTCAATTCCCCAGATGTGCAGACTTTTTTGTCTATACTTTGGATTGATATTGATAGAAAATCATATCTACATTTACCGTTTAAATATTTTGGTTTGTATCCTCTTTAAATATTTGAACTTTATCTCAAAACAAATAACAAAAGTTTATCGGCGAAACCGTTGTCATAGCAATGACATAATACAACTGTCTCAAAATCCACCGTCACTCTTTTCCGTATATAAGCTCTTCTGTATATATAACCATTAATATTCCATCAATCTACTCAAAGTTTCCCATTTCCTACGAAAGCATATTCCCGAGTACAGTTACATTGAATCTATAATCTATCTTGTTTTTGAAATTAAAGCTGAATTTAAAACAAGGTTGCATCCTCTTTTTATACCTTTACAATGAATTTAACTTTCTGTTTAACTTACAATTTTTAATGTCTTAATTTTAGTTATTTGCCTCTTAAAACAAGATTAACATTGTCTCGCTCTAAAAAACTGCCAGTTCACCACCATCTTTTGTACGATAGTGTTTAGTCATGAGACCTAACATTACATTGCAGTCATATATAGTAGTTATTTTCAACATGAATATTCAAAATGCTTTGCCCATCGTTTGCTCCAAGCATGATATTGTCTGTAGATATTGTTTTGTTCAGTAATTACGTTGCCTTCAGGTTTCACTGCAGCAGACGTGTGTTCTGCAGAACTATGTCGCTTTATCTCATCCAAAATATCCATAGCTTGCTTGAAATGCGTGCTCATATACCGTTGATCCTGAAGTCTTTTTAGCCGTGCGGACGTTGCATCCTCCCTAGGATTATTATTTGCCTCCAGTGGCTTCCCAGATGAAATCAGTACAATATTTGGTTGATTTTCTATGATAGGTAGAGTCGATTTGTTCGAATTGCTCTTCGGTTTAGGCGCTGCACTTGGTATACGTTTTATCTGCACAGCATTCTCACTGGAAGGTAGAGAAGATGAGATTTTATCAACCAGAACATCTTCATAACCTTTAAATATCGCATACTGTGCTTCAGTTGACAATGTCGCACAAAAACGAGGTTTTTCAGGCATCTCAAGTTCATAGTCTACTTCAGGTAATGTGTCGATACCAGTCTTGGTCTTATTTTGCCAACGTGACGCAATCTGACGAAATTTGTCAAGGCGGGCTTGGTGTCCAAATCCTGCTAGCCGATTTCTAGATTTGGAGTCTAGTCGTTCTAGAAATGGTTTGTGCTCGGCTGCTTTGAGAACTATATCCCGAAAACTTTGCCTGTTTGAAAAAATCCTCAGAGTTTCTGAGCTTAATCTTCGACTATTTGTGGTTGGACGTGAAAGGCTTGTCCTCTTCTCAGTCGAGTACCGCCTGTTGCCCGTCCCCTCACGAAAGGTTGGTACGTAAGCCATTACACATGTATTTTTGTTTGAGTTGATCACGACTTGTGTCTGAAGGCGGTTGCATGGATCCCTTAGCTAAGCTGAGCGAGTGTTCCTGATCTTTCACTGTTTCATAAAAGGCGTTATGAACGCGATTATTTTGCTGATTATTGATTTCGTAAGGCCTTGCAGATAATCAGCCAACGTTTGTGTCTTCGTCTTGTTTATTCGTTTTCACATCTGCCTCCGAGCAACCCTTTCACTCTAATCTTAATATCTGCTTGTTGTTTGAATTTTAATTACTTGTCAGTGTTTTTCAAAACAATGATCACGCAGAAGTCAGATTGGATAAGACTATAATGACTGAAATATTTGCTATTGACAGAGAGTTTAACATTGTTTCGCAGTGATGTGTACATAGTAGACTAAAATTGCAGTAGACGCACACAGCTCTCGACTCGTACAGTCCATAAACTTGACTTTGAAGCTATCTATTATTGATGCGTGATATTATGAATAATGTTGAGTTGTCGAGGTGGCGGCATGCTACATTAATGAAAATTTTTGCCGCTCAAAAATGTTTAATATACCTTCATGCGTGCTTGTATGCATATGCAATTTAATGTGCAACTTTTTAACTGGAAAGCATGACAAACCAAATTTTGGCAAATATCTTGTGACGTTGTCACGGAGACAAAAACCGAAAAATATTTTAAACTGTCTATACATAGACTTGTAGTCTTTCGTTGCTGACATATCAGAAAAACATTCAATGTCCTATGTGGTGTGAATCATCACTATAAGGATGATTCTGAAATACAACTAAAATATTCATGTACATCTTCAATCTATTCCATGCACTTGGATAATATCCAGACTGGCAATTTACTGTCTCCCCCTTTCCACGGATAGTGTTTACCTCATCTATTTCATCCTCCAAAGAAATAATCTACGGTTTAGTTGTAGAAAATAGTTCAGTTGGTAGTTTCCTCAAAGCATATCTCTTAGTCTTAGTTTTCCCGAACAATGAAGAAAGTAGTCTCATCATCTATAGAGCATAGTCCTCTTTTTCTTATTGAAAAATAAAATTTGTCAAATAAGAGAAATTCCCGCAAATTTGTGCTTCTTCTATTTGACTTCACGTTTGGAAACACTATCCAGTGTGACAAGGAATCTTGTTGAGGGCTAAGGATGATTTTGAAGTACATTCAAAATCTTAAAATTCACTAAACACCTGTGCTGTTCAATAACATTGAACTGGATCAGAACCGATGTATAACCTGAAATTACTCAACCTGCCATTGTCACGTGTATTGTATATCATCCATATTAAATACGTACTGACATAATTAGCAGCAAGATTAAATGTACCGTTGCCGTTAATGCATGCATGATGCATACAATGTTCCTAGGCTTGGTGAGTTGAGCATATGAATCTTCGACCTGGCGTTACTGTTCTTGATAACTGTCTTCAAAATCTTCCACCTATAACAACAACTTCGGGAATCAAACAGGTTAAAATTTCAACAAATTGTTTTGGTCGACTCTATAGGCCCATGACCGGTTTGCAACCTCTAGCGAAACTTCTCAGTGTTTGTAATGTCAACTTACGAAAATGAATGAAATAGCAGCGGACAGTTTGAAAAAGCTTCCCCCTCCTTCCCCACGCCTTCGCCAATACTACACACAAAACAGTAGAAATTGACACAAACAACGTTTAAATTTAGCGCAAATGCCGCCTTTGTAACTATAACCGAGCAGGTATCATATAGAAACACAAACATTGTGTTTGTATTACACTAGATTAGTAGATATTACACAGCTTAAAATTTAATATCCTACCCAGTGCAGATTATTTTATTAAATCTTTTATGTAAACCTCTCAGCAAGGCGACGCTTCTCTTCTAATTATGAATAATCAAAACCGTTTGATCATGTTTCGTCTGCGCCAGCAATTTGGCGCTGCATTAAAAGATACATAAGAGTTAGTTCCATTTAAGATATATTTACTATAAATAACGTACAATTTAACTATATCGATATTCATGAATAATTAACGAGACTATATAAGAAGCAATTATAGCGAGGCCGAGGTACCGAGTTAACACTTCGTTCGTATTCACGGAATTGTGTCCATTTGCATTTCAAAGAAGATGGAGATCATCATGGAGATCATCATTTTTTGTATGGCTCAAACTTTAAAATGAAAAATAACTCGGGTTCAATCCGGGATTACTATTGAGATAAATGCGCCTAACCAACTTCGATCCAGGGTCGAAAACCTGGCTCAGGGTTAGCTAGATTAACACTTCAAAAAACCGAAATGAAATTCATAATATTTATTGCATCTTACTCATTAGCATGATAACGAGGCTTTTGATATATCTTTATTAAAACATACAAATCAGTAAACAAAATGCAATTTTCGATAAAGTGTATTTTAAAATTTTGGTGATCGCCATGCACCAAGAATTAATTATACTCTTATACTTGTATATGATTCTCATCTGCCTGGAAAAGATAAGAAAAGTTGTCGACGTTTCATGCGAAGGTCCTTGGTCAAGAATTAATATGGGAAGTTCTGACGCTGGGCTCCCACGTTTAAACTTGCGTATGTTTCTCTCTTTTGATTTTTGCACCATAGTAGAAGTCCCTAAATAACAACTGCATGCATTTTATGCACATATACGCCGGTGCCTACGTGTCTAAAAGTGCACATAAATGATACAATTATAGTAATTAATTCCTAAGTTGAAGTGTCATCGGCGTTTTTGTTGTTAATGCGTTTGTACACAGTGTTTTGTACACAGTGTTTTGTACACAGTTTCTTTGGCATCAAATAATTAACCGCGGCACAGCCAGCTTAGTTGAGAGAAAAAAGCTGCATCTCATGATCTGCATCTCATGATCTGTTACATACATATATGGTATGGCATGATATATAGGCAAGATCCAGGATCAGTAACTATTAATGAGCAATACCATTAATGGAATAGACTGGCTCTAAGACTAAGTGAAGAAATCGCCATAATTGTAGAATTGATATAGAGGCACACCAAAATTCCTCGGGGAACGTGATAAAAGCTAAAGCATACATTGATCTGAATTCTGGACATATTCTGGACATATAGGCTTTCTTCTAAGTTGTAACACCTATAATGGAGTAGGGATTGGTACTTTTACGTCATAGAAAGGAAAATGTATAATTGATTTCTACACCAAAGACAAAGTCCCTCCAAAACGTAAAACTGCACAGTCCGTATATCTTGTAGAATATAGAAAAGAACTGGAAGAGAAATTCTTTAATGCTATCGGCTTAAACTATTGATGAAGTAGGAGTTGGTACCAAACTGTGCTTTCCCATTGGACAGAAAAATGATCCTCCGAAAACTATAGCTTCTCATCAGCTTTCTCTATATATAGAAGCGAAATTCTTCTAAAGATTTCAACCTTAACGTTTGCACCAAAATAACTGTTAATCAGAATTTCTAAAAACTAGTTTGATATCTTAATGGCTACTGGATTAGAGTTCAGTGACATTGCACAATCAGTATGCTTCGCTCGTAATGTTCTAACTCAAAAGAGAAAACACGAAGAAATTATTACACAAAATGTGAGCCAGGCGAGAGATTTAAACAAACGAAGACCTTGGTTAAATGGACCGTTACCTTTGTCCTGTCAAGGGTGTAGATTTGAACTTCCAATGGACCTGAAAGTATTAGAAAGTCTCACTGGGATAAAGTATCTTTCACACTACTGCATTGTTAGTTCAAGAAGAAATTACCTTTTTAAAACAACTTTTATAAAAGCTGATAAAGATTTAGATGGTATTATCAACAGTTACGAGCTCCGTCAAGCTTTACTGGATCTGTATTCAAACTCAATCGATAATGAATGTTTGGATGATATACTAGATATTATTGATTATAAAATGGAAAGTGTTTTCGATAGGAATAAGTTTTCAGCTGTATCAGCATTTTCAGAACGATATTTATGTACGCGTTACCAGGATAAACAAGAGCTTAGTAATGGCAAACAACTCTTGGAACAAACAGACTTTGCTGGGCTAAAATTTAAACTTGAGGGCTATAACATCGCACCAAAACTTGTTAGAATGCTGTTAATAATATGACATTCAGTATGGTAATAGAAATTTTATTATTTTAAGTGCAAGCACGATAGTTTTCGCAGTGAAGTCAGAACTATAAAGACTCAGTCACTCATCAAACTTACACATGTGAACTTGTACTACCATATTGCATGATATACCACATTTTCCTATTAAATAGCATATCCATAGACCATTTGCAGAAATACAGCAAAAGGGTACCATTACACCCGCGCATAGCCTAGACCTCATTCTTTTGAAAACAGACAAAAAATTCAACATTGCAGAAGACTGAATAAAGTTGGAAAGAAAGTGAAGATTGACATTGGTATATACGCTTCAGTAATTCAGCCATTTTCAGAAATAACAGAGCGTACCATCATAAAACCATAGCCTCTTATCCTGCTTTCAGGCGTTTGCGCTACGAAATTCTGGGCAGTCCAAAAATATTTCCAAAGGTTCAACTGTCATAAATTACGTTACAAATTCATGGCCTTGATTTAGGTCTCATATTATGGAGTGAAAACGTGGCGCTTATAACCGTATCTGATAGCGCATGCGCCTTTAGCAAGAAAGGTTGAATGCTACCCTAGTTTATTAGTATATTACAGCGTTCCTCTTACGAGTGAATGAGAGAATATATTTTTTTAAATGTTGTTCAGGATTTAGGTTCGTGGCACGGGCTTGCAACATGTTCGAAACACTTCAGAATCGAGTTATACAGAGAGACAAACCTTGGCGCAATATGTAAACATTGTTAAATCTTATTTGCACAACTATTGCACCAAAAACCATATCTCTCTTCCTCTGTCGGATTAAATTAAATGGCCGGTCGATTTAATACTCAAAATTGAGTTATATTCGTGAATACTTGTCTGCCAACAATTTATAAAGTCTCTTGGCAGCATTAGATTGTTCTCTATGTTTGGAAAGATTTAGAAGAAAACGGATAAACCCTTGGATATTTGGGGCTATTCCATTTGATTTACGTACCTCTATCCAGAAAAACCTGAAATTCCAATATAAAATTTTCCCTAAAAGCTCCAAAACTCAATTTCATCTGCCTTATTCTGAATATTACATCTACCCTTTTATATGGCATTCTGGAAAATGGACACCTCAGAATGACCCGAAATCGCATGTCTAGTTTTTCTCATATAAAAGCAACAATGTTAACGCGTGAAAAAATCATTACATAATACATTTTACTATTATTCGAAGTTCATCTGTAAATAATTTCTAAATACTATTTTATCATTTCTAGTACTAAATTGTAATTGATGTTAATTGCAATAAATATCTCTCTCTTTATTTAACGTTATTATAGTTTTGTATCTTTAACCTATACTATATATACTTCTAACAGAAAACTACTTCCTTAGGTCTAATTGTATTAACCGTTATATATCGACGGATTTCTTAATAATAAAGTTTGAAGATTACGCCAAGTCTATAATTTGATGATCGCTGTTTAAACGGCATAAATAATAGAGCAAAGCAAGGATAACGATAAATATCATCAAAGGTATTACCAATATTTCACTTCTGACCAACTCTAGTTGCCAGGCCATTTTAATAGCAACTCGTACTAAGCCAAGCGAGCAAGGAACTAATGCCTCATCACTAGTATCACGACATTTTCGATATAAAACTGCAGCTAATGTAAGATTACCAGGATTAACAATCGAAGGATGTAAATGCATCCACTCTAATCCATCTAATGGGTAATTATTTTCCACCAAATATCCTAAATTATAAATTGCTTGAGGATTTTGTTCTTTGGTAGCTGCCTGGCTATATAGCTGAGCAGCTGCAGTGATGTTTTTCTCAGCTGTTATTCCGTACCAGTGGTTATCGCCAGTTTTTATAAGAGATGGTACCCACTCTAGTTTCGCTGAATGATTGTAATATCGCCAAGCACAGTCTACTCGGGTGTTTCGTGTTACTCGTCCCCAATCCCATTCACAAAGTAGCGCAGCGTTGTATTGCGCAATTTCCATGCCAGCCTCGGCCGCGAGGAGATAGTACAATAAAGACTGGTACCAAGCTTTCTCAAAGTATCCATCCAGACCACTTCTCAAGTGTAAACCTATCTCTGGGTTCTGATCTGCCACGAACTTGTAAAATATGATAGAAATTTTAATATCACGTTCAACATATTGTCCCAAGCTGAAGGCATCGCCTGCTACTACGCATGCTCCAGTATGACCTTTGTTTGCTGCACTTATATAATACGGCATAGCTGACTTAAGATCTCCTACAGTACCTGGAGTGAGGCCATTCTCTAAAGAAAACCCCAAATTATATAAACCATCTCTATCTTCATGTTCGGCAGCAAATCTAAAATATTCAACCGCTCCGGATTTATTCTGGCGAACATTTAGTTCGTAGTAACCTAACGCATTGTACGCAGGAGCAAAACCGAGTTCAGCGGATTTCTTCAAAAAATCTTGGGCTTCTTCCGCATTTACATCCACTCCTTGACCTCGTAATTTGACCACGCCCAAATTGAATAACATTTGCGCGTCTCCGCGGTTTGCACCCATCTCATAAAACTCCGCAGCTTTAGTGAGATTACGTCGAAAGCCGCGTGAACCGTAGTAGAACACTTCACCTAATGCACTCTGTGCGTCAGTAACACCTCGTTTAGCTTGATGTTTTAACCAACTAAACCAGTTTGAGTCCGGACCTCGGTAATTCTCAAGATCTTCCTTTTTATCAAGTCGCACAGTCTCTGAGTGAGTGTCGACCTCATTGTGTTCAACTAGTACACGATTGCTTTGTACAGCGGCATAACGGTAGTACGTACTGGCTACTTCAAGATCTTTAGGTAAACCGTCTACGCCGATGTAATGTTTATAGGCTAGGGACATCTGGGATAATGGGTGGTTGTAATAAGCTCCGAGTAACAAAGATCTCTGAGATACACGGGTATCCACACTTACCCCCAAACCAGTTCTGTGCAACACAGATAGCAAATATAGTGACTTAGGGTGTCCGAGACAGGAGGAATAGGACAACAAGGGCAATGCATCTTTGACATTGTTCTTGTCAGTTTTTGTCAAGTTAAAAGCATGGTTATAAACTTCATCTTGTACTTCATTCGCAGTTGTTTCATTAGGTTTTAAAGTTTCGATTAAAGTTTGAACAATCTCAGTTGCTAAACCACGGGCACCTACATTACAATACAAACTTGGAGAAGGTGGTAACCAGCCTCTTGCAGAGCAATGCTTCTTGGCTTTGCTCTCTTCTCTTAACAAAAACTTTACCGCAGATTTTAGTTTACGACAGGATTTAAAATGATCCGTAATTCCTAGGTTTGTCCTTGACGCTGCCGTGAAAATTGCCTCAATTGCCTCTTGCGACAAGACATGTCTACGATAGATTCGTGCAGGACCGACAAAACCATGAGTCGAGATAAACCCAGGAGAACCTCCCAGACCCCAATAACCATCCGTATCATTGTAATGATATAATCCAGCAGGGAAATCTGAATGTACGAATGTTTTAACATGTTGAAGATTTTTACCGTATCTTACGTAAACAGATACAACAGTATGTTTGATTGTTACAGTAATATGAGTCCATTTGTGAATAGGAATTTGCGCATCAACAAGAAAAGCAAAACCACTTCCATCTTCGTAGTGGAATTGAAGATGTAAATGGCCGGATTTTAATAAACCAATGAGTGGAGTTTGGTAAGCAGTACCCTTGATATGATATATCAACGGACACATGTCTTTTGAACAACGCTTAGTAAGGTACAGCCAAGTTGCGAGGGTAAATTGAGGCGAACGGTTCAGTAATTCTTCTGGTTCACGAAGCTTTGGAAAAAAATTCTTATAACCGTATTCACTGCCCACAAGAGCAACGGGAAATGAAAGTAGTTCAACTACATCGTCAATTTTTGGACATTTTGGAATATTATTCTTAGTTAAGTTTTTAAAAAACATACCTATCCATGAATTGCACGAGTGTCTGCTGTATTTCGGCAATCTGCTCCAGGGCGGGATCAGTTTAACTGAATGTTCTGTGTACAGCAGCAATACTGAGGGGTTTTCATAGTCAACTATACATGCTCGGACCAGCAAAGATTCACTGTGTAGATCTGGAGATATATGTAAGATTTTATCTTCTTTGTAAACAAGACTATCTGGTAATGTTACTCGTAAGATTTTTGCTTTAGTTTCGCCAGAATAGTGCAGCAACTCTGTCCACTCAGTATGGTAGATAGACTTTATATGATCAACACCAACAGTAAATATATCAATAACCAATATCCGAGGTCCTACAATACTGTAGCGGATTGTCGACCGTAGATTTGGGGTTGTGATAATTTCAGGTAAACCAAGGATTTCGATAGAGTCCGTTCCAAAGACGTGTTCGTCAATACCAACTTCGGTAGGGTTTTGCTCGGTTTCAATTGGGGTGTAGACGACATTATTATCAATGGCTTCTGCATTGTAGTTTTGTTGAAAGTCATCTTGTCCTTGGGTTAAGATTTCTCCAGGATCAGTTCCAACATCATGTTCGTTATAATCAACTTCGTACTTAGGGACAACTTCGGTAAAATGTTGCTCCGTTTCCACTGGGCTGTAGACGAGATTGTCTTGAAGTTCAACGTTTTCTGTGTTGTAATTCTGCTCCAAACCATTTTGAGATTGGATTTCTGTTGAGTCAGTTCCAGGAATGTGTTCGGCATTGTTAATTTCATTTTCAGTGAGTGCTTCACTCGGATTATGCTCAGTTTCAACTGTATTGTAGACGACATTTCCATTGTTATCAACGGCTTCTGCAATATAGTCTTGGTCCAACTGATCATGAGCTAAGCTTTCTGTAGAGTCAGTTTCAACAATGTGTTCTTCATTGTTAATTTCATTTTCAGTGAGCGCTTCGGCAGGATTTTGCTCAGTTTCAACTGGAATGAAGTCAACATTGTTTTCAATGTTTTCTGCATTGTAGTCTAGTTGCAACTCGTCTTGAGCTAGAGTTTCAATAAAGTCAGTTCGAACGACGTGTTCGTCATTGCTAATTTCCACTTCAGCAACCGATTCGTCCGGATTTTGCTCGGCTTCTTCTTGGTTTAAGTCATAGTTCTCAATCCCATCTTGAGCTAGAGTTTCGACAGAGTCAGTTCCGACAACGTGTTCGCCATTATCAACCTCAAATTCTGAAACAACTTCAGCAGGACTTTGCTCGGCTTCTTCAACATTGCTCTCAACCGTTTCTGCATTGTATATCTTTTCAATTCCATCTTGAGCTATAGTTTTGGTAGAGTCATCTCCAATATTAATGTTATCAACTACTTTGGTCGGATTTTCATCTGGGCCAAAATCGGCATTGTTCTCAAAGGCGTCTGCATTGTAGTCTTGTTCAAACTCATTTTGAGAAAATATACACGACCAAAACAACAGGAGAATATAGAGAAACAGTAGCTTCATACTTTAAACACATGCAGTTATAAAGATTCTAGATCTCCAACGTTTAGAATGAGAATTCGCTGAGAACAAACCGCTTTTCCGTACTATCAGAAAGTAGGCCGGCAATTTATCTGCTTAAGGAGTAAAGCAATTTACATGCTTAAACTTTATGGTTTGCATAACTCAATACAAAATATTTGAATTAAAACAAAATATAAAAGGTTCAATTCCAGAGCAACCCAACGGAATGATTTTCATTGTCCTTTACTTGCATACTTTGAAATGCGTACTCATTATCATATTTAATAGCTGCTGCCTGGACACCATAAACAATACGCTAAAAAATTTTCTCAACAAAACTCAAAAACATGCCACGCATTAAGCAAAAATACCCAAATTGCCTAGCTTGTACTGCAGGAAGCAGAAATATAGACATCATTGCCCAGTTTTATTTCCATTAATCTGGGTTTAACACGTTGAAAAACGAGAAGATTTTCTTTTGTCTTTGATGTAAGGCTGAGACACATTATTTTGCCAACAACATTTATAATATTCATGTAAAATGTACACTAATTTGAAGCGTTCAAAGTAATTATGCAAATTTTCTATAAATATAGAGCTTATACCCATTACCTGATGATAGCATATATCGAGAAAGCAAGCAGGCTTGTCGTGTATAAATGCTTTGCGCGTTGCACATTTTGCATTATAAAATAGATGACTTGTATTAACCTTTATTTGAAACAAGATCTTTCCCCTGTCAGGCCCAGAGGAGATAAAATGATTTTGTTTCGCCCTTTGTTTTATCTTTTTCTACCGTCGCCCAAATCAGCTTCGTACTTGTTAACACCCGTTGCCCGTCAAAAAATGTTGGGTTTCAATTCAGCAACTGATGAGAATCGCGACTCGGTCTTTACGACCGCTACTATGAAGTGGTGCCAGATTTATTATACGTCTCGGTTTTACTCGAAATAATTTTTCTCGTGTAGAGCTTTGTGTATCACAATAGACATATAAAACTATCATTTATAATGATCGATGCTGTATTTACAAAAACTGTTGACCTTATATTATACACCACAATAAACACATGCAATGTTTTTCAGATGTAGTACACCGTGAACTTCTGAATATAAACCTTACGTTTGTATTAATTCGTAAGAACATTTTTGATGGACTCGTACGTCTACATGGGGGGCCTGGGGGCTATGTTGGGGTCGGAGGGGATACAACTGAGTTCTGAAAAATCACTTACTCGAACCGACTTGACCTCGTAACTCATGCAGTTGGTAGAGCTTTAAGCCCGTTTTCCACCAGGTGAATTTGGTCGCGCGAAGCGAAGAGAAAAATGATTCGGCACTGTGATTGGTTAGCGAAAAAACTTTTCGCGGTAAATTTTTTCGCTAACCAATCACATGCCGAAATTTGTTTTTCGCTTCGCGCGAACAAATCCGCCCAGTGGAAAACAGGCTTTAGACTAGCAAACCAAAGGTCACGGGTTTGATACCCACCGCGGTCAAGCAATTTCTCAGCTTGTCCAGTGTGGAGCCACTTGGAGTAACGTCATCTAATATAATATTACAAACAAGCTACGGTTTGCATTCAAACCTACATGGTGGAAATGGGACATTTAATTTTACACCACTTTGCATTTGTATTCAAAAAGAGAAACGAACATGCCAAATCACCATGATGGTATTGTTTCAATGTAACGAATGGGACGCCCGTATTTTATACTCAAGGGTTCATTTGTATAAATTTGATGTCAATAAATTGCTCGCTTGGTAATGGTGATCTTTGATTTACATAAGGCCTTTAATTCAGAAATTCACGGTATTCTTCAACTTTTCGCTTTTGTCTATGGTCAAAGTTTATGGTCAATCTTACTGTTCATTATAGAAATTTTGTACTTACGTTTTAACTTGCAAAATGCAGTATTATTAATCGTATTAATCATATTCAGCACATCATTCCGTTCCTAGAATTTTCCTACATATACTAACTATTAAATACAGATTCCACCGCTCTTTCTACGTTCCAATTATGTGTTGACAACGCCACTCGACTTTTATTCTAAAAACAAGATAATTTTAGATACAATTACAATATATGTTGACTTTCATCCTAGAGAAAGGAATATTTACAATATATACTATACATGCATGGGGCTTCGGTGGCGCAGTAGTCAGAGCAAGCGCCATTCACCTGAGTCTTGAGTTAGATTCTCGCTGAGGACTGTACTCATCACACTCATGTGAA
The DNA here is from genome assembly GCA_016169945.1 of Trachythela sp. YZ-2020. NCBI lineage: Eukaryota > Metazoa > Cnidaria > Anthozoa > Malacalcyonacea > Clavulariidae > Trachythela > Trachythela sp. YZ-2020. The sequence goes on from JADLSH010000391.1 coordinate 1,987,804, forward strand.
AAATGTAAGTCAACGCGGGTTTTCTCCGGGCACTCCGGTTTCCTCCCACAGGGAAAGTTGACTGGGTGGGTTAGGTATACAGATTAGGAAGTAATATTACAATTGTTGTAAAAATAGATAATTTAGGCTAAGTACATAATATAGGTAAGCGAGATACTTGATGTAATCGGTCACTGAAAAGCCCCAACGGGGAGTGAGCTGAATAATGTATGTATGTATTTCTACAGTATAGGTGGTGTGCAACCACTTAAATCAAACAACAAACTGATTCTAAGAAGGAAGATCCATTACTAATTTATACTACTGGCACTGGTGATGTCTGCTAGCTGTGAGGTCAGTGCGCATGAAGCAATGCAATAATTATATTGTAAGATACAAGTAAAACTAAAGATATGTTAAAAACAATTATCCGTTTTCTTCTCCGACTTTGGTTCACTTAATTTCGTTTACCACTCTGAGGTGCACGCTTAACCCATTTGACGAAGGTCGCCAAGGGACTGCTGTTCAACGTCCCTAACTGGGAAGACGTGAAGATTTAACCGGTTTTTCAAGTATGGAAAGCAACTTCTCCTCAACTACTTTAAGACCCTCAGTCTGAATCTGTTATTACGGTACACATACTGTAACTCTACCTGATCAAATCCCATTTCTTGTAAATTTCTTATCTTTTCCTCACAATCATACGAGTTACCTGGAGCTGCAAGATAAATACAACGGTAAATACGAACCTAACATGTCTTGTGATTGGCTTCCTAAAACAAAGGTGATTACACGGCACGGATAAAAATGGTACTCGTACCAAATTTACCCGTGCTAGGACTACCTAGTATTTAGACAATTCTATACGTCGTTTACACCACGCTCAATATTTGGCATGGCACCCGTGCTGTGACTATATTCCTAGCACGGGCAAATTTGTTACGGGTAAAATACCTTATAGTGTATACGGACCTATAGTGTTCAAAATAGATAGTGGAAAACTGAGGGCTAAATGCATAGACGGGTATATCAGGGGTGAAAAGTATATCCAATAGTGATAGCTATAAGAGGCAAGGATGGATAATCTTTACCGTACAATGCGGATAATTGGGACTTAACTCAAAGCCCAATAAACCCAAGCAGTGATAGTGTGTAATGTAAACTCACCATTAGCGTAGACCTGGGCCCAGTGTCTTGCTGTTCTTCTAAATATTTCTGGATTCTCTTTACACTAAAAAGACCAAAGTTGGTTGTTTACCATTTATAGAAAAGATTTCGGATAAAAAGTAAAGTGAAACTATTGTTTGACCCAACCAGAAAATGAACGGAATGAACGGTCTTCCTGAAAGGGTTGTCATCTTCTCCGGTTGAAACGTTCCATGCCCTCAACTATGTTCGATTTACACTTTTCGAATGTATTCTTACCAGTTCCAGGCTCTTCACGATATCACGATCATGTAAAGTCTTGGAATATATAATGAGCATTTTCTATGACTTCCGCGGTGTCAGATAACGTTTCGAGTAAATGAATGCGCATATTCCATACGGGATTTTCCAATGGAAATTTGCATTCCTTTTGTTTTCATGGTAATAGTAAACATTACCATTAGGTCTTTCAGTCTTTGTCAGGAACACTGTACAAGGTTTCAGGTTGAATTGAAAACCTTTAGGAATTATTCTTCAAAGCTAGTCGTAATAGCTACAATAATTGTAGCTGCTAATTATTTATGTATTGCTACTTTAGCTGAACCGATTGGTTTTACATAAAGTGTAGTACTTTCATATAATTTCCATATAAGCTTAACTACGCCTTACAGGCCAGGCGCTACGGGGGTGTGTGTGTGTGGGGGGGGTGTGACACCCCCCTACTAATTTTATTCGAAGCTTCAGTCGGCAGAACCGCTCTTTTAGGCGGCAGACAAATAAATATTGTTGACTAATGAAAATATATATTAATTATAAATTTTTAACCTGTTATATAAGAAACGTAATGTTGTGTGACCGCGACCGGGTAATAAGTCGTAAGTTGTGTTTTGCGCTTTTTGCTAAATTTGCGTGGTGTCAAAAAGTTTCTCAAAGCAGAGTTCGTCAACCAAAATTTGGGGCGCGGTATCAAACTAATTGTTTTCATGCAAAACATCGTGTTTGTATTCTGCAATGAGAGTGCGATATTAGCGGGCGTCATTTGAAGACTCGATAGGATATAGTCGGTACAAGTTAGTTTGTCAGTCGGTTGAAATGGCCTTACACGGCCTTAAATGGCCCCCTGTAAAAATTCCTAAGGACGGCCCTGACGCCTTATAAGCAGATTTTGAACATGGGGCCGGTTGTTCAAAAGTCGGTTAACTTAACCCTGGGTTGGTGGTAACTTTCATACAAGTTTCCTGACATCGGTTATATTAATAGGAATACTTTTTTCTATCAATCTTGTACTGGGCGATAGAAGTTTTTGTTTGTATAGTTTTGAAATAAACAAACATGTAGAAGTATACAAACCGGCTTTTGAACAACCGGCCCCTGAAGTAATCGTATAATTGATAATCGTATGATTGATTGTTTGGCTATAAAACTCCTTGAGTTTTAAAACGTGAACCTCAAACAGCAAAACTCATACGTCAAGTTCAGGTTTACAAATCTGGCTAAAAAATGCGAGTCTTTATCGGCCTACAGTTACTTGTTTCTTGAACATCTTAAATTAGTGTACAAACTGATTCTAGTTTGTACACTAATGTGCGCTATATAAATTGAAATTATTATTATTATTATTCTATTTCAAGGGAAAGACTTAAAGTTAGAACCGCAGTGGTTTGTTGTAAATGTCAATCTTAAGGTGTCCACTGACGACGTACAGTACCTGTCTAGCAACAACAGCATCCTGTGGATCGTCTGGTTCAGGCGACGCTAACAACATCTACAAAACAACATACATCATGCAACAGTGCTCATGAAATTAAGTCTAAAGCATAGGGATAAGGACACCAGCACATTTGGGTGCCTAAAAATTTGGCAAAGTGTGCAGCGACAGACTATAGGATGGTACTATCCAAATTAAAAGTGATTAGATAATGGAGGACTGAAGCTTAACACTGTACTATAACATACAATAACATACAATATTACAATGTACAGTACAACTTACAAACTGTGAATTGAGCAACAGCAAGGTTAGTAAGTTTAGTAGAAAACAAATTTGAAAATCCACATGATAGATCATCATAGATCATTTACATGAAATAAGTACAACACCTGTATTGAAAGTAGAACAGTCCGAAGTGTCATTGCAGCAGCCCTAAAGGATAGCAAAAACTGGAGTAAGTTACTTCTTGACATCTCCAGCCATCATGCTTCCAGTAATACAATAGGAATATACTAGCTGTACAGTACAGCAATGTTTCTGCTGGTACAGTAAATGTTCATCACAGCTAGGACTACCTTCCTCCGTAGGCAACTCAGTGGCAAGCAGCAGCAGAATTATGCAATATTTTGTACAGCAAGAGGGTGGAACAGGGGATTGTGAGGGATAATTGCTAAGAACATCTGAGACCATGTGGACTTTACAGCAGCTGTGTACTGTGAAGTGACCCAAACCTGTCTAATAGTTCCATTCGGGTTTAAAATATCATGTGCACAAAGCGGTTGTCAGTGCCTTATCCACATTGTTTCAGTTATTCTACGCCTTATATGCATTCTTTAATTCTTTAATTAGGTGTTATACTGCATCTCTTCTATTAGAATTATTTCTCGCTATTATTGTCTCATCCCAACGCTTTATTCAGCACTAAGTATTAATTTACGTTCTCCCATGGTGAATATAATGTAAACATGTGCAGCTGACCTGCTTGATTGACAAGTACTTGATTGATACTAACCAATCCATTTTTCCCGTTCACTGGTTTTGCGGCAGGCGGTTTTTCTCATCAGCATTTTCGCCTTTCCTGCACCTCGCCTCCCTAATTTTTCGCTGTCCACGCCTCAACTCCATAAAACCGCCAGCCTTGCAGGCTACTGAGATCTCAGTTGTGCAGTTTCTATTTCTCTGTATTAATTGTCTATTAAATTTTCAAAACCCTGGGCAGACAATTTACAAACTTTCCAGTCAAGTATTCTGTCAGTCTAGTCAAGTATTATTTCAGGAATGTACACATACCATTGATCTTTTAAAACATCAAGACATATAGCACCAGTAACAGAACTTATGTTGGGATGCCAAATTTTGGTCAAAAATTTCACCTAGGAACCATAATATAGAAGTTAGCACTAGAAGTCTAAAGTACTAGAAGCTCAGAGCACACATTATCCAAAGTACTATACTGTACAGGGACTTTACTAAGAATTTGTCAGTGGGGGGGGGGGGGCATCAAGGAAAACGGATCAAATTAGGAGGTGGTGAACTGGAAATTGTCAGGAAAAGTGCAGGCTGGTAGGGGTGTATGGGGTCCACCCCTAGGAAATTGTTGCACATTTGAGTCTTGATTTCCTGGGGGGGGGGTGCAAAATAGTTTACTGGAAAGGGGGGAGCATGGGGACTGGGGGGAGCCTTTGGCTTCCTGGTACTGTAATAATGACAAGTCATAGTGAAAAGTGCAGACAATTTTACTTGTCAAGGGAAGATACTTGGCATGCATAAAAGAAAGATAATTGGGCCCTTGTTTTGTTGGTTATTATTGGTAGGCATATCACAATGAAGAACATAATCTACAGAGTATAAAACATTAATTTCCCAGCCAGAAGTATGACAAGAGGTCGTAACATGTACTATGATTGTATACTTCATGCTCATTTTTTTCTGAAATAATTCATTTCTTGGTTGAGAAAGCTTGATTGGGAAAAATCTTGAGATTGCTAAGAATTACTGTACCTTTGGTGGATTAAATGGATATGTTTCAGGAACAGCAATATCAACAACATATCGACCACCTGGAATTAAAGTTAAATTACTATTAATACAATATATGCCAAGGATGCCAATTAATTGAAATGAATTAAAGAAAGGTCTTAAGTGCAACATTTCCTTCAGAAAAGGTCAGACCAACTTTTTAGTTGTACCAAATGACTGTTACAAAATTATATGTCATTATATAACAAAACTGTGGATGTACCAAAACTATTATACGCTAATCTCAGCAGAATTTCCACTGACCAATCAGATGTCACCATTCCCCAGATGTCACCATTCCCAAGATGTCTTTTTCACAACATTAGTGATTAGGAATGAAATTGCATTCCTGAGTGTCTTGACACAAAAATATGACGGAGACACATCATTTGGGAGGAACATTTTGCCAAAGCTTGAAGGTATCACAATCAGGACTTTCCTGAATAATTTTCCTGTAAAGAGCTGCTAATGGTAACATTGGACCCACTTTGTATGCTGTGCTTCACAGGTGTCCAATTCAATTACCTGTATATCAAATCTGAATTTGGTACCAGTACAGCAATTGATTCATATCATGGATTTATTTCACCAAACTTAACATTTTTTGCATCATAGACTGAAATGCCTTTCAAATGCCACCCAAACTCAATAACTAAATTTGACAAATCCCATCTCAATCAATGTTGCACCAAAGTTACAATTAGGATAGCATGGAATGTTGAATTAAATATTTTGTATGTATGTCAAACCAAATTATTTTGCTGAACTTAAATTTCATGCAAATGCAGAATTTACACTGTACTTAATTCTTGAGTTGAATTTGACAGATGTGAAGCACATCTTCTAAAATGTGCCTAATCTTATATAATACTCACCTTCATAAGGTGTGTCTGGTGGTCCAGCAAGCTCTCCTCTCAATTTGGAAAAATTATCACCAACTAGTTCAACACTGATAGCACATTTTAATCCCTATATAAAAGTTATGCCAAAAACTGCCATGTATTAACTCTTTTATTGCCAAAGGCGAATTGTCACAGTAAAAATTTGTGGACAAACATCCTTTAACCAGCAAACTTGGAGTTTTAAGGAATTTTTAACCAGCAAGGGAACTCAAAACTTAATTCAATATTGAGTTTTAAATAATAAGTTTTGTAGGCTGTTTAATGGCCCTAAAAGTCCTGGAAAAACCTTAGGCTTCTTAAAATGCCACCTAGACCAGGCATGGAGGAAGGGGGGCAGTTGACTTTGATTCAAATGTAATATTAACAGTAACTATTTATCTTGGTATTAACGATACACGATTACTTGAGATCTTGTTAGGGTAAATTCTGACAGGTGATATTACATTGAAATGGTGACATATAGAAAATAAAATAGCAACATTTGACACAAACTCTGTCTAAATTGTGACAGTGACATGAAAAAGGTAGAAAATAATATCAATGAAATTCCGAAAGTGACATTGTAATGTTTTCAAGCAGCGATATTAGTTGAAAATCAGACGACCGGCATGCATACCCACCCTAACAGGGCCTTTACTTGTATTAAAATAAACAAAACTACTTGACATGTTGGGTTAAATTGTTTATCAACAGCAATCAGTATAAACTGTTAAGTTTGTATAAATATAAAAGACACAGTCCAATAGTCATAAACAGTTTTAAGAACCCTACTTATATGTTATTCTAGCTTTACCAGAAAGTGCATTTTTATGTGTAAATATACAAATGTAGTAAGATGTACAGCACGTAAAAATAAAATTCTGGTAAATGTGTGCTGACTGCAGAGATATTAAAGCAGTCTAGGAAATATTCAATATACCTCTTCACTTCTGACTACTTCTTGAAACTCTCGCTTTATTCTTGAGATAGCAATATTTGCCATCTCTTGTTCACTGTTTTATCTTACGTACTGGAAACCTAGTTTTATTGCTGTTTTATCTTCTTATTTTTGATAAATATTTCTCCCTACCAGAAGAGGATTTTACTCCCGGGCGTCCTTTGTCAGTGCCCGCGATCACAATTAGGATTATCAGCGGTATATGATGATAACATTGATGTGTTTCCTTTGAGACCTGTTGTGTTTCCTAAATAATGTTTCCTTCTGATCCTTACTCCTACCTCATTGCCTAACCCTAACCCTAACCCTAACCCAGAAGGAAACACTCAATGTTATCATTGTGATCGCGGGCACTGACAAAGAACGCCCAGGATTTCCCGGGATGTAGTAAAATCATAGATTGCCTGCTCGCAGACGTTAAAAACAAACGTCTGCTGAACCGAGCGCCAGAACGAGTTCTGCTATTTTTCCCTCAACCAATCAGAATTTACCTTCCAAATTCTGGAAAGTGACGTTTTGCGGTATATTCAGCATAATTAGCATAATTTTAAATTCAATATGGAGTTCAAGGAATTAGCTGTGAGCAAATTGTTATAATTAATTTATGCATTTGCACAAGAATCACGCTTTTATATCAGAGATTCTGATTGGACGATCAAAATAGACGTTGTGAAATAGCAGAACTCGTTCTGGCGCTCGGTTCAGCAGACGTTTGTTTTTCGTCGCTAGGCGTGAAAAAAACGTCTGCGAGCAGGCTAAACCCACCCTGGGAATTAAAAAATTCGGACCCCATCCCAATATCCTCCGCCCTGGTATAGCACTTTTCGCGTATTTCTGTGTAGCTGGGATGTTCGTGTTTCCTTGTGGTCCGAAAAATACAATATTACTCCAATTTCTACCTTGTTACCCTGTATATTCTGAAACATAAAAACAAGCGACGAAAAACAACTTGATAGAGTGTGATTTCGGTTTTATTTTTGATAAAAATTGCTCTCATGTAAGTCATGTTAAGATTCTCGGAAGTATCAGAGAATAGAAATAGCCGAAAATTCAATCTCGTTCCCCGACTACAGTCACTACAACCTCGTACCCAGAACCCTGGGTACGAGGTTGCAGCAGTGAACTCTATATATACCAATCTCGTACCCAATCTCGTACCCCGAGCCCGCGATTGTCTCGTACCCAGAGCCATGAGTATAATGCACTGAGCTATACTATATTACTGGAGGACGTGCACGGCAGTGAAAAGTGAAGCCAAAAACATGGCGGATTTCGGCATTTGCTGACGTCAATTGGTCCCAAATGCCCATGGTAATTACCACTGACAAACCGCGATCCTAAGCTTCAAACAAAGTGTTTGCCCCCCTGGTTTTTGCACAAATATTTTAATATTTTTTCCCGGCCTTGCTGTTTATCCAACAACGACGAGAGAAAAATGCCTTTTTGCTGCAATTCTTTATCAAAGAAAAATATTTCTTCTCACCGGTAAGAATCCATGAAACTCTTTATACTTTGTAGTTTTTACTGCAGGCCTATATATACACAAAGGGTCAAAGGCTCAATTTAATTTTCACATAGTGTAAATTGTACAAGCAGAAATGGCGTAAAAAATCGTTTTTAAACAAAAAATTGCCATGTATAAAGCCTATAAACCTAGCTATCCCTTTTCTTTGATAATCAGCTAATGTTTTGCATAGTCATGCAAAATTTTAGGTTTGTTTATAGCAGCAGTCAATATTTCTAGCTGTATATAATAGTTTTTTCATTTCCATATTTTTTTGGTATTTTGCAGTAGTAGATAGACTGGATAGGACTCTCATTTTATGTGGGAAATGGCATCAAAACCTATAAAGCAGTAGTTGAGTTTATTCCCGACGAAAGGAAGTCATCTTTGCTCAGAACATGTCAGTGTGGACAGGAATAGGATGCAACAGGTTGGGCAAAGAATGATGCTGCTGCCAGATGCTGTGTCAACAATATCTCAGAACTCTCAGGTTCGTGCTTTTGGTCTTTTTATAAATGCATAATTTTGCGTTTTATGCCCAACACTTTCTCCTTGATAAGTTAAATTGTCTGGCATTAAATTGAGTAAAATAATAAAGTAGGCTGCATTAATGTGGCTTAATGATAGAGTTTACAAGAGTGTAAGGTAATGTAAGGTAGATAGGCCAGCTGGTTAACCCAATACTGTATGGATCCATTATATGCTTCAATGGTTCATTTTGTTGGTTCAATGGCTCAAGAAAGGTGAAACCCCTAAAAGGAGAAAGGGTTAGGTTTACCAAAATTGCAAGACCCTGAAATAGAAGCAGGGGGTTTATAGGAATTGAAAAATTGAAAATGTAAGCTATGGATGGACAGCATCCACTAAAATTTTATGAATACACACACCCACCCAAACCAGTTTCTGAATATTAAAAAAAAAATTTACTTCATTTGAATTAGGTCGCTGTTGTGACAAATATGGCCTTTGGGGCCAGTTTTGCCTGTACATCAGACTGTACATCACATAACATTTCTGAAGTTGCTGTTGACCACCATCTGCTGCCATATAACATGTGGTGAAACCCACCAATACAATATATTTTTCCCAATTTTGCATGACCCCACATGTTTTAGCACCTAATAACATTTTATAATTTCAATATATAGGAATAGTATGCTGGATATGTGGCACATGCTTTCATTGCCTTTCCGATTGTTGGACAAGTCTGTTCCGAATCGTCTGTCTCTATTAAAACCTATATAATTATGGAACAATTTCACACTAACTGTACAGATAGAAATGTATATAAATGAAATATCAAATAATATTTAAAAGTACTGGCATAACAATGTAATGACAACTTTACAGTAACTTTACACATTTTGCTCTGTGATTGTCTTAACCTTTTATGCACCTGTCAATGTTAAGTCCAAGGGGAGGGACAAACCAAGGGAATTTGACACCATGCATAGTATTGCATACCAATCAGCTGATGCAATGCAAGTGAGTAGTGACTCTCTTTCCAACTTGATAGAGATTTTTGACCTGTGGATGGGGAATTTGATACTCACTCAATCAAAAATGTCAAATCCCCATGGGTTTTTTTTTGCAAAATCCAAGGAAGAAGTAACTTATTTAATTGTTTGTGATTGTTTGACATTGCTAAAATTAATTTATCCTCCTTTTGTTACAAATATATCTTTATAAATTACTGTGACTTACTGATTTGTTCTGTTAGTCAAGTCTGGGTTCCATTAACCCATTTCCTTTGTCTAACAACAAACATATTTACTAGTCTGTGGTAAGGTACTACCAGTTAATGGGTTAGGCCCAAACCTGCCATTTTGGGGGTACTGTTTTATAAATGCTGTGAAAAATCTAACACCACAATGCTTATACTTACAACTACACTGTTTTATGGAAAATCACATTTTCAGTGCTTACATTATCTGATCTGGAGAAGGCAGTACCCCAAAAATGGTGGTGTGAGAAAGGCTAATTTTACTCTTCAGTGGTTGGGTACTGTCAGATAATGGCTCAAATAGTAATTTTCACAATTGCCTTGCTGCAAAATTGTAAAAATAGACTGTTTGCGATTGCAACTGGTCCAAATTTTGTGGTTGTAATTTAATGGAAATCTGGCTTTATGTTTCCTTTGTATATGTACTAGGGTACTGCCAGTTAATAGCGCAGTGTTTTCAATAAGAGGCGGTTACCGACGGTTTACCACTGCCTATTACCGGCTCCACCCCTGGACCTCACTGGGGGCTGAGCACAACGTTTGGTGACGGCTTGTGTTACCTCACCAGCTCACCCCCCTAAAACTTCTGGCACCCCCCTAGTAATAAATATGAAAATCTGTCTATGCTATTAGGCCTTTCAAAGCTGCCTATTTCTTTATTTATTTGCAAAACCTATATGTCTTTCATCTGGAAATTTTGAGCACAGACACCTATTTTTGAAATTCAGCCTGCTATGACAATAATTACTAAAAACACTGTTAGTGAGTTAACAAAACAATTTGCCAGTGTCTGGGAGTATTTTACTCTGTCAAACGCCAGACGATTTTACTCTTCCATGGTAGGGTACAATCAGTTGTTAAAGGGGTAAAGCATGTTATTATATCCTGGCAAGAGAACAAAAGATTTGTTGATACACTAGAACTGTGGGTGCATGCACTTGTGGGCAATTATCCCTGATACTCTTCACTAGTTCATGATAGAAAGTCATATCAGAAAATGTAGGAAATACAATCACCACAGTTGTGGTAAATGAAGAATATCCCCAACCTAAGAATCTTAAAGATTGGGGCACCCCAACCTAAGGGCACCATTAATTAAGCATTATATATAGCTGACAGAAAAATATTTCTAAACCCAAATATACAACTAACTGACAAACTAGTATAAAATTGAAAATATGAATTTCTAACATTTTTATACAAAATACCCCTTTGCTTTGTGCGAGTAAAAAACAAAGCTTATAGTATTATTAAAGAACAAAGCTTATAATGGTTGGACTAGTTTCTACAAATACTCGTGGCTAAAATCTAGGACATTAATTTTAATACTCATGCTGTACAAGGAGACGGTTTGCTTATAAACAATTATAACAAATAAAGTATATTTTATCATTAGTCTTGCCATTTTTTCACGAAATATCCATAGTTATGTCGAGGACTCGAGGTATATGTGAACGGTGAAATTAATAAAATATACCTGTCGGCTACTGGCTACTGCAGCATCGCTTCAAAGTTCAAACACCGTCTTTTCCCACATTTCTCGAGGTTTTAATCTTTGTTTGTTGTCTTTCATGGACGAGAATATCGTGTACGACTGTACGTCTTCAAATAAATTGTTAAAGGTCGAAAAAATATATCGAAAACTCCAAAACATCGAGATTTCACGGCAAAAGCTGATTAAATTTATATTTTTTCAAAAACCAGGGGGGTGTGACTATTGTAGCGGGCTCAGAATTGAGCCTGGTCAGTGGTAATTACCATTGGCATTTGGGACCAGTCGTCATGGCAATGGCGTCAATTGACGTCAAAATCCGCCATGTTTTTGGCTTCACTTTTCTGCCTGGCATACATTAGCAGCACGTCCTCCAGATATATTTAGCTCAGTGGTATAATGGCTCTGGCCACATGGATTGAGTTAATTAGAAAATATCGGAAAAATCCGGTATTTTGTGACCTGCGCAGTGTGTTTTTCGTACTCATTCTCAGAGAAATTCGTGCGCGGCCATAATATTTTCAAGAGGAGTGAAGTTCGAATTTTTTACTGAAAAAAGTGAATAAATGTGGAATTTTTCAAGTCGAAAGCGTTAAAATATGTTCTTCGCAGTTAGTCTGATACTAAGGACATCGAGTGTATGTGAGATTTCCGTTTTACATGTAATTTGAGATGATTGAAACGCCAGCTTGTTCACATGTCAACACTCTATCATGGATCAATTATTATTGTCAATGTTGTGTTCTCTTTGGGACAACATTGATCATGTCTGCTTTGCTCGACTGTTCTGCCGATGATAGGATTGACAATGCTATTAATTTTGCTCTTCGAAAAAATGGAAAGAGTGGATTGTTATTAAAACCAGAGCAGAAGGATGCAATTTATAACCTGGCGATAGCAGGTCGTGATGTTTTGGCTGTGCTTCCGACTGGATTTGGCAAGTCGCTTATTTTTCAATTGTTGCCTTTTGTGTTTGACTACCTAACTGGTAAATCGTTGGAGTCTTCTATAATTGTCATTTCACCACTTAATGGCTTAATTCGTGACCAAATAGAAAAATTGAAAAGCTATATGGAAGTTGGCGTATTGCAGATCAGCCATTTGGGGGACGACAATGGTGAAAACAATGTAGAAAACAATATGGCTTTTGACGATGTAATGAGATCTCAGCTTATATTTGCTCATCCTGAAGTTTTTGTAGACAATAAGATGGTAATTCCCAATTTATTATTTGTATTCTATTGTTAAAACCCCAGATATTTTCATGACATAATGCTCTCATTCATCACTGCAGAGTATGGCAAGCGCACCAGAGATATGTTTTACCTAATGTCATTGCACACTTGAATAAAAAACTAATTATTGTGTTGCGAGATAGTGAACTGGAATATTACGACTTTGTGATAAAAAATATTTGCGAAAATAGGCCACTCGAAATTTCGAGCCTCTAAATCGTTGGAGGCACACTTGATATGCAACTGCACACTTGGACACCTCAAATTTTGCCTTTCACACCCGAGATCTTGTAGAAAACTGCCATACTCTGCAGTCCGGCTCTCATTTATAACCTATAAATTACGTGTCCCCTGAGGCCCTGACCAGCTGATCCCCATTTAGCATTTATCCAAGTTACTCTGTTGAAAGGTGCACATAACCTTTCCTTTGAATAAGCATAAAAGATTTTTAATTATTTTTATTTACTTTATTATATAGATACTGAAGAAGATAGTACAAGATAAGAAATTACAAGAAAGAATAAAAGTAATTGTTGTTGATGAAGCACATGTGATTGAAGAATGGTATGTGATGTGTACTATATACTTTTATTATTATTATTATTACCTAAATAACTAAAGTGCTGACAGAGAAAAATGGAAAATATAACATTTAGAGGTATTTGATTGATCCGAAAATATTTTCGTTTCATCAAAATGGCTACATGACTTGATATTTTTCAGTGGCTTACTTCGCCCTTTTATTGTTTACGGAAAAGTCTTTAGTTCAAATTTAGGACAACTCCAGTCTTATTTTTCAAAGATTTTCAAATATTAAAGGTGCATTTCAATATCTGGTACTAACAATTCAAAACATTTAAAGGTAGCATGACCAGGTGTTGTAGCACTGACAAGTAAAATCGTCTGGCGTTAGACAGAGTAAAATACGAAAGTAGGACGCATCTGGGTGCATTGCCAGCTAATGCGTTAAAAGATTATGTCCTACAATTTCCATATTTGAACTATCAAAATGGTCCCACTTGGCTATGAACGAAATTAATGTTATAATATATAATAAATATAAAACAAATAGATATAAACTTTTGCTATTACCTGATACAGAGGACATCATCTGATTCACAGGTTAATGGCTATGACATTGTGACTTAAATCTCAAGACACCTGAACTGAAGGTCAACAAACAACCATAACACACACTTTTGTTGTATCAAATGATTTTTTATACACAGTCCATCAGTCAGGCATTCTAGTATTTTGCATATACATATGTAAATATTGTAAAATTGGCTCCCTGCAGAGTTTCTGGTGTCCAGGTTCTGCTTTATTAAAAATGTTGTGTTTGAATTTTAGGAAAGATTTTCGCCCAGCATACCAAAAGCTTGGTTTGATGTCAACGATATTTCCATCATCACCTAAACTGGCACTGACTGCAACAGCTACTATTGCACGGAGAGAGGAGATTTGCAAATCAATGGGACTATCTGATCTGAAGGTTATTGAAGTGAATCCGGACAGAAGAAATATTTTCTTCAATGTTTTTCGAAGGCCCAACATAGGAGATGAAAAACTTCATGACATACTTCGTCCTCTTGCTGAAGAATTAAAAAGTGAAAAGGTTGCAGCCCCTAAAACATTAATATATGCATCAATGGCAATTATATCAGAATGTTATGCATTTTTCAGCAGGCATCTCGGAAAGCATCAGTATTACCCAAGAGGCGCAGAGCAATGTGCTGCAAATCGGATGTTTACACAATACCATGCAAACTATCCAGATCACGAACAGAAGAGAATTTTAATAGAAGTTGTGAAGACCAACAGCATCATTCGATTTCTCTTTGTGACTGTTGCATTTGGTATGGGTATTGATTGTCCAGATATAAGAAGGGTTATTCATATAGGACCTCCAAGGACTATGGAAGAATACTTCCAAGAAGCAGGCAGAGCTGGACGAGATGGTAATCCAGCAATATCTACAATCTACTTTAATTCGTATGACACAAGCAAGGCCAAGAAAAACATGCAAGACATTATGAGAACACTTGTGATAGCAAATGAGTGTCGCAGAAAGATTATTCTTAATTACTTTGGCTACACAATCAGTGACCCTCTCAACCCAGACCACATGTGCTGTGATATACACAAGGAACAATGTACTTGCCTGTCTTGTAGTGCTGATCGTGATTATGCTGTTGCTGAATTTGAAAAATTACAAATTGTCGAATGTAAGAGTGTTGAAGATAAGGAGCATATTGTGGATTTGCCTGACCCTCCATTATCAATGTACAATGAACTTTTAGCATATCGTCAAAGTCTATCCTTTAATAGAACATGTGTTGGATCTACATCATTGTCCAGTGGGTTTAGCATGGAGTTAATTGATGCTGTGTTCAAGTCGTTTCACAAGATGAACTCTGTTGATGACGTTATGGAAACTTTACCAGTTTTTAGCCGATTTAATGCTGATGTAATATACACAATATTATGTAAGTACAAATAATTGTAGGTTTTGCTACAATAACATTTGAAGCGTGCAAAATTTAAATAGAATTTTATTAACTGAAGCACCAAACCATGGCATTAGATTAAGCCAAAATGCACCTTCCATTAATTACTGTATGTTATTCAATCATACATTTCAAGTGCATAATTAAACTATAAATAGGACATATTTGTGAAAATAATGAAGGTACATGTAATATAATGTACCTTTTGTGCAACTGAATTGCATTCACGTCCAAACAACACACTCCAGTCTAGTGTCTTCATCAAGGGTAATGTGTATAATTATAGTGTGCAAATAACAATACTATAGGTTTTATTATTCTAAAATATTTACATATTTATAATTATGTGACTTAGTGACCGTTCATTTTTTATCTGGGAGGGGGGGTGGAATGGCCTGTTAAATTTTTGGCATGGCCCACCCCTTCATATAACTTTTTCCCAGTGGCCTACCCCTAAATAATGCTGTGTTTCAGATGACCCCCACCTTGTCTCCTAAAAATTCCAAGGCTTTGTGATCATCAGCTGATTTTTAATACTGTTAATTAATATATTTTCAAGTTATACCAGAGTATAAAGAGATAGTCAACTTGTAAGTTCTAAATATATTTTGTGAATATCTTGCTCAAGATGTGACAGGATATATTTAAGCAACAATTGCAAGAACTAGCCCAATTTGTGTAGTGATTCTATGGGTCTTGCATAGCTAGGGAGTTTGGGGACTCCCTCTGAAAATTTTGAATTTTAGTGGGCCAAAATGGCCATTTTGTGCGCTTTCAGGGTGACACTCAATACATGTAACAAAAGATGGTAACATTTTTGCATGTCCCCCTATTTTGCAAATATTTTTTGCCTGGCCCACCCTTTTAAGGCCATATTTTTTTGGATGGCCCAGCCCCTAATTCCACCAGCCCCCCCTCCCAGATAAAAATGAACGGTCCCTTACACACAGCTGTCATGACGATATCAGGTCGAAGGTCTGAATATTTTTTTCAAATAAAATAAGAATACGTTACCGTCTTTAATATATTCGTAATTTCGTATGATTGTACATCTACGAAATAAGCTGCACTGATTTTGGTCATACCACTCGTACATAAAAATAAATATTCTTAAAAAAAACTTTGACAATTCGATGAGAAGCTATTCGAAACGTCACGCTGTTCTTCATTTTTTTCAGGTACTTCCGACCAAAACCACTACAGCATTTAAAACCTTGTAGACCTAGAAGTGCTTACGTCACCCAATGCTTAATACATACTGACTTCAGGAATGCGTAGTGCAGCATGGGATACTTGTAGGAAAATTTTTGCGAAAAATAGCGAAATCCAGCGATCTATGTTATGTAAGCACTTCTAAGGCCTATTGTGGAATACTCAAATGCATCAAATACCTGAATCATTGCATCGCACTATACATTATCTTCAATAAGTTCGTATGCCTCAATATCGTCATTGCCATTGGTTTCTTCATCAGTGATATCTTCATCATCGTCTGAGTCACACTCTACCAGCGGATTCTCTCCGAGTCGTTTTTTGTGTCGCTTAAGCCATTCGTCTAACGCCACAGGATTTACCTCTTCTAGCAAGCACTTGGATATCCGAGGAAGGCCTTAGATTGCCTTCCAGGATGGTACTGAAATGGCTGAATCTCCATTAGTTTAGCCAGCATTATCTTTTCGTCTTCCAACTTCGACATGTGTGCATGAGCGGTAGAATCTGGTTTTATTTTGCATTGCTCGTCGAAAGCTTTGATAATTGTTTGCAAACCATAAGTTGCTTTCGTGTTTCTTTGAATGGCCTTCAGTGTTTTATTACCACTCAGGTCATGCAGGATCACCTTATTGTACTTGATGAGGTGTTCCATTTTCAAGTCGTTAGCCACATTATTTCCTTTGCCGCCTTTAATATTTATGAATTGTCCGTAAAGAATTCGTGCAGCCATCTTTTCCGAGAACAGTGCTTTCGTGTATGTGATTAACCTCATCGCCTCGTACGCGTACTTCTTGGCATGAGAACGTGCTCTAAAATATAGCATTATCAGCTTCCAATTCCTTAGAGCACGATCCCCATCTCCCTCCTTCTCGGTGTCGTT
Source organism: Trachythela sp. YZ-2020 (assembly GCA_016169945.1). Lineage (NCBI taxonomy): Eukaryota > Metazoa > Cnidaria > Anthozoa > Malacalcyonacea > Clavulariidae > Trachythela > Trachythela sp. YZ-2020. Next base: position 2,005,051 of record JADLSH010000391.1, read on the forward strand.
TAATTGCATGAGGAACACGCCCAGTTGGAGTATTTGCAGTCCATAGTTCATTATTCTGTCCTCTTCGTCAAAAGGTTGCAATTCACTCTGTGGCCGCGGCACTGGTTGTTTTTCTCCTAAAGATGATACGCCTGCGGGCGGAAGGAGGACGATTCTCTGAACCTGTCGAATTGGCCACATGTGGCATGTGTTTGGGGCGATGTTCTTTTCCAAACCGATCTTTTCAACGTGAACAACAATTACACCAATGTAATCAACATGTTCATTTCTTTCGTTTTGGCTGGAATAACGAACATTTGTAGCATTTCCTAATGCTACGACTGTACCGCTTTCATCAAGCATGGAGACAACTTGTCCTTTACAAATAAAGACAAATTAAGAAAAAATGAATATCCTATAAACAAAACCATTTCTCAGTTTCATATATAATCGCCAAGTATATTTTTATTTGTTCAACTTTGCTACGTTTCTAAATAATTAAGTTATCAACACTATCTGGTCTTGCTATATAATTTCATAATGTAAATTTGGCTATTGGTGAAGGTAATATAATGTTGAACATGATGAGGGAAAAAATCGAAAATGATTGGTTTTATTAATCAATATGGTAATATTATATATTGTACTCTTTATTTGTGCTCGTACACTATATATTTCTTACCTTCTACAATCACCCCTTCCTTCCTGGTAGACGTGTTGGAAGATGGATTCAAATCAAGCGGCGCTTCGGTTTCCTTACTGGCGGATTCTTTTTCTTTATTCTTTCTTAATGCTTTTTCTCTGTCAAATTCCACCAGAACGTACTCCTCCACGAATTTTGATAATACACTATCCAAAAACTCTTTTCGCTTTTTCTCTTGGCTTCTCGGACCAGGAATGGTTATTGCTTTTGGGACGTCATCCATGTTTCGAAGACCTGCCCACTCCATAAACGCCGCGCAGATGTATGCATTAGTCGCAGATAGCAATAACGATTCACAACTCGCGTAGTTTTGCTTGACCTTTTTCGTGACATTTGTCAAACGAAAAAGTTGGCGAAAGTAAAACAGACTTCCAATTTCTCTGCCAGAGACGGGCGTCGGTTGGTACATTTTTTCCCACACGTACTAAAAGAGATATTCGATATGCATCATGCTCGGTTTTTCTAAAATTCAATCCCCATTACAATAGATCATTTGCATAATTAGTAGAGCGTAGCATTATACAGCACATGCATAGCCTCTGACCTTTTTATTTCTTTTGAATTTTAGTCAGTCTTACGTAATGTTTGAAGTTTCTGTCTGTTTTCAAAAGAATGAAATCGGGTAAATATTGGTACGCTCCAGTAATTGTGCCATTTGCATTCTTCCCGTTGCAGGGAAGCACGGGTGGCAGATGCGGTTAGCGCGCTGCCCCTTACCTCTGGCTATACATCAGGTCGAGGGCACGGATTTACTCAGGTTGGGTAACGTCAGTGTCCTTGATAAACTCATGTAAGTTGAGATTGGTTGGTTCTTCCAACAAGGCTTTCCATCCACCTCAGAGTGGTAAACACAATAAACATATATACATACTCCATAACATAGGAACTTTATTCCTTAAATCAATACTTTACATACCTGCAGAAAAGATTGTTTGCAGTGCCATAATGCTGTATTTTCTACCACTGACTCGAAACGTTCTGAAGGAAGATCACAACCAAATCTTGTCCTCCGTGCTCCTGTAATCCGCTCACGTCCAAGTAGATCTCCTCCTACAGGTATTTTGACATCTCTTAGCACGTCATCGAGTTCTTTCGCGTCTGGTGATTCAGTTGCATCTGATTGGTCTGTTTCAGAACTTTCTTCACGATAAATCTAATGGTTTAAAGCATATATGTCTCTGTATATAAATTTATAGGGACGGTAAACCTGCAGTTAGAATACATAATTGCTTTAGGCGAGAGACGTTGTAGGGTAATAAAGGTCAAAATGACAATTCACAATTATTTTCTTTTAAATATTACTTACTTTAAACATGAGTTTTTGCAACCATACCAAATACTGACAAACGTCAGAGTGTTTGTTCTGATTAAACGGTACCACTGGTAACATAACTAGCTCTGACTTCTTTGCCATTTCTTCTGAATACTTGTGCTCTATATGTTGAGGGATAACACGGGAAATAGGCTTCATGCACAGAAAGAACTTTACTAGAACTCTTGCAACCAGTATTGTAAATTCCTTTTTCATCTTATCCATTTCTTCCGAACTCAACAAATAGTTTACGTTCTCAAAGGTATTTAGATTTGGAACAAGCGGCTTCGTATCGTCTAGGTCTTTAGTCACAAACCGGTCGTAGGTCACGTAATGTGCAATCCAGTGCATATCCGAATTTCTATGATTCTGCAGCAATATATTTGCCAGGACTTTAAAATCGAAGTTGTCGAATACCACTCGAATATCTTTTCCATCTGCAACCCAACTTCGCAGCTTTTTCGTAAGTTCGCTACCGATGTCATCCATAATGCGTATATAACTCATCCTCGACTGGGAAACTCCAATGGCTAAAAGACGCTGGAAGGTCTAAAAACAAGGTTCATTGAACTAAGACAAAAATATATTTTTCATCCAAACAATTACTTGTAAACGACTCATGACGTATGCACTGTCGTGAACGGTTAGTAGAAATTGTATACCAATTTAAATACTCAGTTTCCTTTTCTTTACTTTTTTTTGGGCTATGCTGTGTGTATCCAATTTTTATCGCACTACATAATTCTAGTAACTTACTTTTATTTAATATTCATGCGGTATTAACAGGGCCGTCCCTACGGGGGGGTTTGGGGGGGGGGGTGTGAAATACTATTTGGAGATTCAGTCGGTAGAAGTGCGTTTTTAGTCGGCACCAAAAAATATTTTTGATGACTAAGACATAAAACGGAAATTGTGCCTGCAAAACGAGGAATAGAAGGTAATTTATAGGCAGGGAAAATTTTTTTGACCTTAATTTAAAAGTTTGAAGTGGGTAAATAACATTAGAACAATGTTTATAGTCCGGGAAATTTTTTTTAATCCCCCCCCCGTCGACAATAAAAAAAAGAATTTTATGGAACTAAACTACAGGCAGTAGTCGGTACAAGTTCGTTTGGCAGTCGGTTGAAAGGACCTTACACCCCCCCTGAAAAATTTTCTGAGGACGGCCCTGGGTATTAATCACGCGAAATTAAAACTGATCGAGAAATAATCCACGCGAAAAGGTTTGCTGACTAACTCACACATAAAGAGTATTAAATCTATAAGATTTACCTTAACGACAAATCTTGTCGACACGTCCTACTTTTAATTTTTCAATCACCTAAAATATTTCCTGGCTATTTTACCAAATTTGTATAATTGGACAAGTTGGAATATTGGTCCTATATAAAACTCTAACGTTGCAATACATCGAAATATAATAAGGGGAATATTTTGGCATTCCTAGCTAAAGGCTTGAGGAAAAAGATATTAAATCATGTTGTGAGATATAAATGTACCTTTTCAGTAGCATGACCTAATCCAAGAATTACAGCAACAATTTTTTGGCACAAACTCAACTCTCTCCATCTTGTGTGCATCATCAAAGCATATGCCATACAAATTGGTGCAACCTGCCGTCCATCATCTTGAACTGTGGGAGCTGCGACTGTTCGAATAAAATCGAGAAGGTCTGGTGCTCTTGTCTTTAGCTCATGAAGTAGGTTGAACCAGGAAAAGTTCTTTATTTCCTCGTTATCTTTTTTACTCATATGCAATAACGAGGGATTTCTGGTTCGGGTACACAACGCTTTACACTGGCTGTCAAGTTCTTGGAGCATGACATTCTTCACTGCTGTTTTAAGTTTAGGAATTCCCATGACAGTTTTTGCAACTTCCCTCGGCAAGGCCGTAACAACAGTGTCTACTAATTTCTTAACGTCAGTATCTGACAGTATATCGACATCAACAGCCTGTTGAAATAAAAGGTCAAATAATAGATAAATCCAATGTAGAAGCGTATTGGACTTGGTTCATTAGAGTAAAGATAGCGAAAATCATAAAAAGAACGTCACGAGTTGGGAGGCGATAAAAATACGACATTCTAATTTTTGTCACTGTGCAGGTTATCAAACTTAACACATGTACAGTTTGCACGATAACATACAGGGGGTGGACAAAAAACAGGGGGTGGACAAAAAAAAAGTGGCCCCCATAAAAAGTAATAAAAATGCTACATTGATCATTTATACTTGCTACATGTTATGTTTTTGTTATATATATGGGCAGTTATTTGGAGTTATAGCTTAGAATAACAATGTTTACTTATATGTCCACAAAACTGTACAAACACTTACAAATACATAATATTTATAAGCAATTTCTTAATAATAATATTTACTCACTACTTAACATGGCAGTACCCTAGTATATATACATGCATGAACTTGTCGTTAGAGCTCGACAACTGGATAAAACAATGCGTTCATTGAAATCATATCGCTTTCTTGTAATTCTTGCTGTTAGCTAAAATTATACGAATTAAATCATGCCCGCAGTAAGAAATAGAGAACAAGTATGGCTATAGGCGGGAACAAAATCGACATGACGCAAAGACAGAACCGACATCGGACTCAAAAGGACCGCCCACATGAAAATAACAGCTCGTTTTTTTTAAATAGCCAATACCTCACACATAATTATGGTGCGGCTAAGGAAGCCACACACTTGGTCAGTTCAATCGATACTGATTCCCCACGGCTTCTACAGCAATATTTTATAGTTTATCGCTGTTTAGTGTACAGTAAAATCTCGTTCACTGTTTTATCTACATTCCCCGTTCCACATTTCCCGTTCCCCATTCCCTGTTTTAAAGATAGCCAGTGTACAATGGCCAATGGAGGGTGGCTGATTGTTGAGGCCGATCCTTTCTTTATCGTATTCTTTAACCTGTCTACAACCTCAAGCTACGTTAACACACTGCGATTTGTCGGGCAGATTTTGTATTGACTTTTATGATATTTGAGCAATGGAAGGTAAATGTCATCTGAAATCGGCCCAATCGCAGAAGTGTAAACGTATCGTAACTGTATAAGATCAAATAATTATCAATTTTCTTAAAAAGTTTTAACATTAAAAGTTACATCACTCACAGAAGAATGAAGAATGCCACTGCTTTTTAGGATCTCAATGCATTCTTGACCACCAACCACTTTTTCCGATGACTTTGATGTTGACACCAGTAACTTCGGAAGTATGCGTTTCTTTTGTACACCAGTTGGTTGAGTAACTAGATATAGGAAGTGAATGGACAAGGTTTTTTTTATAAATAAGAGACAATTCTTAAATGAACCGTAAACTGTAAATGCTTAGATATAATTAAGGACCTTGTAATTGGTGTGGGACGAAATAGAAGAGTAGTTATGTATATGAAACATTAGAAGAGTAAACATTATTGTGGGGTGTTCATGCACAACATTCAGAGCAATTCAAAGGTTTATACCTTGTCCATCTGAAGAGCTAGACTGTTGCGGTCTCAAAAACGATATTTTTCGCCTAACCAACTTCTTCTGTACTTCAGATGTTTTCCTTGTTTTAAGCTTTGGTGACGAGACTGTTGGTGAACGGTATGTCGAGACTGCAGCCGCACTAGCAGTTGTGGGTGGTGGTGACTGCACTGACTGTTCGTTCCGTTGTCTTTTTGATCTACCAGAAGATTCGCGATGCGATTTTTCTGATAATCTGCAACGCTCTTTGAAATCAGCAATCTTGCGATTCAATAGGGTAACAGTAGAATAACAAGAATGGCATATTTTTGAAGGAAGGTTGTCGTCATATTTGATATCCAAATCGGTGAAGCGACAAATGTTTTCAACGAGCTTTTCTGAAGATGCTTTCTTACCGAAAAGGTCAAACAACTTTGTACGCGAAAAGATTTATTACAGCATCTACAAACACCTGACAACACAGATTTTCTTGGTGTCGCGCCTTTAATGTTTGGTAGTGTGTTACTTGCCATCAGTTTACGCAGCGCATGCAATAGCACTCTCTGCAGCCCTGGTCAAGACAAAACACAAACTACTTTGGCAGAAGAATAAATATATTTCAAATTGTTTGTTCCTTCCGTCTAATTATTAGTAATTGCAATTATTCACACTTCTCTATTTATTGATTGATGCATTTGTTGCGTTGTTTCATACCGCCAAGCAATTGCTTTATAACCTTTTATTTTGAACGAGCTGAGATCATGAGACCACTGTCGCTTTTGTAATGAATGTAGACTATATGTGATTTCCAACACTTCGAATTTTGGTGGTTGTTAATTGCAATTAACTATATATATATATTATAACATACATACGTAGATTACAATTTTGTAGGCACTAATTTTATTTGTCGGCCATGCATTAATGCATTATATACGCAACTCTGCATGAGATCTAGTTGTGTGGTCTGATCTAATTAGGACCATTTCAGGAGTAGGTATGTGGACAATACAGTGGTTGTAAAAAACAACCTTCCATGTAAACATTAATTAAAATAAGCCATGGACATATATACAGGGGGATTATATATGGAATGGGCTTATATATGATAGGTATATATTTAGGGGGGGGTGCTATATTCAGAGTTTTATGGTATATTTCATCAATCACCTTAACATTGTTGTGATGATTCTGACCAAATAGGAAACCAATAATCCTATCTGTATAAACAATACAAGTAGTCAAATGGGATGTTTTCCTAGGTGTAGATTTTTGACACATTAGAAGAAAAATTAGATATGAAAACCACATGGACAATGGTGTAGCTCATCATTAGGCAAGGGAAATGAAAGTAAAAAATTGTTATTTGCTATAGGTTGTTCTTCCCATGTAAACAAGACTCACTGAAATAACATATCATGAAAATACCTGCATTACATTTCAGAAATTTTCAGATGGTAATCTATTACTTTCATTCCCATGACCGTGTATCATCTAGCATACATCATAGACCCTAACCTGATTTAATCATATGATTTAATCAAGTTAAGGTCTATGACATAGGCTATGTATCATCTGAGAATTTAAGGATGCAGATACAGGCCCAACATTGGCAGTGGCATAGCCAAGGTGGGCGGTGCCCCCCCCAATGGTCTTCAAAACCGTTCTCATTAAAAGTTCAGATCAGGCGAGATATTGGGGGGGGGGGGGTCAGGTGAGGTAAGCAACAAGACAAATCCAATTAAAAACTATGAAAATCATGTAATAACTAAACATATAACCAAAAGACCTCAGTTAGCCTAATTAGTTAACCTTGGATGAATATGCAAATATTTTAGAACCACAGCTGACATAATCAGTTTAGCCATTGGTATATTTATAAATATATGAAATGTTTCAGTTAATAATCAATATAATCAATAATCTAATGTAATAATAACATAATTTTGTGATTTATGACCTTCCAATTACTTTTAAAATCTCGTATCAGAATGCAGGAAATGGCGTTACCGAACCCTAGAATTACAAAATATTCCCCCGGACCCCGTAGGTGGTTTGTGGCTTCGCCACTCACTGCTATGCCCCCCAAACATTCGACCTTGGCTACGCCACTGAACATTGGATCCGAATATCTATATGTTATTCATCTGACACAACTATTTTCCTTGTTCTATAATTAAACATGCTAAAAACCAATGTTTTCAAACAAACCCTCCATAGCCGAGTGGTTAAGATATCACAATGGACCTTTCCCCTTTTAACCATTTTTTTATTTCGACAAGTCTGGACAAACATTTCATCACAGCTTGAAAGAACATCACAAAGTTAGTAATATACCAAAGTTTCGTTGCAAAATGTTGTAAAATGTGGACAATATATAGTCCTGCAAATTTCGCGCGGCTATATTATCCACATTTTACAACGTTCTGCAACGAAACTACATAACATAACTAATTTTATGATGCTGTTTCAAGCTATGATGAAATTTTTGTCCAGACTTGTCGAAATAAAAGGAAAGGTCCATTGGTTAAAGGAAAGGTCCATTCACATAGGATATGATCAAAAATTAGGATGCAGGCCAGTTAGGGTTGGGTCTGGGCAAATTGTGTCGGATGAATAGTGGTAAGACATTGAGTTCCTGTGTCGAACCTATATCCACAGAGTTTAATTCCTATTGTGATGTCTGTGCAGTGTCAGTTATTAACACTTGCAATTATAAAAGTCCACTGACATATGGGAGGTCTTTTAATACAATAGCATATCCTTAAAATCTGCACAGAAGTCCTTGTTCATCCTTTGTAATCGATGTTCGTTTATGTATAGTATGGAAACATTTAAATATCCATGAGAAATCTTGAGTATTGTCGTTACTGTCGTATATTAAAATCATGACATATTGTACAAAAATAATACAGATTCCACTGCAGCGAAAATTCCAATTGATTAACGTTTTAATACTCCGAAGTTAAATGTTATATCCAAATGCATAATAGTGGCATAACAACATTTCCTTTGTCCAATTCTTCACTAAGAATATTAACAATATCAACAAAAAATTCGTCAAAATAAGCAAATTTTTAGGCAGAAATATCGTATTCACTCCTATACAAAATATATTGGCCGCGCTAAGGATAGCCACAGGGGGTATGGATCCCATAGCTCTTAGATTGACCAATCAGATTCGTTTCTCCAACTCATGTGGCCAGAGCCATTATACTCATGGCTCTGGGTACGAGATTGTATATATACTGGAACGATAACTGTAGGTAAACATCACTGGTAAACATGCCCATACCAGTGAACTCTGTATATATAGAGTTCACTGGGTTGCAGTCACTACCCGAGCGCTACCCGAGCCACTCGTTTACACTTGTTCGTACCCAGGTCACAGGTTGACGCGGTTGAAGTTAAAACGTAATTTCATATTTTGAAAACATTTTGAATTATTTTTCTCCAGCTGGTATTCTTGTGATCTCTGTTCTATACATTTTTCGTTTTATTTTCTACGTTACGATATGTCGCAAAAGTCAACGCTGGTTTATATTCAGGAAATGTTTAAAGATAAAGTAGATGAAGACGTTATTAAGCTTGTTCTTACAGAGTGTCAATACAATGGTATGTGAACGTAGCCATTTCATAAATTGATTAAATTGAAATGAATTTGAAATATGTTATTATGCTTGTAGTATTTACGAGTTATGATAATTGAAAGGTTTATTCAATATACTAGATAAATATAGTTTATAAATTGCAATATTTCTGGTAGGAAACTTCAATTTATGCAAAGGATTACAATTAAAACAAAACAGGAAAACATAAACAAGGCAAGGGGCCAACATTTGTTTGTATATATGAGAGGCCAGAGGGGTTTATCAGGTCTCACATGTATGCCCTGTTGTATAACTTGGCTACTGCACCCTTGAAAATTATTTAAATTCACAGCCGATAGTGGCCTACCCTACATATTTAGCTGAGCACTATGTCATGGGCGGATCTAGGGGCAGTCAAACTAGTCACGCGACTAAGGTAAAAATTGCGCAGATATAAAAATACATAGTCCAGTTGTAATATTTCATCCAGCAGCAGCCGACAGTGAAGTACTTAATATTCAAAAATATTCCGGTTATCGTGCAGTGCCCGAACCTGCAGTAAAAAGGTCAAAATAGTGGTTATATGCATGAGTTTTGACTAATCTGAGGCGGATTCTAGGCATTTGATTGGTCCATTTGCAGTTTGACTAAAGTTTGCGGGGGTCTGACTGATTCGCTCCTTGGGGTATTCAGCAGTTGCTCCTTGGGGTATTCAGCAGTTGCTCCTTGGGGTATTCAGCAGTTGCTCCTTGGGGTATTCAGCAGTTGCTCCTTGGGGTATTCAGCAGTTGCTCCTTGGGGTATTCAGCAGTTGCTCCTTGGGGTATTCAGCAGTCTTCAGTCAATACGAAATGAAGATAAAGTTTTCTGATTGCTACTTGACCGCAAAGGTTCAAATTGGTTTGAGTACGAGTATACTGTAGATTGTTTTATACAAGTTGAAAATGTCAATTTATGAAACTGTTCAGTCTGAGTTTCAAAGTGACAATCTAAAGTCCCTAGAAAAGGTGAACACAGATCTATTCAAGCAAATGCACGCTTTGGATACAAAATCTGTCCAAGAGCTTTTAGATGCTATCAATGACACCGATATCAGTCTGTCGAGAGATTTTGGAGCAGAAATTTTCATACCCAGAGTTGCTCGTCAACAAAATAAGAAGTGTACAGCGACAATAGATTCTATTTATAATTTTATATTAGTTTATAGTCTGATACTAATACTATTAGTCTATTACTGAGTATTACTAAGTTCAAAGTGTGTCTATTTCACGCCGGTAAAAGCCGCTTGGCTTAATTAGCATATATTTGCGGTTGTTGAAAAGGTCATTTATATTATTATATAGTCGTTATATTGGCATTTGTTGTAATATTTGTATCAGCCAAGGTATTGATGATGTATTTTTATCAAATATTATTACTACACAAGAGTATTAACACAAATTGTTATGTTGAAATTTTGAGTCTTTGACCGCATGGTTTGGTGTAATGCTGTTTGTAATACGATATCTGGAAGCATAATATATGGCAATTTGTGTTTCATAGGCATGCTGATGAGCCATGATATGGGGCGAAACAGTCATTTTATTGCCTAGCCAAAAACAATGGCGCCCCCCCCCTTGCCATCGAAAAAAATATGCTCCCCCCTGGGTTAGCGGAACCAAAAAATTTTGACTAACGTACAAAAATTCCTAGATCCGCCCCTGCACTATGTATTTCAATATATTATACCTCAACTGTCTAATCAGAAAGCTAGGTTAGTGCTGTACAATCACCGGTTTTTAGCTCCGGCACCGACTTTGGCCGCTTTACAGTTCTGAACTTAGACTGAACTCCGGCTCCGGCTGTTTTTTACGGCTCAAATATCTGTTTCCGGCTGGTTAGTTCACAACTCACAGTATAAAGTCTATTTCTGGATAATAAAGGATATTATTCGGCTCAATTTTGTTACCAGGTTACTGTAAACAAGGAATATATGAAAACAAGACTATGCCACTGCAGTGAAAACCAGCCTTGATTTTAATGAATGATTTTGACAGTGTGCAATGCCTGGATGCCAATGTTCTCAACAGAGCAATCGTAAATCGTTTGCACGCAAATGCAATAATCTGTCAGTATAAAAAAGTTGATACTGATTCGTTTAAAAATAGATATTTCATAATTTATGCAAGACATAATACGACAGACTATGAGTCTATGACTATGTCTATGTTGAGGTCTATCAACCTCGTACCCAGGGTAAAATACCCTGGGTACGAGGTTGGAGGTCTATATCCTATGAACAAATATGCATGCACTTATGGGTGATGCGTGACGCTTGCGATTGTATTACAACTTTCCTGTGATAAGATCACAGGCGCAATAATGACTTGTTGCAATGTTGCCGTTTGAGACAACAGATACGACTTCAGATTTAATGCACTTTCAACGAATTCAAAGAATCAAAGTCATTCTGACTCTCCAGCCGGAGCTGAGAGAAAGCACAGCAAACTCCGGCTCCGGCAGACAAAAAAACGCCGGAGCTTCGGCCGGAGCTTCGGCCGGCCTCCGGTACTCCGGTGCACAGCACTAGCTAGGTTTGTACAATGTGAGCATGAAATTTATCATCGAATCACCCCATACGAACCCCCTACGTTATCGTATTAGATTCCCATTTCACGCTACATGTAGTTGGAATCACCCTCTGCAGTGGATGATTTGAAGCATGAATCATCCTCTGCAGCGCGAGACTACACTTAAAGAAAGCAATAACAAAATGGCAGGAACAGAGAGTGCAGAATGTTTTATATGAAATATTCAACAGAGTGCTGTTCGGATTTTTTTATGAGGTGAGTACCATAGACAGGGGTTAATTGGGACATTGAGACATCAGAGGGTGAATTGGGACAAGTTAAAAATGGGGTGATTTGGGACGATTGTCCTTTTATATATTTGATTTTTTCATTTTTAACATAAACTCTATGCTTATTCTAAATTCTGACATCGTCTAGGGAGAAACGTCTAGGGTTAATATATTCCAAGCATATTTTGGGAACTTTAATGGTTTTGAAATTGTTTTCACTCCTTTTTACTAAAATTAGTACACAATTAAAAATAGGTACGCTAAGCGTATGTGTATCTGTGCAAAGGGATTTTAATGGTTGCTGTGAAAAACTGCATTAATAAAAAAACTCATAAATATATAATATATATAATAACATACTAGATGTTAAAGGCAAATATAGAACACATCTAAAACAATAAAAAATTAGGATAGTAAAAAGATAATTAATATACCAATTAAAAGACCAAATGGTAGGCTGATTGGCTACAAGCTAACCCACAAACTAACATCTGTTACGCGCATCGTAGCAATATATCTGCATTCGCATATAGTACATTTGCATTTTAGTACTCTGTATTCAAGGCTATTCAATTTAGCTAATTTTGCAAGAAATTACATTTCCAAACTTTTAAGTGCACCCAAGACCTTGTCATGATTTACAATGATCTTGCCTAAAACTTGCCATGATCTTGCAAAACATTGCTCTTTGTAATCCTGCTGTTTGACCCTGAAAATGAGAGTCTGGCTTCTCAATTGTGCAGTCAAATGCAATAATGGCTAACATAGAGCAAAAATCACATTTTTTTTATAGCGGACGTAATTAAGCTAATCAGTAAGTACAATTCTTAACGTCGGATCTATAATCGTAGAACTAAAAGGTCTGGTGTCGGACCTGGCGAATTCTTAATTGGTTCAGCTGTTAGTACCTTATTCCCCAGATATAGGCGCATGCGCTTATATCCGGATATAAGCACATGCACCTTTAAGTTATCAAAATCTTAGTGTATGAGATTGTATGAGACTGTTCAACAAACAACGAAAATTCGAACACAAGGATAACTTTAATGAGTAAACAATGTTTTTGTGGCATCAAACATTGCCTACCAGTATAAAATATCATTGCCATATGTTCGTTTATATTCTTTGATTGCTATTATTTACTAAAATAGATAATATTGTTATCTTTCTATGAACTATGACTGGTGACTTCTTTTGTAGGAGAATGATGGTGCGCCTATACACGGATTTTTATAGGCGCATGCGCTTATATGCGGGGGAATAGGGTAGGTTATCTGACATTAAGGTAACCATTGAAACGGATTTTTCAAAATAGCCGATTAATTCCTGTTAACCGTTTAACCATTTCAGCCTACATGTAGTTGTTGTTTAGTTGTTGAATGGCTTATTGGTGGCTTTGGGGCACAGGTTAAATAGATGTGATATATGTGATTTGTTTCTCGCACCAGCAATGAAATCGATCAAAATTCATCCTGTTGTGTACCAGTACAGATGTGGTTGCCAAAAAATAAAATAGGTTCACGCCTGTATATTTATTACGGCGAGGGAATGGGGGAAATGTTTGAGCAGTTAGGCCTCAGAAAGTAAATTATTTTGGCAATAGGAAACGTGGTCTGGATGAAAATCACGGAAATTTGACCACTGCAAGTGTAAAAATTAGACAATATTTTCTATTATACCCAGATTTGCAGTTAGCTCAAGTCGCTTCCAGGTAACCTGGTTACCATGGATTCCAAAATCTGACACCCATGATTGTAGGTTAATATCCGTTAATGTATCAAACGTGGGCCCAGTGTAAAAAAGATTCTACAATAACCACCAGATTTATATTTGATCAGTTTTTGGTCTTTTTCTTGTAGTTCACGTACACACCAACTTATCAATTAATGTGCAAGAGTGTGTTGGGGTGTTTTAACTACAGTAGATGAAATGCTTATAGATTCATTTGAGTCTTGTTTTACAAATGCGAGTCATAGCGAGTGCGTTAATCCAGGGGAGGATCCAAGCTCATCTGACAGAGGGGGTGCAGATTTTTCCGGAGGGGTGCACCCTTCCGCCACCAGCGCAAATTATGTCAAAAATGCCATAGATTGGGAAAATTTCAGTATGAACTCGTTGATTCTGGTGCGCACCCCCCTGCACTGCACCCTGCACCCCCCCTGCACCCCCCCCCCCCCCAGTAGATCCGGCTATGGGTTAATCAGTTACACTTAAAATAACCAATCGTGGCTAGTGAGTAATCAGATGCGATTACTCACGCATATACAAAGACAGTGACTTCGCTTACTGCAAGAACCTCCTGTCCTGCTGCAGTTACGTCATTTTCATCAAGCGATTCTCCGCGCGACATGTCACTGGAAATATAAATTAGCATTTATAGCCTTTCAAGGTTGGAAAAAATATTCTTACTCAGTTAATCAGTCATCCTTGAAAGGTTTTTTGAAATTATTCTTAATGCGTGAATCGGTCTGTGCACATTGTGTTTGTAGGTAAAACTTCACTGCATTAATTTTGTATTTTTAGTGGAGAAAACAGTGATGCAATTGTTAACCTTAAGTGACAACATGGGCAATAAAAGCAATGTTGGTGCGTCTTCGTCAAGTCGCAAATTTGATGACATTGACCCAGTTGATACTCCTCTGCCTGATATGAAACAATATCTCCATCTAGACACTAAGAACTATACAGCAGATCAGTTGGATTTCCCGACATTGCTACCCAAAGCACAATATCCTGTCCCAAGACCCACCAAACCTATTTCCCTTGATAACAGCCCTATCCATGGTACTGCCAGGCCAATGTTTCCAAATTATACGGCTATTGAACATGAAAGCCTTTTTCCATCAGGAAAAATTTCACAGATAGAACCAAAAGTCCGAAGTGATAGCAAATTAAGCGATGGGTTTAATGAAAATGAGATGTATGTCTCAGATGATGATATTGATGAACAAATTGATCCTATTGATTGTATTGATAATGTTGGCACTGACAAAAATGACAAAGTTGATGACGCTAATCATGACAATGTTAAAGATACGAAAATTGTTAAGAACGTCGAACAGAATGTTAGTAACGCAGTTAGAAACAAGAGTAGCGGAAATCAATCATTTCTAAATGATAAGGCATTTAGGGCTAACAACCCACAACAAAAACAAGTAAATATGCATAATAACAACAGAACAACTAGCCCGCATCCATTTGGACCTCAGTTCAATTTTCCACCAAATCAATACTTTGCAAACCAAGCTCGATATTTTTCCAATTTTGCTCCACCCACATTCTCTCATCCCTTCATTCAACCTCGAGGAAACATGCCGCCTGGGCAGTACCATGGGCCACTCCCACAACCAGGCTTTGCACCCCCAATACCTCGCCACCCTACACCAACCAGGCTCGTGCCACATGGAATTAAAGCACCTTACCATACCATTCCAACGGCCTCCATGACACTTGGTAATAAAGCACCTAACCAATCTGTACCAACTGTCTCCATGACATATGGTAATAAGGGAGCTTACCAGTCAACACCCACAACTGTCATGATAAATGGTATCACAGGTTCTAACCATCCTATAAGACCAACATTCATGACAAATGGTACTAAATGGCTTAATCACCCTGCACAAGCAACCACCATAACACATGGTAATGAAGATCCTAACCACCCCATACCAATCACCTCCACACATAGTAGCAAAGGATCTAACCATCCTAACGCAACAGCATTCATGATGAATAGTAGTAAAAGGCCTAATTACCCTGCACAAGGAACCACCATAACCCATGGTAATAAAGGACCTAATCATCCCAAATCATTCACCTCCACACAGGGTAGTAAAGGATCTAACCACCCTACAACAACAACATTCGTGACAAATGGTACTAAAGGGCCTAATAACCCCATACCACCCACCATAACACATGGTAATAGAGGATCTAAGTCATCTAACCATCCTAAACCAATCACCCCCACGCATGGTAGTAATGGACCTAACCATCTTACACCAACCACAACCTCTATGGCATATGGTAGTAAAGTGCCCAACCATTCGGTACCTGCAACCACCATAGTACATGGTTATAAAGGACCTAACCATCCTAGACCAATCACCCCCACACATGGCAATAAAGGAGCTCACCACCCAACACCAACAACCTCCATGACAAATGGTAATAAAGGATCTAACCACATGCATAGAGAAAATGGTCATTCTCAAACAAGGATGCAAGGTAAGTTTTTATATATGAAAATATTTAACCCTCACTTCAGATCTCAAAAAACCAAGTTACATAATAGGTGGGTTCCATACATTATGCAATATGATAGTAAACCGCCACTATACCACTAGTAGTTCTTGTTATTATGTGTAGCAATCTTGTTTTGGTTGAAGAATAAGAGAGAGAGATTTTCTTGCTCTTATTAGTGTCCACACTTTTGAGGTTGATCACCACCCCCCGCAATGTCTACAGTAATCCACCAATTGCATTATCGATCTAATCGATGTAATCTAATACTGTCTATATTTCACATGTTCATTGCTCATTGTTGTCTACACACGTAAAAATTACTGGTAATAAAGGACCTACTCTAGTCATACCAAACCATTCGCCTCCACACAAGGTAGTAAATGACCTAATCACCCTACACCAGCAACATTCGTAACAAATGGTACTAAAGGTATATACTAAAAAATTACACATCTTAACAAGTTGTGTTCTAGCCGCTTGTCCCAAGTTTTCAACAAATTGCTACTTTGTAACAAGCCGGATGATGGTATCAACTTTGTTATCTAGAAGTTGTTACAACGTGTTTGATATCATCTACAGAAAAGATGTTCTACCAAGTTTGCGTTTGTTTTTTTGCAGCAACCTATAACAAATCTTATCGCAGTCAAGCTTGTTATAGGATATATAGCTTGTTACGAACATTATACCAAATATCAAATTGATATAACAAACTTGTTAAGACCTGTTTGCATGTCTGAAACAATAACATGTGAGATCTATACATGTGTTTAGTGCAATGGTTTCCATTCAACATGCATGTATGTCTTGAGTTTTAAACTTTGTTTATTGTATGTCTTTAATAACAGCTAAATTTTCATCTCTCGAAAAGAAATCTTTAACAATACTGCGTGGATTGCCCGGGAGTGGAAAATCAACTTTAGCAAGGTGACTATCGCATTCTAAATGTTAATGTGCATGATATAGTAAGTAATGTAACTTACAACATGAGCGACCGTGTCACCGTGTTGTATTGAATATATAACAGCCGAGCTTAGTGGTTGTATATTCAGTACAACATGCACGCGAATTTTGTTAAGAACGAAACAATTCATATGCAAACTTGTTGCAAGCACTCGAGATGGTAACAGAAGTATAACAACCACTAGTGCTTGTAACTATTTGGCATTTCCATTATTCATTTCTATGGGGTTTTATGAGAGTATGCGTGTGACGCAATCTTTGAATTTTGATTAGCTGCAAAGAATAAATTTCATGGATTTCCAAGCACTAGAAGGCTACTTGCATCTCTGTCACTTATAAGACGTGTTGCCAGAATATTAGCCTGCATGGCAGACGGTCTACCCGCGGTGAACCTCCTTCGCCTTTCAGGTGTTTCGCCATGGGCAGACCGTCTGCTCTAAGTATTCAAATACGGTGTTGAATGGTATAGTTCTAATTTTTGGTAGAAGAAATATTAAATTCCTTCCACAATTTACCGTACAGCTTTCTGTATTTAGACACTTGGCTGCAAAGGGTGGTATGATTATCTCTACTGATGATTTCTTCGAAAAAGGAAATACGTGAGTGCTGGTATTAATGCATGTGTATACCATAAGTCCTCTATAAAACTCCTGGGGGACTTCAGGTACGTTGGGAAGGAGGTGGGCGTTAATTGGAGGGGCGGGGAGGGGGCTTAATAGACTGAACGGGGATTATTGATTTACCCAAATGTGATGATTAAAAATTATTCAGTGTACATGTATTATTTATTATGAAGGAGCTTATTGCGGATAGCTTAATAGAGGATAAGTGGTACTGTATAGGCATGACAGAAGTGTATATAACCAGAGTCATACGGTGTCTTTGGTATTCAATTTCAAGCCAAGCACAATCGAAATAAGTTATATATTGAAAACTCTATCAGCTTTAATTAATTTCGTCTATATCCAATGAAATAAACAGCAGATATTTCGACAATGAAAATTTCGACATGTGTATGATTTCGTTTGATGTTTTGGCTATCAATTTTATTTTTTCCTACTAGATACTGTTTTAACCCTATTGAGTTGACTGCAGCTCATGAATGGAACCAGAATAGAGGTCAGTAAGCGTTTTATTATAAATTGAAAAATATACTGTTATTTTCTCGATGGCATTGCCAAAAATACCAGTTCTCTACATTAACAACAAGTTAATAATTATAATACATAAATATCTCAAGTTTGAAGTTATCCAATTTGTTATTAACATGCATCATTCTTTAAATTGTCACGGAGAGGAATTGCAGACGAACTGGCCACGAGGATTTATCAAAATTTCGAGGGTCATGTTTGTGAACATTATGCTTTTGTGTATGCATGTATGGTTAAAGATTCTGTTTATTTTGTCTTTCTTAGCCAAATCATTCATGGAAGCTGGGTTGACGCCTCTGATCATTGATAACACAAACACTCAGTCTTGGGAAATGAGGCCCTACGTTTTAATTGTAAGGCAACGATCCTTCTATGTTTGTTACTTTGTACTACTGTATATGCAGCTATAAGGTATATATGTGGTTGCATTAGAGTGATTCAGTAGTAAACGAAAATAAACTAAATATTAATTGAACTATTACAGCTCCATCAGTTTTGTCGAGTAAACTGTTATCCTTGGAGGTCTAGAAAAGGCCATCCTTTATCGGTCCACTCTTACTGCAGTAGAAAACCTGGCAGACAAGAGCTGCGGTGTTTGGGAGAGTTCTGGGATTGCATTCATGATATACATACATACATGCATTATTCATACATACATACATACATACATACATACATTATTCAGTGACCGATTACATCAAGTATCTCGCTTACTTATATTATGTACTTAGCCTACACTATCTATTTTACAACAATTGTAATATTACTTTCCTAATCTGTATATCCTAACCCACCCAGTCAACTTTCCCAGTGGGAGGAAACCGGAGTGCCCGGAGAAAACCCACGACTTTCGGCAGAGCGTTGACTTATTCTTTTCACACGAGTGTGATGAGTAAAGTCCTCAGCGAGAATCGAACTCAGGACTCAGATGTGAAAGGCGCTTGCTCTGACGACTAGCAACAATGCACTTATGAGTGAGTCAAACTAGCAACACTGCACTTCTGTTTTCTTTTGTGATTTTTTTACCCTTAATACTGCAACTGTCGAAATATAAGTTATATTTTGCTATTGTGCATAGTAAAAGTGTGCATTTTAATACTACTGAACGACCTGAATTTACAAAATTGATAGTTTTCAGAATTGCGCAGGTGACACAAACATGTATGCAGTGAATCATGTTTGTTTTTAGGGTTTGAAATGTGGATATAAAGTTGATATCAAAGAACCAGACACTTGGTGGAAATGGAATATAAAAGAACTAGAAAGGTGAGTAAATAACCTCTCATATTTTCTGGAATGCAGTAGCATTCATAAAACCTGGTTTCCATTTAGTCGGAGGTGTCGTGAGCATATCAAGGTGACCGATGTAATAGAGTTTTCGATATATTTCTACAGTTTGCATACAGCACACGAAAGTCAAGATAGAACCAGACTATTTCACATCGTCCAACATGACTTAGTCACGACAGTTCCGACCAAATGGGAAACGGGCTTAAGTGAAATCGACATGGTGGAAATAGCCAACTCTGATTGGTCCGCTGATAATAGGTTCACATTTTAACAGTGATAGGTACAGGAATGTACTGTAGGCATGTATCTGAATGTGATGACAGAAAAATGCGACACGTTATTTCAGGTCACACCGTGCATCCGCGGTTTTGTTAATACGGTACAGTAACTATCATTATAAAATAACATGTTTACTACGCGAGCTGTGATTGGTCAATACCCGTGCAGGATGAGACAATCATGCACGGAAAATTTATTTGATAAAGTTTTACCGTTGTTTCTTTGTCGTTATTTTATAAAATAATTACCAAATGGTTTTCCGTGCAGGATTGTGTGATCCTAACACTTGGGATGTTGCTCGACTTTCTGAAAGCTAAAAAATACTCGCCTATCGGCTCGTATTTTTTTGCGCTTTCAGAAAGTCTCGCAACATCCCGCGTGTTAGGATCACGCAATCCTGCACGGAAAACCATTCGGTAATCCTTTAATATCATTGTGTGTGAGGGGTGGAAAATATATGTGTATTTTCAGGGAACGCAAGGGAACATGAAAAAATTATCTTTGAGTTATCGACGGCTGGTTCTTTAGCAAAATTGAATGCTAAACCTTACACTCCAGAGCAGGCGTTTTGCTGGTTTGAATAGTTAGGGTTAAGGTTTTATCAATTTAGAGACTAATATTTTTCCACTTTTGTTTTGTAATCTTTTTCCCATTAAGTTTAACAACAAGTTGAATTTGTTTAGGAGGAACGCACATGGTGTTACATCAAAAACTTTAGAAAGAATGTTAGAGCGGTATGAAAAAAATGTTACTGTTGATACAATTGCGAATTCTGCGCCTAAGCCAATCATAACTCCGAAATCTGACGATGGAGAAACAAATGGAAATGCGGTGAAAAATAGAACAGAGAATAAACAGGAATTTACTTCCAATGGAAGTAAGCCATTGAACGAAGGTGGAAAATGTTCTCAGGTAGATTCAAAATCAGGCCTTGGAAAGACCCAAGGAAAACCTTGTAATGCCGAGAAAAAGCGAGCAGCTACTACTAAGAAGACGATTTCTTTGTCTGCGAACTTTTCAGCGCCGCTTGACCGTTCAAAGCGCTCGTTTGATGATAGTGGTTGTATGAAACAAAGAGATAAACAAAGAGATAAACAAAGAGATAAACAAGGAGATAAACGCTTCAAACACAATAAAACTATAGGGAAGGGGCCTGATAGTATTGAAAACTCTGAGGACGTACATAGAAATAGTGGATCGAATTTGGATAGTAAATCGAATTTTGATGCTGTAGTGTCGAATGAACAAAGTATTCCCGTTGCTCCAGTTTCATGTATTGATACACCTGTCAATGCACATGAAACATCAGAAGAAAACAGTTTTCTTCAGGAAGATCTGAATAGTAAGAATACATTGGATGCTCCAATGAAATCTAAGTGTACAGGTGAAACGTCTTCCAACGAAAGCAATTCAAAATTGCGTCAAAACTTTGATGGTGAAGTAGACTTGAAAACTGTTTCCCACGAGGATGATCGTTCGAAGAGTGAACCCAGTATAGGTGATGTGCTAAGTTACAAAGTTTCTGTATCAGAAGATGCTCAATTGGAAGCCAAAGATAATCCAGACAGTTTATCTTCTAATCTGGACGATGAAGGTGAGAAAGAAAGAATCAATGAAGTAGATGCTTTGTCCAGTCAACAAACCTTGCCTGACTCAAAGCGTAAGGAAAGTAAGGAAATTTCTGAGGAAAGTACATCAGTAGAACCTGATGTACTAGAATCAAGGAAAGATAAGATGGTGGAGGTCAGCTCTGATTGCAAGTCTCAAACTCAAGGCATTTCTGACGAGAAGCTGACTGAAATTTCCACTAGAGGAAACCAAGATACGGATCTATATCATCCTGACAGTGACACACAGTTTACCAGTGCAAATGAAGAAAGAGTTAGCCCTCTTGTGTATAGTCAAAGTATTAATAAACCAGTTGAGATCAATGCAACATCTTATCCAAATAACCAACCATCTTCACCTCTAACTGACTCACAGAAATCTACTAATTTGGAGAATACAGGTATCGACTTACAAGCAGATGTTCCTGATAGGAGTAATAAAAATATTGCTACTCGTTCTGATGTTCCAAGGCTTTCTGGTAAAGCTAAGGAGCTCGCATCCGAGTCGTCTTTGCCGTATACTGATTTGCAGGGTTTGAAAGATAAAAGTCCAGCTGCTACTACGGTTGGACATGATCCTAGTAGCGCTGATGTGCTTGTTGACAGGAAGAATTCCCCTTCTGTTCTTAAGGAAGAACATTGTGAGACTACTTTCAGTGTAAATAGTAATACCAATACTGTTGAGCCTGAACCTAGGTTTGATTTGCTAATTCCTAAGGATAATGCACAACATAATGCAAGTTCTGGTGTATTTGACATGCTATTTAAAACTATGGTAGATCCTATTTGTGGCTTGCAAAAGCATGATCGATCTGATATGACAGATCCATTTAACAATATGAGCGATTCCTATACCTCTGTCCAACCAAGTCTTCCAGATCTAGTTGTGAATCCAAACTCTGATGTATTTTCAGATACGACATTGGATGTTCCAAAGTATGATTGTAAAAGTAATGAGCGAGATTCTTGTGTTCATGGCCAAGACATTGATACTTCTAAAAATGCTCCAAATATTGTCGGGCAGGATCAAGTTAGTACTTTACAAGAACCTTCTTGTGGGAGTGGTTCGAATGCTACAATAGATTTGGGCACTGTTGTGCAGTCTTCTAACAATGATCTAAAACAGACTGGTCATAGAAACCCTAACAAAGTTCATTCCAGGAGTCCTGAGAAAGATGCCGTGGATTTTCACTTACATAACATTGACATGGAAAATCCTCTAACTGACCAAGCAAAAGCGAATGTTATAGATGTCACCTTTGATTTACAGAATCATGACTCAAGCATACAATCTAGTATTTCTGATTTCCCAGATTCTGCTACGG
Source organism: Trachythela sp. YZ-2020 (assembly GCA_016169945.1). Lineage (NCBI taxonomy): Eukaryota > Metazoa > Cnidaria > Anthozoa > Malacalcyonacea > Clavulariidae > Trachythela > Trachythela sp. YZ-2020. The sequence continues at coordinate 2,027,798 of JADLSH010000391.1, forward strand.
ATAAAAATGACGCTCTTGATCCTATTCAATTCTTAAAAGATTGTTTCCCAAATAATGAAATTGATTTACTAAAGTCTTTTTTAAACTCTTGCAATGGAGATTTATTAAAAACTGTTGAGTGTCTTCTAGAGTGTAATGCAAATGATTACCAGTCTGTTACCTCCTTGGACAATGATATTCAGCATGAACAGTCACCAAGAGAAAATTTCGACAACAATTCACCACAACAATTCACCTCGCCTTCGGCAGAACATCGCATTCAAGATTTCAGTGCGTCTCCGTGCAGGGAAAAGGATGTGGCTTCACGGAATTTCAAAACGCCTGAAGAAAATTGGAACTCGTATGGCAGCATGAAGGTGGAATCTCCAATATCTGCATCCAGTACTCCTAAGAAATTTCAAGATATCTCCGTAGATTCTCTTCAGCTCACTCTTGATCCAGCCTTGGCATTGCAACTGCTTGAGATGTTTGGGGCATTCAGTGGTGTTAGTGCAAAAGGTTTGTGCTTTAATGAATAGTCCTTACCATAGTCGCAGGCTCTCTCTTTCTTCGCTGTTCAATATTGAGTGGTGACGTCACAGGTGGGATTCACTCTCAATCTAATTATGCTCGAAGTTCAGAACTACATAGACTAGGTTGATCCTTTCTTTAGGCTAAGTTTGTCGAAGTTTAATTCAGCTTACCGTTACGGTGGGTTCCTAAAACGCATGATCATCCCTCAGAGTTTATAAACAACTCTTTTAGGTGAATCAGAAATTAAATACGTATTTACTGTAAATGGTTCTCTAAAAGGACCATCGATGTATGTGCTGTGTTTAAATTATTCTTGTTTTGTGTTTTTAGATCCTTTATCTGAGAGTGCTCGATGCATTAAAATTGACAAAGATTTCGCAAAAATTCTCTACACGAAATGGAGAAAGACTGTTCAGGTATTATTTCTTGTAATGCTGTATTTTCGTCGCTTTGGGAGAGGGGAAGTGCAGTAGTCAGTAATCCTATGCGCAAGTAACACGAAATCTGCTATGAAGAAAGGAACAACAATCAAAGAAACAACCAATCTCAACACGTGGTCAGTTTTTTATACAAGCCAATGTGGGGAAGGTTACTTTTACGATCGAATCCAAACTCCTCCCCTTCATGGTTTATGATCGGTTACGCGCGATCGACCAATCAGCTCCCCGGCTTTTCCTTCTCCCAAAGCAAGTTAAAAACGCGAGGGACATAATCCTTCGAAATCAAATATTGCCTTTAGATAAGCCTTCTATATGAAATCTTAGCCTTTCGTGCTCAGCCTTAATGTCCAAGGTGTTTGTTTAATAGAACGTCGTCAGTAAAGTATCACGTTGTGTGTCATTTGTGTACTATATATACCGATCGTACATAAGCAAAAATAGCTCCCGAGAATTTTGTGAAAATTATACAAATTTTACTTTCAACATAAGCAATATCAGTGGCAGTTTAATTGAAGCTCTTTCAATAAAGTTTCCAGTTGGCAGCTTTGGTTTTCTAAAACATTGATGCAATGTTCACGAGCTTGGTAGAAGCGGTCTAACTACCTGAAAAACATAAAATGAACTTCGAAGTTTCGAGCGAAGGCCTTTTGTCTGGAAGTTAGCAGCTTCGCTTGAAACGTCGAAGCACTGGAACCTGACACTCTGGAACCTGTTCGAAGTTCTGGAACACTGGAACCTGACACTCAAGATTGATCTGATGTACATTTTATGTTAGGCAACGAACAAGGGGAAGAAAACAGAAGAGTCAAAGAAATTCTCTCCAGGTGAGTGTTCAATTTCATATCAGCATTTCGTACAGTAGGTTTACAAGACATAACTGTAAGTATATTAACTTTTACTTCCAGGATTGTCAGATGGCCATACAAGAAGAAAATATAAGACACCACCACGACAGTTTTATCTCCCAGATCCTGTCCAGGTGAAACCTGCAAAACCTGTTATACCCCAACCAGGTACGATCCTTGGTGTAAAGACCTAATCGGTCAATGCATGTTTATGACGGTTACCATCCAATTCACATTGCGGATACCTCACATGCCTAGTTACCGCTGTTATGATAATGTAATCTTAGGATAGAACAAACGTAACAACGCATTTAGTATATATGTGAGTGAATTGGCAACGGGCGCTAGCCGATTGGGTCTCGTATCTATTATTTGATAACAGAGCAAGACTAGAACGTTCTATATTACTCCCCCATCATAATAACGGGTAGACTAACATATTGTTCTTGTCGCTGCAGAACCAGTCTCGTTAAAGGAAATCATGGATGAACAACTTGCAATTCATGTTAGTCAATCAGACCAGGTTAGTTATGACATATAGTTATGGCACACAATGCTTTAACTATTTTGTGAAGAACATGTTTGAAACATAGTTGGTAGATTACAATTATATACTAACATAAATAATAACATAAATAATGATAAAAATAATAATAAATAACTTCTGACGAATTTCCAAACATTGGCTTGTATTCTAAAATATAAAGTATGTTTTGAAATTTATCTTTTGCAAAGTACAATATTTATATTATAGGAGATAGAGAAACGTTTTATTGAAGAACAACTTGATATATCCACGAAACTTAAAAGATCTCGTCTTCATGGCATGTTTCCTGGTATTGATGTAGTTGCTCTTAATGAAATATTTCAAGCCAACAAGTGAGTACTTAAAGAAAGGTTAATAATAAACATGAAACTTTCAGCAATGCGTAGAAATTAAAATATAATTCGGAAAATGAACATACCAAAATATTAATTGAATTCCGCGCGTAAATAGGCCTGGTACCGAGGTTGTAATCTTTCCATGGAAACGTATATTTTATCTCCATGTAATCTCCGCTTTGTATTGTCTATTTTACTTAAACTTCGCTGGATGATTATTCTCCTCACAATGAAAAATATAAGCGCCGTATTTCGACGTTCGAGTGAAGGTCCTTCGTCAGGAAGATTCAGATAAAAACGCTATTTTTATAGCTACAAAAGTAGTTACGTGAAATGACCAATAAAAATAACGTAACAATGAATATGATAACCCAGGTACTAACCCAGTTTTGTTTCAGTTATGACCTCGATACAACAATACTGCAAGTACAGTCATCATGTGGAATGCCTCTCACTGGAAAACCCACAGCTGCCATTCCGGAGCAGTCATTCACTTTTCATCAGTCATCAGTCAAACAGGTTTGATCAATATTAACCCATTAGCTTGCAATGCGCCCAGATGCGCCGTACTAAAAGTATTTTACTCTGTCTAACGGCAGACGATTTTACTCGTCAGTGGTAGGGTACTGCCAGTTAATTGGTTAATTAAAACTATCTGCCAGTGTCTCTTGTTAACCCATTAGCTGGCAATGTGCCCAGATGCGCCCTACTTTAGTATTTTACGCTGTCTAACGCCAGACGATTTTACTCGTCAGTGGTAGGGTACTGCCAGTTAATGGGTTAATCTCAATATGGGATGAAGGGATAATCGAAGCTATACAGTAAAATAAACGAACGTTTTGAATCGTTGTTATAATATTTAGCAACGTAGAGTTAGTGAAGTCCGTAACTCCCTAGCCGTAGCTAAAATAGAGCTTTCTGATTGGCTGATTACGAGGTCCGTATCACAAAGCCTTTCCGGTTTTTGCTCCAATTAAAAAACAGAGAAGTGAAAACTTTTTATCCAAAAATCTTCTCAAAAAGTTCAAGGAACGTACCCTAATGGTAGTGACAAATAAGAAAATTCATTGTCTTTACCGTTGGCTTAGCTAGAGGCCCGTCGGACGGGTATTTTTGAATGTGAACGGGCAAAAAATGTTACAACATAACAATAAAACTCCATCATTTCGTCTTTGTAGTTAGTACAATCGTACAAGCTTAAATAATATATTGACATTCAACAGTCACTGCACATACCTTGACCACAACGTCAACATATTTTTTTGGGGAGGGGGGCAGACCTAGTGCAGCACTTTTTGACGGGTAGATTGCTAATCCTGCAGGCTAAGTCCCTGACTCTTTACCTCTATGGCTTCATGCTAACCACGGTGTACACCAGAATTGATTTCTCTTTACTCTACTTACTTTTTTATAATCTATACGTTTGTGTTTCTTTTAATATTTAGAGTGATTTTGCATCGGAAAGTTCGTCAGGTATGTAGAAGACGCAAATTTATCATTATTCACCTTATATACATATTTTTATCTAACCTGTTTGGTCCAAAAATGTTTAATTTTGTTGCCAAACAATTTAAATAGCCAAAAAATTTGTGTTACATCTTACGATACGATAAATATCTTTGTGGCCGCTTAAAAGAGGTGACCGCCTAATGAAACACAAACAGTGGGCCTTGGGTGTGGCCAAATGTCCTTTTACTAAATTCTAAATCACTGGTAACAGTAAATACAGAAACAAGTAAAGTTTAAAAAACAAACAAGTAGTTGACAAAACAGTTTTCAAAAATTGAAAAAGGAACGAAACAAAGCAACAACAAGTTAAATTGGCGAAATTTACGAATACCGACAATAAATAGTATTCTCTGCCTATGATCCCTAATTTAGTCCAAGTTTTAGTTTCCGTCGTCTTGCGTCAAAAATTGTGCCTAATAAATTAGGTTGGCCGTGTAATGGTAAAAAACAATACGAAACATCAATTAGGACAGATTATAGATGGCCGCGGCCGTTTAATGGAGGAGTAATCTACGATTTTAACAGAGGGTGGCTGCTTAATAGAAGGCCGCTTAATAGAGTTTCGACTGTAATATTGTTCATCGCTGCCTACACTGGAACCCAACACTCAAGATATTTCATTATAATCTGTTGTTATGTTATGTATAGGTAATAGCATGTTTTCGAGCGCAATTTAGAAAAAAAATACGAGTGCGTTTTTCAAAGAATACCAAAATTATACGAGTTCGAGGGCAAGTTTATTTTCAGGTTTTTGAAAAATGTAGGCGTGGTTTCTTGAAATTGCACGAGAATTCCTGCCATTACGATAATAAATATTATCAGGGCCAATATATATTTATGAAAAATTAAATGAATCATCAGAATGGTTGGTGAAAATAACATCATAAAATCAATTTTGCACAGATTTACAAAATTTAAAAAAATTATATTGCGTTAGTGGTTTGAAGTGGCTATACGTGCAAATCTTACAAAAGCTTTAAATATGTTTTCAGAGCACCAGACGGAAGTGGATGGAAATTTTCAGTCGTTTCAAGATCCATCGTACCAAGATTATCGTGCTGAAGCTCAAACACATTTTGAATTGAGAACTGAATGCATTAAGAAAGCAGCTTTAGCTTACAGTAAAAAGCAAGGAGAGCTCGCTAAAATATATGCAGACCAGGTGAGTCGATTGGATTATTAGTTTTTACATGATTGATGTGGTTTTCTTTGTTATTCAAAAAGAGCTATATTTGATATAAAAGTCATAAACGATGGTCCCTTCAAGCTACGGGAACTAGGGATTGATATTAAGTTAAATTGTAGCAATAGAAATGTGAAAAATACATAGTTGTATTATTTTACTGTGTTAAATTTGCATGTTGATCAGTTAGGATTAGACAGCTCACAATCAAATCTATCCACTGTAATATGTTTAAAGGCTAGACATCATGGTGAAAAGATTAAAGAAGCCAACCGTCGAGCAGCAGAGAAGATTTTGGAGAGCAGGTCAGTTTTCTCATTCAACCTTTGTCCTTTGTCACCTAAAATGAAATTTGTGATTGGCTTTCTATAGTTTTAACACTTTTCATAAACCAGTTACAATCAAGCGAGGCAAATGAATTGATTGTGTAAATCATTATGTCCAATCAAGTATTATTTTGCTTTCAGATAAATGTAGGTTGTATTTAGATAGTAAAAGTTTTGTTCATTTGTTTGATCTGCGATATTATCTTTCAGAAATCACGACTTGATTCATTCCAACACGTTAGATCTTCACGAACTGCATGTAAATGAAGCGATCCAAGTCCTGGATAATGTTCTGGAGGAAAGACGGAAAGGTATACACAATATTATATCTAGAAAAAGGGCAGATCTTAAATTGACAGTATATCGTTTCATTTTGAATTATGTCAATTATTTTTCTTGAATATAAGACTATCTCACGATCTGGTCAAAGTGAACTAACGGATATACTGTACATGTGATTTAAATACCTTAGTTCCCATCTTCGCTTCATAGTTTCTTAAATTATTTATGTATATATAGAAGCTATACGTTGAAATTCTATACCCTCGTAGCGATGTGAAAACCATCCCCAAAGGTCTTCGCACGCTTAGCGCAACTTCCCATAAGGCGACTCTTGACGAGGCTGAAAACCATGACGGATACAGTTGTCATTCCGATACTACAAATCGATCATAGGCTGCATAAGCGAGCAAAGCCAGTGTCTCAATGAACACCTGCATGTCTGCGAGATACTTCACATGATCATACGTTTCTTGACCATTCTAATGATTAACCACGTCTTTTTATAGAGCGGAGAAGCCCTAATAGAAGATCACCATCACATCTTGAAGTCATAACTGGTCGCGGCAATCGCAGTCGTGATGGTAAAGCACGTATTAAACCTGCCGTCATGGACTATCTTAAACGACATGGATACAGGTACATTTACATCTGCATGATATCAGCCGTTTTAAGCAGGGATGGATTTCAATCAGACAACTTAGTAACCCCAAATATGACTTTTGGTATGTATAATATTTGGGTCATTCTAAGAAGAATGTGATATATCTTTGCACAGGTGTATGTACCACAGAATACCGCAAAAATTTACATGTTCCATATCTTTTGTCAAATCTATATAATGTGGCTTATTATTTTTTAGTAGAGTTTATCGATATATTTTTTCTTCCTGGGGGTTTTGGGGCTAGATTTCATAGATTTAAATAATTTTTTTTCATTGAACATTCTGTGGAACAAACTCTAAGATAAATAAGCAACGGTTTATCAAATTGTACCAGGATTTGGTGTGTCATGTTGTGTGATAATACTGTAGGATATTGCTAATTTAATTTAGTGAAAGGTAAATACTAAAATCAGTACAGCATACCAGTGGTGTAACCAAAGCATACCAGTGGTGTAACCAAAGAATACTGGGTTTATCAATAATTTTGAAAAATTCAGTTTTTCAATGGTAAAATTGATTCCTCGGTGTGATTCCTGTATAGTAATAATGTTGTGTTGCATAGAAAAAGTAGTGATCAACATAAATTATACTGGTTTGCAAACTTATTTTTAAACTTTCGAATCTTACAGGCATTATGCGGGAAAAAAGTATCAAAAACATAGAATGTTATTTTTGTTAATCCTGATTATTTTTAAGATTTTTTATGAAAATATTTAATTTTTGTTTTTTATATGTCAATTAAAACTAAAACTAAAATTTTATAAGATCAATAAATAAGACTGGTATTCTGTGGTATTCTGTGGTACATACACCTGTAGTAAAAAACTTCATCGTGATCAACTTTTTCATTGTCAAAGTTTCCGGATATGATGTCATTAGATGAATTGTAAATCAGCATTCCTTTGTGTTTGCTGCTAAAATTCATCTAATGACATCATATCCGTCAGCTTTGACATTGAAAAAGTCAATATATAAAGATGAGGATTTTACCGTAAAGATATATTATTATAATATTTCTTCGTGGAATAATTTGGAATAACCCAAATACTATACACAAACCAAAAATCATATTTTAGGGTATTACTTGAGGGATGTAGAATCAAATTACCTGAAAAATATAACAAGAACTTCGACGTTTTAAGCGAAGGCTCCTAGCTTCCAGACGAAGGGCCTTCGCTCGAAACGTCGAGGTTCTTGTTATATTTTTAAGATAGATCCTACAAACCCTCTGAAAGCATTCTCAAGCATATCATTTATCGCTCTACCTACACTGGAACCACACATTCAATATTTGGGAGTTAGTGGCACTTACTCCGTAGTCCTTATGAGCTGAGGACTTTACTCATCGCACTCATGTGAAAAAGAGTAAGTCAACGCTCTGCCGAAAGTCGTGGGTTTTCTCCGGGCACTCCGGTTTCCTCCCACAGGGAAAGTTGACTGGGTGGGTTAGGATATACAGATTAGGAAAGTAATATCACAATTGTTGTAAAAATAGATAATTTAGGCTACGTACATAGTATAGGTAAGCGAGATACTTGATGTAATCGGTCACTGAAAAGCACTAGCTGAATAATGTATGTGTGTATGTATAGAAGCACCACGTGTATCTTGTTTATTACTTAAATCTTGTGTACACAAGGTGCTCTTATTTGCAGTATCTTTTGTTTTGGATTTACCGGGGAGCACCCGCTAGCGTTGGCCAAAAAGGGCGTAAATTGTCTTATCGATGTTCTGTTACTAGTTTGACCCAACTGGGTTGTACTATATCAGTGGGTTGTACTATATCAGTGGGTTGTACTATATCAGTGGGTTGTACCGTAACCATATCACTGGATTGTACCATATCACTGGGTTGTACCATATCACTGGGTTGTACCATATCAGTGGGTTGTACGGATTATTTAACAGAATTCTAAAATCATTATTTTCTGGGTTGAACCATGTCACTGGTTGCACCATATCAGTGGGTTGTACCATTTCACTGCGTTGTACCATTTCACTGCGTTGTACCATATCACTGGGTTGTACCATATCACTGGGTTGTACCATATCACTGGGTTGTGCCATATCACTGGGTTGTACGGATTATTTAACAAAATTCTAAAATCATTATTTTCCTTTGTTCAACAGATACGAAGAACTGAATAGTGGGTTATATAAAGTGTTTCTCAATTAGAGGATCGAGTCTGTAAGTTATTGGTGAGATAACAATTTGAGAAATTTTGAATTTCTAGTCTCTATATAATCTTGCATTTCTCGCATTCTAAATTCTGAAGAAACATCCGTCTCTTAACATCGCGGTGAATCTTTTTGTTTAGCTATCTGTATCTTACGCATCTTGGAACAACGGATTGTGCTAAGCTGTTGTCAATGTGCTGTCTTTACTTCGTTTGCATATGACGTCATTTCGTGTCATGGGGGGCGCCATCTTGGTTGACTCGAAAGTTTACTTTAGTCGTTACAGTAAACTAGTTAAGTTAATTTACTATTTCTTGGCTCGTTTAAACGTCTAAACAACAGCTACCGTAGTATGGGTAGTTCTACAATATCTGGATCGATACAACCAGCAATAAAGAATACATAGTTTTCGCGTGTTTTAAAAATCAACAAACATGGCGTCCATTGCAAACCACCAATATGTGTGAGACCAGCGAAGATACAGCAGTAATTTGTATACACACAATATATATAAAATATCATCACTTAATAATGTGTTCATTCATACGTACGTATTCTCCAAATTCTTGTAAAATATTTTCATTATTATGCACGATTTTGCACTTTTTAACAATTTTGCCCGAAGCTTTTTATACATTAATTTAAATAATTATGTAATTATTAAAATCGAGCTGTTAATTATTACCAAAAGCAAATAATGTATCGATTTTTTATGTAATTCACACAACAATAAAATGAATATTTTGTTAAAATGAATGTCATGCTGTACATGCATATCACTGTTTCAACAATAGTTGGTGTAAATAAAAGCAATAATTAATTCAACTGAACTATCCTAACAATTCCAATAATGTATTGGTTAGAATCATAGAAAAGGGGTACCATAACTCCTCTATTAAGCCCTTTTGGGGGCTTATGTATTTCAGACATGTTGAAGGGAATGGGGGGTGGGGAGAGTAGTTAACCGAAACGCAGTAAGTAACGCAGTAAACTTACATGAACTTTCAGGTCAATTAATAAATTTAATCAGTATACGTGCTTTTCTTTGTTGTAGAGGGGTTGGGGCTTAATAGAGAGGAGGGGGCTAAATAAATTTATTCTAAAAAGGGGTTTAGTAGAGAGTTGGGCTTAATAGAGTGTTTACGGTATATACAGGTGTCCCACTCACAGGATGTTTTGATGAATTACAAAGACATTGTATCCAATAAATTATTGAAATCTCTTTGATTTGTTTTTGTGTAACCACGGTTATAAGTATTTGACAAGGCTATCGATCCGTAAGCCTATGTCTTTATCAGTGTTTTCCACAATACAAAATCGATTATAATTATCACTACGCAAACATACGAAGACTTTGTACACGTAATGGCATGGAATACCCTGGATTTTCTTCTGTCCTGGCTGACGGACAAGTATTCTGTCATTGCATGCACTTGCCTTTGGATTAGAGCAAAACTTGGAACAAGTGTAAAAAAAACACTTGGAATTGTAATTATTGACCCTGGGAGACTCGTATCCAGGTGTCTATATCATGTCCTGGGCCCTTTCTCCCTTCGCTTCCGTTTTCCATGCGCTTATTTTTTTTTAGCACAGCACAAGAAACTTAATATAAGATTTCATAATAATATATATAATATAATAAATAACCTCTGCGGAGGAGGAGAGAGAGAGCCCTGGGTCGAAAAATATAGAAAAGTCACATTCATCATACAACAACACTAACAAACAAATATTAATATTTCAACATTGAATAATACAACGATTATTGCATAATAATATATTAAGGGCATAAGATTTAGTTCAAAATGTGTGAAAAAAAGTGTTTTTTGTTTTAATCTTTGGCTTATCCAAAGTTACGGCCTTCGTACAACCGGCCCCTGGGTCCTATATGGTCCTGTTCACGATTAACTCCGTAAACGTGCCCTAGAAAAACTTTTGTATTGCCCTTTTACTAACGTAACCGACCTATCCAATAAACCCTTGGGGGCTTAAATGTGGGCTTACTGAGAGAGGGGCCGGTTATTGATTTAGCCAAATCAAATATGGTAACCTGAACAGACATCAACTTCCAGGATGACAAATCTTTTAAATATTGCTCAAAACGCAAACTATGAGGATCATTAACTTATACAAGCACAAAAACCTCGACAGCATATATTAGGTTCCAACATGAACTAGATAGAGCTAACTGCAGATCAAATCAACTTTCACGTGTGTCTTAGCACTTAGGGAGTCTCGCTGGCGCTTTATTAGAGAGGGTGCTTATTAGAGAGGGGGGCTTAAAATGTGATTAACGGTGTTTCCCTGGAAAGTCGTATGACTTCTGAAATTTGATCAGCGTGGTACAGACGATCGCCACAAGGGATGGTACAAGCCATGCCAAAACGTCATTCTAGTCGATGGAAATTAGAAAACGTCCTGTACGTAAACAAAGGGTTCTAAATATTAACCAGTGGTTCTGACAAATTTCTTAACTGGTCATCATGCTTGTGTATAATTTTAATTCTGGTGTATCAAATGACATTTTATTATTATTTCTAGCTTCCACAGCGTTTATTTGTCCTGGGAATGCTTTTGTCTGCAATTCTGAAGCACCCAGAAATGCTAATGATGTATTACAAATCCACATTGTTCCTCACACGCATGACGATGTAGGCTGGCTAAAGACGGTTGATCAGTATTATTATGGGGCCAATAACAGCATTCAAAGAGCTGGTGTGCAATATATTCTTGATTCAGTGATACCAGCTTTAGAGGCTAACCCTTTGAGGCGTTTTATCTATGTAGAAATGGCATTTTTTAAAAGATGGTGGGTGCAACAGACCCCTGCTATGCAAGCAAGGGTGAAAGCACTTGTAGAGAGAGGTCAGTTCGAGTTTGTTAATGGAGGGTGGTGCATGAATGATGAAGGAACAACTCATTATAATGCCATTATTGATCAAATGAGTCATGGGTTGCAATTTGTCAAAGAAAATTTCGACTCGAAAGCTCGGCCAAGAGTTGCATGGCATATTGACACATTTGGACACTCTACTGAACAGGCTTCCTTGTTTGCACAAATGTCTTTCGAAGGATTTTTCTTTGCTCGAATACATTATGCAGATATGGAGAAACGAACCAAGGAACAACGGATGGAACTCATGTGGCAAGGTAGCAAAAGTCTTGGCAAATCCTCGGAAATTTTTACAGGAGTTTTATACCATCATTATAGCCCACTTAAAGGATTCTGCTTTGATGTACTTTGTGATGACCCTCCTATTCAAGACGACCCTAGATTATCTGACAACAATGTAAAAGAACGAGTGGAGTTGTTTATCAATGAAACATGTGAACAAGCACTACATTACAAGTCAGGACATATTATGCTCACTATGGGAGATGATTTTAATTACCAAAATGCTGAAATGTGGTTCAAGAATTTGGACAAATTAATTGAATATGTAAATAAGGTATTTGTAAATCCTTGGTGGAGTTTGCTTTAATATTCAATTCTCTATTATTATAGCCCCCTGCTCAGATAAGCCCCCTCTCTAATAAGCTGCCTTTTTTTTGAGGAAGAAATTGATTAAATACCTTCTTTATTAAGCTCCCCTGCCCTGCCCTGCCCTTCCCTTTCCTCTCATACTCCTTATTAGATTTATAAGTTGCTCTCAGTAAGCCCCCCCCCCCCCGAAGCTCCCAACAAACATGACTGAAATAACACTTGGTGTTGTTGGCTTCAAATGTTGTAGTACATATGTATTTTACTTTAAGGTGGCTTATTACTACACTTCTCTAAAATTGGTTCAATTTAGTGCTCTAAAAGATCCCCTAAATTAAGTGTTGTTGGAAACAATTGGGGGAAGCTCTTGAATATTGTGCTATCCTTGTACCAAATGAATTAAATTTCATGTAATGATGTAAACTCATGAAGCGGAATGGCACCCCAATGCGCCCTACTTTCAGTAGCGTTGCCAGACCTGGAAAGGTGGGGGGGGACAAAATGATATTGAGGGGGCTGAAAACGAGGGCCGAAGGTGTGAGTCTAGCGCGAGGTTTTTTAGGGGGGTCCGGGGGCATGCTCCCCCGTGGAAATTTTTTAATTTAGAGTCTCTGAAATACCATTTCCTCGACTTTGGGGGACGATTTGATAGAATTCTGATGGTCAGAAAACGTACCCCCCCCCCATCCTTTTTTCACCGGATTTGAGAGAATCTCAAAAGTGATTTTGAGGAGAACTGGGGGGGACGTGTCACCCCAGTCCCCTCCCTGGCGACACTACTGCCTACTTTGTTATTTTACTCTGTCTATAAAACACCAGCCTATCACACTCTTCAAGGGGGAAGTGTTAGGCATTAATGGGTTAACTAAACTATATGCCATGTCTCTTGTTTAACCCATTAAGCCACAATGCACCCTATTGCACCCTAATTTGTTATGTCTAATGACAGATGAGTTTACAATCATTATGTCACTAGGGGAAGTATTAGGCATAAAGTTATAAGCTAGCAAATTTTCAAGCTAGCAGATGTATTCCTTAATTATACAACAGTTATTGTATTATTAAACAAGAATTTGAATTATTTGTTTAGGATGGTAGAGTGAAGGTGTTTTACTCAACACCATCAAACTATGTTGATGCAGTAAAAGGAATTGAACTGGAGTTGAAGACAGATGATTTCTTTCCCTATGCCAACTGTCCACACTGTTACTGGACTGGGTATTTTACTAGCAGACCTGCATTGAAAGGTTATGTGAGGAGAAATAATAATTTACTGCAGGTACTGTCAGTTGGTGGTATCCCTACACCCATATATTTTGTAACTATATACATTGTACACTGTATTGCTCGAGCCTCGAGGTAAAGAACCGGACTTTCATTAGCTAGGTTACACTACAACTGCTATGTAAGCATTACAATTTCAATCTGGCACTGACGTGTACGAAAAATGACAGCCTGACTGAGCGAGATTCTGGCCAGAATATGGCCATAAACTAATTAAAGCAGCGTTAATTCAGCCGGACACAACGAGACATTCGTTTTGTCTCGTTGCTTATTGAGAACGAGACATTTGTATCGCTGGTTTATCGCCAAGAATTTGGCCTGAGAGAGCATGACATAGAAAGCCAAATTGTCTCACTCCAACGAAACATTTGTCACGCTACTTTTCCAGCGATACATGGACAAGCGTATGATAAGAACATTCCATATTTTGCGGTCTCGGATGACGATCGAGGCTCATTGAAGGCGCGCGATTTGAGTTGGTTTCACTGGACTATATGCACACTGCGCCTTGTAATACAATGAGTAGCGAAGACAAAGTAACATTTTATTAAATTTTATACCAAATATAAGGACGGAAAAGTTATGGGGTTTTCAAAAGCGAAACAAAATGTCAGTGGAAACATTCTTCAATGTTCTTCCAAACGTAAGTAATTGATCTAAACTCACATATTTGTAAAAATTGAGAAAACATTCGAACATTTGAACGACTTCCTCCTCTCCATGATGTGAGAGCTTAAAATAATTTAAATTTTTTTTATTAGTCTTTTCGCATTTTCATTAGCCTTACACCTTAGCCGCGAAATGTGCGCGCGCGGGAGACGGAAAGAGGGAAGGAGGGATACCTCACACCCTCGTCAAAACTTCGTGTAAGACTAATGAAAATGCTCGAGAACTCGCTATTAAAAACGACTAATTATTTTTAATAGCTCACAGCCTCTGCGGAGGAGAGTGAAGCGACTCAACTAGTTCTGTAACTGTGAGGACGAAAATCACGAAATGGTTTCGGTGCGCATGCGCATTGCGCAACGCCGCAACTGAAGACGTAAATATTTAAGCCCGAAATAAACCCGAATTACTTTTGTTATAATGTCAATATAGATTAAAATAGATATATACTTGGATATGTACAGACCATCATAACGATGTATCCGTTAGTGAAACAAATCAATAAAACATTTAAAGCAAAAGTACATTATTCTCGTCGTAAATATGTAAACGACAAAGAAATGAAGAGAAGCTTTGGGGCACGTGAGCGCCCTGGCGAGTCTTGAGATAAAAGTCAATTACAGTCAAACCTGTATTAAGCGGCCCTGTATTAAGCGGACACCCTGTATTAAGGGGATACTTTGTAAAGTCCCGAATTGAATCTCATATAATTCCTATTAATGAATCCTCTATTAAGCGGACACCTCTATTAAGCGGACGCGGACACCTAAATTGGCACATAAAGACACAAAAAACCTGTGTTAAACGGACAATACAGGTGTCCGCTTAATACAGGTTTGAGTGGTTTGACTGTTGTTTATTAGTTGCTGTTGACGGGAAAATATCACATGCATGATAATACTTGAACAAAACTTTACCTTGAAAACGCATATTATTAAATTAACAATCTTAAAGGATAAACTGTTTTTATTAATCTTTTATTCTTTTAATATTTAAAATATATAATTTTAAATATATTGGCATTGCATTTTGGTATGTGCGATATGTGTTATTATACTTATTATCTGCGTAAACTCATGTTGTGTGTTTTAATTTCCTTTTTCAGGCCATACATAGCCTGCTCGCAAACTGAATTAATACAGCCAAAATCAGATTAGACAAAATTATGGCCTGACAAATGTAAGGCCCAGTATCGCTCAAATATGGATCGAAATGTCACGTTTGAGTCGCGTCGATTATCGCTGTGTCTTCAGCAAACGTCTTCAGCAAACGTCTTCAGCAAACGTCTTCAGCAAACGTCTTCAGCAAACTTCAGATCAGTTTAGATAATCATGATCATCGGATCAGATCACCACTGTCATTATCACCACTACAACCAAGGGCGTGCTGGCCAGGGGCAAGACAACGAGAACTCATTGTGGGCCCCTGGTATGTCCTGGGCAACCACCAAGTTTAGCTTAAAGTTTACACATAACTATCACCAGCAGATCACCATCTCCATTGTCACCACCACCATCATATAATTATCTATTAAACTAGATTTCTTTACCATCAGGTGTGTAAACAACTCGAAGTCTTGGGCAACCTTCAAGATCCAGAGCCCAGTTCAGAAACATTACGAGATGCTATGGCTGTAGCTCAACATCATGATGCTGTAACTGGAACAGAAAAACAACATGTTGCATATGATTATGCCAAACGTGTGGCAATGGGAGCTGAACAATGCAAGGTGAGAAAAGTTGAGGTTCTTAATTACTGATAAAGTTATAACGATTACGATTGCTGGATACATATCAATGTACATACCGGACATGTACATCAAGTTTTAACTTCTCAACCAGGGGTTGCGCCAGGAATTCCCCGACGAGGGGGCTAAGGTCCCCGACGGGGGGGGGCAAGTTCTTAGAGACAGACAAACTTTTTTCTGTTTTTTTCAACCTAGGGGGATTGAATTTTGAGTCTCTGAAACGGTATTTCCTGCATTTTGAGGGTACTTTGCGGTAGAATAGAATTGTCAGTTTTTGTCACGCTCCGATGGGGGCACTCAGTAGCCCCCCCCCCTGCCCCCCTCTGGCGCCACCCCTGTTCTCAACAAAATACTGTGAGTTGCGACAAATTTGTAAAAAGTGTACGAAAAGTTACACACGCTTATGCTTCACAAATTAGTTGGCAGCCTCTAAAGAGTTGTTTTATTTCCATAATAATCGGTTATATGCAATCGGAAATAAAGGAATTTTTAACGATTCCGATTGTCTACCGATAACGCAATAATCGGCCCGATGCCGATTCGATTACTAGATGATTTGAGCGTTTTCATGTAGTTTCTGGATCTCGCAGATTCTTACCATTGGTACAGTAAGTCGCGAGGTATTATTACCCAACTTTTAACCGGGCTTTTCATGCGTATGTATGGACTACGCTGAATCGAACTGATGTCAGTTTACAGAACTCGCGTTTTCCTGTGATTTGTCCAGTTTATTCAGCTAATGAATACGTAGGTCGTAACCGCATCCGTAACCGATCGAAATACAGTTAGTAAGTACCTGCTGTATGTTGCGCCTCTACGTTAGCTACTGTGACCCGTTGAAGACATGTAACATGCTAACTTAAATAACAAATGCTTCTATATAGTAGCCATTATCTTAGGCTTGGTCCAGGCTGCTGCGCTCCGAAACCTTACCGGCTGAACCGAGCCTACCATTATCTCCGTTATCCATAAAAATATTTTGTATACCACATTGTAGATGGTCATCAACTCTGCTCTGAACAAAATCACCGGAAGAGAAAATTCTGAAGCTGATATTGAATACACTTTCTGTGACTATCTTAATATCAGTGTTTGTCCAGCTACAGAAACTTCTAAGTCATTTATCACTGTATACAACCCTATTGCTCGGGTCATCGACACAAACATTCGGGTTCCAGTATCCAGTAAGTCTGTGAAGGTTTATGGCCCAGATGGTAAACAAGTTTTGTTTGCAATACAATCAGTAACAAAAGTCACCAGGTTTGTTCGAGGTAAATTTGGTAATGCTCCGTACGAGTTGCTCTTTCCTGCTGTAAGTCTACCACCACTTGGCTTGGCTATATATCAAGTAAATATTACCTCAAAAGCAACAAAATCCAGTTCCAATACCCAAAAGAAGACTGATTTTGAAAAACTTGCTTTTAATGCAAACAGTAGTGATTATATTATTGAAAATAAGCATCTTCGGTTGACATTTTCAACTAACAATGGTCGTCTTGTTGAAGTTGAAAATTTGGAATCTCAGATCAAGCAATCAGTTGATCAACAATTCTTTTGGTATAATTCCAGTGTTGGGAATAATGTAAGTGGCCAAGCGTCTAATGCTTATAACTTCAGGCCAAACTCAAGTAAACCTTTTAATATCAGCGTTGACAACCATGCAAAAATTACGATATTTAAGAAT
Organism: Trachythela sp. YZ-2020; assembly: GCA_016169945.1. NCBI lineage: Eukaryota > Metazoa > Cnidaria > Anthozoa > Malacalcyonacea > Clavulariidae > Trachythela > Trachythela sp. YZ-2020. Next base: position 2,045,479 of record JADLSH010000391.1, read on the forward strand.
AATGTTGTACAAGAGATCCATCAGGTGTTCAGTCCTTGGGTTAGCCAGGTTGTCCGGTTGTATTCGAACAAATCGTTTGCAGAATTTGAATACACCATTGGACCAATCAAAATGTCTCGTGAACTTGGCAAGGAGGTGATATCAAGGTTTGATACAAGTTTAAAGACCAATGGTGTTTTCTACACGGACGCAAATGGACGTGAAATGCAGATGAGGAAACGTGATTATCGTCATACCTGGTCGTATGAAGGTGAGTACTATGTACTAGATTACGACATAACATTAACAAGCAAGTGGTTACATGTTACAGCGGGTACAAAATATACATACGACCTCATTTTATTGTGAAGGATTAGGCTTTGAATTATGGGTGGGCACGCCTACCGGAAAGACCTAAGGACGGAGTTGGTCCAGGGGAGCTATTACATTACTCTATACACCAGTGAAACTAGAGATATAGGCGCCGGTTCTATGCGTCACCGGGCTTGTAAAATAATGTACCTCAATTGAAACCCGCTTTCAACTTGATGATCTTGTCTATTCCTCTGTCATGGGCATTGCCTTCAGCAAATGACATGTCAATCAAGAAAAAGTTAGTTCGAGCGAAAAAAGCCATGTTGGACTAAAGGAGCCCACGGGGAGTAACATCCCACTTGATCTCGTAGCTCAGTTAATATGAGCGTTAGACCATAGAATAGGAAATTACTAGAAGGGCCGCTTGAGGCCGAACCTTTGAAGTTTTTGAAGCTGCGCATGTCCCATTACGCATGTTCATTATCATTATTCTAGCCAGTCAATTGCATTTTCTGGCCAATAAACTCGCTGAACTGGCTGGTCCGCCATTATTCTGGCCAGATAACTGCATAAAAATAGGGGGTCACGTTGCACTGCTGAGTGGCCTTTCTGGTCATTTCCTATTCTATGGTTAGACTAGCAAACCAAAGGTCATGGATTTGATTCCCACCACAGTCAAGTAATTTTCCAGCTTGCCCAGTGTGGACGCCACTCGGTGTGCTCTCACATTTAAGGAAATTTCCTTAAAACGAGGATATTTGCAAGATTTTAAGGAGCAATCTAAGGAATCCATTTTAAGGAATTGTAATTTTCTTACAATTTCAGTCGAACTGGATAAAACTATAAAACTGATATTTCAATTATTTTCACCTAGTTTCGTACACTTGTAAGTACTTGAAAGTGGAAACGCTGACGTAAATGGAATACTTGATGTTAGACGAACATTCCTTAGACGAACATTCCTTAGAACATTCCTTAGACGGTTCGTCTAAGGAATTTTACGGAAATCTAAGGAAATTATGAGAATTTGTTTGGACAATCTAAGGAATTCTTAAATTTGGTTGTGAGAGCCCTGGTTCTAATCTCACAATCAACATTCATCTCGTTTTACTCTAGATACAGAACCCGTAGCAGGGAACTACTACCCAGTGAACAGTCGAGCTTACATTAAAGATAACACTGGTATTCAACTGACAGTAATGACAGACCGCTCAGTTGGAGGCTCCAGTATAAAAGATGGTTCATTAGAGTTCATGATTCACCGGAGGTTACTTTATAACGATGGGACTGTGGATGGAGAACCGTTAAACGAACCAGGTCGAGACGGTCGCGGACTTATTGTGCGAGGAAGGTTTTTGTTCTTACTTGAAACTGCCAAAAATTCTGCAAGATTACATCGCCTCGTTGGTGAAGAAGAATTTTTGCGACCACTACTCGCCTTCTCAAAAGGAACTCCAAGTTGGGCTCTCTATGATCACCAAGTTAGTAGAATTTTACAAGTTAAACAAAGTTACCAGATTAGACGAGGTCAGAAAGGCGAGCAAGGGTACCATGGTTACCAAGCAGGAAGTGGTTACCAGGCATTAACTCGGCCACTACCGGCTAATATTCATCTGTTAACGTTAGAAAAAATTAAGAAGGTTGTGCTGTTACGTCTAGAACATCAGTTTGCTGTAGACGAAGATTGTGAACTTTCAAAACCTGTTACAGTTCAACTGAAAGGTTTGTTTCAAGATTTTACTATCCTATCCCTGACTGAAGTTAACCTCGGTGCAAACGTGGTAAAGAAAGAGCGGAAATATGCAGCAGACTGGAGACGAGATTTAGGAGACAACGCGATCCCGAATGATAATTATGACGTCATATTGAACGCGATGGAAATCAGAACATTTAAACTTGATGTTGAATGGAAGCACAATGCACAGCTACTAGATTAGACTTGCTCCAAGTCTGTCTCTTATAGGGGAGTATATTAGGGCGCGCGAAAATGCGGGCGGGCGGGCGGCGAGAAAATTAGAGACAGACTTGGAGCAAGTCTACTACTATATTAGACATATTTAACAATTAGACATATTTAACAATTAGATTATGAGCTCAAGATTTATATGAGGTGAATATCAGGTGATAGTTGATGAGGGCGAAGCCCGAATGAACTATCATCTCATAGAAATCGAGAGCGAATAATCTAATTGTTTTAGTAGAAACCAGCAAGAAAACAGTATTTCAAAACGTTTTTCATAATTTATTGAAATAAATTCGTTAAAAATTGCGCCGAGGAGATGGCTGTTTCGCTACTCGCTATCTATCGACAATTAGATAGCGAGTAGCGTAGCCAATCAAATTACAGCATTTGCAATAGTATACTAGTGTGATTCTACTAATAGCTATTAGTATAAACTTAGTAATAGACTATCACTTTTCCTGCGTTCTGATTGGCTACGCTACTCGTAGACTATTAGTGATAGTCTACTAGTAGCAAAATTCAAAACAATGGCGTGAAAATTCACGTTTAAAATTAATATTAATACTTTTGTTTACTTTTGTATTGTGTTCCCTAGTTCTCAATAAATGCTATAGTTTATACTAAAACAATTAGACAACTCGGCCTCGTTGGCTATGAGCGAATAGTCAACTCGGCTTCGCCTCGTTGACTATTCGCTCATAGCCAACTCGGCCTCGTTGTCTAATTGTTAATTAGATTAGAATAGATAAACCAGAGACGAAAACCTGTTATAATATTTCTGCAATCTGGTTTGTTCTAAAGTCAGTATCAGTCGCTTTTTATAGCCTTAATAGGAATAAAAACACAACAAAAGATAACAACCAGCAATTGTTTACGAGTTTAAATACAATTTTTTAAAGAATTAATACCGAAACGCCAAAGAGTATCGAAAAAAGATCAGAATTTTGATATATACATTCTTCGGAAAAGTTCGCAGGCAAAAACAAATGGAAATCTATGTAAAAATATCTCAAGTTTTCGGTAATGTTGTTCTAATACCATTTCACTTTATACGTTTTAGGCCAAGTACGTTGCGACTCTTTACTTTAGTTTACTTTATACACCCGACCTTTAGTTGACAAGTGCATAAATCTTGCCAAAATTCATCGGAACAAGTGGGCGTCCTGCAGGGATGGGCAAGTGCGGGCACATAAAAATTTCAAGAACTCAACAGCAAAGGAAGACTTAATTATTTAATTACGATGTTATTTATGGGAAAGAAATCTGGGGTTAAAGGTTATTGTCTGGTGTCCATTTGCCAATTTGTCTTATACTTCTATAGCCACCGCGGCCATGTCAAAGTGACCCGATGTAATACAGTGTCGGATGTTAACTAATTAGTTAGGATGTTGTTCATATATCACACAAGAAAACAGTAGGCGATCGTAGATTTGGTCAGGACAGCCGCGCCCAAATCCGGACCAAGTGTAGGTGATTTACGGTCAGAAAATATTTCCTAAATACACATAAATGGCTTGACATGTTAACGCTCTGCCTATAGCATGGCCGCATGGGTAACAAACTAGTGGCCTATTCTACCTAATTATATACATAAACCCTAAGGGTGTGATTAAAATATACAATCGTCTTCAGAAATATATCAAAAAGCTACAGCTAAGTGAAAGAAAAACAACAAGAAAAATGTTGTTTATCAGAAAATTAATTTCGCATCTCGTTTTTATTTCACTAATTGTAGTTCAATATAGTAAAGCTTGGTTTATACAGTAAAGCTTGGTTTCTGTTTGACCGTAACTGTCGTGACCACGTCATGTTCGATGATGTGAAATAGTCTGGATCTATTTTGTCTTTTGTTTTCTGTATCCAAATCGGTCTTTACTGACAGTAGAGATATATCGACATTTTATTACATCGGTCACCTTGATATGTTCACGACAGTTACGACTAAATGGAGCAGGTTTAATGTTCGAGTTGTTAACGCTTGTTTGCAGCCAACAATAATTGATCTTTCTAAACTGGCATGCAGTACTTTCTGTTTTCAAGTTCACAAATTTTTCAAAATGTGTCTTGGGATGGTTTCCACCATATACGTATCATATGCCATACCTATGAATTAAAGTATGAGATGACGTACCATTACTCATTCGGCATCATGCTATAAAATGTCATCACGACATCATTGATTTTTGAGTCAACATTCTCAACAGAAAACAGACTTTGTTTTTTCAGTATTTCAGTACTTTGTTTTTTCAGTATTTTGAGTGTAATACTATAAATGACAATACTTATTTATCCAAGTGCTGAAGACTATTTTGGGTTTTGCCTGAATAAATTAATAGCTAATAATAGAGTCGATGATAGAAAGTAGATAAAAATATTTGATTATCTGCCCTGTGGCACAGCCGGCCGAGCTGTGGCGCCAGTCATGACAAGATATGATTCTATAAAAAGAATATTTTGAATATGATATGGTAATAACTGCTGTACTAACTCTTGGAAACTGATTATGCTTTAAAAAACAAAAACTCTAAAAGTAATTAATTATTGTGCAGAAGCATTGTTTGCCACCCATTTATGAGGAAAATTGAAAAGAAATCGATTATATACAATACCTGATCTGACGCAATACGGCCGCTCATGCTGTATATATTACTTACAGTGGAACCCCAGTTCGTAATATAGAAGAGCACAACGGTATAAAAATTATCGGCTATGGTATAAAAATTATCTCACTCCGCTCTAATATTGAGTCTCTCTATAATCTATGCTGATACAGACATAGTAGTTGATTTCTTGGCTCCTAGACTGCTAGCGGTTCAGTAGTGATCGACCTGGCACTTCACTGCATGTACTTAATCCATTAAGCTCCCCATTAAATATGCTTAGCATAACTGGGCTGCCGTAGTGGAGTTTATAGGTCGCATAAATTGATTACTGAACTTAGAAACATCTCGTTTTAAAGGGAGTACCTTTCCATTAGACAGAGGAGTTCTTGAGAGGTTCTGGGTGCATACTCTCCCAAGAGAAAATTCAGCTCTGCATTTTCTGCATTTTCAACTAGCTTATTGATTGGAATTCCACGAGGTTCGTTGTCATGGTCTTCCCCTGAAAATTTGCAATTTTTATGGCCTCTGGCAAGGTTGAACAAATTACAAAGTAGTCTGGGAGAAAGGTCCCACTGCTTCCTAATTTTTTCAATTGACTATCAAGGCCAAGGGCCTGAACTTGACTTTTTTGGTAACCGGACAGGCGGAAACGCCGGGATGAAAGGAAGACTAAAATAGCTGACGCGGGATTCGGGATAATTTCAAAGAAGTCGCCTAGGCCTATAAGGCGACATATATTTTTATCGAAACATATCTTTTTAATTTTTTCTTAACAGTATTTAGTGAATTTTTAATGTTTTGATAGTTTTTAAAGTTTTTAATGTATCGGATTTTATAGTACTGTAAAGCGCCTAGAACAACTTGTGGTTTGTGCGCTATATAAATGATTTTATTATTATTATTATTATTATTATAGGCGGGATCTACGGGAAACGAGAAACGTATATATATATATTTGATATTTTGGACCCTCCAAAATGACAGCATTTTTCTTTTGCAAAATAGGGAAGGGGGTCTGGGGCATTAGCTCCCAATTACGCTCTTGGCGAATACTCATAAATATATATGATTTGCAATTGTGCGTAGAAATATATATATACCAAAAAATAAAGTATTTTTAAAGTTTTCACAAGAAATATGAGGCCGGGTTTTTTCTAGTAGTTCCGTGGGCTCACACAGAGGCTGGAATCGAGCCTAGGTTTTCATCACTGGTTGTTTCCACTGTGGTTCTGGTTGGTTCGGTGCTATGGTTCGGTGGCGTGACTCGTCTGCGGTCAGCGGGAATTTCCCGGGGGGAGCACAACAAAAGCGTCGTCAGTTTGTTGACGTCTATCGTGCGGCGACGTGAAATATTGTGCATATTTTATTTTACTTTGCTTGTACTACAGGATTATTTTGTATATAGTAAATATGTAGATAAGATATGAAGAAAAGAGTCACGTCTAAAGCTTCGTACGGACTTTAAAATGCTTGGTTTTGTCGGGCGTACATATTTGTGTTCGTTGTTCAGGATGAAATATGTCCGATCTGAATATTTTATTGTTGGCAAATGAATCGTATAGACATATAAACCACATTATATATAGACATATAGCTTCGAATGAATGGAGGAGACAATTCACACAACAACTCAGCCTGATATAAATGATATAGTTTTACCAGAAGGATGGAAAATCGTTGTGATTGAACAAGATCGATTGGTTTACATCAAGTAAGTTCGTTCTTGCTGAGATGACACTTAATTACTATATAAATCGTTGCAGCAAGCTAAATCGACACACTATCTAAATATGTAATAAATGTACTCGAATTTTGTGGTCTTTCAGCATTTTTTATGTCGTAAAAGCTATTAAAATGGGGAATTTAACAGTTATAATGTGTTTATTGCCGGATGGTTTCGGTCTTTGGACTATTTGAGTCATGGAAAGTTTCAGTTTGCATTTAATGAACTTAACATTTGTTGCTTATTTATTACTTTTCACCGAATCCTTAGAGATTAATATGACAATGAAATATTGCTTATCCGGATTAAAAACTATTTCGTTCTGCTTGCGTTGGGCCAATTCCTTTTCAAAATGTATAGCTACTTTAGTACTTTGTGCCTTTGCCCTACATATTTTGACAGCGATCGTTTCAAATACAGACATATTTATGAAATAAATCGTTTCAAATACGGACATATTTCTCGTTAGGATTTTCAATTGTATTTGAGAATTTGTTTTCATAATAAATATGACTTGATTTAGTAACTGTATTTTATCGCTATATAGCGAAGCTGATAAGACTTGGTCTTGGCTGCCTCCAGTAGAAGCTTGGAGAAGTCGACATGGCATGTTTTATGGCTGGGAAATTGCCCAAGGTTCTGATAGCAAACGATATTACATCAAGTAAGATTATTTATTATATTGAAGGCAAGCGATTATAATTATCACGGCATAGGAAGGTGCAAATTGGCTGAAGTTGCCCTCGCTTTTTTGAAGAAATAATGTCGAATTTGCCCAAGGCAAATTCCTTTTAAATATATAAGTAAATATAATTATGGGTTTATTTTTAAAGTGCACATATTTAAGCGATAAGGCTAGTATATATTCGGCAACTATTGAATTCAAGGTGTTTTTATTATTCCGTAACTGGTTATGTTATTTTCAGCATAATATAAGCAATTAACCATATTATGATGGTGTCATATTTTCAAAACAACCTAGTTACGTTCGTTTTATTTTTAAGTCACAACTTTGTCCAAAAGTAAATATTATGAATATTATGCAGTTGTATGAACTGTATAAATTAACAATTTAACACTGTCGTTGCAAACAAATTTTGCATAATATATATGGGATATAAGATGAATATTCCATCTTCAATATAAATTGTTACTAAAATTCATTCTAATTTCTTAATTCTCATATTTAATCGGCACGGTCTTGCGTTGAATTGTTTTATATCTGTAGTGTTTTGATAATTGTATTTCCGGACAATAAATCGCACCTCTGTGCAAAACAGTGTCGCTTTATTTTGGCAATTTTCAACTGCATAACAATATAAAGAGTAGCGTATATTTGTGCGTAGTGTATATTGACCTATTCTAGTTTTGATAGAAATTCACCCATGAGGTATACATGCATTATATATATGCAATTAGGTAGAAGTGCCTGGTCATTGTCTTCAATATTTAATTTTCTGACTAAACTTAATTGTTTTGTGGTGGAATATGCTAAAATGGATCGTTGAATGCTAAATATTTTATCATGAAAAACTAGACAGCGCTTTTCTACATTATGCCATTAGTTTTGGTTGGTTTGTGGTCATGATGGCAGCCACTTAATACATAAACTGAGCACTCCAAAACATGAATTATTTGTATATCCCAAATATATGGCTTAATATATTGTAAATATCCAAACTATGTGGCCAAAAATGTTGATTATAAGAACTATTAAATATATTGAATTTGTACATTAAATTTGTATTTTTACCTCTTGGTTTGCGACACACTTTAATATGTAGCTGCCAGTATTAAAGAGGTCTATAAGAGCCTAATAAGAGGGCACATGGACATTATTTACTGTATATGTAATTATGCTTAAAAAGTGATCACTTCATCAGTTCACTGTTTAGAATTTTAAGTGCTTGTACAGAAACAACCAAACAAAGGTGACAAATCATTTTTGAATGTGAGTTACAGAGGTGGCTAAATGTGTGCCCTCCAAATTTTTTCTTGTACAGTACCATACAGTATTTGTGGGCTTTTTTTGGTTGGAAAAGCATTTAAACAATCAACTCCATAAAATGTTTGGCATAGTTATTGCTGTTGGGGGTCATAGGGTCCTCTATTGGAATATCAGATATTTGTAATGCCTATAAGACTGCATTTTCTGAAAGTGAATACTGGATAAATAATGTCTAAACACATGAATTTTTGTATGTAATTATCCAAGCCAAAAGCTGGGAATAATCGCCCTCTTTCTACAAACAGGGCTCCCATGGTACTTGAAATTCCAGGAAGTCCTTGAATTTGAAAAATAAAATTCCAGGGCTGGCAAACCTTAAATTAATGTTAATAGAGGCCCTCATGGCATTTTTTACAGAATACAACTACTGGGTTAAAGTCTGTGTGAGGGCCTTTTCCTTTGCAGTTTACTCTAAATAGTGACCATTATTTTCTGACTTTTATTTTAAACTAGTATAAAAACACAGAAAAATAGCAAATTTAGAAAAATATGAAGATGTTGAGAATATCAGTTTTGTTTGAAGTACTTAAAGCTCAGCCTGCACGAAGCTACGGCTTTGACTGGAGGTGACAACCTTAATGGTCAGGCAGTTTATGATAGACTATCTGTATTCCCTGGACAGATTTCATGCTTTTCTGTTGGTCTATGTTGTGTTATTATTTCGACTGTACTTCTTAAACGTAACAAACAATAGAAAATGTTTATCTCAAAAATGAGGACCAAAACTCAAAGCGCCAGTGTATCCAATTGACGGGTTTTTACCTTTCGTATGAGATTTGAGTAGTGACACTTGTCAGAATTACTTATAGGTGGTGTGTGGAAATGATTTTGTGTGGCGAAAAGATGTATATCTAATCTTACCCTGTGTTCCAGAGGTTTTGGAGAGTTTGCTAGGCTAGGGTACAGTCTAAGAACATGACAACCTCTTCTCTGGTGTCAGGATATCCTAATCTGTGCCTGCAGTAAATCTTTTCAAGATGACAGAGACGGGATGAAATGTTAGCGACAATTTTATCGTCACATCCCCGTAGTAGATTATAAGCATTGCTTAAGTTAGAAACTCAAATTTGGGCAACACCGAATAGGGAAATATTGGGGGGCAAGCAAGGGCCTGTACTGGGGTAAATGCCCCAGTAGTTATATAGTTGAAAAATGCCCTGGAGGTCCTTAAAAGTCCTGGAATTTTCTTCTGGCTGTGTTGATAATACTTGAAACATGTTTATCTTCACAGAAGTGTGATATCTCTGTGTAACAAAGCAGATTGCAGCTTAATGGGTTAACAAAGGATATGGTCAAACACTTTGCCTTCATTTAATAAAATCAATCTTGCCTATGCCTTAGAGTCTGAGAGATTAAAGGTTCTTTGCAACTTCAATAATCGGTAAATAATGTGTATCACATTGACAATTTATATTTCAATAATTCAATTTAGTATTGGGGAAGCCTCACATCGATTTCGCCCATGAGAATATGGACGTTGGGGGGTGGGGGGGGGGGGTTGGCGGCTGTGACGTTTCTCTGTGAAAAATATAACAACTTGATGCAAGCGCTGTTGCATAGGTCCATTTATTCTATACATTATAAATTACCATGTTTTTTATAGATTTTCGAAATCTTGATTGATAAGCGAACAAACACAAAATTTTCGGGAGGAAAATTCCGAAAATTGCATAATTATGCATGTACAAATACCACAACCAATTTTACAGTCAATTGAGTAAAAAAACTACAACATTTCCACTCCCGCTTTTGCAAGTTTGTTGTCATTTACACTGTGTTTTGTTCATTATTTTGTTCTGTATTTTACTATTGATACTGGAGCAGTTACAAAAGGATTGCAGTTCCTTATGGGCACTATGGGGGAGGGAGGGGGGGGGCAAAGGTGCAAACCCCCTTTAATGTTTCTGAAAGATAACTGATTAACAAAGTAACTATTTTGAAAGCCTGATATCGTTTTAGTTAAGGCAAATTGTCAGTAAATCTCAGCCTTCCTAAAATCAGGCTTTGCTTAGAATTTGCTACAGATAGGGACTGGGTACAAGAAAGATTTGCACCCCCAATATTTTGTAAAGTGACTGCCACCAGGTTTTCCCCACTGACCTATACTAAAGTATATATACAATATAGTATAGGTCATTCCGTCATTGGTTTTCCCCTAATATCTGATGAACCTGGATTTGCCCCCTGCTAGTTGGCTGGGAGAAATAATACAAGGATCATGCCTGTTTATTAAGTTGTAAATCACCTTCACTTCTTGGTTGATTGCTGGACTGAAATTTACACAATGCTTACTTTTCAAACTGACTAATCACTGACTAATCACTGACTAATGCCAAATTTACCTGTGAAGGGGAGACATTTGGGCATAAATAAGCCAACCAATCGGCCCGTGTCTTGATCATCTTTTAAGGTTCAAAATGTGCCATTAAAACATGCAATGCACCATAATGCAACCTTTCTATTATGTTATCTCAGTAGTGTTTTATAATATATTAAATTTATTTGCTTTTCTTGCAAAATGCAGTAATCATTCTTGTTATATGTTAATTAAAATAATTTGATCATTCCCCATATCTATTCTCTAGTCATTTGAAGAAAGTAACCTCCAGAAACCTTCCTGTGCAATCAGACCCAACTGCTTCTACGCTGGTAAGTCTGTGGTTTTATTTAAAAAATTTAATAGTCAACTTACTAAAATAACTTGATACTGGATTGCCCTATCAGTTCTAAACTGTTCTCCCTAGAGGTACAGTAAAAGTGATCCCTCATTTATCCATTGTTTCTACATACTGCAGAAACCGAAGTATACTCTGAGGAGACCTGCTGTGTTTGGTATTAAAAGTCAAACTTGAAGCACTCTTCTCGCATGTTACTAAGGCAAAATTATAATGAGGCAACCGCATAATGCAGGATCAAACCCCTGTCGCCGAAGTGAAAGGTGTAAGATTTACTACCAACACCAAAATTCGCCCTATTTCTGTTGGGTTTCATAAAATAGACGAATCTGGCAAAGGTTGACTGACTCAAATAGACTGCAACAGACTAATCTTGATACATTCGGTACATTACATTGGTGTTATAATTCTTTCACATTTCACAAGACAAGTTTCTCATCAGATGAGAACTTGTGCGCTAAGTGTAAGTGGAAGAGTCAATGTTAAAGCAGTGCTCTCACCGAGCATATCGCACGAAGATGTATGAATAAACTGCGACTGTTCACGAAATATTAGATTAATAAAGAAGAGGGGGCTTGGTAGAAAATGTGGCCAGAGTAGAAGAGCAACACTGCCTTGTTTGCTCGGGGTTGAATTTTGGATATTGAGTAGACTTTCACCTCTGAGGAAGGGCAGGATGAAAGGATTTTAATGTCATCAAGGGAACAGTGTGACCAACAAATCTTTAAGATTCAATTTTTGTAATCATGGCTCTTTACGTGCATGATGATGGACATTAATATTTTCTTTATAACATTACGATTTCCTGCCCGATCTAACCTCGTTGTCACGAATACTGACGTCAGTATCGTTATTTATCTCATATTTATCTGTGCATGGGAACGAGGCTCTCTCGTTGAGTTCATTAGCCAAATACCATTCCGAAATCTTAGAGGGAAAACACCGTTCATTTCGCCCGTCGTCGGCATTTACGTCGTCAAATCGCTGTAATGCAAGACAAAACTGATAAATATTTGGCACTCGACATAGAGCCATACTTTTATGTGATTGTTTTTCTAAATTTGGAGATGATTTCGGTAGTCAGGTGACAACAATTTCAAGCTGTCTAATTTATATATCCAATGAAAAGTCTTGATTAGACATAAATTAAACTAGTTAAGCACTACCCAATCAAGCTTTTCACTAATCCGTGGAAAATATAATTACATGTACAAATATATATATAATATATAAACTACTATGTGTAGGGTCAAGTATAGTGTTTGACTTTGAAGTACTATTTAAAACACGAGCAGGAGTGTTTTATCAGATATAAAACGCGAGGCGAAGCCGAGTGTTTTATATCTGATAAAACACGCTCTGCGAGTGTTTTGAATAGCTTAAAAAACGATCACCATTTGGTAAGTTCGTTGGCGTAGTAATTTTGAAAAATAACGTTGTCTAAGCCGAGAAAATTGAAGCTAAAGTTTATGTAAATCAGGAGGACTTTTTATCACATATGAAACCACGATACGGTCATGATTTTTCTTTGTGTTTTCCTCATGAATTATGAGTTTTCCTCATGAGTTTTTTAAGTATTAATAATTAGGTTTTACTTTTGAATTGTGTGTCAATTTTCACTTTGACTAATTTTATACGTGGCATGTATGAAACGCATGGGCTTGGCTATATTGAAACAAATTTTGCAAGCTTCTGTGCCTATTGTTATATAGAGCATCTTTGTTGTTACAATTCATATACATGCATTAAGTGGACTCACTAACTTTCCTCTAAGGCTGTGATACGATGTACCAAACTCTATGTTGTCACAAGTGGCGGACATTAACGGGAGTGATGGGGGGTGTTCGTCTCCTAATTAATTGCATTTAGTATGGATCTGATATTTTTAGAGGTCCGCTGTATGGATTTGCACCTATCAAAGAGCCTGGGAACGAGGTTGCAGCTATCACTGTATTTCCAATTTAAATATGTTTTCAACAACATAAGTGCTCTACAAGCAAATCAAAAGCTTAAATTACTGAAAAGGCTTCTTCATATAAAATATATCCACAAATGTAGCAAGGCTTCTTAATATAAAATATATCCACAAATGTAGCAGACGCATGTCCAAAGCCTGGCTAAAGCTACAACATTTACATTCGTCATATGTAAGCAACCACTTACATTTGTTGCCCAAGTATAACCAGGTTCTTATACATGCAATGTACGTTGTTGACCACCTTTTTAAACAAATATGTAGCGGAGGTTTGAAATTGCACTCAAGCACTGTTTTGAGCCTTTTATTATAACATAACTAATTAATTATATTACCTATATAATTTGTACATATATATCTACTGTATTCTAGAGAACTGTATCATAGTTACAATAATCAACAATGCATAACGAGGAATGATATCTAGAGTCTAGACTGTTCTCTTGCTGTTCTGTGACGTCATCACTGTTGTCGAATGTTCTTATTGTCTGATGTACTTTAAATCCGACGAATTTCTGCATATTTTTATTCCCTTGGTTATTATGTAAGGGGTGGACCATTAGATTTTTGAGGGGGATTGGAACGATTACCAAATGGTGATCGTATTCAAAACACTCGCAGAACGTGTTTTATCAGATAAAACATGTTTTATCTGATAAAACACTCCTGCTCGTGTTTTAAATATTAAGTTTGCAATGTGCCAAAATCTGGAAGGCTGAAATGTATCGTGCTTTCTAGTTTTTTACTTCATAAACAGCTGACTTAAACAGCAATAAACAGGAACTTATTTTTCTTGTTTCATGTGTAAGTCTGCAGTACACACTTAAATCGCAATCGTATTTGGTCACCATATCAGGGCCGTATCAACCGGGGGGGGGGCTGGTGAGGGGCTTTGTGAAATAAATTTTAAATTGATTTCAGTTAACCGTTTCATATTGATTTCAGTTAACCGTTTCATATTGATTTCAGTTAACCGTTTCATTTACAATTATTGAACAGAAACACTTCAGTGACTCTTGGAAAACAAATTTAATAAGTCACTAGCCTAACTTCCAAAGACTTTTAGACAGTGGCGTACCGAGCGGGGGTGTAGGGGGTGTTACAACCACTGACCTATACTATAGGTCAGTGGTTACAACCCAAATTTTTAAAACAATGTCGGTAAATTGACTTTCGTCAGTTAAAACGTAGAATTTGAAAGTAACTTGGTCGGTAAATTTTAAAATTTCAAACAACCACAGCGACAGGGCCGTCGGCAGTAATTTGCTCATCCAAGATTGTACTTCTTTTCATACTCTATCTATTTATTGCAAAGCCAACTACAATCAACTCATCTGTAATAGTTTGTCGTAATACTTTCACATCGTATATATATATCTAATTCACTGACGCTTGTAATTGTGTACAGAGCACATGAGGTTGTAAAAAGTGCGTTAAAACCTTGAATTCTTAGGTTTTAGAAACTTCACAATTTTATTAAAAATCCTCTCAGAAAAAACGGAAAATGCACTTCTGAGGCTTCAAAAATGAAAAATTTTCCTGGGGGGATATGCCCCCAGACCCCCCTAGGTTCGGCCCCAAATAACAATTTGCTGCCGATGGCACTGAACCAAAATGCGCGACGGACTATAGTAACGTTGTGCGCTCGCTGAGGTTTAGTAACTATAACATTGATTTTTGTTGCCCTGCGTCGTCGTTAAATTTTCGGTGAATTCCAGCCCCCCCAATCCGAAAAAGCTTCCTACGGCCCTGCATATTTAAGATGATATGCTGAACAGAACGTTTGGGATTCTAAAATACACTTCTGTTATTTTGAATAACCGTTTGTCCTGTCTATGAAGAACCACACTTCATCTAAGAGCTAACACAACGGTGGATTTGCCAGCACTATTATTAAATTGCACACATTTTAAGTGATAACAGAACATGAAATACGGTATTTTATTTCAATTTTAAAATATAATAACTCCTTTACCCTTTTCATTTTATTTAATTGAGACAGTTCCTGTGTTTTTGCATTGCTGTGTAAAAATTGCATTTCTAAATATTTGAAATATGTCAATTTGAAAAATATAAATATGAGGGGAAAAATTTCATGCAGTGGTCAAGATTATAAAACAAAATTTATGCACAGCATTTCGGCTAAATACCTGCCTTGCTTGTTGGAGAAATTTATTTTTTTTCCGAGGGCAATTCTTCCAACCCCCCTCACAAATCTAATGGTCACCCCTAATGTAACGGGGTGTTTGTATAAGTCCTTAGAAGAAGTTTTCGTTTCTGATAGAGGAGGGCCAGCTTTCCCAGACGATATTTCGCTTTGACTATCTCGCCCAGCAGTAGGGCTGGAAATTTCCAATATACTCGCATTAAAGTCCCTCTAATAGCCAATATGGCTGAACAAATACTCACTGTATCCGAGTCGAACTTGAGTTTTTTCGATTCAAATGGTTAGCTCTACAGTCTATAACAATATCCAATTGCTTGTTATTTATTATTCGAAGATCGTTTCAGTAAAATATGATTTTGGGAATGTAAGCAGAGCTGAACGCCGGAAGTTAGCCAGCTTAAACAAGGGGGTTGATTTTACTCATGTAAACATATGGTGAAATTGAACCAGCTGCTTTGCTATGGTGCATCGAACGCACTTTGTATCTTTTTGCCATTTCACTAAAAAGACAATTAACTCCAGTATCAGAGAAGTATTAATTTTGCATGCTTAAGAATTATCGAGTTATATATACGTAAATGTGATTGACGTTATTAAGAAATTGAATACATTGTCTTGAAAATATTCTTGTAAATAATGATTCTGTATTTGAATAAAGTTATGAATGTTATGAATTGTATATTCATTGTTTTGTTTTGTTTTGTAGTAAACAGTTCATTGCTATATCATTTATATTTGCCCCAACAACTCGTGTATCTATTTACTATTACCACAGTATGTTGCTAACCTGTGGGAGTTATATAATTTCTCTTCGAAGAAACTTGCAAATATGCAGCGTTTATGGCGTGGGAGTGTGATCCTTGGAAGTAACCCTAGAGGGTGGAGTCTTTGTCTTTACAACAGGAGGTCGTCTCTGTCTGTTGCTCTTTTGTTTTTATATACTCAACTATTATTGTTCACATGATGGAACCCTGTAGTCATGTTTTATATATTGCTTTGACTTAATTACAAGTATAGCCTGTGGATATTACAGATCACTCTATTCTGGTTTATTGCGACAAGACACAAGGCTATAATAATAAGCTGGTTTCGGTAAACTGTATGCATGAGTTGTTATGGTACTCTACAAGGTGAATATACCATTGGTTAAAGGAATTTAGACGTGTAAATATAGGCTGTATATATTGGTATATAATAGCAGAAAATCTAAGTATGTTGAAACATATATTTATAGATTCCTCCAAGAACAAGAAAAGTGGTCATTTCAAGACACTCTGATATCGGTAAGATTCACATTAATGTTTTAGGTTTTCTTGATTCACAAAGCATCTCTAATTGGACTTGGTATTTTCGCTTTCTACCAGTGTAACAGCTCTCCGTAGTTTCTGTTTTATTTCGGTTCATAACTTCATGTTTGACTGTGCATCATGTTAAACACACTGTTCCTGTTATAAAATGTTCCAAATTATGGTCGTAATTTAGAAGCCGCAGGATAACTATATCCACTCGCATTATAGTAAAGTTATTAAGTTCAACCGCGAGACGCTGCCAAAATTCAAGTCTCTAGTCGTCTAGAAGGATGTATACACGATTGTGAATAATTTACCCTGTGGGGCTGTGGCTGTCCACTTTGTTTCGTTATGTCCTCATAAATACCTGACTGAAAGAAATCAATTGTATAACTACCGCGGAGAACATTTTCATTATATTATTTCGGTCTTTATCAGGTAAAACACGAAAGCAACTACAGTACTAGAGTCCTTATCTGACCAATAATGGTTAAAAGCATTTCGACGTTTCGAGAAAAGCAATTTTGTAGTACCATTATTTATAATGAGGTAATTTCTAGAAACATGAAGGACATAGCTCAGGTACCCAACCCTATATGCAGCTCTACGTTTCTATAGTGCATGTGACACTCTCGTATACATCTTGTGTATAACTGAACCCTGCATACATCTAGATATGGGTTGTATTTTTATGTTCTATTCAGGTTAAGTAATACTTTACCAGTTTGCATGAATATGGAAACTTGTTCGCTATACTTTTGACCAGTATTGACCATAGCCATGCACATACCTGTAGTCATTGGCATATTTTTCGGAACACAAGTTGCTTCGGCGTGTGCAAAAATTCAAATCCTGGTAAAGAAACAGTTCAGCATTATTCCATTGAACGTAGAAATGAACTCGAAAGTTCCCTCTGATCTGAGTGATGTCATTAATTTAAAAAAAGACTAATTGGCCATTCAGATTGCTTGCGTGCATTTTTAACAAACTGCGAGTATAATTGACTCTGGTATTATGTGGGAAAAGATATAGACAATTCATAGAGTCTGCAACGCAGGCTATAGGAAATAGGCGAACGCATTTCCTTAATTTGTGCAATGCCAAATGGATGGTATCCAAGAAGGTGTGAACACATTTCTATATTTTTTCTGTCTTAATTATTGTTTGTGTCTTATCATTTCGCAAACTTTGGTTGCCTTACATTCGTTTTTTTAGACTTCGCTTATGTTGGTGAATGGTTATATACCATGCACGGGGTGCTCAGAGAAACAAATTATGTACTAGAATTTTGAATTCATTAATTCATTTATTTTTAGGTTATGGTTTTGTTGCTGGTAGTGAAAAACCTGTGCTCATTAGATCAGTTGCAGAAGGTACTCAATTTTTGTTTGTTTTTGTAAAAAACACCATGATATTGACTGGCAAAACTTTAATTCTGTAGCGTATAGGCCCGAATCTCTGTCAATGAAAAAAACTGTTTACACTATAATGATTGGGGCTAAGGGATAGATAGCTTCGACAATTAAATAATCGTGGTTTTTTCCCACAAAGAGCCGTTTCGAGCGAAAGCCTTTCGTCACGAAGACCTTTGCTCGAAACGTCTAGAAATGCTTTTATAGGCTGATATATATATAATTATATAGTATCAACATTCTAGAGGTTTGCTAAGACTCACAATAATGTTTTTTGTTGGTTTGCATGGCAATAAGTACATATATATATATATATAATTGACTTGTTTTTGTGGAAAACATATTCTATATAGATGATGTATTTGGCAAAGCTTGAGATCACTACTCCTCATGCACTAGTTATATTTCTATCAGTTTGTTAACTTGACAGCAACAGACCTATATATATTTCAAAGTTCTTTCATGTGTCCAAGTTTATTTATAATATAGCTATAGCTGCACTAATTATCTGTTATAATAGTTTTATTTTAACCAAGCTGATCGTTTGTGAGAGTTATATATTATTTGTTAATGTTCTACAGTATAGAGTAGCATGTTTTAGCCATGTGAGCCCTGACTGTGTGTATATATGCATGAAATGAGATGCTATAATATAGACAATGTAAGCGGTTTTGTTTTTACTGTTTAATCAGGTTATAACTATAAACAGTTCAAATATTTATTGAATACGCAAGCTATTATTATTAAGTTAACGGCACTACTTTTTATCCCAAATAATTAAAATCATTAATAAAATCAACTTAAAGCATCTTTTGATTAGAGCGTAGGAACATATATAGGTGTGTTCTTCCTTCTTATAGTAAAGTAGCGTTTAACCCATAAACTACAAGGGCGCGTGGGAACTTTCAATAGGTTGACTGCACTATAAATATAACACTTTTGTATAGGAACATGTTTGAAATTATTGCCATTATTTACACGGAAAGCATATATATACATGCAGTATCACCAAAAGGAAGACTTTGAGCGTTTTCAGTTGTTGATATATAACGAACAAGCAAAATATACATAAAAATTAAATTTTAAATAGGAGCTAGGATTGCCTCAATATTTTACATTCTATACTTGTTACTCCCAGTTTGAATTTGCTGTTTTATTTTGATTGGAAGTTTACATTATCCTTAGTTTCAACGCGTGTGCATATTTTAATAAACACTGCCATTGCAATTTTCAAACCAGCAAACCATTTTCAAACCAAGGATTGTGTACGAATCAAACTCCCCAGACTTTCCGGATAGTTACGTCCTTTTCTGACTAGAAATCAACCGAGGCAATCCTGCTACATGTAGCAAGTAATATGAAAATTACCAATTCCATGGAAAATGATAACCATGTTAAAATTTGTTCTTACTTTGTCTAACAACAATAATATCACGATAATAATAATAATTCTTAACATGTCTATAGTTGAGACAATAATCTTACGCCATTGGAAATTAGATAGTCATATAATAAATAAATAGCCGAATTCATACTACACGATGGACACCCGCCCAAGACGGGAAAGTTAGAATATTTGAGACTGTAAAACCGTCGTTTTCCTAATTTAGATCATATATAACAAGTTTCTCGTCCGAGACGAGTCACCCGTCTTAGGCGGAAATCCGTCCCCCACATGAAATATTAATAAGATAAGATCTAAGTCTACATAAATAGTTTACCCAGCAGGTGTCTTCTTTTCATATTTACTGACTGTAAAATCACTGATTAGGAAATATTATTATAAGAAAGTTTATATATAGACGTTAAAGTATAATTGCAGGAACGTTTAGTTTGTGAAATTAAAGTATACCTTTTATCTATTTTTTGTACGTTTTATTGGTGGATGAACTGTATCTATGACGTCATAGGCAGGGTAAAAAATTTAAAATGCTGAAAAATCCTGACATGAGTGTCGAACTTAACCATATCCAAAACCAAAACAAGCTTTGAGATCGATGAAATAATAAACTTTTATAGTCAGGAGTATTTGAAACCGAAAACAACATCAATTATATATACGATAAATTTTTGCCCTGACAATGTTGTACATAACGTTGTAAAATAACTCGTATATTACATTTACAGTTTCAAAAGTTCTTGTTAACTATTTGGCCAAAATTCATGGCCTGCCGATAAATTCATTATAAATATATGTATAGTATAAGAAACCATGTCTTTTTTATGGCAATTACATTAGCACGCAAAGGTATTCCATGCAGTGGCGGATTACTCTTGTGTCGTTTCACCCGTCTATTCAAGATTATTTCACTGAGCATGCGCGTTTTTTCTTGTTTCGAGTTCGCTGTCAGGAGGAACCAGCGGCTAGGGAACGGCTCTCTTCACTGTGGGAGCGACCAGCAGCTCTTAAAATAGAGTTTTCCACTTATCATAATGACTTTTAGAAGTTCGTTGAACAAAAAAGTCTTTTTGATCATTGATTTTATCAAAGTACGTGGAATGTTTGTAATTGCATGTTAATAGTTGGCAGTATGACGTGGGTTTGTGCAATTGTAATTAAAAAAAACAACGCCATTAAATAATAATTTCATAGCGTAAGCAGCCCTGTTAAAAGAAGCAACATGCAAACACCCTATATGCGAAATGGTTTTTTGACACTGTATCTAAAATCCTGGTCAAAAAGCTTGGCACGTCATAAATTTGGTTTTCCCTATTAAAGTTACTCTACCTGCATTTAAAGCCAACATTGTATGACGGAAGCGGGGGGAAACCCAGTTGCTCATGAAACGACAGTTAATATACTCTGATTCACTACTAAACAACCGAGAACAGTTACATCTGTATTACAGCGCGAGCACATATATATGCCCAATTTTGGTAAGGGTTTATATTATTCTTATAGTCAGGATTGTAGTCAACAATATAACTTATTTTCTCTCTCTGTGAGGGTAAGGCATTCCACATTTTTGACCAGGAATGTAGTTCCCTAAGTTCGCAATATTAAAACTTCATTTCTCTCCCTAATTTTACTACTAATACATTTGTACTGTATCTAGATGGTCCGTCAGCTGGCAAACTATATGCGAACGACCAGATATTGAAGATTAACGACGACGACGTTTGCGACATGCCACAGTCAGCTGTTATTGAGAGAATTAAGTAAGAAGTTGTATATTTATAACCATTGCAGTGCCTATATAGACAACATGTGTTAATCGGGTTGCTTCGTATGCCACGGAGTTATAAAGGACATTAAAAGCGTTGTAAGATAGGGATGTGATTGATTCGGTTTTGCTTTATCCTCAAGTAAGCAGAGTTAATTCTGTCTTGTGATTTCTCACAGTCGACCAAGCTGATATTAAAGTAAGACCGACTTCTACTGGGGCAAGCGCATGAATATACATGACTAAGCATAGGTATAGTGCCTTATGCATGTACCCCTATCTGAGTGAGTGTCCTTTCCCTCATCTAATTCCTATATAGTCTGCCGTACATGTACAGTAAAGGTGTGCGTCGGATCGGATTGAGGTCGTATAATCCGAGGGTTTACTGAAATTGGCGTCCCGAATCCGATCCGATCCGAGACACAAAAATTGTGATCCGACCCGATCCGAACATTATCGCCGTTTAAATCCGATCCGAAAAAAATCCAAAACAAAACGAAGCAAATAAATCATAAAAATGCCGAATGATAGCGCATGTTTTAATGTTTTATTATCGATCGATAACCAATACGCGTGAGACACACTCTCAATACGCGTGAGACACACTCTCAATACGCGTGAGACACACTCTCAATACGCGTGAGACACACTCTCAATACGCGTGAGACACACTCTCAATACGCGTGAGACACACTCTCAATACGCGTGAGACACACTCTCAATACGCGTGAGACACACTCTCAATACGCGTGAAACACACTCTCAATACGCGTGAGACACACTCTCAATACGCGTGAGACACTCTCAATACGCGTGAAACACACTCTCAATACGCGTGAAACACACTCTCAATACGCGTGAGACACACTCTCAATACGCGTGAGACACACTCTCAATACGCGTGAGACACACTCTCAATACGCGTGAGACACACTCTCAATACGCGTGAGACACACTCACAATACGCGTGAGACACACTCTCAATACGCGTGAGACACACTCAATACGCGTGAGACACACAATACGCGTGAGACACACTCTCAATACGCGTGAGACACTCACAATACGCGTGAGACACTCACAATACGCGTGAGACACTCTCAATACGCGTGAGACACACTCTCAATACGCGTGAGACACACTCTCAATACGCGTGAGACACACTCTCAATACGCGTGAGACAGGGGGTTTAAAATGGCATTACTTAATATAGTCAGTCTTCCGAAACATGTTGATGAATTGCGCATATCTAGACTCTTTCTCCATTTTGATCTGCTTGCTCTGAATGAAACTAGACTGGATTCATCCATCTCGGATGGTCTAGTCAAAATTCGTGGCTACGATATCGTCAGAAACGACAGATCACGTAGAGGGGGAGGTGTTTGTATCTACCTCCGTAGTACTATCAGTTATAAAATCCGAAATGATCTGGTCCCTGATGAAATTGAAGCAATTTGTTTGGAAATTTCTAAACCAAATTCTCGAAACTTTATCGTTGCATCCGTTTATCGTCCACCGAGCTCTACATCTGAGTTTTTCTTAACATTTGAAAAAATGATTAAAATGATTGATGACGAAAATAAAGAACTTCACATCCTAGGAGACCTAAATTGTAATATGTTGGCGAATATTTCTAATCAACCAACTAAAACACTTAAAGGAATTCTTGAAACATATCAATTATCTCAGCTCATTACTGAGGCTACACGAATAACGACTAGTTCCTGTACTCTTATAGATCATTATATAACATCTATGCCAGAAAAAATTGTTCAGTCTGGAGTAATACACACAGGAATTAGTGACCATAGCTTAATCTATGGTATTAGGAAAATAAATCCTGTTTTAAGTACCCGAAAAAAAAGCTAAAAAGGTCGAAGTTAGAAACATGAAAAGATTTAATGAAGAGCGTTTTAATGAGGATCTTCTTACCCAATCTTGGGAACAAATTGTACTAAAGTCAGATACAGATTCTATGTGGGCCTGTTGGAAGGAACTATTTCTGGAAGTTCTTGATAAACATGCCCCAATTCAACATATTAGAAAACGGTCGTCTAGTGTCCCGTGGGTTACCGCTGATATTAAAAAACTTATATTTGAAAGAGATAAAAAGAAACGTAAAGCAATGATTACTAAACAAAGTACCGATTGGGATGTGTACAAAACATCCAGGAATCTGGTCAATATTGCTTTACGACATGCTAAGGCTGAATATTATCGTAACAAAATAGCTCAACAAAATAATAATCCTAAAGAGGCATGGAAAACAATCAATGATTTATTAGGCCGATCTTCTAATGAGACCATTGTAAATGAATTGAAGATTAATGATTCTAAAATTACTTCTAATGAAGAAATAGCTAATGCCTTTAATGAATATTTCACCAATATTGGCCCTAGCCTGGCTAATTCTATTGACGAATCCAATACCTCGTTTAAAACATTTGTGAAATCTGCTGAATCTAAAATGGATCGTTTTAGGCTGGTGTCAGTGGGTAAAGTAGTTAAGCTTTTGAAAGGCTTATCAAATTGTAAAGCAGCTGGTCTTGATAAAATATCTGGTAAAATTTTAAAAGTTGCTGCTAATACTATTGCCCCATCACTTACGCATATTTTTAATCATGGCTTGATTTCAAATTGCTTTCCATATGAATGGAAAATGGCAAGACTTGTACCAATACACAAAAAAGGCCCGCGGAATTTAACAGAGAATTATAGGCCAATTTCAATCTTGCCTTCAATTAGCAAAATAATGGAAAGAATAATGTATGACCAGATATACCAATATCTTAGTGACAACTCTTTACTTTCTGAACACCAATTTGGCTTTCGCAAATTTCACTCCACTGCTTCGGCACTACTAGATAGTACGAACAGTTGGTATGTTAATATGGACCGGAAAAAGTTTAATTTGGTTGTTTTGTTAGATCTTAAGAAGGCATTTGATACAATCGACCATGGTATTCTGTTGAGCAAATTAGAACTTTATGGCATAAGGGGAAGTGCTCTGTCGATGATACGTTCATACTTATCTGATCGTAATCAAAAATGTCAGTTGGGGGACCTTATGTCAACTGAAAGGCGTGTTACATGTGGTATTCCCCAAGGGTCTATTCTTGGCCCTCTCTTTTTCCTTGTATACATAAATGATCTTCCAGAATGTTTAAATCAGGCTACTCCTCGGCTGTTTGCCGACGATACTAATCTTACAGTAGCTGGTGAAAGTATTCAGGAAATTGAGTTGAACATGAATAGTGATCTTGCATGCATAAATGAGTGGCTTTTGGCCAATAAACTGAGCCTTAATGTTACAAAAACAGAATTTATACTCATAGGTTCAGCTCATAAACTAAACAACCTTGTTACACAGCCAGATCTCAAAATTAATCATAAAAAAATTAAACAAGTCTGTAACGCTACTGTACTTGGAGTAGAACTTGATGATAAATTATCTTGGAATAGACACATTGATAAAGTTGCTAAAAAAGTTACCTCGGGAATAGGAGCTATCAGGAAAATTCGTGATTTCGTTGATCGAGACACTTTGATTTCTATCTACAATGCCTTAATTAATCCTCATTTTGATTATTGCAGTGAGGTATGGGATACCTTGGGTGTCGGACTTTCAAACAGGCTTCAAAAACTCCAAAATAGAGCTGCTAGAGTCATAATGAACTTTGGAAATGATATTTCTGGACCAGAAGCAATAAATGCGTTAGGATGGGAAACTCTTGAGACTCGACGAGCCAAGTCCAAAGCAAAAACAATGTACAAGGTTTTAAATAACCTGGCTCCGAGCTCGCTTGCGGAACTGTTTGAACAAAAGAGAAATATTACTCAATACGACCTCAGGGGCTCTTCTACCTCGCTGCAGTTGCCTCAACCAAAAACTGAAAAGTTAAAGAAAAGTTTCTCATACGATGGAGCTAGAGTTTGGAATTCTCTACCTGCAGATGTGCGTAATTCGGATACATTGACAATATTCAAAAACGGAATTCGTGCTCATACCTCCTAAAAATTTTTTTCTAAATTAAATTCTATTCTTCTGTATTCAATTTTTAAATTTATTGCATGCCTTATTTGTCATACTTGTGTTCAGTATAGCGTATCGTAGATGTGGTTCATTGTACTATTTAATATGTATGTAATGTATATAATTGTATAATATTATGTTCTTAAATATGTTATTCACACGCCCCTCGTGGAAACCAGCTTTAAAGTTGACGAGGCTAGCGTGTGACGTTTAAATAAAGTTTTACTACTACTTTTTTTTTTTTACTACTACTACACTCGCTGAAAGCTGAGATCCCCGAGCTTTGTTTGGCTGATCGTTTCGCTAAATTTTAATTTCGCTTCATCTAAGAAAATTGATCAGTGTTTGTGACTTCCTGTTATAATGTGTTTTACTCCTTCTTTCCAGGGAGTCTAGTCAAGAACTGAATCTTGAAGTTATCGCTAGTGATGATGTTCAGGATGTCAGAAACCGGGTAAGAATAAGATATTTCAGGTTTTTGTTTAATACATGAAAAATTTAAGGCCGTAAGAAGGTTACTGCACATGCGCAGTTCGACATACGCACAGTCTACACGGTGCACTTTTACACCATATCGTGCAGTTTGACGTAAAAAGTTTATGTTATCCAGTACAGAAAAGATTGGTGTCCGAAACCTGTTTTTTTTCTATTTAGCTGCGGTGTGAACATCATTACGATTTTCATAGGTTAAAATAATTGACTGAAATATCAGAATTTTTTAATAAAACTGTTTTTACCTTGTTAAGATGACGAGAATATGATAAATGTACTTCAACTTTTGATTCTTCCATTTTGTTGCATATGTTCTATTCATTTTAATAATTAACATTACAAATGAAATTGAACCAATTGGGAAGTCTGAATATGACGTCATTAACGGGTAATTTGAGTTACATGTATAAAAAGCATGTACAGAAAGGTACTTTCGTTCAAGTATATTTGGTCGAGTTTCATTTTTTATTTAAAAATACTTATGCCATGCTTCATGTTATTTTGTACTTAAATATTTATGTTGTATAACTTCGCATTATATATGATTTACGAACAGGGCCAACGCAAATATATATCATTATATATGATTATTCCCATATCATAATATCATCACATATCATTATATATGATTTACGAACAGGGCCAACGCAAATCTTCCATCATGAGTCGTACAACCAGAGAAAGACGCAGGTCCAATCCAGTCAATGTTCGTTTTGCTGATACACCTGTTCTTGTTCAATATGTCGGATCTCCTCCAAGCTATCCACTAAGACGGGTACATACATATTTAACTTATAATCTCTAACATCAGTATACTGCACTGTAAATGGTGTCTTTTCCCGTACGTTTTGTTCCGACAGACGCCAGCTGGAATCATTGCCTGTATACGTTTACGCTTTTAACAAGTTGTCAAACAAAATTTGCAATTAGCCATGCGATTGAAATAAGTATAGGCCGGGGCGCGTAGCTTGCAAACGAGACGATTTAGCTGCGTCGGAGGTCTGGAGGAAGTTCGTGAGAAATAAGGTTTGACAATAGGAAACAAACTCGGGGATTAAGATTTGAGAAATGGAATTTGGGCACAGAGCAGACATTGCTGAAGTTGGCATCGTGAAATATGCCACGTCTTACAAAGTCCGGTCTGGGAGAAAATGCACAAATCTAGCCACCCCAAGTATCATAATTGCAGAAATGATATACTGTGGGACCAATATAGAAATGTTTTGCTATTCTCTTGGGTACTTTGAAGTTACCCTCCAACGTGGCTGCGATTTATATCCAGCCTAAAAAGCAGCCTTGATAAGCATATAGACAATATTTTTCACTTTCAAATTGATGAAGAATGTTGAACGTACTTCATTACAGAACATTATTTTATGTTTTAGTCCTCACTACCACTTATCCCGAATGTACTGAAAATTTATCTGGAGAATGGCCAAACAAGATCGTTTCTTTACAATTCCACAACCATTGTCAGGGTAGAGATCTTCAATATTTCTACTGTACTCTGTACTTAACTTATCCTAATATGTTTCCTATAATTAGTATTTAAATATTGTACGGACGATAACCAGCAGTTTTAACGTATTCTATACTATAGCTAGATGTAGCTAAACTGTGACCCTGGAAGTCCGGTAAGGGATATCATAGGCGGCGGAACCGGGGGAGGGGAGGCGGGTAGAGGCCTATAGCCCCATCCCAAAAGTAGAAGTGAGGGGGCTAAGCTCCCATAAAAATCAGAGCGGGTGAACTTAATATGAAGGTATCAGATTCTTCGCTGCCTGAACTGTAGAATTAACGAAGTGACCAAGTTTCTGCACGTCAAATCTTCCCCAGAACGCAGGAAATGCCATTTCAGATACTCTAGATTCAGACCCCCTAGAGTTCGTCTAGGCCCGCAACCAAACTTATGTTCCGCCGCCTATGAGGGATATCCCTTATTGGTATAAACCTACTAGTATAGGCTAATGCAAATCCAGCGTTCTGATTGGCTACTCTACTAGAGGGCCACCAGGCATTAGCCTACTAGTAGCGAAGAGCGAGAGAAAAACTGTTGTGAATCAGTTGCCTTTTTAAGGAAAAATACACAATGTCCTACTTTTTATTCCGGAATAAAAACTAACAAACAATCTTGGAAATTGCGTGCAAAAAAGGTATAATTTTGACGTTTTACTCGTATTTTTACAGTTTTGAACTTGAAATTGACTGGCGAATTCATGAACATGGACGCTTTTTGTTTATATTTCGAGCAAAATCATTGAAAACACAATCGCTTGAAGTTATTTAACTATATTTTCTTGGTCTTTAAAGCATTTTCTTGATTTATGAATGTTTTCATCCATTTAGCTAAAAATTTCAGATTTTTTTCCGTATTAATATTTAATGTTATATTTTGTGTACTTCGAGATTTCCCGCCATATTGTTTACAGATTAAAAATACTCATGAATGCTCTTAAATTTCGCTAAAAACTTTCCTATTTTATGCCTTCAGCTTGAAATATACTAGTAGGTTTTCACTAATACAATTAGACAACTCGGCCTCGTTGTCTCTTAGCGAATAGTCAACTCGACTTCGCCTCGGCGCGATTTTTAACAATAAATTATGAAAAACGTTTTGAAATGCTGTTTTCTTGCTGGTTTCTACTAAAACAATTAGATTATTCGCTCTCGATTTCTATGAGATGATAGTTCATTCGGGCTTCGCCCTCATCAACTATCACCTCATAGAAATCTTGAGCTCATAATCTAACTGTTAAATAGCCAACTCGGCCTCGTTGTCTAATTGTTAATTAGTCCAACTGGAAGCACTCTTCTCACACGCGACTGTTCTCAAATTATAATCAGATAACTGCATATTGGAGAATCGAACCCATGCAATCGTTGAGGTTTGAGTCACATCCACTAACCTGCACTAGAGGTGTGCGTCGGATCGGATTGGCTTATTTCCCGGAGGTTGGTCTAACTTATCGATCCGAATCCGATCCGAAGCTGAAAAATGTAATCCGGTCCGATCCAATCCGAATTTTTTTTATTAAATCCGATGCTAAAAAGTCTTAATCCGATCCGAACACTGATAAGTTGTATACTTTATATTTTAAACTTCCTTAACTTTAATATTATAACCAAGACAAATAAATTGGAGAACAGTGAAAACACTGAAAAGTGAAAATCCTCATTGACAGTTGTAGAATATAGCAATACCTTAATTAATTGTTTGCAATGATTTTTAATGGCAAAATCTGACCCAATGTTACCCAATGCGAGGAAAAAACAAATCCGATCTAATCCGACAAAAATCAACAAAATCCGATCTGATCCAACAGAAAAGCAACAAAATCCGAATCTGATCGGATCGGATTCGGATCGGATTCGCACACCTTTACTTACCACTGTGCCACCAACGCCCAGAAATGTATACATTACAAAATTAGCATATTTCTGAACGTCATTTTGAGCCCGGATTTTATGCATAGCAACCTAATCACGTCTTTGTTTTAGGATTTGTTCGCCTCTCTTGCTGACAAGATTGGTCTAAAAAGATTAGATCGTTTTGCTTTTGTTTTACAAGCTACTCAAACATTAAATGATTATATTGTTCAGGCCAACGAGCGGGTTTCTCAGGTAAATGTAAACAATTGTTGATATTACTGAATGAGGTTTTGGTAATAACCGAAGGCTCAGGCTCAAAACATTAACTGAGACCTTGATTATTTTGCAGTTTGCACATCACAACAATTGAATTCGATAACTGTATTATTATACTGTATACGTTGCATTATTATTTGAGAAATTCACAAACAATTAATCAATCAAATTTCAAAGATAACGTCACTGGGTACCCGTATAATCCCCATGCAAATACCATAATACTGTCACACGAAACAAAAGATGGTTTCTGGAAAAAATTCTTCGAACTCAGCAACAGTTGCATCATTTCCAGATTTAACTATGAGCTCTTAGCCAAGCCAATGTGAAGATACATGGTAACAATCAATGTTGGTGTATATATATATATAAATATATTAAAACGTCTTACTCACTCGTGAAATTTTTTTATCTTTAAGGTTTATACAAGGAGAAATTGTAGTAGTTCTGCGTGGTTATCTAAACTTCTTTTGATGTAAGTCGAGGGCGAATCCTGCTCAGAGCATATAGTCAATCAAGACATGCTCTGGAAACTCGGCCAATGTCTTTGTTCTATATTTTTGTTCAAGCTTATACAAACTTGTGCATGGAGCAGACAATGAATTTTTGGTATAGTGAAGCAATCATCCAATGGCATCACCTCATCGAATCACTCAACCGTGTTGTTGAAATATAAATAAGCAAAATTTCAAAAGATATTTGCACGGTGAAACCGTCTGAACATAAAATCGTAGCTCATTATAGACGCTTTGAAGTTTGCCGAGATTTCACACCAGTGTTTAAATTTTTATGGGCGTTTCTACATTCTATTCACCCGCGTTAAGGCATGAATATATATAGTAAACCCTCTTAGGGGACACACTTTGAAAACGTTTCACATTAATGTACTAATTAAGTGACAAAATTTAAAAAGATTATCACGGATTAAATGTAATTATGTTTACCTTATTTCCCCTTTTAGTTTTGCTCCTAAAGATATTCATATATTTCTGAAGGAAGACCCGGTTGCGTTTGATTATTTTTATAGACAGGTATGGCATTACACCACCTTTACTGTGCTTACTTCTATATGTTTGTTTGTTTTGCTTGTTTATTTGTTTTTGAACTATACACCGTCAATGTGCTCGAGGTGGTTTAAGAAGGCACTAAAAATTCCCTTTTCTGTTGTCACGTAAATGAATTTGCTCGCCATATATAGAGATATCGTATAAGTCGAAATTCACTATCATGCTTCTATTTTACATGATTATGTATATTCTTCACCTATTGCATGCATGCATGCTATAATCTAAATTTTGAAAAATCGTTCGAACTATCAAAAATCAACCTCGAGGTCAAGCTATTCACGATCGGAAATTGTGGCCACAAATCGACACCTATAAGCCAGGTTGATAACTGAGCATGCGTAAATTGTACATGTTAAGATGTTCTGAATATTAATGAGGCGAGTTACGAAGTTATTTCAAGATATATTCGGCAAAGTTTTTGATTTATTGGTAAAAATTTGAAGTAAAGAAAAGCCTAAAGGCCTGTAGAACAACATTACGAGACCCATAGCATAATTGAAAACACTTTAAATGTGCAATTTGAGCCTTAATTTGTTATAAATACGTCAAAGTAAAGCAAAAGAAAAAGCGCGCGAAAATTCTTGATTGAGCCCACGATACCGTGCAATGAATGCTCAGTGATATGGCCATTTTCTGTTCAATTTCCGGTCGTGTTCCTGTATGTTCCTACCTCGCAGTAGGAAAGACCCTGGTGAACGCTGGTCACGTGTATCCTAGATTTTTGGAGGTAATAATTCCAACTGAAATGGGTTGGCTTAGCCCTAACAAGAAATATCCCGTCGTTCGGGTTTCATATCCTGAAAACAATTTGAGCAGGATGTCACTTAACCATGAATGGCGAACATGGTGCATGGGTGGCAGATGCGGTTATCCCGCTGCCCCTTATCGCTCAGTTTAAAGCCCCGGTCAAACGAGGTAAAACAACTTTCGTCAGACTAGTGTTTTGCACTTTCTATAAGAATTAGTGAACACGTTATGACTGTGTCTATGACAAGAAAAGCTAAGAAGGAAATTTACCAAAATTTTAGAATTATTATAAGGGCTCTGTTTCGCCCGCAAAATTATTTCAGTCGCGACTCTCATGCAACTCTTGTTCTCGTTTGATCTGGGCATGAGAGTTGAACTAACTCTCATGCAAACTCTCTCATGCAAACTCTCACTTGCCAACTCTCATCAACTTTCATCCTCGTTTGACCGGGACTTAAGTCTCTACTGTAGGTCGAAGGTAGGGTATTTACTGTGGTAGGGTATTTACTGTGGTTGGATATTTACTGTGGTAGGGTATTTACTGTGGTAGGGTATTTACTGTGGTTGGGTAGCTTCCTTGTGCTTGAAAGCTCATGTCATTAGAGTTTGGTTGGTTCTCTCCTTTGCTTCGAGGTTTTTCTCCAGGTCCTCCGGTTTTCATCCCTCACCAAAAACTAACCCTTAGGCCTCAGTTGTCGAACACGTGTATCATGAGCCTCTGGTTCGGATGAATTGGGCAATCACACTTTGAAAATTTGAGCTCGAAGATTAACCCCCTCTATATTTTTGTGTAGATGTGTTCTCAAGTTGTCGAAGGACGTTTCGGTTGGGAACTAAAATACGATACTGCGATCAAACTTGCGGCTTTGCATCTTCAACAGTACGCTTTGGAAGAAAAGATTGGAAAAGGCGGGAAAATCTCGGTGAAAGCAATTGAAAGAGAGGTTGGAAGTCTGGACAATTTTGTACCAACTGCTCTCATCAACACAATGCAAAAGAAAGACCTACAGAGGATATTAACACAGCAAATAAAACAAACACGCAATCTCTGCCCTCCTGGACAGAAGTATATTTCTCCATTACAAGCCAAACTGCAGTATTTAAAGATTTGCAGTGAAATGAAAACGTATGGAGGAAAACAGTTTAATGCTGTTGTTGTGGACCCTACGGCTGAAGATCAGAAGGTAAACTGATGACGTCATGTAGTGTTTTGTTTACATGTTTTATATTTATGATAAAGTGAGGGAATTGCGCTTGCATATTAAGTAATAATAATAAGATCTTGAATATTGTTTAACACTGCCTACATTGGGAACCAGAATTTGAGATATTTACAAATATCCTGGGAACGAGATTGAAATCCATCATTACATTCATGTGACCAAAGATATCTTGGCATCTGCCACTACACTCTCTTATAGACCGTATTATTTGATATACAACCACCAGATGTGTTGTAATAGACCCATCAGGACACTGTTGTCTTGACTATTTATTTATTAGTTTAATCACACTTCTATTTTCCTGACTTAGTTCTTTCAAGATCAGAAGGTCAATTCTGTTATATTTGTTGGCCCAAATGTTGGTTTAGCACAAGTCGCAAATCCAAGATCATTTTTGGTGAGTAAATCCTGATTTCATTAGTAATGAACACTGATAAGCAGTGTTTATGGTATTAAGCCACTGTACCTGTCTTTTAATCTATCCAATAAAACAGCATTGAAAAACAGCATTTACGCTGAAGGACCATCGTTTTTAAATAAATTGTAATAATAACAATAATAACAATACGTCAGGTGCAGTGGCTTAATACCATGAAAATAAAACATGAGACAAATAATGAAAACAAAATAATTATGTAATAGTTTCCAAAATATTTTAGCCTTATTATGTAGAAAGAAAAATGTTTTATAAAATAACATGTATATAACGCGTGCTCTGATTGGTCGAAACCCGTGTTTGGATCAGGCCATCCAAACACGGAAGACTATCGTGTTGTTGTTATTTTATAAAACAATTACTTTATGGTTTCCGTGTTTGGATGGCCTGATCCAAACACTTGGGAATGTTGCTCGAGTTACGAAAAGCTCGCAAAATCACTCGCCTTCGGCTCGAGATTTCGCGCGCTTTTCTTAACTCTCGCAACATTCCCGCGTGTTTGGATCAGGCCATCCAAACACGGAAACCATAAAGTAATTGTATAGTACAGTTGCGCTTATATTTTATTCTTATTTTCAGATGCATCAAATAGCCGAATTCAGTCAAATCAACGGCTTGGTGATTACACCACATACTGAGGGCAAACAAAATATCAAACTATTTTTAAACAACGGCAAGGTATAGTTAAGAGATATGCGCTGCCCCTAATCACTGAGTTAAGCCTGCTACTGTAAGTTGAGAGAAAGGGATTGACTTAGGTTGGGCAACTTCCCTGAGCTTGAAGATTCATGTAAGTAGAGTTTGGTTGGTCCTCCAATTTCCGCCCTCAGCAAAAATTAACCCGCATAGGCCTTAGTTGTTGAGCATGCACGTGTAACATGAGCCTCTGCATGGCTTGGGTGAATCGGGCAACCACACCCTGTGTAATCAACCACACCCTGTGTAATCAACCACACCCTGTGTAATCAACCACACCCTGTGTAATCAACCACACCCTGTGTAATCAACCACTCCCTGTGTAATCAACCACACCCTGTGTAATCAACCACACCCTGTGTAATCAACCACTCCCTGTGTAATCAACCACACCCTGTGTAATCAACCACACCCTGTGTAATCAACCACTCCCTGTGTAATCAACCACACCCTGTGTAATCAACATTAAATAACTGATTATCATTATGAGCTATATTTAACTATCAGGGGTCAACTAATCAACGTAGCTTTAGTATTCACATTTTCAAAAGCATGCAGAAGATTTTTTGGCAACCTCGCGCGAAATTTTTCAGAACGCTCTTCAGCAACGTACCCCCATTGGCAAAATTTAAAAAATAGTGGTCATGATTTATTATGTTTTGAAATGGCACCCACCACTGTATGTGTTGTACAAAATTGGAGGAAAATAGTTTCAATTTTGTTTCCAATGCAGTACGTGGGTATTGAACTTCCCTGCTTCATATCAGATATTTAGGCATATCTCCTAAAAATTGAAGTAAAATAAAGCATTTTCTTGCAGTCTATTGTGTTTTGCTTTAGTGCTCTTATACCGTAATATAGATTTGTATATAATAAAGCTAGGCATGAATACATTGGAATTTCTTTCTAGTCCATTACTCTCATCATGGGACCAATTTTTGAAACACGGGATTTAGTCTACTTGATATCTGGTTATCATAAACATTTGGTTGAAAATGCCAGACCTCTTTCTATCATTGATATGACTTCTCCTGTTGATGTCGAGGAACCACTAGATGAAGGTATGAAAATATTGCCGGTGGTATTTCTCATTTTACCATTTCACCCATTCATTGAGTTGTGTAAATATCTTAAGTTTTTACCGAGAGCTTACAGACAAACTTTATTTTTCAAATTACCATGCATGTTTTTGTGTAGTGGGATATTTTCTCGTACAATATTAGGAATAATACTATACATGGAAAAAGCTATTTGACAGATATCTGTGCAATTTCACTGATTGTGTAGAGTCAATATTAGTTACACAAAAAATATAAGTGTTTATAAAAAGATTGTCTCTAATATTTATGGTTTTCATATTATTAATAAGTGATAATAGCATGAGGTGTACGTAAAATTAGAAAAACAGCCACTCGTGAGTTTTGAAAGATCTTATATTGCACTCGTTATTTGGACTCGTGTAATTTCGGTAATCTTTGAAAAACTCATTGCTGCATGTACTGGAAATCATGCTATTATCTATAATCTCAACTGTTTTAGGGTAAAATGACCATGACGGACAACATGGCATATGTGCCAAAACCCGAATCCGGTGCGAAATGCCCGAAAATGACCACACCCAGAAACAGCACTGCCGATATAGCTCTATCTCCTAAACCATCAAAGCTACAGACATTCTGAAGTGCTTATGGTGTTTAGAATGGTTACTTGTTTAGGGTGGTCATTGGAGAGTGAAATGTGTCTAGGTACAATATTTTACAAGAAAATGACCATGCACCATCCCAGGTCAACTGCTAATTATATATCACATAACTTCATACACCTTAGAATAGACCTAATGAGGGTTGATATTGTTTTGTTGAGATAGTACAATTCATTTCACTTACCCTCCGCCAAAACACGATTTCAGCCATATTTTGCCGTTTTATTTGCTTTTTATCACGGAACCTCGCAAATATTATCCACAAGGTGTACTTGAGGAAATAGTTGATTGTACAAAGGTTCCAATCGAAAAATTAAGCAGAGAGATTCCAAACCGTTTGAGTTTACTACCCCCAAACGTTTTATAAACATGAATCAATAACATAACGTTCAAGTAATTTGAAAATCACGCGGAATCTTCACGAAAACACCGCGTGGGCTAGATGACAGGGGGTGAAAATTCTCACGAATAGTTGAAACTATAGTTGGATTTGATAAACGATTTTGTAAGTTCCTGCGTAATATTGTATGTTCTAGTTTTCTTAAGCTAAACAGAAGCCAGAAACTCACAAAATCTTTTTGAACCAAGATTTCAAAGGTTTTCTATGTGTCAAATTATAGTTTCAACCTTCAACCTTACTGGTTTCAACTATTCGTGAGAATTATTTACCCCCTTTTATCTAGCCCACGCGGTGTTTTCGTGAAGATTGCGCGTGATTTTCAAATTACTTGAACATTATGTTATTGATTCATGTGTATAAAACGTTTGGGGTAGTAAACTCAAACGGTTTGGAAGCTCTCTGATTAATTTTTCGATTGGAACCTTTGTACAATCAAGTATTTTTGGATACTGTAATCTAAATACGTTTGAAGACGAAAAATGTGATAAATCGAGAAGAGAAGTGGCGAGACATTGCACCGGAGCGATAATTGAGCAAAACATCGATTCTACAAATATCGAAGATAAACACACTGCACTACTTCAAAACCTGACGAAATTTGGTTGGATTATTCTTTAGTCAACTATCGTTATGTTCAAGTACAACTTGTGGATAATATTTGCGAGGCTCGGTGATAAAAAGCAAATAAAGCGGCAAAATATGGTTGAAATCGTGTTTTGGCGGTGGGTAAGTGAAATGAACGGTATTATATCTCAACAAAACAATATCAACCCTCATTAGATCTATTAGTATTATATTGAAATAAGTATAGTTTTTTATCCTATGACCAAAATATTTAGGAAATAAGAAAACATAGCCTTTCTGGTGTATGAACTTATATGATGTATAATTAGCAGTTGACCTGGGATGGTGCATAGTCATTTTCTTGTAAAATACTGTACCTAGACACATTTCACTCTCCAATGACCACCTCTAAAAGTAACCATTCTAAACACTATAAGCACTTCAGAAAGTCTGTAGCTTTGATGATTTAGAAGATAGAGCTATATCGGCAGTGCCGTTTCTTGGTGTGGTCATTTTCGGGCATTTCGCACCGGATTCGGGTTTTGGCACATATGCCATGTTGTCCGTCATGGTCATTTTACCCGAAAACAGTTGAGATTATCTGTCCTAAATGAAATGCATAGAAACTCATATACAGGTCCTAGACTACTATACTTACCCTTTTCTCCTGACTTCAAATTACATTGTCTCCTTCGCTGGAGTTACCGACTCCATTTTTGTCAATCTGAAAAGCTCACTCGTGCATGTCCCTCAAATTGCACTTGAAAGCATATTATCTATCGAAATAATTATGATTGTGTCAATTTCTATTCTAGTGCCCTCGTATTCTGACAAACATCGAGTGTTGCGTGATGACTTCAGCTACCGGATGGATGAAAACGAAAATGACGAGGATGTAAGAGAAATTTCATTTAGACAAAAACCCGGTTTTGAAGGCAATGAGATGTACTCGCTCGCAGATCATTCTAAAAACACACAGCCTTCGAATTGTTTGAGCAACGGAAATGTTAAAACACATTTAAGTATCCTTGTGAACAATGATCAAAGAACAAGCCTTAATTCTATCGAAGAAGAAGCGTTGTCACCAAGGTCTCCGAAGAATGACAACACTGGGGTATTGTTATCACTCTCGCCAGAAAAGGGAACTTATGTGAACGGTGTTCGTGAACTGAAGAGGAAATCTCATGTGCGGCTGAGCGATGACTTGACATCAGAATCAACAGATGAGGAGCTGGCGGAAAATACAAAGACTGTAGTTGGTGATAAACAAGAAGTTACCAAAGAGAAAGATGGTCCAGATAGTCTAGTGACAAGTATAACAAAATCTCCAGTACAAAATCACGCATCAATTCACATCTCATCTCCGTCCCACGAAAGTAAACATGTTGAACCGATCACGAACTCGGAAGACTTATGTAATGGCGATATCACGACTCACGTTCACGAAGTTGAAGTAGACATTCCTTTGACCCCGAGCTTGCGGTCGTCTGCAAGTAACACGAGTGATGATATTTCATCACTGAGTTCCAGCTCAGGTAATAATTCATCTAGGACTTCTCCCCTGACAATTTCTAGCGCTATATTACTTAAGACCAAAACGTCGAAAGAAGTTGTTTTGGTCAATGGCGACAATGGCCCAACCACTGATGTTGAGGCTTCAATCGAACACACGTCGACAGACAATGGCAGTGAGGAGATGCACAGGAATGAAACTAAAACCAATGATGCAATTCAAAATGAAAATCCTACTGAAGAAGTCCAGACTAATGGATCTGATATATGTGATGGTAATAGATTAGACATATTATCTAGTA
The DNA here is from genome assembly GCA_016169945.1 of Trachythela sp. YZ-2020. Taxonomy (NCBI): domain Eukaryota; kingdom Metazoa; phylum Cnidaria; class Anthozoa; order Malacalcyonacea; family Clavulariidae; genus Trachythela; species Trachythela sp. YZ-2020. The sequence goes on from JADLSH010000391.1 coordinate 2,083,571, forward strand.
ACATTTCTAAAGACAATATTCTTCAAAATGGTAGCTTGCCGTCTGAAGTAAAGGCAAATGATGATATAAGGACTTTGTCTTTTAAACAAAGACGGCGTAGGTCTTCAGGTTATATTGCATATAATGGGGATATTCATCAAGACATACATATTCCTGAATGTATCATTCATGATGACGTCACTTTAACTGTTGATCAAGCCACTGAGGATGATAAATCATATGGTAATTCTCATGAACAAATCCAGTCTCGATCTGATGCGTGTGATCACGCTTTAAAGACATTTTACTCGTTAAAAGCAAAATTAAACACACTAAAACACTCAAATCACTCTGTACGAACGAACAATGAAATATTGCGATGCCAAAAGCAGTCAATGATCGAGAGCATTAGTATCTTAGAGGAATGTAATGAGCAAATTAAAGATCTTACAGCAGCTGAAGAGAAGAGTGTCGTAGAAACAATACTTAGAACAAGATCATCTCTCAATCAGTTAACTGAATCATGTACACTCATGTACAATGCTCAGTACAGCATGAAGTATTTCACATCAGAGTTGGTAGAGTCTATTGATAAGCATATTGATGTTTTGATTACGACAGATGCCTGGAGTACAACGCCTGTTTCCGACCTCACCTTGGAATTACATAAAGACAAATGCGACATAGTTCACGATTCATTGGAATCATTACGAAAGATTATAAATAGCCTATAACGACTGTTGTGTATATGAACAAAATTCAATTACCGCGGGTAAGCATAAACAAACAACAAGACAAATGGAGCTGTTAAAAAACCACGGATGCATCCTCTCACCCGAAATAAAATCTCCTGTTTTCGCCTCAAAACATTCAGGACTATATTCCTAGAAATCGACATCTTGGGAATGACGACATCTGATTGGTCCGCGGTATCTTATAATAGTTTGATATTTAAACAGTATAATAGTATAAAGTCGCATTCCTGAATGTTTTGACACGAAAACATGGCACATTTTTTCGGGCGAGAGGATTCACCAGCGGTTATGGTAATAAGAAATGTCTTTTTCATAGACCATTATATCAATAAGATTGCCATTGTGAAATGACAATGCTTTGCGGCCTAGTAACATCTTACTGCGTTGTTAATAAAATTAGTAGCATTTCTAAGAAGCTATCCGTTGTTTTAAAAAGATCAAAGTCTACAGTCACGAGGAGATAAAAAGGATCAACTTTATCTCGTTTCTCTGCTCCGCGACACAAACAAGAACTTAAGTTCTTTACTCCTTATAGACCTTTATCTATCGATAATTCTATGTACATGGGAATATTTTCATCCTAACTTTGTCGGAATATGAGCATGAAATTTGTTATTTTTATATTCTATATTCTTATACAACAAAGAGTGTTTTTCAACAAATATTTGTCTTGTTGTTTGTAATTTGATACTTACATATTCAAATAGAAAATGAAACCAAATACATAATCAAATGCTTAGTCTATAATTATTAACATTTCCTATGTTAACCCAACTATAAATTTCATCAGCTAATATATTTAGTGAATCATGACTACATATCACTGTATATTCAGAATATGTATTTTTACAAATACGTCATTAACGAAACATAATCGTTTTTATCGAAACTATATAATAAATAGATAGATTTAATTTTTTTTGCATCTTAACATCCGTTGTGGTAATTGATCTTGTTTACTAGCTTCAAATTATGTATAAATGGCAAAATAGTATGATTGGTAGTTCGAGTGAATAAAGTGAAAAACAAAACATAGATTTTTATATCTTTCTTTTCCTCTTCACATATCCATATATATAATTGCGACGTTGTTATTCCTTAGGCTTAGACCAGAATTTTATATTTTCTCTCACAAAGCGAGGGAAATGTCATAACTAAGTATTACAATCAGGCTTATACAAGGTTTATACATAGTTACAAAATTGTAGAAAATGATTTTCCAAATTCTGACAATGCGTGGTTGATTGCCATATCTAGTCTAAATCTATCAACCTCATGCAGGCTTGTCAATTTTGCTTTTTAAAGCCTGAATTCTAGAGGTAAAAATAATGGTTGCTCTTTCTCTATCGTAAACCCTCAGGCCTACAATCCTCCACAAAATATGTTGAGACTTTTGGAATCAATTCCCCCCTTCCCCCTATTTTAGTGTTGAAAGGCTATAATCGCGTCCTAAAAGAAATATAACCTGATCATGAAACTAGAACTGCAACGGTTTCATTGGCAGTCGAAATGTAACGTATGATCTTTGCCTGGCATTGGATTAAACACTGTTATAGCACAAAACAACATTGAAATGGGGGGAGGGGTTTGTTTCAAATATTTTGTGGACGATTGTAGTTCAAACGTCGAGCTTATCATGTGCCGAACCTAATCATGACCTAATGAGTAATGTATGACCTACAATCCTTTTCAAGAGAAGATCTTCCCTTCCCCCACCCCTATTCATTGTTGACTGTTTTCAAATTTTCATTTGGTAATGTTTGTAAATCAGCATTGAGTGGGCGGCATGCGCACCTAGTCATGGGCGCAGATTTACTGGCGTAGGACTGGCCTAGGCTAGGTCAAAGTTTGTTTACAAAAAATGCAGGCCAGGCCAAGACTCGCACCATTTGAACCAGGGCTTAGCATTTTATATGGGTAAACTATGTGTTGACAACATTTTTATTGTTTATTAGTTGTGTTCATTTTTCATTTAGAATTCTAGCTGTAGAGGCCTATGAGACAAAATTCAAAAAGCATACAAAACGCAGCTGTACGTCAAACGTCAACTAGCTAAAATTCAACTCAAAAAATGCTGCGCTCCAAAACCGGACAATTCTTCGCAGAAAACAACACTGAAAACTAATTTCACCCACAACAGCTAAACCAATAATTAAACCGATCAGGGGTGTTATCACTCCAAAAATCTGTACGAGATTTTTGGGATTTCGAAAATCCCTTGGGATTTTTAGGGATTTACTAGTAATGGGATATTTTTTGGGACTTTTTCCAGATTTTGTTGGAATATATTTTTGGATTTGTAAGGGATTTGTAGAGATTTTCAGAGATGTTTTGGAATAGAACACGCCTCGAGTTAAATTAGTTCAATGGTTATAAAGGCGACTTAAAATCCCAAGATCAGTGTTTAAAACCCGTCAAATGCCAATCTCTCAACCCAGAGTATGCCCGTCAAATGCTCAATATTAATTGACAAACCAACCTCCTACACAGGCCTCGTTTCGTAGTTTTGCGTTTCGTAGTGCAATAAGACGCCGCGGGAAAAAGTGAAGACACCCCAAACGCACTACTCTTCAGTCCTCTTGCGGCGTCTTCGCACACCGCGTCGTCAATCGTAAACTCGCTAGTAACTGGAGGCACGGCGACGTCACCAACGAGCAACTTGTCAGTACATATTTTACCAAGTTACTGACGATAAATTCGGTCTTGTCGTCATTAAGTTTCATCTTCTTAAGTTTCAACTCAAAGTCCCCTACTACAATACAAGAACTACTATCAAAGAGCAATTCTCAGTTCTCACTATGATCTTCGAGGATCGAACATACTAGAACTTCCCAAAGTACAAACAACAAGAAAATATATATTTCTACAAATCCCGAAATACGTCATCACAACGTCACGAAAGAAGCATACTCCATATAACATAATTTACTTCCGTTTAAGCCGGTTTAAGCACTGTTAAGCGCTACCTTATTCCTAGTAGAAGCCTGGGATACTTTGAACGTGTGAAATTTCTGAAAGCAACTGTTACAATATCTAACATTAAGTACAAGTTAGGTGATGCGTGGGCGTTACAAACACCGAACTAGAACTTTTTTATTATTTTTTTGTATTTTATCTAAGAATTTAAAACTTAATTACACTCAGTTTCTGGCTATTGAAACATGGTGGCAGCCAGATAAGAGTTTAAACAAAAAAGTGACACTAGAAATCGATGAGGATGCTCAACCGGTCATCACGCCAACTGGACGAGTTCCAATAGCGTTGAAGGAGCAGTTTAAAGAGGAGTTGGAGAGACTCGAAGATTTGGGAGTCATTGCCAAAGTCGATAAGTCAACACCGTGGGTGAGCAGTGTTGTCGTGGCACAAAGAAATCGGGGGCGCTGAGGGTGTGCATCGACCCAATGCCGTTGAATGCGGCGCTCAAGCGAGAAAGATACCACCTGCCGGTCCTAGACGACCTTCTACCAGAATTGGCCATAGCTTGGCCATAGCCAAACTGTACTCTCAACAGTTGATCTACGTGCCGGTTATTGGCACTGCATCTTGGATGAAGAATCAAGCCTGCTTACCACATTCGCAACACCCTACGGGACATACAGGTGGCGCAGACTACCTTTTGGGCTATCAGTCTCCTCAGAAATCTTCCAGAAGAGAGTCCTCCAAGTCCTAGATCATCTAGACGGAATTCTGGACATCACCGACGTTATCCTCGTCTATGGATTCCGGGCAACAGAAACAGATGCCAATGCAGACCATGACCGAAAGCTGAAACGCCTCTTAGAAAGATGCAAAGAATGCGGCGTTGCCCTCAACCCAGACAAACTGAAATTACGCCTAAAAGAGGTGACATACATGGGTCACATTTTTTCCAGCGAAGGCCTCAAGATAGATCCGGATAAAGTCAAAGCAGTGAAAGAAATGCCTCGTCCGACCGACGTAGAAGCAGTACAGCGACTGAATGGCTTTGTCAATTACCTGGCAAAGTTCTTACCAAAACTATCGGACGTCATGGAACCAATCCGTCGACTGACCCGGAAAGATACCAAATGGGCGTGGGCCGAGAAGCAAGAGAAAGTGTTCCAAGACGTAAAGATATTGATCACCGATGCCCCTGTATTGAGTTGCTACAGTCCAGAATGACGAGGCTTCAAAAGTACGACTTCGAAGTGAGATACCAACAAGGAACAAGCATGCGCATTGCCGACGTGCTATCGCGAGCGTTTCTGCCTACAACAGATCATCCATCAGGAGCTGAATTCGAGAATGTCAACATGGCCAGTTTCCTGCCGATCTCCAGGGAGAAACTTAAAGAGGTTCAGTCAGCGACCGACGAAGATGAATCACTGCAGATGCTCAAGCAGACCATAATTCAAGGATGGCTGCAAGAGAGAAAGAATCTACCAACAAAGGTTACACCATATTTCAGTATGCGGGATGAGCTCACGGTGCAAGATGGGTTGATATTTAGGGGGCAAAGAATCGTCATACCCCATCGATTGCGTCTGGAAATGAAGAAGAAAATACACTCGTCGCACCTAGGCACCAAGGCATGTCTTCGCCGAGCCAGGGAAAGTCTATACTGGCCCGGAATGTCGGCGGAAATTAAGGAAATGGTAGCTTCATGTGAGACATGCAGAACATACGAGACAACCCCGCAGAAAGAAAGCCTGATGCCCCACGAGATACCATCACGCCCATGGGAGCAAGTTGGAGTCGATCTGTTCACATTCGACAATAAGGATTACATGGTAACCGTCGACTACTGCAGCAACGTTTGGGAGATCGACAGGTTGAACAGCACGAAAACAGCCATGGTAATTCTCAAACTAAAGAATCATTTTGCGAGGTACGGCTGTCCAGATCAAGTAATCAGCGATAATGGCCCGCAATTCTCAGCCGAAGAGTTTGCAACGTTGCTGATTACTCGATCTGGACAACGAGCATTCCCGCAAACAGCAAAGTTAACGGCAAGGCCGAATCGGTGAAGACGGCAAAGAGACTTACGCCCAAAGCTCTTGAGGCGAGAGCAGATCCATACTTGGCAATACTTGATTATCGGAATTACACCTACGCAAGGGATGGAGTCTAGCCCTGCACAACGATTGATGAGTCGTATGACAAAGACACTCATTCCTACTACAGCGACGCTCCTGCAACCAAGAGTAACGTGCCGCAACCAGGAGTAAACCCAGTAAACCATTCTGGCCCATTCACTGCAGGTCCCTTTTGTTCAAAATATAAGCAAGAAGGGAATTACTCAAGGTTGCCTGTTACTGAAAATACAGAAAATCAAGCCGCAGAGGCCCCCCCCCTCTCCCCGCTTACACGTTCCAACACCTCCAGTGACCACATCCTTATTAGGTCCTCTGCATCAGACATGAATAGCTTAACCTAAAAAGAGACCAATCTACCCGCCAACAAGCATTAAACACACTCCAGTTAGACACTGATATTTTAATCGACTGCAAGTAACCAATCAGAGGGAGAGAATTCATCTGAGCACGCCACTATATAAGTTCGGGAAAGGCTGAATTTAAAGCCAAGTCGACAAAGAACTTCAAAGAGCTGTAATTCCTAACAAGAAATTCAAGACGTATATATATAGTCGTCAAAAGCTATAAAATGTGGGTAGGTGGTAACTTCGTAAATATTGGTATCATTGATTTAGGAGCAAGCAAATTAAACTACACTCCCAATTCTATTTATTGGCCACGTAATACAAGAGGATTAACATTTTTCTCACCCTGATAACTTCAGCTTGATCACAATCTTCTGCACGATAGTGTTTAGTGAAATCTACTAATACTGAAATATTTTACTCTTGTTTCAGGCAGTCATGAACAAAGCAAGCATACTGACATTCGCAGTGCTTGTGTTTCTTAACACTACAGTTGTCTTTGGTTGGTGGGGATGCGATCCTAAATCAGAGGGAGGAGGCTGTAGTGCTTTCTGTAAATGTAAATCAGGCCTGACGTGCGAAGCTTGGTATCACAAATGTCGCGCACCTGGCAAGTCTGGTGATTCATGTCATGCCACCAAACCATGTGGTTCTGGCTTGTCCTGTCAACCTGGTATCCATAGGTAAATTATATATTTTATTTCGATCTTACAGGGTGTGGTTGCCCAAGTTAAGGTTAATTTTTTGGCGAGGGAGGAAAACCGGAGTACCAGGAGAAAATCCTCGAAGCACAGGAAAGAACCAACCATAACTATACTTACACGAGTTTTCAAGCACAGGGCTGTTACCCAACCCAAGTAAGTCAAGTAAATACCCTATCTTTGACCAAAGACGTAGCGAAGCATTTGAAGTTGGGGGGGGGGGAGGGGTGTCAAATAATTTACCTAAAAATTGAACTTCATTGTTAAAATTTACCTGAAGTATAATGTTTATAATACTAAGTTGTTGAAAAGATAGGGAGGTTTGAGGTCTTTCCCCAGAAGATTTTGTTGTAACCCGCTCCTCCCCCAGCCCCCCCCCCGGTTTGCTACGTCCCAGCCTTTGACCTACAGTAGCAGACACAGTAGCTAATGTCATTCGTTTTCTAACTGGGAATCAAATCCAATAAATCCGTTTAAGGTATAGCTATATTATGATTAATTTTTTCTTCTGCAGATGCTACCACAATCCACGTGTAATAGGAGAACCGTGTGTAGCAGCTGGTTATCCTTGTAAGGAAGGGTACTATTGTGCCCCTGTTATTCATCGCTGCATACTGTGGCGTTATCCGTGCCAATCATGTAATGACTATAATTGGTGTAAATATGGTTTAAGTTCTAGAAGTTGTGTTGACGGTGTTTGTAGAAAATAAATAATACAGTGTTGATTGAGCACGGATTTATGGTGGGAGAGGGGGTAGACTGGCGGGTGTAATTACACTAGGTAGTGTTCTTATTTTAAGTGGAAGACTGTTCCAGTGTTTAACAATTGTTACAGCGAATGCTCTAGCGCCTTCCGCTGTACGGGTGTGTTTGGGAAGCACAAACGTCGTATGCATAGGCATTTCCTGTTTCTCGACAAACAAACTATGTCTTGACAAACCATGACAAACCATTTTTCGACAAACCATGTCTTGATGCCAGTAGAGGAATTTTTAATTTAAGATACTGAAATATATTTGTTTTGAGTATTGTATATGACGTTTTTCGTCGCTCAGAATTTCCAAAATCGTAACCTGTAATGCAGGTTATTTCAAAATTTTCTCTGAGGACCGGCATGCCTTTGGACCCCCTCGATGTTCTTGTACCTTCGGCGGTCCACTCTAATTGTTTCACGCTGGCAACGCCACTATACTCATGACAAACCCGTTTCGAGCAACTGACTAAAAAACGTTTAATTAAAGTATTAAATAGTCATTTCCTGCTTCACATGGTTTAAGAAATATTTCTGTTATCTTTAACGGTTCCCGATATTATTTAATTATCTTCTAAGGATAAAAGCCGAAGAAATAGATCATTCGTTAATGGGAAATGATTGGCACTGATGAGTCAAATTTTTAATGAGTTTGTCGTTATATACCGTTACGATTGAATAACAAAAAAACAATCCTCATTAGACATAACTTTATAACCAGAAAAGACACCTATCGGGGACCAACAAAAACAGAAATACATCAAAATCAGAAATCGTAATTTAACCTTTCGATAACTGCATGTATCAATATTCCCAGGCTGTTAGCCAGTTAGCCTGCATGCCAGGCGTTATGTTGTACGTGGGAGGGGGGGGGAGGAGTTTTGTTTAGGAAGCGATCGTGGACGAACAATATCCTGCACTCTAGTTTGCACGACCGGCCAAAAAAATCAAACTGAAGTGACATCGAAAGGTGAATGACAGTTTGGTTCGGTTATTCCTGGTCAAACAAACAGGATAGTGGTTGTCTGACGGTTTGTCTGACGGCGTCAGACAAATTAGCATATTTTAATTACCAGGAGTTATTGACCGTTTTATTGTATTGTAGAGTGGTTGCCTGATGCATCAGACAAATTAGCATTCCATGACTTACAATGATTGTAGTGTGGTTGTCTGAATAGTGCGATGCATCGGGCAAATTAGCACTAACAAACATATTGACTGTCGTTTCTTTGTTTGTTATTATTTGTGCATCAGAACATTTGTTTTTACCTTCCATTTGTTTTTTTGCCAGTTTATACCAACAATATATTTTTGTAAATCTCAATTTTGCAAATTAGGGCCGTTCTTAAAAGTTTGTCCGTGGAGGGAGGAGGAGGTATAAATGAAAAGGGATATAACCATGTGATTCTTATGTAACGACCAATTTATTTGACTCATTATTTCCAATCGTTTCCCATGAACGTAAAAATCGAGACTATAAAAATAATTTATTTATTTGACCGCTTTTGTGCTTAGATGAGAAATTAAGTATTATTGGGAACTGTCAAAGACAACAGAAATATTTTTAAACCATGTGAAGCAGAAAATGACTATTTAATTACTTTGGACTTTTCAGCCAGTTGATCGGAAACTGGTCAATCAGGAGTCAGTTTAAATCATTATTCCCTCCAGTTTCCAAAACTCCACTATCGTTAAAGGAAAACTTTGACCGAACTTTTTAATTTTATTATTTTTTGTATTTTATCCAAGAATAAAACTTAATTACACTCAGTTTCTGGCTATTGAAACAGCAACAAAGAAACTTTTTACAGTGATATGTTAGTAAATCGATTACGTCTTATATATTCTGATATTTTTTAACAGGAAATATTAAAAAAAATATTTCTTAAATGTTTAGCTCTACCGCCTCTACGTACTTTGCTATGAGCGAGATGGTTGAGTCTGGCAAGATGGTTGAGTCTTGTATATTCTAATATTTTTAAACAGGAAACAAATAAATCAATATATTTTTCATGTTTAGCATATACGTCATTGGTTGAGCCAGTGCCAGCTCATGCATGCCCAGAAGACCAGACTGTTTAGTTGAGTACTGCGATTTGTGGCCATACAATAAAACGGTCAATAACTCCTGGTAATTAAAATATGCTAATTTGTCTGACGCCGTCAGACAAACCGTCAGACAACCACTATCCTGTTTGTTTGACCAGGAATAACCGAACCAAACTGTCATTCACCTTTCGATGTCACTTCAGTGTAACGATTCTTATAGCTGTTACCCAAAGTAGCTTTATTACTTGAATTATTAATACAACATGTCTAAATCCCAGTTTGTCAGTCTCGTGCCTAAAACACTCAACGACAACATTCACTCACACGTGACATCAACGATGATGTCATCGCCACATCTCCCTCTCAATATAAAATTGTTTAACGGCATCATAGTGTTTATGCCTAACATATAACTAGCATTTTTGTGTTCCAACGAAATTGTTTAACGGCATCATAGTGTTTATGCCTAACATATAACTATAAATAATGCGTGATAATTCTTAGTGTCTCTCGTAATCTTTATGCCAATCTGGCGAACGTCGCACTCGCGTAGTTCGACGAGGGATTATCTCTTCTTGTCCCGCGTCACTTTCACTCAGCGTTCGACCTCCATTACTGCCAGAACTGCCTGCCTGATTTTCATTTCCTGTTTCATGGGTTATAGGGTTAGTTGGGGTGGTATGTTCCACGACTGGTAAACTTGGGGTGAGGTCCGTTTCGATCGGCTCGCTCAGTTCGATTTGGGAATCTTTCGCGTTGGGAGGTGGTGCCATCTCTTTGGTCGCACGTAGATGACGGCGATTACGGCGATATCGTCTTCCACAAACCTCGACTTCGAAAGATCGGTTGTCGAGCGCACGTACACAGGTACCAAGCGACCAACGATTATCACCTGGAAGTTTCATTCGAATGGCGCATCCACTTTGTAGGGGCTCAAGCGGTTTACATTTCTTGTTATACAACTTTACTTGTTTTGCTTTGCGGTTCTCTAATTTCTTCTTTGTTCCGTTTTGTTCCGGTGTTTTAAGAAGACTCTGATGTGTGGGAAGCAATGTACGAGTACGTCGACCCATTAATCTTTGCGCTGGTGAGGTTCCAATATTTTCAGTCGGGGTGTTCCTCCAATCTAGTAATGCTAATAGAGGATCTTCACCGCTGGCTTTTGCTTTCTTTAATAGGGATTTACAGGTTTTCACTGCATTTTCGGCACGTCCATTAGATTGAGGGTAGTGTGGGCTCGATGTTCGGTGTTCGATTTGCCACTCCTTTGTAAACTGGGCAAATTCCGCTGACGCAAACTGAGGCCATTATCGGAGATGAGGGTGTCCGGAATTCCATGCCTCGCAAATTGGACCTTTGATGCAGTGATGACAGTTTTCGATGTAACTTTTGATAACTCTTGAACTTCAAAGAACCCACTCCAGTAGTCAACAATGATAAGAAATTGCTGATGTCCCAATTGAAACAAGTCTTCTCCAACCACTGACCATGGTCGTTGTGGTAGGTCGTAGGACTTCAGTGGTTCACGACACTGCTCCGGCTGGTGTGTTTGGCATATAGAGCACTTTGAAACATAATCTTTCACCTCCGCATTCATTCGTGGCCAATATATCACTTCCCGTGCTCGCCGTAGACAACCCTCAATACCTATATGGGACTTGTGAATTTGCTGTAGCATTTCTTTTCTTAAGGATGAAGGCACGACGAGTCTTTCCCCAAAGAAGACTAATCCATTATCTTCAATAAGTTCGCTTCGATTGTTATAGAATGGAATTAGTGCTGGTGGACATTGTTTCGGTCTATTGCCCATCCTGTATTGATAGCGGTAATGAGTTGTTGCATCACTGGGTCTGTTGATGTACATTGTTTAAACTGGTTTAACCGGTTCGGAGCTATTGACACACCTTCGCAGTGGTCAATTTCTTCTAATGCACGTACTTCGCTTATGTCATGTTCGGCAGACTCAGTTGTACTTCGGTATGCCCGACTCAGAGTGTCTGAAATCCACATTAATGTTCCTTTCTTGTAATGTATTTCTAGTGTGTAATTCTGTAGGGCCATTAACATTCTTTGTAATCTCTTAGGCGATTTGTGGACAGGCTTTGCGAAAACTGCTTTCAGTGGTTGATGGTCTGATTCAATGTGTACAATCTCGCGACCCAGGATGTATTGATCAAATTTGTTGGTGGACCAAACAATTGCCAATAATTCCTTTTCTATTTGGGCATACCTGGTTTCTGTCTCCGTCAGCGCTCTTGAGGCATACGCAATTGGCTGGTCTTCTTGCAACAACACAGCGCCAAGTCCGGTTTCACTGGCGTCACACTGTATTGTTACCTCTTTAGTGACGTCGTAATAAGCAAGTACAGGGGCTTTCGCAAGGTAGTCCTTTACTGTTTTAAATGCTTTTTCATGTTGCTCTAGCCAACACCACTCAAAATCCTTGTCTTCGAGCTTTCGTAGTGGTTGAGTCATGTCCGATAACAATGGTAGGAATTTGGCGAGGTAGTTGTCCATCCTAGAAAACGCTTTACACCTTTGACATCAATTGGAGAGGGCATTTCAAGAATGGCTTCTACTTTGGCCGGATCTGGCTTTAACCCTTCGGGTGTGAGGAGATGCCCTATGAATGCCACTGACGATTGTGCTCGCTTTAGCTTGCTCTTGTTCAACTTTAAGTTCCATTCTCGACATTTTTCGAAAAACACCCGTTCATTCTTTTCTAAGCTCGCATTGACCTCTTCTTCAGTATTCCCAAAACCAACAATGAGAAAATCGTCCGCAATTACTTCGACACCGTCTAATCCTTCTACGAACTCATGCATGCGACGCTGCCAAACCTCAGGAGCACTCGAAATTCCAAATGGCAATCTAGTCCACCGAAACCTACCAAAGGGTGTGTTAAATGTGGTCAGGTAACTGAGTCTTCATCGAGTTGTATTTGATGGAATCCATCTTTTGCATCGCAAACTGTAAACTTCTTTGCCCCTGTTAACCGGGTAGTCACTTCTTCAACAGTGGGCAATTGATAATGTTCACGGCAGATTGCACGGTTAAGATCACGTGGATCTATGCAGATCCTGATTTTGTTTGGTTTTACTACAGCTAACATGCTTGATACCCACTGTGTTGGTTTGGTCACTGGAACGATCACTTCACGTTCAACTAACTTATCTAGTTCTGATTTTATACGTGTACGCAAGGCCACTGGCACTCGTCGTGGCGGGTGGACTACAGGTTGCACTGTACTATCAATCACAATCTTGTATGTGTCTGGTATTTTACCTAATGAACCATCAAACACGTCCTTGTATTCACTTGCTGGATCTTTAGGGGGTTGGATACCCAGTGATAGGATGTCACAATGTCGCAGGTTTACAATACCCAAAGCTACGCTGGTATCTAGAGACAGAATTGGTCGATAGTCACCATCAATGATATTGAACTTGATTAGTTGCTTTTTTCCCGCATGCCATACTGGAAGTATGACCTTTCCAGCGATGTTGCGTCGCTCTCCAGTGTATGATACAATCTCTTTCTTGCAAGGTTTCAGTAATTTAAGCTCATTATCTCCTGTGACCCTTACATATGTCTCAGTAGGAAGAATGTTGCACTGGGCCCCAGTGTCTATTTGAATCTTAACAATGTTCTTATTAACAATGTTCTTAACATTAATGTGTAATTTTGTCACTGCTGCTTTTGCACGAGAACCTTTCTTCTTTTCATTCTTGGAAACAGAGCTAATGACGTACGTGTCCTCTGAATCCGTGTCAGAGTCCTCTTGGACTAGAGACACGTTTTTGCTTCGACACATCTTTTCGAAATGGTTAAGCTTGTTACAGCTATGACATTTTTTTCCAAATGCTGGGCAAATTCGTCTGCCATGATTTCTTCCGCAATTACGGCAACTATTATGCTGTTGGCGCTGTTGGCCTCTGCCTCTTGTTTGACCTTGACCTTGGCCCCGCCCCTCTTGGGTATTTCGCATTGTAAATTTTGTGTCATCTTTATTTTCTTTAATTGTGTTTACAGACAAATCCCCGGTCATTATTTTTACTTGTTGTTGTGTTTGTTCTGCGGCTTTGACTATTTCAACAGCTTTCTTCAGTGACAACCCATCTGTTCGCAGCAATCGCTCGCGAACTTTGTCATCTCTTATGCCCAATACTAGTCTATCTCTTAATATTTCATCGGGTGTAATTGACTCATGATCACAATTTCGAGCGATTGTTCTTAATTCGGTTAAATAAGTTGAAACATTCTCACCTTGTTCTTGTTTTCTGTTATTAAATCGATAGCGTTCATAAATAACTTGAGTTCTTGGTTCGCAATGCTCGTCAAATTTCTTTAGAACGTGGTCTATATTGTCTTCGCTTTCGCCTTCTGCCCACGTAAAAGTGTCGAATGTTTTGACGCCATCTTCACCTATTATGCTTAGCAGTGTTGACACACGAACAACTCCGTCTTGCTTATAAACTCCCGTGGCAATTTCAAAACGTTTCCAAGCCTTTTGCCATGTTTTCCAACTTATCGCGATGTTGTCATCAAACACGAGCGGTTTTGGCGGCGGTATATTCGACGGTGGAACGTATATGCCTGTGGCGGCCGGCGCTTCTGGTTCTGCCATTACTCGATGTATTTACTGTTTATTTGTTGATTGTACGGGTTCCCTTCCCTGAAAAAAAACGCCTCGGTCGTGCAGTACGATCTCACACCTGACACCATGTAACGATTCTTATAGCTGTTACCCAAAGTAGCTTTATTACTTGAATTATTAATACAACATGTCTAAATCCCAGTTTGTCAGTCTCGTGCCTAAAACACTCAACGACAACATTCACTCACACGTGACATCAACGATGATGTCATCGCCACAGCTCATGCATGCCCACTATCGTTAAAGGAAAACTTTGACCGAACTTTTTAATTTTATTATTTTTTGTATTTTATCCAAGAATAAAACTTAATTACACTCAGTTTCTGGCTATTGAAACAGCAACAAAGAAACTTTTTACAGTGATATGTTAGTAAATCGATTACGTCTTATATATTCTGATATTTTTTAACAGGAAATATTAAAAAAAATATTTCTTAAATGTTTAGCTCTACCGCCTCTACGTACTTTGCTATGAGCGAGATGGTTGAGTCTGGCAAGATGGTTGAGTCTTGTATATTCTAATATTTTTAAACAGGAAACAAATAAATCAATATATTTTTCATGTTTAGCATATACGTCATTGGTTGAGCCAGTGCCAGCTCATGCATGCCCAGAAGACCAGACTGTTTAGTTGAGTACTGCGATTTGTGGCCATACAATAAAACGGTCAATAACTCCTGGTAATTAAAATATGCTAATTTGTCTGACGCCGTCAGACAAACCGTCAGACAACCACTATCCTGTTTGTTTGACCAGGAATAACCGAACCAAACTGTCATTCACCTTTCGATGTCACTTCAGTTTGATTTTTTTGGCCGGTCGTGCAAACTAGAGTGCAGGATATTGTTCGTCCACGATCGCTTCCTAAACAAAACTCCTCCCCCCCCCCCTCCCACGTACAACATAACGCCTGGCATGCAGGCTAACTGGCTAACAGCCTGGGAATATTGATACATGCAGTTATCGAAAGGTTAAATTACGATTTCTGATTTTGATGTATTTCTGTTTTTGTTGGTCCCCGATAGGTGTCTTTTCTGGTTATAAAGTTATGTCTAATGAGGATTGTTTTTTTGTTATTCAATCGTAACGGTATATAACGACAAACTCATTAAAAATTTGACTCATCAGTGCCAATCATTTCCCATTAACGAATGATCTATTTCTTCGGCTTTTATCCTTAGAAGATAATTAAATAATATCGGGAACCGTTAAAGATAACAGAAATATTTCTTAAACCATGTGAAGCAGGAAATGACTATTTAATACTTTAATTAAACGTTTTTTAGTCAGTTGCTCGAAACGGGTTTGTCATGAGTATAGTGGCGTTGCCAGCGTGAAACAATTAGAGTGGTTACTTTGCGCAGTTAAAAAGAACAATGTGCGTCTATTGTGACATTCCTAAAAGCAGCAGAGAAGCTTTTGACAATGGTATGTTTTAAAATTTTGTAGATTTTTTAAATTGATAAGTATTTTATGATATTCTAATATATTTGAACAGGAATTATCGAAACATGATTTTATAATAATATCTATTTTCGAATTTCGACCTACCACGCATCCCGGCATTGCTGAAGCTTTCTGCTGAGCATGCTAGATTTTGTTCCCCCTGTGGTTTTGATTATTCTTCAAAAGGGAGGTAAAAATCGCACGTATCAGCGTGTTGTTGACGTCTTTATGCGGGAAGTTTATATTATTTCCTAGTTTTAAAGACATTGAAGTTCCCTTCAAAATGATATCGAATTGACCAATATGAACTGTTGTAATGAGAATTATTTAAACATGTAATAAATGAGGGACCAGTGGCGAAGTGATTTTGTAATCTTTCACCAAATTTTCCACATCAACAATTTATCTTTGTGTCACTTATCGCATGAAAATGCATGAAATATTCGGGAGAGAGGGTATACCAACGAACCGGATAGTCTAGTAGTCGTAATGCCCCTCCTCATCAGTTTATGCTAGCCACGCTGAAGGAAAAATATTTCAATGCGAACATTTGTTAATGATTTGTTAATTTATTCTCTTTGTCACTTTCGCATAAGTGTTGTAAAATTCAATTGACCAGAAGACGTGCTTATTCAATTCTTATATTTCATAATAATCTTACTTTAGAGAATCCTGGACTTGAAGGTGGGCCAATTTATATGCAGATAAATATTGTTGGGGATTCTGGGTGTGGCAAGACATCCCTCATTGATGCATATGGAGCTGAGAAAATTCCACCAGTTACCACCATATCACTTTATGCATATTACAAATTAACGAAGATCAGTAACAAGTCAATACAGTTTATTTTCTATGATATGATTGGCTTAGATGATTGTAATGACGAGAACACAAAAGCCTTCATGCATTGTTCCGCTATTCAGTCTGATGTAATAATGTTGTGTTATTCTGTTAACTGCCGAGAGAGTTTTGCAAGCATTTCCAGTAAATGGTTACCTGAAGTCGAGGCTGCTAAAGAAAACAAACCTGTTATACTTGTTGGACTAAAAAAGGATCTTTGCAGTACTTTGCAAAAATCTAGTGGTGATGATGCGAATTCTGGATGTGTTACATTTAAAGAAGGAAAGGCGCTCGCAAGCTCAATTGGTGCCTTGTATTTCATGGAGTGTTCATCACTTACTGGAGAAGGAATCAAAGATGTTTTTGAAACGGCCATAAAGACAACACACAAAGACATATGTAAAAAGGATGGTCGGGACCAATTTTGGAGACATTTATGCTGCTCAGTTTACTTAAACCTAACTGTGTAATATACAGGCTATGTCTATAGCAACACTTAAAACATAATAATATACTATGTCTATAGCAACACTTAAAACATAATTATGCACATGGACATGGTATTAATTAACCAAGATTGAATGGTAGTTTAGTTCATCAAATGAACTTTAAACTACAACACCTTTTTCTAAAAGCTGACGGAGCTAAATTACCAAGTAATTTTAGCGAGAAGCAAGGCCTTGCTAATACATTAGAAGTTTGTTACTGCCTAGCATACAATATAATTATTCCAGGATTTCCTGGTGGCAAATCTCCCAGCACGAGTGCAGATTTGGCCTTGACTCAAAATTTCGGAATCGGATGTATCATTCTTTGGACGTATTGACTGAATTTTGTGAACTAGTTCATGTTGTTTTTCCTTTAAATTTTACACAATGTAAAACTTTCATTTTTGCAAAAAAATGTCCCATTCAGCAGAGATGTTATATTTGCGAACAAGTACCACAACTTTTATACCACCACCCCCCCCCCCACACACACACACACACAAAACTGCATGACTTTGCTAGTTTTATCTCTCTTAGGTTATTTTTATTTGTGTTCATTGTTGATTCATTACGTTCACCTGCGATTGCTTTTGCTGGAGATCTTTACCAGTTGTTACGAGAAAGAAAGGTACAATCATAGCTAGTATTATTTTTCTGGCATTTAAATATATATAAAACGTCAGCACCGTTAACGTATGCAAAATACATGCACATAAAACAGGATATAATAATTTTCCCTTCGTTAGTATTGTACGGCAAGTGAACGGATGTAAAACACCCATATACCTCTCATAATTTATGGCAGACAAGGTCATCAATGAACATCCAGCTGTTAGATGTGGTGCAAGTGTATAAACAGAGAGTTCACAGCACAATTTTCATTGCCTTTGACATCACTGAATAACACAAGTATAAATAAAGGAAGACCAATTAATGCAACAAGTTGTCAGGGAATGGTGTGTTTGATGTCCCCCCAAGCCAAGTAAGTCGGTGACAGATATTGAACATGGACAAGAAACGGTAACAAAGTTTGTCTTTGAGTTGAGAACATTTTGAAACGGTTGCTATTACAATACCGTTTAACAAAATAGTCAAAAGTATTAAAACGCCATTAACAAAACTTACGACGTCGACGGTTTGGTTTATCATAAAGTCCTCCGACAGGTTAGGGACACTACTTGATACTTCGAATTATAGAATGTACAAATTTTAAAATTCGTCTCTGTTGTAGTAAGATTCATTTCTTTATTTTGCGTTTGATTGTCTTTAATCTATACTTTTTGCTAGAATAAGAGGGATTTTGAAAAATGGAAACTAGTTGTCACCGGAGAGCTAAATCATAGGACATAGCTAGGCTATAAAATCGAAAAGTTACGTTCGAGCCACACCACGCCCAAACCACGCCCAAACACGCATAAACCACGCCCACTCTTTCCAACGACCGTACCCAATTTCTTAACTCCTCGATGTTTTCTTTGAACTGACATGGGAGCCGTTAAGTTTAACTTCCTCCATTAAAAAGAAAACAAATGCAAGAGTCAATATTGCCGTAGCTCTCTCTGCTCATGATAGATAAATAAACGGACGCAAGAGTTAGTCAGGTCTTTCTCTAAAAGCTAACGTGCGGAGCTCATATTTTGAACAGCTTATTTTAGCGACAAGCAAGGGCATTGCCAATACATGAGACGTTTAACCAAAATTTATGGGCTCTAGGAGCGACATCATTTTATAACTGAGATAATAATGTTTCAGATATATTTTCTTCCAAACAGCGCGAGCAATTCAGCAAAGCATTTCTGGTACAGCCCGTATGACGATTTATGTATCAACAGAATCGTGGAAACCAGGACGACTCGACTATCTCATAGACATATAGTGTGAGAAATTTATCTTATCAGTTTGCATGTTATCACCACTAAAATGTTGTAAATGCAGAATTACAGTAAGTAACTTACCACATTTCTGAAAATCGTTGTGTGCATTATTGCTTTGTGTGATATAGTCAAAACTCAAAAAATGCTGCGCAGGTGTTTCCAAGGCAGTTCTTTTCAAGTTAAGAGAGTTCTAGTCTTGAAGAATTTTCAGACTCTAAGTTTTCGTGGTTATTCGGTACAATTTGCAAGTAGAGTCACGGGGTCAAGGAAAAACATCTACAAGCAACATAGAATCAGCAGGCGACCTCTAGATGGCCGCATCATTCGCCTTTTCACGCGGAATACCATAAAACAGGGATCGGTTTCATCGTCAGCCTCTGCTTCGCGCAACATCTGCGAAACCTCGAACTTAGCGGGATACGTTCACACGAAACCGGACGAGTTCCGGACCTGGAATTCGCGCGATTAGCTGTGCTCGAATTCGTCCGGTCTCGTGTGAACGTAGCATTAAAATACTTCGAATGAATGGAAAGTCGTGCGAGTTTGGAATTTTCAGTCCAAGACCGAGACATCAAAGACACGGAAGTTATCACAGAAGAAATATTTGCAAACACGAAGTTCGAGTCTCATGACGATGGTCCACTTTGGAAAGCTGTGTTAATCCCAGGGAAGCTTAACTCGATCTCGAAGTCATACACTGGAGGACTGGCACTGGCAATATCCCACACTGTAGGGAATGCGCCCAGTTTACTGGTAGTTCTGACTTCTGAAGCAAACCCTCGGATACCTTGAAAACATCACAAAAGGCACAGCACCAAAATTAGAAGATATTCCGAGTCTTCCACTGTATCCGAGCTCCGCGACACTTCAACAATATAGACAAAACAACAGCATAGTCACTGGCGCTATCCTTGCCGCCTGTCACTTCTCGAGTTCGCGTTCCGCGGTCCTCAAGACAATCCAATTTCCTGCACATACTACGAACGACGTCACCTGCCTTGTAGCAGTGGGTCTGTGCGTGAGAATCAAAACCTTTCGGCACCAAATACAAACTTCTGGAAGGTCGCACAATCATTAAGGCAAGCCGCTATCTACGATGATATTAGTCGCGAAAAACACTTGGAGTTTCTATCTAAAATCGAAGCAGACAGCAAGGGAGTTATGGCACAAGTCGTACACCAAGAAAGCCTCAAACTAGCGTAACCGCAAAAAATCATCCCTAACTCTATCCAATACCGGACAATTCTTCGCAGAAAACAACACTGAAGACCAATTTCACCCAAAATAGTTAAACCAATAGTTAAACCGATCAGGGGGGTATCACTCCAAAAAGTGTACGATATTTTTGGGATTTCGATTTTTAGGACATTTTCCAGATTTTGTTGGGATATATTTTTGAATTTGTAAGGAATTTGTAGAGATTTTTAGAGATGTTCAGGGATGTTTTAGGGAATTTCAGAGATATTTTGGAGTGGTACACGCCTCGGGTTAAATTAGTTCAATGGTTAAACGCGATTTAAAATCAGTGTTTGAAACCCGTCAAATGCCATGCCAATCTCTCAACCGATCTATATATCATTTGCCATATATCATTTGTCATCTTGTCATCAATGAAAAATATCAATGTCAGTATCAATGAACATGATCGAAAGTTTCACGTGAGCATTGATTTAGACAATGTTTTATCTTCCTATACTTGCAACCAAGTCAACCGACTGTTGTCGGATCGAAATTTGAATATAGTCTTTCTAAGGTGTATGAAGTTAAATATCAAGATTTTTCTCGGCATCTCGTTCGATGGGATTGATAGTAGAAGGTGTTAGGCCTAGTAGATGGAATACTCGAACGGAAATGTACATATATATATACATTTTTTAGACCTAGCTAGGAGCAGTTGCGAAAAATGCAACTTAGGCCCTCTGGCAGGAATGGTACCGGTATATAAATTTCCGTTCGAGTTTTCCATCTACTAACACCTTCTACTATTAATTCCATCGAACGAGATGCTTGATATTTACCCATACACCATATACTGGCATCACTCCCACCATATATACCAAACTTGCGGTTAATGCTCAGCAACTGGACGCTGTAGCTCAGTTGGTTAGAGCGCTGCACCGGAATCGCAGGGCCGCAGATTCAATTCCTGTCAGAGGGCCTAAGTTGCATTTTTCGTCATTGCTCCTAGCTAGGTCTAAAAAATATATATAAATTTCTATTCGAGTATATTCCATCGACTAACACCTTCTACTCTGTATCAAGGAATGTGATGTATAATTAGCAGTTGACCTGGGATGGTGCATGGTCATTTTCTTGTAAAATATTGTACCTAGAAACATTTCATATAGGTCTTTGCTCTCATGCGTAAATTCGCTGACTTACAAATGCGTTGATGAACGGCTCGGTTCTATATTTTTATATGACATATATGTTACAAAACTAATTTTGTGTTTTTGAGGCGAGAAATTGCTGCGAAATCATTGTAGAAAGTAACTCAGTGTATACTAAATGTGATCTTTATGAAATTGGCGGGCTGTCAAGTATGTTTTCAACGTATACATGTTTAGAAAAAAATCTCAAATAGCCATAGAAAACTCCACAAAAACAGTCTTTTACTCAGTATAATACCAGGAAAGATTGTCGGCAAAAAATTTTAATGTCAACAGAAGGTTAATACTTACATAACACGACAAATTTTATGGAAAAACTATAGCATAAATACCAACAATCGATGATGGCCGTGTGTAAAAACATACCGAAGCCATCATTTTATTTAAAACTAAAATGTTTGTTTTCAAACTTGCAACAGGAAAATATACTCCTATTTTGGAAAAGGTTGTTCTCAACTCAAAGGTAGAAAATATTTACCAAAAACAGCAAAGTTTGCAAAAAAACAACACAGAATTGAAAAAAAATTAAAAACAAACTTCGCCCGCGAGCACAAATAACATTAGGAAAATATCGGTATGCGGTAATTTTCATCGATGCGAGGACCTATATATATGACGTCAGCAACGGTGAGGACACTTTTTGATCTCGAGAACTCAGTCCATTTAGTATAGGTCAGTGGCAGCAAACGCACGCCCTAACCCGCTACGCCACAGGCAAGCTCGCTGAAAAGAACGGCAAAAAATACTATTTATATTAACTTACTACTACAAGTTCTGGAAACACTCAATG
This sequence comes from Trachythela sp. YZ-2020, assembly GCA_016169945.1. Taxonomy (NCBI): domain Eukaryota; kingdom Metazoa; phylum Cnidaria; class Anthozoa; order Malacalcyonacea; family Clavulariidae; genus Trachythela; species Trachythela sp. YZ-2020. The sequence continues at coordinate 2,105,689 of JADLSH010000391.1, forward strand.
TTATCATCATATACCGCTGATAATCAGCGGGCACTGACAAAGAACGCCCGGGATGTAGTAAAAATGTAAAATCCCATTTTCGGGCATTTCACACCGGATTCGGGTTTTGGCACATATCGGGTTTGTTGTCCGTCATGGTCATTTTACCCTATAAAAACAGTTGAGATTATCTGTCCTAAATGAAATCAGATGAAATGCATACAAACTTATATACAGGTCTTATAAAGGCCCAGACACACTGGAAGCGATTCGGCAACGCGACGCGATTTTCCAGTTTTTACTGTAAAAGTAAATAAAACCGTCTATGGAAGGAAATTTTAAAAGATATGCAGACCAAATAACTCAAACTGTTATAGCGTTTCTGAATATTTGAAAAACATAAAACAGTATCAAAGTTATATGTCAGTGAAAATCGAAAAATCGCGCCGCGTTGTAGAATCGCGTTCAGTCTGTCTGGGCCTTTAGACTATAACGCAAAAATAATGGCACACTACAACTTGTAGTGCCGTTTGGAAGCGTTGGAAATGTTATATGAGCCAATCAGTATCCTACTTGAATTTCTTCTTTGTGTGGACACATATATACCGAAACAGGAAACCTGATTTTTGTCAGCGCTGCTCAACCGTGTGACGAGACAGCGGGAGCAACTGTGAACATTAGGGATCATTGGCGCGGGTTGGTTGGGAAACCTAACCAACCTTAACCAATCACGCTAATCGTTAACCAGATCAGCCAATCAGAGGCGATTCTATGGAAAGCCATTAACGTACCTTACCCTGACGCTTCCGATATACAAATACAACACGTTCGTATTTATGTACGTTAGTGTATTGATACGGCCGGCATGTGGGACGTTGTATTGAGTGTGATAGGGAATATCGACAATTCTTCAACCAAAAGCGTGTTGTTTTTACAAGTATATACTAAAATTGTTCCTTAATCTATAGAGCAACGTATTATTTTATTTTTTGGATCAGACAAAAATTTAAAGTCCAAATAGTATTGCGCATGCGCACAAACACTTGAAATATGTAATACTATGTTAAAAAATTGTATTCGCTCATAATAGACATAATACTTTTTAAATCCGATTTTAGTCAACACATACTTGGTTTTTTATCAAAGTAATGTTTTTTGTGGATCGTATAGTACCGGTTCTGAATCTAGTATAGCTTGTCATAAGGCCTGTTTCTAGTTATAAGTGCGTCGTATGAAATAAATTAATTCGTCTAATGAATTAATTCGTCCATCAGACGGTACAACGGTAACAACGCACTGGTACAACGTCTGTAGCGCGTCTTCGTTTCATACGACGTCGTATCGAATTAAATACATCGGAATTAATGAATTATGTTAAGCCAGTTCTGATTATGGTTCGTATTAATTTGAAATCCATGATGGCTAAAATGTTAAACCGGCGACCAATCGACGAATTAAATTTGACGTATGAAACAGGCCTTAGAATATTTTAGCATGATTAAGAAAGGAGTGCCCTGACATGTTTGTTCAACAGCGACAATAGATGAAAGTAAGAGTAATTATGGCGACAGCAAGTTGCGGATGGTTTTGGAGTTTTATTTGGATTTTAATATTGCTAACACTTGCTTGGCCATTGGGACTTTTAGCGGCGATATTCTACGCTATGGTTTCACCATTTGGCGCATGTTGTAGCGCGTGTGTTGATCTTTCGAACTTCTTGAAGAAAGGCATGGAAATCCCTTATAAGGCTGCACAGAATATAGTGAAAGGCGAAGCTGGATGCTGACGAATATGGAACGTTGTACATTATCAAGGACTGTTATAGAATGTATCATTAAAAGGCAAAGAGCATTTTGGAGAAGATTTTATCGAAATTGACCAACACCACATATTTTGTACCCTAAACTTTCTATTTCGTATTTTCGTCGTCAACTGCTTCACCTGAAATTGTATTATATTTTAGCCTTTTTGATCAGACAGCTCCGGGGTTTGTTGAGGATTGGTAAATCAGGGATGATCTTACACTACATTAGATGCCAGGAATCTTTGTCTATGAATTTAATAGAACGCTTGAAAAATATGTTGATTTTATCACTATAAATATAAGTTATATTATATTATAGAAATAAGACAAAGACTCACAAAGTGCTTTCTGATATGTTGGTAGAGAGTTGCAAAGTATTTTCCGTGTAATTTAGGTACTGACACGTAATGTAGTCGATTATTGAGGGCTGATGATTTATGATATTGCTTTGACACATTGCAAATTGCACCTTTTTACATTATTGATAAGTATAACTATAAATTTTTAACCAATTTAAATGATGTGTGAATAATTATAGGGAAAATCTTTTTTGAGACTGGGCAAGGTAGGAGGGAAGATTGTGCAATTATTTAAATTTCTATGTAGATAACAAAATAGCCAAATGATTATGTGTCTACAATACAGTTGTCCACCCCTGCAGTTGTGACATACTACCATATTACCCCTGCTGTTCGTTTTTTTCTTAATGTATTCAATGCTATTGTCGGGCTTGTACAACACACCATCTGGGAGTGCAACTCCACTGAATGCCTCAAGCTGAAGATACATTAAGTTATGTGATGGTGTAAGATGATTGTAGATGCAAACATCAAGTCTGCTTTTTGTAGTCCTACTTGTCGTTACTGCTAACGCTCCCGAATGGCAATGTACATGTTAAATGCATGTTAAACATCTTGGCATGGAATGATAGGATGAACATAAAATCTATTATCATTTGCATTTAGGAAGAACAATTGTAGATAAAAACAGTGTACGAGATCATGCATATATCTGCAAGCATTTAAAAGTTTCAATTAGCATGACCAATCAACATGAGGCTAATTGAATGTCCTTAGTTGATTAGTTTAAAATGTGTCAACTGCTCCTGAGTCTTACAAACATAAACAATTCAAATGAACATAAATAGATGTTTTTATCTGCTACTGTTCACAATGGTGATATAGTAATTTAACACTATTTTTGTTTTGTTGTAAACATAGCACCATGCCCTGGGATCACATAATCTGCCAACTGTAAAATTTTTGCTCGATTTTCCTCCTGTTGTTCAACACATTCACTTAAACTCTGCCATTCACTCTCATCATTCTCCTTTTCAAAAAGGTCACCGCACACAACAACTGTGCCATAGTCCTCTGCATTGTGAACCAGCACGCTGACATCAGCATGTGTATGTCCTGGTGTAGGAATGACCTCAATATTGTCATCGATCCTATAAGTATTTCCGCCCTTAAAATCATGCTCGGCATAACTATCACCACCCATGATGTCATATCCAACAATAAATTTTGCATCAGGAAATAGATTAAGGTTTCCAACATGATCAATATGGCCGTGTGTACATATAACATAATCAATATCTGATGCAGCTAGCCCATGATCCCCTAGATATTTAATAATTTTGTCTTTGTCACGTGGACTTCCTGTGTCAACAATTATTCTTTTTGGTCCAATTATCAATGTGCATGTACTGTTGGCTCGAAAGACACCATCTTTGTCTTCGTAAGAATAACCTTCCATAAGGATTGAAATTTTGTATTTTTCGATTGAAACAGCCATTAGTGGTCACAAATGGTGTTGCAATCTTAAATGACGTATCAACTCGTAATGTTTGTGCCACTGACCGTTGTATTGCTGGCGTGATTTCGTGTTCAATTGGGTTTGAATTTTTTGATTATTTTCTGCGACAAAAACAGAAAATGTTGTTTGTTTATGGATAATTTTTTGTTTGAATCACAATGATATAGTATTCCTGAAGAGCTCTACTGTAGTAACATGAATATGGAAGATTTTAATCCACGCGTAGACGAGAATAATCTTCAGACAATAAACTTGTCTTCCTCAGACGATGAATCGGGTGCTTGTGGTACGTATACAACCACAATTGAATTGTTAATACTTTTATGAGAAATTATAGAGCTTTATCTTGTTATTTGTGTAAATTTACTTTAATCTGGTCATGTACTTTTGTGCTATTATATTTTTAAAATGGGACTAGAAAGGCATGTGTATTCTAATAATTCTATCTCTATAAACGTTGGTTTCCAGTCTATGTAGTTATTCAATAGTAAACTGTTTTTGTTTTGATCTACCAAAACAGTCCAAAAGGTCCAAAACGGAGACAGCTTACATTTACCTTACCTTGGGGCCATATCCATATTCATCTTGTCATGCACCAGACTGGAAAGTTTGTACTGTGCGGCCTAGATCTAGGCAGCGCAATTTCGGACAAATTTTGAAATTTTCCTATATATCGTAATGAAAGATATTGCGCAATATTTCAAGCAAGCCTGAAACTGAGAATTGAAAGACACGCGACACTAACCGCGAACATGCGCTGGCAGCGCTGCAGACAACAATAACATAGAGTTGCGCCCACGTGCCGCATTTAATGAAGTTTACTTCCGATTTGGTGGGCTTAGCAAATAGAAATTTGGCATTGAGAAATCTGATCTTCGCTGTTGGCAAATTATAAATTTTTCGCCGTCGCTTTTTCGATTTGACTCATCAAGGCGAACATCGATATCAAGTGACAAGCTGCTATTGAGTACTTTTACTGTGGAATTCTTTCGTGGAGACGTTCAAGAGACTTTAGGCGTTTAATTTTGCGAGGTGAGTGTATGTCGTGTTCGTAGTGATTGTATTTTTGTTTGCGTTTTATGGAAATGTATACAGCGTAATAGCGAATAATCATGTCTGAACTGTCTGAACACAGCAACACACTGTTATATATATACTCAGACGCCCGCCTTGGGCGATTCAGACATTTCGTTACAAATTTTTAGCTTTATAAAGTCTTTTTACCTTTTATAACTATGGAATACCAAGACGAAAAGACTGAACATGTAAACGCCGTAGAATGTGCCGAGGGGTGTATTCACTCCAAGAAATCTCGTACACCTCGAAACAAAATCCTTAAAAATCTTTAATCTTAAAAATCCCTAAAAAAATCTCTGAAGTCCCAAAAAATCACTAAAAATCCTAGAAAATCTATGAAATCCCTACAAATCCCCAAAAAACTCGAAAAAATCCCCCCCCCTCTCCCAAAATCCCACGGGATTTTCAAAATCCCTAAAATCTCGGGTTCTAGTCCATGTTAATAGGGTTAGGTATTGGGTCGTATTAGGTCAAGATCAAAGAGAAATATTCGTGACTCGTAACATGGCGTTATAACCAAATCTCGTACGTAATTTCTTAATAATGACTTATGGCTATTGGTTGAGGACAGACTGGACAGTGACTGAGGATTATTGATATTTAACAATTAGACAACGAGGCCGAGTTGGCTATGAGCGACGAGTCACCGAGGCGAAGCCGAGTGGACTATTCGCTCATAGCCAACGAGGCCGAGTTGTCTAATTGTTTTAGTATAAACTATAGCATTTATTGAGAACTAGGAACACAATACAAAAGTAAACAAAAGTATTAATATTAATTTTAAACGTGAATTTTCACGCCATTGTTTTGAATTTTGCTACTAGTAGACTATCACTAATAGTCTACGAGTAGCGTAAGCCAATCAGAACGCAGGAAAAGTGATAGTCTATTACTAAGTTTATACTAAAACTTAATAGACTGGATTTCTCTGGTACTTTACAATAGTGATATTACATCCAGATTTACAACAGATTAGCTGCACTTTACAATAATAAGCATAATTGCATAAATAGAATGATCATAATAGTGATCAGGGTGGCAGAAATTCATCCTAGGGGTGTTCTGTGTTCAGAATCATACGCCCTGAGAAAATATTAGAATTTCAAATCTCTGACACTATATTTCCTGTATCATTTTTATTGAGGGTACTTTGTAACATAGAATTGTTACACTTGTTACAAGACATACCGTAGAGTCTTCCCAATGAAATACAATTTTTTCCGATAGCTAAATGGCTAATGGACTGGCAGGTGGTAGCCTCCGCCCCTCCAGCAGTCCAGTACTACCCTTGATAGTGATAATTCATTTGCAAAATAAGCTTACTTAAATTGATATACATATTTGCTTTTTCTTATTGTAATATAAGAGTAGGTAATAGAACCTCCACTGGCGTTAAATAATTGGTATGCTATGTCATTTATGTAATTGTGTATCCATGTATGTACGATATTATATAATTAATGGTATAAATGGCTTTTAAACAATCACGAGGGTCTGAAAACTAGACCATGGCAGGTGCTGTAGGAAGTCTAAAAGGCATGTGAATAACCTGCGGCACTGTGTATCACACACATTTACTGAATATCAGGTCTTATAGATTGTGTATTGTTGGTAAATAGACTGTGTCGTGAAGTATAAGTAAAATTTATAGTCTAGGCAGCGTAATAGTCGTTTTATGATCTATAATATAAATTATTTATACATATGTATTAAAACAGAAAACATATAGGCGTGAAATATCGATAACTGTTCAAAAATAATATGTATATATATAGAGAGAGAGAGAATGGAAGATGCTGTGATGGCATTAGAGCTATATCATACATCTCACAGAATCTTACCATGCTTGTGAAGTATGTTAGCTGATGGTTGGTGGATTAGATATATAGTTATGTGGTATTGTGTTTTAATGCTTAGTTTGAATATAGACATTTAATAACTGATATACCTTCCTAAACCACCACCTGGGTGCTGAATATAGCAGGGCCTTTTTAACGGAATGGCTGGGGGGGCAAATGCCCCAGTCCCCATGTTGGCCTCCAGTAAGCTATTTTGGTCTCCCCAGTGAAGGTCCCTTTGTCCAAAATATATGCAAAAAGAAAAACTGAGTTTAGAAGAAAGTTATGATATTCTCACAACAAAACCTGGCTCCATTTAGATGGGATATATCAAAAATTGTCTCTGAAAATGCAGGAAATCAAGCCACAGAGACTCAAGAATACAAAAAGTTTCTGGGGGAGGACCCCCAGACCCCCCTTCAGCTACCCACACCTGTAATACACCACCTACTTGTTACGTTCCCTTTCGATTATGGCACCCCCACTAACGATTTCTTAAAAAATGCCCTGGAATATAGACATTTAATAACTGATATACCTTCCTAAACCACCACCTGGTTGTTGAATATAGACATTTAATAACTGATATACCTTCCTTTAACCACCACCTGGTTGCTGAATATAGACATTTAATAACTTACACACCTTCCTAAACAATTGCAAAGCAAAGTGGCAATGATGTAAGTCTGTAAGATCTCCCTAATGGCATATCGCCGCTGTCGCCGCGCAAACGGGACATTTTGCACGCACACGCTCAATAAAAAGTCAACGCATTTGATATGAAGGAAAAAATTGAACGCGCAAATTTTCGTACCGGACGCGCAAACTCGAAAGTTGGCCGCGCAAAATTTCGGAAAATTTTGATCTAGGCCGCGCAGTTTGCAAACTTTCCAGTCTGGGTCATGCATAACCCACCAATCTCAGGGTCTGAATTATTGCTATAAGAAAACAGCTTCACAATTTTTTTGAAAAATTCTCTTGTAAGAATACACATTTTAGGACACCAAATTTTCAGAACATCAATAAAACGAATGCGCATGCATGCGGTGGTTTTGCTACAGCCTTTAAAACGTGCTTGTAGTCATTTCGCTCTGGATAAAGATGAAAACGAAAGGTAAAAATTTGATTGATATCTAAAGGTAATGTTTAATAATTTTTAGCTTTTGTACAATTTTATTTTACAACACATCGCATTCTTCACTTTTGTCTTCTTCTTCCAGGTCTGTTCTAAACACGAGTTCTAAAATTAAGCTTCAGTTTTCACTCTTCAGCATTAAAATTCTAAAAATATGCATGCTCTTATCTTTGTATAAACATATGGGCGATGCGTAACAGGTGATTATCGAAGCCATCTCGCTATCTCGCGAGTTGAAAGCTGTGATGTCAACCTAACACGCAGGACTCGATTGTCTGAGTGACTGAGACATTCCAATGTCTGAGAAACACGCTGTGGGACTCAAAAGTGAGAGATACTTTGCAAATTGTTATCTGTAGGGTGCATCTGGGCACATTGCCAGCTAATGGGTTAACAAGAGACACTGGCAGATGGTTTTGTTAACCCATTAACTGGCAGTACCGTACCACTGATGAGTAAAATTGTCTGGCATTAGACAGAGTAAAATACTAAAGTAGGACACATCTGGGCGCATTGCCAGCAGATGGGTAACAAGAGACACTGGCAGATAGTTTTGTTAACCCATTAACTGGCAGTACCCTGCCACTGACCAAGGGTGGGTAGTAGCAAAGTAGTTGTAGTTTGCTACTGTAGCGAACTACAATTTTCAAGTAGCGAGTAGTTTTAGACTACTTTTTAAAAATGGTAGTTTGTAGTTGTAGTGAACTATATTTTTCAACAACAATTGCTATTCGCTACTTTTCGAATTTGTCATCAGTCGACTAGACGTAAACAAAATACGATATCATGCCAAATCTCGTTACTAGAATTGCTACCGTTAATAATTGTGACATTTTCTTCAACAAAAATATTTTTGTCAATTTAAAACTGTTATGAAGAAGCAAATTGATTCTTTGACCCGCTTCAGAGATTGCATCTCTTACACTAGCGTGTGCGCTTCATGTGCAAAAGGCCATAATTATGTGGAAATCAACAAGTATGAAAGGAATATCTTGTGATTCGAAGCCATAGTTACAAATAGGAGTAACATGTGGCATCAATGTAAATTACAAATGTGGATACCAGGAACTTTGTTGTAGCGAAGTAGCGAATAGTTCGCTACATTTTTTTAGCAGTAGCTGTAGTCAGTAGCGAACTACATTTTTGACATGTAGCAGTAGTTGTAGCTGACTACAATATTTTGAAGTAGCGGTAGTTGTAGCGAACTACAAAAATTTTGTAGTCTGCCCACCCTTGCCACTGACAAGTAAAATCGTCTGGCGTTAGCCAGAGTAAAATCGTCTGGCGTTAGCCAGAGTAAAATACTAAAGTAGGGGGCATTGCAAGCTAATGGGTTAAAACAATATTGCCGCACGATAACATAAAAGCTGGCATAAAAACTCACCCACTCGATGTTTTTTTGTTTTTTTTTAAATAAATTAATTTTACAATCAATGATAATAGATTGATGTTGCAGAACAACAGGAGCAAAAAGGTCCTAAATTAAGTCTTATCATACATAAATTGATATCACTACATGCACAAGTACTATGAGACTCACAAACTTACATCACATCGAATAAAGCTATGTGGTGTCGTGGTTACAAACAGATAATGCTACAAACAAACATTCATAATTAAGGACAACATGACATAGAACAAGAACGACATTTTGCACACAAATTTTTCCACGTCCTCGGCCTATCAACATCAAAACATGTTTTACGTTTGTCTAAATAGTGTTCTTGAAGTTTATATTTTAATGACAGCACAGATGTAGATGATTTAATTTTGAGTCCTATAGACTGTTCCATGTAAGCACAACTCTGTTGAATATGCCCTAGCTTTATCCAGAGAAATTAAACATTTAGCTTTATCCATGGAAATTAAACATTTTACCATACAGCAATGAATACATACATACGCCATCAAAATCATGCTACAAAATATGCCATCAAGTACTCGGGTATGGTAAACTATACCCTGTCAAGGTACCCTCACCTAAAATCTCAGCTCTCTCCACTGAAATCATCATCTCAGCAAAAAATTGGGTTGTATTATGTAAACAGTCACCCAGTAAAACTATTTAATTTTTATATAATAGCTGGGACTTTGCTGTCACTGAATAACTATGCAGCTAAAGGTTTTTTAACTTGGGAGTCTATACTCTATAGACAGATGCAGAGTAGCATATAAAACATTCTGTGAAGTACACTACAGCCACTCAATCTGAGTGAGATAAAAATACTTCTCAACATTTTGAAGGTACATGAAACTTGCCCCCATGTAAACAGTCTCTCAGTAATCCTTCCTACATAGTCCACTTGGACCACATGGACCAAATTTCCCACTTGAGTGTGTTTAGCTTCAAATGTTTGTGCAAAAGCTCTAAGAAGTGACCGTCTCCGCACACATGCCACCATACTCAAATGTCCAAGTACCATTATATGTAAACTTTAAGCTAAATGTAATACTAAAGGTTAACATGCTTGCAGTTCAATGATGAATAATTTCCATGCTTATACTGATGTATATTGCTGAATATGATTCTTATACTGAGAACTGCGAAAAATACAATAGTAAAATAGATATTCCCACATAATTGTTCACGTTCAACCTGGCCAAAATATATTAATGTAATCATAACCTGACATGTGAATGACCAAATAACGACCAAATTATAAAAAAGGCAAGCACATTATGCATTAAGTCCATGCGCGATTTGTGGCATTGTTGCCATATGTTAGCTAAATCTGCTGTGCGTGCTCGACCATTGTCAACATAAGTTGAATAAACTGCTGGTTTTCTCAATGCAAAGTTATTTATGACTTAAGTCTACAAGGAAATTTTTTAAAGTGTTTATCAGCCATGAGTAACATACTGCAGTACTTCAGATCTACTAAACTGTTCTCGCTAGAGGATGAGAAAGAGCCACCCTTAGTGGTCCAATCCCTTAACTAAACTAACTTCATCTATTGGATAGCTCTATCAATTTTCTGCTGTTGTTCTTTGGTAAAATTCCAGCCATTCCTTATTGGTCCACTTTTCTACAGGAAAAAGCCAGTGTACCCAGGAGAACTCTGCAGTGTTTGGTAGAATCAAACTGGGAGCACTTTTCCCGCATGCGGCTACGGTGTCATTACAATGACAGAAATTGCATGTTACAGAAGATGACGGAGGTGAAATACACATGTACTATAATCACTGTGCCAGCAAAACTCACAAGTATTTCTTATACTTAGAAAATACACCCTTTCGATAATTACGTCACGGATACTTCATAGGCCTGGGAGCCTCGCTCTCATGAATTAAGACGAAAGCTGTTCGCTCACGATTCATGAGAACTAGGCTCCCGAGCCAAGGGGGGTATCTGTATTACACCTCTCACCCAACCTTGTACCCAGGCTTTTTACTCTGAAACTGTTAGGAGCGTTATAGGAAATAGCCAGGGTGCGAGCATTAGTGGGTACAAGGTTGACCTCTCACCAATGATAAAGCCAGGACAAGGCCCATGTCGCCTGTTTGCGTGCCATGCATGCTCCATACCCGCATGGGTGTGGAACACAGAGATCCTAAAATGATACCGTAACATTAAGCGCATGCGCCTATATGCTCTGACTTTTAATCAACGAAAACACGTGGCGGACACACCAGGCGCGAACGTCGAAGTGTTTCTAACTACTGAGTACTGCACCTACACTGGACCCCTTGTGTCAAATATATTAGAATGTGTCCCAAATTATTATTTCCCTATAATTAGGTTCTGCAAAGAATACTTTGAATGATAAAGCATTGGATAGCAGTGTTGTTATAGGTACGTTTAAGACAATAGGTGATTTTGTGACCAAGTTATATGATTCAGTGAAAGGTGAATTTTTAGTATTATACCAGGGAACTTTTCTGCTCTCCTTCTAGTTCATGTTGGGTCAGATTACTAAAAACATGCCTGCTGTATTTTCCCAAGTGCAAAAACACGTGCAAAATGCCAAACAACTGTTACTACCGCATTTACCCCTGCCGTATAGTTACAGTTTTATTTTTCCTTAATACTTTCTTAAAATATGCTTATAATGTGAGCATGCATGCCATGATATAATCAAACAACCAATTCCATGCACCATGTAAATGTAGTATTTACTGAAGTTTAACATTGTAGCAGTTCAATGATGAATTTTTTCCATGCTTATACTGATGAGTGATGTATGATGCTAAATATCGTCCTTATACTGAGAACTGCGAAAATATATCTAGAATAACTAGACGTAAGCTGCAGGGCAACGTATATATATATATATTTTATATAGAAAATACTTAAAGTGACAGCTTGTATATACATATTTATTATTTTGTTTATCTAAAAGACGAAGATGAAGGAGAGGAAAAGGGTAACTTGATTAATGAAGTACTTGAACTGCAAAATACTCTTGATGGTAAGTGTATGCCTCCACTTGTTACAAAAAAATTTCATTGAATGTGGTGAAAGTAAATGTATTGATATTATTACTATTCAGTGCATTTTATTAACAAAAACATTGCAAATGTAAAATGTCTTAAATCAATACCCAATATATAAACGGCAAGATAACAATACCATGCCTTATAATATAGATAACAGATCATGCCCAAACTAAAAGCAAATAATTATAATGTGATGCATGTGCATGGGTTACATAACTCAAAGCATGAGCCGAAACAATTTAAGAACCTATGCATGGTATGATAAATTATATATAAGTATCTTTGGGATATTTTTGTATTGTATGTAGCTACATGTAGTATACACGTCAAGAAAAATTGTGTCTTCCGTTTTTAGATTTATCTCAAAGAGTGGATGCTGTAAAAGATGAGAATCTCAAATTAAAATCAGAAAATCAGGTAAAAAAAAAAGCTGTATATAAGCATGCGCAATTGTATAATTGTTGGTTGTTTTTACTGGTTTATTATTATGTATAATTGTTGGTTGTTTTTACTGGTTCATCATACATCACTCATGCATTTCTTTCTATTGTGCACGTATATATACATGCATGTATACGTATAACTAATACAACAAGATAAATTTGACTCAGGACTCGCACTTTTATATATTCCAGGTTCTTGGTCAGTATATTGAAAATCTTATGTCAGCATCAAACGTTTTTCAGGCAACTAATGCTCCAACGAAAAAGAGGTATATGTATATTGAGTTAAAATGGTATTTATCAGTTTATTGAATGAGGTTGAGCATGATTATCACGAGTTCTTGCCATTTGCAGGAAATGTGTGTGCTCTTTTCTTTCAAATATACGTAAAAATATTTCAGAGCTTTCGTCGCTGTTTTGGTTTTTATTTATTCTTTACTTTTTAAATTATCCTTCCCTTAAGTCTGCGAACGGCCGAAGGCGACGCCATATTGTCTTTGTTCGTGTTTATCATGACGTCAAACGTGCGCAATTATTTTTTCATATCACACGTATGACGTCAAATCGTGTTATATATGATGTTACAACTCCATATTTGGCCGAGTTGGTAATAAGTGCATGTTATCATCCGATGGCTGAGGCATTGAAGCTGATAACACTTACCGAGTTACTGATAACAATAATATATGGTGTATATATAGTATTTTGCATTTTCTACATTGCCTTTTGTATAGATACGGCACGAACGTTTTATCCCGTTTTAATATTAGATTATTTCACATGTATACTGCACTGGGATGTCTGGTTAATTTTTGTTATACAGCTAGGGTGTATAAAAAAAAGCGGAGTCCATTTTTTATGCTTAATAAATACTAGACCATAAAAAATTTATTTAGATCTTATTTTAAAGCCCGTTCTTTTCTCTTTCGAACAAGTCGTCATTGGTGTCTTTATTACGACATGAGGAAATTTAGTAGAACCAATCAGTTTTAGATGCCGCGCTTGATTATGCAATTTTACTATGTTATTTCATAGTCGCGTGTGAAATGTTTGAATTTTGTGCTTTAAACTTTAATGTTGTTGTTGTTACACGAGAAGAAGGAGTAAGAATAACTTAATAACATTTTACAAGATATTCGGTGGTTTTATTTATGTCATAATCCTAAATCCAATCCAAAAATAACCATAAAACATTTTGACCTCCATCATCGACATGAACGCCGTCGATCGCACGGCAATGTAAACAGAAATGGGCAAGTTGGTTCAAGCTTCAACCATGGCTTAAACCACCTTTAAACCGCAAGTTCCGCAAAGTACGTAAAAGTTACTAAATGAACTGAAAGTAGTGCATATAGAAAGCCGTAGTTGTTTGGTTCTGATGATTCATTGCCAAAATGTTCAATTTTATCGTTTTGTTGATAAACTGTTAGTATCAATTATTATTATATGGCAAGAGCTAGTTCCTGTAGTTTACGCGATATGATTGGCTAATCAGCGGTCCGGAAAAACACGTAAACTACTTATTTTACTACTTATGGTTGTGTCATATAATAAACTACTTATTAACCTAAAACGTTCGGTCTTTACGGTGAAATATTAACCTCGGTCTTGTCGTATTGACCTCGCTCGGTCAACACGGCAAGACCTCGGTTTAATATTTTACCGTAAAGACCTCACTTTCGGTTAATAAGTAGTTATTATCGCATCTCAAATTTTAGATTCTCCACAGTCACTTAAAATACTAGTATTCGCGAACCAATCGTTCAAATTTAAAAAGAAACCCACCGTTAGAAAGCTGAATGACTATGCTTTAAAATGGATATAAACAAAAAGGTTTTACTCTATAAATGTTTTCAAAATTTACATTTGAACTGAGGACTCCGCTTTTTTATATACACCCTGCATGAACTGCATGTATATACATACATACATGAAGATTTACATGAAGCATTTGGCATGGTTTGTGATTTGGTGATTTTCTATTTAGGCAAGTACCGTCGAGACCAACCCGCAAGAGATAGACCATTATCTATTTCATTTTATTTTAATGTACATTAAATTTGTATAGTGGTATGTTTGCTAAATTTGTACCATCAGGTGGAACATAGTATATACTGTACTTGGAAGATAATTCATTATTATTGTTTTTTTGTGATATAATAAGCATAAAATCATTCTGTAAATTTAAGAAATTATATTTGATTAAATTCGAAAATTCATTTTTGATAGAGTATGTTCAACGTTAGTTATGTCTCAATCAATTCCATGCGTGCCCATCCCCCCGGGCATTTGTTGGGCATTTGACATTTAGGCGAAAAAACCTCGCAAATGCCCCACCATGGGGTCAAAATGTGGCACAAAATCCCCATCTAGGGGACTTGAAATTGATGCAAATGCCCCACCCTTGGGGACAAAATAATAGTTTTCTGGGTAGCAAATTTTAAAAATATCTGTAGTACTATATAGGAAAATCAATTTCCGAACAATTAGATCTGAATGCACGCAGTATTTCATCCTGTGTGTCAATTGTCTCCAATTTGACCTAAAAAAGTACTGTACATAAATAACAAAGATCTATTAAGCCTTGCAGAATGAAGTATTTTGTGAAAATTGAGAACTGGAGCTGTTTCAAAAACTGATAAGAATTAATACACGCTTCCGGAAATTATGTCACCGGCCTGTTGGGGTGGAGATTTTCTATCTGTGACTATACTAGTGAAATATACAGTAAGTGTAATCTGTGAACAATAACAAGATAAAACGCTAGCCTACGTTATATCTTATACAGTGGATATTGAACGCCTCGACAAATTCCCCACCCCCGGGACGACCTGAAGGAAGCAAATGCCCGACTCTGGGAACAGGTGCAGCTGTATAATGCCCAGGCTCCAACTTGGATGCGTGGATATCGCGCGTGGTCGCAGCACTAGGCGGGTCAGGCGTTGGAGCTGCGACCACGCGCGATATCCACGCGTCCGAGTTGGAGCCTGGGGACGAGGCTGTATAATGCCCGACAAATGCCCGGGGGGGATGCACGCATGGAATTGATCGAGACATTACAAGTGTGATGTTGTTTGAAAAATGTCGGAAATATTATAACTGTATTGTTTGTGATTCCTGAAATGTTTTTTAGATGCATGCAGAGAACAGGAACATATAAAATAAGCTTGGGGTCTTTAGGATCAAACTACCCGAAATATTCAACAAGAACTTCGACGTTTCGAGCGAAAGACCCTTCGTCTTGAAGTTAGGAAACGTCGAAGTTCTTATTGAATTTTTCAGTTTGTTTTTGTGTTTTACCACTATTCTTATCACATCAATTATTTAATCACTCTTCCTAGTGCAAGTTTTATGGAAACTTCGTACTATTGTAATGGTGCATGCCAAAAATTCAAACGAGAGATTCATACATAGTGTAAACAACCGGAGTATACTCCAGGAATTATTCTAAGAAAATTTTACAACTCCAGTAAATTAAGAAATCTCAAAAACAATAAATCATTATCCTATATAGCATAAGTTTTTTAGGGTTGGTGGAGCACACTCACTGAAATAGTATCGTATATATTTACAGCGTTTTCACCCGCGCGATCCTTATCTTCAAGGACCGAGTCTGACCAAATTGTCCATGTAGGTGTTCGTGTGCACCTCAGTAATTTCCATTTACAACTCCAGAAATATTTTACAACTCCGAGAAGTGGTAGCAAATCCAGCTTAGAATAATCCGTGGTATACTCACGGCTGATGTTATATTTTTAGGTCACAACAATTCAAGGGCGTATTTTTCAAACGTCCAAAGGTTATTATTTTAGCTACAGTCGCGCAATTTTATCTTCGCAAATGGGCTATCGGATTTGGGATTCGGGCGATACCCCCCTGATGCACCCTATAACAGTAATAACATGCACGAATTCTCGTGAGAACTGCAAATCAATGCGCATAAATAAACATGGAGATCTATGAGTGCGTGTCAAAAATTGAGAACAATTTTTGGACAAATGACAATCTCGTTCCCAGAGTATGCCCGTTCGCAGGTTAGGCCCGTTTCAGACGCCGCTCCACTCATGTGCCGAACTTAAATGACGAATATAATTAGGTGCGACACAAGAGCGACGTATGAATCAATTAGGTACGGCAGAATTTGAAGCGACATAAGTTCGGCAGAAGTTCGACAGAGCCTGTCGCATTATGCGACGTTAGAGCGACATTGATTCATACGCCGCTCCACTCATGTGCCGAACCTAAATCAAAATTTACTGTAATTTATTAGGATTAGATTAGCCACTTTGTAATGTTTACTTATTTTTTTAATTGTATTTGGAATTCCCGCGCAAATTACCCTCCTCTCTCGTCAACAACATTATATTTTATACGCCGTTTGAATCACCTAATACAATTAAGTTCGGCGCATGAGTGGAGCGGCGTCTGAAACGGGCCTTAGGTAGTGGACATGACCACTACCTAACCTGCGAACGGGCATACTCTGGGAACGAGATTGGACAAATATATGATTGAGAATTTGGCACACATTATTTGGGCTGCAGTTATGAATTATATTATTTTAGCGTATGACTAAGCTTTTCGAGTCGCAAATTTCACACCTAACCTCAGCCTAGACCTGGGCGTCTACTCGGCAGGTTTAGTAACTAATGGCATGCTTGATGACGTCACGACGAATCTATATACAAATCCGTGCTGGGACCCAGTCTTTTTGTTGTGAAAAGCGCTGAAAACGCTGAAATAGGCCTAGATCTAGGCTGAGGTTACCTGTCATGATGTGGCTTCGCCACAAGCTGAAATGCAGGCTGGCAGAAAGAAGGGGAGTGCCCACTGACCGACCTATATGAATTTGGTATAGATCAGTGGGGATGCCTAACCTGCGAATAATTCAGTCATTCATTCTAATATTCTAAAAACATGCCTAAGCAGAGTTCTGCCTCCATAACTATATTATGCTTTTAAATTCGATATTGCCAAATTCCGTACCGTTCCGTATTCATAATAGTCCGAAAGAATGAGTACTTAATAAAAAATTGCACTATCGTTGGGATCTCTGAGTTACTGTTTTGATTTTCGAATGTAGTTGAATAGGTACAAGTAATGTTTCATTCTGAACAAAAATCCGGGAGGAATTTGCCCACCATGATCAATAGTAATGATTTTTGTGTACGCAGCTAACAAAGTCCACCGCGCGCAAGTTTTGCCAGTCGGAAATCGGGCTGCGAGCAAGGTATGCAGGCCTAGGAAGTTATCAGATTTAAGTTACAGGAAAATAAACGCCTTCACGTTATGACTGACACTCTGACAGCCGTAGTTAAATTTAATTTGATTGCTGATAAATACTGACAACTAAAATGACCGGTGTTTGATTGTGTTTACTTAGCGTTATAAACCTTGTCCTATACGGCATATGGTAAAACGCGGACTGGACTTGCACATGGACTGGACTGAGTGGTAAAACGCGGACGGACTCATTAGTAAAACGCGGACTGGACTCGATTAGTAAAACCCGGACTGGCCCCAAATTGCCCGAAAGGACTATTTCTAAAACCCGGAATGTAAATGGTGATCACGGAAATGGAAATAAAAGAACTCGGAATATTAAAAACCGGAATATAGAGCTTTCAAAGTCAACAATTTGACCATATAATTATAACTCGTGACATATTTGTTCCTCCGATAATATTCAAATTTTATTTGGTTTCTTCTCGTCTAAGGATTCTGGCTATATATATTTTGGCTTGCTACAGTGAATTTGTTCAATTTTACAAGTAAAATTTGATAAACTGTTATCACAAATCAACTAATTCAGATATAGAATCATAAAATTTTGAAAACTTGCTCAATTCTTGCTCAATCTTATAGTTATATATATTTAAGATCGCCATACAACAACGAGTCAAGATATATCAATTGAAGAGAATGCATGTGAGCATTATTTAAAGGCTTACAAAGGATTTACTGTATAATTAAATGATATAGTTGTTTTGATATACTTGTAAAATCGAACAAATTCACTGTAGGCTGTAGCAAGCCACATTATATATAGCCAGAACCTTAGACGATAAGAAAACCAAATAGAATTTGAATATTATCGGTAGAACAAATATTCCACGAGTTTATATAATATTGTTGACTTTGAAAGCTCTAGCTATATTCCGGTTTTTAATATTCCGAGTTCTTCTATTTCCAGTTCCGTGATGACCATTTGCATTCCTTTACTAATTGAGTCCAGTCCGCGTTTTACTAATTGAGTCCAGTCCGCGTTTTACTAATCGAGTCCAGTCCGTGTTTTACTAATTGAGTCCAGTCCGCGTTTTACTAATCGAGTCCAGTCCGTGTTTTACTAATTGGGTCCAGTCCACGTTTTACTAATTGAGTCCAGTCCGCGTTTTACTAATTGAGTCCAGTCCGCGTTTTACTAATCGACCCTATTTGAGTCCAGGCCGCGTTTTACTAATGAGTCCAGTCCGCGTTTTACTAATTGGGTCCAGTCCGCGTTTTACTAATTGGGTCCAGTCCGCGTTTTACTAATTGAGTCCAGTCCGCGTTTTACTAATTGAGTCCAGTCCGCGTTTTACTAATTGGGTCCAGTCCGCGTTTTACTAATTGAGTCCAGTCCGCGTTTTACTAATCGACCCTATTTGAGTCCAGGCCGCGTTTTACTAATGAGTCCAGGATCGCAGGCTCGGGGTACGAGATTGTAATGAGTCCAGTCCGCGTTTTACCACTCAGTCCAGTCCAAGTCCAGTCCAAGTCCAGTCCGCGTTTTACCATATGCCGTCCTAGGCATGTTAATGAGGTTAACTACATGTGGTCACAACCGTCACATGTCGTGGACCGATTATATCATTCGCTCTATTGTAATATTACCAGGACGGTGCTTATTGATACTCATACTTTCGATAATACACAGAAAATTTCTTTTCTAAATCAAGGAGTTTGTTTGCCCATCATTTGCTTTTGGAAATTGGAAAATTAAGCTCCCTCGTTAATTTGAATACTGTCTGTTTGCCCTTACTGATATTGTAATCTCGATTGTAATATTGATGCTAAAGGCATGTGTACACAGTCTGACATTCTTAAATCGACGTCTCTTATTTCAATTATTAACTCTTAATGCTTTCTAATATACCCTTTTCCTACAGACTACAGTCCAACAAGCCTGGCATTTACCTAAATTGCTAAAACCTTTCGATAAACAAACTTATATAACAATGAAAGAACGCATCAGAGATTCACAATGACCACGCCATTATAAAAGTCTTTATACGTAAATAAACTTAGTATATTCTTCTATAACAATATACTCTTGCTCTTATAGTTTACAAAATACAAATGGTAAGGCATGTTAATGTTACAAAGTGTTGTGTACAACCCTATATAAACCTGGATAATTGTTTAAATTTAAAAATACAGTAATATATTGTCATTGAATGTTCACTGTGTGTGACGGTTCATTTGAATAAACTAAACAGCAGTATATCTATATAAATGTCTACATTTCCATTACACCACGAACGAACTCCTCATAAGAAACTTCTCCTTTAATATTGATATAACCCGAGGTTAGATTATCAAATTCCTCGTCGCTTAGTTTCTCTCCAAGCGTAGTCAAAAGATTCCTAAGTTCGCCTGAGGAAATCACGCCATTCAAATCGCGATCGAAGTGGCGAAAGCATTCGATGATACCTTCAGGAGTTCCTTTATGTCCAAGTTGATCTTGATGTTGTTTCAATGAATTGTACACTGGTAGAAATTGATCAAAACTTATCTCCTTTGATTTGAAATCTTTCGTTATCTTTTGAATATCACTCTCAGTCGGGTTCGTTTTCATCGCTCGTAATGCTTCACCCATTGAACTTAGCGCTATCTTGTCTGTTCCCGTTGTATCATACAGGGAGAACACGTCCTTACATAGCGTCAATTCTTTATCGCTTAAATCACCCATTTTGTAGGTATAAATGCCTTTGTTTGACTGGATTTTTCAGCCAAGAAATATTTCGGTCTATAACTATGTGAGATATTTTTAAGGGTGTAATAGTATCCGTCTAAGCTTTGTGCTCAGTCACTACTCACCTGTTTATTTATACTGACTTTGATTGGTCAAGCCAGGTATTGAATATTAGATCAGTTTTCATATCCTTCCCCCGCAATGCAGCAATTATAATAGGGGTACATGAAGTATTGGAATGTGTGAGTGACACTCGTAGTGGCTGTTGGGAAGAATGCGTCTCGCATTTCACTATCTCCCCCAATCTCGTACCCAGAGCCATAGAAGGATATGTTGTATCTTCCCCACTTCCCTAGCGTGTCGCTCTTCCCGCTCTTTTTTACAAAAACCAGTACTAACGCCTAGTAGCTTCTAGTACCATACATTCAGTCACGACCCCTCCGTTCAGTGTTTTGAAAATCCCTCTGTTCTACAGTTTTGGCAGTTCAAAAATAGAAATTGCAGAACAAAATTTATTTAACCTGCCAAAAAGAAAACAGTTTGCCACGCCATATTATATAAATTTTGCCCTGTGTTTTAACCTTGGGAGGGGGGAATATGTGGAATGTTGTAAGGGTACCAAAAAAGATAACACCAAAAACTGTCGGATGGGTTGGTGTGGTTCTCCGGATATATATGGGGAGGGAGGTGGTGTTAAACTAAAATCTTCAACAGGTCATGGTATAAGCCAAGGCGTGACTCGAAACTGGCGTATCAACCAAAGCTTTAATGCAGGGGAACCAAGTCTCCTGCACCCACACACCCCAAACTACGGGTTGTGTTTTTTGCTACCCGGGGCTTACCCGGGGCAAGTGTGAATGCATTTGTATAACCCATAAGTCGAAATATCTCTTTACAGCTTTAAGGGGTCTTTCTTCAAGCCTTAAGGGAACTGAAAATGCATTAGCCTATTCGGGTCTATGAGATTTGATAAAGGTATAATTGTTAGTTACCGGTGCAGGATATCCAGTTCACCTTTTTGACAATGACGACGCCATCTCGAATCGTGATGTTTTGTTGTCTGGGCAAAGCAAAACTAAAAAGCTGTTTATATCGTTCAATTACATGATATATAAAGGAATTGGGTGGTAACGAGCAAGTATACACATTCGTTAGCCGATTACGTCTATTCGCTTAACGTTTATCAACACTTGCTTAACTCTCTTTAATAACTTGCTTAACAACTATAATTTGTTTACTTAAACCTTATAAGCCCGCAGAGACTTGGCCACCCTGCATGATCACTTTTTTTCTTGAAACGTGAGAAAACGTGATAACCAGATTATAATCTATTTTTCCAACCCTACGTTTCTGTGGAGTATTGTTTTGCAGGGAAAATCTACACATGGAGTGGATAAATTTCATTAATTTTCAAAGTATTCAGATCACGCTGTTTTGTATATAATGATATAATGGAGATAAAGCTCGCTTACGTACTCCCTAAGACATAAATCCTTCCGTTCAGTGACGAACATCGAGATACGAATTAATGTCGCCCACTTTTTCTATCCATGGCCATCGTCTTGCCTCAATCCAGGTACAGTCATGCTCCATCATGCACAAGTTTTCTCCACCGATCGACCTTTTCACGTTTGTAAATATTCGTCAGTTACTTTTTCCGTCTTTTTCATTTTGGCGTGGGATAAAAAAGTGATTTATCATAGAACTGATTGGGTATCTAAGAGGTATCCCAATTGATTGTTTTGTATTAACGTTTTTATGCAATTTTCCTCTGATTTTATTGCGGCACAATTCGGTTTCAACAAATACACGTCCTGGTTTCTGATCAAGACGATGCGAACCACCTACACACATCAATATCTCGCCTTGTCAACAAGATGTGTTCGCAAGAGGCTTGTAGTAAGCTACAAGATGTGTTCGCAAGAGGCTTGTAGTAAGCTATACAAGATGTGTTCGCAAGAGGCTTGTAGTAAGCTATACAAGATGTGTTCGCAAGAGGCTTGTAGTAAGCTATACAAGATGTGTTCGCAAGAGGCTTGTAGTAAGCTTGTCAACAAGTTGTAACAATGTTGTCATTTTACCAAGTTGCTACAAGGTTGTCACTCACAACTTCTTAACAAGTTTTTCAATAGCAGGACGACAAGTTGTTGGAACAACTTGTAATAAGTCTGTTGAGTCAACAACCTTGTGGCAAGAAGCTGGGAATAAGCAGTGCGAACACATCCTGATAGCAAGTTTTTGAAACAGCATTGGTAAAAATCTGCTGCATGTTTGTTACAAGTTGTGCGTTTTTACGTGTGTAGAAGTTCAATGTTGCAAGATATGCCAGACAGGTTGTGCATTCTACGCATGACCTGTACGCAGTCTTCATTTCTTTATATAGGCAGCCACGATTATAGCCTCCCACCTTCAGGTTTATCTTTGATTTTCCATCTGTATTGTATTGTGTGTATTTAATGAATTTACCTTGCAGCCATGAAGGCTGAATTACGTAATTATTACAATTAATACTAAGCTAAAACCAATTATTTACATACATGATATCATAATTATGCTAATTACTTATAAGACAACACTACTTAGATAAAAATTAGTAAATATATTTTAAATCTTAACTATTCTAAAATTCAAGAAAGGATGCTAACTATTATTAACCTTTTTACACATTGCATATATAAAAGAGTTTTCCACCCTATTTGTATGAGTCATAGGAATATTAAACGTTCTTTCATGTCTTAAATTGTAACTAAGTTCATTCCTATCTGGTAATAAATTATGAATTTTATTGTTTGAGTCAGACACAGCAGATTGAAATAACTTATCACAAAGATGTTCGTGGTGGTCTTTCAAAAATGGAATACCAAGTAAATTTAGTGTATCAGAATAATTTTCTTCAGGCATGATAATGGCCATATCTCAGCTAGTCAAAAGCTGAGTGAGTCCCAAATACTTGTTAGTTACCGCTACTGGTTACCCCATAGTGACCATGGTGCACTGTGGGTAGAACAGTAATGCAAACTCCTTTTACATTCTTGGGACGACTTCCTTGGGTTGGTGGACAGGGACGTCTTGGGGGCCAGGCACGTCTTGGGGGCCATATGTCAGTGGTATACGATAAAACCACTTCTTTTAAACTGCAGTGTATGGTAATTTTTCCGGGCACATTTCAGTTAAACCATCACATGAGCAATGAAAAATATGGAGACGTTACATGCATACTCGGGTAAACAAAACAATTTATATCAAATATCTTTTATTTCTCCGTCAGAACATAATTTAGATTTTTTTTTAACTTTTAAGTAATTATATACAACCATTCTACTCATAAATAATTTGTCTAGTTTACAACCCCACTAGATGTTCTACGATCAATGTTATCTACATAGCGTCTTGTATGTTACATGCGTCTCTATGAATATCCAGACTAATGACGAAAACCCCATAGCAAAACGTACAATATATTTAGAACTGCGCCCATCGGTTCATATTCGCAATCGATTAATCGCTGTCAACAATTGATTAATAATCGATTAATCGTATGTACTAAATAAATCAAGACGTTTACAGTGAACTGTCCTTTCGAACGGCAACGAAATATTTCTAGACATTGCTTTGATTTTGAGACAAATTTGTGACAGACAGTGGAGGACTAAGAAACTGACAAAACGCAAGTTATGGGATTTTTCAAGCAAATTAAGGGTGTTTTCAGTTTGATTCAAAGCAAAGCTTGGAACCTGTGAAATGGCCTGTATATTTGCTGTCAATGTTGAAGTCATTATTGGAAAAATAATCGATTGCCGAAAAACGTACATAAGAAAATTAACCGGGAGCAGCTCTAAAATTATTATCCAGTGAATTTCATACATGAATGCAGTTTACTTTGGCGGGAGCAATGATAATTTTTGCTAGAGGAGCACTATTAAATTCCTCTCCATCACGCACTGCTTACAATTTGAGTAAGAAAATGACTCCTTGACTCTAGACATGGACTGTTTCCTAGCCAAGATGTGAGGGCGTTGCCTTTCGTATCGAGTGAGACAAGCCATCTCTCGCTGGAGTATCGACATGAACGATATATCGAGAAGAAATTTTCAATGACAGCTTCTTCAAAAACACACTCTTCACTGTCGACATCCTGTCGAAACAAGAAAGAAAAGATACGATATAAGATTTATTTTATTAGTTTTAGTGAAGAACACACCACGATTATGTAATTTGGCAAAGGCAAAGCTTTCGATCTTAATCAGTGCAAACATTTAAAAAATAGGATTTGCAGAAAATATAAGGATATGTATGCACATATCTTAAAGCTCTTTTTCAGATCCTCGCAGGAAGTAGCTTGCTACCAACGCTAAAATATACTGAAACTTAACTAAAATAACATTATATATACTAGATATAGAAAAGGAGACAAAATAAATTCGTAAGAAATGTATACGCAGCGCACTTTGGGCACTTACATTTCTTTGAAAAGAGACTATAGTGAATTGAAAGTCTCATTAAGCTAGTTCTTTTTAGACAACCATTGGGTATTTCATAAAACATACAGATAAAATTCATAATAACGGCAACTTCGAATAAAAGATAACCGATTTTTAGTTCGATTTTTCGAATATCAGTTCAGTCGTTTTCAGTTAGATGCAAGCGGAAATGAGAAAATATTTCCCTTAAATGACCAACATTTTTGCCACGCTTGTGACGTCATAAATCGGCTGATCAGATAACTTATCACAAAAAGGGAAATATGTAGAGGTTATGATAAAATTAAAGTGAAAATCTTTGTATACCTTTAAATATTAGTACTGAAGGTATTTCTGAAAAATACTGAAGGTATTCCCCATAGGATTAACGGCAACTTTACGATATACAAAACAATGAACGTGACATTGAGGCCGTGACAAAACAATAAACGTGACGAGTTTAACCCAGGTCGCAGAGAGGAACTCGCAGAGTTCCTCTCTGCGACCTGGGTTAAACTCTATTAAGTCTCAACGACAAAAAATAAAATTTAAAAACAACAACTGCATGGCGGTAATACAGAGATACTATATCGACAACAATGATGTTCGTCTAGAAATTTGCTAACAATGCAGACAGGAAAGTGTGGGTTTAATCATAAGACTATTTCAAGGTTCGCTGGGTGGAACTACGGAAGTGTGGGAGGAATACTAGACATGATAATTGTCTCAATTGCCTTAGCAACATCTAATGGTCGTGACGCCGGAGAGGTGTCAACTTGCCAACATCCTGCAAATATTTTCTTAAATGCTCAAAATATTAAATATATTTATACACAAAAAATATTTTGTGAATTAAAATTGCAGTAAACCCTGGTCACAGAAGTGAAAGACACATTCATTCATCCAACCACTTTGCTATACCACCACCCCAATAAAGTGTGTCCATCATTTCATGCATGGTGATTTGCATGTACAAAATACCTTGGGGTGTATTCAATTTTTCGACCGATCAGTTTATTATGAACCCATTAAGCCCCAATTCGTGTTATTTTCATATTTTTAAGTGTTGTTGGGCGTTATTGGGTTAACTAGACAAGCTGTCCATATCTCTTGTTAACCCATTAAGCCACACTGCGCCCTACTTTGTCATTTTCATCTTGGCAAGTGTTGGGCGTTAATGGTTTAAAGACCTGCATTATGTAGGCTTGACACATGACAGTGGAAATGACACAATTGATATTAACTTGAATTCAATGAGTGCTCAGCATTCCAAGCATTTTGACTAAATATTTTCTAAACTACTTAATTGTAATACTATTATAAATCTCAAGAGAATGATACCCATTCAGGGCATAGAAACAAAAACAAAAAGAACAGGAAAAGACATGCATGATTATACAGAACATAATATCATGTGAAAATGAAACATTAAACTAAACGAATTCACAAATACTGGATAGTTCTTCATTGAGGTCCAGTAAGAGCCATTTCTTATTGGTCCAGTGTTACTACTGGCAGAGAGAACCGGTGCAACCGGTAAAAACCTTCGGTGTTTGATAGAGTGAAACTGGGAGCACTATTCTTCCAAGCGACTAAAGCGAAATCAAATAACTACATATTGCAGGATTCGGGTCCTGGTCGAAGACGTGAAAGGCATGCGTATTAACCATTGTGCCACCAACACCTATATGCATGTCATAATCGTGTTGTTCTCCACAAAAAACAAAACCTACGACCTACGTTCATAATGCGAACAATTAAGACAAAATATTAGAAAAGGGAAAATAAGTACTTACGGTAGCGCGAACGACACCACTGTCGTCTATTGTGACAAACAATTCTGCTTCCACTCCTAACATTTTAACCAGACCAGCACCCACAGAAATAATTTCCAACGTCGCTAAAGGAGAAAACAGAAAACATGTTAGAACTAGTCCTATGAGTATACACGAGTCTTTAATCACAATGTCAATGATATAAAGTAGGTAAACGAAAAGCAATTAACAATTAGTATTGCGTGCAGGCTAGTGCAGTAAAGTGAAGAGTTGTAAACGGTATCCTTAAGGTAAATGACAAGGGCGGAATTCCGTGTTCCATATAAAGTCTATGAACGTTTCTCATACTCGAAGACTTATCATGATATATTTTAATCCCCTTGAAAATGTCAGGTATGATCAGAAAATTACCAGATAATGCAGGCTTTGGCTCTAACTGTATGGGTACATTTACATATATGCACATTGTGATTTTCTAGTCGAACTCACTCTCCTCCGCAGAGGCTTGCGAGCATTTTTAGTAGTCTTACACGACGTTTTGAGAGAATAGGGGGAGCGCGCAAAGAATGAAGGGAAGGAGGAAAGTGAGGAAGCTTTTTCTCCCCTCGTCTTACCCCCCGTCGCGTGTCATTGAATGTCCTCTACTATCCCTACATTACCACTATTATATATATATATGTCACCATAATAACGAAAAATTTTAATAAGCCTCTGCGGAGGAGGGTCGAAGTCATATCCACTAAGAGATACATGCAGGGTGTAAATCTAGTGAGTTCCTGGTGCGAAATTTACTCCGCATTCCTACACAACGAGATTCCCTTACATTCCACAAAAATTTGGCCTTTAGCCATGAAGTCATCCTGGAAGCGAAATTATTATGAATGAATTAATGAATGAATATGTAATTGATCATCCCCAAAAGGGGCTTTTCAGAATCAATAGAATAACTACAATAATAAATAAATATACCATGCTGAAACTACTCTATATAGTTATTACTCATTGAGAAAAACTCTCAATAAATATTTCTTCAAGTTAGTTTTAAAAGTACTGATCGTTCCAGATAGTTTGATGTGAAACTAACTGAAACTACTCTATATAGTTATTACTCATTGAGAAAAACTCTCAATAAATCTTTCTTCAAGTTAGTTTTAAAAGTACTGATCGTTCCAGATAGTTTGATGTTTGGGGATAACTCATTATCATAAATATTTTTTGTTTCGTAATCTGCATTGTTATATAATGTTGTATAATATTTCGTATAATATTTCATATAATATTTCATCCCATTTTTATCATATTCTATCCCAGAATTTTCTTCCTTTCGTGCGTGATCTGCATTGTTGAAGTGAAGTGACTTTATTTTATAAGCAGGGTAGCCCAGTCAGCTACAAAGCCTGGGGATGACCCTGCGTTCATGATATTTAGGGAATGATATTGATATTGATAATGATATTGAACGTGTTTGTGGATGGAAATTTTCGATCACATGAAAAGGTATATATATTTCCGCTCGGAATTTTCCATCTTAGATGTCCAAAATTTAATATATCATTTAGGGAAGTACTTCTCGAAAAAGGGACGTCTGTTGACTAGACCGCAACATTGAAACAGGTGGGGGGAGGGAGGGGAAATTAAGAGAACTAAATATCCTATAATATATGTGAATGCATGTTAAAAGTATATTGTCCAAGATTGTAGCTCCGTTTTCTCCTAGGCAATATAATGTTATATAATACTATTTCTAATCAGAAGACTCGTGCATATTGTTTTATCCAGTGACTTTTTTTCATTTAACTTTGTAAGGGTTATTATTATTTGTCATCATTTTACGCAATTTGAGTAAGCAAAGACGTCAAACTCTTAGTTTACAGTGATCTTCCTCTCAAGACTGTTCAACTTGCGGTCTGCATGTCAGTGAAATTATTTGGACCTAGCCCAAGAGTACGTCACACGTACGTACTAAGTCATAACAACCACCTAGGGGGTAATCTACCCACATATGCATTGTTTTGCCCACGCAATGGAATGGGGATGTCTCCTGCAGTGTTGTTTAAAATACTTATTGCTACATGAAATTGGTAACCTGAAACCATCATTTTCAGATGTTCTACCCAATCTTCTATTTGAGAAACCATACACTATGAAATTTGCCTCAGCATTTCGAGGGAAGGGCCTTCAGCAGAAAAATTAGAAGGACTTTCGAAGGAACTTAGCCAGAAGGAATTCTCCTGACAAAGAGTCTTCCTATACTCCCCCGACGAAGGACCTTTGTTTGAAGTATCTTTTATATATGTTTAGCCAGGCAGACTTGGATAAACTTTATATCTTCATATATAGACATTGACCATAAGTGTCATATATATTGTAACTTTTATGGTAATTTGCAACCTTATGTTTTTTATATATCATTTGAAAGCTCTTTGAGAGGCAAACACTTGGTGAAAATTTTATGAAATTGTGGGAGTACGTTTTCGACGAGAGTGGCAATATTCCTGGTTTCTTATATCTACACTATGGCCGATGCTGAACGCCCAACTTAAAATATTTTATTATACTCCAAACCTCTAATCCTCAATTATCAACCCCTTGCTATACACGAGCCTTTTCCTACTTAACAACACCATAGATTACTGAAATGCAATGCCATAAAGGTGCGCGAGCTCAAATCTCAGTTATTATTGGTGTTGGAATTTTTTTAGGTAACTTGAGCCGATCAATAAATGACAGCCGATCAATAAATGACAGCTTAGTTGAAAATGAAAGCTCGTGCCAAAATATCGAAAGTAATATGCCCCGGCATGTACCCTTTTGAAACGTAAGCAAAAACAACATCAAATATTTAAAATATAGGCCCTACTGTCTCAATTAAATCCTATAGTATTCCTTACTGTCTCAATTAAACCCTACAGTGTTCTTGCCGCGAATAAATTGCATACTTTATCTGGTAATTTTCTCAGCTGTATGTCAATGCTTGCTGGCTGTGAAATGAAATTGCGGAAATTCTAGTGTATTGGATTTCGGAAACCGCATTCACATACTGAATTATTTCCAAGGATCAAGATACCCGCAAATTTTAACAATTTCTCACTGTGATATCGTTACTTGCTGTGTATACGGATATTGAACTACAAACACACTATTTGAAGTAAACATTGGGAGAACACCATGTTTTAAACACACGATTATAGGTGACATCGTTAATGGCAGTAACATGGTAGTGTGAAATGACACATTCAGTAGATCAATTTTCTAACTCGCAAGTTTGAGTCAGCAATTAATCGAATCATGTACAACCAGTTGGTCGACCCCCCTTTGATATTTTAAACGATCGCACATACAAACAGTAAATGTAAACATAGTAAAAACATAATGGCCATATAGTAAATAGTTTATTTTAATTAAATATCACGAGGATCAGCACTAAAAGAGGTTTAGATAGTTTAAGTTGGATGAAAGTGTGGTAAGAACGGGATAGAACACTCCTAGTAGAGTGCTCATACTACAGATTATAACCGCATGATTCAGTCTGGTTATTACCAATGTGATAATATAATACAGTGGCAGTAATCTTAAGCCAGACACAATAGTCTCTATATGAATACGACTATAACAGATATCGCTACTAATAATTGTGCATATCAAAACATTGTTATCAGCAATCGTTATGTACTTACTGTATGGATCGCTCTTACAGCGCGTGCCTTTGACTGTGCCATTTGGATGGACTGCTAAATAGTAACCATTTCGACAGATTAACCTCCGTCTTCGACTACTCCTCTTTCCCATAAAGCTTTTACACCAATCAGGATCTGGTAGAAGTTGTGCGGAGATCGTCGAGAAACGAATGTTCTTTTGAATCTCTGCTTTCTCTGATAACGTATCTACTTCTTCAATCTTAATCTCGAAGTCGTCTGGATCATAATAATACGAAAATGAATAAGCCATTCTTTGTAGAATTCTGAAATAAAAGTAACAAATTAGAAACCAATTAGAACAAAATGTAGCGTTCGATGTTAAGTTGCTATAAATCGTTCCCCATTATCGTACCTTGTAAAGCGCTGTGTTTGCGATGCGGTGATGATACGTTCAAGCGATCTGATGTTACTTGTGTTGAATCACGCGGTTTATGCAGTGACTGGTTACAATGACCTTTATATATGAACTGCTGGAGACTAAGAGATGATTATGTCAAATCTGCTCTGAGCTATATTTATCCTATCAATCAGCACAACAGATGCCAGCACACAGTCACAGTGCTAGAGGGCCTCAAGGTCAGCAACCGGGAACTTATTGTCTACAATATGTGATACAAGTGTGAGAATAGAACTCAAAATATTCTTTGATGTTATTCGACACACTTCAAGTGCAAAACTAGCGATGCAGAACGTAGAAGAATTAAATTTTAAAGTCACGAGAAAACGAATTTGTTTTGAATTGAGACTTATTAGTCCTACATGTTACTTCTATTTTGAAAGAAAGCATAAAGCTTCCTGAAACTGATGCGATTTAAGAACCGGCTTACGTTATTATCTTAGATTTTCTAGGCTTTCTACACAGTGGTAACGTGTGAGTTTCTCTTTGTTTATACAATTACAGACTTTTTAAGGCAAAGGGGAACTGACAAGGAACTAGCATCGGCATGGCAACATATTAGAGACAATACAGTCGCTAAATTGCAGTACTTATATGATTATACGCCTATAGTCCTAGCAGCCTAGCTAGATATTGCAATGCTTTGACTTTACTGTTTTTGTTGTTCTATCAGTGTGCAAAAAAGTCAGCATACTATAACTATAACCAGAACAGCTCGAATTCGGTAAATTGAATTTTATACACTAACGGTTATTTTTCCAAGAAAAACTAACTATTTTAGATGAGATTGAACGCCGGAATGCTTGTGCAATGTACGTTTGCTCAAGAAGTAGCTAGGAAATGTTATGAGTTATGTGGTTAAATCACAGACAGTGCCAATATTTGAAGCAAATTTGCATCTAAAACAATGTCAAATGAACAATAGAAAATATGGGCCATTTCATATAGAGAAAATAAAAAGGTATTGGCTAGTCGGGACGCGAAATTCTGTAAAGAATAGGCAATGTCTAAATGGGTAATCCTCTATCCTTTCCTTCCTTTCCTATCCATTTTTATGTTTCACTGACTGTTGTATATTCCTCATGCAATTTTAACCAGGTTCATAATTACGCCATATACATCACTCGCGTACGTGTCTCGCGACCGACCTGACTCAGGTTGGTACGTGACCTGGAGGTAACGAATGACTCAAAAAGTACGACACAGTTGGCACAAAACGATGCGAGAGAGAAAGCTATATATTGTTCTTGGATTTCTTAAAACGATTATCAATTGTCTGGCATTGATTGTTAAGTACATGTGTTAAAAGTTTGATAAAGGGATAATTGAAATAGCTTGGTCCCCGTCAGCATTATTTTATAATTTATTTAGATTTTTTCGGCCAACCTGATCGAAAGAAGGGAGTGGAGTGATGGAACTGCAAGGCGTTATGTAAGGACGTGAAATGGAATTATATGTATTAACATTTTAATATACTACAACTTCGTAAAATTAACTCCCCCAACAAGATATAAAAAACGCAATAAAATGACTAACTTTTCGGATTAATTTTAAAAATATTTCTCATACCAAACAACATAAAATGTTAAATATGTTTCAAAAATTAGTTAAAACTACAAAGTTTATATAGAATCTTAAATGGATCCTTACATGCAGCATAAATGTTTTATGTACTACATTTTCACTGCTGAACAAAGTTATTTAAACAGTCCGGCGTAGGTTAATTGCATCTCTAAGATACAATTGTGTTATTGTGTCGAATCTATTACATTGAAATTGAAATAAATCGACGTTTTTAAGCAGGAAACGAAAGAACCACACAAGGTTTCAAGGAAACGACATGTCAAGTGGAATAACGAGAAGTGGAAATGATTATATCAGATGAACATGGGCTGAACCCGTACTGTGTCCGTATAGAGTGATTCACAACCTCACTATAGTATAGGCTGAGGCAGGAAGGGAAGAGCCGGCATATTAGATTGCAAGGAAACGAAAAGTACTGCATAGAGTAAATGGAAATGAGAAATGACTATATCAGAATATCAGATGAAGTGATCAACATACCACACGGGAGAAATGAGTCCAGATTTACAACTTATTGCGAAAAGTTGCGCTTGTAGCTATCAGTACGGTGTTAAATTTGTGACCGATCTAATACTGATACACGCACATTCAAATAACCTAATATGATAATATCATTGCTAGCCTGGAAAATGGGATATAGAGTAAGGTTTATGTGATTTATCATTTCATCGTTCCGGCTGATAATAGAGAGCTTAAGTTAGATTTGACCACAAGTACGACTACGAGTACAAGATCCGTCATTGGTGCGCTTGTCACGCAATATTTTGCTATATATGACGTGGCTAGCGCCCAAATAACGAATCCTCTACTCGCAGTCACACTCGAATCAAGCTCTGAAGCAATGTTTAATATATATGATGCCATGCATGTATACTAAAAAATCGTCAACTCATAAGAAAACTCCAACGCTGACCCTGCGTTGTCAACATTAAGTTGTATAGTAGACACTTATCATCGGAAACGGCCACACCTCGATAGGACTAGGGCATGTATTGGACCGGCTAGTTGGGAATCGTTTCTCAAATGCCCCTAGGGTGGGATTAAATACAGATAAGTCCTGTTTTACATTTGATTTAGCAAACAACACAGCATTATATATCCCAATTGGATCAGGCAATTTCTTCCGAAATTTCATGGAAAAAAATAACGCCCAACGGCAACGTATCCCTAGAAGGGTATAAAGCTGGACTGAACTGTAGGCTTTTGAAGTTTAATATTGTTTTATGGTCCCCGCTTTAATCGCAATGAGATTATAGAGTATATATAGTGTGCATTTCAGTTTGCAACTGGAATAATTATGCAATCACTTTGCAATTGGCAAGAAATTGTGTTGGTTATATGGTCTGTTGAAATGAATTCAGAGAATATACCGGCGTTATATATTCAGAGAATATACCGAATATACAGCCAATTCAAAAAAAGTTGTCCTTCAAAAATCTAAACCTAAACATTGAGCGCGCAAGGAATGATGGATAACTTCCTATTTAGAGTCTTTAACTGGGCAAATTTGCTTTGTAACAATGGAAGGGCATATAATAAACACTTACGATGTAGGGATATTTGGTTTACTAAGCTAATGTCCAATCTAAGGCTCCAAATAAGTAATACCCGTCATACCTTGCGCGCTCAATGTTTAAGGTTTAAGATATTTATATATATATGATATATATCGGACGAGAAACAAATTTGCTGTAATTTTTGCAACCACTGGGTCGCTATGTTGCCGTGAATGCAGTAATTTCTAATCATTGACTTGTCATTGCTGTTAAGGTTTGCAAAAGCAAAGCAAATCCGTGTTTAATAACTTTTGTCATATAAATTTGGCTCGCTACCAAATCCTTTGTAGAGCTGAGCTATTGTTTAAAATACCAATAATTATGTGTCTTAAGTCCTTAAATGTTAGTCTTTGAATATATTGCCTTGTTTATATGGAAAGTTATTGAATATCCTTTTTATCCCTTGACTGTTCTCAGTAATACCCGGATCGCAGTCCTGGCTATAAGTTGGCTTATACTCTCGAAAACTGAATTGGGAGGTAAGCTCGAGAATTAATCTTCTAAAGAATCTATAGAAGCATTCTTTTGTGCAACATGAAAACACTCAAAAAATCTTCCGCAGTCATCAGTTTTGTATAAATATTGATCTTCCACTCAAGAGGCTTAAGGTCAGCAGGATTAACGTCATTTAGAAGGGGATTAAACTTAATCTAGTGACATGTGTGAACAGTATTGAGTATATTGACGCACTATTAAAAAATTAGTTCCAAAATAACCTGCGCTGGCAAACCTTGAAGAGGCTTAAAAAGATCTTATTACACAAAATATCCGCCACCCCAAGTTTTAATTTCCCCCAAATTGGACGTTTTGCCAGAAAAAGTCATAAAACCGATTAATGGAGAAGTGCCTCCTTCTAATAAGGAAAAGGCGTCCTTAAGATGCAGTGCTCCACCACACCCTCAAATTCATGTATAAAATTTATGATTTCCCAAAAAAGAAACGTAATGGCAAACACAAATTGCAATGATATGAATGTTAAGCCCTTGTTGCAACATTTAAAAGTGCAATTAAAAGCTGTCATAGTTTTCAATCTGTATCACTGTAGGGATGGGTTTCACTAAGCATTATAGAGTACAGTATGTACAGACATGAGATAATAGTCAGAGACTAGGTCAGAGAGAATGTCTGACTGAGTAATGTTATTAATTATCTTCAGTTATCATGTATTTATAGTGGCAAATAAATAAAAGAAAGACTAGTGGTAGTTGAATTTGCCTGTTCCTGTAAGTGTCAACACCTCTGCATTTGACCACCTTGTGCTGGAGCCCATACCCACTTAATAGTTGTATTTATATTCGCGCGGTATTAGAATTCGCGCATACCACAAAGGCGCGAAATTAAAACTGAGCGAAAAATAATCTGCGCGAAAAGGTTTGCTCCTAACAAAAAGTAGTGAAAGTTAGACAAGCAAATCAGTTCAAAGTTATTCAATGTGACTTTATGTATAATCATGATGTATTAACCATTAAATTGGTTGTTACTGATATATAAAGCAGTTGTCGAGAATTTGCCTCCTCTCCTAACGTAGTTTCCGACAAGTCTCGATTTCACAAGTATTCTATACATACTTGTCTATTTGTCTATATTTGTCTATACATACTTAAGATTCTTATCTGTATATAATGTTCTAAGATATTTTTAATGTAATTTGAATCAACCTGTAAATCCATTGTACTTTTATACTTAAGATGGATAAATAAAGATTATTATATATTATATATTCAAAGTTCAGATAATTATATTTAAACAAAAAGTAACAAATAAATCAGTTGAATAAAATATTAAAGGTTCTTCCTTGTGTCCCAGATTACCGTAATGTCCCCGATATATATATATTCGCTGTTTGTCTATCGATTAGACTAAATCACTCTCTCTCACAACTCTAACTCTACTCCTTCGCTACGGAATAGTCAACTCGCCCCCACTCTCATTTCCGTGCGCAGTGCATGTCAACAAATCTTAATTAGATAATCATCCGAAACAGTGTCCAGCTT
The DNA here is from genome assembly GCA_016169945.1 of Trachythela sp. YZ-2020. Classification (NCBI taxonomy): domain Eukaryota; kingdom Metazoa; phylum Cnidaria; class Anthozoa; order Malacalcyonacea; family Clavulariidae; genus Trachythela; species Trachythela sp. YZ-2020. The sequence goes on from JADLSH010000391.1 coordinate 2,141,638, forward strand.
CTCCTGAGATTTAACAAGCACTTTCGTGAAAATTTTAGGTGCCTAAATTATTTTAACACAGGAAAACCATAATTTATGTGTGATTTTCTAGTTTTGTACCATTTCAAGGTGCGCGAAATTAAAACTGCGCGAAAATGTCGCAATTTAGAGTGCGCAAAATTCAGTAAATCGCGTGAAATTAAGGCCGGTTCACAGTTCGCGCGAATTGGTCGCGCGAAGGAGCGAATTTGTCACTGAGCATGCGCGAGGGTTATTTGTGGCAAATTTCGTCATTCTACTTGATTCGCAGCGACTGGCGATTTCGCCAGTCGCCATTGACATCAACAGGCCTTTTTAGGGTAGCACGGGTGGCGGAAGCGGTTAGCGCGCTGCCTCTTACCACTGAGTTGAGCCTGTTGCACAACAGGTCGAGGTCACTGTTGGTACTCGCATGAGATCGGCAGTGTGCTCAAATAACTCATGTAAGTTGAGATTCTCCCCTGTGCTTCGAGGGTTTTCCCCGGGTACTCCGGTCTCCTCCCTCTTAAGGCCGGACTCCACTTGCACGTACGTACGCACAATTGCACGCACGTATGTGTTTATACTTTCGTGAAATTTGATTGGTTAAAAACTTGACGGCCGCACAGAAAGTAGAATGCAGTTCTACTGTCATACGTACAAAAAGTTAGCCGCGACGGTCAAGATTAGCGATCATTTTCGAGTCACAGAGCACTTGCACGTACGGCCAGCGAGGCCGATTTTGCGCATGCTCTGTGACTCGAAAATGATCGTCAAGTTTTTAACCAATCAAATTTCACGAAAGTATAAACACATACGTGCGTGCAATTGTGCGTACGTACGTGCAAGTGGAGCCCGGCCTTAATACTAACCCTTAGGAACTAACAATGGGGCCACAGTATAAATTGGCTGATGCTGTTGTGGACTCCCTGCCATTGAGGCGAAGTTGAATAAAATAAAATAAAAACATGCAATATATTAAATATTTAGGAACGGCGAAGGACCCATGAAAATACTTCGAGAGTTGCGTTTATAGTATTTAGTTAAGCCACCCAACGGAATTCATTGATATAAGACGTGTGCATGCATGTAAACGTGAAGCATCCCCATATAGAGAGAGATGCCTGCGGAGGAGGCTATCAGACGCGTCAACTGTCGACTGACATGTAATTTATATTACTTTTTAATTAATTTAATTTCTATCAAAGACATTATTGCATTAAGACCTAGCTTATTGTGTTTGTGTGATAGGTTTCGGGCATTTTCCCTTAATCATAACAAAATTTTACATCCGGATCCAAACTTCATACATAACCATGTATGTCAACACAGAAATTTAATTGAACCGTTTGCATTTTATTAATACAAAACGTATTTATAAGTTGAAAACCAGCCTTCCGATGTTTTTTGCACCTGTTGTAACTCAAACTAAGATTATATCACAGGTGTTATGTAGTTATGCATGGCGAAAACAATTTGTGTATATAATAGATCCATATAATACAGTAAGGGCTTTGAGTTCATTAATAGTATTCCTGGAAACCTCCTCTAGTAAGACCCCCTTCTAAGACTTAATATGCAGAGATTAAACCTTAAACGGTATTAAAATTTCTAAGAACGTCAAGAAGTTGCTTCCGCGCGAGTGATTTATATAAAGATCGCTAGTCACTGTTCTGTTCTTTTAGGAAAAAAACATTTGTTTTTTAAAACTTGCAGCAAGTTGTTTTGATATACTACGTTTTTAATAAGTTACTGTTGCACTCTTAGATTTATAGAAGTATGTATACACGTAACTCGTAAGGAAATATTTTTCCTCAAAAGTGCACGGTGGAAAAAACGTTGATTTTATTTTATTTTTTTCGTTGATTTTATTTTTTGTAATTTAGGGATATTCTATACTGTCTTAGGGCTAATCCTAAATTTTCTATTCTAGAATCTTTCAGTGATTACCTTCTTCAGTGATGGTAACCTATATGAAGAATTATTTGAATTTTTATTCTTATTGTGTTTTTTCACCTAAAATTTAATTAAAAGTTGGTCAATAATTTAACCACAAAATGTTCATGCAACGCTCGATAAATTGCAGCTGTTACTAACTGATTGTTTCAGATAATTGCAAAATATATGTTCATTTTTGTGGTTTTAGTATTCTAATATGTTGTTGACGTAAATCGATCATTATCATTAAGGCTTCGTCGCTCTTGACAGACCGGAAATAGCCAATAACTGTAGTGTATATTACATCCGGTTGTTTGCATTCATACGTCATAAACATTCATAATAACTTCGTTAATGCACTGTTGTAGCGGCAAAAGTGACCTTTTTACACCGCTGTCACTGAAATATATAGGTTCTAGATTCTTCTCTCGCAAATCTTGCTCCAAGTTTGTCAATGCAGTACACTGGTACAGACGAGCAAATTGACAAGTTGACTTGCTCGTGTGTACTACGTCAACGGTCAACCATTTTTTTCCTTGACAAGTTTTATTTGACAAGCTCTATTGCTTGCTTGTATAAAACAAAAAGTTTTCCTTGACAAGTTTTCCTGGATAAGTTTCTTTGAATGAAATAGAGACGAGTCTTTCTTGCAAGAACTTTATTGTCGTCATAGGCAATAGTAGGAAGCAATTTCAAGTTGGAGGAGCACTTCGTCTTAAGGGCACCCCTTCTATTAGAAAAGGGCACTTTTACCATTGTTAAAGTATTCACATAGAAAGTTAAAGAGCTTAACTTGCTTTTCACCGCACCGATATTTCTATTTTCATTCATTTCATGTATGCTTCCTGAATGTGTTAAATATGGAAAACATCGCCATCGCGGGCGAGAGTAACCTGGGTCTTTCTTATGTTTATGCTCATGCTTAATTATGATTGGAATTTTTGCGAAGACCTTATATTCGGTTATATATTCTAGTGTCGTAATAGTGTTGTATTTCAAATAAGTGAAAGATGGAGTGCAGTGATTTTCATTGGTGTCAAGTTCAGCTATGTCGAACGTTTTTACCGCTGTAACGTAAATTTGAAATAATGAGAACCACTAGCCAGAGAGAATCATACATGTAATATATGATTGTCAACACAGTAAAACACTTATATTTATCACTACAACAATAACTTCACTAAATATACTGTAAACATTCTATTATGAGATGCTCGCCGACTATACCAACTCCACATGGTATTTCCGTTATATTACGGGTACCGAGACAGTATTTTGGTACCGACGATTTAAAAAATCCTATTTCTTTTCAGACAAAGTATGCCAGCTAGACAGGATATACATTGTCATAGACGTAGCAGGGAATTTAGGGAAAATTTTAATGATCTCGTATATTTTCCACAAACCGTTCTGTTGCATGGTAAAACCTAACTACAATGACGCAATATGTGACGTCACATCCGGTTCATATATATATATATATATTATTCACAGAATGATGGATACGTGGGATGCATGTGATATTGATTTGTCACTTTTGGTTGTGGTTTAACTTCATTATAACGGATGTTTTAACATCGGGAAGTTCGGCACGTTTCCTTCACTTTAACTTTTTATATTTAATACCAGTTTTGCATTTCAAAATCCTTGAAGGTTTATACCTCTAGGGGTACATACAGGTATACATTACTTTATTGACACAGGCAACAATGCTGTCTTTAATTAACCAGTATTACAATAATAATACGAAAAGCGATCGTTCTTATATGTAGAACTATATGAATTTGAAAGGGAAATGCTTCTATCGTATAATAAATACTCAATCTTTTGTGGTTATCAAGGTTTTTGAAAATGTTAAATGTGTGCGCTCACATTCCAAGTTACCCATTTTGTAAACTTTCTTTGACAAGAAACTAGACGACTAAAATCGAGGCTAAAATTATTCTGCTTTGCCTTTCCTGACTTTGAAGTGTATATTTACAAGTCCGAAACAGCGAAGGTTATATTCATGCAGGATCCAATATCTTGGTTTTTTAACTCAGAAGAAAGGGTCCAATTTATTTAGATAGTCATAGATGTCGTAGAATTTGCACATTTTAAAAAACGTACTGATCAATAAACACGTACGCAGACATAGCCTGCTGTGCGCATTCAAAAATTTTGATTTCAGATTGCCACGTCCCAGTTCAAAATTCGTTACTTGAATCGAAGTTTCTCTCCTAAGCCTAAACGTGTCGCATATTGCATTTGAACCGATATATTAGAATATATTTAGCTCTCCCCTAATAATGCAGACTTGGCCAGGCGTTAAAAAGCACCTCATGATACCATTGCAATGTTGTACCTATATGTACTAACTGTACTAGTATAGTCTAGTACTTCTGCATGTATACTCTAATTCATGCATACATATAATACCTAATATACACATGCAAATACAAAACTTCTTAAGACATAATATTTTGTACTGATTTGAGTATTGACGTATATTTGAGTATTATACTCATGCTATTGATATATCGGTTAGCAGATGGTTGTCAACGTTAACCTCAGAACTTTTGAGATTGTGAGAAAATCAGTGACATCTCGATATCTATCACATTTTGAGAATGAACATTATTTCTCACTTTTGTTTTGACTACCGATTGACTACAATCTGCTGCACAATAGTGCTTAATATATAACACCTTAGTAGATTCTCGTCATTTAATTGGTTGATTATGATCACGTGACCGTGCAATAGTTCTTTCCATTTTCACGATCGTGAAAATGGAAAAAAACTATTGCACGCTCACGATTCTTTCCATTGCACGGTTGGGTTTTCATAAATTCCATAGGCTTTTTAATCTTAGTTTCACAATGAGGTGGATGGAATTTTTAAATGCAAACAAAATGGCGGATGTAAAATTTAAGGATTTTACAATAAATTTTCGTTAAATGAATGCCTGTATCTGATTCATCTTATTCTTACACATTTTTGGGACTTGTGTATTTGATTGGTATATATATCAATTTTGATATGTATTTGTTTTGGTTTGTATTTATTCCAATAAATCTTTTATAACATCGATATATTTTGGTGTCATATAAAACAAATAATGAATGTTTTCATTCGTGCAATGGAAAAAATATTTTCATTCGGTGAAAGATGGAATTTTCCATTCCACGAGGCGACGAAAATTCCATCTTTCACCGAATGAAAATATTTTTACCATTGCACTCATAAACATTCATTTTTTGTATAATATATCAGTGTAAAACCCACCTAGATTGGCTATAATATAGGTTTTCTTCGTAGACGTAGCAAGTAAAAGTTCGTTACCATGCATTAGTCATTATTATATGCATAAATAATTATTAAAGTAAAGTCTAAAGAGTACATCATATCATAAACAAATTGTATAAGTACTTACATGCAAAGTTTAAACTAGTAAAACTGTTCTGTATCGATATCGCAAATCAGTTCAATTTCTCTATTCTAATCAGGCAAGCAAACGTAGTATAGTTCAGACAATGTTGAGTTCACGAGTACAATAATTATATGGTATACAGTTATAAAGGAATATTATAAAATGCAATAGCAAGCATGAGTGCACGTTCCCATGTACTTCAAGCTCTTAATTATCAAGTCTTTACGTCAATCCCATGTAACTTTCATTATTATTTTTCATGCTTCATCACTTTTTCACACGATCTCATAAATGTTATAATTAGTCGGTATAATATTTTGTAAAACTCATAATTCAGTGAAGAAAACACAAAAGAAATCATTAGCGTGAAGGAGTTTGTATATCTGATACAGAATCGTGCTGATTTACATAAACTTTAAGTTCAATTTTCTCACCAAATATCATTAATTTATTTTAAATTGTTGAAGAATACGAATGTTCTCATCAAGACGTTTCACAAGCCATTTACAACATTCGCATCAGTGTTGTATCGGATATACAACGCTCGTCTTCGACTCGAGTTTGTATATCCGATACAACACTGCCGCTCAGGTTGTAAATAGGACTATATACTCGTTTGTAATTCTTCCAAATCCGAGGAAAGTGTGTGGGGTCTGAGTTCAAGACATTACAGAAATCGCAAATCTTCTTCATGGGGGAGGGGGGCGTATCAAAGTACCCAATAGTCGTGGAGCCACCAGTCAGTTCATGCTGGCTTGGCGTCTAGAGATTTATCTAGAAAGTCTTTCAATGTTCAACAGAGCTAATCAAAACAGGATGTGGTAAAATAATGAAATATTATTTTATTGATATGCCAATATAGTGAATGGCTGAATGGCATTGAAAACGTCAGTAATCTAATGTACAATATACGCTAAAACCAATTACTGCTACGACTTCAGAGAGCACTGGGCTTAGCTTTACAATGAGGGTCAAGATAGGGAGGGGATTTCAATCACATTTACTCAGCCAAAATGTCTTCTGAATCCCACTCATCCGAACTACTACAAAATCCCATTCCCAGCCGGCAATATCACTGGTGAAAATCTCTACAATGGATGAACATATCATATACACCCTTGCATGGACATGCAACTCTCTCTGCCGAACTGGAGCACCAATTGGGAGGAGGAAAAGCAATTATTCTTATCAGTTTAGTTAGATTAGAAATCACTTCTTAGTTCGAATTGTAACAATAAGCAATTAAAACCAAATTATGTGTTTTACATAGTTTTAACAGCCTTTTGAAAATAAATGCTGACGTCATGAATAATATTTTTCAAAACCCTTAACTCAAAGAGAAATAATCCGTATTGGTCATAAGGTCTGTTCACACGATCCGATTTGTCGGATCCGATTCTCCCGACAAATCGGATCGTGTAAAACAGGCCTATATAGACTGAACATAGGTGCAATTGTCTGCGCATGCGCGAGATTTACGAAAACAAGATGGCGGCAGTAAAATCGACTAGATTAAAAATTCTCTTTGCAAGTGTTTTCTACTAAAAATAGTAAAGTGAATGATATTTTTACATCGTTGTACATCGTACTTTAATTTTTCGCGTAATTCGCAAAATTTTAAGAAATTAGAATGTCCATTTACTAATATTGTAAATATATCATGGCACGTGTCTAAATTTGTCATAATTTTGGGACCGTATTTGCGGAAACGAAACGTATATTGCTTTATTGGTCATGCTCACTCTCCTCCGCAGAGGCTGTGAGCTATTAAAAATAATTAGTCGTTTTTAATAGTGAGGTCTCGAGCAATTTCATTAGTCTTACACGAAATTCGTTGCGCTCCCCCACCCTTTTCAAAACTTCGTGTAAGACTAATGAAATTGCTCGAGACCTCACTATTAAAAACGACTAATTATTTTTAATAGCTCACAGCCTCTGCGGAGGAGAGTGGGTCATGCTAGTCATAAGACAATTATAAATGCACGGATCGCTTGTATTTGACTGTTGACAGAGGGATGGTCATGGTGATGAAATGATGAATTCGTTTAAACATGTACGAGGCTGTATCATGCTCAGCCTGATCATGTAGGCAGTAGCTTGTGTCAGTAGTGAATGATATTGACGAATCTTCCTTATTTCCTCTCAGATTGGCCTTATATTGTATAATCTATAGTAATATACTTTTACTTTTATTGTTTGCTCTGAATGTGGAATTTACGAACGTCCGAGATAGAAACTTATATATATGCACACAACGTGTGGCATGCATGGAATTTGAAAATTAAATTTATGAAAACTGCAAACAATATAGGTTTTTAATTGCTGTCCAGACAAAAAGTAAACAGATTAAGCCTTTTAAACACGTGTTCAGAATAATTTTTATATGGTTCATCTTAATCTATATATAGAAGTTGGTTAGTTTCAGTAATAAAGTTAGAGCTATCGGCATGCAATTGCATGACAGAATATTCCAGTGATAATAATAAGGGAAACTATACCTTTCCTAGCAGTCCATTCATGGCAGTCCAAGGTAGAACCTGATTTTACATTGTGTAATGCTTTCTGCAACAACAATGTTGCAGGACTCGACGATTGAAATATTGTTGGAAATGGTATAAGGCCCGTTCAAACCATGCATTCCAACATGTTTGTCCAACATTGTTGGATGTAACATGTTGGATCTGTTCACTTCAGAATATCATGTTTGGTGGAATTAGGTGTTGCCTGTTGGATCAGATTTTACTTTGTTTAAAATCTTCATCCAATATTGTTGAGTCAACAATGTTGGACGATATTAGAATTGTTTGAACGGGCGGCTTAAATTTACACTTGTCCTTGCATTTATACGTGCATGCAACATTTGTGTTGCAACATAACTGGCGGCGCCGCAAATTGCGAGACAAATTGCAGAGTGCAACATGGCTTTAAGCTTTGCCTTTGGCTTTGCCGACAAATTTCTTTTTATCAATCAACATTAATCATTATAGCTGCACTGACTAAAACTGACTGAATAAATCTTTCAAAACCAAAATACCTCTCTTGGACCCTCTTGTTTGTTTTCAAAATGTTTGTGTTCAAACAATCCTAACCGTCCGACCAGGCAATTCTAGAAACTGTCGTGTAATTGTGACTTTACTATGGCACACTGATACAATGTACAAGCTATACAGTATATAGTATAACACTGACTCAACGATTTTGTGGATTGAATATAATGCCTAGTACAAAAACATCAATTATGTTATTACCTTTATAATTGTATTTGTAATGTTGATATTTCTTGACCTGACTAGAATAATTATATTATGATTCTTACATCACACGGAACAGACGAGACAGAAGTATAACAAGGAACGAGAGCCAGAGTTCTGTATAGATAGTCTATAGAGGTTACTATATTGTTTATAATGAGTTGAGCTCTTCACTTCGTAAACTTCTTTATCTAATAATTATGTATTCACTGACGTACATCCCTGCACTCCAAGGCGTCCAAACTTTATATACAACTTAAGTGCATCTTAATATTTTTTCAATTTCACTAGCAGTCGTTATCTCCGCACTAGCAGTTTTGCCCGAGGTTTTGTCTACGTTTGCCTATTAGGTATACATCTATCCGGCATTCAATAATATATCAGCGGTGTAATTGAAATTCCAAATCAAGAGCTCCTCCATGCACTATCAGTTTCAGAGGCTCAATATACTCTGTTATTCCCTTCAGTTTTAATCAAAACTTGGATGTATAATCAACCAGATCGGATGCAACGAGTATTAACTCCAGAGGTAGTGTGTTTTTGAGAATAAAGTAAGTCGGATCCAGACGAAAATGATCCATCTTAATATTTTACTTGTATATGGGCATGCAGTGAGTTAAAGTTTAGATAAGTTTTTTAATCTTGGCTATCTGAAACATTTATTCAAAGTATAACGGAGAACTAATTTACCAACATGTTCCTTTACTTTAGTCTGCAATATTGAATATATCAGTATAAATACAGACCTACGTGCAGTTTATATTACTAGGGGAAGTAGAGGAAGCTTGCTTGATTTCTAGTCGACTATCGTCATCATCAGAAGAAATTACGAATAACTGACCAAGGTCCTAAGAAAGACCAAGGCCTGAACTGAAGGCTGGTTACACAACTCCGATACTTATTATTAGAGGGTTATTTGCCTGGCCCTGGACTGTTGGAGTCAGTATCTACAAATGAATCTGAAGGTTCGTTTCAAAGACAAAGTTCAGCTAATATATATAACTACAACTTTAACGATTTAAATACCTCAGTGTTATGGAAGATAACTTTGATATAAAATCTTGAGGGTGTACTGTACACTTGATGTAGACAGTGACAATGAACTAATAATTCGCTGTTGTCTGTAGTGTTGAAGTGGTGAAGTTGTCCAAGTTATACTTGCCACGAGTTAAAGCTTGATATCGGTTTGCTTGTAATCTTGAATATAAAGAGTTGATAATTTGATATAACGAGTGTAGAATATATAATTATGTTTAATGATAGTCAGAGTCGGCCAGCAGTGATCCGTGCCAAGTAACCATGACAATTAGCTGAAGAATAATTGTTATGCCTCTATTCATTCAGGGTTGCTGCGAAATAAGCCCTGAAACCGCCATATTCACAAAACACCGGAAATCTCACTTCGTGGTTTTGTGGGCCAGCCTCGCAATGTCTACGAACGTGTTTGAATTCGTACTGTTTGCACTTTCAATAAAGTAAGAAATAGCGAGGGATTAGCTTTACGACATAGTTGTCGTTCTTCTTTCGAAATATTTTTCATTTTAACTATCCCTGTTTGTACACGCCTTTTGTTAACTCAGCTACGTTCATAAATCTGTATCATCAGAGAAAGAGAAAAAGATGCATGGGAATCGCCATTATCATGGACTTGTTTATACACATACAAATGGTTAATGGTGGAAAACTCGAATAAGTTTTCTATCATAATTAAGTTTCTTGCAAAGTGGGGCAAACATGCAAAACGTCAATGATAAAAACATATGCTTGTCACAACGGTCGTGTAATTGTTGCCTTATTGTGTTTGGCCCACTTGGGATTTGGGAAGATGGCGTCGCGATCCTTGAAAAGGCGTTTGTAGGTTTGCATGGCAATAAATATAAATTTCTCGATCCGCAACCAAGATCTTCTTGATCGAAAGCTTCGCGGAATGCCGGAATTGATAATCGTGGTCGTTTCCCACAAAATCAAATCAAATTAGTTTTGTATGTTTAAGGCAAAATGATTACTTAAACAAACTGTTTAGCATGTTAAGAATGTCTGAGAAGAATGCAAATTTTTCAATTTGAATGTGGGGATATACTGTATTTCGGCACACTTAAAAACATTTATAAGTGCTGTCTACGCCGGTGTCTGAGTGACTTTAGCCACCAATATATCGTTCCTGGGCCGCTAACTCAATTATGTGTTAATATTGCCTATATCGAGTTGGGGCAATTGTGCAGGGGAACATGACTCATGCAGTATGAAATTTTTCAAATGTATATGACTGAAGAAATTGCATGACAAATGTTAGCCCCGTTTCGCCGCTTATGCAACGAAATCTTAGACCCCAGTTTTTTAATTGCTTTGTAAGGAACACTATAGAAATGACTGAATAACTTCCAGTTTTGTAGAATTTTCATACTGGATTAATTCTTTCTTGAGATATTTCACGTATAGTGCATGTGATATGCATGGCGATGGTTATCTTGGAGAATACTGCACTTGCACTGTATTTTTGATTCCATAACTCTAGCTAACTTTGAAATGCTATTTCCTGAAATAGCCTAAAATTCCTGGGGAGATGCCTGATCAGGTGTTCCGCCTCGCGGGTAGACCGTTGTGTTGTATGCAAATCAGTCTTTTCTGATTGTAGAGATATATCACCACTCTATCACAACGGCTACCTTGATATACTCATGCCCGTTACGACTAAATGGAGACCAGGCTTTAGTGGGTTAGTACTAAGAGATTGACCAAATGGTTGAAAACTTAGCATCCTCCGCAGGCATCGCCTCAGGTATTATTTTAAGGTGCAGTGATAACCAATTTGTACAGTGATAAATGAGATTTTGGGCAGCAATAAACTTTAGTCAGATTTGTGCAGTAATAACATTGCTTATATAATATTGCTTTTTTTAATATTCAGTCCCTCTGTACAGAATATATAAAAAATTGTGTCTGAAAATGCAGCAAATCAAGCTCCAGAGGCTCAAAAATTGACAAGACCCCCAACGAGTTCGTTCTCCTCCAGTTCACCACCTCCTGGTTTCTCCTGGTTAGGTCCCTTGACGTAGAATTCTTGGGTTCCTAAATTCCCCTCCCACAACTCACGAATTTGTAAAAACGTTCGGCATTACATTAATTTATTCAATATTTCAATTTTCAGGTAGTTCAGTACTGCACTCGGAACAACTGATAAACTACAGAGCTACTAAGTGCTCCATGCCCCTAAATTTAAATGTTATCCCTTTCTTGTTCTTCGTGCAGTGATTTATAATTTCCTTATAAAATAATCGCCTTTAGATTGGCGGGCAGAAATTGGTTGCGGGCAAAACACCCCAAGCACAGGCCCAAGTGACCCATGAGATGCCTGTTAGGAGCCCAGAATAAGGCTATTGAAAACTATTCATTTTAACTGGTTTCCAGTCGCTCAATGAAATGATGACCTTGTCCTTTGTCACTATATATCTCGCCTCTACCAGTTATGCTCACAGACGTAAATACCATGATCATTACCATTCGATTTAGCACTGACTAGGTTTCAATATGCCACAGGTTGTAAGCACGTGATACCCTAGCTGCTTAATTGGGTAATATTATCAAATATTTCGATTTTCGAACGATATATAAAGCTTCAGAATCACATTTTTGGAGGAATAGGACAGTACTCAGAGTAGCAAAATTATTTCACTAGTTTCATAGAAAACTAAAATATTGACCGAGGATGTAAAATCAATATTCTTTAGAATATAATAAAAACATCTGCGTTTGTTCTTTACTACGACTTCAATAATTATTCTACAAGCTAAATAAGGAATCAGTCAATCCAAGCAGGAAGATAATGTACCAGTGATGAAATAATACGTCCCCGTTAGGTATAAATCAGATCCTTATCTAAAATGCCAGTAGGATGCTTGAATGCAAACATTATGGAATAAATTAAAACAGTTTGTGCGTGTGATCTTCCTGCATGGGCTAGATGATAATCCAAATTAAGCCAACTTTTCTTTTCCTATTAGGGCAAGGGAGTTCTGATACTCCATATTCCCCCTTTTATTTTCTTAAATACCAAGGTGGATTTTACCGTTATATATGCATGGTGCTACACATGGTGACTGTAAACGTACTGAAAGTTATGGCTAGCAAATAAATGATGCCAAATCTTTCCACTTTACTTTGGCCCCAAACACGAGGTCATGAATGTCCGGTGAAAGGTTTCCTAACCACGACAACTTACTGTCTTCATTACTTGCAGTGCTGCACTAGTGCACATCCACACTTACTGAACCCCACTTATACTAAAACAAATCTATAGTTAATTAATTTAGGATATAATAGAGGATAGGTGACTTGGGTGTTTGGGCTACTGATGTTAGTGCATATACCAGTTTTACTTATTCAACCAAAGGTTCGATTCCTACAGTTGCCTGATCTACTCGCAAACATCGTAGGTTTTCTTATTGTGGTAGTATTCATGCTCTCAATCACAATGCATACAATACTATTGTGAAATGTGAATCTTGGCCAAGAAGCCAAAATTAAGGTTCATGTAGAATCCAATCATTTATGAATAATAATAATATTGCAGTTGATAACATGGGTTTTGTTCTTGTGAGATAAACCGCTGAAAGGAAACATTAAAATATAGTATAGGAAATTTCCTTTTTGTATTTCGAAATGGTACTAATTTTCACTATTAAAGTTTGGCTAGATAATTGTGCGCTGTAAACTGGATCGCCCTCTCTGGGAGCAAATCACTGTTGCGTTAGAGAAGTGTGAATAATCAGGAAACACATGTAGCAATACAGAGCTCGAGGTCGGTTTCATGCTGTAGTATTTTCCACAGCGTAGCATAAGTGCATGTTCAATTGTATTAGCAAGAAATTTATCAGAGTGGGTCAATTCTCGGGTCAATTTTTCACTATGTTTATTGTTTGGTGGGAAATATATAGAATGGAAATATTTAGCATAATTTGCTTGCTGCCATAACCTTGAGTAGTTTAGTACATTTTAAGTTTATCACAATGTACAGCACCTTATATAAGAACGCTCAGTGAAACTTATAACCATGATTATATAGCCGATCATAGTATAATAGAATATATAAGAAGCGGCCTTTGCCTTTGGTAAAGAGACAGGCAACAGAAAGTAAACGACTCGTTCTGTATGAATAGAAATAATATAAAGTACCTAATTTGAAATCTGAGATTAATTTTAAGATCAGCTGTTCCTGAGAAATTTCCTATCTTGTTGTTTTCAGTAATCTACTTGTTTAACTACGGATTATCAAATCACCTCTTTGGCAGTGACCGTCCCACCCTTTTCCTGTTAGGTCTCAGCGTATTTGCTGAGGATTTAACTCTCTTGGTACACATTTCACTGTGTACTTGTCAACTGATACTTATTACGCGGCAAAGGTGAAGAGGATGTACCAAATTTAGCTCAGCCGTTAAACAAGTGGTCCATATTTGTAAGAGAGATTGTAATTTCACAACTCACACTGAAGTTGTACTTGTGTCGTGTCAAAGGCCCTACAAAAATCACGCAACAATTGTATGGTAACTTTGCTCTTCAGTTCTGATCAGACAATAACATTAAAAGATACGACTATAGGATACTGCTCTTGCCTGAGCCATCGATATCTTAGGAATTACTTTAATAAAGTTCAATATATTCTTTTGACTTAATGTTGACTATTAACGTGCAGTAACTTATACTATAAATAGTAATAAAAAACCTTCTGATAAGAAACCTTCACAGAGAAGTACAAAAGGTTACACATTTTGGGGCTGGCCCGGTTAGCAGGATAGTCCGGTAAGGGAGACCTCGCTGTGTTGAAATTTTTATAGTAGAAATTACTGCGTTGGACTATCAAAACAAAAAAATCGTCACTCCAAGCGGGGTGAAATTTTCTCATATAGATGCCAGCCCGGATTCCATATAAACTGCCCCTTAGCATGAATTAGAATAGTTAGAATGTCTGTATTATTTGACAAAGAAAACAATTCTGATAAGACAAAAATATTCGTTTACTAAAATATTCATTTCAGCTTCCTACGCATGCAGACACCCCATGACTCATGAGATGCCTGAAAAGATGGCTACAGACTCCGCTTGAGTTTAAACTATAGTTATAACTATCTCTCGCTTGGCAATACCCATTTAGCATTTGCTTCGGGCTTTTGGCCAGAAAAAAACAGTTTCGAGATAAGAGATCATTTCCAGACAGCATAGCAAAACCAATATATATGTAAAACTTCATGTGCTGCAAAAATAAAGGCACGCACATGCTCCATGACAATATATATTTGGAAGAACGAAATCGAAGGATGAGTTTCAATTTAATTTCAGAAAAAGAAACGTTTTCAGGAGCGCGAATCTCTTAAAATTTCAGAAATTTTAAACACTTCACGTAATCGAGACCGAACTCCATTCATTCAGCACTCCATGCATTTCATTTGCACAGGAGCGATATCAAATTTCACAAATATATTTATGATAGAGGATAAGCAGCACACAGTTGTATGTTTACTGATTCGACATTTCAAAATCCTAATCCCAGCTTAACACGAGCCTCTTCACCTAAGTGTTTTGTGTAGATTGTCGTGGAGGCCATGTATGGACAAGGGAAAGCCAGGCTGAGGGAAAGCCGAGAGTGAGGGGATATCCAAATTCCAAATCAAACTGGTTAACTAGGAAAATGCTTAGAGAACTCCAACTAAGGACGCTAGGCAATACTGATCAATATACTAACTACTTACCTAATTGGCCGAAATCGCTGTCGATGTTCTTTCAATGAAAATATCGACGGTAGATTTTATTGTGCCTGAAGAACTACAAATACGACAAATTATAATGAGAAAGGTCGTCCTGTATTTAAAACAACAAAATCAGACAGATTTTAATACTTGAACGTACTAAGTTCAAGGTTGCAGATAGCAAAGCCAATGAAGAAAATTACCCGTCTGGAATCTTAGACTAGTGATCTTTCTGCTTGCAAATTGTGTTTGAGTTGTCCTTCCTCTCTAGACTGTGTTGGCCTTTGGCTCTAATCCAGTATGTGTGCCGGCAACTCGATAGTACAAACAGCTCATTCAGCACTTTTTTTGTTGTGTAAAGAAACAATCATCCGAATGAAGGGCTTGTTTTAATTAGTCGTGACATTTAGCAACTTAACGTCCCTTTGGCTATTACAGCTCTTTGATAGGATTAGAATGGATTTAATTAAACGTCTTTCATGTGGGAATCTGCATGGCTAATATCAGGTAATTTTGCAGCCACTTAGCGTCGCCTGGACAACTGCCAAATCAGATTTCAATACATATATGATATACAGTAATCTCTCTCGGAACACGCTCCAAAGCTTGCCAACTTATTACAACACAATGTTTTCATATTGTGCCGTAATTAAAATTATTAACGAAATGTCAAAGTTTACTTTTACACCTTTCGTTAGATGTAATTTCCGATGCAAAATAAATTAGTTTGTTCAACGGACAACGGCCTAGGCTGTTCGTTATATTACTGCGTGTACTGTTTGTTTAACAACTTTATTGGATAAGTAACAAAAATCCAAGCGGAAAGAATGCGAACGGGACTCGAAGACCCATGCGAGGCATTCTCCCGTTTCAATTAAATTACACAAAAATAATAATTAATATACCTAGATCAATGCCAATTGCTTAACAGAACTACACACCACTAAGCACATAGTTAAAATATTCACGATAAAACTAACCATATAAAAACTGCTGTTTAGAGACAATGCTCAATAGACAACTGAGAATATTACTAACATTAGATTGTTACAAAAATATAAATGTCTAAAATTCTACACCGTCAAAAGAATCCGCGAATGTGAAGTATCGTATAGTTAAGCAATTGGCTATGTTTTCTTATAAAACTAATTATGATGGCACGAACAACTACGATAGAATGACCAAGTACAGGTCATATTAACATCAAAACTAGAAGTCAATAGATGTGAATATGTCCGCGACAAAAGTCGTTTAAACGAAGCCAGACTGCGGAGGTCATCAGATGAAGCAACTTTACACACACCATTCCAGAGAGGGACAATTCGGTTAAAGTAGGAAGACTGAAAAGTACTTGTTTTACACGACGGAACTCTTAGCATAAGAGAAGGATTGTTACAATTACGGGTACGACTGTGACTGACAAATGACACAAAATTATTAACACCTAAATCATAAAAACCATTCAATATTTTAAAGAAAAAAATTAGGTCCTTTATCTCTCGATCGTACGCTAAAGGTAAAAGTTTCAGGGCTACTAATCGTTCATTGTAAGGCATGCCACCTTTCTTCGTTTGAAGGATCCACCTTGTAGCACGCCTTTGAACTCGTTCCAGCTTGATCTTGTTGCTGTGCAGGGAAGGTGACCAGACTTCTGTGGCGTAGCATAACTGGGATTTGACCAGCGAAAGATAAAGGGTGTACGAGTATGATATAACTAATGATAGTCACATATGGTTGATGCAATGCACTCATATAAAACTGCAAAAATTGAAACTGTCGTGCAAAACTGTGTCGCTTCATGGTGGCTGATTACGCTTTTGAATATTAGTTATATTACTATCCCTAGGAGGTCAAATACTCCAACAATAGTTTCCCATATAAAGATAAAAGATTATAACCCATTTTATATTTCAAAGCCGTCTGTACCTCCGTACCGCTCTTTTGCCAAGGGTACAGTCGGTAAAATTAATTGACTGCATTATGGCGCTAGGCCAAAATTGCAAGAAATCCCCGCCACCAAAAATCAGCTTAAACAATGCTGCTGATATTACTCTTGAAAGGATACTACAACATCAAAATTACGACAACCAGGCAAAGTGCAGGGGGAGAATTCCCCTACCTCCCTACTGGTATAGAACATCTTCTAAGAACCCTTCGTCCCTTCCCTCTAATGCCAACACTCTGGCTACGCCACTGCACTAGTGGCGCTGAGGATCACGCGTGCTGACCAGTCCAGCTGGATCAAGTATTAACCTACTTACTATAAGCTACTATAAACGTATAGCTAATACAGGGTGTATAAAAAAATGGTAATGGCATGCTATCGCGCGCATAATATTTAGTTTATAGATCTACCTTTATCACACAAATAAAGATCAGGCTTTTAGCTGTCAAGTGATCGCTTTTTTGTATCACTGCGATCAATAATAACCCAATACGATCCGATAAAAAAGAGTGACCGAAATCACATTTTTCCACCTTTGGGAATTGAACGTCCATCGAATTTTCAACCATTTGTCCAAATGATGCAGCTGGTTGCCTACGAGTTGCCTATTTGTGAAACGTTCAGCATTGCCAGTTCAGTCTACAAACTTCCTGTCTTGTAAAATGTTTCAACAACCAAATTTCGTTGTTAAATCGCGATTTCAACCTTCTTTAAATTTACCAAAACTTGATAAATAGCCCATGAAGGCATGAGCTACGTCATCTTATATCTTATTAAAATCCTTAAATTTGAATCCGAAATGAATATAATTTCAATAGGCAGACAAGAGCTTTGCACTCAACTCCCAATGCCAATGGTGGAAAAATACGTTTTCGACCGGCAATTTTTAACCGTATTGTATTTGGCCATTTTTTTATCGCAATGATACAAAAAAGTATCATTTGACAGCTAAAAGAATAATCTTTATTGGTATAAAAAAGTAAATATATAAACAGCAAGCAATAAACGCATGATAACATGCTAAAGTTGGTTACCTTTTTTTATACACCCTGTACTATAAACTAAACTAAGTTCATTTATACTGGATAGTTCTATCAGTTCTAAACTGTTCTTGACTTAGAGTTTCAGTGAGAGCCACCTATGGGGCCACCCCTCAGGGTCTAGTGTCAATACAGGAGAAAACTGGAGTATTAGGAGAAAAGCTGCATTGTTTTGTAGTATCAAACTGGAAGCACTCTAGCTAAGTTATGTTCAGATAACTTCATATTACATGAAAGAAATCAAACCCTGGTCGCAGAGGTGAAAGGCTCATGCATTAACCGCTATGCCACCAACGTCTATGTTTAGCACTGACTCAAATTATCAGTAATTGTCTCTAATACGCACCTGGCAATACTTATAGTAGTGTGCCAAACGCAAAATAACATGTGTTCCAATGTGTAAAATGTGCTGACAAATATTCATTATTGTGGATTGCAAGGTGTAAAATTCGTTTAAAATGATGAAAGATTATGTCATGTGATGTCTAAACATGCAAGTATGTTGTTGTTATCGTAATCATGACGTATCTTGCTAAATAGAAAGTAGCAGGTAAAAGTAGCTTTCTCTCATCACGATGAAACTCGTTATTTTACTGCAGTAACCATGAAAAAACAGCACGGTTGACAGTCTTCCACAGATTCTATCTGGGTTTGTCAACAAGACAAACGGAGAGCCAGAAAGCCTAATCGGAGGAGCCAACGAAAGTAGTCAAGTATTGTTTGGGACAGGCCCGTAGCTGGGGGGTCCCCAGGGGGGGCTAGGCCCCCCTAGCGGAAAATTGTGCCCCCCCTGTGCCCCCCCCCTAGCACAAATAACAGTAACGTAAATTTTCATCTTGAAAAAGTAAATTTGTTATATATTTCATTTGAAAAAGTGAATTTGTTATATATATATAAACTTTAAACTATTAAGTAATACATTACTAACCCAATAGTTAAAAATTTTTCACCCCCCCGTCGACAATAAAAGAAAGAATTTCTGTCGGAAAAGGTAAAATATTTTCACGAACGCGGACAGATATCGAAACGTGCCCCCCCGGCCAAAGGGGGCCAGCTACGGGCCTGGTTTGGGAGGAGAGCAACAAAAATGCTGCAACTAGCAACTTGAAACAAACGCTGATTTCAACGCATGTTAATTAAAATGTTTTTACGCATGTCTAGGCAGGTGGTGTTGCGACTCATGGCCATGGGTGAATATTTTAATTAACATTCCTTGAAATCAGTTTTTGTTGCCAGTTATGTTGTCGTATAACTTCACCTTAATAAAGGCCAGTAACTAGACACCAAGAAATATCATCATTCTTTCCTTAAATATAATATACCATTGAAGCATAAATAAGTAAATGAGGGCTATTAAACAGTGAGGCAAGAGTAAAATTCCTCTAGATTATTTGAAATTGGTGTTAAGCATGTATGCATGCAGTTTGCATTGTGTCATGCATATACAGCAATGAGGTGTATATATTGTACATATTGTACATAAAGCATGGTCACCTCGTTTATATATTATATAATCACTTGCTTATATTTAACACAATATCACAATTTGGGAGGAACTTTTTTGGAATAACTATGGTGGTGCCTTTAGCTTGTCCTGGACAAGTGTTAAGTTACATCAATGCTATATGACTCTGATCACAAAATAGCTATACTAACTAGTTGACATTGAATCGAATTTACATGAAATAATTTGATCGAACATAGAAAATAGTCAACACAAAATACCTGTACAAATGAAATGTTAAAAAGGGTATAGTGTACAGATGTTTTGAGGTGACATAACATGGCCTAGAACCGTTAACCGTCAATGCAAATAAATAGGTGTGCTAGCTTATGACATATAAAACAACCTTCTCTAATGCAGTATCTGTACAGTAATACTTAATGTAATATAGAGATAATAATTTAATAAAGACTAGTTTTCTTCATAATGCGGAGAAATTCAGCTTCATTGATTTCTCCATCTCCATCTCTGTCTGCTTCGTCAATCATTTCCTGAAAGGCAAACAAATAATGTCGTTTAAATAGGGCGTGGTTGCTCGACAGCTAAGACCTAAGGGGTTAGTTTTTGGTGAGGGAGGAAAACCTGAGGACGCGGGAAAATACCCTCGAAGCATAGGAGAACTACAACAACAACTCTAAATTTACACTATGAGTTTTCAAGCACAGAGCAACTAGTTACCCAACCTAAGTAAATATCCTACTCTAAGCCTACAGTAGCATGTTTAACTCAGCGGTAAAGGGATGCACACTCATGCTCAAAATATAAATCAATTGGTAAAACACGATAAAAATTAATTTAAACGACAAAATCCAATATTGATTGAATTAGTCTTGCATTTACTCTTGAATTAAACATGCATTGTTTCCTAGCTATATGTTTCCCGAATGTTGGCAAACCATGAAACATTTCAAAAACATCAGCCTGTAGAGTAAATAACTTCTGAGTAAGTTGGTCGATTACAACAAATACTACGGCATGGTTGTACAGTAGCATGTCCAGACATGCATACAGGTTGAAAACTTAAAAATATATATTTACAGTACAAGACAATAATCGTACTTGCAAACGTGCTTTTGAATTTGTTGGTATCTTTGCTTTCGATAAAGAAACCTTATTTTCAACAAAAATGCTTTTAAGGGTGGGAAGGTGGGGAAACATTTGTGGAAGCATCAAAAGTCTTAAATATTTTTACGAAAATGTTTTATTCCTACACTGCTATACTGTACCTGTAATTCTTCGTCAGTTAAGTTTTCTCCAAGTTCTTTCGCTACTCTTTTTAAATTCTTGAACGAGATCTTGCCCTAAATATGTTCCAACATGTCAATCAACGCAAAGTATTACATGTATTATAGTTTTGAAAGAAAATCAACGCAAACTCGATTGTACTAGCTTATCACTAGATGCCTAATTTTCAAGTCAAAATATAGATTTATTACATTGATTTGTATTGTAATTTACGTAGTGCAGGTAACAATTGCACCACGTTTCTAAGAGAACGATATGTGCACCGGTGACCTTAGTCTCCTACGCAGCCTGATCGCGGGTGCGAGGAATTCTCCCCATATGTTTTGTCAAGGTATTCAAGTTAGCGCATTCAGAGGTCACCGTAGTGACAAAACATATCACTCACCGTTTCATCGTCGTCGAACAATCTAAATGCCTTTAAAATTTCTTCCTTTGAATCTTTTTCACTCTAAAACAGAAAAAAGGAAGAGTGTCAACAATAGACGCCTGCATACTTATACCATGATTGCTTCACTCTGTAACAATAGACGCCTGCATTCTTATACCATGATTGCTTCACTCTGTAACAATAGACGCCTGCATTCTTATACCATGGTTGCTTCGCTCTGTAACAATAGACGCCTGCATACTTATACCATGATTGCTTCACTCTGTAACAATAGACGCCTGCATTCTTATACCATGATTGCTTCACTCTGTAACAATAGACGCCTGCATTCTTATACCATGATTGCTTCGCTCTGTAACAATAGACGCCTACATTCTTATACCATGATTGCTTCACTCTGTAACAATAGACGCCTACATTCTTATACCATGATTGCTTCACTCTGTAACAATAGACGCCTGCATTCTTATACCATGATTGCTTCGCTCTGTAACAATAGACGCCTGCATTCTTATACCATGATTGCTTCGCTCTGTAACAATAGACGCCTGCATTCTTATACCATGGTTGCTTCACTCTGTAACAATAGACGCCTGCATTCTTATACCATGATTGCTTCACTCTGTAACAATAGACGCCTGCATTCTTATACCATGATTGCTTCGCTCTGTAACAATAGACGCCTACATTCTTATACCATGATTGCTTCACTCTGTAACAATAGACGCCTGCATTCTTATACCATGATTGCTTCGCTCTGTAACAATAGACGCCTGCATTCTTATACCATGGTTGCTTCACTCTGTAACAATAGACGCCTGCATTCTTATACCATGATTGCTTCACTCTGTAACAATAGACGCCTGCATTCTTATACCATGATTGCTTCTCTGTAACAATAGACGCCTGCATTCTTATACCATGGTTGCTTCACTCTGTAACAATAGACGCCTGCATTCTTATACCATGGTTGCTTCACTCTGTAACAATAGACGCCTGCATTCTTATACCATGGTTGCTTCACTCTGTAACAATAGACGCCTGCATTCTTATACCATGGTTGCTTCACTCTGTAACAATAGACGCCTGCATTCTTATACCATGATTGCTTCACTCTGTAACAATAGACGCCTGCATTCTTATACCATGATTGCTTCGCTCTGTAACAATAGACGCCTGCATTCTTATACCATGGTTGCTTCGCTCTGTAACAATAGACGCCTGCATTCTTATACCTTGATTGCTTCGCTTGTAACAATAGACGCCTACATTCTTATACCATGATTGCTTCGCTCTGTAACAATAGACGCCTGCATTCTTATACCATGATTGCTTCGCTCTGTAACAATAGACGCCTGCATTCTTATACCATGATTGCTTCGCTCTGTAACAATAGACGCCTGCATTCTTATACCATGATTGCTTCGCTCTGTAACAATAGACGCCTGCATTCTTATACCATGATTGCTTCGCTCTGTAACAATAGATGCCTGCATTCTTATACCATGATTGCTTCGCTCTGTAACAATAGACGCCTGCATTCTTATACCATGGTTGCTTCACTCTGTAACAATAGACGCCTGCATTCTTATACCATGGTTGCTTCACTCTGTAACAATAGACGCCTGCATTCTTATACCATGATTGCTTCGCTCTGTAACAATAGACGCCTGCATTCTTATACCATGATTGCTTCGCTCTGTAACAATAGACGCCTGCATTCTTATACCATGGTTGCTTCACTCTGTAACAATAGACGCCTGCATTCTTATACCATGGTTGCTTCGCTCTGTAACAATAGACGCCTGCATTCTTATACCATGATTGCTTCGCTCTGTAACAATAGACGCCTGCATTCTTATACCATGGTTGCTTCACTCTGTAACAATAGACGCCTGCATTCTTATACCATGATTGCTTCACTCTGTAACAATAGACGCCCGCATTCTTATACCATGATTGCTTCGCTCTGTAACAATAGACGCCTGCATTCTTATACCATGGTTGCTTCACTCTGTAACAATAGACGCCTGCATTCTTATACCATGGTTGCTTCGCTCTGTAACAATAGACGCCTGCATTCTTATACCATGATTGCTTCGCTCTGTAACAATAGACGCCTGCATTCTTATACCATGGTTGCTTCACTCTGTAACAATAGACGCCTGCATTCTTATACCATGGTTGCTTCTCTCTGTAACAATAGACGCCTGCATTCTTATACCATGGTTGCTTCGCTCTGTAACAATAGACGCCTACATTCTTATACCATGATTGCTTCGCTCTGTAACAATAGACGCCTGCATTCTTATACCATGGTTGCTTCACTCTGTAACAATAGACGCCTGCATTCTTATACCATGGTTGCTTCGCTCTGTAACAATAGACGCCTGCATTCTTATACCATGGTTGCTTCGCTCTGTAACAATAGACGCCTGCATTCTTATACCATGATTGCTTCGCTCTGTAACAATAGACGCCTGCATTCTTATACCATGATTGCTTCGCTCTGTAACAATAGACGCCTGCATTCTTATACCATGGTTGCTTCGCTCTGTAACAATAGACGCCTGCATTCTTATACCATGATTGCTTCGCTCTGTAACAATAGACGCCTGCATTCTTATACCATGGTTGCTTCGCTCTGTAACAATAGACGCCTGCATTCTTATACCATGATTGCTTCGCTCTGTAACAATAGACGCCTGCATTCTTATACCATGATTGCTTCGCTCTGTAACAATAGACGCCTGCATTCTTATACCATGATTGCTTCGCTCTGTAACAATAGACGCCTGCATTCTTATACCATGGTTGCTTCACTCTGTAACAATAGACGCCTGCATTCTTATACTATGGTTGCTTCGCTCTGTAACAATAGACGCCTGCATTCTTATACCATGATTGCTTCGCTCTGTAACAATAGACGCCTGCATTCTTATACCATGGTTGCTTCGTTCTGTAACAATAGACGCCTGCATTCTTATACCATGATTGCTTCGCTCTGTAACAATAGACGCCTGCATTCTTATACCATGGTTGCTTCGCTCTGTAACAATAGACGCCTGCATTCTTATACCATGGTTGCTTCACTCTGTAACAATAGACGCCTGCATTCTTATACCATGATTGCTTCGCTCTGTAACAATAGACGCCTACATTCTTATACCATGATTGCTTCGCTCTGTAACAATAGACGCCTACATTCTTATACCATGATTGCTTCGTTCTGTAACAATAGACGCCTACATTCTTATACCATGATTGCTTCGCTCTGTAACAATAGACGCCTACATTCTTATACCATGATTGCTTCGCTCTGTAACAATAGACGCCTGCATTCTTATACCATGATTGCTTCGCTCTGTAACAATAGACGCCTACATTCTTATACCATGGTTGCTTCGCTCTGTAACAATAGACGCCTGCATTCTTATACCATGGTTGCTTCGTTCTGTAACAATAGACGCCTGCATTCTTATACCATGGTTGCTTCACTCTGTAACAATAGACGCCTGCATTCTTATACCATGGTTGCTTCGTTCTGTAACAATAGACGCCTACATTCTTATACCATGGTTGCTTCGCTCTGTAACAATAGACGCCTGCATTCTTATACCATGATTGCTTCGCTCTGTAACAATAGACGCCTGCATTCTTATACCATGGTTGCTTCGCTCTGTAACAATAGACGCCTGCATTCTTATACCATGATTGCTTCGCTCTGTAACAATAGACGCCTGCATTCTTATACCATGATTGCTTCGCTCTGTAACAATAGACGCCTGCATTCTTATACCATGGTTGCTTCGCTCTGTAACAATAGACGCCTGCATTCTTATACCATGATTGCTTCGCTCTGTAACAATAGACGCCTGCATTCTTATACCATGATTGCTTCGCTCTGTAACAATAGACGCCTGCATTCTTATACCATGGTTGCTTCACTCTGTAACAATAGACGCCTGCATTCTTATACCATGATTGCTTCGCTCTGTAACAATAGACGCCTGCATTCTTATACCATGATTGCTTCGCTCTGTAACAATAGACGCCTGCATTCTTATACCATGATTGCTTCGCTCTGTAACAATAGACGCCTGCATTCTTATACCATGATTGCTTCACTCTGTAACAATAGACGCCTGCATTCTTATACCATGATTGCTTCGCTCTGTAACAATAGACGCCTGCATTCTTATACCATGGTTGCTTCGCTCTGTAACAATAGACGCCTGCATTCTTATACCATGGTTGCTTCGCTCTGTAACAATAGACGCCTGCATTCTTATACCATGATTGCTTCGCTCTGTAACAATAGACGCCTGCATTCTTATACCATGATTGCTTCACTCTGTAACAATAGACGCCTGCATTCTTATACCATGATTGCTTCGCTCTGTAACAATAGACGCCTGCATTCTTATACCATGGTTGCTTCGCTCTGTAACAATAGACGCCTGCATTCTTATACCATGGTTGCTTCGCTCTGTAACAATAGACGCCTGCATTCTTATACCATGGTTGCTTCGCTCTGTAACAATAGACGCCTACATTCTTATACCATGATTGCTTCGCTCTGTAACAATAGACGCCTGCATTCTTATACCATGGTTGCTTCACTCTGTAACAATAGACGCCTGCATTCTTATACCATGATTGCTTCGCTCTGTAACAATAGACGCCTGCATTCTTATACCATGGTTGCTTCGCTCTGTAACAATAGACGCCTGCATTCTTATACCATGATTGCTTCGTTCTGTAACAATAGACGCCTGCATTCTTATACCATGGTTGCTTCACTCTGTAACAATAGACGCCTGCATTCTTATACCATGGTTGCTTCGCTCTGTAACAATAGACGCCTGCATTCTTATACCATGATTGCTTCGCTCTGTAACAATAGACGCCTGCATTCTTATACCATGATTGCTTCGCTCTGTAACAATAGACGCCTGCATTCTTATACCATGATTGCTTCGCTCTGTAACAATAGACGCCTGCATTCTTATACCATGATTGCTTCGCTCTGTAACAATAGACGCCTGCATTCTTATACCATGATTGCTTCGCTCTGTAACAATAGACGCCTGCATTCTTATACCATGGTTGCTTCGCTCTGTAACAATAGACGCCTGCATTCTTATACCATGATTGCTTCGCTCTGTAACAATAGACGCCTGCATTCTTATACCATGATTGCTTCGCTCTGTAACAATAGACGCCTGCATTCTTATACCATGGTTGCTTCGCTCTGTAACAATAGACGCCTGCATTCTTATACCATGGTTGCTTCGCTCTGTAACAATAGACGCCTGCATTCTTATACCATGATTGCTTCGCTCTGTAACAATAGACGCCTGCATTCTTATACCATGGTTGCTTCGTTCTGTAACAATAGACGCCTACATTCTTATACCATGATTGCTTCGCTCTGTAACAATAGACGCCTACATTCTTATACCATGATTGCTTCGCTCTGTAACAATAGACGCCTGCATTCTTATACCATGATTGCTTCGCTCTGTAACAATAGACGCCTGCATTCTTATACCATGGTTGCTTCGCTCTGTAACAATAGACGCCTGCATTCTTATACCATGATTGCTTCGCTCTGTAACAATAGACGCCTACATTCTTATACCATGGTTGCTTCGCTCTGTAACAATAGACGCCTGCATTCTTATACCATGATTGCTTCGCTCTGTAACAATAGACGCCTGCATTCTTATACCATGATTGCTTCGCTCTGTAACAATAGACGCCTGCATTCTTATACCATGATTGCTTCGCTCTGTAACAATAGACGCCTGCATTCTTATACCATGGTTGCTTCGCTCTGTAACAATAGACGCCTGCATTCTTATACCATGGTTGCTTCGCTCTGTAACAATAGACGCCTGCATTCTTATACCATGGTTGCTTCGCTCTGTAACAATAGACGCCTGCATTCTTATACCATGGTTGCTTCGCTCTGTAACAATAGACGCCTGCATTCTTATACCATGGTTGCTTCGCTCTGTAACAATAGACGCCTGCATTCTTATACCATGGTTGCTTCTCTCTGTAACAATAGACGCCCATTCTTTATACCATTCTTGCTTACAATAGACTTTCTTATACATTGCTTCGCTTCAACAATAGACGCATTGCATTCTTGCTTCAGACGCCTGCATTCTTATACCATGGTTGCTTCGCTTTGTAACAATAGACGCCTGCATTCTTATACCATGGTTGCTTCGCTCTGTAACAATAGACGCCTGCATTCTTATACCATGATTGCTTCGCTCTGTAACAATAGACGCCTGCATTCTTATACCATGGTTGCTTCGCTCTGTAACAATAGACGCCTGCATTCTTATACCATGGTTGCTTCGCTCTGTATTCTTACCATCTTGGCGGTCATCATTTGAAGAAATTCATTGAAGTCAATTGTTCCTGAAAAATCATGTAACATGACCAATTAAATACAGTCTTCTTTCCACATTAGAGAAATAATTCTCTGAACTTTGGCAATTCTATATGTCCCATGTACTGTATATAAAACATTACGCGTCTACTGTACAATACGTTGGCGTCTCTGTGTGTCGAAATTACAATTAGGAAAATAAGTTAGATATTTAACTTCCTGACGAAGGGCCTTTTCTCGAAACGCTGGAGTTTTCTTAATTTTTTTCCAGGTAGTTTGAACACAGTAATGATTAGCAGACGAGGTTAGTTGTTTTATGTGAACACTACGGCTGACACTAGATAGATAGATAGATAGATAGTTTAATAGATTTTTACATGGCAGCCTAATTGGCTGAATTGCGTAAAATTAACAAAACTTACATATTACAAACAAATTAAAAATAACACATGCACAATTACATATTACTGAATGTAATAATATTACATATTGTATGATATCAGCGCAAATTCAGATATGTCCCCCACCACCACCACCGCTAAAATAGAGATCAACCAAGGTTGACAGCACAACTAAAAACCAAAAAACATGCATGAAAGCAAAAGGTTAACGCGAGGCAGCGGCAATGGTGGTGGAAGTCATATCAGAACCGCACCCATATCCTTTTAAACTACTCCTTTGACATAGAAACGACAAAAGTGTTCCTAAAACGATTTGTTCGTGTGGTCGGACAGTCAAAAGGTCGCTGTCTTCTCAGATTATATGCTGAGATATTCTTGGGTGGCAGAAGATGGTGAAGTTTGTGTTCGGTATCAGATACAACTGACAGAAATAGTTTCTTACATAGTTTCAGCCGCCTGTCTCTCAAGGAACTGATATTCAATTTCCTAAGATTGTCCGTATATGATAACCCCGGAGATACTATGGACAGCGCACGCTTTTGAATGCGCCCAAGGTCATCACATAAGTATACAGGGAGAGCATGATGGAAAACAGGAGCGCAATACTCGAGAACCGGTCTAATAACAGTGCAGTAGAAATTAACAATATCACAAGCAGGGACGTTAGCACGCTTGAGCAAGATCAAGAAATACAAACGTTTATTCGCTTTCTTGATTACTTCGTTAACATGGTCAACCCATTGGAGTGAACTGGATATGATAACTCCTAACACCTTGGCACTGCTCACCAGTTTGAGTTCTTTGGAGTTGATTGTGATTGCGTCAAACTGTTGTTTCTGTCTCTTAAAGTCGATGACCATTTCTTTACACTTGTCAGCATTCAGTTGGAGCTTGTTGACGTTAGACCACCTCTCGACATCGGTAACGGCGTTCTGGATAAATGTTTCGCCATTCCGTGGAACAACTTCTGCTAACGTGGTGTCATCTACATACTTCCAAACATGCGCCTCAGATGGATTGAGGTCATTGATCATTAACAGGAACCAGGGTCCTAGTTTAGTTCCCTGAGGGACACCAGATGGAACAGCACCACATTCAGAGAAACAATCATTTGACAACTTTACACGTTGGAATCTGTTTGATAGGAAATCACACACCCAGCGAGCTACACCACATGGCATTCGAAGGGAAAGGACTTTGTCAACTAGAATGCGGTGGTCGATCAGATCAAAGGCTTTTTTATAGTCTAGCAATATGATCCTCACTGCTGCACCTGTTCCATCGGTGGCGAAGTCCACATGCATCATGGATATAAGAGCCTGGGTAATGAACTTTGACTTCGGGATGGCACAAATTGAGTGGCAGAAGTCCACGCATGCATCATGGATATAAGAGCCTGAGTAGTAGACGACTTCGGGATGGCACCAAATTGATTGGGATCGATGATTTCAAGAACAGCAGGTCCAACAAAATTCTTAACAATAAAGTCCTCAGCTAACTTCGATAGAGCTGATGTTAGCGAGATGGGTCTTATATGCTTGGCAATTATTGTAACCGGTTTCGTCTTAGACAGTGGTGTGATATTGGCATATTTCCATGATGCTGGAAGCGCTTGTTCCTCAAAAGAACTGTTTAAGATGTTACAAACAGGGTTTGCAAGAAATTCTGCGTATTCTTTAAGTAGCCAGTTTGGCACCTCGTCCGGACCACACGCTTTGCGGGGGTTTAACGTTAGTAATCTCGAATACACAGAATAAACATCAAGCTTTTAATACCTCGGATTTTTCGTCGAATGGAGGAAGACAGGCAAGTGGTTGGTATGCTTGCATGGGTTCGAGGAGGGAGGTGTTAATAAGGTCTGCAACATACTTATTTGACTTTCCATCAATGTCGCCAATGTGAAGCTGCGAGCGAATATCAGCATTCGGCGTTGCAGGGACCATCCCCGAGATCTTTTTAACCTCGTTCCACCACATGCTTGGTTTGGTATTTTTCAGGTTCGCAACTCTAGTGTTGTAATACCGGCTGCGAAGCTTCTTTCGTACACGATTAACCACGTTACGAAGTTGTCGATACCTGACTTGAGCACCTTCAGCGTAGGCTTTCTGGCGTTGTTTGATCAGACATTTGAAATCAGGGGTGACCCAGGGAGCGTCATTGACGTGTAGTTTTACAGACTTTAGTGGCATGAGAATATCGACACCATTTTTAATCAGATCATCAAAGAGTAGTAACTTGTTTTCACATCCAGTGATGGAATCAACAACCGACCAGTCAATCGAGCTAAGATACCTCCCGAGTTCAAGCCTTCGGCTTAATCGAGTATCCCTCCGAGTCATGAAACGACGGCTGCAACTTCGTACGGTTCTTGATTTAGGCTGTAACAATAACACCGAGTGGTCCGACAACCCGAAAGGTGGAAAGCTTTGAACCGAGTTCTTCTCATACAGTTGAGGCATGTTCGTAATAATGAGGTCGAGCCCACCTCCTCGTTGGTTGACCATGGATTTGTTTTAGCTTGAATTCGCTTGAAAGGAGACGACTACGTTTCAAACGATTAAAGTCACCAGTTAATACACACCCCACACCACGGTAGGTAACTTTTTCGATTATCAGCGATGAAGCGAGGTAATCCAACATCGCATTGTCACTGGCACCTACAGGATAGTAGGTGTGATACACAGTTCCAAATACTATACAAAGGATACCTCTGGGAAGTCGCGCGGGTTTGACGTATGTCCAGGGTGGTAGATGTCAGTCAGTGCCTTAAACTGGATGGAATTTTTAACGTATAGTCCAACACCTCCATGCACACCAGAGCTACGGTTCTTTTAATAATAAATTAAAACCAGGAATGTTAATATGATGCTCGCTAACAGAGTCATTAAGCCAGGTTTCAGTTAGTGAAATCAAATCAGGCTTTGTATCGTTAACAAAACATCTCAGTTCGTCAATCTTTGGCGCAAGAGACATCATATTAGCGAGAGCGATGGATGGACCAAACTCATTTTTAGAGCGCTCAATCACAGGAGCTTGTATATGTGACCTAGATAAGTTGCCAAACTGTGCATTTGCTATAAAATGCATATTATATAAAATGCACTAAACCCCTAAGAGTTTCGTGACTGAAATATTTGGATAAATATATTACATCCTAAATCATCTAGTAAAGCCCACTCTCTAATTGACGCTCCGGTCAAAGACAAATTAGAACTTTAAGATGTACCCCTTCTCTCGATTAAACGCTCCGCATTCCAGTATATATATATCAGAGTCCGCGTCTAATAAACGCCCCCCCCCCCCCACGAGCATTTTGTAAGAACTATGAAAATTGAAGACGTTTGACTCTTGTTTACTTTATTTGCAAATTGCTGAAACAATTATGTGAACCATCGGTCCATCGCCGTTGATATTTATTTTTAGACTACACTAATCGCAGGTTGTTTTGTTGGTATTCCCATGTCTATGGCCATGGACAAGGAAAGCGTTGTTTAAGAAGCGTAAAACTGCCGTATTGTATGTACAAAGAATACATGCCTCTCTCTAATAGACGCCTTCTTTCTAATAAATGCTCCTCCTTATTCCTTAATAAAAGCCCCGGGCGTTTATTAGATCATTTACGTGACTATAAATATTAAACATAATGTTCAGATTACTCACCTGAGCCATCTTTATCAATATCAGAAATCATCTTTTTAATTTCTTCTTTCTTTGGTTCAAAACCTAACGCTCTCATTGCAACCTAATAGAATAGAGTTGATGAAAGTCACAGAGAATATATCAAACAGTACATATCATTATGTTAAACAATCTCACCACGTTATTGGTTCAATGCCCACTTTACTCATTACTATAAGAGGTTCAGGGCTTATTATCAGAGTGACTATAAAAATTGTGTGGTCTTACATGTTAGTGCACGTTTGTTTTCACTCCAGTGGGTTAACCAAGAACTTAGGAGCAGTTTACACTGAATGAACCAGGCTAGGCAGGTTATATACTGTAGTCTACAAAAAATT
Source organism: Trachythela sp. YZ-2020 (assembly GCA_016169945.1). Lineage (NCBI taxonomy): Eukaryota > Metazoa > Cnidaria > Anthozoa > Malacalcyonacea > Clavulariidae > Trachythela > Trachythela sp. YZ-2020. The sequence goes on from JADLSH010000391.1 coordinate 2,173,922, forward strand.
ATGCGCATTTGATCATATACTATAGCATGTTAATTTGCGCAATATAAATATTAAATATTATTATTAGTCTACTATATATAGTCTGATTTATGTCAAGAGAAAATTGAAATTAACTTTAATATAAGTTTAGACCTAAAAGTTATGGAGAACAACCAAAGATAAGTGATACATTGGCTTGGATGGTCCCATCAAGATTGAATAACGAATGGCAACACAATTATATAGTGTATATAATTACATGTTACCAGTAACAAGATAAAAGCAAAGGTTTCAATCACAGAGGCAAGGCTCTATAGGCAAAGTGACAACGTTTCCCAAAAGGTGTATTGCTTACAGAGATTGGGGAACCTGGTCCAAACACACCATTTCAAACAAAAGCCACACCTAAAATGTACCATGCTCATCCTAATATGACCCTATGTTATGTTTTATTTCATGAGCAACAATTCTGAAATCTTGAACTTGTCACAGACCTTCTATTTTATTTACCATTCCCTTGTACAGTACTATACATCAAAATTCATGGGAATTTAATTCAGTAGATGTATCAAATAACCTTTAGTTCTTTTGCATCAATAGTTCCAGAGCCATCAGCATCAAACAAATCAAATGCCTCTCGGATTTCTTGCTTTTGTTCTTCAGTAAGTTCAGGTTTAGGACCTAGAGAATTTATCATAACAAATATATATCATCGTTCAATAAAAATTTTAGACAGATCTTCACAAATGCAAAAAACAACAATAGCCTGAAATAGCACACAGGTACTAATAAAAGTGTTTGAAACAAATTGTGAGCAATACCAGTACCACAGTTTTATATTAATAGGGTGATAAAAAATGGCAAACCAAAAAGCAGTTGACAAGAACCAAAAGGTAAAAAACGGAGTGAACAGGTTAACATGTTCAAAAGTACAGTTAAAAACATGCAAGGACTTCCGTTTTACTGTACAAACAATTGTATTGATTGAATATAAACATTTCTGACTACAAAGTTTTTATGTGTGAATGCAAACATTTGGTTTTTTGTGACAACTGTCCGTGTAAGTCAGTGGTTCAATTTTATTGAAATACTGGTACGCGTTTTTTCTTTGCTCTGGTCAGTTTGCCAAATTTTCTGCAATTTTAAGCAATATCACTAAATTGGTTTTGAAAGAACATTGTTTTTTGTTACTGATTAACCACCTCATCTTACCTGTAGATTGTTCTTCTATGGGCAAGAAACTGGGAAAGACATTATGGCATGTACCTCATTGCTGATAGAGTACAGTGGGTAGATTCACCTAATTTGGCCACACTCATGTATCTAATGATAACCATGGAACAATAAGGTATACTGTACAGTATGTGCAGTATATGCATAGACAATTGAAGTATGTGATAAGTATACCATATGTTAACTTAACATTTTATATTTTATAAGTATGGAATGTAAAGAGAGTAAAATTACAACATACTGTTGCTGCATTGCATCAAGAGACATGTTAACAAGAGACATAAGGTAGTCTGGTTATGAATTATTTGCTCTCCTCTTCAACAAGTAAACCATGACCTTAGACTGAGAGACAACTGAATACCAACAAAAATTATTTAATATTTGTGTATTCATAATATTTTGTAGTAGAAAATACTAAATTGTAAAAAGTTTTTTTTAAATTTTTGCAGTTTTGATTCTTGATCCTTCTGCTCAATCTATAGGATAAGATGTTCAAGAAAATCATATTCATAAATATCTACATATTTGAAAATGATCTCCTTTTTTGTCCTCTCCTCCTGGGACAATGCAGCAAATCATGTCTGGGGGTGCAATTGGGGGACTGATTTTGTCCTGGGGGTATTGGCAGGGAATGCATGTACAGACTTGATGTGTATGTGGTGTGCGCTATTTTTTCTGCATACGCAAAACTTGATCATTACAATGTTGCGATATATATATAAAAAAGCATCTCAAAACATTTGCTGAAAATAGAATAAGAGGGCTAAGATAGAACAAAGAAAAAGTTTGCTTTAGTTTTTTAAGGGCTGTTTTTTATTTTTTATTTATTAAATTATTTTTCTTTTTTTTTTTGCCCCTTGCCTGGGATTGTTAATTGTTAATTTTCTTTAGCTAGAAATTTTTCATTTTCAGTGAATTTTAAAAATTTTTGGGGTGTTGCCTGGGGAGGATGGTAGAGGGAAATTATGATATACATTAGAAGTGAGAAGGCTAGTTTATAGTTTAATAACAGTTAATGTTAAGTTATAATCAACTTTATTCTCATAATAATCAACTTGTGTGTTATTATTATTTCATTGAAAAATTTGTGTTCCTCCAAACCAGAGTAGTTGTGGCCTTTCCAGTGTACCAAAACACCACTTTTCATATGCAAAATTATTGTAATTTCTGGTAAGGTAATAATAATAATTAAATGTTCAGTATGTTTGTTGTTCAATGTTAGGCCCATTCTAAATATTAAGCAAACCCAAGAGAATCATGGGCAGATTCAGGTTCGCTTGATAAAGTAGTAGGCTGTTGTGGCAAATTCATTTGATAGATTGATAATTATCGGTATTTATTAATATTGGTTATTTGATACTGCATATTTTTTTAAAATATCAACATACCAAAATCTCAAATCTGTTTGGTATTGCCAATATTGAGCATACACAATTGTGTTAAAAGTAGATAAATTTCCTTTGTTTTTCAATACATCAAGAATTTAAGAATGCTCCTTAAAAAGTTAATAACTTCCTGTGTTTGAATTGACCAATCATATCATATGTAATATTCTAACTGACCAATAACATGAACGCATTTACTCACGGCTATGCCAATAAACTTGAATAATTGTTTTGTTATTCATAATATGTATATTTTTATTGATATTTGGCAGTTGCACTAGAATCTCAGAAAAATAATGTTTGTTTCCAATATAAAGTCCAAAGTACAAGTTTAAATATGAACAATATATAAAGGTGGTTAAAAAATAGCTGCTTTTTATAGCAGAAATACATAACATTCTCCTGAGTTAGAGTGTGCATAATAACCGCAACACATTTAACATTAGGCTAATTGACAGTCTCAAACAATGCTGTTGTCAGCTTGTTATTTTTCTTCTTTTAATCCTATTGTATAGTATTTTAATGAACAATTCTAATTGGTCAATTTAAACATTTTAAGAAACTTCCTCATATTCTTGAGGTATTGATCAGAGGAATTGTTTGAAGTAAGGAAATGAACTGATTAATATTTCTCAGAACGCTTCTCTATTGGCACAACTGTAAAGCTGTTTCATTTTTCAATACAACCTGTAAATTGTGCCAAACACAATTGTGAAAAATTTGGAGAATTTCGGGAGAGAAAAAATATACAAACTATCATGCAATATTACTTTTTTGATATCGGTCTTCTGTACTTTTTCAATACAGCAACAGCCTAACCCTTCTACTCTATTGTTGTTTTTAGATGCAAAATACTATGACCAATAAATAGTACGACTAGTATGCACTAATAAATGCTGACTTTTCTGGGGGGTACAAGGATTAGATTCTGGATTTGCACTTAAAGTTCTTTCTTTACTGCTTGCAACACTTCCAGTTGCCATGCAGTCAATCTACCCTAGAATACTATTCAGGATAGTTTGTACACATTCCAATGTGGCTTGTAAACAATCCCCCTATTTTGAAATGCCTGTCCCAAAATGGAATTCCTAGTTGCAGTGCGACTGGAATATTAGAATATTGCATGGCTATCTTGGAATTAAAATACTGGCAGGCAAACTCTTAGCAATATTTTATACACAACACAACATAATTATTATTTAAAAATGTAAACACATTCATATCTTTCCTTTATAAAATCTTTAAAAATAATCAACGACGAAGGCAAAACTAGCTGATGAATTTATTGAAACATACCATTGTCGATAGGTTAATGTAGACTTCTGGCACTTCTTTCAAGCGCTTGTAGATTTCGACCTCTAAATTTACAGTTGTTTAAAAGCAAGAACTTCTATAAAATGTTGAATGTTTACAATAAAAGATGCTGCAGGTTCACAAATGTGTAGATTTTACCGCGCTTCCAGTTACCAAGGAATCCTGGGAAGAAGCGTCTGGAAACGAGCTAGCGCAACCCGAGCCTGCGATCCTCTGGGAAGATGACTGGCAAATCCAAATAGAAACTTCCAAATAGAAGAAAATATAAAATGGAAAAAATGGATGCTAATCGTCGCAGAAATAGAAACGTTGATAGTTTAGAAGTAAGTCATATTATCGCACGTGTTTTACGCTCTGTCTTCAATATTTGAACACTTGAAATCTTTATAGCTAACAGAAGAGGAAAGGAAAGTGATGAGAGAATGTCGGTGGAACAGCATGATCCGAGGTACGTATGTGACCTATCAGTGTTAAGCCGGGGGGGGGAGGCAGGTCAGGGTATTTGATCGATTTTTGGATTTAGATGTTTCGCACATTTCTCTTTGATCTTGATCCCAACGGCCAATCCCAACCCAATACATCCTTTCAACAATTACGTCACAAATACTTCCTTGGCCTGGGAGCCTCGCTTTCATGAATCAAGAAGAAATGCAATTTGCTCAGAATGAGGCTCCCGGGGCCAAGGAGAGATTTGTGATGTACCCTCACTCTATAGTACGACTGTTTGATTTACTATAACTTAAACATTAAAAGAACTATTACACTTAAACAAGTTGCTTTGCATTCAACGATGTCTAACTTAAATTTTGATATGTGCCATGTGCACTTTCGTGCAATATTGACCGAGATAGCTGCGTTTAAACTTGAGTGAACATTTTTGGAAGTGTCGAGAATTAGCTAAAAATGGCCTATTAAATAATTTGATAACCATTAGCATTTTATGCAAGTATTCGTTTCAATGAAGTGAAGTTGAAGTTAGAAGGCCAAATGTTAGAATAAAAGAGCATATCTATTCAAGAAACATTTCTAACTTCAACTTCACTTCATTGAAATAATACTTACGATAAAATGGTAACGGTTATCAAATTTTTTTTAATAGGTCTTTTTTATAATTCTTCTCTAAGTTCAAAAAGTGTTTTAAAGTTTTTAAGCCTCTATCTCAATCTCCACCATACGATGGACCATAGCATTCTGTTTGCAAAACTGGGAATGTGGTGTTGTTGATGGCGCTCGCTGAACTGGATCAAAAGCTATTTTTCTGACCGGAAATTTGTTCAGTGTTGATGATGAATCGTCTCTACCATGAAGTCTATAACATGTGGAGAGATCAATCATCAACTAGGTCCGTTGTTGTTTCTGATATATATTAATGACATATGCAATGTTTCAAGTTTGGCAAAATTAATCTTATTTGCTGATGACACAAATTTATTCTTTTCCCATGCAAATCCGTGCACTTGATTAATGTTATCAACCAAGAGTTGGAAAAAATTTCGATTTGGCTTCGAGTGAACAAATTATCTTTAAATGTAGATAAAACCAAATTTATGATTTTCAGTCCTAGACAAAAAAGGCTGCAATCGGACTTCAGGGTGGTATTAAATGATAGAGAAATTAGTCAAGTTGAAGAAGTTGTTTTCCTGGGGGTTGTTTTAGATGAACACCTTTCCTGGAAATCTCACATTAACCATGTGTCAAATAAGATTTCCAAATCAATAGGAATCATGCGTAAATCTAGTTTCTTTCTTTTAAAGTATTCCTTGTTAACATTGTACTATTCAATGGTGTACCCATACTTACAATATTGTAATATTGTTTGGGCGTCCACATATTCGTCTAATTTATCTCGTTTGGTGATTCTTCAAAAACGTGTTGTTAGAATTATAAATAATAGTAGATTTGACTCCCCTACAGGTTTGATCTTTAAGAATTTTCAGCTATTAAAATTTAATGATATCCATAAATTACAAACAGGACAGTTTATGTTTTCGTATGAACATAACCTGTTGCCAGGGCATTTCGAAGTATGTTTTACATTAATAAGCAAGTACATAATTATGACACTAGGAGAGCCAATGAATTTCACATTATAACACCTAGAACAAATATACGACAATTTTCAATAAAGTATCAAGGTCCATTCCTTTACAACAGTTTGGATAAGTACATTGTAAATAGTAAATCGCTTTCTTGTTTTGTAAAGAAATTAAAAACTCACTTTTGCTCACTGTATATCAACTAATTAACATATCTGTATTCATAACTTTGATAATACATATTATTTTTTTCGTAATTAAAAATTAGAAATAAGAGGAGGTTTGATATTAAATAAGCCTAATGGTTTCAAATCAAACCTCGTCACATGATACTATTTGTAAATTATACTTTATTATAACTTATCTTATATACTATTGTAATTTACTCTATAATTTAATGCTGTATATAACAATTTGGTGACAATTAAATTCATTCATTCATTCATTCATTCATTCATTCAATATTGCATGAAAATGCATATGGCATATATCAAAATTTAAGTTAGACATCACTGAATGCAACGAAACCTGTTTTAGTGTAATAGCTCTTTTAGTTTGTAAGTTATGCTAAATCAGTCGTTTTTTGCCCCACCCGGTATATGAGGATGATTTTTGTCTCCATACCTTCGGTAATTTGATTGTTATTTTCCTCTCAAGGGTGGGGATATATTTTGAACCGAGTGCCATCTTCAATTGTGTATTAAGGCCCACTGATCTACATTGAAGTTGCCACAGAAAACGTCAAATTGACATCTTTATCTAAACCCATGCACCCAGTCTTGCAAACGCAGACCTGCCAACTCTCACAATTTTTTATGCTTTCTCACAATCTCATGACAAAGTCCTGAAATCTCCAGATTTTCCACAAAATCTGTTGAAAATTCATTTTGGTAATTAAAATATAATGCAATTAGCCTTTTTAAGACATTGAAAAAGTAAGAAATATTCCTTTTGTCCATGTTTTTGTTACATTCTCTAAGCTGAAAGCAAAATATGTGGCTGTCATTAACCACCAGCTAGATGCGAAGGACGTCTGCACAAACCACAGAATCCTCTCCCAGTTTGAGCTGTGGAGCGTATTTGGCACCAATTTTCACCCATAAAGGGCCATTATAATAATAAGCAAACCTGAAAATGTCCAAATCTAATGATTTTTCAGTCAATCTCATGACTTTTTAAATTGCAACTCACAATTTCTGCCACTCAGGTTGGCAGGTCTGCAAACGTCAAGCGTGGTGATACCTTATGGTAAGATTTTTAAAACATTAATTTTGCCACAGTAAAAACATCACAGCATAATACTGTAGTTTTGACCCACCTACCCACACAAAATGTCCATATGACGTTTTGTGTGGCAACTTGAATATGGATGTGGCCCCTAATGTGTTCCTGAAAAAATCAAATGCTTCACACTTGTTTTGACAACCTGTTACCTGTTTGACATAATATTTTGTACCCAACAGTGGGGCATTTGATCTCATTTCACTGACGTTTGCTGTCCCATGGTATGTATTTGCCAAAATACAATGCCCCATATATGCCTGGCCTTCCCCCTAAGGCCCCTATGGCTTAACATTGATAGGTGCATAATATAAAATATAGTGAAAATAGAATCAGTACACTTTGTGCATCAGTGCATATAAGTCTGTGTCCTCTGTGCATGCAGTAATCTGTGATGTATCAGGGCTTGGCTCGCGCGCGCGAAATTTGATGGCGCGCGCGAAATTTTGATTTGTTCTTGTTTTGTATACGTTTGTGTCTTAAATAGCCAGACTATTAACTTAAAAATTAAAGAACTCTTGCTTGCTAAAATAGCTATAAAGCTGATTTGACACATCATACTTGATTTGTTATTGTTTGGTCTACATTATAACCAGATAACGCCTCTTAAATAACCAGACTAATAATCGCGCGCCCAGCATGATTTGCGCGCGCGATTGTAATCGCGCGCTCAGCATGATTTGCGCGCGCGATTGTCCGCGCGCGCGATTTTCTGAGTTATTATATTAGCTTTGCCATATACAAACAACGTTAGCACAAACAATTGACAGAAACATCTGGCAGGGCAATCGCAACAGCTTACGCCAATTACTGCGATCCCTTAATTTAGACAAATATAAAAACACATATTAAACTATAAAAGTTACTTTTACACATTGCGACCCACAGGACCGCTTCCAGATTCCCAGAGGCTGACTAAATTTAGATGAATCCTCTCAAACCTGTGCCTTCAGCAAAACCGAAATCGGCCCTACAAATAGCAATGTGCAAAATTAAGCACTACTGAACTTTAAGACTCTAAAACTAAAAACAACAAGTTATCGGTCTAGTCAGGTCTCGAGCTTGGTTGCATTTGATGCAAACCGATTTCCATGTTCGCGGATCGTCAATATCATATTTATCATTTTATCTAATGCTACTTTATAGTAGTCATATAGTTTCTTTCTAAACTCCTTTAAAGTTATCATGGTATTATTCGTTAAATCCCTTGGTAGTGCGTTCCAGACTCTTGTTGTTCTTATTAAGTATGATTTCTGATAGGTAGATGTTTTACATTTTGAAGTCTTAAATTGTAGGCAGTTGGGGTTTGCTGACCGGGTTCTTCGCTTTGAATCTTGAGGTTGTGGTAGTGTGTCGCTGCTTAAGTTAATAATGTCGTGGTGTGATTTGAAAAGGAACAATATGTCCAGATACTCGTGCCAGTAGGAGAGAGGTAGTAGATTTAATGTTGAGAGACGATGGTGATAGTTGATTTCGCAGAAGAAGGGTAGACCCAATATATACTTCGATGCACGTCTTTGGAAAGCACTGATGTATCCCATACATACGTACATACATTATTCAGCTTACTCCCCGTTGGGGCTTTTCAGTGACCGCCGATTACATCAAGTATCTCGCTTACCTATATTATGTACTTAGCCTACACTATCTATTTTACAACAGTTGTGATATTACTTTCCTCATCTGTATATCCTTACCCACCCAGTCAATTTTCGCTATGGGAGGAACCCGGAGTGCCCGGAGAAAACCCACGACTTTCGGCAGAGCGTTGACTTACTCTTTTCACATGAGTGTCAGAGTGTGATGAGTAAAGTCCTCAGCGAGAATCGAACTCAAGACTCAGAGGTGAAAGGCGCTTGGTCTGACGACTGCGCCACCGAAATCCCGTACTGTGAAAACAAGATTTCCCTGCAAAAATATTTTCCTACTTTGTACATGTTATATGGACAGTGGGGATGGTCAGCTAGCTAATATATATCTCACTTGAAACAGGCATGATCTTACATTTGTACCGTCCTGCACTTGACTTTTATGTTCAACATTTTCACCATGTCATTGATGTAATACGAAATAACTTGACTTCATTGAGATAAGATACCACTTTTACTAGGCCCTATCAATTTCAATTTAATTGCTTCTATGGCAAAGCGATTGGTATCATGCAACCTTATACATGTAAACTGTTTAACTTAAATTTACCATTTAATTTACATGTATTTCATATAATTATTCAATCATAGGTGTTCCTGCTGGGATTCTCTCAGCCATTCTAACCAGTTTTGCTGTCAGAAGTGGTGAGTGCCATCCAATTTGTTTTCATATAATACTGCTGCTCTAACAGGACTAGCTTCGATCATTCTGTCAAAACACAACACACGCAAGTCATATGACTAGGGCTCGGTTGTACAAAGCTTGAATATAACTTAGCCGGTCGACAAGCTGAACCATTTTCATCTATTAAGTCTCTTCCCTCTCAAATATACATCTGTCTTTATCAAGCCCTCCCAAAATTGGGAGGAAGAAATATATTGGCTGTGTGATAATTACCATGGCCCAAAATAGAAAATACAGCAAAATAGAATGTGCTTTGATTATTTATATAAAGCTGTGTAGGTTTATAGAATATGGAATGAACTTTGCTACTTAATTTGATGTGATGTTTTAATGTTTAGATATAAGTAATGAGAACCATATTACTGTGTTAAATTACTGTAGCTTTACATGTATAGCATTGCATGTACAAGTCCTGAGAGTGGAAACTGTAGAATTGTAATGTCACAGTGTAAAATATGAGCATATGGTGGTCAAAACAAGTTTGGTTTGCAATGCATATAGAACAATCCGTAACAGTCTAAATTATAAAAGATAGTTTGTGAGTGGAACAGTGCTTTGGGCTTTTCTGGAAAATTGGCAGACCTGTACACATACTACCTGGAAATTAAGAGACTCCAAAAATCTAAAATTATATTTTAAATAAGACCCTGCTCCCGTTCCCTTTCACATCTAAGAAATGCATGTCTATTGGTTACATTTATTATAGAAATTGGCCTAAATGTTCACATTATCAACAAGTCCACTCTCTATTTAGCCCCTCTCCAATGGCATAACCAGATTGGTATAGATTGGTGCAGTATAACCCAGATTTAAGTTTATAGTATTTATAGATAAAATGTTTTTTAATGTTTATTGTGGAGTATATGAAAGTTTTAATACAGCATTTCAGGCGTTTTTACAAAGGTTGAGAAAATCATTATTCAGTTGATAGTACAAAAAATTTAGTTAATGAACGTATAGACTTGTTCACTATTTTCGACTGCCGGAGCTTGGTACAATTGGCCACTCTATTGACAGTATTGTATAACCTGAAAGGTTACACTTGTGCACTGGATCTCGGTGCCAGTTACTCATATTTTAGGAATTTTACTGGCAAGTCGATAAATCAAAGACATGCTTTAAATTCAGTATTAGACAAATAGAGGTCTATGAGCCAAGGGATGCATTGATGTTCTTACTGTATCACATTTGACTTATACTACAGGTAGATTTCCTCATTTAACTCATTGGTCACGTTTTTATTATGGAGGTAATGTGCGAAATACCATTAATACTGTATTTAGTATTTTGTTAGCGAAATATCACTTACTCGAACCAACTTAATTGACTGACCTTGTATCTCAGTTGGTAGAGCATTAGACTATAGCAATTAGCAAACCAAAGGTCGCTGGTTTGACTCCCACGGTGGTCAAGCAATGTTTTAGCTTGCCCAGTGGGGCTGAACCACTCGGGGAAGCTTCGATCATCTGATCATAAGGTATATAATAGGTCTGAACCTATATACATCCTTTAAGGTACGCTTGGTATCCAAATCCAAAAAGCATTCATTATTTTTTCTCTAGAAGTCAGATATTGTAAAAAAGCAAAGATTATATATATGCCTATAGGAGGCTAGGATATCAATCTAGGTTCAGACTAGATAACATTTAATAATGGTCTATTCTTTTACCAATTTTCTTATTATGTATAGGTAACCATTAGTTGCGACATTTGTTTTCAACATTTTATAAGCTTTAAAATGATATTAATATAACATGCATGCACGCATTTGTATCTGAATGGTCAATTATTTATCATTTAAAAGCATACAACTTCATTTATATACTGTAGTTTTTCTTAAGAAGACGATTTCATGTAATTTCGGGCTGCAAGAAGGCTACTTATTCAGAGTCTTTAGTATGCAACCTTCAATAATTTACCTTATAATCAAATTTATACTTAGTTGCATGTTTTCATTGTAGTGTCATTTACTGGTGGATTATTGTTTGGTGTCGCTTCGTATAGACAAACATGTTTGGAGAAAATTATTAAGCTAGAAAATTCTGCCTTAGCTGACCAAGTTCGTGAATATTATAGAAGGTGACGAATCCATTCAAATAATATTTTCCCGAGTCTGTTAGTGACTGAAGTGATTTTACCCTGCATGCCTGCGTTGGGGCGAGCGCGCGGTCAATGCCACTCAATGGTAATTTCCAACAAACTGTGTGAAAATTACGCGTCGACTTTGCGTTCATTTCCCCTAAAATTATAAAAGATTTTGTCAATTTTTTCCCTCGATTGCTGGAATTTTTTTGCATATGTGATTGAAATTTCAATGGAATCAAAAGCCTGGAGTTGGAAAACGCGCTGGGTTTTTACGGTGGGTTTTTAATTTTACGCCGCATAATAATAACACTACGAATCTTACACGAAAGAAATGTATTTACTAAAGAATAGGGTAAAGCTACAAAACAGTATCCAACAGGCATAAATAATGCTTGGACGAGGTAAAGTCCGTTGGCAACAGAGGTGCATGGTGTATGCTGTAATATGCTATAAACTCTTAAAATATGTCCAAAAACCCACAGCGTTTCCAAACTTCTGCACGTTTGATTCCATTGAAATTTCGATGGCATATCCCAGCGATAAAGAAAAAAATTGTGGAAATCTTTTATACTTTTGGAGACAATATACGAAACGTGGACGAGCAATTTTCGCACTCTTCACTGGAAAATTTTTTTGAAATGTGGAAATGTTATTTTCATAAATTGGTGCTCTTGGAAGACATATTCTTATCTATTCGATTCTTTCTACACACTCACTTTGTTGGAAATTGTATGGGAATTGCCATTGGCCGCGCTCTTGCCCCATTTTTTTGCCCCCCTCATCACTCTGATAGGTTATAAAATGATTTTAATACTATGGTTTCATTAATTTTAAATACTCTTGCCCAGATCTGGAATAGAGTACATTGGTCCGCAAGCTCAAAGAAAAGATACAGAATTTGATGGTATGTTGAAAGTTTTATATATTTCATAATATTCATATTAAACACAAGCTCAAAAAGTAATAAAGTGAATAAGTAATCAATCTTGTTTTCAAACATGTCCAATAAAAGGATAGGTTAGTAAAGAAATACAGAAACAAAAATAAAAGACAATTATAACAGTTAGTATTTGTGACAGTGGTTTGAAACAGAACTTCGAGAAGTATTTTTTTCTTTCAGATTGAGAGTCGGTTTTATATTCTACGCCGCGGTGAACGCTTGACCCCCACGGGTTTAGCAATACCGCTTTTAGGCCGAAATTGTAATGTACAAATTATACGTGTACAGTAACCTTAAATGATTTGATTCATTTTATTCTGCAATCTTTAAATTGTTTAGAAAGTGCAGCAACTTCGTACCATTCTACTGACGATCATGGAGCTGAATTGAGTAAAGAAAACGTTCCATATTCATCAAGGTATTATATCATTTGTGATCATCTTGAGGAATGGCGGACACTTGACGAAATATCCTCAAACTATTTTGGCATAAAATTTAATGCTAATTTGCTAATTAAAAGGTTATCGGGCGTTCATGATTTAAATACATTGTTACAATTTAATCACTTGGTTAATGACTTACAGAAGGTATTGCCCCCCGCCCACCAACCGAATGTCCGCCACTGATAAAGAGTAAACACCATAAACACATGAACGAATGTAATTTAACATTTTTCAAACAAGATTGAGCATGGTATGAACAATTATCGAGACCCATGTTTAATAATTATTTTAAAATTTTAAGTGATTATTATTTTTTCTAAGATTACAAGAAGAAGAAAAGAGCACATCAATGGACAGCCACAAACCTGCAGAAACGAAACACAGATTAAGTTTTGAAGAACGTCGCAAGCAACACAGAGAACAATGGAATATGGATCAATATCCTCCTATACGATCTACACGAAAAGTAGTAAGTAATCTTTTTACAGATTCTTGAAGATAACAAAATATATAGAAGATATTACACGGTGGGAGAAGATCTACACTTTATGTTCGAGTGGCGAAGGTAAGAGGTAGACTGGGATATTGTTCTTGACCTGGGTTCTTGACGCTAAAAAACCATATCTTCTATGAAATTGAGACGGGCTAAGGCCCGGTTTAGACGGCGTACTTTTCATGACCTGAACAAAATTCATATTCTAGTCGACTAAAATGGGCGTATTTTTAGGTTTGATTCAAACGGCGTCGCTCCCCTTGCCCCCCCCCCTCCCCCCCGTAGTCTTCGCCATTGAAGTTCGGTCTGACCAAAGTCATTCAAGAAGTTGTTTGAGGGACGTAACTACTTGAAAAATGTAGAAAAAATATTGACGTTTCGATATAATTTCCAGACGTACGGTCTTTGGCACTTTGCTTGAAACGTCGAAGTTTTTAATATATTTTCAGGTAGTTAATGCTTCAACCAAACAACTGTTAACGCTGTCTTCACTGGGACCCTACGTGAAGACCGGGCCATTAAAGTATACATCTTCCTTTATAGGAAGACAAAAAACGCAGTGACCACAACACGTCGTCACCAGAAAGTAATCAAGGTACAATAACATGTAGTTGTCGTAGTTGTATTATTCATGAAAGCTATGATGGGACTAGGGTATTAGTTTGATCTCTCATAATTATGTGCGTGAATTCCTCTCGGTCTGGCAAGGGACAGCACTGGCAACACCGCTACCAGGAAATTCACGATAAAAATATTTGACATTTTATAAATTCGAACAACATTAGCCGGTTGGTTATTCTAAAATAGGCGATTCTGATTGGTTAAACTTCACGTTAACTATAGTTTACGTTGACTACTCTTTATCTATTGACCACCTCCAGGTAACTTTTTCATATGAAAATTAAAGGATAATAAAAATACAATTTCAGTCTGCATTATTCTGTACTGTATGAAAATAGAATGCAAAGGCAGTGATAACAAATATTCTTCAGTTTGTTTCTACTTTATCTTTAGGTTCCAGTGGGCCCATACGAAGAAATATATATGGAGATCCTATTGAATGAAGCTGGTAAATTTTGGCTTCCGAATACTATATACTGTATACGCTAAATTTGTACACAAACTGACCGAGAACATCTTGGAACAAACCTTTATACAAAATGGAAAAACTTTGCTCAGTTAATATTTGACTGTCGTGACAATTGAAGTGATCACATTGCAACTATTTAATAGGAAGATGTGCATGCTTAGTGGCGTAGGAAGCCCCCCCCCCCATAAAAAGGAGGAAGTGGGGTGCAAGTACCCCAATATCTAAGAAGAAACTTGAAACAACAATTACTTTACAAAGATGTAAAGCTATGGTGTGTCACTGTCAGACTTGGAAAAAGTTTTCAATGTTCCTCGGATCCTAAGTTTGCCCATTTCAAATGTTCCTCAGAGCGTGCAGAAACTATGGGGTATTTTATTTTGCATAAATTGACTACCTATATAAAAACTGTTTAAAAAGGTAGTATATATTGTTTTTATATTTATTTGACTATAAAAATTAATGCCTTCACTGATTATTGCTTTTACAGCTTACTTCTAGGCAGACTGAAACAAAGCCTATAATAGGCTTTAGTTTGTATTTACCTACTGTAAAAGCTTATTTATTTTGTTCATTCAACTGAAGAATGGAACCAATGGCTTCTCTTGCTTGAGTTTTCTAGTGATCATTGAATCCTTCTTATTATCTCTTGTAACAAAGTGCCATTTGGATCTGCCTCCAAAAATTCTGTCAAGAGTTTTTTCGCCCAGCTTGTCAGCCAAATAAACTGGCGGTCCATTCCAATCAATCTGGGCCTCCAAGCCAACATTATCTACATTCATATGTCCTCTTCTCTTGTCACAGTGAATGTCTATCAGGTTTCCTATGGATTCAGCAACAACTTCAGCATGTGTTTTCATTGTGACCTTAAAAACAGGTGTAAAACCCCCCAATCCCAGTAAAGAGAGTTCGTTCTTTAAGGAACAGGTGAAGGAACTTCATTGATTTGATAACTTTAGGCTCTGCAGGTTTGCCTTTCAGTTGGCAAGGTTTAGAACAGTCTTCAGCACACTTGTGCTCTTCAAATAGAATATGGCCAAATTTTTTGGTTAGTTCATTATCATCTGTTACTATTTCAAAGAATCTGGCTTTGAATATATTGTATTCCTTGAGTATCTCCTCTCTTTTTGTCTCAGTATACCCAGCCATTGACATCAGCTTTGACATCTTCACAGCAGTCTTCTTGTTAAAGTCTTCTGCTTCCTGTCTGATTTCCTCAGAAATTTCTGTATCGGTATTAACTGCTTTTTGTGTAAGTTTATTCAGATCAAGACACTCACCACTTAGTTTGATCACATCAGGGATAGGACATTATTCGTTTTTCAATTCTGTCTGCTAGGTTTTTGCAGAGACTCGTAAGCTTATTTTCCAATGTTTTCAGGATATGTTGGCATCCAATATCACTTAGGGAACTCCCTCTCCTTTGTTCATGAAAAAGATCTGTCACAGAAATGATGTACTCATCCATAAGCACTTTGTTTAGGCTCTCTTTCACCTTTGGCCAAGATTCCTTGTCAATGTTGTCTAGGGTAGGTTCATTGTTTGAGTCAACAAGGCTAAGTTTGCTCATGTCTCTAAGATGCTTAACCACAGCTTCAAGCTTCTCTGTAACCACCCAAGGAAACTGTTCTACTTTCTGTAGCATGCTAGAATAGGAGCCCAGAGTTCTGTAAACATCCATGAGACCTAAGTGTGTAGCCAGGAACTGCTTGTTAAGAATTTCTTGAGAAGATCTGAAGCAATGTCTCTCACTTTCTTTTCATCACTCCCACTTCTTGTCCTAAGAGCTCGAACGATGATGTCAATGCTTTTCTCAAAGCTAGAAAGTGAGCTCTCGAAATAAGCACAAACTCTTGTAGTGCTGAGAGAGCGGAGCTTGTGAAACTTGACTGATAAATCTTCAGATGCTTCAATTGCCTGCTGAAGACCTTTACCACTGTTCAGAACTTCAGTTGCATCCTTTACTATTTTGATGTGGTTATTGAACCAGTCAAAAATTCCTAACTCCTTTACATCTTTAGTTGCAAGCTTAATGTTGTGGGCAGGCTCCCATATCTGTGTGATCCACCTGCTCAGCTTATTCTTATCCATCTCAGGGTGCCTTTCCATGATTTCTAGGAGTTTATTGAAGACTCCCATCTTCACATACTGCCCGTCCCAAGCCAAACCTTCCAATTGGCTATCCTTAGCACCTGCCCCATTGAACACCTTTTTAGACATCTTTGCCAAACCAGGAGCATCACCTTGTCTAACTGCAGGGACTGACATCATTATAGGAACAATTAAGTCTTCAGACAGGGGGTTTTCTGGAACTGGAGTTATCATTGCATGGACTTGTCCTGTTTGTTTGTTTGTTTGTTTGGTGTCATTTTATCCATAGCAAAACCAAGGGGACGTAACTGACCAGTAGCTTCAAGCTTAGTCTCCAGTGCATCTTGTCTATCTTACCAGTGGTTCACATCACCTTCATCAGTTTTGTTCATTTGTACCGTTAAGATCATTTCTTCAAAACTGAGGTATGATAGACCATGTTTAATCTGATAATACCGAAGTCTGAAGATATTTAGTCCAACTTCATGAGATCTCAATTTCCTCTCAGCCTCTTCAATTTTAGCATTCTTAATCTCCTCAAGTTTTTCCCTGTGGGTCTTGGTTCAACATGTCTCCCAACTGACTTTTTCAAATTTAAAAGCCCCCTCGATTGTTTCTGTTGGGTATTATTTGTTTCAAGAATAATCTCTGCTCTGCTATACTGGATAATGCCAGGAGTAGATGGAGCAGGTATACTTGGTGGGTCTGAATTTCCATAACAAAGCTTGCAGGCAAATAATCCTTTTTTCACTACAGTTTAAATATCCATTGTCCTCAAGGAACTGTTCTGTACTTCCTAGGTCTTTGCTCTTGTTTAAATTGTTCTTAAATAGTTCAATTTGGTTGTCAATATCATCATTGTCAGAAGACTCTTGTCTACTTCTATTCTTCATTGAGTCATTGACATTGGTTATTTTTTCCAGCATATTTTGGATCAAACTGACCTTTTCTAGCGTTTCAAGTCCAACCTGCTTTACTTCATGCAATTGCATAGCATTACGACTGGTAGGTTGTTGTTCTGTACCCAGACAGTCAGGCATGGTTTTGTGTCTTTCAGAGTTTTCTCTATCCACAGTTGCATCTGCTGCTCTCTTCAGTAAATCTTCAGTAACCTTGATTGCATGATTGGTGGGTGCATCGACAGTAACAGCTTCAAACGTTTCCTCTGTAGCTGTCTTCTAGTTCTGCATTTTGTATCTGCTTTCCATAGTCAGAACGTTCAGCAGGCCCTCCGATAAGCATTAGTAAAGAAATCAGTCAATCTTGTTGTTTGTTTAACAATTGTTGTGTGTCTTGCCAAGTTGTCTTTTCGTGTCGTGAAATCACCACAATGAGCGCATAGAACAACCTCTTTTGAGTCATCTTTCCCTCTCTGGGTAGACAAAGACATCTTCAAGACCTGCTTTATATATTAACACCTTATTTCCATTGTAAAATGCATTTAAATTCAATAGTTTTCAAACGTTTTCAAACATTTTCAATGGTAGTATAGAATCACCACAGAGGCTGACCTTTTGACCCGCATTCCTCCTGTATCAGCGGTTACGTCCATGGTAGCATACAGTACTTTAAAGCAGATAGATACTCCAAATCTAATCCTGACTAATCCCTTATTCGTCCCCTACTTCCCCCTATAATGTAACTGATCCTTTATTGTTCCAATATTTATTTCCAAGATGGAGTAGAATTTTAATAGTTTTTGTATTAAAAGTGTCTCACAAGGTTTTCACTTGTTTCCATCTACCAAACTGACGTTACGCAATTTTCCCGTTTTTCAAATTCGTTTTTCTTCATCAATTTGGTTGGGGTAACTAGGGTTAGGTTTAGGGTTGGGGTTAGGGTAGGTTTTAGGGTTAGGGTCAGTTACAAGGCTATTTTACATTTCTTCAAACTTGAAAAAATGACGTCATGTCAGAATGGAAACAAGTGGCAACCGTCTCACAAGTCACAAATGCGCTCTGAGGCAACTCCTGGCAATATTTTCTGTCTAGTACCGTAGTATTCTGGTTTAGCAAGGTATGAAAGTTATTTCCTCAAGAAGACTGCATTTCCAAGTTCTAGACTCTATTATATGACTGACAATTTAATATTTCAGTTCTTTAATAGTTTAATAGAGCATACCACCAGTAGATATGTTCCTCGTGGCATACTGCACTGTCTCATTGATACTTATGGATGAAAATTCGGACAGAATTTCTTCAGAAATTCATATTTTGGCTAACGAATACTGAATGCCCTCAGCTTAATTCCACTTTGTATGAGTTAATATACAACTTCATTATGGTTTAATACTGTACTATATACTACTGTACTATTTTGTAATAGAATCCTCAGAATCTAAAACTCTTCAAGCTCAATTATATTGCCATTATTTGATGGAAAATTGGTGAGGAAAGATTATTGTTCATACTGTTAAAGGGAGTTAATTTTGTTTCACATTATGATCTGAAACACGATTAGATCCTTTGAAATGTGGAATATACTCAAATATACTGGAAAATTCACAATGTTCCTCAGTCTTGTTACTCAGGCAAATGTTCCTCAGGATCCCGAGATCCCACTTTTTCCCAAGTCTGGTCACTGTTTGTGATCTCGATTGACTGCCCTCAAACTGCGGGAAATAGCATTATGAGCTTTCTAAAATATAAAAATTTTCCTGCAGGGCCAGGTTTTCACCAACAGTATTCACTATTTTAACGACTAGGCCCGTTCACACGAGAGCTGAACCAAGTCAGAGCATGACTACTTTATTTCAGCTCAAGTTTTACTTACAGTCATAGTGTTGTCTCTAGTTGCTGTTCACATAAGACAAGGGTTGAAAAATTATCAGACCGCTCTGAAGTCATCCCTCTAGCTATACCGGACTGACTGGGACGGGATGTGTCGCCCTCACTTCAACCTGGTCTCATGTACACGAGGCAACGAGGCCTTTAATATGGGATCAAATTCTCATGATGTATGTTATTTTGAAAATGAATAGAACAATAACTGCAGCACTATACATGTACTGTATAATGGCCAATACCCTTGTGCGAACATCCGACTTTAAATCTCATCGATCAAAAAGAGATCCGACAAAGAGAAAATATTGGAAGATACGTCATATCCAGTCAGAATACCCCTGAGGTTTCTCGAATTAGATGCAAGCATTAGGACTAATCTCACTCCCTCACCTCCGCAGAGGCTTAAATTGATAAATTCTTGTAATGGAGAATAATGGTGACATATAGTGGTAACATAGGGATAGTAGAGGACATCATCATACCTCAGGGCGTTTGACTAGTAATTACGTAATTTGACAAATAATTGCGTAATAAGGCTCTGCGGAGGAGAGTGGACTAATGACATCTTTGGGGGCTGGAGATTTCCCAGTATTTTTGTGAACACTAATCGATGCTTATGGTTTTTTTCTGGGAGGGGGTTGAAGGGGGAGTGAAAACAAATAGTCTTTTTACCATTACTTTATTATAAATGGAAATATTAAATACAAAATGTCAATTTTCTAACTATAGAGGTTACAAATGTCAAACCTATTTAATATTCATAATCTCTTTCAAGCTAGATAGAATCATATACGATTCTCCATAATTAACGACAACTCTAATGCAAACTAGTTGACTTTAGGTCTGCTGGTAAGCTTTGTAAAACATGCATGTAAAACTAATTAACTATCAGCATATATTAATTATCAGCTTAGTTCATTTACAAGCCATCTGCAAATGTAGCGTTGTATTGAATGTAGCGGAATGTAGCGTTGGTTGAAATAATTCACACGAAAAATTAAAACGCTGAGAATAGTCATTTTTCATAAAGATGGCGACTAACAGGGGAAAGATGGCAAATTGAACTTTAAAATATTTTAAAAACCCAAGCCTAACCAGAGACTGCCTATCAAAATAAACCAAACGAATAGCTTCTATAACCCAAAACAAGAACAACGTATTGTGTGCGACCCACTTGCCTTGATTAATGTCAAAGTTTCCTGATAAAATTCTTTTTGAAAGAATTAGCCGTTCCGACGTTGAAGAGGAGACTGTGAACGAGTGTTAAAAAATAATGATGAAATGAAAAAATAAACCCCACCACTGGAAATAGCATCTTAAAGTTAGTCTGTGTACAAAGTATGACCACATTTGGATAGATACGGTATTTATAGTGAGCTTTTACAAATTGTGAAAATTGCTATGAAATGTATTACCAAAACCGCGGATGTCTCTCGCCCGGAGTCATGTTTTAGCGTCAAAACATCCAGACTGCTTCGTAAAGTCGTGAAATCGATATAAATTGCGCTCAGATTAGCTAATAATAATAGTCGCATTAGCTATTCATGCTGTATTTGTCCAAATGTAGTCCAACTTTGTATAGCTAGGTACCAGTGGTTGAGTTAATTTCGTCATTTTGCTATTTTTAACACTCCATATATACTAGTCTCTTCATCAACTTCGAAATGGCTAATTGCGTTTAGAATTTTAAATGTTTTCAACAGAGCAGATTCCATTTATCTACCCATAAAACGGAAAAAATGAATTATTTACATTTAGAAACAACAGCATTTTGGCTGCCATCTTTTTGAAGAACATGTATACTTATTATTCAACATATTTACTTTGCATGAAGAATTAATTTGTTTGCAATTCTAGGTCTTAATATTCATTGTTTCATCGCTCCGTTGCATAACTGCATTTCGTTTATAAGTATTCTCCATTTCTAGAAACATTAATTATCTTAAGCCCTGGGCAAAGTAGGAAACATTGTTGCGGAAAAATTGAAATGTTTCCTCGAATGTTTCCCCATTTGGCCACCCTTGGAAACATTGTTGCGGATCAAAGCAAATTTGCTTCCCGTTAAGCAAAAAGTGTTTGCCAACAAATTCAGAGACATGAGCTATTTGTTCTGGAAACACTGTTTGCTGGATTGTCCACAATGTTTCTGCAACAATATTCTCTAGTTTTCCCTGGACTTTACTTTGCAAATTATTCTAATGCACTGTGGCTGTGTTTCTATCAATCATACCGCACCAACATTTTCATACGAGCTGATCTTACCCGAATCATTGCTCTCTTCACCACCTGTCTTCCCATAAGTTAGAAGTAGATTATCATTTACTTCATTGGTATCTTCTTCACGACTAACTTCTGACATATCCATAGTTGGTAGGTTTTTCCATGCGGGAAGATAACCACCACCAAAATTTCCACCATTTTCTGCATTTCCCGCCAAATCGTCGGTCACGGGATCAGATTCATTGGGGATACCGCGAACTCGATTCTCGCTTGACTCCGGCTGTAAGTCGCCGTAAAAATTGCCGCCACGATGAGATTTATTATTACCGGAAAACCCGCTAAGCTCTAGGTTTTCCTCACTCGGGAGATGGAACATACCGGTTGACCGCTCATGACGACAACGCACGATTAACGCTATAATCCCAATCAGGAATGCCAATCCTAAGACTGAACCAAATACAATGTATATTATCAAAGCAGTGTTATCGTCATCGCTATCATCATTTTTACCAGTCGGTGGTGGTGTTAATTTCTTTACTGAGGTTACTGCCAATTGTGTTCCATTATAACTAATATTCAGTTGGCTATTACTCACAGCATCAGTTAATTTCTGAGTTATATCTTCATTCCTTACGTTCACTATTGCCATATCCACAATAATAGAACCACAAGCGACCTTAGAAATGTTTATCTTTGAAACTGAAATTTTCAGTACTATACTGCAAGAATATTTAACTGCATCTTTAAAAGCGGTAGACTGGAGGTGTTCTTGGGTGCATCTTCCATCTATAGTAATGCGAACTGAGACTATTTCAAGGAAAACAGGCGTTGTTACTTGAGAACTTGAGGAATATGCCATGGAGGTGATTGGATGGGAATAAGAGAAAGTGTTCACTGAGCTGATCATATTTACTATAGGTGATGATTTTACATGAGTTACCACTGCTGTCAAGCTGGTGGTCATTCTTCCAGTGGGTAGCATAGTGTTCATGATTGTAGATGATAACATGGTGGCATTGGCAGATATCGATGACTTTGTAGCTTGTGTAGTCATTACGGACGCTGTGTCATTTACAGACCTGACAGGCAACATGGACGAATTAGCCAACACTTGTGACATGGTTTCACTTTGCACAGAACTTGACAACGATTCACTTACATTGATGGTTGACATAAAGCTACTCGTCAAAACATTTCTTAAAACTGATAATATAGTTACCGAGGGTGTCATGGTAACATGAAGTATAGGCGATGACTTGGTAATACTGGACATGTTTGGATTTATCACCATAGTTGTTTCCATGGTAGCATTAACCGTAAGTGATACTTTCGTAACATTTGGAATAGTTAACGTAGTGGGATTTATTACCACAGTTGAGTTCATTGTGGTTTGTGACATCGTGTTATTTAGCATCAAACGTGGTGTTGCTGATATGTTCGCATTTATAACCACAGTTGAAGCCATAGAAGCATCTGTAATAACGACGGTATTTGTTGCCATTGCTGACATAGTTGCGTTTACTCTAATGGATGATTTGGTCACATTTAATGTTAGTGATGTGGTTATGTTCATAGCCATAGTTGATGGTATAGAAGCATTTCCAATTACTGAAGCTTTGGTTGTGCCATTCGCCAGTGAACTTGCCACGTTGGTTGTGGACATGGTGGCATTAATTGCAATCATACTTGAACTCATGGTACCATTCTTACTGAGGGAAGATCTGGTTGTATTAATCACTGGTGAGGTGCTCCTTTTTTCCATGATTGGTGGTATAGTCATATTTGGTAAAACTGATAAGCTGGGACTCATCAACATTGTGGATGCAATGATTGTATTCATTGTCAGGGAAAGGTTAGTTAAGTTCAGGGTTAGCGACATCGTGCTATTTACCAAAGCCGATTGTGTGGTCATATTTGATATTGGTGAGATAAAAATACTTGTAGCCATTGTTGGTGCCAAGGTTTTATTACTAAGTTGAGATATAGTTGCACTAGTCATTGAAGGAATGGTGCTATTTACCATGACTTGTAGTTTGGTCATGTTTGGTACCATTGAGATGGTTGCACTCCTAAGCATAATCGATGCAGTGGCAGCAACATTTGTTGGAGAAGAGCTTGGAGCCTTCATTCGTGATATGGTACTGTTTACCATGACTGTTGATATGGTGGTATTTGGAACAACTGAATAAGTGGGTTTCATCATGACAGTCGATGCAGTGGTCGCTTTGAACATTGGTGATGTGGTGTTGTCTACCAGTGCTCTTGTCTTACCTGGCATTACCAACTTACTCGTATAGGAGGTACTCATAACCTTAATCATGCTTGGTACTTTTTCAGTGTTTTTCATGTGAGAGGAACTGGCGGAATTGATAATGGGAGAAGTAGTTGCATGGATCAAAGATGACATGGTAGAATGAACCAAGGGCGATGACTTGGTAAAGTTTAGGGTAGATAATTCGTGGGAATTAGTATCCACATCAGGTGTTTTCACAACATTGATGGTTGATGGGGTTACAATTTGGAGGAAATGGCGGTGTTTTTATCAAATAACGATATAGCAGTTGTCTTTAAAGAATTGATACCACTTTTAATGGATGATACTGTATCTTCCACGACCGATGTTTTGTTAGCGTATTTAGTTATAACTGATACAGATGGAATAACTAAAGAATTGCTCGGTTTGATTGTGCCCATCGTATTGGATTTTGTGATGGAATCTTTTACGGGTATAATACCAGTGGAACGTATCACCGTGACTGTTGGTTTAATCTTGTTTGATGAGCCGATACCTGTATTCATAGTGCCACTTACAACACTTGCCATATCTGACGATTGGATGCCCATTGATACTGTACTTTTAACACTGACTGCCGCTTGAGGAGGATTGCTTTTAGTGACCATAATTGTAGAATCGATAGCAGTGACCATGCTCTTGTTGCTGGATTCTATCATAGAAACTTTTAGGGGTGAAGTAAGAGTGGTAGTCTTGCTGACGGCTTTCCTGTTTGATGACATGATGCCAATTTTCACACTGTCAGTAACTGAAGATTGAATCTTCGTTATCATGGATGGTACATTCACAGGAGTTGTCTGGCTAGACGACCGGCTGCTTGCGGTCACTGAGTTAGAAACAATGGTACGATTGGTATCATACGAGGTTGATGTAGCATAATTTTTTACTGCCGATGAAAGTCCGAGAGTTCGGTTTGATGTTGTCACATTTACATTTATCTTCATCGCCGTTGGCTTAATAGATGTTATTTGCGCGGAAAATTGAGATACGGTAGTACTGTTATCTGTCAGGCCACTAATGAAAGTACTCTCCATTAGCATAATCAGATACAAGACCAACTTCATGTTCTCAATTCCGAGATTGAATTTTCGCTAGGATTTACAATTTCATCAAACGCTCTGAAACAAAAAGACATTGTTATAAGGTTGGAGAATTAAAGTCAGATCTCTAGAAATAGTTGATACCTGTCCTATTCTTGGTGTGCAACCTCAAGACCGAAATGTTGGATGAATTTGACAAAGGATTTGAAGTGGCAAGGTAATCATTTTAATGAATACTAACTAGTTTACCAATAGGGTAGTGATGCTGCCTATGCAGAATTTGTTGTATAATATTTTTGGATTTCAAAATAAGACCGAAAGTTTTATGTTTAACGAACACATGTTTGGCTTGACATGGTAATTTTTGCAGCTGCCTTGCCTATATTCAGACTGAGTGTTAATGTTCGTGAATATAGTGTTGTGAAAGATATGTGGCCTGTGGTCACCTGCTCACGAAAGTTCGATTTTATGATCACGTTCATTGCGCCCAGTGGCGTACCGAGATGGGAGTGTACTGTAGGGGTGTCACGTATATATCGTGTTTGTAATGCTGTATACAGCTATTTCAATTATGAATTAAGGTTGTCACAGACAATAGTCCAATGTATAATATGAGCATCAGTAGCCTCGTGGGAACACAAATGGCTACTGAGATACTATATCTGTATTCCCACGAGGCTACTGATGTGTTAAATGTATTTAAAACTATCATTATTGCCATCATTCTTTTACAAACTAACGCTTTTATGCTTTGGAAGTCGTTTTATAGGAAGAGTTCCTTTACATAGGTCGAGACATAGCCATACGTAGCAATTTTTAACTGGCACCCCTCGGTAAACAGTCAGTGTTTAAAAGTTTTACAAACCTTGACATAAACCAAGTACAGTGAACTCAATTTATTGAAGATTGAGCGGTTCGCTTGTCCAATCTATATAGTTTCTTTTACCGAGTATGGCATGCGAATCTGCATTGCCATATTGCCCATTGTATTTACAATTTTAGAAACGTAAGCGGATCTTTTCTTTCAATTTTCCAAGTCCCAAGAGCAAGGCAGAAGTATAAAATGAACAAACTACGAACAGCAGGCCGCAACTGGCACGGATTAATTTCCTGTGCTTATGTGTTATCTGTGGGCGAGTTTTAATTATGTACACAGCTGCTGTGACGGGCTGTGCAAAGTGACCGAAACTGAGTGAAAACTTTGGAAATTTATTATTTAAATAAATATACTTAAGCCAGTGACGACAGTATATACTACAAATATTGTATGATTGACAACTTTATTCTTAATGCCAAGATTAAAACGTTTAAAACACAAGAATTATGCGCAATATTAAATTAGTGACTTCGTTTTTGTCTTTTTACTATTTGTTTTGAAGCGAAAGTGCATAAATTATAACTATAAGTCATTAAAAGCTTGGCTCACAAGAGAGATCTAAACGTAAGCAGGAATGCAAAAGAAAATTGTATAGAAATGTATTTTGCATGTTTTCTCTTTAATAAACTTAGTCTTATTATTTGTGCTTATGTCACATACCTCACTGTACTCTAGTAAATTTTGTCAACACATAGCGCGGAGCCGATAAAGGAAGGGAAATCAAGAAAGAGACATCGTCTGATTCGTCTCCCACTTTCCGCTTCCAAAACAAATTTCCTGTCTTTAGAGAATCTCTTCTCTATTTTTTCTCTCCCTTCTTCCCGTTTCCGAAAGAAGATCGCTGGTCATTATCAGTTGAACTAATTATTATGTGAACTAATTTTACCTCAAGGTATCCACTACAGCCTGTTTCAATCATGCAAGAAGCAATCTTTCAGGTGGAAGAGGATTTCGAAAAGAATGGGCAAGTTTATATAGTTTTGATCGAAACGTGGGCGTGTGGGCGTTCAAACATTCCATGCATTCCTTTATTTCTATAGGTTTTTTATTTTAAATCTGCTTTTGCGTTTGCATGTTGAAACTATTTCCGATCTTTTGTTTAGTAAAAATTGTTTAGTTCTTGTCTGATCTTCTCTTTATCCATTTCTTTCACAGCTTCATTTAGCTCGTTTACTCCTCCAACGAAATTCGTTCCACAGTCAGACCGCAATTGACGCACAGGACCACGACGACCAACGAATCTACGATAGGCATTTAAAAACGAGTTCGTATCGAGCGAGTTAGCTACTTCGAGATGAATTGCTCTAGAGACCATATCGTTTCATCTCTCGACGGCCTTCCTTTATTAACCATGGCCCGAAGTAGTCGACTGCTGAGTAAGTAAACGGAGGTGCTGGTTGTAGTCGATCCTCTGGTAAGTCAGCCATTTTCTGTTGTTCATCATCATGTGAACAATTCGTTTCTTCGCTTAGATTATCTGACTGATGTTGAGAAGCTTTAAGAATTTCGATCTCTTCACTAAAGGACTTTCTTTGGACGCTACGTATCTTTTTTTTTTCTGCTTCTTTCAGATCGTTAACATTGAGAGGAGAGCGCTGGATGGTGGTTACGTTTTCTCCAGTTGCTAAGGTCTAGGACTGCTTCACTTTCAGGTCGTCAACATTGAGAGGAGAGCGCTGGATGGTGGTTACGTTTTCTCCAGTTGCTAAGGTCTAGGACTGCTTCACTTTTTCTCGTAAGATATTCTTTAGCTCGAACCAGGTCTGAAAAATAGCGTAAGCGTTCTTCCAAATCATCCTTTTCAATGGACTGTGTTGTGAAAGAAATCTTTTTCACTTCCGGATCGTCGGTTGGCAAAACTGATACATTTTCAACAACTCCACAATCATCTTCGATGGGTGACCACAGGAATTCTGGACCATGCCACCATGATTAAATCCTCTGCGTGTATTCCACGTGATGCATGTCGGCAGGATTAACCTTCCTGTCGATATATCTCCACTCTGTCGGGGAAGAGAGATCGTGTATTTGCTTTACTCTGTTCGCGACAAAGACATGAAAACGTCGAGACAGGTTGTTGACATAACCCAAGACAACTTTGCTGCAGGTTTTTTTTAAGAAAAATTTAGAACCGCACTTTGAATTTTGTCATACTGACACACATGTCATAGCATGAAATTCAACTCGCGCAAATGGCACAATTTTTTTCTTATTAATAAACTTTCATTAACTCATTCTCATCCGTACAAATATGAACGATGCTGACTTTAGTATTTCAGTTTGTCTAGTAATGCCAGGTGCTTTAAATAGAAAGCTGTTACAATAATTAAGACAGAATTCGCAGATATTCATATTAAACACTGCTTGTGCCAAAAGGCAAGGAAATCTCCTCATGTTTATCTTTGTGAATAAGGTGGATTTTTACTTTATACGTTGAAGGTATGGCGGCATGCCGCGATGGTTTCAGAATGTACACTTTAGAATTTGTACAATATAGAATTTATCGTTTATATAGTCAACAAATATTTTATCTTATCCGATCATGTAGGAAATGGCGGTATTTCCGAATTCCGATGAACACCAATGTTTCTCTTGTTTGAAATCCCATTCGTTTTACACAATACAAATATTCTTCACTCGCTTTATCAAATATTTGGGATTTGTAATCGTGTATTTCTTGAGCAACAATTAATGGAAGTCAATAAAAATTATATTTGTTAAGTTTGCTATGAGAAAATATATATTCTGGTACTGCTTTTGTTATTGAAGCTATATGTATTCCATTTATACCTTCGATTACTTACTTTTTTTTTACAACAAAATATATATATATGGTTCGTATTTTTTTTTTGCACAAATTTTTTTTTTTGAGTTGCACAAATTGATTTGGAACTGCACATTTTGTTGTACAACACTAAAAAAAAAAAAAACCTTTTTGTATTTTGTTGCAAGATACTTCGTTGAGATCGTCAATTAATTCCTTTGAAGCAAAGGCATTGACTTTGCTTTTGGCAAAGCAGTTCGTGTATTTCGTCATCAAGTTCATTGGAGCCACTCATTGGCCATTACTATCCACGGCCATTACAATAGGAGCATTGACCATAACCATCCTTACACGCATCTGAGAAGTTATGAAGCTCGTCCGAGATAACATTCCCGAAATTCTCCGGCTTGTAGCATCTAGGAAATTTGAGGCGAGCAAGAAGTCGGAGATCACACAGCCAACGTTCCCAACATGATCGCATTCTTTCTGGAATATCATCATCCCAATTACCCTTGTTTCTACACAACTCTTATAGAATTTGTTTCCCCAAAAGGACAAATGGCGCTAGTAGACCTAACGGGTCGTAGACGGAACTTATTGTGAACAATATGCCACGACGAGTCATCAACCGTTCGGACACCACAATTCGAAACTCGAAGTCTGCGCACCATTGAAGTCTGCGCACCATTGAACTCCCAAAGTTCTTTCTGTGGGCAATTTATCGTAGGCTAAATCGAGGTCTTGCACTCCCTTGGCCAAATCACTCGGAGCAATAGATCGTAATACTTCTTTGTTGTTGGACATGAACTTGTGGAGACGAAATCCGCCTTTACCGCATAAAGCTTTGGTATCCGTGATGAGACTGACCGCACCATCTGGCGTTGGCAGTGACGTCAAACCATCGTCCACATAAAAATTCTTTCGCACAAAGTTGGCAGCTCGAGATCCGCATTCTAACTCTGTGTCAGCTGCTGTGGTTTTAAGAGCAACGTTGGCGCATCCTGGTGATGATGTAGCGCCAAATAGATGCACTGCCATCCTGTATTCAACTGGATCTCTTTCTAAATTTCCTTCATCCCACCAAAGGAAATGAAGTAGATCAACACTGCAATCGAAAACGACTCTAATCTTTCCTGGCTTCTTCGGATGATAAATTCCATGGTGAGGCAAATACCAAATCTTTCCACATTCTTCATCGCACGCTTCGGCATCATCTTGAATCACTCTGTCTGCATAGCCATTCTCAATTATCTCGTTCATGAAGGATACATAGTCACTTTTGTATTGAGGATCTGTCTCCATTTTACGCTTGAGCCTGTTCAAACGATTCAAGGCTTGCTCTCTGTTGTTCAAAAGTTTGACATCGGGATCCTTGAGAGGAAGAGGGATTTCGTAGTGGCTATCTGGTTTTCGATGTATTCCTTTGCTGACAATGTCAATAAACTTTCGGTCTTCGTAGGAGAGT
Organism: Trachythela sp. YZ-2020; assembly: GCA_016169945.1. Lineage (NCBI taxonomy): Eukaryota > Metazoa > Cnidaria > Anthozoa > Malacalcyonacea > Clavulariidae > Trachythela > Trachythela sp. YZ-2020. The sequence continues at coordinate 2,204,065 of JADLSH010000391.1, forward strand.
GGTTTGTCTTCAATTATTTCACTGAAATCTTGCTCAAACATCTTATTCACTTGTTTAGGAGTAACTTATCTCTTTCGTTTTGGTTTTGAAAGCGAAACAGCAACGTTTGGTGTTCCCACCGTCCTTAACCTCACGACACTCGATTCTGTTCAGACCAGCAACGTCTTCAATTTCGTTACTAGAAGAAATATTTCCTATGATGCCCCAGCCTAATGTCGTCTTGATGGCATATGGATCATCGTCCTTCCCAGGAATTACTTCTCGTGGTTTAATTACTCGGGGACAATTAGCTCCAATTAGTAGACCAACTTCAACGTCGTCTTGAGGATTCATTATCTCTTCGGAAATTATTTGTAGATGTGGCCACAATTTTGCACTTCTTGGATCGGGAATTTGGCTGCGTTGGGCTGGTATCATATCATATCTCTAGTATATGTCTTCGGAAGTGGGATTTCATTGACGTCATTTGCACCGCGGATTACCAATCCAGTCACTTTTTGACACTCTACGTCTTCTTCACCTAGCATGGCCGACAACTTCAAATTGACATCAGCGCCTTTTAAATGGAGACCATTTGCAATGGTTGTCTTCACGAAACAAGCATCCGATTGTTCGTCGAATAACGCATAAACTAAAACTTCTTTATCAGGCGCAGATTCATGATGTAACCAAACAGGAACAATCAGGGAGTGTGGAGCAGAATTTGAAACATGCACGTAATTAAGAAAGCCAATAGAAGATTATATGCCTTGAGGAAATTGTGGCGCTTCCCCGTCTGATATTTTGACTGGCTGTATACTGTGCAATTATAAGATCAGTGATTGAGTACTCCTCTGTAGTTTTTGCAGACATCCCTCAACCTTTATTTGTAACGATCTTGAAAGAGTTCAGAAGCGTGCATTGGCAATTATCTACCCTTCTCATTCATATGAAGACGCCTTAAATTTGGCTGGAATTGAGACTCTGAACTTGCGCAGAGATGCAGCGTGTAAGATATTTGTTGCAAAGATTAAACCAGGCAATCTGTTGTATGCCCTCATTCACAACCGATTCGTTACGACTAAATATACACTCTCTCTTAGATCTGGGAGAATGGAAAGAGCAATGATGACACGAACTGATAGATTTGGGAACTGTGTGACTGTGAAGTATGCGGACAGGGACTGAATATTCAAGTGTTATGCTTGTATAACTTGACAGTTAGATACAGTTATACAGTTAATATACTATATAATATGTAGTTACATTTTTAATGTATATATAGAAGGTGATTTTATTTTATTAATTGCATGTCCTTTAGATTTGTATCATTATACTACCTAATATATAAGTATTGTTATGTTAGTTATTACCTGTAATTCAGTTTTTACTGCAAGAGGTTTGAATAAACACAATAATAATAATAACAGATATATAAAATATTTTAGTCTCAGAAGCGGCCCGAGACCGAAGGTCGAAATAACGTGTTTATTTTTCGTGTTTATTTCTTCACTCCTTTGTTTGTTTTGGCGCGAAAAGTTGCGAGAGGTCCGTACTGGTGTGATACGGACCTCGTACTCAGCCAATCAAAAGGCTCTATTTTAGTTACGGACCTGAGTTACGGACCTCAAAAAAAATAAACATTGTTATTTCCCGTATTGACGTCGGTAAGGTTGGAAATGGACCTTTCTTTATCGTTCCCAGCTTGCTCCTCCTTTTCGGGGGATTCTTTCGGTGGTTTCTCTTGCATGGATGTTGGGTTTATCTCCGTGCATTGAAGTAGGATGTGAACCGCTACATGTCTTGCATGACTTTCTTCGTCTGCAGGCGTTGTTGATATGACCCCACTTGAGACATCCCCAACATAAACGCTTTGATATGATAAAGGCACGTCTATCAGGAATAGGAATTTCTACAAACTTTTTACATTCACTCAAATCATGGTCATTCTCCTTACAATAGAGACAAGTTCTCGTTGAAGATCCAGTCACTTTGCCACTGGTTTCTTCTTGGGCTCCAGTTTCGAAATATTTTGCTTGGTGATCTTTAGATGACTGGCTGGTTACCTGACCGTCGGGTCTTTGACTTTGTCTCTTCGGTTTTGCTTGGATGGATATCACTGGATTACAAGCGATTCTAGCTTCTTTCTCGACAAACTGGCAAAACTCGGCAAACGAAGGATAAGACTCTGCTCTCGATGGCGCAAAATAGCTGCAGATGAGACGTTGTGTTCTGTCTCGAAAATCCATTTATCAACTTGTCGGCTCCATCCGTTAATCATATATATAAGTAGGTAATTTCTTCACCATTCTTCGATTTTCTGTTCGGTCGAACATTTAGGAACGTTGTTGATTGCATCGCAGAGAGAGTTTGATTAAGAAAGTCAGAGAACTTTCGTAGTCCCATGCTATCATTAAATAAGATCTTCGGTCATTCGTAAATCTTCTTCTTGTAAGCGTCTGCCACAAAAAAGGGGTTTCCGTATCTTTTCCACAACAAATATTTGGCTTTGTCGTACGCTTATCTGCTATTCTGGCTAACGTAACCACTGATAGCATCTTTTGCTTCGCCTGCTGTATATTTTCCCAGGTAGAACAAGCGTTCTGACGTCCTTTGTGTTTGGGTTTCTACTATCGTCTCGAATGATTTCATCCATCGTGGGAATTGAAGCAGATCTCCCCTGAAGACATCTGGTTCTGGAAGAGGTCATTTGTCTCTACTACGTCTTTCGGTTAAAAGATCTGCGAGTCTCGTCAATGGTTCGTTGCCAGAGGAGGAATGGTGACTATACCGTGATGCTTTGCGATTAATTATATATTATTCATTTTTCGGACGAGCGCGCTCATTATTCGCTTGGCTGTCGCTATCAACACAACAGAAGTGAGATATGGCGGATTTTATAAGCCCAATGCGGCCATAACGCTTCAGTTGTGGAAGGACATGAGCTTCATTTTGTTCATTGTGTATCGTCGGAGCCTATGCTGCTGGTTCCCAATGGATTATCGTGTATTCAGTTTGAATGTCGTGAGATTCACATCAGTTTTTTGGATAGTTTGGACATCAGAAGATCGCTATTTGTCCAGCATGCAACTGTTAATGGCATAAAAGTTGACGAAATGTTCGCTGATTGCAGTAGTCCCGTACAGATAGAGATACATTCCAGTTGTATTTTTAAGGTAGGTATTTGTTTTAATCGTGAAACGTATTACAAATTACAAAATAATGTCATGTATTAAAATAAAAGCAAATACTTAGCGAAGCAATTATAGGTTACTTTCACTTTGACTTTCAGGCTTCGCCTTCATCAAAGCCCGTTTTTGCTTTTTAATTTCAGATTTCTGGGCTTGTATATGATTCATACTCAGATAACCAACGTCTTGAACCAACGTTGGCAATAATATATTTGTGCTATCTATTTTCAAATTTATATGCACTTTTATGGCTGGGAATCCAGTTACTAAAGTTTATAGAGAAGCTTTATTTTGTTGCTATTTACTACAATTTAGTCTTTACTACACTACCAACATTGTTCTCATATCTTGTAGTTCTCGGACCTCGATGATCCTCGGCGAGATGAAAAAGGACAAAATCTTGTCTTTATAATGTTATTTTATGGGATTTTGATATTCTGCCAACACCACCTTCTCAAGCAGTTCAACCTTGAGATCCGGATACTGTTAACAAAGAGTTAGACAACGTGTTGTCACCAGTAAACTTACAAGGAAAGTGGATGTAACTGTACCCTACAACCAATAAATCCTGTGTGCCTGGTGGGTATTCCAGTTCATCGGATGTTTGTTGAATGATGATGATGTGATGAGAGAAAGAGAGATGGAGGAAATCAGAGAATTAACTCAAACTTTGGATGTGGAAGATTCTGTAACAGAGGAGACTTATGATTCCAGGGAAGATGGTCTTGATGAAGTCAGAAGAGGATGGTGATATTGATGGTGTTGGTGATCTTGATGGTGTTGGTGATCTTGATGGTGTTGGTGATCTTGATGGTGCTGGTGATCTTGATGGTGCTGGTGATCTTGGTGGTGCTGGTACAGGTGATGGTAATGATGGTGATCTTGATGGTGGTGATGATAACAGGGAGATTTTATATGCTGAAAAATTTGTTGTTGTTGGGTCTTGGCATGAAGGAGATCGGCAAAGCTTGATTTACAATTTAATGTGGAATCTGAACCAGACAATGTTAAAGACAAAAATGCTTTGAAATTTTCAGTGGCATGTTATTGGTTGTGAACAAAATACCTAAACTTAAACTTAAACAAGCTATGCATAGAAAACGATCAGTTTCTAAAGTTTAAAGAGAAGATATATGCTCCCAGGGAAAATACATTACTCTAATGTGCAGCATTGCTGATTGTGAAAAGTGGACCATGGGACAGAGATGATCCAAGAAACAATTATAACAGTGATATAGATTACTAGAATATTGTAAATTATTGTGTTTTTATCTTTTTGTTTTCTTAATCAACCTAATTCTTCCCATGTGTTTTGGTTGAATGAAAATGGTGCAACATTTCTTAAACATTTTATGCATTTCTTATTTCAGGTTTACTGTAATTATGATATGATTTGTAACTTGAATTTTATGAAAGAAAGAAATTGTTTTCATAAACAATTCACTGTGTGTATTTATTATATTATCTACCTAATTAGTAACAACCTGGGTGCCAGAGCCTCTGGGGGTTTTATTGGGGATGTGAGAAGTGACAACCTCCATAAGTCATAACTGATTTGAAAACAATTCCTGTCTATATTTTGCTCATAGATGGATTTTCCAATTTTGCTCTAAAGGTGTAACATAATTAAACTTTATTTCAATCATATTACATCACTCCTGTAAATTTCTTGGGATTTCTGTGGGTACACACTCATGGCCAGAAAATCCGTCATGATGTATATCTACTGTTTCATTGGTTGAGATGTGATATACAGTATCAGAGCCCAGACACACAGAACTGTGTCACGATTATAAAGCTGATAAAAATTGGTCATATGATTTAAGCTGGCCAATAGTATTTACTTATTTGTGAAAATTATGTGGGCATGCCATGATATTTGTAAAATTTCAAGTTCTCAAGTGAACTATTTACCTGTCTAATTTGTTTTTTTTATTATATCAAACAAATATAATTTGTTATATAAAACGAATACATCTAGAACTTGTAAGTGAATACATGCGTGTGTTTTTATGACGCCACAAGTACAACAACCAATCACAAGCTGTATCTATGTACCACAACGGCTCGTTAATTAGCCCTTTAAATAATCATAAGTAATGGTTGGGCATCACTTGTTGTTGGTGGTGGTGCAGAGGGTGGTGTTGGTAGGGGTGCCGAGGGTGGTGGTGGTGCCGATGGTGCTGAGGGTGGTAATGGTGCCAAGGGTGGTAGCGATGGGGGTGCTGAGGTGGTGGTGGCCTCAATAATGTCAAACCATAATGGATTTCAGCATCTTTCAATGTTGCAAACTTTTTCCTGTACACAACAGTTACTTGTGATGCAATCTATATAAAAGGCATGAACACAAGAATGAAGTAACATCACATCTATGATTGAATAATATTTAAAACATCCTTGATCTTACTCTTTATACTAAGGGCTTTCAAAATAAGCCGGCAGCCGCTGGGTTACTTTGAGCTTTACCGCTGGGTTACTATGAGCTTTACGCTGGCAACTGTGACCTGTCGGTCAAATTTTAGAACAATTTCAATAACAGACAACTTAAAATCCACATTACCGCTGCTAATTTATTATCACAACAGTCTATATTGAACTAATTCTGAAATCCCTGTATATATATATTAATGAATTAGACATCTAACAGTAGCATTAACTTACTTGATAAGAGAATGTTGGAAGAAGTACCACATTTAATATGTTTGGCACCATTGTCCCAGAAACTGTTCTTTTACCAAATGCTGGCCACTCTCCAACAGACATTTTTCCATATTTTGGATCTGTTTTGGCAAATTATCACTATGAACTCAACAAATGCCTTGTCTTCCTCAAAGGTCCATTGATGAAATTTTACTGGGGACTTCTTTGTAGGAGTAAGTTTCTCCTTCTGGATATCTTTCTATAACAACAGTTGATACACTGTATTTATATTTATCTGTATATATACAGCAAGTGCTATAAATGAGACCTTTGTATAATTTTTACCTTTGGTGACATTCCAGAACTCTGACACGAAGCTCGACTGGATGATGAATTCTCCGTACGTGCAACTCTTCGTGACTTGTTCACAGGTTTCTTTAGAAATATATGTCCTCTTGGCAATATCATTTTCCTCATCAACAATGTCAATAATATTATAAACATCGCTGTCGTCAGATTCCATTTTTTCCCGAATTCTATAATAAAATAGAAAAATACAGTCAGTACAGTTAAATATATATTGCAGGTATCAAAATATATAGCAACATATATGCGTATGCTTCTAAATACAATATAAAATAGTGCATCATACACAAGATTCCCTCGCGCCATAATGATCACAACGCGGTCTATTCCCGCCATCTGCGTTAGAATACAGCAAAATAATTTTCAAACCGCGATTACTCCTCGATTTATTGGAGCTATTTAAGGTTTTAAAGTACCAATATAAAGAACAAAACTTGCTGAATATGATGGCGTGATTTTTTCCCCGTTTCTGTTTAAAAAAGCTAATTAGCTCCAGCATTGTTTGAAGGTCACTTTTGTGGCGTGCCCTCTGACCCGGAAAAAGCATAAATACAATGCGTAATTAACATAACTAAAAAGAAATATCTATACCAAACAAGTCAAAAATAACTAAATTAGATACCTAAACAAAACAATTATTAAAACATACCTTCCAAAAAATCACATCTTTAGGGATAAAAATCGCAATATATTTCAACAATTTTTCACCTAACTTTGTTGAAAATCGCAAATGTGAATATTAATGAGATGCAATGCATTGTGGTATACTCACCATTCCTCCTCTGGTTCGTTGCTTAGAACTGTCAATGGTGGTGCTTGCGATGGGTTGATAGCCATGTCATTGTTCGGATGAGCTGATGGTGTTAGAACGCGGATATGCACTTGAGATGATTGGGTTACTTACAGGAAACGGAACCGTATACAGTGGGTTCGATTTTGAGCGGTTGGGAAAGTAATTTTTTGGGAGTGGAAGTACTGCTATTGTGTCACTATATTTTGTATTTAAATTATACCTGGCAAGCATACCTGGTTGGTACCTGCTGTTTTATTCAAAATTAACATAAATACTTTAAGAATACAGTCATATCAATGTCAATATTTCGTGTTTAGAATATTCAGTCATGTTTATAACAGCGCACGAAAATATTGGGATAATCTTGCCGAAATTTTGCCATTTCGCAAAAGCAGCTAACATCTAAAATTAATAGCAATACACTATGCTGAAAACCCCGGAGCACATCCAAGATGACTTGAACAACGCTATTAATACGAAATATTTAAATATTTAATACATTGATATTACAACTTAATCCTTAATATTGATACAAATAGAGTTTTGCTTTCAATTCCAGCCTATATTATACTTTTCCTAACGCAAATAATTTCAACATCACTAAACACGGGCTTATTACACAAATAAATGGAAAACCGACTTCTTGCAACATAATTTAAGTGCAATTTTGGGCCCATACCATACATATTTGCAGCAATGAATACCCTAAATCAATTACCCTAAATATATTAAGCGAAAAGCATTCGTAATAATTTATAGTAACTTGATTCGAAGCCTATTGACCTCGTACAACCTCGTACAACCCTCGTATAGCCCGCTAGACTGGTATATAAAATGCTTCATCGTGTGTAGCGCGCTGTGCCTGTGTGTATATAGATAGAACCCTCTGTCACTGCGGTTATTATTATCATTAAAGCTAATATAATATCGTAAATATAATTCAACACAAACATGTGAAAATACAAAGCAACAGTACCAAGTCTAAAGTCTATGAAAAGAATCGATTCTAGTTTGAGTTCAAGTCGGGTTCAATACCAGACGAAGCAAACGATGCGAGTTTGGATTGTTTATTTAATAAAAATGTCAAAGCCAAATGAGAAAGCGAAACGTCATTACTTACCTTTTATAACGAACGTATTCCTAATAGTTAGGAGAATAACTGTAATCCTGTCAGATACTTTCGTTGGCAGTAATTGGACTTTATATGTTCGGTATAGCGATTTAATAAGCGATGTCACACAATGTTTGACAGTCCGTATATAAAAAGTTAGTGGGTGGAGCGAGTAGACAAACAAAAGTACAAAACCGCTGAAGATCTCAATTTTAGTCACAATGCGTATATGGTCTCTTGGATCTTTATTTTACTTTTTACAATGTCAGACAAGTGTTTAAGTTTCTGTATTAAGCACTTTATAGTTACAAAGTACAGGAAATATATTCGTCACAAACGTCTCAACTTCTCAAGCACCGGGTCAGGCGGGGGAACTGGGATAGGCCGGTTAACCACGCTGGGCTGGCCCGGTTTAGCGAGATCTTGGATCTCGCCGTGTATTGATTTTTTATAGTAAAATTACTGTCACACCGAGCTGACCTCGTTCCTGAGATCTCGCTGACATAACTATTAAAGCTGGACCCATAGGCATAGCTGAACTGGCCCTGTTCTACGCTTTGACGTCTTGATTTCGTTTGTAACGTTATCGCGCAAATTGCCTCGGAAACTGCTGCAAGGCAGCAACATTGCGATATAAATTAAAATACTATTCAGCTCTTTGCAGGATTGTTATGTGACGATCAGAATATAAATACTAATAGAATTTTACCTGTGATTAATAATTATACTAAAAGCATTCGGCAATTTGATTGGTACAGTTCGACAACAATTCGACGCGAAAAGTAGAATTGGTTAATTTGGTTTCGCGGTGAATCTTGTCACTAGCCAATCACGTACACACCGCTCTCACGGTTTCAACCAAAGCATAGTTATAAATTAATGAAAAAATAAAAATAATGGCATACTACAACTTGTAGTGCCGTTTGGAAGCGTTGGAAATGTTATATGAGCCAATCAGATCCTATACTTGAATTTCTTCTTTGTGTGGACACATATATACCGAAACAGGAAACCTGATTTTTTGTCAGTGCTGCTCAACCGTGAGACGAGACAGCGGGAGCAACTGTGAACATTAGGGGATTGTTGGTGCGGGTTGGGAAATAACCTTAACCAATCACGCTAATCGTTAACCAGATCGGCCAATCAGAGGCGATTCTATGGAAAGCCATTAACGTGCCTTACCCTGACGCTTCCAATATATATCCGCAACACGTTCGTATTTATCTACGTTGGTGTATTGCTACGGCGTGCATGTGGGACATCGAAAATAACATATGGCATGACAATTGTTAAATTTAAACATGTTGGAGCCATTTTGACGTGCCTATGAATTTGTATGAAAAATTATATGACTCGTGGTAGAATATATAAGATAGAGTTGATTCCTTTCAAGGTTTTTATTCCAAAAATATTAGTACGCATGCGCATTGGAAAAACCACAAAAACGGCCCAATGAACGATAAATGCCATGGGTGTTTGGGAAATTGGCTTATTTTCACCCACTACTTTGACACTACAGTTACTAGACAGGAAATATGATTGGAAATCAAGCCACATTGCACTTGTTGAAAAAATGTCACTACAAATATGATATCATCAAGCTTCACATCAAAGTGGGGACCGAGGGAGCTAGGAGAAACTAATGGAGCTAGCTAGTGGGAAACACTAGTTCTGGAAGGCTGACGTAAAAGGAGGAAATTTAGGGTTTTCTCAGAGGTTGTTCTCACTGATCTTCTTTATGACCAATGTCGTGACGTCATATGAACTTAGTTCACTTGGTCGAAACCGGAAGCTGAAAGCAAATAGAAAGTACACAACACAGTCTTTTAGCTTTTAGTCATATCTTCGTCTTTTCATTTCATTTTATTCACATTTCGTTACTTTTACATTTTCACTTTGTCATGAGTCGATTTAAAACATGGAAATACAAGAATGCAACACCCAAGATGCCAGACGCACAGGTAAAATACGGTTGACTAGTTAGACTATAAATATATGTACTATGTGTTGCTTTGGAAAATGACATATAAATGCACTTAAAGTGGTGTTTTCCGCACGGTTGCCACGGGACAAATCGTAGCTCTTATTAATGCTTTGTGTAGTGTGATTTGTTAGGCATTTTTGGCTGATATTTTTGCCTAAAATGCAGAAATCTGTGGTTAAAACAGAGAGAGAATCTTTAGAAATTACTTTTTATAGCCACTTGAGGTGGGGCTATGCCCAATTCTGGATTTTAGACAGTTAACATACTGTATGTATGATTACCCTGTCATACCAAGCTGTCTACTTTGTTAGTCACTTGGCTACGAAGATTAGACAATGTGGGTACATGGGCAATCTGGCTAGGTGGCTATACCTGGTTATGTGTTACTTGGTTCATACCGTTGACATGCTTGTGCTAACTATAATATAGAGGTTTTGCATAAAACTGGCTGTTAACATGTTTTGTATGTCATGTTATTCATAACAAATTTCAAGTCAATACAATTATTCTCTCACAAGTTTAAAAGGTTTGAATAATTTGTATTGCTGACGTCAGCATTATTTTCTAATGCCATTACAAACTAGGTTTTTTCGTTGCTTCGCGTGTGCCTAAGAGATTTTGTTTATATCTTTTAGGCACACGTGAAGCAACCCTTAATTTGTTCTATATGTCTGTGGCCAACGCTGAATTAAAGTCTATAGTATATTATCACAGTAAGCAGAATATAGACATTTGTTGTAAAACACATCTTTTCTTGAGCATTTGTATTTTGGCCGCCATGTTGGATGGCAGGTGGATGCCATCCAACATGGCCATCAAAAAACAAATGCTTAAGGAAAGACGTGTTTTATTAGACAATAGAGATGTTTATATTCTGTTTACTATGATACTATATATTACTTGTTTACTATGATACTATATAATACAAAACATGTTTAACAGCCAGCTTGATAGATTGCATGTTAAAATTTTTAGAATTTAGTCACATGATGGTGCAAAACTACTATAGTAGCTATAGCTAAGGGGTGGACTATTTGATTTTTGATGGGGGGTAGAATTACAAAATAAATATTGAGCATCACTAAGCACTTCAACTTAAGACATATAATATCGGGCAAGGACAAACGGCAATAAAAAAATATCGAATAAGCCTTTCCAGAAGACTGAATGATTATTTAGTAACTAATACTCTGAACCAGTGTATACAATCAATGTTGAATGTATACTATCTGGGGATCAGTCGATCAGAGTGGTCTCAGAATGCACAAAATACCATCTGAGAAGCCGTACCCTCCTAGACATTTTCGGCTTTTATCGTTAAAACGGAATTGTATTTTGTTATAGCTTGAAGCACTTCGCGAGGATATAGAAGGCTTGTATTCAACAGAGACAAATGAAATGCCAAGGGCAAAATTTTAAAGGGTGTTACAGACGATGAGAAATTTATTGTAAAATTGTTCCCATGGCCGACAAGAGGTCCTGGACTGATGTGAAATGTTATTACCCTGCTAAATTATGTGTGTGCATGACATGCCTCAAGAGCATGTTTCTATTCAATCAACCATGATACTAAGCTATGCTCCTCAATTAAATCAATGAGGTTAAGAGTGTCATTATTATACAAAGTTGCATCTCATCACAGGGATTTCATATAATATATACCGGTACATACTTTATATGTGCACACAAAAAAATATTGTGTGAGAGCCTTGAACAACAAAAAAACATCGAACAGCCTCAGGAGGGAAGAAAAAAATATCAGGCTCAATGAAAATCTACCCCCCCCCCCCGATCAAAAATCAAATGAGCCGCCCCTAAGCAAGATATCCAGGTGAGCAGTGCAATTTCTGGCGTATTTTATACAAGAACTTTAATTAACCGAAGGACTCCTAACACTTTCCTGATTTAATGATTAATAAAATCATTAAAAGGGTTGATTGCCAGAAGACTCTGGTAGGTTGTCTTCAGGTTAACAAATTAACACCCTCTCAGAGCCTGATTATGTAAAGGTTGTACATCTGATGTTTTCCAACCAAATTACAGTTTCTCCGACTCAATGCTTAATTTGTCTAACGTTTTTGTTCATGCAGACAACGTTTTGAATAGTGGAAACTGGAGACAGTTAAATTCTGTAATTGTGCAGTTTGGTTACTGGATACTAAGTTCTTAATCAAGATTGTTTTTCTAGGATTGTATAAGGGGAATCAAAGTTGGTGATGTCGATTCATTTGGCAGTCATATTAAAGCAAACTGTACATTTTTAGCATTCAATACAGATGGTGCTCAAGGTAGTTCTTTCATTTAATAATTATTATAGTCATTTAATAAAAATTATTATGCATTACTGATGCAATCTCGATTCTGATTGGCTAAAAACCTACAGATAATTCTCAATGTCTTGCCACCCACACGACATTGAAAATTATCTGTAGGTGACGTAATATTTTGCCGCTATTTTTTCCCTACAAAACTCTCTAAAGGCCTCTGCATTTATAAATGCATAATAAAACAATTATTGAATTCGGTTTTCGCATGAATACATTATCATCATCGGTAGCAGTTTCTGTAGAAGAGATCAAACGCATAATCATGTTGATACCTAGCAACAAATCCCCTGGACCAGATAAGATTAATATGCGCACAATAAGAGATTCATTACCTTACATTCTAACTCCCCTCACCAACATTATAAACAATTCCTTGCTATCAAGTGTGTATCCAGAAGCTTGGAAACTGGCTGAGATTATTCCGATTTTAAAAGAAGGTGATCACGAACATGCGCCAAATAATCGACCAATATCACTTCTACCAATATTTTCTAAAGTATGCGAAAGGATAGTATCAAATCAGTATTCTGAATATCTCTACAAGCACGAGATTATTTCCGCCCACCAAAATGGTAACAAGAGAAACCATTCAACTGAAACTCTCAATACCTATACAACAGATACTATTCTCAAAGCGATGGACGAAAAGAAATTAACCGCCTTAATCCTCATTGATTTATCTAAGGCATTTGACAGCATTTGTCATAAAACGCTACTAAGAAAGTTGGAGGCAACCGGTATATCTCCAGCAGTTTCAAAGTGGTTCCAAAGCTTCCTGGCAAATCGGAAACAATATGTGAAAATTGGACAGAGCACGTCTGCACTTCTAACTATCTAACTATCACACACGGCGTCCCACAAGGATCGATCCTATCGCCGCTTTTGTTTAGCATTTATACAAATGACCTCCCTTCCATAACAACGAAATCGTCAGTAAACTCATATGTGGACGACAGCAAAATTTCATTATCTTTCCCGATATGTGATAAACTACAAGCTAAAGCTGCGTTGGAAGAAGATCTAAGTACCAGAATACGTCACCTTTTAGATCGTGGAACACTGTCCTATATCATACAAACCTTAGTAATGAGTAAGCTATTTTACTGCTCAGTTGTCTGGGCAAATACAACCGCGAAAAATGTGAAAAAACTACAATCAGTCCAAAACTTTGCTGCCCGTATCATAACGGGCACACGTAAATTTGACCAGTAGACAAACACCTGATATATAGAGACACTCTTCAAACATACAAATGCTTGAAGGGGTTATCACCAATGTATTTAAGCAATCAATTCCTACACCAAGATTCCATTCATCAATATCCTACAAGAAATAATAAAGATCTGACCATACCTAAATTTAAAACAAGTACTGGCCAAAGGTCTTTTTATTATCGAGCGGTAAAACAGTGGAATAGTCTGGGAGAACATTTAAAGTATATTAATAATATTAAACAATTTAAGGTAGAGCTTAAAAACATTTGCTTGAACATTAAGAGTCTTTCGTGGATTTTAAAGTCTTATCTCTCATTTTTATCAGTCACTGTAAACATATTGTAAATTGTAACTGCTACAAAGATTTTATCACTAAAACTTGTAAATACATCCTGAAAAGCCCTACTGGGAGTATGTATATTCATAATAATAATAACAATAATGTCATAACTTTATACGAGCTTTTGAGAATATAATTGAAACTAAAGTTACCAATAATTCGGGATGGTTATTCTATTTAGAACAGTTTACAGCTGGTCAAGCGAGAGAATTGGTTAAGTCTTGTCAACCAACACATGACACCAGGCCGCCGCGGTTATCAAGAAGCAAGAGCCCTGTTGAAGAGAAACTACGGTAATGGATAGAAGATCGCCGCTGCATACATGGATAAAGTAATGAAATGACCCGACGTCAAGCCTGAAGATAACGTGAGTCTGCACAGATTTCTTGTATGTTGTAAGAATGTCATGGATGGAAACGACTTTATGACTAAGTTTGACAACCCCGAAAGCCTTTACAAGAAACTGCCGTTCAAGAAACATTGTTACATTGTACAGAAACTGCCGTTCACTATGAGATGCAGGTCGCGCAGACATGTAGACGAGATCACCGAAATGGGACGAAGATTAGTAACGTTTCAAGATCTTGCTGATTTTTGGAAAAGGAAGCTAGGATTGCCACCAATCCCTGTATTTGGTAACATTTCCGCTGCTATGTCACCTGGAGAGCAATCAAAATCTACTAAGCCAAGGCTCAGAGGATCAAGCTTTGGGATCAAAACGGAGAAATCACAGAAAGTATGTGAATATTGTACAAAGAATAGTCGTGGGAAAGTCACCCATACCATAGAATATTGCGAAGCTTTAAAGAGCAACCTTATAAAGATCGTATTGGCATTTTGAAAGAAATACAATTATGTTTTGGCTTCATGAAGGACACATAGCTAAATCCTGCACCACAAGGCTTACTTGTAAAGTTCCCAACTGTTTCAAGAAACATCCATCCGTGTTGCACACAGCCCCTGCTATCCCAAGGAACCACAACAAGGTAGACAAATCTACTTCTACAGACGACATTCGTTATGCAGCCACTAGTGAATGTTCATCAACAATTATAGACGTTGCTAAAGAAATTCGTATTGGCTTCACAAGCGGAGAAACAGATAGAGCAGTTCCTGCCCAAACAGGGCCGGAAAACCTGTCATTGCCAGAGCCATAATTCCAGTTAAAATTCGAAGCAAAGAAACGAATAAAACAGTCGTTACATATGCATTTTCCGATAATGGAAGTGATTCATCGTTTTGTTCTGAGAAGCTATCTGTCGAGTGAGCCATTAGGAATCAAAGGTGTCAAAACAACGATTTCTTTAACAACGATGGAGAACAAGAACAGCATTATGAACAGTTCGATTATCCAGCACCTAGAAATTTCTGATTTAGATGAGAACTCAGTTATAGATCTACCAGTTACATATACTACGGCTGATATTCCAGTTTCAAGCCAAGATATCCCCACTCAAGACGACGTTGATCAATGGCCGCATCTTCAAGGCATTCAACTTCCTATCATAGACGCAGAAATCGGTCTTCTTTAAGTGATGTCCCGAAAGCATTGGAACCTCTTGAAATCAGAAATAGTGAAAACGGTGGCCCATATGCAGCGAAAACATTGCTAGGCTGGGTAATGAATGGTCCTTTGTCTCGAGTGAGTAAAGCTCAGCGTATTAGAAACTTCTTTGTGAACGCAGACGTGAAGTTAAACCAGGTAGTGATTGATGCCATCAACAGAGACTTTAACGAATCGATTTCCGATGTGAAAACTGAAATGTCTCAAGAAGAAGTACAATTCATGGCTAGTGTTGAAAAGACGGCCACACTGAAGAATAGTCATTATGTTATCACGTTATCGTTCAAGCCAAAATCATCAAATGAAAAATAACAAGGAACAAGTGGAGCAACGCGCTCGTTGGTTGAAGCAGAAGTTCCTGAGAAATCCGAAGTTATTCGAGGACTATAAAGTGTTCATCAACAACCTCCTCAAGAAATCGTATGCTCGAAAAGTCCCTCCAGACCGTCGGTGTAGAAAAGATGGTAAAGTTTGGTACAATTACCCCACCATGGTGTTTACCACCCTCACAAGCCAGAATTAACAATCCCTCGATGTTACAAGTCTTCAGAATTTCATGTCAAGTCAAGTGAATTACATAATTTTTCGGATGCATCAGAATCCGGATGTGGGTCGGTCTCCTATCTCCGTCAAGAGAGCTATGACGAAAAGATTCGATGTTCATTCGTGATTGGAAAGTCTCGTGTAACACCTTTAAAGTCAATCACCATTCCTCGGATCGAACTCTCGGCTGCCACAGTTTCTGTTCGTGTTGATTCGATGTTACAAAGAGTATTGGATTTGGTATAAACCAAATTTCGGTATATATACGCATTTCGGCATACCAGCCTTGTATAGCGAAATATGGTATATACAGGTGAAGTATGCTGAAATACGGTATATACTGATGAAGTGTACTAAAATACAGTATGTAAATCTGAATTGTAACAAAATATGTACATACTGGTGAGGTATGCTGTAATATCCCTACAGGTGACGTATACCAAAATATGTTGTATAGCAGTTAGTATACTGAAATATGTATATTTATTTGTATAACAACCTAATTAACTCATTAGCTGGCAATGCCCCCAGATGCGCCCTACATCTTACTCTGTATTACGTCTGATGCGCCCTACATCTTACATCTTACATATCTTACTCTGTTACGATTTTATTCGTCAGTGGTAGGGTACTGCCAGTTAATGGGTTAATTAACAAAACTATCTGCCAGCAGGGCATTTTTTAACTAATGTACTGGAGAGGCCAAAGCCCCCCAGCCCCCATGTTGCCCCCCGCCCAGTAAGCTATTTTGGTCCCTCCAGTGACGGTCCCTTTTGTCCAAAATATAAGCAAAAAAGGGAGAAAAACTGAGTTTAGAGGAAAGTTATGGTATTCTCACAACAAAAACCTGGCTCCGTTTAGATGGATATATCAAAAATTGTCTCTGAAAATGCAAGAAATCAAGCCACAGAGACTCAAGAATACACAAATTTTTGGGGGGAGGACCCCCAGACCCCCCTTCCGCTTCGCACACCTCTAATACACCACATACCTGTTACGTCCCCTTTCGATTATGGCCCCCCACTAACGATTTCTTAAAAAATGCCCTGTCTGCCAGTGGCAGTGTCTCTTAATTTGTTAACCCAGTAGCTGGCAATGCGCCCAGATGCGCCCTACTTTAGTATTTTACTCAGTCTAACGCCAGACGATTTTACTCGTCAGTGGTAGGGTACTGCCAGTTAATGGGTTAAATGATGTTGGTTTGTGAGTGTATTCTGTTCAGGATTACATTCATTAACATTATCCAGTTTAGTGAAAGTGTGAAACATGTCTAATATTACACCTTGTTTGACCATAAAGTTATTAAAACTTAACACAACAATTTGTTGTCCTGTCTTGGGATCTACTTAAATAAAATTTTATCAGATGTAGCTAATGTCAACACCCAGACAATTTTGCCAATGACCCAAGGATAATCTATCAAAGACCTGACCATTTGTATCTTGCAGTGCATAAGGTTCAACCCTACTTAAGGCTTATATTCTTAACAGACATTTTCTAGTATCTTAATTACAGCATGCCAAAAAATGAACTTATGCAGGATTGTAATTTTTAATTGCTTTTATTATTTGATATAATTTGTGTAGGAGGTCACTTATCTGTGTTACCATATCATGATAAAGAAAAATTTGGCTCTCCTTTTTTACTGTCTGCTCACTCAGGTATATTTTAAATTGATCACTAGTAAGTAAGCATGTAAGTAAGGTGAATAACTTTATATGCTGCGTGTTGTAGGAACAAGCTACCTGAAAATATATTAACAATAACTTTATTTAGCTTGAATTACCACCAGTAATCAGATGCTAACAGCTTTTTGCTCATTGTACCAATAACACTCCTATAGTAGGGTCATATACCTACTGCCAAACCCCTGGTAAGGCTACAATAATTCACTGTTACCAAAGCAGTTAAAATCCTGTGGCTGTGAAAATCCTGAAAATATATTACAAGAAATTGATCTGAAGTGATGGTATTTGTCAAATGTAAAACAATTTTGACTAGCTAACCGCGTAACGTTGTTTAGATCTAAGGATGAACTGAGAATCAAAGATAAAAATCATGCCTATATATTGTCTAGGATGTGTTATATAACTTCTCAAACAAATAAATATTTTAGGAAGAATTTGCCTTTAAAGTTGACTTAATGGCTATTTATTACCAGTTCTAAAAGTCTGAATTTTTTGGTAGCTAAATTTTCTTTGTGTTATACTCATGAATGAATTATTAATGAGTTTGAGAAATTATTGTCACTGAATGTAAAATCTTTAGTAGCATCTTTGTTATTTCGTACTACTCTTTTACTTACTTAGTTGAACTTAGTGTAGAATACAGCAGCTTCTTTAAAACTTCGCCAGCCATTTTGTTACATTAAGTCTCAAACTAAATGTCAACATTTTTTTCAGATTTTGTGAATGACTTCAGTTTTTCTCCATTTGATGAATCCGTTTTAGCGACATGTTCTAAAGATTGCTCAGTAGGTGATATTATATTGCATGAGAAACTATCTTGTGGTTATGAAAGAAGCTTGTACAACGTGTTTCTAATTGATTTTATTAATCTTCATAGATTAAGATTTGGAATATTCCTGAAAGTGACACTCCAGACGACATCTCCAATCCTGAGCTTACATTGAGTAAACAGGTAAGATTCAGAGCAATGATTCCCATGGGTGGGCAAACCTGGAAATATTTGTTAAAAACATTTGCCTGTAAATGTGTGAATTCCTCAAATATACTGGCTGGCATATTCTATACATAACAAGTTGAAGGTTGAAAACTTTAAGAAACAATGTTTGTGAGAAAATAATCGCACCCTTGAAAAAATGTTTCGGAATTCAATAATGTTTTCCAGGGTGGGCAAACAGGAAAAAATTTGAAGAAACATCGAGATTTTCAAATTATTTCTGCAACAATATTTCCTAGTACGCTATGACGGCGTTGGTGTGGGCTATCCTAGTGGCTATCCTGGTTTTGAGAATACTATTTTTATCCCTGAATAATAGGTTTGAGTATCAATGATCGGTCCCACTAAAGAATGCTTGGGAATGCCCGGGAGTCGGAAAAGAATGCCCGGGGAAAATTACGTTCCTTACGATAAAAATCACCTCTTAATAGAAAGTTTGAATGTTTCGTCTAATATTTAGCAGTGTTCACATTGCAAGGAACTGACCGCTATTTTACCGTTGCCGGCATTAGCGACAAAATGCGGGCAGTTCAAACTTTTTATTCAAGAGGTGATCTTTATCGTAACTATTAACATAATTTCCCCCGGGCATCCTTTTCCGTCTCCCGGGTTCCCTGGCATTGAACACGTCTCACCGGACATTCCCGGGCATTCTTTAGTAGGACCCTTTAGTATCTATTATTGGAACATTATAATATTTTCATGGGTATATGAATTGTGTAACGGTACGTACATTGCCCTATAGGACTATAACATCGCTACCATGCACTGAGCAACATATACCCATTAGGGTAATTTCGCGGCCTTTGGCCTCCGCGTGTACGTTCTACGCACCTGTATATCTACTTATTAAGTAACCAAAATTTCAGACACTCGCTCATTGAGGTGGGCAGGCTATTTTCTAATTGTATAATATCTTGTGAACGAAATATTAAAAAAGTTCCATGTTGAGTTCATATAAACAATGATTAATAGAGATATAACATATAAAATAGTACGTCGGCGTCCACTTGTGTCATCAGTGCAGCTATAGGTACGTTGTCTAGATACGAGATTGCACCATATTTATACACATGAGCTTGCTTTCACCAAGCAAAGTGGTACAACACAGTTGACATCTGCGCATCTGGACATACGTGAATTGTCATATAGGGCAAGAACCAGCCATTAACCTGAGAGTGCCCATGCAACAACACCACAGAGCATATATAGTACTATATCTGTAGACATGCATGTTTCGACGTCCAACACGTCATCAGCGTAGCTTGATATGTTGTTGTGTAGATACGAGATGGCACTGTATTTAAGAGCTTGCTCTCACCAAAGGCATGTGTGGTACAACCATAGGTACACCACAGTAACGTCTGTAAATCTAGGCATTCGTGAATATATTTATCCAACTAAATAATAATTCATGAAGAAAAGTCAAAATAAATTAATGTTTAATCAATGTGTGTGTAGAAGCGAGAGCGTACCTTTATAGGGTCTTCTTGATGGTTAAAGTGTAAATGTAATGAATGCAATTTTGTATTATGTAGAAATCCGTGGACACTGTTTTATTTAACCCTGCTGCTGAAAATGTAAGTTTTACATATTAAGAACACTTTTGTTGTCAATAGTGTTTCAATTCACTGTAATATATTCGCTCTTGAGTCTTGTGTGCTCAACAACAACTTCTTCTATATCTGTATGTATCGATATATAATGATCGTTTGTCTAATGATTGTGGGATTAGAACTCGGGTACATTATTTTAGATGACGCGTTACCCCGAGTGGCTCTGCAGCGGACAAGCTGAAAATTACCTGACCGCGGTGGGAATCGAATCTGCGACCATTTATATGTAGGGCGGTGCAACGGCTGTGATTTTGTTGATCGACGTGTGATGCGGCAGTGGCCTGGGGCGAACATGTTTTCGCGCGAAAATCCAAGCAAAACAGATTTTCATTTTTTGACAGTATAGTTGGTGTAGAAACCGTGAGAGAGATTTAATGTGGAATATTGTCCTTGGTAGCTCTTTGGCTTTCCCGATTTCCATGGCGGCGAAAATATATTTTATCAATGATGATAATAACAGCACCTTAGAATGCGGGTATGTCGAAGTTTATTTGCTTAATATCTCATACTTATATTTCAAGAGTTTGTTCCAAATCGAAGTCTATTCTTAGGACATATCAAGGCTGAAAACGATTGTTTTTAATGCGAAATATTTTCCAGTAGACCACATCAGTCTGAGAACACAATGTTCAGCAGTATATAGCTGTGTTTTTTGATAAAATATTAGCCAAACTGATCGATTAAACCTTTTAATGACTTGCTTATGGCATTCACAGCAAAGGACTGGAGTTTTGTTGTCAAAATCATGTGTTTATTTTGAAAACTAACACGCATAATGGCATAACCATTGACCTTTGTTAGCGTTCGATAGAAGAAACATTTAGCTTCCACAGCGTATCCCAGATTGCAAAAAGGATAGCGCGAAGGAATCAACCTCAAAATGTTAGATTTAAGCAAAAATTAAGAGAAGTACTTGTCACCTATCACTCCCAATAAAAAATTAGAGGGGGCAAAGTTTTAACCAACAATGCGCTCAGCATGTTTGCAAAAATTGGATTTTTCATAAATTGAGCTACAAAGAGGATCGGTTTGGTAATTACATTAATCCTGTTTCAACAGTCGTAAAACTTAGGCCACACGTTAAGTGGTTTCAACAGAATCACAGGCTAGCAAAACTATAACATCTTCGCTATTTTTTAGAAAAATATTATGGTTAAACGTCCTAAAAAGAAGCTTTAAAAGGGGTAAAATTTCAGCCATGATAGCTCCTAGGAATCAACTCCGATTTTAACGATTTTTTTAACATATAAACTTGAGATAAGAAACTTCAACATGCTTGAGTTTTTAAGAGGGGGCACCATATTGAAAAAAGATATTCTCATTTGAAATTTTGTCTCCGTTCGAAGTGACCAAACACACGCGCATTATCGATAATAAATTTTCTCTCACAGGAACATCTTTGCTAAATTCAAACTGACTACGTACTCAGAGTGATATTACTAAATATTCCGTTAGTTTGTATTCACACTTAAAACGATGCGAAATATGAACGCAAGAACTAGACATATCAAAATCTGTTTTTCTTCAATTTTCACCAAAATCGTACTCGCCCCAGGCTACTTCCTCATCACACGTCGATCAGCGCGCGCGCGCAGGTTGCACCGCCCAATTCCCTATATATGAGCGCCCTGCCTGTGCGTGGAACCACTTGGAGTAGCGTCATCTAATATAATTCACCCGGCGAGTTCTATTCCCACAATCATTAAGCAATAAAATCTTCCACAATCGAGGCACATTCTCGAAGTTGGTAATTGTTGCCTGTTGCTATTTGTGGTAATCTATAGCTGGTTTTCTATCATTAGGTTTTGGCTTCTAGTGCTGGCAATGAAGTCAAAATATGGGATATTTCATCTGGAAAAGATAAAATTTGTAAGTGCGTAAAATTACAAACTAAAACTAAATTAACGTAATTTATACTGATAAAGTTTCGTCTTGTTCTTGCTCGAACATTGAGATTAACCAACGTTCTGAGAAGTATATCTGACTGTATATTTTATAAAAGGTTTCAACGAACATGGTGATATTATTCAAAGTATAACATGGAAAGAAGATGGCAGTCAGCTTGCTACAGGTTGCAAGGTACATATAAACTGTCCGAGTTGAGAATCTGTTCTGTAATATTGTGCCCTAATATCCACTCTTTTTTCTTTTACTTTGTCTAATGCCAGACGATTTTACAACACCCCTAAAGATCTGTTTACACGACCCGACTTGTCGGATCCGATTCTCCTCCTGACGTATGTGATGTACTCCATTTACTGACAAGAGTAAGGCTATTGACCTGGCGAAAAGTGTTGTTGTTGCTGTATTGTGTGAAATCACGTCCGCCCGCAGGAAGAGAGTCGGATCCAACAAATCAGATCGTGTAAACAGGCCTTCATCATCATCATCATTTCTTCCCACGCACCGACTTGGATGCCACGGGGAATCGATATTATCGATTGTCCAACAACTTCATAAAGTCCATTTTGTTCAGCAGTGTTTCCATTTTTGTCTATGTTCTTTGGGGTGTGTTTTTGTCTAATAAAACCTGTTTTTGTAAGGCATTTCCATTCTAACAACATGTGCTGTATATTTCAAATATTGCATGTGGCAAAAATCGGATATTAATTGCGCTTTCGTGATTTCACTCAGACGGTCATTTGATATTTTGAAACCCCAATCTAAGTCACCTTCAACTAACGTAGCAGGATCGAAATCTTTTTTCTTGCATTTGGATTTTGATGGTAGAAGCCATCGCATGGAAGTCATTGCATGCCCAATGGCACGTGTTGGGCTAACACCCCTAAATGATATTCATTGCATGTCCAGTGACAAGTGTTGGGCGGTAATGGGGTTAAGATTGATGATCCGATGGAAAATATATCAAACATATAGTCAAACAAAATTTAAGACAATCGAGCTCGTTACGATGTTAGTCAGCCGCGACTTTCAATTTTGATCGATGTTCCTGTGACTCTTTTATTGCTTCATTGGTTTTCATTACATCCTAATGATCGTGCTAGCAATTAGGGATTATGAATACGATAAAAGTTTTAATTAAAGTTAAAACTAAAATTAAGATTAAAATTAGAAGTTTAATTATACAATTAAAACGGCGACTGAAGTTTAAGTTAGTTTAGAACAGTATAGTGATTGATATAGTTGATATTTTTAATAATTTTGTAAGTATCATGAAATTATATAAATGACGTTTTTATTGTTGTTGTGTAGGATAAAAAGATCCGAATAATTGATCCACGTACTTCTGTACTTGCTCAAGTAAGTCGACAATAAAAATATAACACAACTAATAATTATATTTTTAGCAACATTATTTTATATAGCAAGTTTGTTTTTATCCGGCATGGAATTTTTCGATTTTGATACCTTTTAGAAATTTTTTGATTTGCCAAGGATATTCTCAAACTCAGGGTATACTTGTCGTATGCGAGAAAGTACCCTCGCTGGCTATTTGTGGTGACATGCAGGTTTGCTGACAATTGCTTTGCGCATGGAGGGTGCAGGTGAATCACTTTAACGAGCTGTGCATGTTGGATAGCCCTCATAAGTGCTGGACTCTAATTAACACTCTTTGCACTCTCTTTAATTTAATACATTACAAACTTGCCGAATGTGCACAACGTATATTACTATCCGATTACTGCACTATCTCATGACCACAAATTGCGAGGGCACTTTCTTATACGGAATATATTCTGGCACGAGGTTGGATTATATATTGTCTTATATATCTATAGAAAAAATAGGTTCTTTTACTGTAGTTTTTATTTTTGGAGTAATTTTCTAATTTCCTGGAGATCTTTTTCAAATAGAATTAAAAGGGTTTTTCATGTATAAAAGGTTTTTATTTGTGAAAATATTTCTCGTGATATGTTGCAGGAAGGCGCAGCATTTGGTGGAGGAAAAGAAACTCGTGTACAGTGGGTTGGAAATGAAGATCAAATACTTGCAACTGGAGTTAACAAGGTAGCGTTTGAGATGTTTCCTTCCTTCCTCTTTCCGTCTAATGTGTTATTAAAATTCATCACAGATTATAGATTCGGTGGTGGAGTAGGATAAAACTACCTGAAAAATACAATAAGAACTTCGACGTTTCGAGCGAAGACCCTTCGTCTGGAAGTTAGTCACCGCCGGATCTTCGTTAGACTCTACCTACACTGGCACCACGCGTTCGAGTTATTATCACAGATTATAGAATACCGTGTTGTTGCAGTAACTTTATTATAAGAGTACTCGTCCCAGCTTTGTTCACGGACTGGGACTTGTCCAGCCAATTTCAGATCTTTTATAATGGTAAAAGGGTTCAATTTGCTTTTTACATTATGCCGAATTTACATAGGACTAATGATTTAAAATCCCGTCTTATTGTTGTAAAAGTGAATTCAGCAACAAGCACAAACACGCTGATTGTAGATCTATATATCCATTTGAAAATGTTTTACTTTGTGTGTGTTTTAATGTTTATTTTTTGTTCATTATGTTAACTACCTTGAAATCAACGGAACCATTAGTGATATCAGATTTTTACAGCCAAATCACAACAAAGCTTTTCGAGGGCATATATGGCTTACGTCACCCAAGAAGACGTGAAGATCTGACCATTTGCAGATTTTCGAGCAACAGCAACAACCAATTATTTCAGAACCTTGGTGCCCCATACGGACGAATAATGTTCTTGACAACAAGATTGACAGGTTTACATTGACAAGCTCCTTGTGTAAAAGCTAGTCACGCCAACAAGTTTTGAACAAGGAAACTTATTCGCTAGTTCGGTTTTACGGTTGACGTCTGTAACTGGACTTTAAACGGAAACTTGTCACGGAAAACTTGTCAAGGAAAACTTGTCACGGAAAACTTGTCAAGGAAAACTTGTCAAGGAAAACTTGTCAAGGAAAACTTGTCAAGGAAAACTTGTCAAGGAAAACCTGTTCATATGTACGAGTCATGAATTTCGAATAGGGCAGGGACTTAAGCCCCGTACAGACGAGCAAGTTTTCGTTGACAAGTTCCTTGTTGAGTTTACTTGTTCGTGTGTACGGCAAACAACTGCGCATTTCCTTGTCGGCCGTACACACGAACAATTTTCCATGTTCGAAAGCTGGCATGACCAGCTTTTGAACAATGCTCCTTGTCAAGGAAAACTTTCTCGTCTGTACGGGACTTTAATCCCCGTACAAACGAGCAAGTTTTCCTTGACAAGTTTTCCATGACAAGTTTTATTTGCTTGTGTGTATGACAAAAAATGACAAGTTTTCCTTGACAAGGAGCCTTGTTTAAAAGCTAGTCATACCAGCTATTGAACAAGGGAAATTGTTCGTGTGTACGGTCGACTAGGAAAATTTGACAAGGAAAACTTAAATAGTGCGGGTTCTACTTCGTCTCCAGACACTATACAATAGGTATACATGAAGTACTCATTTTGTCGTTAATATGCGGGCTCGTAAAACTTGTCAAGGAAAAATTGATCGAAAAAAAGTCAAAATACTTGTTTGCCTTTGTTTGCCGCGTGCACACGAACAAATAGACTCGTCAAGGAACTTGTCAAGGAAACTTGCGATGCGATTTTCCCCTTCATAATTTCATGCCCAACCAAGCTAACCAATAATTACGGGAACCACAAAAACAACTGATGATGACTAAAATATAGTTGAAACGTAGAAGAAATAATAAATGCTTTCTATATTTTACCGTTGTTGTGCAAGCTAACCAAGTCACCGTAAAACTAAATTGTTCATGTTTTAGTCACGACAACAAGAACTTGGAATATGGGATACACGCAATCTATCAAGCAGTTTAAAACAGATATCAGTGGGATCCTCATCTGGGTAAGGAAAGGTAACCAAAACAACCATGCAATAGTTGTTTTGGCTTAACTATTTCGCACTAACTTGAATATTTTGTTAGTCTAAGCGGGCGTTCACACGAACTGATTTATCGAATACCATTAAAGTGACCTTCCGACAGTCGGATCCGTCAGTCTTAAAAATCGGATCGAAATTGAACCTGCTCTATTTCCATCCGACAGGATGAAAAGAAGCCGACTATCCGCAGACCTAACTCAGGTCACCGCTTGGGCCTGATCACGGGTTAAACACCGGTAAAATAGGATCGTCTGAACAGGCATCCGATAATCGGATCGTGTGAACGAGTCCTAGACATTGCTATTGGTTGTTACGGCAAAAATACGATACCTATATAGCCACGTGAGTGACGTGACGAACATGCAAGGACCACATTTTTGCAAAGACCTAATATAATTTCCTTCCATGTCGGCGTTTTGAGCATATGCCCTTCGTCAGAAATTTAGTAGGTTGTTGATCCTATTTATTCGCTGACGGAAGGCATTTCGACTTCGTTCGATGTGTCTTTTCAGACTAGCGAAAACGAATACAACGACTTTCTAATATTTCTTCATGTAGTATAACTATCGAATAATTGTTACTTTAATAACGAATTGATTTGAATATCTTGCATAGGACACCAATGATGTTCTTTGATCAAGATACTAACATGTTACTACTGGCTACCAAGGTAATATTTCCTTTGCCTATGCCATTGAATACAACTTAAGTCGGGCGCACACGGTATACATACATACATACATAAACTTTATTTACCCTCGAATTTACAGAATAGCTAAAATTTTAACTAATATCTTCGAGAACTAAACAATATTAACTAATACACAGTAACATTTACAATATAAGAAAATTCATAATTTCGTATTTGGTTTCTAAAGTCATTAAGATAAGCAGATTGTCTGAAATTGTCCGGTAGGGAGTTCCAATGTTTTACAGCTTGATATTTAAACGAATGAAGACCAAAAGTAGTAGTATGAGATTTAGGTAAGCTCAAAATATCTGTACCTCTCAAAGAATAGGATACATCTCTTAAATTAAACATATCTTTCAAATAACGTGGATAACTACCTAGGTGCAAGCACTTGAATAATATATTAAGCATGCTCTGAATTCTTTTATCATACAATGATGACGTCCCGGGTATAATTTTAGTCGGCCGATTTATAACGAAGCCAAATGCAGAGGTGCAAAAAATCATAGTGGAAAAAATGAGCTCATAGATAATACCGCTAAGAGTTTCTCGTTTTAAAATTCATCTAAATCATAAGTCGTGCGCCCGGTTTTACTGCCATAATTATATTTTCGTTATAATGCAATTGTCCATTTGAACAGCGTTCTACGTGGTAACATTAATTTGGTAATGGCATTCAGGATTTCAGGGAACCTCCTATGTTTTTTCGATGGGTTTTAAACTGCATTTCTACTTAGCACACTGCATGTAGTTTGTCATAAGGTGGTGTGTGTGAATCAAAAGGGCAGTATAATTATTTACTGATTTTACCTTTCGTACTTGATCATGGCGTAAAAATGTAAGGAAGACTGCATTTTAAGCCATATAATTATATATTATTAAATGGTACGTTTTGCTCATTTTCACATTTTACCATGTTCTAGGGTGAAACAAGTGTACATTTTATTGAAGTAAAAAGTGATGCACCATATTTAAATCCAGGTAATAATGCTAAGTGTTTAAATTTGAGGATTTTCTCCTTTTTTGGTTGCCAGACTACGATCTTAAATACCGGGTGGGGCAAAAAAAGTACGACTGTTTGATTTAGTATAACTTACAAACTAAAAGAGCTATTACATTTAAACAAGCTTTTTGGCATTCAGCGATGTCTGACTTAAATTTTGATATGTGCCATGAGCATTTTCATGCAATATTGACCGAGATAGCTGCGTTTAAACTTGAGTAAACATTTTTGGAAGTGTCCAGAATTAGCCAAAAATGGCCTATTAAATAATTTGATAACCATTAGCATTTTACGCAAGTATTCGTTTCAATGAAGTGAAGTTGAAGTTAGAAGGCCAAATGTTAGAATAAAACAGCATATCTATTCAAGAAACATTTCTAACTTCAACTTCACTTCATTTAAATAATACTTACGATAAAATGGTAACGGTTATCAAATTAGTTTAATAGGCCATTTTTAGCTAATTCGCGACAGTTCCAAAAGTGTTTAGTCACGTTTAAATGCAGCTATCTCAGTCAATATTGCATCAAAATGCACATGGCATATATCAAAAGTTAAGTTAGACATCGCAGAATGCAAAGAAACTTGTTTAAGTGTAATAGCTCTTTTACTTTTGAAGTTATACTAAATCGAACAGTCGTACTTTTTTTTGCCCCACCCGGTAGATAGATGTCTCCATGCTGTTTTGTTTTTTACACTTTCCCGTCCGATCATTTTCCCACTGAATTTCAAAAAGGAATAAAATTATCAATATTATGTTCAGGGAGGGATCCAGCTTGATCTGGTAGGGGTTGGGGGATACTCAGAGGGGGACACTTAGCTCGACCGAGGCAGTGCATCATCACCCCTCCTGCACCCTCGGCGCCTTGTGTCCCCATGGGGGGGTCTAATAGGGTGACGTCATTATCATTTTTAACGAAGCTTGTTACTGTTTACGTTTGCATTAATTCGGAAAATGGTTGCTTGCCTTTTAATTTCAAAATTAATTTCAAAATTAGACACGACCTGCACAATGAATAAGAACTGAAAAGGATTTACTTGATCATACTTCAAAATAAAACATTGCGAAACTATATTTCTTTTAGTGTCCACTCATCGTGTGACAGAGCAAATGAAAGGAGCCACGTTGATTCCTAAGCTTGCAGTAAATGTCATGTCGTGTGAAGTTCTACGTCTCATGGTTCTAACAAAGTCTTCCATTATGCCTTTACGTTACCAAGTACCAAGAAAGGTTGGATTAGAGTTTATTCGGCTAGTTTATTTGTGAATAGGTTGTTTAGGTAAAAAAATATGGATATCCAGACCGTAATTAAATTTTTGGATCAAACAATTCAATCAATTATATATATAGCCATATTTAGTACTAATTTACTCAATCTGCAAAACATACAACAATGCAATGCGATCATACATATCACGAGAGAGAGAGAGACAGGGGGAGGGAGATAGGGAGATGGGGAGATAGAGGGAGAGAGAGCGGGGCGGGGGAGAGGGAAAGAGAAAGTGAGAGGGACTTTGATTCAGTGTAGTATTGCAAAACCTGTATAGTTCTTCAACATAAATGGTTGTGCTTAAAATTGATCAAATTTCTATTTGAATCTTCAGTCATATCGTGAATTTCATGCTGATCTGTTTCCTGATACATACAGTGGAGATCCCGCCATGACATCAGAGGAATGGTTCCAAGGTGAAAATAATGAGGTAATCATTAGCTAGCTGAACCGATGGTGAGCAACAGACAAGCAAGCCAATTTACTGTATTTATAACACGTAAAGTTAAAAGTTGTAGAATCTTGCATGTTAACTTGCTTCTTTCTTGAGAGATTTTACTTAGTGTAATGTGAAGTTATAATATCTTTGGCTAAAATTTCCATATTAACATATTCAATTTAAATACTAATATTTAAGTAGTCTCTGCAATACCTATCCGAAACTTAACCCCAACCGTAATCCTAACTCTAATCGTAACCCTAATCCCAACTCTAACCCTTGTAACGTTGTTTCCAGATAGTAATATGAACTCATGACTGGACATTAAGCTTCTGTATTTGTAGAAAAATTTGGTAAATTAGAAATACGCTCTTTCAAAATGTCAGTATGCTGTGTGATATCACGCTGAATATGATATTTGCGTTAAAAGCTTTAAAATAAGATGAAAGTACAGTAATTGTGTACGAAAAAACTACGAATTTTGTTATATTTTACTAGAGATCAAAGATAAGTTTAGATCCATCAAAAAGACCAGTAAGAGAAACGAAGAAGACAGCTGCCGCACCTGCAAAAGTCAAATCTCAGCAAGAAACACCAAAACCTGCCCAGGTGCAAGTAAGTGATCTTATTGAAAAGCAGTCTTGCATGAAAAAATAGTTTCACGGTTAAAGTGAAAGGATAGTTACTATCTTTGAGTTAAGATAGTAATATTGGCACTTTATAATCTTCGTGGGATATCCATCGATGATTTTTCAGCGTACAGTATACATAATTATTAACTAAACCAAAGGCGAATAATTTTTTTTAGCCTGTATACTTTTATATTAATTTTGTTCTTTAAATTAAAAAATGAACGGAATTATTAAGGCAGGTTTTAGAACTTAGTATATTGTTCACTCGCAGGTCTCTAAAACATAGTGAATATAGACATTAATTTTAAAGCTCATTTGCCATGCAATGCCGTGGGTGCAGAAGTTAGGGAGCCATGGAGCGACGCTACTCCAAGTTCAAAATATGCACCAAAAATCATGTGGAGCCAGTGGGGCTAGCTATCTAAACTTGGAATTACTTGCTAACAACTCCAAAAATCATGTGGAGCTAGTTATCTAAGCCTGGAGTTACTGGCTAACAACTCCAAAACTCATCATGAATCATAAGGAGATTTGACAAAAAAGACCGAACGCCGACAACGTGTGAAATTTTTAAATTTTCCCTGAAATGCGGTGAGATTTTGCATAAATTCCGAAGATTATAAAGTAAATGAAAGATATGATATTTTATGATCTCATAAATGTACCTTCTCCCAAACATTTTTCCTCGGAATAAAATGAATTGGAAAAGTTGGAAAAGTCACCTTGGAGAACTGGAGGATGTGTCCGTGTCACCTCATTCCCCCCTGTGACGCTGGGGTAGAAAGTGCAAATGAAATTTTGATAAGGGTTAGACAGTCACTACCCTGAAAATTTTGAATTTAGATAATTATAGGTTCTTTGAGACACCATTTTTCAAGCGAGTTTTTAAAAGAAATATAAACTATAAAGGCGATAAACTGGAACATTTGATAACTTTTCACAAGATACACAAGATAGAGAAAAAGATCGTAATTTTCGTCACGTGCTAATGTTCATCATCATTAAATCGCCTCGTTGTATTCGGCGGCACACGCCATCATTTGTCTCCAAAAATCTCTATCATCCTGCATAGCTTATGCCCATTCAAGTTTCCCAACTATAGTCTGCGTCTTATCGGCCTCTTCCATTCATTTTGTCTCTAACAAATCATTCTGTAATGAGTCATGTGTTTCAAAAAGAAGTTCAATTATCCGAATTTTCCCACCACATCTTCCGAATTCGGTATGTTCTTTATGTAGCCCTGCACGAAATGTATATTAACCCCAACCCCCACCCTAACCCTATATTATATAATTCATGTAGAGCTACATAAAGAACCATGCCCGAATTCTTCCGTCTTCTGACCAAGATATACAAACTTACCCACTTGACTGACAGATTTCCCTTCAATTTTTAGATTCATAATTGGTACTTCAGCTTTGGGCTGCTTAATGTTTATTTTCATCCCATGCATGCACACTGTTTATCTGTTAAAATGTAACTACATTTAGCGGTAAACTTCAAACTAGAATACTGGATAAACCAAGTGAAGTGCGAAAAAAAATCTTTGAAGTTTACCTTATCACAACCCGCACACCCGACAACCTATATATACAGAACTTACGGTTACAGCTCAGCAACTGGCCTCTGTAGCTCAGTTGGTTAGAGCGCTGCACCGGAATCGCAGGGCCGTGGGTTCAATTCCTGCCAGAGGACTTAGTG
The DNA here is from genome assembly GCA_016169945.1 of Trachythela sp. YZ-2020. NCBI lineage: Eukaryota > Metazoa > Cnidaria > Anthozoa > Malacalcyonacea > Clavulariidae > Trachythela > Trachythela sp. YZ-2020. The sequence goes on from JADLSH010000391.1 coordinate 2,236,016, forward strand.
TTGCATTTTTCGCAATCGTTCCTGGTTAGGTCTTAAATTGTGTATATATCTACTCACTTGGATTATCCACCAAACCCAGTATACATTTAGCGGTGATAGTTTATGAACGCTAATACAGATATTTAATCAATACTATTATTTTCAGTGTGAAGCAACTCCGTCTTCAACGTCGTCACCTACATCCAAAGACTTTGGTACCCCTACATCATCAGCCACATCTCAAAACAATACTCAACCAGTCCTCAGCTCCTCTGAAACATCAGCAATATACAAAAAGCCACACAAAACCTTCTCAAGTTTATATCATTCGAAATTCCGTCATCTTACGGGTTCAGCATTACACCGTAGTCAATATATTGAAAACGTGAGGAACCTCAATACCTCGATGTTTGGGGAATGTGATGGTTTTCAGAGCAACTCAAAACGTGCAGCAATATCACTTGAAGGACCCGGAGGGAAAATTGCAGTGGTGGAGGTATGTTTAATTTTCACCCAAAGGTTTAGAATCCTCAAGGCTTCAAATATTCTACCTCAGGTGCTCCTATGGGTTTATACGTTGCTTTTTGGAGGCTATGTTTCCTCTTTGATCTCATTTTCCTTGTCAAACTTATTTCTGTCTGTTCTCCTTTTCACAATCTGTTTCATCTAAAGAAAAAAAATTTAAACAAAATTGTTGTCTGCTTTAACAGTGTATGGGTTTGGCACGGATCAATTCGAGTGTTAGACAGCTGGATTGCAAAATAAGTACATGATATATTACCTGACAACATTGACTAGGTTCGGGATTACGATTGCGATTGTAGTTCTTATAGTTGTGAGGCACATATTTAAATTTTCTGTATATTGTTTCTGTGCTTTAGTTGAGTAACACAGGTCGTCTTCCTGAAACTGGTGTTCCTGTGTTAGAAAATAAATGTGCAGTAATGGACTTTGTCATGAATCCATTTGATGAAGAAATGATAGCTGTTGGTATGTTTAATACTGTAATACATGTAGGTCACCATAATATATTATATGCGGTAATCGTAAGCCAGTATTGCCATTGCCAATTCTTAATCACCAACTTAAATCTATAGCTGACAGAAATTACCGTATTTGTTTAAACGTATAGTCAAAGTACATATTGGTTGCTGCAGGAGGGTGGGCGTGGCTCTCCACAAGTGGCTGGAGAATTAGTGTCCATTCTACACCATCGAAGTTTTTTTTATCGATTTATGCTTTGTTCAAAGTGTGTGACACGACTTTAATTAATTTTGATTACACCATTGTGACGATAGAACGTATATACTGTAAGCCAGCCATAGATACTGTAGTAGGATTCCTTCAGACTTATTTGTATAAGAAAATTCATGAAGATACACAGGAAGATATACAAATATCCCGGTGGACCACGCCTCCCCTGAGATACTGTGTTAGTTACAGAAATGTACTAATGTAATATAGATGTGTATCTTCTTTTCTGGTAAAGCTTGTGAAAACGGCAGCATCAAATTGTGGAAAACTGGTGCAGATGGATTAAAAGAGACAACAGATGAACCAAACGCAGTCCTCAAAGGTAACGACTGAGTAAGTTGCCGCGGTTTGTGGCTGGACTGTCGTTTCGCCAGGAGGTTACAGAAATAAGATTTCCGAAGGTTGAAGGATCTTTTCGAGTCATGCACAAATCCACAGCAGCTTATTGTATGCTACTACCTACACTCTAACTCTGAATACACTCTGTGGCTCACTACACTTTTCAAGAAATGGAAGATTTCCGATTTAGATCCGAAATTTTCGACAATTATTATTTGTTGAAAAACAAAGAAAGTCTGAGTTCTATAAAACAATAACTAAAGACTATATTGAATATTTTTATAGATTTAAAAAATGCTGTCATGGCAAAAATACGTTATAACGAATAATTACATTTACCTATTTTGAAAAATATTGCCATGACAGATTTTTTTTTAAATTGTGAAAATAATTCAATATGCTAAAAGAAAGAATTTTATGAAATAAAAAATGGGGGAATCACTTTAAAGCCAAAATATCCGCCATATTGAAACGTCATTGTTGCCATAGCAACGGTAGTTATGGATTTTTAGTTATTGTTTTGTACAAGTATAATCGAATGATTCGGATCTAAATCGGAAATCTTCCATTTTTTAGAAAAGTGTAGTGAGCCACCTTAAGTACGCATCTGAGCACGACTTCTAAAAAATGTTAATGCTAAACTACTGTGTTTTTGCCCGCAGGACACAGAGATCGACCAACGATCGTACGCTATCATCCTACGGCCAACAATATTCTTACTTCAGCTAGTTATGATCTATCTGTAAATATCTGGGATGTGAATAAAGAGATGACTGCGCTTTCACTTAGGGGACATCTTGAACCTGTAAGTTAAATAATATAGCGTTTGATTATCGAAAAATGTAGTATTCTAGCGTCTGTAGCGGTGGCTCTCTCCTCTGCAGCGGTTTCCTTCATACTGCGTACCTTCTAGCGCAATGGAGCATTGAACCCTGTAGCTCTGCGGAGGAGAGAATAGCGGTCGTTGTGCCTGAACCGCCTGAAAGAGAATAAAAATACTTCGACGCTTCTACTTCACTAGGATGTTGAGAGCACAGGTGGCAGATGCGTTAGCAAAGGGAATCCAGAAGAATCCAGTATGTTTTGTGATAACACTTCCTCTCGACTTTTATTCCAATAATGTTGTCACAAGACACTGACATCTCAATTTTGAATGGTTTTGCAGTTTGCTGCGCGATTATATGGGCTCATTCTTTAGAACATATTCGTATTATTTTAGCCTGCAGGTTCGAAAATATTACAATCATGTTAAAATGATAGGAGAATGAAGTATGCTATAACTCGGCCACAATAAAACTGCGTTTTTCAGGGTAAAATATAATTGTTTTGCGTCACACGTCGGTATTCTAGCTCCGAGGTACTTTTGCCGAAATTTTAATGGCTCGTTGTCCTATCAGTGCGGTATACGCCCTATCCTTCCCCTGGGCAGTGATTTTGACACTCAAACATTGTTTAAAACAAATATATTCTATTTTAGTTGTTTAGTTTTGCATGGAAGAGCACTGGTGACATACTGGCAACCTTTTCTCGAGATCAGAATATCAGATTATTTGATCCAAGAGCAAGCACGTCTTCACAAAGAGTAAGAAATAATTTTCTTTGCGGGGAGGGGCGCCAGTTATTAGTGCATGTGCCTTTCACCTCACCTGTGCGTCAGTCACATATGAGAAGAGTGCCTCCAATTTGACTGTATCGGTACTCAACTCCGGGTTCTCCTGTATCAACACGGGATCGTGAAGGAATCGTCCTTACTGGACGTCGTCGAAGAGCAGATTAGATGCAACTGATAGGGCTATCGAATATATATAAAGTGTAGTCTTTTGATATAATATATTTTGTATTAGCTGGGCTCAGGCCCTGCTGGAGGTCGCGGTGGTCGTATCACTTGGGCAGGACCTTATGGTGACTGGCTTCTTGTTACTGGATTTGACAGGTATCGTAAGGAGTGCTGGTGGCAGAGTAATTAGGTCATGTGCTTTTCACCTCTGCAGTGAGAAAAGGTTTCCTCCTAATAACAGTTTGTAACGGGGTACTCCTTTTTCCTCATGTTGTAACAATGGACCAATAAAGGGATGACACTGATTGAGGTTCACGTATATCAATAAAGGTAATTTAGTATAGTTTGGTTTAGCTTGTTGTACTTACGTTTGGTAAGAGTATCTTAATTATTTACAGGGAGCGCTGAAAATATATAAGCGTGCGAAGTTATTCAGACGTATGAAATAATAAAACGCTGTCGCCCCTACATGGGAACATGTAAATACATATCTACATACTTTACATGCACTTATTGGCGATGCCCTAACCATTTGTACCACTTGTACAGCCTGTGTGTATCTCGTTGGTAAACTCTTATTAAGCCTGTTGCGACCATGTTAAAGTGGGCAGTGTCATAGTCTCATAGAATGTCAATATATATCAGTGAAGAGAAGACAAATTTGCATGCAGCACACAAATGACAAAATTGATCTAGACTATTTTGCACCAGTGACCATGACTTACATGGTCACGACAGCTGCAAACGAATGGAAACCAGGCTTAAAGCATATCACAAATACCAATTCAGTGCATGGGCTTTTGTTTCACTCAGTACTCATGCCTTGGTTAATCTCTACAGATCAAAACGTCGACAAGTATCTTTGTACGATTCACGTGACTTAATGAAAGAACTTGCCAGAGTAGAACTTGATACCGCTCCATCAACACTGATCCCTTATGTGGACCCAGACACTGGAGTGTGCCTCTTGACCTCTAAGGTAATGTGATGGAAGCCAATGTTCAACATTTTGACATTATGACCAGTATTAGAAGAATAAACTGCCGTTGGATTGTGTTATAACTTCATGAAAAGGGCTTGAAACACTTCTCTTTATCAAGAGGTTCTGTACTGACCTCCAGACGAATGGCCTTGCTCGAAAGGTTGTCCATTCAGGTAGTTCAGACACAAAGCACAGCAACCTATTTTTCTATACAACTGGCCCCAGGGTGTTGCCGATGGAGCGCCAGGTACCATTTTAGAGGTCTCATGCGTTTTGGTGCCCGAAGTTGAAACTATGCGAAATTAAGTTTATCCGCTTCCGTAGCACAAAAAATCGTATATATTATGCACACAGTATATATTATAATCATCAATCCGTTGATATTAGGGAGTTTGGCAAGTTAGAACAGCTACGGCGTGCAACAAAATTACTTACATTTTTGTATTGGAGCAAAAGCATGCATTACTAAGAGTCTGTTTGCCTCTCAATAGTATTTATCTTTCTTTTAAACAAGTATTAAGTAGCACTAGTCAGTGAATTCACGTAAAGCACCCCAAACGACTTCGAACCTCATAAGTGTTAGCGTCGTTGTGAAACGTGGAAAAGATGCAAATAACGTACAGTTTGAACAAGAACGGCGTACTGGAACGCCTAAGGGAATACAATTTATCGACTCCTTTTTCATAGGGTTCCTATGCTATTGTTAATGAGCACGTCTTCATTGACGTTGTCGTTGTATTTGCCAAACTCCCTAATATATCATCAGTGACGGAGGAAGAACTGAAGTTGTAGCCAACCTTTAGAAAAGGACAGTTCTCCTATGACTACCACCACTGTCTCAAAGTAGTGTCTCCAATCCATTAATTATTGGCAAGAGCTTTTTAGTTTCTTGGTGATTTATGGTCGCATACCTTAGTATTGATCAGTTTGTATATGTATAAAATTGGTAATCTAATGAAACTCATCTCTCTGTCAGGGTGACACGAACATATTTGCTTATGAGATCATTTCTGAACCTCCGCATCTTTTTGAATTATCTCATATCAAAGTTCCTGAAGCTCATCAAGTAAGTGTATGAAATGCTAGATATACTTTGGCCTATAAATGCACTTAAATGCACTTTATATTTTTCATAGCTCATTATTTATCACAAAGGGCAGATATTTTAAATACACAAAAAAACATAAAGAACCAACCTGCGTCGCTCGCTAGCTACCGCAGCAATTAAGTAGCGAACTGCTAAATTTAGTTCGAATATTGGTTCAATTATGACCTTATATGGTGTTGTATTCACAGTTTTGTTATTGACATAATGATTGTAGATTGTTAATTTCATATGAGAAGGGAATATTAAAGTTATAATGTGTTTTTATGATCTATTCTAAAACTACACCCGAATGACAGACGAGTAACAGACGAGTGACATACGACCACAGACGAGTAACAGACGACTACAGACGAATAACAGACGACTACAGACGAGTAACAGACGAGTCTAGACGACTACAGACGAGTAAATTTTCGAAATACGACTGACATTCAAGTTCATTCGACCATGGAAATGGCAAAATATTATTTGTAATTTAAGTTTGCATTTTAAACGTGCTCGCGGTTGTTGGAAACTGGTGACGAGAACAGCATTTTGACGGATGGTTTTGAATAAATGATGAAATATTTTTCAAAATCGCAACTGGCAGCATGTGAAGGTGAGAACTATACTACAAATACTAGTCAAAATTTATTTGTAGATTTGGGTAATGGCCTGTTTATATGATCCCGGCTAGGCGGACGGGACGTTTTCATCCCGTCTAGCCGGGAAACTCGCCTAGGCGGGATGGCGTGTTTATATGGACAAAATACATTGCCGGGATGAAGCCAGTTAAGTGATTGACGTCATATTTCCTTGCAGAAAAGGGATTTACGCGTGCTCAGAAGAAAAGTTCATCCCGGCTAGGCGGGATAGAGTGTTTATATGGGAATTTTTCATCCCGGCTAAGCGGGATCCCGGCAACAGACGCCGGCATCCCGTCTAGGCGGGATAGAAGCGGGATCATATAAACACTCAATAGGGTTTATATTACAAGCGGGATCTCGGCAACTGTCCCGTCCCGCCTAGCCGAGATCATATAAACAGGCTCTTATCCAAATCTACAATTTTGAAAAGTATTTCATCATTTATTAAAAAACCATCCTTCAAAATGCTGTTCTCGTTACCAGTTACAACCGCGAGCACGTTGCAAACTTAAATTACAAATAATATTTTGCCATTTCCATGGTCGAATGAACTTGTATGTACCTGAATGTCAGTCGTATTTCGAAAATTTACTCGTCTGTAGTCGTCTAGACTCGTCTGTTACTCGTCTGTAGTCGTCTGTTACTCGTCTGTAGTCGTCGATCTGTAGTCGTCTGTTACTCGTCTGTAGTCGTCTGTTACTCGTCCGTAGTCGCCTGTACTCGTCTGTTACTCGTCTGTCATTCGGGTGCAGTTTTAGAATAGATCGTGTTTATATTGTTAAGTAATGAATTGAGGCTAAATGTGTAACGTTGGCTGCTCAATAAACTTTATAAATTTCCAGTCAAGCATAGTATTAATCAATAATCACACTACACAAACGTGGTAGGGGTAAAAGAGAATGGGTATGAGAAATTATAATAAGGGTTAGACTAAGTCTCGACCCCAGAGCCTCGCTAGTCTCCATCAGGATCTCGGGGTACGAGATTGGCAAAAAGCATGAATAATCCCCTGTAACAGCCCACTGTGTAACACTATCTACTGTCTCTTACTCTTTTCTAAAATTGCAAATTAAATATGTAATTGAGAAATTATTTTCTTATAACGGTCAGGTGCTTGCATGATCTGTGTTTCTAAAAGATCAATCACAAGTTCATTTGAAATATTGTGTGATAAATAGCGTATTGATTCCTTAACGATTGACACTTGACTCGTGTTTTATAGGCAGTTTCATTCTGCAGGAAAACATCTTGTAACGTCAAGGAAGTAGAGTTTATCAAAGCATTACGATTGACAAAGACTTACATAGAACCGTTTGTATTCTCAGTTCCTCGAGTTCAGGTGCGTTTCTCCATATTTATTGAGACCTTAGCGGTTAAAGGAAAACCGCTAACAACGGTTTAACATGATTAGTCAAAACATATTTTATATAGAAGCTTAGCTTCACCTTATTACAAGTGCTGGAACATCTGCAGTGATTTGTATGACTTGGAATCATACGATTCGTGTCTTTCGCTAACCACATACCCCCCGTTTATACTTGACGTTTACGTTTTGCCATTTGACGTTTGCAGTTTACGTTTGAACGACGAGAGGTACTGCGTCTAATATTAAGCAAAAGCAAATGTCCCTCAGGATCCTGAACAATCTTTTATAGGTTTGAAACTGCGGTTATATAGCGGTTATGCGGTAATCTATATTTGATTTGTCACCTTACTTTGCTGTACGTTCTGTACTTTATTTGATACGTATGGATTATAATTTTCTCACAGAAAGAATATTTCCAAGATGACATATTTCCTGACACCACAGTCACGTGGGAACCTTCAATCAACGCTGCTGATTGGTTGAACGGTGGAAACAACGAACAACGGAAAATTAGCTTGAGACCATCTGGCATGAAATTATGTATGTATTTTTGAAAAAGTTGTTTTGTTTAGTAATTTAACGACATAATTGTTACACGCGAGTTTGGTACAAGAATATCCTTCACAAGTTTGAAGCTTCCAAATGTCGAATCTCAGTTTGCAAGACTGTCATTTTAGTCATTTACTGGTGCTATGTATTTTTACGTGTTGTTACGTTATATTAATTAATTTCCTTTCTTTCATTATGCTCAGTGATGATGTACCCTGCCTCATGTCTTTCATTATGCTCAGTGATGATGTACCCTGCCTCATGTCTTTCATCATGCTCAGTGATGATGTACAAAGCATCATGCTCAGTGATGATGTACCCTGCCTCATGACTTTCATCATGCTCACTGATGATGTACCCTGCCTCATGAAAGCATCATGCTCACTGATGATGTACCCTGCCTCATGTCTTTCATTATGCTCAGTGATGATGTACCCTGCCTCATGTCTTTCATCATGCTCAGTGATGATGTACCCTGCCTCATGAAAGCATCATGCTCAGTGATGATGTACCCTGCCTCATGACTTTCATCATGCTCACTGATGATGTACCCTGCCTCATGTCTTTCATCATTCTCAGTGATGATGTACCCTGCCTCATGTCTTTCATCATGCTCAGTGATGATGTACCCTGCCTCATGTCCAGTGATGATGTATCATGTCTTTCATCATGCTCAGTGATGATGTACCCCTTTCATCATGCTCAGTGATGACCCAGCCTCATGACTTTCATCATGCTCACTGATGATGTACCCTGCCTCATGTCTTTCATCATTCTCAGTGATGATGTACCCTGCCTCATGTCTTTCATCATGCTCAGTGATGATGTACCCTGCCTCATGTCTTTCATCATTCTCAGTGATGATGTACAGTGATGATGTACCCCTCATGTCTTTCATCATGCTCAGTGATGATGTACCTGCCTCATGTCTTTCATCATGCTCAGTGATGATGTACCCTGCCTCATGTCGTTCATCATGCTCAGTGATGATGTACCCTGTGAAAGCATCATGCTCAGTGATGATGTACCCTGCCTCATGTCTTTCATTATGCTCAGTGATGATGTACCTTCATCATGCTCAGTGATGATGTACCTCATGAAAGCATCATGCTCAGTGATGATGTATGCCTCATGACTTTCATCATGCTCAGTGATGATGTACCCTGCCTCATGTCTTTCATCATGCTCAGTGATGATGTACCCTGCCTCATGTCTTTCATCATGCTCAGTGATGATGTACCCTGCCTCATGTCTTTCATCATGCTCAGTGATGATGTCATCATGCTCAGTGATGACCTGCCTCATGTCTTTCATCATGCCAGTGATGATGTACCCTGCCTCATGTCTTTCATCATGCTCAGTGATGATGTACCTGCCTCATGACTTTCATCATGCTCAGTGATGCCTGCCTCATGTCTTTCATCATGCTCAGTGATGATGTACCCTGCCTCAGTGATGATGTACCCTGCCTCATGACTCATCATGCTCACTGATGATGTCCTGCCTCATGTCTTTCATCATTCTCAGTGATGATGTACCCTGCCTCATGTCTTTCATCATGCTCAGTGATGATGTACCTGCCTCATGTCTTTCATCATGCTCAGTGATGATACCCTGCCTCATGTCTTTCATCATTCTCAGTGATGATGTACCCTGCCTCATGTCTTTCATGATGCTCAGTGATGATGTACCCTGCCTCATGTCTTTCATCATGCTCAGTGATGATGTACCCTGCCTCATGTCTTTCATCATGCTCAGTGATGATGTACATCATGCTCAGTGATGATCATGCTCAGTGATGATGTACCTTCATCATGCTCAGTGATGATGTACCCTGCCTCATGACTTTCATCATGCTCACTGATGATGTACCCTGCCTCATGTCTTTCATTATGCTCAGTGATGATGTACCCTGCCTCATGACTTTCATCATGCTTCATCATGCTCAGTGATGCTGCCTCATGTCTTTCATCATGCTCAGTGATGACATGCTCAGTGATGATGTACCCTGCCTCATGAAAGCATCATGCTCAGTGATGATGTACCCTGCCTCATGTCTTTCATAATGCTCAGTGATGGTGTACCCTGCCTCATGTCTTTCATCATGCTCAGTGATGATGTACCCTGCCTCATGACTTTCATCATGCTCAGTGATGATGTACCCTGCCTCATGTCTTTCATCAGGCTCAGTGATGATGTACCCTTCCTCATGTCTTTCATCATGCTCAGTGATGATGTACCCTGCCTCATGTCTTTCATCATGCTCAGTGATGATGTACCTCATGTCTTTCATCATGCTCAGTGATGACATCATGCTCAGTGATGATGTACCCTGCCTCATGTCTTTCATCATGCTCAGTGATGATGTACCCTGCCTCATGTCTTTCATCATGCTCAGTGATGATGTACCCTGCCTCATGAAAGCATCATGCTCAGTGATGATGTACCCTGCCTCATGTCTTTCATCATGCTCAGTGATGATGTACCCTGCCTCATGTCTTTCATCATGCTCAGTGATGATGTACCCTGCCTCATGACTTTCATCATGCTCAGTGATGATGTACCCTACCTCATGTCTTTCATCATGCTCAGTGATGATGTACCCTGCCTCATGAAAGCATCATGCTCAGTGATGATGTACCCTGCCTCATGACTTTCATCATGCTCACTGATGTACCCTGCCTCATGTCTTTCATCATTCTCAGTGATGATGTACCCTGCCTCATGTCTTTCATCATGCTCAGTGATGATGTACCCTGCCTCATGTCTTTCATCATGCTCAGTGATGATGTACCCTGCCTCATGTCTTTCATCATTCTCAGTGATGATGTACCCTGCCTCATGTCTTTCATCATGCTCAGTGATGATGTACCCTGCCTCATGTCTTTCATCATGCTCAGTGATGATGTACTCATGTCTTTCATCATTCTCAGTGATGATGTACCTGCCTCACATCATGCTCAGTGATGATATACCCTGCCTCATGTCTTTCATCATGCCAGTGATGATGTACCCTGCCTCATGTCTTTCATCATGCTCAGTGATGATGTACCCCGCCTCGTGTCTTTCATCATGCTCAGTGATGATGTACCCTGCCTCATGTCTTTCATCATGCTCAGTGATGATGTACCCTACCTCATGTCTTTCATCATGCTCAGTGATGATGTACCCTGCCTCATGTCTTTCATTATGCTCAGTGATGATGTACCCTGCCTCATCATCATGCTCTGATGATGTACCCTGCCTCATGTCTTTCATCATTCTCAGTGATGATGTACCCTGCCTCATGTCTTTCATCATGCTCAGTGATGATGTACCCTGCCTCATGTCTTTCATCATTCTCAGTGATGATGTACCCTGCCTCATGTCTTTCATCATGCTCAGTGATGATGTACCCTGCCTCATGTCTTTCATCATGCTCAGTGATGATGTACCCTGCCTCATGTCTTTCATCATGCTCAGTGATGATGTCTGCCTCATGTCTTTCATCATGCTCAGTGATGATGTACCCTGCCTCATGAAAGCATCATGCTCAGTGATGATGTACCCTGCCTCATGTCTTTCATCATGCCCAGTGATGATGTACCCTGCCTCATGTCTTTCATCATGCTCAGTGATGATGTACCCTGCCTCATGACTTTCATCATGCTCAGTGATGATGTACCCTACCTCATGTCTTTCATCATGCTCAGTGATGATGTACCCTGCCTCATGAAAGCATCATGCTCAGTGATGATGTGCCTGCCTCATGACTTTCATCATGCTCACTGATGTACCCTGCCTCATGTCTTTCATCATTCTCAGTGATGATGTACCCTGCCTCATGTCTTTCATCATGCTCAGTGATGATGTACCCTGCCTCATGTCTTTCATCATGCTCACTGATGATGTACCCTGCCTCATGTCTTTCATCATTCTCAGTGATGATGTACCCTGCCTCATGTCTTTCATCATGCTCAGTGATGATGTACCTTCCTCATGTCTTTCATCATGCTCAGTGATGATGTACCCTGCCTCATGTCTTTCATCATTCTCAGTGATGATGTACCCTGCCTCATGACTTTCATCATGCTCAGTGATGATATACCCTGCCTCATGTCTTTCATCATGCTCAGTGATGATGTACCCTGCCTCATGTCTTTCATCATGCTCAGTGATGATGTACCCTGCCTCATGTCTTTCATCATTCTCCAGTGATGATGTACCATGTCTTTCATCATGCTCAGTGATGATGTACCTGCTCATGCATCATGCTCAGTGATGATGTACCCTGCCTCATGTCTTTCATCATGCTCAGTGATGATGTACCCTACCTCATGTCTTTCATCATGCTCAGTGATGATGTACCCTGCCTCATGAAAGCATCATGCTCAGTGATGATGTACCATGCCTCATGTCTTTCATTATGCTCAGTGATGATGTACCCTGCCTCATGTCTTTCATCATGCTCAGTGATGATGTACTGCCTCATGTCTTTCATCATGCTCAGTGATGATGTACCCTGCCTCATGTCTTTCATCATGCTCAGTGATGATGTACCCTGCCTCATGTCTTTCATCATGCTCAGTGATGATGTACCCTGCCTCATGAAAGCATCATGCTCAGTGATGATGTACCCTGCCTCATGTCTTTCATCATGCTCAGTGATGATGTACCCTGCCTCATGTCTTTCATCATGCTCAGTGATGATGTACCCTGCCTCATGTCTTTCATCATGCTCAGTGATGATGTACCCTGCCTCATGTCTTTCATCATGCTCAGTGATGATGTACCCTGCCTCATGTCTTTCATCATGCTCAGTGATGATGTACCCTGCCTCATGTCTTTCATCATGCTCAGTGATGATGTACCCTGCCTCATGTCTTTCATCATGCTCAGTGATGATGTACCCTGCCTCATGACTTTCATCATGCTCACTGATGATGTACCCTGCCTCATGAAAGCATCATGCTCACTGATGATGTACCCTGCCTCATGTCTTTCATTATGCTCAGTGATGATGTACCCTGCCTCATGTCTTTCATCAGGCTCAGTGATGATGTACATCATGCTCTGTGATGATGTACCCTGCCTCATGTCTTTCATCATGCTCAGTGATGATGTACCCTGCCTCATGTCTTTCATCATGCTCAGTGATGATGTACCCTGCCTCATGTCTTTCATCATGCTCAGTGATGATGTACCCTGCCTCATGTCTTTCATCATGCTCAGTGATGATGTACCCTGCCTCATGTCTTTCATCATGCTCAGTGATGATGTACCCTGCCTCATGTCTTTCATCATGCTCAGTGATGATGTACCCTGCCTCCTGTCATTCATCATGCTCAGTGATGATGTACCCTGCCTCATGTCTTTCATCATGCTCAGTGATGATGTACCCTGCCTCATGTCTTTCATCATGCTCAGTGATGATGTACCCTGCCTCATGTCTTTCATCATGCTCAGTGATGATGTACCCTGCCTCATGTCTTTCATCATGCTCAGTGATGATGTACCCTGCCTCATGTCTTTCATCATGCTCAGTGATGATGTACCCTGCCTCATGTCTTTCATCATGCTCAGTGATGATGTACCCTGCCTCATGTCTTTCATCATGCTCAGTGATGATGTACCCTGCCTCATGTCTTTCATCATGCTCAGTGATGATGTACCCTGCCTCATGTCTTTCATCATGCTCAGTGATGATGTACCCTGCCTCATGTCTTTCATCATGCTCAGTGATGATGTACCCTGCCTCATGTCTTTCATCATGCTCAGTGATGATGTACCCTGCCTCATGTCTTTCATCATGCTCAGTGATGATGTACCCTGCCTCATGTCTTTCATCATGCTCAGTGATGATGTACCCTGCCTCATGTCTTTCATCATGCTCAGTGATGATGTACCCTGCCTCATGTCTTTCATCATGCTCAGTGATGATGTACCCTGCCTCATGTCTTTCATCATGCTCAGTGATGATGTACCCTGCCTCATGTCTTTCATCATGCTCAGTGATGATGTACCCTGCCTCATGTCTTTCATCATGCTCAGTGATGATGTACCCTGCCTCATGTCTTTCATCATGCTCAGTGATGATGTACCCTGCCTCATGTCTTTCATCATGCTCAGTGATGATGTACCCTGCCTCATGTCTTTCATCATGCTCAGTGATGATGTACCCTGCCTCATGTCTTTCATCATGCTCAGTGATGATGTACCCTGCCTCATGTCTTTCATCATGCTCAGTGATGATGTACCCTGCCTCATGTCTTTCATCATGCTCAGTGATGATGTACCCTGCCTCATGTCTTTCATCATGCTCAGTGATGATGTACCCTGCCTCATGTCTTTCATCATGCTCAGTGATGATGTACCCTGCCTCATGTCTTTCATCATGCTCAGTGATGATGTACCCTGCCTCATGTCTTTCATCATGCTCAGTGATGATGTACCCTGCCTCATGTCTTTCATCATGCTCAGTGATGATGTACCCTGCCTCATGTCTTTCATCATGCTCAGTGATGATGTACCCTGCCTCATGTCTTTCATCATGCTCAGTGATGATGTACCCTGCCTCATGTCTTTCATCATGCTCAGTGATGATGTACCCTGCCTCATGTCTTTCATCATGCTCAGTGATGATGTACCCTGCCTCATGTCTTTCATCATGCTCAGTGATGATGTACCCTGCCTCATGTCTTTCATCATGCTCAGTGATGATGTACCCTGCCTCATGTCTTTCATCATGCTCAGTGATGATGTACCCTGCCTCATGTCTTTCATCATGCTCAGTGATGATGTACCCTGCCTCATGACTTTCATCATGCTCAGTGATGATGTACCCTGCCTCATGTCTTTCATCATGCTCAGTGATGATGTACCCTGCCTCATGTCTTTCATCATGCTCAGTGATGATGTACCCTGCCTCATGTCTTTCATCATGCTCACTGATGATGTACCCTGCCTCATGTCTTTCATCATTCTCAGTGATGATGTACCCTGCCTCATGTCTTTCATCATGCTCAGTGATGATGTACCCTGCCTCATGTCTTTCATCATGCTCAGTGATGATGTACCCTGCCTCATGTCTTTCATCATGCTCAGTGATGATGTACCCTGCCTCATGTCTTTCATCATGCTCAGTGATGATGTACCCTGCCTCATGTCTTTCATCATGCTCAGTGATGATGTACCCTGCCTCATGTCTTTCATCATTCTCAGTGATGATGTACCCTGCCTCATGTCTTTCATCATGCTCAGTGATGATGTACCCTGCCTCATGTCTTTCATCATGCTCAGTGATGATGTACCCTGCCTCATGTCTTTCATCATGCTCAGTGATGATGTACCCTGCCTCATGTCTTTCATCATGCTCAGTGATGATGTACCCTGCCTCATGTCTTTCATCATGCTCAGTGATGATGTACCCTGCCTCATGTCTTTCATCATGCTCAGTGATGATGTACCCTGCCTCATGTCTTTCATCATGCTCAGTGATGATGTACCCTGCCTCATGAAAGCATCATGCTCAGTGATGATGTACCCTGCCTCATGTCTTTCATCATGCTCAGTGATGATGTACCCTGCCTCATGTCTTTCATCATGCTCAGTGATGATGTACCCTGCCTCATGTCTTTCATCATGCTCAGTGATGATGTACCCTGCCTCATGAAAGCATCATGCTCAGTGATGATGTACCCTGCCTCATGACTTTCATCATGCTCACTGATGATGTACCCTGCCTCATGAAAGCATCATGCTCACTGATGATGTACCCTGCCTCATGTCTTTCATTATGCTCAGTGATGATGTACCCTGCCTCATGTCTTTCATCATGCTCAGTGATGATGTACCCTGCCTCATGAAAGCATCATGCTCAGTGATGATGTACCCTGCCTCATGTCTTTCATCATGCTCAGTGATGATGTACCCTGCCTCATGTCTTTCATCATGCTCAGTGATGATGTACCCTGCCTCATGTCTTTCATCATGCTCAGTGATGATGTACCCTGCCTCATGTCTTTCATCATGCTCAGTGATGATGTACCCTGCCTCATGTCTTTCATCATGCTCACTGATGATGTACCCTGCCTCATGTCTTTCATCATGCTCAGTGATGATGTACCCTGCCTCATGTCTTTCATCATGCTCAGTGATGATGTACCCTGCCTCATGTCTTTCATCATGCTCAGTGATGATGTACCCTGCCTCATGTCTTTCATCATGCTCAGTGATGATGTACCCTGCCTCATGTCTTTCATCATGCTCAGTGATGATGTTGTACCCTGCCTCATGTCTTTCATCATGCTCAGTGATGATGTACCCTGCCTCATGTCTTTCATCATGCTCAGTGATGATGTACCCTGCCTCATGTCTTTCATCATGCTCAGTGATGATGTACCCTGCCTCATGTCTTTCATCATGCTCAGTGATGATGTACCCTGCCTCATGTCTTTCATCATGCTCAGTGATGATGTACCCTGCCTCATGTCTTTCATCATGCTCAGTGATGATGTACCCTGCCTCATGTCTTTCATCATGCTCAGTGATGATGTACCCTGCCTCATGTCTTTCATCATGCTCAGTGATGATGTACCCTGCCTCATGTCTTTCATCATGCTCAGTGATGATGTACCCTGCCTCATGTCTTTCATCATGCTCAGTGATGATGTACCCTGCCTCATGTCTTTCATCATGCTCAGTGATGATGTACCCTGCCTCATGTCTTTCATCATGCTCAGTGATGATGTACCCTGCCTCATGTCTTTCATCATGCTCAGTGATGATGTACCCTGCCTCATGTCTTTCATCATGCTCAGTGATGATGTACCCTGCCTCATGTCTTTCATCATGCTCAGTGATGATGTACCCTGCCTCATGTCTTTCATCATGCTCAGTGATGATGTACCCTGCCTCATGTCTTTCATCATGCTCAGTGATGATGTACCCTGCCTCATGTCTTTCATCATGCTCAGTGATGATGTACCCTGCCTCATGTCTTTCATCATGCTCAGTGATGATGTACCCTGCCTCATGTCTTTCATCATGCTCAGTGATGATGTACCCTGCCTCATGAAAGCATCATGCTCAGTGATGATGTACCCTGCCTCATGTCTTTCATCATGCTCAGTGATGATGTACCCTGCCTCATGTCTTTCATCATGCTCAGTGATGATGTGTACCCTACCTCATGTCTTTCATCATGCTCAGTGATGATGTACCCTGCCTCATGTCTTTCATCATGCTCAGTGATGATGTACCCTGCCTCATGTCTTTCATCATGCTCAGTGATGATGTACCCTGCCTCATGTCTTTCATCATGCTCAGTGATGATGTACCCTGCCTCATGTCTTTCATCATGCTCAGTGATGATGTACCCTGCCTCATGTCTTTCATCATGCTCAGTGATGATGTACCCTGCCTCATGAAAGCATCATGCTCAGTGATGATGTACCCTGCCTCATGTCTTTCATCATGCTCAGTGATGATGTACCCTGCCTCATGTCTTTC
The DNA here is from genome assembly GCA_016169945.1 of Trachythela sp. YZ-2020. Classification (NCBI taxonomy): domain Eukaryota; kingdom Metazoa; phylum Cnidaria; class Anthozoa; order Malacalcyonacea; family Clavulariidae; genus Trachythela; species Trachythela sp. YZ-2020. Next base: position 2,253,485 of record JADLSH010000391.1, read on the forward strand.
ATCATGCTCAGTGATGATGTACCCTGCCTCATGTCTTTCATCATGCTCAGTGATGATGTACCCTGCCTCATGTCTTTCATCATGCTCAGTGATGATGTACCCTGCCTCATGTCTTTCATCATGCTCAGTGATGATGTACCCTGCCTCATGTCTTTCATCATGCTCACTGATGATGTACCCTGCCTCATGTCTTTCATCATTCTCAGTGATGATGTACCCTGCCTCATGTCTTTCATCATGCTCAGTGATGATGTACCCTGCCTCATGTCTTTCATCATGCTCAGTGATGATGTACCCTGCCTCATGTCTTTCATCATTCTCAGTGATGATGTACCCTGCCTCATGTCTTTCATCATGCTCAGTGATGATGTACCCTGCCTCATGTCTTTCATCATGCTCAGTGATGATGTACCCTGCCTCATGTCTTTCATCATTCTCAGTGATGATGTACCCTGCCTCATGTCTTTCATCATGCTCAGTGATGATGTACCCTGCCTCATGTCTTTCATCATGCTCAGTGATGATGTACCCTGCCTCATGTCTTTCATCATTCTCAGTGATGATGTACCCTGCCTCATGTCTTTCATCATGCTCAGTGATGATGTACCCTGCCTCGTGTCTTTCATCATGCTCAGTGATGATGTACCCTGCCTCATGTCTTTCATCATGCTCAGTGATGATGTACCCTGCCTCATGTCTTTCATCATGCTCAGTGATGATGTACCCTGCCTCATGAAAGCATCATGCTCAGTGATGATGTACCCTGCCTCATGTCTTTCATCATGCTCAGTGATGATGTACCCTGCCTCATGTCTTTCATCATGCTCAGTGATGATGTACCCTGCCTCATGTCTTTCATCATGCTCAGTGATGATGTACCCTGCCTCATGTCTTTCATCATGCTCAGTGATGATGTACCCTGCCTCATGTCTTTCATCATGCTCAGTGATGATGTACCCTGCCTCATGTCTTTCATCATGCTCACTGATGATGTACCCTGCCTCATGTCTTTCATCATGCTCAGTGATGATGTACCCTGCCTCATGTCTTTCATCATGCTCAGTGATGATGTACCCTGCCTCATGAAAGCATCATGCTCAGTGATGATGTACCCTGCCTCATGTCTTTCATCATGCTCAGTGATGATGTACCCTGCCTCATGTCTTTCATCATGCTCAGTGATGATGTACCCTGCCTCATGTCTTTCATCATGCTCAGTGATGATGTACCCTGCCTCATGAAAGCATCATGCTCAGTGATGATGTACCCTGCCTCATGACTTTCATCATGCTCAGTGATGATGTACCCTGCCTCATGTCTTTCATCATGCTCAGTGATGATGTACCCTGCCTCATGTCTTTCATCATGCTCAGTGATGATGTACCCTGCCTCATGTCTTTCATCATGCTCAGTGATGATGTACCCTGCCTCATGTCTTTCATCATGCTCAGTGATGATGTACCCTGCCTCATGACTTTCATCATGCTCACTGATGATGTACCCTGCCTCATGTCTTTCATCATTCTCAGTGATGATGTACCCTGCCTCATGTCTTTCATCATGCTCAGTGATGATGTACCCTGCCTCATGTCTTTCATCATGCTCACTGATGATGTACCCTGCCTCATGTCTTTCATCATTCTCAGTGATGATGTACCCTGCCTCATGTCTTTCATCATGCTCAGTGATGATGTACCCTGCCTCATGTCTTTCATCATGCTCAGTGATGATGTACCCTGCCTCATGTCTTTCATCATTCTCAGTGATGATGTACCCTGCCTCATGACTTTCATCATGCTCAGTGATGATATACCCTGCCTCATGTCTTTCATCATGCTCAGTGATGATGTACCCTGCCTCATGTCTTTCATCATTCTCAGTGATGATGTACCCTGCCTCATGTCTTTCATCATGCTCAGTGATGATGTACCCTGCCTCATGTCTTTCATCATGCTCAGTGATGATGTACCCTGCCTCATGTCTTTCATCATGCTCAGTGATGATGTACCCTGCCTCATGTCTTTCATCATTCTCAGTGATGATGTACCCTGCCTCATGTCTTTCATCATGCTCAGTGATGATGTACCCTGCCTCATGTCTTTCATCATGCTCAGTGATGATGTACCCTGCCTCATGTCTTTCATCATGCTCAGTGATGATGTACCCTGCCTCATGTCTTTCATCATGCTCAGTGATGATGTACCCTGCCTCATGTCTTTCATCATGCTCAGTGATGATGTACCCTGCCTCATGTCTTTCATCATGCTCAGTGATGATGTACCCTGCCTCATGTCTTTCATCATGCTCAGTGATGATGTACCCTGCCTCATGTCTTTCATCATTCTCAGTGATGATGTACCCTGCCTCATGTCTTTCATCATGCTCAGTGATGATGTACCCTGCCTCATGTCTTTCATCATGCTCAGTGATGATGTACCCTGCCTCATGTCTTTCATCATTCTCAGTGATGATGTACCCTGCCTCATGAAAGCATCATGCTCAGTGATGATGTACCCTGCCTCATGTCTTTCATTATGCTCAGTGATGATGTACCCTGCCTCATGTCTTTCATCATGCTCAGTGATGATGTACCCTGCCTCATGTCTTTCATCATGCTCAGTGATGATGTACCCTGCCTCATGAAAGCATCATGCTCAGTGATGATGTACCCTGCCTCATGACTTTCATCATGCTCACTGATGATGTACCCTGCCTCATGTCTTTCATCATGCTCACTGATGATGTACCCTGCCTCATGTCTTTCATCATGCTCAGTGATGATGTACCCTGCCTCATGTCTTTCATCATGCTCAGTGATGATGTACCCTGCCTCATGTCTTTCATCATGCTCAGTGATGATGTACCCTGCCTCATGACTTTCATCATGCTCAGTGATGATGTACCCTGCCTCATGTCTTTCATCATGCTCAGTGATGATGTACCCTGCCTCATGTCTTTCATCATGCTCAGTGATGATGTACCCTGCCTCATGTCTTTCATCATGCTCACTGATGATGTACCCTGCCTCATGTCTTTCATCATTCTCAGTGATGATGTACCCTGCCTCATGTCTTTCATCATGCTCAGTGATGATGTACCCTGCCTCATGTCTTTCATCATGCTCAGTGATGATGTACCCTGCCTCATGTCTTTCATCATTCTCAGTGATGATGTACCCTGCCTCATGTCTTTCATCATGCTCAGTGATGATGTACCCTGCCTCATGTCTTTCATCATGCTCAGTGATGATGTACCCTGCCTCATGTCTTTCATCATTCTCAGTGATGATGTACCCTGCCTCATGTCTTTCATCATGCTCAGTGATGATGTACCCTGCCTCATGTCTTTCATCATGCTCAGTGATGATGTACCCTGCCTCATGTCTTTCATCATGCTCAGTGATGATGTACCCTGCCTCATGTCTTTCATCATTCTCAGTGATGATGTACCCTGCCTCATGTCTTTCATCATGCTCAGTGATGATGTACCCTGCCTCATGTCTTTCATCATGCTCAGTGATGATGTACCCTGCCTCATGTCTTTCATCATGCTCAGTGATGATGTACCCTGCCTCATGTCTTTCATCATGCTCAGTGATGATGTACCCTGCCTCATGTCTTTCATCATTCTCAGTGATGATGTACCCTGCCTCATGTCTTTCATCATGCTCAGTGATGATGTACCCTGCCTCATGTCTTTCATCATTCTCAGTGATGATGTACCCTGCCTCATGTCTTTCATCATTCTCAGTGATGATGTACCCTGCCTCATGTCTTTCATCATGCTCAGTGATGATGTACCCTGCCTCATGTCTTTCATCATGCTCAGTGATGATGTACCCTGCCTCATGTCTTTCATCATTCTCAGTGATGATGTACCCTGCCTCATGACTTTCATCATGCTCAGTGATGATGTACCCTGCCTCATGTCTTTCATCATGCTCAGTGATGATGTACCCTGCCTCATGTCTTTCATCATGCTCAGTGATGATGTACCCTGCCTCATGTCTTTCATCATGCTCAGTGATGATGTACCCTGCCTCATGTCTTTCATCATGCTCAGTGATGATGTACCCTGCCTCATGTCTTTCATCATGCTCAGTGATGATGTACCCTGCCTCATGTCTTTCATCATGCTCAGTGATGATGTACCCTGCCTCATGTCTTTCATCATGCTCAGTGATGATGTACCCTGCCTCATGTCTTTCATCATGCTCAGTGATGATGTACCCTGCCTCATGTCTTTCATCATGCTCAGTGATGATGTACCCTGCCTCATTTCTTTCATTATGCTCAGTGATGATGTACCCTGCCTCATGTCTTTCATCATGCTCAGTGATGATGTACCCTGCCTCATGTCTTTCATCATGCTCAGTGATGATGTACCCTGCCTCATGAAAGCATCATGCTCACTGATGATGTACCCTGCCTCATGTCTTTCATTATGCTCCTTGATGATGTACCCTGCCTCATGTCTTTCATCATGCTCAGTGATGATGTACCCTGCCTCATGAAAGCATCATGCTCAGTGATGATGTACCCTGCCTCATGACTTTCATCATGCTCACTGATGATGTACCCTGCCTCATGTCTTTCATCATTCTCAGTGATGATGTACCCTGCCTCATGTCTTTCATCATGCTCAGTGATGATGTACCCTGCCTCATGTCTTTCATCATGCTCAGTGATGATGTACCCTGCCTCATGTCTTTCATCATTCTCAGTGATGATGTACCCTGCCTCATGACTTTCATCATGCTCAGTGATGATATACCCTGCCTCATGTCTTTCATCATGCTCAGTGATGATGTACCCTGCCTCATGTCTTTCATCATTCTCAGTGATGATGTACCCTGCCTCATGTCTTTCATCATGCTCAGTGATGATGTACCCTGCCTCATGTCTTTCATCATTCTCAGTGATGATGTACCTTGCCTCGTGTCTTTCATCATGCTCAGTGATGATGTACCCTGCCTCATGTCTTTCATCATTCTGAGTGATGATGTACCCTGCCTCATGTCTTTCATCATGCTCAGTGATGATGTACCCTGCCTTGTGTCTTTCATCATGCTCAGTGATGATGTACCCTGCCTCATGTCTTTCATCATGCTCAGTGATGATGTACCCTGCCTCATGTCTTTCATCATGCTCAGTGATGATGTACCCTGCCTCATGTCTTTCATCATTCTCAGTGATGATGTACCCTGCCTCATGTCTTTCATCATGCTCAGTGATGATGTACCCTGCCTCATGTCTTTCATCATTCTCAGTGATGATGTACCCTGCCTCATGTCTTTCAACATTCTCAGTGATGATGTACCCTGCCTCATGTCTTTCATCATGCTCAGTGATGATGTACCCTGCCTCATGTCTTTCATCATGCTCAGTGATGATGTACCCTGCCTCATGTCTTTCATCATTCTCAGTGATGATGTACCCTGCCTCGTGTCTTTCATGATGCTCAGTGATGATGTACCCTGCCTCATGTCTTTCATCATGCTCAGTGATGATGTACCCTGCCTCATGTCTTTCATCATGCTCAGTGATGATGTACCCTGCCTCATGTCTTTCATCATGCTCAGTGATGATGTACCCTGCCTCATGTCTTTCATCATGCTCAGTGATGATGTACCCTGCCTCATGTCTTTCATCATGCTCAGTGATGATGTACCCTGCCTCATGTCTTTCATCATTCTCAGTGATGATGTACCCTGCCTCATGTCTTTCATCATGCTCAGTGATGATGTACCCTGCCTTGTGTCTTTCATCATGCTCAGTGATGATGTACCCTGCCTCATGTCTTTCATCATGCTCAGTGATGATGTACCCTGCCTCATGTCTTTCATCATGCTCAGTGATGATGTACCCTGCCTCATGTCTTTCATCATTCTCAGTGATGATGTACCCTGCCTCATGTCTTTCATCATGCTCAGTGATGATGTACCCTGCCTCATGTCTTTCATCATTCTCAGTGATGATGTACCCTGCCTCATGTCTTTCAACATTCTCAGTGATGATGTACCCTGCCTCATGTCTTTCATCATGCTCAGTGATGATGTACCCTGCCTCATGTCTTTCATCATGCTCAGTGATGATGTACCCTGCCTCATGTCTTTCATCATTCTCAGTGATGATGTACCCTGCCTCGTGTCTTTCATCATGCTCAGTGATGATGTACCCTGCCTCATGTCTTTCATCATGCTCAGTGATGATGTACCCTGCCTCATGTCTTTCATCATGCTCAGTGATGATGTACCCTGCCTCATTGGATCCATCTCTATTCTCTGATAAGAGCTCCAATCAAGGACGCATAACCTCATATGCATTCAGAATACATTTACCTTAAATATAAATCATGCAAGTTAATATATTGGGATCCCACATTAAGAAGGGAGTGTGCGGGAAAGACATATTCCTCTATAATTTCACGCTCTATAGTTAATAAATTGTTACATTTTGTACTGTCCAAATTATTTTTGGTCCAGATTGTCGGTGTGCAGATGCTTAGCTAGTGAATGAGGATAATACATGTCAATGTTCAAAGGTGTAATACTGTATTTTGCAGTGAGTGAAGCACCAAAGATTGAAGTGGTGAAGAAGTATCAAAGTCGTGTTGAACTTGAAGAATATAAAACAGATGAACAAAAGAAGGAAGAGGTAAAGTGATGTCAGTTGTTATTATTATTTCTGATTATTTATACAGGATAAAAGCTTCAGTTATTTACAAAATATATACAAATACAGTGCACAAACTGCTGTCCATGCTTGTCCTGTAACCCGCCCTCAATAAAAATCTATTTTAATATTTATAAAACTAGTAAAACCTAAATATAATGAATGCAATATTACTAATTTATGTTCAAAATAGGTGTTAAAAGATTTCCTTCACGTGCTTTAAGTACTATTTAAAACACGAGCAGGAGTGCTTTATCAGACATAAAACACGAGTGCGCAGCACGAGTGTTTTATATCTGATAAAGCACGAACTGCAGGTGTGCTTTATCAGATATAAAACACGAGTGTTTTATATCTGATAAAGCACGAACTGCGAGTGTTTTAAATGGCTTAAAAAGCGACCCATCTTATGATTTCATTGGCGAAGTAATTTTAAAAATAAACATTGTCTAAGCCGAGAAAATCAAAGCTAAAGTTTATGTAAATTAACATGATTTTTTATCACATATAAAACCACTGACACGGTAGTGATTTCCTTTGTCTTTTCCTCATGAATTATTAATGAGTTTTTTAAAAATATTAACATGTTTGACAAATCTTATTGTTTACCCTGTGGTAGGCGCATGTGCCTTTCACATTTCTGACCTCTGCGATCGTGGTTTGATTTCTGTTTTATTATTGTAATTTTACCTTAGTTGCTTAGAGACAAATGATTGCAGTTTGACTCTAACAAACACTGAAGAGTGATGGGTTTCTTTCGGGTACTCCTCTTTCTTCTTGTAATAACACTGGACAAATGAGAGATGGCCCATTACTGGACATCTAGGGAAAACAATTTAGAAAAATGGGAAACTGTCAACTTCAAATCTCCTAGGGCGTAGCAAAGGATGTTTAAGGCATGACACCCAATGTGCCGGGAGCGTTGGAATTGAAAGCAGCTTAAAGATGGGAGGGTACATCCTAAGGGCATTTTTCCCTATTAGAAAAGAACATTTTTGTTTCGCCTGATACAACAACAAAATATTCTTATGTTGAAAATCAGAAAGACAAAATCACATGCACGCATCACGTGTTCTTCAGCGTGAATTTAAGCTAATCTGTTGGTGTACTGGATTCTATAGTTAAGAATGTTATTCCTTAATAGGCTGCCGTAATTACGTTGTTGGTGTCTGAACTGAAGATGTATAAAAATGTATACATGTATATTTTTCTTTTGTTGTCCTGTTTTTTGAAAGTCAATATATGATTAATGTATGCTTCATTATGCGTCATTCTTCATTATAGAATTATTATAGAATGTTACCTACACCAGACCCCTACTGTACTCTTGAGAATGTTATTCCTTATACACATGTATTAATATTAAGCATTGTGTTTGTTTCTTTACTGATTTTGCAAATATTTTTTACAGTTACTAAATGCTATGTCTGGAAAACTGACCAATTACGACAACGTACCATTACCACAAGATCTTACAGAAGGAGTTGATGAAAGTGAATGGGTAAGAACAAAAAGGGAAAATGTGTTTCTACAAACTATGTTTTATGCCATGTAGCAGGCTGTACAGTTTATAGGACAGCAACGCGACGATAACGGCCAAAACAAACTTCTTCAAATATATGATTGTAAAGAAAACTTATCGTGTATTATCAGTCGGTATCAATTTAATACAGTTTGGGAACTTAAGGCACGGGCTTTATGGTTGAGAAGAGTTCTACCGAGCCAATTTGTGAGTACCACGTAACACGGCTTGGAATGCAGACATTTTACACAAGACGTTAGGATCTGTGGTTTACCGTTTTAAACAGAGCGAGGACGACCTCTAAAAGTCCAGTGAGATTTTAATTATTCATTTTAGTTCTAAAATATAATGAATTTCATTGTATTAATACCCGTCGTCGTCATCTATGTTGGCGTTCTACTTGCGTAAGGTCCCTAGTATTTCAAATCCGAAAACGAGAACTGTATGACCATAGGCGTACGTAGTGAAGGTGGAACCAAACCTCAACTGGATGTGATAGACAGTGGCCCCAACCTCCTTTTCAGGGCTAGTTTTACCTCGAATCTCCTCGACTTCCTCTTGGGAGACATCGAGACTCTCGAGAGCAGACATTAAGTATATCTTGTAAAATTATTATATATCGCGGATAGAATATGATGTTTTGTGTCCAGCGTTGACATATGTGTCTTTAATGTTTTAGGATGACTAAGGTGCTGCGCTGGGATTGCTATACGTACTAAACTCGAGAGGACAGGTTATTTTCATAATTGAAAAATAGAATCGTCAGTTCTATTAGCCATTTATTATCCGATCATTTCACTACATAGATAGAACCCAACGTACATAATTATATAATTTTTTGTATAAAATAATTGAACCATTTGTCAGACTTAATATATTTTAATGATAATTTTTATACCCTAAAATGTCACAAAATCTAGAGTATGTTTGTTATGGTGTGATGATGGGAGTATGGTACTGCTTTCTAAAACATCGTTAGACGTTTAAAAACACAATAAACTTGAGTTCAGGCTTCTTTTGACACCATATACAGCTATTGAATTTAATAAAACTGTAAAAGGTGTCAAGCCTTCGTTAGTTGCGACCAGGCCGAAAAGGAGTATGGGTATAGTATTGTTTCTACCCATACTCCCTTTCGGTCTTGACGCGTGGATTTAACACGTGGGTTTAAAGGTACGTTTACACGCTGCGATTTGTCGGTTTTGCTGAATGTTAATGACGAATATTTTGAGTTGATGTCGTCATGCTGACGTTTGCCACGTATTTTTCCAACATCACGAACGTGCATCTGAAATCGGCCCGACAAATCGCAATACGCAGGTGCTCGTGTCAAACAAAATCCTGTAGCACGCAAATGTGCTCTAAGGTCCATTATTTGCTCATTTTGCAAGGTATGGTCACGAGACTTGGCCATCACTCATCAGATTGCCACAATATTGCGGATTACGAAGACCATACCTTGCAAAATGAGCAAATAATGGACCTTAGAGCACATTTGCGTGCTACAGAATTAAAACTGTAGGGAGCCTCCTTAAGGTGACTTTTTTCTATTATTGTCGGCATCGCTTATCACGTCAGCAAAAGGAAAGGAAAAATTCGCTTCGCGCGAACAAATGTGCAAAACGGGCATTGTTTGTAGATCGTGTGGGACGACAATCAACCCACTCATTAGTAACATGCCAGGCCATCTTCAAAACGTTACACAAAAATGGAAAAACAATCAATGTAATATTTTAATAGCAATAAACACAACCAATCACGCATGCAGAAGTTCTGCACTGATTCCCCGCGGCGTAAGTCAGGGTTTTTTTTAAGAAAAATTTAGAACTGCACATTTTGTCATACTGTCCCAACATGCCAGGGCCTTTTTCAAGAAATGGTTAGTGGGGGGGGGGCATCAACGAAAAGGGACCTAACAAGAATGTGGTATATTGAGGGTGTGTGGATGTGGTTGGGGGTCTGGGGGTCCTCCCCAGAAAATTTTTGTATTTTTGAGTTTCTGTGGCTTGATTTCCTGCATTTTCAGAGACATTTTTTGAAATATCCCATCTAAACAGACTGAGCTTTTGGTGTAAAAGCAATGCTTTGTTATGAGAATATCATAACTTTCTTCTGACCTATAAACTTAAGAACTTTTGGACAAAAGGGACCTTCACTGGGAGGATAGTTTACTGGGGCTTACATATATTAATTAAAAAAGGCCCTGCGACATGTCATAGCATGAAATTCAACTCGCGCAAATGGCACAATTTTTTTCTTATTAAACTTTCATTAACTGATTCTCATCCCTTCAAATAGAAACGATGCTGAAAATTGTCAACAAAAATTATATTGTTGAGTTTTTTATGAGAAATTCTGGTACTGCTTTTGTTATTGAAGCTATATGTATTCCATTTATTCCTTCGATTACTTTAGTTTTCTACAATAAATATCCATATCCTGAAAGTTCGTATGTTTTTCAACTGCACAAAATATTTTTAGACCACATCGTTCCTCGAACTGACAATAACTTTGAAAACTCTATTCTTGTTAAATTAAACAACGGTTTTAAGTAACTTAGTATGCAATATAGTGTGTTATGGGATACTTTATATGACATGTATATATATATATTACATATAAAAACATTGAAGTTTCGAGCAAAGGCCTTTGCGAGAGACTCGACAACATTTGGGTATTTTATACTGCTGCGTACGCTGACACTCCAGTTCATTCTATGACGAAATAAAAGTAACTTTGTACTAAAAGTAACTAGTTACAAATTTTGAAAAGTAACTTTGTAACTGTAACTAGTTACTTTTTAATTATTGTAACTTGTAACTGTAACTAGTTACATTTCTGGAAGAGTAACTGTAACTGTAACTAGTTACAAAAAAAAAGTAACTTCTACAACACTGCTCGATACTAAACTATTTTTGTTATTTACCGTGCATTTTGATCAAAATATAATTGATTCCCCTTGTACACTGTGCTTTATACACGTAGTCTATTTAATTTAACACAGTTCGTTTTCATATTCCCACTATCGTTAATCATCAGACTTTAATCTTGTAAATTTCTCCTGCAATTTTTATCCAAATGCAACAAACATCTTTTTCGATTTGCCCCTGGCCATTTTCATATTATACTATTTGATACTTGATCAGTTATCCTGATGACAGACAAACAAACAAACAAACAAATACACACACCAACAAACAAACAAATAAACACCGGCACACAAACAAACAGATACACAAACAAACAAACAAACAAATACACACACCAACAAATAAACACACCGGCACACAAACAAACAGGCACACAAACAAACAGACACACAAAGCACACACACAAGCACTCTTGCCGCAAAATGGGTTTTGCATGCAGCATCAGAAAAAAATAGGTACGCTAAACGTACATGTATCTGACATGTGCTAATATTTCGTACTGTTAATTTTCTTGATGTTTTGTCAATATACACACGATTTTTCATTACTCTGTTTACAGCTAGTTTCTTTACAACTTCGTATTCAACTTTAAGACTGGAAAGCAGTGAGTTCAAGGGACTGACAGGGATTTCGCTTTCGGACAAATTGAAAGCAGGGAATCATCTTCAAATTACAGATTAAAGTTAAATTCTCTGCATTTGGGACGCTTGATCGAGCTTTTTTAATAATAAATATATATATTACGATGCCCAAAGCATCGGATTCCGTTATTTCTATATATGGAAAACAAAACAAGTTAGCAGTTATGAGGTGTATGCAGTGACGCAATTCGAGTTTTTTAATCCAATGGTGCGGTGGTGGACTGTGGACTAAATTTAAGATTGATTTAAGCCATTAAGGGCAACATTTTTAGTTTATAGATTAGATTTTACGACACTTGCTTGATTGAGCTTTTTGATATTTAATGATCGCCGCGTATGTCAATATGAACAATCCCAAAGCAATTTAACATTTTATGATATATATATGCCATTAGATACGCGTAAAAAACTGCCTCTCAATAAAAATATTTATCGGCTTCGTATAAAGTGGTCGTTATATATACAGGTCGTTTTTAGGACGTCTATCAATCATACCGACATGAGTTCATATACTGCGCGGAGGGGTTTTCATGGTTGTGAAAAACTGTATGATGAATATTTCCTATATTTCTCCTGAATAATGAAGATAATTCCTCATCATATGAAAATATCTGAGAGGTAGGCAAATTATAACCGAAAAGCCATGTAAACAGTCTAGTCAATACAATTGAACTCAATGTTTCCGATATAGGAATTTTATACAGTCAAAGTGGCTTCCTATATAAATCCTCTACAATCCTGGTAAAAAAATATTGGTACTCTTGACATTTACAGCGCTGAATTTGTCTTCCACCGCGATAAAAAGCTTCAACCCCCTTCCCCCATACAATGTTGTGCTTAGTGTGGTATGGGGAAAGGGGGTCTAAACATAAAATTGTGAATACAATGACAATGTGCAGATTAGCATCTGTAAATCAGAATTGTGGTAAAGTTACTATTTTTACAGAAGTGTGCCAACGATTCTTGATCAGGATTGTAGATATATGCAGGGCCGTAGCCGCGATAGAATCCTTGTTGCGACATTCGTTCAAATGAAGACCGAGAATCACTAGGGGGTCCGGAAATCTGAGGGTCCTCAAACGGTATATGTGAACAAACAGAATCGGGCGAATTCGTCTGGCTAGGTCTGACGTAGTCTTGGTTGAAGTTGCTTTCAATTATTTTAAACAGGCTGTTTCATAAAAAATCTTCCAGATATGATTATCAGTCACGAATTATGAAGTGCAAGTGCTTCAGCAAAAATATTGCGTCAAATTATTGGTGCGACAAATATTGCACTTGTCGCAGCCACCGGGAAAGTTTGCAGTTTGCACGCTTTTGAGCCTTATATTTCTACAAATGCGCATTTTCAAAAACATGCACATATTGGGCAAGATCATATAACCCATTGTCATGTATATCCTCCACTCCGACAAACTAAAAAGATTCACAATACGTCCGAAGACAACATTTGGGATAAATTTACTTGTAAGATGGTTTCGAAAATACAAAACATAATTTGCAAGAGTTGCGACTATAGTGCAGCAATACACCCCTTCACCTATACCGGAGACGTTTCAATATTGTAATGCATTATATAACTTTTCCCACACTTAAAACGACCTAACTACATCTTTTATAGAATTTTGTTATGCAATTATCATACTTAACGAAAGCCGATGTTTAAGTATTTCACATGAAAATCATACATTTGTATCACTAAATCCATAGTATACCCACACTATTTCCTGCATACTATATCCATAGTTATGGAATTTTACATACTATTTCCAACTAGGAATAGTCAGGATTTTGAAAAAAATTTCCAGTGTTTTTTTTTCAAACAGAATATTTTTGAGATATGGTTGGCCATATTCGTGGAAACAAATGCAAACACAATCTCTTAAGGCTGCAGGTTTTTGCTTACTTGTCAATGTCAAGGCCTATTTCTGCTCACGAAACAAAGAAATACTGATCCTACATTTCGGTGTGGTTGAATGGAGAACAGGCCTATTAAGATATATGCGTGCAAATGATGCAACGTTGTGCTCGTGACATTTAACTTTTTATCGTTTTTGACAAGAAGTAGCATTTAACATTTTTTACCCTGGCTTAAATACAATAACGTCTCTATTGGTGAAAAAGATCCATTGAAGCAACCAAATAATGGTCTACAGTATATGGAGAGAAAACAACCCACGTCCCAATATTTGGCGAGATCGAACTGTCAGCGTTCACTGCCATTCTTTTTCATTTACATGAAGAAGCCCAACCTAGATTTTATTTTTATCAAATGCTGGGATTCTGCTTACTTTAGTCTCGTGTGTGGCCGTTCTTAAGGCTCTTTTCCACTCGTCGCAAAAACCAACTCGCAAGCTCGCTGCGAGTACTTTCATCCAATCACAATGCTCGACAGTTTATTTTAATTACATGCAAGAACTCGCAGCGAGTTGGTTTTGCGATGAGTGGAAAAGAGCCTTTAGAGTTTGGCCCTAACAACGGCTATACAAGAGACTACTGCTTACTTTTCTCGTTTGAATGAACTTGTTTGCCACGCAGTGGCAATGTTCATGCAATATTTTCTCTAACATTTTAAACTTTCGATTGTTATAATCATTTCTGGTTGGCTTGCCTCCATATTAACACCCCTTATAAAACATTAATTGTATTTATGACATCTTGTTGCATTTACACTATATTCATTTACAGACCATCGCTTGTAAATGAGCGCATTAAATATTCTCTTTTGAAATTAAAATAGGTCTAAGTTATATATATATAGAACAACTACTGTATAGCTTTATTACATTATATACTGCCCACTCTGTCTCTTGGTATTAGTCTTAGCTCTGAACCATGTTTAAGAAAAACATTTCCTGAAAAAAACCAACAATAATATAATTATATAATGTACTGTTTAATAAACGAGCAGTAGTGTTTTATTAGGTTTAAGAATTAAGACCTAATAAAACACGTACTGCCGGTACTGCGAGTTTATTGAACGGCTTCAAAAACGTCTCATTAGTATTCTTTATATAAAGAATAAGTTAGAATACTAATTAGGATGAGCTTTATATTGAGTTTTATCAGGTATAAAGCCACTTCACGTGACATATTATGGTTGACATTATGAAGGTTTATTATAGCATTTCCACATCACATAGTTCTTCATCCTTTCAAATGAAGCTTACACTAAACTAGAGGGCAGGCACTCTCTCAGTCTCAGAGACTGCATACTGCGTACTTCATACAGTACTTCAGTTTTATTCAGCCAAGAAAAACAAGTCAAACGTTTGTAAATTTCTATCCAAATTGAACGAAAATTTGATTGATTTGTCCTTGGTCTACGACCATTAGCTCCACAAATTTTCGTTTTAAACTGTTTGATACTTTTTGAGTTATCCTGCTTACAGACAGACAGACAGACAGACAGACCGACAGACAGACAGACAGACAGACAGACAGACAGACAGACAGACAGACAGACAGACAGACAGACAGACAGACAGACAGACAGACCGACCGACCGACCGACCGACAATAAAAGAAAAAACAAACAAACAGACCGAGGTGAAAACATAACCTCCAGAGGTAAATATATACAATTATATAAACTATACATTACATTTAGTTGAAGCTGTACTGTAGTAATACTATATATACACCTACAAGATATGGTTTTACTTAAAATGTTAGCCAATGCATCTTTGCAATCACACCTAAAGACTGAAGTCACTCAGTATACCTATATGACAAGTATCTGCAGATGCTGATTCATTAAATAACAGCAGATTATTTTTCATCCGCCTTAAAATAATCAATTTTACTGATCAGCTCGTATTATCAAGGATTTTGATGGTAATGATTTTGTTCAAATATCTATATAAACACTTTAAAAACTACCTGCACTTTGTGATGGGTTGATACCAATTCCATCTAAATGATACAATAAGTATTATTTTAATTGACTTTCATAAATTTGTGAAAACAGAATTTTATTTGTGCCAAGTTAATATTCACAAATTTATTATCAAAAGTCTTATAATATGGAGGTTTAGTTCAACTTCTCATTAGAACTTGTCCTTGTAGTCTCTCACTGTATCTAAACCGTTTAGATAGTACCAGTATTACCAAATTTTCACTGAACTTATTCTGACCCACTTACTACAAAGCAATGGAGAAAACACTTGAATAAAACCCTGCAGTGTTTGGCCTAGTCAAACTGGATGCTCTTCTCATATGCAACTGAGGTGAAACAACAGATCAAAAAATGTCACATTGGAATAATGCAGGAATCAAACCATGTTAACATAGGTCAATTAATTTAAGGCACATATGTAACAACTATGCAACATTTCTTAGCATGCTACATTGCTAATTGTATGCTTTTTTTCCAAGCATAATTAAAAGAATTCATGAAAATTTGCATCAAATTTGAAGAGGAGGAGGAGGGCGGGCGAGATTGGGGAGGAGGGCGGTCGAGAAAATGTTGAAATCGAGTCCCGGCATTTTTTTGGTGAGATTTTCCAGAATTCCGAAGGTTATAAAGTACATGGATTGAAAGACATGATTTTTTATTTTCTCACAAACATACTGTACAACTGGAGGAGGGGTCTGTGTCACCTCATTTCCATATTGTGAGTTGCTCACCATTGTCATGTTTTTACAATGTGCCCCTCATGCCTGGCACTGGGTGCAAACCATGCAAAAAATAAAACTACCCCCCTCTTAGGTCTCCAAAAGAAAAACGTTTTGACATGGCAGCAGCTTCTGAATTTTTGACATGGCAGCAGCTTCTGGATTTGGGTATAAGGATAAACATTCACAGACATTGTCCGACCCGTTCGTGAAATTGTCCGACCAAGAAAGAAACGCACCGGACATTCTGTCCGACCGAAGGAAAATTGAGGTTTACCGTTTGTCCGACCCAACTGTATTGATGTCCGACCAAACTTTAACTTTGTCCGACGTAAATTTACCCCGTAAATGTTTATCAGAGCTGTTATGTGGTCCACTAAGCATGACAGCGGAGCCGGGTATTCGTTTGACCAGTCGAATCGTAAGTCAATGCAAGTTTACTTGTGCAAGTTTACTTGCGTTGACTTGCGTTCTCGGACGTTTGATCTGGCCTTAAAGTATCAATGCATAACTGCCCAACATTTAGCGTCAGTATACGATTTTAAAATAATACATTTTCGCGCCAAACTAAACATAAGGCCATCGGACATAATTATAAAAATGTCCGACCCATTCTGAAAGACACCGGACATTTTGACCGATGGCACTGCAGACCGATATTTTAAGGTCTGTGTGAGAATCTCATATGAATTTCATTTTATCTGCAACTTCTGAACTTCATTCTCAGATGCAAACACTTCAGATGCAATTTACTTCAATATTTACTTCAATTTAACTCAGCCAATCAGTGTGAGCCTGGGTAAATGTGATTTGATTTAAACAAAACTGTGCCCTTGACAAACATAAAAGTTTCATGATAAGAGATATCCATACAAGACATACAAAATTCATTTATATATCTGCAACCGTTCATCCTGAGATGCAAACAATATGTCAAAGTTTTTACTTACCATTTGTAATAATTGCACTGGTAGCTGGAGCAACCTTGAACTGTAAATATACAGTACAATAGGTTAATGTTGGCCTGATTTAAACTACAAATGGATAGTCAGTCATGACACGTCATCCATTAATGTGTAAGCACAAGGGAAACTATCCAGATGAACTAGTGTGACCAGCCTTTTTCCGGTCGGGGGGAGGGGGGGAGCAGACAAAGCCTCCTAAATTTCCAACAAAACCTTCAAAATTCCTACAAACCCCCCATTTACACTGAAAAAGGCTGTTTTTGTGCCTTTTTAGGTTAAAATTCCTGACAAATTGCCTATTTTCCACAAAGGTGGGTGGGGTGGGAGGCTACCCCACTGAAATTTCCACGACTGAGTGTGACCTAGTATATTGGCAATGGTTTTGGGGAACAAATCATGCCTGATACCTTTTCAGATAGTTTGTCCAATCCTATATTTATACACAAAGTCATGTGCAGTTGAAGTGAACTACTCATTATGGACACCTCTCTAATACAGACAGCTCTCTAGCTATTACAGGCTAGTCATCCACCACATATATTCCGCTAATGAAATGAGTCACAAATGTCATATGCAAGCGTTAATAGAGCTCATAAAGATTATTGCCATACCATAGACATTAGTTGAAATTTGAGTCGATATGGAGTAACATTAGATATACTCTTAAATATAATAGTCGCAACTATATTCACTGAGTTTTCTAAAGAGTCACCTACCAACATTTTATGTCTTTGACACTAGTAATATACGCCAGTGGATTTAACTGAGTCATTTCTGTATATATGCCACTGTGCCACATATCTGTGGCAGAACATGCATCGATTCCAGTCAGGTGCCAGGGTGCATTCGGTGTAAATGCTACGCCGAAGATACGCCAAAGCAGTCGCAACGCTACGCCAACATCCCACCCTGGCCCATTCTTCCGACTCTCACCCACGCCAGGGCGTATGACTGTATGAGTCACGTTTTAGGCCCATTTTTGAGAAGTGTAAAGTCATTCGCCGTTTAGTGACTTTTTTTTGGGGCGTAAACCTGTTACCGTGTTACGCCGTTTGAATCGTTTGACGTATTTATTATTTTATTGGTATTTATGCGCCGCCAAGTTAAAAACAGCGTACGCCACTACGCCAGGAAAGATGATTGTGCGCCAGTATGCCAAGGCTTACTGTAACTCTACGCCGAAGATTTTCCGATTAGACTACACCGAATGCACCCTGGGTCAGGTGTCCCTTCAGTATCTGTATACCGACAAGATCAAACTACACTATCACATACTTCGCTTTGACTGATAAACTGTCTAGTGTAAATCCGGCCATTGCAAACAACAAATCAAAATATATGATATTATAATTTAGACACTTCATTATAGCATAGTTCTATATATTAAAGAATAACTATAATTAAAATAAACAAACTAAATATCATATTCTATTCACCTCTTCAGCTGCAAATTTTAAAACATGCGTGAATGGCGTTGCTTCGGGTACACTTAGTCTAAATTTGGGAAAATAAAGCATGGATAGAGGAAAATTAAACAATGAAACAAATTTATAAAATATAACATAAAAATATAGTTCAATACTATACTCACACTTTGAAAGGCAGTTTAGGGTCAGATGTAAGTGTAATCTTGAATGTTACTTTAGACCTTTATAAAACATAAAACGACATTTTATATTATGCTCTGTCATATTTGTACTGATAATTCATGAAAAGAACTACTTACATTTTATAAACTAAAATAAAAGATGAAAAATTCGATCACAAAATGATGACGAGTTCTCGAATCAGCGAATCTCAATAAATCTGATAAACGGAATAAATTAGTTGCCGGAAAGACGTCAGAGAGATTGTCAGAGCGCAGATGTACTGCGCGCGGCCCTTTCCATTCAGTGCAGTTCCAGTCGAGGGATCATAATTCAAAAGAAAACGATCGCAAAAGTCGATCGCGCGACATTTTGCACTGAATGGATTAATGGAAGCCGTTTCCCATTACGGTCGCTTTGCCCGCGCGGGCGGAGCGACCATGTTTCAACTTTCGCTGTAGGTGTCTAGCGTGAGATTTTTTTGTCCGCTTTACACCTCGCGGACACGCCCGAAAGTTGAACTACATTCAACTTTCTTGGCGTGCCTGCGCGACTAGTTATTCACGTGATTCGAATCGGTCGCTTCGCCCTCGCGGGCACTGACGATCGTAATGGAAAATTGCCTTTAATAGTGTGGCAGCAGGCGGTTCGCAAGAAATTGGGTAGGGGCTTCATGTAACCCTTATCGAAATTTATATAACACTAAACCCACACCACCACCCAACCCCGAACCCTAACATATATTATAATATCAAGTCAAAAAGAGTTGCAAGTCAAAAACTTACAAACTTCCTAGTAATCGTAGCTAATATTAAGTTTATGTGTACTAAATGTTTGTATCGATGTATATATTTTGTAAAGTAAGGTTATAAGAGGTTTCAGGAACTTTCTCGGTGTGTGGATAACCGTGACATTTAATTATAATTAGGGGTTAACCTATTGTTAAGCTAACTGTTTGACCTTCGTTCGTCCTTACACCGAGAAAGAGCCTAGTTATATAAACTATAAGGGGTGAGGTATTAATTGGGACGAAAGTCCTGTTCAACATCCCAGTCACGTAGGTTGTCTTGTGATATGTTATGTAAATCATTGCCTTTTGTGAACATTTGTGACGAATTGAATAATAATAATAATAAGGGTTAGACTAAGTCTCAACCAGTGCTCTCAACCCACGGGTATGCCGTTGCCATGGATTGGATCAATAAACATCAAATAACAAGAAAATTAATTTCCGATTATAATGTCACATAAAGAAATTCATGCAAACAAACTATATGAATAATTTAAACACTATTTGATTTCGGGTCGTTAGATTTATATGCTGCAGCTTTGAAGACATGTACTTTTTTGCGGCTTTTAATTGCTGGCTACCACTCATAACGGATCACGAGGAAAAACAAGCCAATCACGACTACCTACAAACTTATGTCAAACCTAGAACAAACAGACAGTGAACGTGACCTTGGCGTGTGGGTGGAATCCACCCTCACATGGAACAGACAAGTCAACGAACAGTCGGCGAAATCGAACAAACTGCTTGGATACATCCGCAAATCTACCTTACATATCAGGGCCTCTTTTAAGAAATCGTTAGTGGGGGGGCCATCATCGAAAGGGGACGTAACAAGTAGGTGGTGTATTACAGGTGTGGGATGCTGAAGGGGGGTCTGGGGGGTCCTCCCTCAGAAAATGTTTCTATTCTTGAGTCTCTGTGGCTTGATTTCCTGCATTTTCAGAGACAATTTTTTATATATCCCATCTAAATGTAGCCAGGTTTTGTTGTGAGAATACCATAACTTTCCTCTAAACTCAGTTTTTTCCCCTTTTTGGTTATATTTTGGACAAAAGGGACCTTCACTGGTGGGGCCAAAATGGCTTACTGGGGGGGCCAACATGGGGGCTGGGGGGGCTTTGGCCCCTCCAATACATTAGTTAAAAGAGGCCCTGTTACATATCCACAACACCACAGTGCGACGTAAGCTGTATCTGGCCCTTGTACGACCACACTTAGGATACGCAACACAAGTATGGGCTCCACAGTCCGTCGACCTAATAAAGCAACTTGAGCGTACGCAGAGGCGAGCAACAAAATTCATCCTCGAATTGCCATTTACCTGCACCATAGACTACACTACCAGGCTTCAAACCCTGTCGCTCCTACCCATTTGCTATTGGCACGAATATCTGGATATGGTTCTGTTTTACAAGATAACACACGGTCTTGTCAATGTTAACCCTTCACCCCTCCCAACCACCCGAACCTCCAGAACAACAAGATCTTCCACCAGTACCACAACCAAGTTCGTCGTTAAAGATCCTTTTTCATCCGAACAACCCGCATCTGGAACCTTCTAGCTGACGAACTAAAACTAGAGACATGTGGAATCTCTACACTTAAGTCTATTATATTTAAATATTACATAACATCTTTAAGAACTAGTTACGACGTTGATGATCCTCGTTCGTATAAAACAATTTGCCTAAAGTGTAATTCTGTTCGTAGTCTGGCCAGTCCAATCTCGTGCTGCATGTACATGTAGAATTGTACTGTGACTGTAACTTATTTATGTTTTGTTGCATGTTATTAGAAGGGGTTAGTTCGCTGACCTCTGAGTGACCGTTTTTCTTCAAGATTGGTTTTAAACCAATGTTGGCTTGGGGTTAAGTTAAGGATTTAGCATTTGTAATGTGGTTAATGGTTATTACGTCATTCTGAGGCCGGTGAAATAACCTTTTCCTGTGTTATTATCGTATGTGTACTAATGTGATTTCTATTCTTAATGGGGCCGCAGTAATTGGCTCACGCTGTTGCGGATTCCCAGCCGTTATATTTGTATGTACAAGGCTAAGCTATTAAAATAAAAATAAAATAACAGACTCATTTTTCAGCCAACGCTCAGCATTTATGTCTTAACGAAAACAGTCTTTTAAATATGGGCCATCTCCTTTGCAAAATGGCGCCCGTAATTACGAAATTGCCCATTGTTGAATATTACTCCTTCATGGGCAATTGTGGCATCACCATGAGCAGATACATGTACGCTTAGCGTACCTATTTTTTGACATGTTCACAGGATGTTTCGGACCGAATTAAGTAGTGTAATTTTACAATTTGGGACCTTTTTTGAAAAATTCACAAATGATGGGGGAGTGTCACACCCCCACCCCCCCTCCCCCTAATGTGCGCCCCTGCATAAAATTGCCATCGAGCTGAAAGATCTGATGACTTGGCCGGCCGTCTACTGCAACAAAGGCTGTGCCGTGTGCACCTGTCCAAATTCTGCTTTTGGCAGAGCAGGTTTTTCAACTGACACTTGTGGAACGGGTTGCCCCTGTTTGTCTGCGCTTGCTGTTTGATTGCTTTGCCAACTGTGCTTTGCTGTACTGAACCCACGTGAGTATTTTGATTATCAAACTCGTGATGTGATTGGCTGATAAAAACAAAGAGAGACAATAGCATTTCATCGAGGTCACATGATCATAAATTGTTTTGCTCGGATTATTGCGATTGAATGTCCACGAAGAGAAGTTAATTTTATGTTTTAATATAAAATCCGTATGTAATCTGTTCAATTCTTTCCTAATTGTGCTTTTGCCTCGTGCAAGAAGCTAGAGGCGCTATACCAGCCTGTGCTAAGGCAATTTTAGCGGTGGCAAACACAACAGAAGTTCATAAAGGGGTGTCACTTTGTATAGCTCACACTCTGCCTGGCAGACGAAGCGGTGTTTATTAATACGAGAGATTATGGGTAGTACTGCAGGTGAATATGGCAATCACAGTCGGGCCTCGTCTGAAGCTGACTCTAGAAATCCCGAAACACGATTGAAAAGCTTTAATGCATTGGTCAAAAAAGATCGTTCGTTTTCGCAAGTTGACACACGGAACAACAAAGGATGCGTGCCACTTTATTTCGAGCGGGCTTCGTCTGCTTGGTGGTATCCGAAATTTGATTCTTCTATTTTGGAAAAAGAATACCAAGAGTTTTCCTTTGTCAACAACCGTCGTGCAGTGGTTAAAATATTAATATACTTGCTCATAGCTGCTTTAATATGGATGATTTATTTTGGTGCAACACAGAAGGACGACAACCGGCAGCCTGTTTTGATCGCCATTGCTTGTTTTGGTGCCGTGTTTTTCGCCTCTCTCGCATTTGTACAGTCCTCGCTTTACCGTCATATTCCTTGTATAGCTTCCTTGTTTCTAGCTCTGCTTATAATCACGGTTGATTTGTTATTTTTCGTGCGAAGTGTCGAAGAATTTTCTGGCGCTGCACACTTCGCGATATGCGCATCGTTTATTCTAATTATTTACACTATGTTACATTCCATACCGCTATTTGTCTCAATGATTATCTTGGCATTATTTTCCATAGTTCACGAGGTTTTGTACGCTTATGAACTCGGTTTAAACGAAAGCGCTGCGAAGATAGTATGTACGGCCGTTCTACATTTAGTTGTTCATATCATCGCGATTCAAATTAGTTTCATGGCACAGGTTCGAGATCGTAGCACCTTCTGGAAATTTGGCCAACGTTTGATCGCCAAACGAGAGGCAGAAATCGAAAAATCGGCCAAGGATTCTATGATTCGTTCTGTAATGCCGGAGACTATCGCTGAAGAGATTGTTACCAATTTTCAAAAGAAAGAGTTGACATTTCGTCCCTTTAAAATGCATCGTATGGAAGACGTCAGTATATTATTTGCAGACATTGTAGGTTTTACCCAAATGTCTTCGAATAAAACAGCCGAGCAGTTGGTTGGACTTCTGAGTGATCTGTTTGGCCGCTTTGATCAACTTACATATGAACATCAGTGCGAGAAAATCAGTACATTAGGCGATGCTTATTATTGTGTAGCTGGCTGCCCTGAACCAATTTCTGAACATGCGTTTTGTTGTGTTGACATGGGATTGGCTATGGTGAAGACTATCAAAGAATTTGATGAAGAGAATAACGAGCAAGTTGGTATGCGGGTTGGTATCCATACCGGTACGGTGTTGTGCGGAATTATTGGTAACAAGCGGTTTAAATTTGATGTGTGGTCAAATGATGTAACATTAGCAAACAAGATGGAGACTGCAGGTGTACCTGGAAAAGTACATATTACTCAAACGACCAAAGATTTCTTGGACGATACATATATCTATGAGGATGGTAACGGCAGCAGCCGGCACGTTGCACTCGAGGGCATCACAACATATTTGATTCTCGGTAAGAAACGGAAACATGAGAAGAAGGGATCGGGTCGACATCATAAATCTGAAAGCAAGCCAGACGAATCATTCAAGAAGGTGTCCATACGGATTGACAAGAATGACGTCATGCCGTCTGATGGTCCCTCCAATTCCTTATCAGTTCAAGTTCCACCTGAGAATAAGAGTCCACGAGGTAGCCTAAAGCGTCAAAGCGAGGACATATTGGATTCAGATATCTTGAACTCATCGTATACATCCGAGGATGAGTATGGTCTGTATAATGGTCGAAGGCCTTCCCAAGTACTTGGTGGAACGATAAACGAAGCTATAGCTCGATTCAGGCTTAGAACATCCAATGATAGAGAGTTGGTTGCCCTGATTAAAGATAATGAAAATTCATTTGCAAATCCACCCTTAGTGACAGGTTCACTATGGTTCCAAGATAAAAGTCTGGAGAAGTCCTATCACGAAGAAGGACAGGATACGACATTGTTGAGCCCCACTGTCACCACATTTGCATCTCCTAAGGTTAACTTTATATTTGATGTTTTTATATCTAATCTTGTTTATGTTTATGTAGTAATACTTTGCTTTATCATGCTTACTAATGTTGTTGGTGACATTTCCATTGCAAACTACATAGTATTAGCATCCACATTCTTGCTGGAAATATTCTTCTTAATTTTCAACATAAGTCGAGCATATCCACAACATTTGAAATTCTTGGCAGCATTTTCAAAGCTGCCTGGCTGGTTGTCAAGCCATATTTCAGGCACAGTTTTAATGTGCTTGCCAGTCTTAACAGTAATGTTAAATTTTACAGTATGTGGTATTAAGGATGTAAGTAATGATTTTGTAACATTTTCTGCAAATGTCATGATTGTCACATTTATACATTTCTGCAATTTTACACAACTCACTTCCATCTTAAAGTCAGCTCTTGTTGCAGTGCTTGCTATTTTGTTTATAATAATTACAACTACAGTGAGTGAATGTGGTAATGTGGAGGCAAAGCTTGAACGAGATATGATTCCCACCTTGATACTGCTGACAATTCTTATATTCATCCTGAACTATCGAAATGACATTGGTATCCGCATGAAATTTCTCGTTGATGCCGAAGCTGCAAAGGATAAGAAAGAAGCAAAAATGAACAAAGCCCAAGCTGACTGGTTGTTAGAAAGCATAATTCCAAGACATGTCATTGCAGAATTACAAGAAGAGAAACTGTATTCCAGAAACTATGAGAATGTTGGTGTTATTTTTGCATCAATAGTAAATTTTGGAGACTTTTATGAAGAGAACTTTGAAGGTGGTAAGGAGTGCATTAGAGTACTTAACGAGTTGGTTGGTGACTTTGATGATTTACTCCAGAAACCCGAGTTCTCTGAAGTTGAGAAAATTAAAACTGTGAATGGCTCAACATTCATGGCTGCCTCTGGCCTAAATAATTCACAGGGGAATGGAAAAGGGAAGAATCATTTGAAACAATTGATTGAGTTCGCATTAGCAATGATGCAAGAAATAAGTAATTTTAATGATCATATGCTTGGATTCAAATTTATCTTAAGAGTTGGTTTCAATGCTGGACCAGTTACCGCTGGAGTAATTGGAACAAATAAACTGTTTTATGACATTTGGGGAGACACTGTAAATATTGCAAGTCGGATGGACTCAACTGGAGTTGAGGGTCGTGTTCAAGTCAGCGAAGCATCAAAGAACTTGCTTGAAGAGTTCTTTGCATTTGAAGAACGTGGTGAAATTCCAGTGAAAGGAAAAGGGACAATTAAGACATTCCTTCTTATTGGTCCTGTTGTTGAAACAATTCATGTTGAGGTAAAATATTTGTATAAAGTAAATTTCTAACATACACTGTTTGTTAGTTTAACCCATTAACATCTTGAACGTGTGGTGCCAGTGTAGGTAGAGTCTTACCAACATACTGCTGTAGTGTTGGATCAATCTACCTACGTTTCGAGCGAAGGCCCTTCATCCATTAACATCCAACATTTCCCCCTTAACAAGTTACGTAGTCACCTGGCTTTAGACACAGTAAAAGTTTGGCACATTTTCACCATCCACACTTAATGGGTTAAGAGGAGACATTAACCCATTGAGCTGCAATGCGCCCAAATGCGCCCTACTTTGTTATTTTACTCTGTCTAACGCCAGACGATTTTACTCTGTCTAACGCCAGACGATTTTACTCGTCAAGGGAAGGTTCTTGAACATAAGATTACCAAAGCAAAGTGGTAATTGGTAATTGGGAGCATGCCCCCTCAGAAAATTTTGAAATCTAGACCCTCTGAAATGGCATTTTCAGCCATTTTGGAGTGCTATTTTGGGAAACATTTGACAGTTATTACATCATTAATTTTACAACATTTTTTACTCCAAAATGCAATATAATATGTAATTATATTTGTATTGAAATTATGACTATAATAAAGTGACTATAGCTGACTGTATATCCGTGGAAAAAATACAGCTACTTAGACGCAAACGGTCAATAATTCTCTTTCGTAAACGAAGGATAATTATAGAATGACTTGCAATGAAATTGATACGTAATCCTTAATGCGATTTCTCCCTAGTTTATATATTTTCTTCAAATATTAGCTTTAATGGTAAATTAAATAATGGTAAATTAAATAATGGTAAATTCCAGGATTTTTGGGGGGGCCGAAAGCTATTTCGGGGGCAGGCTTTATTAGCCGTCGTGATTAGTTTGGTCATTATTGTTCAGCCCAAACTGAGTTGGCCAGAGGTGCCCACGCGTCTGGAATTTAAGCCAATAATCAGTATTGTTTAACTGGGATGAAATTTCGAGTATTTAAGGATTAAGGGGTCATCCATAATTTTCAACATTTTGTCATTATCACAAGCGTACAAACCATTCTCTGGAGAGAGGGGGTTAATAACCAGTATGCACTCATTAGTCTATGCAAATCCTGGGTTCAACATTTAAGAGTACGCTATGCATGAGAGAGGGGAAGGGGTTCAAGAAAAAGTATAGACTATACGCTTGTGAAAATGTTGATAATTATGGATGATCCCTAAGCGCCTTGATGCCGGTAGCATCATAATTTTGTCTCTCATGTGGAGTCATTATAAAAAAATAATTTAAAGTGCTTTAAAAATGTTGTCAGTGCTGTAACAGAACGTTAAAATTGGTTATATGACAAACAGATAAACCTAATAGCGCTACAAACTCACGGAAAATCGCACTAGCCTGCACTGTACCTGTTTGGCAGGTTTCAGTAACCGTTACGGGGCAGCAGATGGTGCTGGACTTCAGAACAGTTTAGTTGACACTTCTAGGATTCGGGTACAATGGGATAAGTGCATATAATGAAAGATTTAACATCTCCCCACTCTGTCACCTGCCTGTTGACCACCACCTGCTGCACGATAGTACGATAATGCATATTGAAACCCACCGATAATCAGATTTTGCCAATCTGATTATTGATTTTGCCAATCTGATTATTGAATTTGCCAATCTCATTATTTGATCATGATTGCCACTGATTTCAACAGCTGTAATTTTGCATGTTTTTTAGGTAGAGGATTGAATATTGGTGGAATCATGTAACTGAATAACGTGGATTTCTACTAAATCACGAAAAATTGCTTTGGAACAGCTTTAAATATTACATCTTTACAGTATAGGCGGACTGATCTTCGAAGAGGTAACATTGCTATTGAATATTGGACGATCGAGAAGCTTACTTATTCTATTTTAGTAAAATGAAATATTATATAGCTATTTAATTCTTTTACTGAATGAATTATTATAAGAATTGTTCAATCAAGAATAAAACATTGTATGATATGTATAATATCTTTTAAATTGTACTTCGCCAGTTTGTCTAATGTGAGTTCTAGAGAACAATTGAATGTTTAGAATATATGTCAATTTCTATTAGGACTCTCTATTTTTCGCTCAGTCTTAAATTCGCACGATATAATTTCGCGCACCTTAAAGGCGATATTTTCGCTCAGTTTCTCGCACCTTGAAACGGTAAAAAACTAGAAAATCACACATAAATAATGGTTTCTGTGTTAAAATGATATTTGGACATTCTCACGTACTTCGGATAAAATTCTCAAGCTACCTGAACCAAAAAATCCCAAGTGAGAAAGATAAGCAGGACAGTTTAGTTATGTAGCTGTAACAACGAATCTAATGGCCAGGGCCGCCGAGAAGGGGGCCGGGGGCAACTTTCCCCCGGCCCCCGACCTAATAGGGGCCCCCAACTTGAGAGAGAGCTTAAAATTGAGCGGGCCCCCTCAAAATCTAGGGAACGGTGTTGTCGGTGTAAGGGGCCCACTTACAGATAGCCTGCGTAGCTCGGCTGTACTGGCGGGCAAAATAGAAACGCGGGCGAATTGGCGGGCAGGGATACTGGCGGGCAAAATAGAAACGCGGGCGAATTGGCGGGCAGGGATACTGGCGGGCAAAATAGAAACGCGGGCGAATTGGCGGGCAGGGATACTGGCGGGCAAAATAGTATTTTGTGTCATTACGAAAATATTTACACACGGATTATTTTTCGCGCATGTTATAGTCTGGCGGTTAAGTGTAAGAATTGTTCATTTTGTGATAAAAGCACCATATTTGCAGGAAGTATAGACTTTGATATGACAATAACTTTGAGATATGGAGGCATCTGAAAAATTAAAGTCGCCGGCGTAAAATTTGGGTTCTTTTTCATTTTCCTCATTAAACTCCTATACTTGTAAAACCGTGAAATTCCAAGTTCATTTAAAGCAATAATGACTTACATCATTGGAAAGCTTGCAAAAAACTATATATAGGTCACTTAAGCGGTTACCTTTATTTTCCCAACCGATTTCGAGTTATTGCTGTTCCAAAATGGAAAAAATGCCACGAAATCGCGCGAAAAGCCTGGGTACTAGCTTGAAAATGCGTATTTAACAGCTTGTAACTCAAGAAGGATTTGAAAAATCATGGTAACCACTTACATGTCTTAATATAACTTTTTGTAAGCTTTCTGATTCTGTAATCACTTTTGCTATAAGTGAACTTGCAATTTTATATTTTTCGACAATATAGGAGTTTAATGAGGAAAATGAAAAAGAACCCAAATTTTAGGTAGGTAGGTAGCCTGCGTGGCCGGCCCTCGTTGGGCGGAAAAGACGAACGGGGGAAAGAGGGCCTGGCGCAAAACCCGGAATTCGTGACCATTGCAAACACCCTAACAAAGGCTCATTAAAATTTACCAATAAAAACGCAGCTGAACTATGGGGAAAACCCCGAACAGAAAGAAATACATTCGCTTGGGCGTAAATACGTCGATCAAGACGAATAAATGTAGTAATATATTCCCGTGTGCGTAAACATGTCAACTCTTGGTGTTGACCAATCAAATTCTACGTTCAAAAATTGAACGGGATTTAGTCACTAAAGCCGGGTTTTGCGGCAGGCCAAGGCAGGCCCTCTTTCCAGCCTCGTACACAGGCGCTTTGACGTGCTAAGCGGTTGCGTGACGCGCGCGTGGAAACTGTAGTCCCCACGCGCTCCACACGCAACTCTATTCCCCGTTCTTCTTTTCCGTTCCAACGAGGGCAGGCCACTTTTTGTGAACGGTGAAATTGCGCAATACTTGGCAGAAGTTACTTGCGCCAATTATCCCTCACGACCCTTGTTACCACCCTCTTACCTATAGAATTATTATGTATAAATGGTTGCCTACGATACGAAGTACAGCAGTGGGCGGTGCCGGTGCCGTCTGAAGCGAGAGTATAAAATGTTCAAGAGAAGCATCTCGGTCAGTGCAGTTGGCAGCTCAAACTTAGATCGACTTGAAGAAATTGGAACTAATTTTCTATGCTTTAAATTTTACATCCTTACAACTTTGCCGAGCGGGCAGCTAGCTTGTGTCTTGGTCCCGACCAGGTTTCCTGCCACGAGGTGGAAAGTTTTTTCTGGCCTCCTGGTGCCAGCTATGAAGACATGATGGAATGGCAAATGAACGTGATTTCTTATCATTTAATTGCATCAGTTTGCTGTTAGCATGTTTTGTCATGAGATAAACATTTAAGATTGTTGTCTAACATCAATACCTCTGGACAAGAACAATGAACACTGCTATAAGCCTATTACTGTTAAACTTACTTTATCAGAGATTGTAAAATGTTATAAGAATTAAGAATTGTACTAATAAAATTAAGAGCTGTCGTCTACGTCACTGGGTGCCAGCATGTGTTCTCCAATGTATGCGTCAAGTAGAAATGAAAGTCAGCATACGAAGATCGGTTATGATCAGAGGGTTATGATTGTTCAGTTTTCGATGCAATCATGAAACGTGGCGTAATTATTAAAACCCCATATCAAGAACTGTTTTAAGTGCACATGTCAGAAAATTAATGAGACTTTGCATTTTAATTTTTTTAAATCTATGGTTCTAAAACAGAATGGAAATCGGATTTATAGTGTAAGCCATGCTCCCCCCTACTTTTTTTTCACTGCATAAAGATAAAATCACTTATTGAAATTGAAATACAAATACGGTACCCTGCTTCCCCCTCCCTCATAGCCCGTGGGCCAGCGCGTGAGAAACGTCCCGCCTCATAGGGATTTTTGGGTGTGGGCCACACCCACCAACGGATCAAATGCGGACAACCTATTTTGGAACACCCTTGGGTCAAGCTTCAAAATGATGGGTGTGGCTTGCACCCAGGCATGTTCATTTTTAGAAAAGGTTATGATTAAAATGAAAATAAAACAAATCTTGTTAATTTACTCATTTGTGTCGTCTTTTTGTGTCTTCATAATATGTAACTGCCACATTTGGGCACTTAAAGCATCTACTGCGCATGTCAGGTTTTCTGAAAAGCACATGGTCATATACAGGTTTATTATTGTCGCTACAGTTGTAGGTAGTATTATACAGGCCGTTCGACCCGGATTTTTGAGAGTGTGCGAGAGTGTGCTAATTAAATTTCAGTAAGTGAGAGTGTGCTAATTAAATATTCACGTAAAATATTATTGCCTTATGCGAAGTAATAACAAGCAGAAATATAGCTTTCTAAAAGACAAGATCTTAAAGTTTATCGGCATAGTAAGCGTTGCTAAGGTCTTGTAGAGCAATACAAATATATGTTTGCCAAGGGAATGTACAAACATAATTCTTACAGGGATTTAAACATTACAAAATTTCAAGCGTTTTAGCAGAGTGAAAAGCAGTGATTTTTAAGCGAGATTTACAAGTATATACAAGCATTGTATGTAAACATAATTCTATGTGTAGGACGCTTTCATAGGAATATATTTTGGTCTCTCGTAAAGTAGTCTTTGTTTGTAACCTTCTCGTCGCTCTGGCGTCATCATTGCTAAATCTTTAGGCTCCAATCTGAAAAGTCTACCCAATTAAATCTATTTTTAACAAAGTAAATAAGGTCTGCTCTGGGTCTGCTTCTAAGAGCATATTATTCTTAAACTTCATCACTCGCTTGGGTGTATATATTGTCCGAGTCAACCAAAATAGCTTTTTCACCTTTTAACCATAACTTTACATTTCTTTAAATTAACCATACCGAGCAAGCATTCCAATTTCTATGACTATGACTATGATTATGACTGATGATTAGGAATCATTGAATCCTAAGAGTGAATCATTGAATCCTAAAATTGAATAATTGAATATCGAGCGAGGTTAGCTTCATATCGAGCGAGCTTAGCTCCATATCAAGCGAGTCTACCTGCAAATCGAGCGAGCCTACACCTCCATATCGAGCGAGCTTAGCTTCGAGCCGAGCTCTGAGATGTAAGGATAGGCCCGAGCCGAGCTCTAAGATGTAAGGATAGGCCCGAGCCGAGCTCTAAGATGTAAGGATAGGCCCGAGCCGAGCTCTAAGATGTAAGGATAGGCCCGAGCCGAGCTCTAAGAGCCGAGCTTAGTATATATCTCCGAGCTGAGCTTACAATATAACTCCGAGCTTAGTATAAGGAAGATAAAGATAAGGAAGATAAAGAAGACAAGGTAGATAAAGATAAGAAAGATAAAGCCAATTTCTCCCTCTAGCCCTAACCTTTCTCTAACCCTATCCCTCCCTTAGACTATAGTCTATTAGTCTATGACTATAGTCCATAACTAAAACTATAGCCTATGACTATAGTCCATAACTATAGTCCATGACTATGACTATAGTCTATGACTATAGTCCATGACTACAGTCTATAACTATAGTCCATGACTATAGTCTATGACTATAGTCCATGACTACGACTCTAACCCTTGCTCTTTCTCTAGACTTCTAGCGTTAGTATTAGAGAAAGAGCGAGGGTTAGAGTTAGAGAGAGGATTAGGATTAGAGAGAGGGTTAGGATTAGGATTAGAGAGAGGGTTAGGATTAGAGAGAGGGTTAGACTTAGACTTATGTATCAGTCAATTCCACCTGTGCCCATGCCCCCCCCGGGCCACTCCCGGGCATTCGCCCTTTTTTTAATCCCGGGGGTGGGGCTATCGCAAATATTGTACGGCCCGGGGGTGGAGACTTAGCAACTTCGTACCCGGGATCTTTTCCCCGGGAATGCAAGCTAAAAATGGCGGACCACATTGCCGACCATGTTTTATCGTTGAGTGATTAGCCGAATTCATATTAGGGACGGGAAACTCGTCTAATATGAATCCGGGGGCAGACGAGTTTCCCGTCTAACTTTCCCGTCCAACTTTCCCGTCCAAACGGACGGGAAAGTTAGACGGGAATCCCATCTAGACGGGAAACTCGTCTTAAATCCGTCCCTAAATTCATATTCAGACGGGTTTTCACAGACGAGTTTCCCGTCTAAGACGAGTTTCCCGTCCCTAATATGAATTCGGCTATTTTAAAGGGAAAGACGTCGATTTTGTGTGTAAATGGCTGCAAGACAATTCTTGTACAACTAGCATTCTTGTATATTCTTGTACAACTAGCATTCTCTTCTTAATTTTACTATTAGCAGGACCTCAAACTACAGCCCGGGGGTGGGGATATAGCCCAACATTTTTTGCCCGGGCGCGGGGCTTTAGCACACTATGCCTTTCCCCGGGGTGGGAATTTAGCCACAATCTTTCTAAATATGGTCAATGCCCGGGGGTCGGCCCGGGGGGGGGGATGGGCACAGGTGGAATTGACTGATACATTAGACTTAGACTTAGACTTAGACTTAGACTTAGACTTAGACTTAGACTTAGACTTAGACTTAGACTTAGACTTAGACTTAGACTTAGATTTAGACTTAGACTTAGACTTAGACTTAGACTTAGACTTAGAGAAAGGGTTAGAGAAAGTCATAGTCATGGACAATAGTCATAGACTAAAGTCATAGTCATGGACTATAGTCATAGACTATTGTCATAGACTATAGTCATAGACTAAAGTCATAGTCGTGCACTATATTCATAGCTATAGTCATATAGACTATAGTCATAGACTACAGTCATAGTCATGGACTATAGTCATAGACTATAGTCATAGTCATGAACTATAGTCATAGTTATGGACTATAGTCATAGACTTTAATCATAGACTATAGTCATAGACTATAGTCATAGTCATGGACTATAGCAATAGTCTATAGTCATAGTTATGGACTATAGTCATAGAGGAAGGGATAGGGTTGGAGAAAGGTTAGGGTTAGAGGGAGGAATGGGCTTTATCTTCCTTATCTTTATCTTTCTTATCTTTATCTTCCTTATACTAAGCTCGGAGTTATATTGTAGGCTCCCATCGGAGATATATACTAAGCTAGGCTCTTAGAGCTCGGCTCGGGCCTATCCTTACATCTTAGAGCTCGGCTCGGGCCTGGCCTATCCTTACATCTTAGAGCTCGGCTCGAAGCTAAGCTCGCTCGATATTTATTTATTTATTTATTTATTTAGCTTCGCCAAGGCTCGCTCGATTTGCAGGTAGGCTCGCTCGATATGGATTAGAGAGAGGGTTAAGAGAGCTAAGCTCGCTCGATCTGAAGCTAACGTCGCTCGATATTCAATTATTCAATTTTAGGATTCAATGATTCACTCTTAGGATTCAATGATTCCTAATCATCAGTCATAATCATAGTCATAGTCGTAGTCATAGTCATAGAAATTGGATTAGTTAACAAGTATATCGTATCCGAGATATGCTTGTTCGGTATGGTTGTTCGGTGAAAAAGCTACGAGGTTGACTCGGACAATATATACACCCAAGCGAGTGATGAAGTTTAAGAATAATACGCTCTTAGAAGCAGACCCAGAGCAGACCTTATTTACTTTATTAAAAATTTATTTAATTGGGTAGACTTTTCCGATTAGAGCCTAAAGATTTAGCAATGATGACGCCAGAGCAACGAGAAGGTTACAAACAAAGACTACTTCACGAGAGACCAAAATATATTCCTATGAAAGCTGAAGGTATTGCAAGATTATCACCTGAAGACAGACAAGAATATGAGAACTCTTTAAAGATACAAAAAAGACACCTAAACGATATGCTCTTAGAAGTAGACCTTGGTACGCTGTTAAAAATTATTTCTGTGCGGTGCTGTATGTACATTGTACAATATTTTCCCGTCCTATAATTAAATATTCTAAATTTATTCAAATCGCCGTTAACGATTTACAAATAGAGACCTTTAGATCGAGGTTTACGCCGAACCGCTAACGTCTACGGGTCACGTGACCCTATCCCGACGCCACGTTTGAGGTTTTCAACGCGAGTTTTGAACGTCAAGAGGTATGGCGTCATATTACCGCCAATATTCATGATTGTCATAATTCAACATGTTTCCGACATTGAAGTTATTTCGGACATTGAAGTTGTTTATTATTCAACATATTTTCGACATTGAAGTTAAATCGGACATTGAACATGTATATATCCAACACATTTTCGACATTGAAGTTAATGTTCGAAGTTGAATGTTCGAAATATGTTGAAAATTAATCAACACATGAATATGAGAAGTTGAATATTGGCGGCGATAGACCATAGCGTGAAATGTCCGCCAATATTAATTAACATAATTCACATCACCCCCCGGTACAGACACAAAGAAAAATATCAGATTCGCCGTGTTAGTTTCAAACCAATACAAGGTATAGTGCGAGTCCGTTTCTGTATGCGTACCTTATAAAAATAGAAAACGACAGGACCAAGACGTAACTTTAGTCCACGGTACCGTACATTTGAAATAAAAAACAACTTGGTGAGGAAGACCAAAATGGAAACTATAAAGCTTATTTTGAAATTAGACTCCTCATAATACGTGTATTTTTGCAATTAATTAAATATTGTATATGGCGACTTAAGTCATTACCATTGTCGTTGAAAGACTTAGGAGTTATCTTTTGTGACCGCATTATCGAGGTTTGTAGGAGCATCTTGCTTGACCAAGAAATTTAAATTGGGCTATAGCGATAATGATTTGAATGAAGGCACGACGCGAGCTGATTTCCATGAGAGCTATTAATATACTTTTAATTGTTTGAATTGCGTTTCGCTTTCGGGTTGGGTTGGGTTGAGTTTGGATAGGTTTGTTTGAGAGTGCTTAATTGCTTATCCAAGTTAGAAAATGCAGTTTCAAACATTCAAGAAGTAGGTTTGAAACACGGTTAGGGTTACAACCCCAGTTGCCATTAATCATACCATTATGATAAACAATGGATAAACACTGACAGTCACTTTGCCTATTACGAGACAATATATTCGCTGCTTTACCCCAGGGATTATTTTAAGGTGCAGTGATAAACAATTTGTGCCGTGATAAATTTTTCTTTAATATACAAAAATAAGTATTATATTATAAGCAAAGAAGAGTACAGATTCTCATAACCATGCTGCAAGCATTACTTTTGTACCTAATATTCACGGTCTCTCTATATGGAATATATCGAAATTTGTGTCTGAAAAGTCAAGATTTTTGAGCTCCAGAAGCTCAAAAATAAAAACATTTCTGACGATCCCCAGGGCCCTGACCCGCTATTAAGTTCGATCGTTTCCAGTTAACAAGCTTCTTTGGCGTAAGTTCTTTGGTTCCATGCTGTTTAACATTCCTCTATACGTTAAAATGCTATCCCTTTTTTTTATTCTTTGTGCAGTGCTAAAATTTCCCTAAAATAATACCCTCGAATTGCGGTTTACCATTAAGCCTTGTAGACTTTTTGTGTTTATCAGGAATTAAGGCAGGCTACAAATTTAATTAATTCCTGTATGATACTTGATGAATCTCTTTCAACTTTCATCCCGGCAACCGGGCTGGCCCGGTTAGTGAGTGTTTATATGGGGGAATTTTCATCCCGGTAAGCGAGATCTCGCCTTTTTCAAGCGAGATCTCGCCTTTGTCCATATAAACGCACAGTAGTTTTTACTATAAAATCAATTACACGGAGAGATCTCGCTAAGCGGGCTGGCCCGGTCAACGAGCCAGCCCGGCTTCCATATAAACAGCCCCTAAGTCGAAAAATGTTCGAACCGCAAACGGCAAACCGCTAACGTCAAACGGCGGTTACAGGTTTGCGGTAAACCTGAATCTAAAGGTCTCTAATGACTAGTTATAAACCTACGCATAGAATTATGTTTACATACAATGTTTGTATATGCTTGTAAATCTCGCTTAAAAATCACTGCTTTTCACTCTGCTAAAACGCTTGAAATTTTGTAAGGTTTAAATCCCTGTAAGAACTATGTTTATACCGATTCGCTTGGCAAACATATATTTGTATTGTTCTATAAGACCTTAGCAACGCTTACTATGCCGATAAACTTTAAGATCTTGTCTTTTAGAAAGCTATATTTCTGCTTGTTATTACTTCGCGTAAGGCAATAATATTTTACGTGGGAAAGATTACCTTGACAACGCCGTGTATGAAAATGCTTACTCTTGTATCTTCGCATTGCTAAAAACTATATTTATATCTTTAAAACGTTTTGTTGAAAATTTTGTTTGTAAAACCCTCAGATGAAAAGATTCGACTTTAAATAGTCATTCCTCACTTCTATATATAGACTTTACTAAATAAATGCTTGGTTATTAAAAAAAACTATCTCTATCTTTATAATAAAGCTTTAGAATTATCAGGTTTGGGAAAAAAACACAACGGAAAACGCTGAACTCAGCAAAATTCGCCATGATTTATGACGTCATTGCATAAATAAATAACATTATATTCATTGTACATTAATCATTATAAATCTCACCATCTGAACCTTGAGCTGGACTATCAGTGAGAATGTCAGCCAATTGCTGAAAAAGTGAGAACGTCAGGCTCCGGGATGACTGGTGCTTGCTGCGCTGCCTGCTTCCACACAATTTAACAACAATCGCAGTCTCCTTTGGTAACATAATTGCGATGTGATGGCAGTGGATAATTACTTTTGTGTCTGCTTCTTCCTGGGTCGACTCTTTGAGTTCTTCCAGCTCCCTCAGGAAGGGTAGTCGTTCCATTCACGCTCGTTAGACTGACGCAATTCGTATCGCTGGCAAAACAACTGTTCTTCCGAGATGTCTGGGGGCATATTCGTTAGTACTACACTCCTTAAAAAGAAATTCAGCAAGCCGCTTCCTATTCTCGTCGTTTCGGATAAATTTTTCCAAACCCTTCGGTCCTTCGTAGAAGCCCTTTACTATGTGGGTCTCCTATAATCCTCTCCGTGACCGTTCTATTCCCTTGATGGATTGTGGTGGAACGAGAACGTGACAAAATCCACTCACGTAATGTGTGACGTACCTTCAAGAACATGCATCAACAGGGCGCTTATATATAAGCGCCTTGTGCATCAACTTCACTTTCTCCATCTTTGCAGGAATACCATCAGTCATGGGGAGAGCCCACGAAACTGGTCCCAATTTTTCTAATTGTCCGAGAGACTCGACCCAGTAACAAGCAGACAAAGTAATTCTCCATTGCCATCACATCGCAATTAGTTCACCAGCGCAGCGACGATTACTAGACATCA
The DNA here is from genome assembly GCA_016169945.1 of Trachythela sp. YZ-2020. Taxonomy (NCBI): domain Eukaryota; kingdom Metazoa; phylum Cnidaria; class Anthozoa; order Malacalcyonacea; family Clavulariidae; genus Trachythela; species Trachythela sp. YZ-2020. The sequence goes on from JADLSH010000391.1 coordinate 2,291,561, forward strand.
AGGGTATAGTAGAAGAAATTGGCGAAGAAAAGCGTAAGCTTGGCTCTGCCGGGATTCCATGCTTACACAGGATGTGTTACCACCAGTGCTTTTGTGTGCAAAAGAGGTTAAAGGGAAAATGAACCCTTTAAACTCTTTCAACAGAACCAGCAATTTATATCCACCTTCCAAAGTCAGTTCAGCAGCAGACGTTGCATGAGAACTGTGTTTTTGATGCACTTGAGTTCTTCACCTGCCTGATGTATGGAAGCGGCTTGGCATTCATCAACCAAATGAGACACAATAAATTCCTGGAGAGATTCAATGTCAAATCGAATATGATATGAGTCTTCTTCTCCCTTGGCGTGATAGCTTGAGAATGCATGTAAAACGAAGCAACTTTCAAGTACTTGTGTGGAAACAGGCAGCGCAGCGAGCATCAGTCATCCCAGAGCTGATGGTCATGGTTGGCAGATCAGCAATGGTGGTGAACGTGAGTTAAGTGGACGAATAGTGTCCTCATGCTACGACACTTGGCTGACATTCTCACTGATAGTCCAGCTCAAGGTTCAGATGGTGAACTGTCTGATGACTTTGAATATGATTTAACTGATATCGTGTTCGAGTCAGAGAACAAGAGGTTTCATAGACGTTGTGTTTGCAAATGTTGTGTTATAAAGAATATATTAGATAGAAGGGAACCTTATTGGGAACGCTATGGAAAATCTGCTCTTCTTCTTCTGTTTAATTGAGTCACTTAGTAGTAATATACAGGCCGATCAACCCGGATTTTTGAGAGTGTGCGAGAGTGTGCGAGAGTTTTGAGAGTGTGCAACATCATTAACATAATTATGTATTGACGTCATAATGATATGCAAGGTGAGTTTGGGCGAAACAGTCATTATGTTGAGTTTTGAGAGTGTGCAACATCATTAATCCTGACGCTTTTTATCACAATAGCTATAGCGTCCTTATATATTTTACTAAGCGTTGTTTGAGTATCATTTACAAGCAATACGATGGAGTGTCTACATGGAAAACCTGCGTCCTATTCGACTACAAACCATGGTATATTTTGGTTCTGTGGACAAAAACCTAGCTGTGAGTTCTTTTGCCGAGATGAAGATTGTTATATGTTCACGAAAGCCGTAGAAGATTTTAGATGTTTATGACCTATGATCCATACTACAAGATCATAGGTCTTGGCGGTGATTAACACAGCCAAACAGTCATCTCCCCAGACATGCCTGAGCGAACACAAACCAGATAACCTTAAGCAAAACGGGTTTTACTTTTGTAAGATACTGTATGATATCCTAAGATACTGTATGATATCCCAAGATATTGTATGATATCTTAAGATACCGTGTATGATATCCTAAAATGATATCTTAAGATACTGTATGATCCCTTTCTCTAACCTTAACCCCAACCCTAATTCTGATACTTAAACCATTTTCATTGACCTCACAAAGTATAATTATACTGAAATCGAGAAATTCGTATATATCTTTTGATAATTTGGTGGCTCTGAAAAGAGCCGGTTTGGTTGCGCTATGCCTTTACAGACTTAGCCATATACAACCACAATAACCACATTCAAAATAAACAGACAAGACAGTATCTCCGAACCCATGTTGGACACTTTCAATACACGAAATGTGTACTCTTGAGTGACAACAAGAGGTGGTTTTGCTGTCTTGACTGTTTATTTTTTTCACGCAGAGCATGCAGTGGTGATCGAGCTGTAATGGCTGCCTGCAAAGAGCACAGCGCGTAAGGAGCTCTCCAGTTCTCGAGAAGGCCTCTATTCTCCATCTAGACAGACACCCGCTGTGGCAAAGATGTCCACAGCAAGGTGTTGTTACTACCATCGTCGTTCCACAACGGATCTCTTCGAAGCAGAAATGACATTCCTCGTCATTTTCTGCCTTACCAATGATACCAAAAGTATCGACCAGCTCCCGGGTCGATAAAAGTCCCGCCGGGACATAATTCAAAATGTCCCTGCGGGACTTTTTGTGTCCCGGGAGTCCCGATACGCAAGATTTCTGGGGTGCTCCCCACCCAACGATAATACACACATGTGGTTTTGAAAATTTCTATTTTTACACACACTTAAATATCTAAAGGAATAGTGGAAACACCGTCCTCCAAAACTTTGTGTTTTGGATAAAAATAACTAAAAGCTGGGCGTGCAAGGTATGCCCGACCAAGCATCGTGCCATCGGGCCTGATAGTGCATAATCGGGCCTGATAGTGCCTAATCGGGTAAAATCGGGCCTGTTCGTTCGGGCTAGGGAGCTAGCGTTATGAAAAGAAAGTAAAAACAGAGAATTATATTTTGGAAAACAGATTTATTTCGATTTAGAACTTACAAGTAAAGGTAATATACTTCTAAGAGTATACAGTTTATAGGTGGTTTATTTAAGCGTGTACAAGACTTATTAAGAGTCATTGTCACTCTTTTCGTGTGCATCAGGATAATGTTGGTCTTTGAAAATTCTTTTCAAAAGAAATTTTCTTTTATCAATAGCAGCCTCTAATGCTTCTTCAGGGTCAAAGTTATCATCGTTCACAAATGCATCCCTCGTTTCCATAATCTTTTTGTGTATTGCATCTCTCTTAAGTTCTCTTATCCATAGTAGACGTTCCAGATAAATATTTTGCAAGTCTTCACGAAGCTTTGGTAGGATAAGTAAGTACGCCTTACTATTAGCTTCTTCTTCAGCAAGACCATCTGCAGTGAAGTTCTGCGTTAGCTCTTCGAATTCTGCTAAATTTCGTTTTGATGCTTCCTCTTTTAAAGGTGCCCATGGATCGCTTTCATATTCACCATCTACTTCGCTGTCAGTATTATCTAAACTATCCAAATCACTCTCTGGCGTAGCATCAGTTTCCACTTCATTGTCTGTATTATCTGAATTATTAAAATCGCTTTCTGACGTATCATCATCAGACTCTACGTACTTTCTTTTCTACCCATCTCTACACTGTGATCTGAGTCAGATTCTGCTGCTGAGTTGTGATCTCGCAGAGTATATAGTATTCCTTTCGCGTGTGCTTATGTTAAACCAACGATTCCGCGATAGCTATAGCTCCCACCTTCATCGAAGCTAACCAGTGAATGTTTCATTTTAAGAACAACATAACATTTTATAATTATGCTTATACATAATTCATAATGGCCCGAACGAACAGGCCCGATTTTACCCGATTAGGCACTATCAGGCCCGATTATGCACTATCAGGCCCGATGGCACGATGCTTGGTCGGGCATACCTTGCACGCCCAGCTTTTAGTTATTTTTATCCAAAACACAAAGTTTTGGAGGACGGTGTTTCCACTATTCCTTTAGATATTTAAGTGTGTGTAAAAATAGAAATTTTCAAAACCACATGTGTGTATTATCGTTGGGTGGGGAGCACCCCAGAAATCTTGCGTATCGGGACTCCCGGGACACAAAAAGTCCCGCAGGGACATTTTGAATTATGTCCCGGCGGGACTTTTATCGACCCGGGAGCTGGTCGATACTTTTGGTATCATTGGTAAGGCAGAAAATGACGAGGAATGTCATTTCTGCTTCGAAGAGATCCGTTGTGGAACGACGATGGTAGTAACAACACCTTGCTGTGGACATCTTTGCCACAGCGGGTGTCTGTCTAGATGGAGAATAGAGGCCTTCTCGAGAACTGGAGAGCTCCTTACGCGCTGTGCTCTTTGCAGGCAGCCATTACAGCTCGATCACCACTGCATGCTCTGCGTGAAAAAAAATAAACAGTCAAGACAGCAAAACCACCTCTTGTTGTCACTCAAGAGTACACATTTCGTGTATTGAAAGTGTCCAACATGGGTTCGGAGATACTGTCTTGTCTGTTTATTTTGAATGTGGTTATTGTGGTTGTATATGGCTAAGTCTGTAAAGGCATAGCGCAACCAAACCGGCTCTTTTCAGAGCCACCAAATTATCAAAAGATATATACGAATTTCTCGATTTCAGTATAATTATACTTTGTGAGGTCAATGAAAATGGTTTAAGTATCAGAATTAGGGTTGGGGTTAAGGTTAGAGAAAGGGATCATACAGTATCTTAAGATATCATTTTAGGATATCATACACGGTATCTTAAGATATCATACAATATCTTGGGATATCATACAGTATCTTAGGATATCATACAGTATCTTACAAAAGTAAAACCCGTTTTGCTTAAGGTTATCTGGTTTGTGTTCGCTCAGGCATGTCTGGGGAGATGACTGTTTGGCTGTGTTAATCACCGGTTTAATGATTTAAAGTACAAAATGTACTATGCAAAACTAGATTTAATTGCTTTCACCTAAGAAGACATGGCAATGCATAGAATTATGTTAGCTTTCTCTTTTAAATTTCTCGTATATATGTCTCGCGGATTTTACATAGTGTAATGTTAAATGTATTATTGGTAATAAAATGAAAGCTTTGACTTAGAGTTACGTTTATATATTCGGTTCGCAAATATGTATTTGTAAGACACTTTTCTCATTTCGTTTCAACTCGTCATAAATTATATCTATGTTCTCCATTTCACCGTTTCACCACAAAGGTTAAAAGGCAAGTGAGGTATCTCAATAATATGTAAATTCGTGGATCGCTTTATAATGACTTAGCGACGCATATAGCAACGAAAAAGCACACAACACAGTGTTTTTTAAAACATATTTATTGTCACATATATAAATACAACTAAAAGATGTCTATTTCATCAAGTTCACTTGTTAAAGCATTAACAGATTTAAGAAATGTATATTCCGCGTATGCCTCTTTAGTGTTAGATTTAGTACTATTAAATGTCTCTCCTGTTTCCTCAATCTTGTACCGGTATTGTAGTGGATTACTGAAAAGTTCGATGCCAGTATTGATCACACGAGGTTCTTGCTTCTTCCATTCGAAGAAACCACAAGCGTCTTCTTTGGGGCAGCAGTAAAATAGACGTCCATCTTTCTAGTTGACTTTTCGTTCACAGCATACCATTCCATGTTGGCATATAGGTCTTGGCTCTTCGAATACATCCCCCCATTGCCAAAATTTGCATGGATGCTCTCGTTCAGAACATACAAAGTACGGTCGTCCATAGTTTTGTTTCATCTTGTCTTTAACTGTACGTAACTTTGCTAGTTTTTTATGTGTAGGGCACACAGGATGTTGAGGACCACTCTTTCTAAAATCTTCTACGGCTTTCGTGAACATATAACAATCTTCATCTCGGCAAAAGAACTCACAGCTAGGTTTTTGTCCACAGAACCAAAATATACCATGGTTTGTAGTCGAATAGGACGCAGGTTTTCCATGTAGACACTCCATCGTATTGCTTGTAAATGATACTCAAACAACGCTTAGTAAAATATATAAGGACGCTATAGCTATTGTGATAAAAAGCGTCAGGATTAACTCTTTTTGTGACGAAAATGCTGAGCTCAGCTTAATGACTGTCTTGCCCAAACTTGTCTTGCATATCATCATGACGTCAATACATAATTAATGAATGTTAATGATGTTGCACACTCTCAAAACTCAACATAATGACTGTTTCGCCCAAACTCACCTTGCATATCATTATGACGTCAATACATAATTATGTTAATGATGTTGCACACTCTCAAAACTCAACATAATGACTGTTTCGCCCAAACTCACCTTGCATATCATTATGACGTCAATACATAATTATGTTAATGATGTTGCACACTCTCAAAACTCTCGCACACTCTCGCACACTCTCAAAAATCCGGGTTGATCGGCCTGTATATTACTACTCACTTACCTAGAAGATCCTTGATAGTTATGAAGGTGAGTAACACCGTGAGGCTGTTAGCACCCACACTAGGTAGGCTTGATTAACAGCTGCGACTTTGAATGGTCCGGGTAGTCAAGCGTAACTATCAGAACACACTAGGAAAGTTTAAAACCCATAGAGAGGTATTCTAGAGGGCCATGCTGCCATTTATCAGGTAAATCAGTGCTGCAGGAGATTGTTTACTGTTGTTTGATATTTAGGTGGTGTTATGTTACCTATGTACCAGGGCAATTTTCAAAATTGAAACTGCGAAAAAATGTCCTCACAAGTATGCATAGACCATTTGCAGAATTACTGGAGCATAGCATACACACATATAAAAAAGCCTCGACTACTTGGCTTTCTGCACAAAAGTTAAATTTTGGATTGAGTGTAAAAGATAGAAGGCCAATATACTGTATAAGGACCTTTCAAAACAAACTATCGTGCAAAGTAGCAGTATAGGTGACTATAGGTGGATTGAAGTCAATCACTTGAAAACTAAAATACAATAAAACTGCAGCCACATTTACAGCAAATTCAGTGAAGACAAGATACCAACTCAGGCGTTCACTACAGCTGGAGGCAACATAATTTTTGACAAGCACAAATTGGACAAAGCATCAGCATAAGTGTGCACAATAAGAAACAGCTGATCTTAATCTGACTGAATAGAATGATAACATTCTTTGTCTTTGTTCAAGCTGGTAATATTCATTTTTTTAATGTACTTGAGAGCTCTATTTTATGCTGACAATGATTGGCCGAGGTAATCGAAACCTTCAAATGCTCGTTTCAAACATATATGGATCTACTGGGGGGTGTAGGGGGTGCGCACCCCCTAGAAAACGTCGGCATCCCTCACAAAAAGTCAGAATCAACGAGTTCATACTGAAATTTTCACGATCTATGGCATTTTTGACATAATTTGCGCTGGTGGCGGAAGGGTGCACCCCCGTCTGCACCCCCTCTGTCAAATGAGCCTGGATCCGCCCCTGGTTTCAAATGTGTAAGTTTCACGAAGTAACGGTTCTATTTTCAAATGTGGAAATTTCACGAAGTAACGGTTCTAAAAAATTCTGGGAACTGTTCCAATAAATCGTCTTCACCGATCACGTGACAAACTATTAAAGCTACAAAGCTGGCTGATTTATATGTTCCATATATCGTTATATCGTTACTACGAGTGTTCACCAAAATGTTTGAGTTGGACAATTATTTCTCCTTGAGTTACGAAGTATTGAAAAATATTGCTGACGTCAGCATTATTTTCAAACTAAAACTATGTTATACACACAATTGAATTTAGTTTTAAAATGCTTTTTTAAAGTTAAGAAGTGATGTCTAATCCAACCTTAATAAGTTCAAAACATTTGGGTTAGCATTCGGCTTCAATTGAGCACTTTGTACACCAACATGACGGCCAAAAATCAAATGCAAATATAAGGGAGAGTTTTAGCCAAAATGTTTAGGTTGGATTAGGTATCACTCTTAACCTTAAACAAGCACTGTAAACTAAATATAGCATAGTTTTAACAGTCTTGTATAACTCCATGCATAACTCAAGAGGGGAAATAATTGTATTGACTCAAACCTTTTGGTGAAGACTCGTAGTAACGATATACGGAACATGTTAGACAGTTAGCTTTGTAGCTTTGATATTTCGGAATTTTGTTACGTCACGTGAAAACGATCTATAGTTTTGCCATTATTTAGTGTAAATACGAGGATATTTGGGCTTTTCGAGGCTCGTTACGTGATCATTTCTGTTTATTATTCTTTCGTTAGGACGAAAAAGTCCGGGTATTGAAAACAAAACACCTAAGAATTGGTTTGGTGATTGAAGCCTGCTTGCGGGTAGGTAATATAGTGTTACAAACGAAAATCAAGATTATTTCAGACGATAATGATAAGTTTACATTCAGAGAGTGAAAAGAAGTGTTAGTTATGTTCAGGATGTATAACTTTCAAAATAACTGTCCCATTTTCATTACGTTTAGGGAATTTTAGAATAGTGGCTAAATCTATATTTTCGTCCCAAAGGGTATTTCAGTCTATCGGCAAACCACTTCAGATCAATTAACCAATAGTATATATTCATTATATCTGGATATTCATTATATCTGGGTTTGTATGCGTATGCGTATGCGTATGCGTATGCGTATGCGTATGCGTATGCGTATGCGTATGCGTATGCGTATGCGTATGCGTATGCGTATGCGTATGCGTATGCGTATAATGCGTATGCGTTTAACTGTTAGCAAGACTAAAAATCATCAGACATTTTAATGCGAAAATCTGTGGAGATAACAGCTATAGGCTAAGGACAAATCGATTAAATTTTGGTTCAATTTGGATGAAAGTGGTTGAGAAATGTACAAACGTTTGCCTCGCTTTCCCGGGATGAAAAGAGTAAATTAGGGACCGTTCGAGCATGATTTTTGGGGAGCCCGCAGTGCGGGGCACTCATTAGCATCAAATGAGGTGGAGCACTCATTATGTATACAATGACGTCACTCATTATGTATACAATATATGGGAGGTGTGCAGTGGCGAGCACGTGCGTGTTTGGACGAACAAATAATAATTTTGCTGAGTTCAGAATTTTGTGGTTACGTCACAATAGCTAAGCGTCCCTATATATTTTGCCAAGCTTTGTTTGAGCAAGCGTCATTTCTCAACTGCTAAAGCAATACGATGGAGTGCCTACATCGTGTGTGACAATGCGGTTTGGGGAAATTGTCTTGGTAATAGTTCTGCACTAGATTAGCCGTTAGCGCAGCGCTACGAGAGAAAAACCCCCACAGGATTATATTTTGGAAAACAAATTTATTTCATTTTAGAAGTTACAAGTAGATATAATCTGCTTCTATTAAGAGTATACCGTTTAAGGTAGCTATTTTAAGCGTATATAATTATACAAGATAAGCACTAACAAACAAACAACTATATTAATAGTCATTGTCACTATTTTCGTGTGAATCAGGAGAACGCTTGTCATTGAAAAGTCTTTTTAAAATAAAATTTTGTCTTATCAATAGCAGCCTCTAACACTTCTTCTGGGTCAAAATTATCATCGCTCACAAATGCATCCCTCGTTTCTATAATATTTTTGTGTACTGGGTCTCTCTTCAGTTGTCTTATCCATAGTAGACATTCCAGATAAATATTCTGCAAATCTTTACGAAGCTTTGGTAGGATAAGTAAGCATGCCTTGTTTTTAGTATGCCTCCTTCTTCGTCAAGACCATCTGCAGTAAAGTTCTGCTAAATTTCGTTTTGATGCTTCCTCTTTTAAAGGTTCCCATGGATCGCTTTCATATCCACCATCTACTTCACTGTCAGTATCATTTGAAGTTTTGAACTATCCAAATCACTCTCTGACGTAGCATCAGTTTCCACTTCATTGTCAGTATTATCTGAATTATCAAAATCGCTTTCTGACGTAGCATCATCAGAGTCTGTGTACTTTCTTTTTTTGTCCATATTTACACTGTGATCTGAGTCAGATTCTGTTTAAAAGTTGTGATCTCACAGAGGACAGTATTCCTGTTGCGTCTTCTTAGGCTAAAACAATGACTAAGCAATATCTACAGCTCCTACTTTCATTGCAGCTAACCAGTTAATGATCTATTTCACGAGCAACATAACATTTTATGAGAACTAGCCATCACTGCTTATACATAATTCATAAAGGCCCGAACAGTCCCTGTCTTGATAAACAGGTCCAGATTATACCCTATGAGGCCCGATTTGACTCGATTAGGCCCGATATTTGGTATTGTATACATAATGAGTGTTCCGAATTTGCTGGTGAAGTGCCCTCTATAGTATATATAGCATGTTCCAAAAAAGAGACCGGCAACCACTTAAACTCAAATGACTTAAAACACTTTCAACATTTAAATTGACCAATAGTGTTTATTCATTATAGCCCGACCCAAGAAAGAGACCTACAGCTGGCTACCTCGCAGAGCAATTTGATGAAATTGGTGTGAAAGAAGGATGGTGGCCTGTTTCTTCTGATACACTTTGATTGTAACATATTTGAAACAATCAACCTCTAAGCAAATATCTGGAACTATATCTACCCTCGGACAAGAGATAGAGAAAAGCTCGCAGAAGTAATAACACATAGTCTTGATCATAGTCTTGTATATTTATGCAAGAAGCTTAGCATCCCTAAAGAGTCGCCTAAAGTCATCCTAACCAGACAATACAAAAAATACAATGTGAACGCGTTCAATTACGACTTGAATGCTATCCTTAACTCGTATCGGATTACTTCAAATGATCCGAATGAGTTGTGGAGAGATTTTAAGACAAAATTTCTTAGTATTGCGGATAAACACGCACCAATTAAGCAAAGGCGTGTCAAAAGTGAATACAAACCATGGCTTACAAACGAAATAAAGCAACTGAGTTATCACAGAGATTATTTAAAAAGGCAAGCTATCCGATTAAAATCAGCATATTATGATACAGCCTATAAAAAATGTAAAACAAAGTAACCAACCTTATAAGAACTACAAAAGAAAACTACTTTAAAGAAAGATTGAGTAATTCTAACAATAGCAAGGAAAGCTGGCAGGCTATTAATGAATTATTGAATAAAAAATCTAAGACTACTCAGGTCAAAGAAATTAATGTTGAGGGCAAGACTGTAACAAATGATGAGAAAATTGCAGCTGGCTTTAACGAATATTTTTCGACTATAGGCAGTAAGTTGTCTGAAAGAACTGAGGATAGTGACATTAATCCATTAAGCTTTGTGACTCCTGTGCATGATAAAGTATTTGCTTTCAACTTTATTACCGTAGGAGAGGTAATAGGTGCGTTAAATCTCATTCAGTCTAAAGATGCAGTACAAGACTGCTAAAAGATGCAGCACACATTATTGCTGACCCAATGGTTAACATTTTCAACTTGTCCCTTCAAACTAATATATTCCCTGTTGACTGGAAGTTAGCCAAAGTAACACCAGTCTTCAAAGATGGGAATAAAAATGACTGCGGAAATTATAGACCAATTTCTGTAATTTCAGTTGTTGCAAAAATCTTCGAGAAACTGATATATCAACAGTTAAAATCGTTTATGACAATAAATAACATCCTTGTGGAGCAACATTCTGGCTTCCGGGCTCAACATTCTACGGAAACTACTCTGCTTAGCTCCACAAATGAATGGTTGTACAATATGTTTACCGGAGTATTATTTCTGGACCTAAAAAAGGCGTTTGACACTGTTGATCATGTGATACTATTGGCTAAATTAGAAAAATATGGCATTCAAGGGAATAGCCTTGAATGGTTTAAGTCTTATCTAAAGGCAGAAAGCAGGTTTGTTCAGTCAATGGTAAGATCTCGGCTGCAAAAAATATTAAATGTGGGGTACCACAGGGTTCTAATCTTGGCCCCATTCTATTTCTAATATATATAAATGACCTTCCAAATAGTTTAAAAACGTCAAAACCTACACTATTTGCCGACGATACAAATCTTACCTGTGAAGGACAAAATTCTAGCGAAATCGAAAATAAGCTTAATGAAGAACTTGGAAATGTTCATCAGTGGCAAGGCATATTTTAACATATATACTGGGGGGCCACTTGGCCCCCCAGACCCTCTTGATGGCCCCCCACTCACACAAAATTGGCCCCCCACTCCCTGGGCCCTTTATACATTGGGTCGTTTACAGAGTAAATGATTTGTCTGTGTTTAACGAAATATTGTTTTTATGGCTTATATAGTTAGACATTTTTAAAGTTTTAGTTAAAACATTGAAATACTATTGGTTTGGCAATTTCAGAGCTCCAGATTTCAAAATTTTCCTGGAAAAAACTCCCCCGGACCCCTAGGGCTCGTGTCTTCAGCACACAGATTAAGGGCAGTGGCGCCGTGGCCGGGGGGGTCAGGGGGGGCCATGGCCCCCCCTACCGTTGAGACCTGTCGGAAAATCGGAAATTTGTTATGTTGTCGGAATCGTAATGGTGAAGCATACCTGCAAATACGAATGGTAAAACATGGTGATGAAATATCGGAAATCAAACTCAGTTAACGTTTTTAGAATATTAGTTATAGAATAGGTAATATTCATAAAATTTAACAACAATGGGGTAGATTGTCGGTATTTACCTGTAATAACAGTATAGTCCGGGAAAATTTTTTTAGACATGTTCCCCCCCCCGTCGACAACAAAAACAATAATAATTCATCCAAATATTGTCGGAAAATAGTGAGCTTGGCCCCCCCTAAAATAAGGGACCCACGGCGCCCCTGATTAAGGGCCCTTTTTCACAAATGGCCCCCCACTTAGAAATCCTTAAAATATGCCCTGATCAGTGGCTTACAGCTAATAAACTTACTTTAAATGAAGAGAAAACCGAGTTTATGCTCATTGGCTCGAGATCTCGTCTTGCTTCAGTTGATAATAATCCTGTATTAACGCCAGGAGACAGGCATATCAAACGTGTCTATTACAAAAAGTCACTTGGCATGATCCTTGATGAGCAGTTAAAATGGGACAAACACAACGATGCGCAATGTAAAAAAATCTCAAAGAATATCGCTCTTTTGAAAAGAGCTAGATGACTAGATCATTTGTTCCTAGGCATATATTAATAAATATGTACAATGCATTTGTCTTGCCTCACTTTAACTATTGCTCAACAGTCTGGAACGATGGATCTTGTAGTACTATAATTAATAAACTCTCAAAATTGCAAAGGAGAGCTGCGCGTATGATAACTTCAAGCACATACGATATTCGTTCCACTCAATTGGCTTCCAATTGAACTTGAAAGTAATTATGACATTTAAAGCGCTAACCAGACAAGCGCCGGATTATCTTAGAGAATTATTTACTGAGTGTAAAAACGATTTCTATTGTCTAAGAAGTAACCACACTAAACTAGCACTCCCAAAACCAAGGACTAATTTCCTAAAAATAAGCCTTTTTTCGTATAGAGCGGCAAAGTCGTGGAACGAATTATCGAGTGACATAACCAACGATTACCGAGAGCTATCATCAATCAATGCTTTTAAAGAGCGACTTGAAATAACCAAATGATTCCATGTATATAGTTGTTTAAGTTTTTCATATTAATATTTTGTTATTTCCTTTGTAATACAGTATATTGTACCGTGTTAAAAGAATTTTAATAAAGTAAATATTCAGTACTTGAAAACAGGTCGGAATTTTGTCGTCATAGTTTTAAATTAACTTTATGTAGCATTTTTAAACAATTAGTATAATAATAGTTGCGCTTCTGTTAAATGTGTATCGATATGATGGTGTAACTTTGCTGTCCAGAACAATTTACAGTCCTTCAGCTTGAACTCTGTCCAAAGTTAAGTTTTCTTTACGTGTATAATTGTTAACGCGTGCGCAGACAAAATTGCGACCTGTTATATACGCAATGCAAGATCGTGAAAATAATATTAGTTCACAAGCTATTACATACTGAAATGAATGCACGTTATTTGTAGTCTGAGATAATCAATAATGGGGGATTCTCAAATGATCTTAGATAACATTTGTTCTATTTGAATGGACAACTAAGACCGAAATTCAGATACGATTAAACTTGGCAGTCGAGCAAACGCCTGACTCGAATCGCCCATCTTGTATCCAAAGTATCTCCGTTCGCAGAAACGGGCATACTCTGGGCATGAAATTGTAATCCCACCTGTTTAAACAATCAAATGGTCACCACACATGCATGGCATTTCTTTGTTACTAAACTAAATGTTATCAGTTGTTTGTATAATGAGAGAGCATATGACTAGTATTGATTGATTGCTGATTAAATTATTCAATCGATTTATTTATTTATTTTTTGTTTTATTGATTGGTTTGATTAATCGATGATTGTTTGATTGATTGATGTTGATCATGATGGTCACTTGATGACTTGATGAAGATTAATTTGATTGACATTTAATAATATTGTAGCAAGATTTTCGATGGCGTTCTTACGACCGTCTTTCACCTCTGAGATCGTAAGCTTTAATTTCAGCTTTACCGACAGCCTGCGTGCAGTCCCAGACTCCCAAAGGAAGTAGGCACGCAGGCTACTTTGATTCCCAAATGAAGTAGGCACGCAGGCTACTTTACCGAACGCTCATGTGGAAAGAGTCCGTCAATGCTCTGCCGAAATTATTGGGTTTTTCTCCGGGCACTTCAATTTCTCCCACAGGGAAAGTTGACAGGGTGGTTACCGTATATATACTGCACTGTAGATTAGAAAAAAATATATAAACCCATTATATTAAGCACATTAAATAGAACTAATCTAGGTTAATTAATAAGTAGTTGTAATTTGTATATTCATTAATATAATTAGCACTGACGATCCTAAAAGTAGTAAATAATAATGACATATTTAACACTGATTATCTTAAATAGGAGTAGTAGTAGACTAGTGATTTATTACAATATTATGTAATTGTAATGCAGTAATGATCTAATGAATTGTAAATGTTATGCATGCAGTCTAAGACAGTGCGAATTAAAGTTTTAATAGAATTACTTGCCAAACACCTTTATGTTTTGTAATAATATACATGCATGTTTTTTAGTAAGATTTAACTTGAAATATAAGCCTGTTTTTCACTTAACACGTAACTACGCTCGTTGCGGTATGATACGGTTGCAAACAGACTTTATGGAATGGTTCAACATTCAAACAAGTATTTGATATGGGTTTTAATAATTACGCCACATTTCATGTTGCATCGAAAACTGAATAATTTTTTGAGGACGGGCGCTATGGAAACAATATATTTCAGATTGAAATCCCCAAATTTATCATGAACTTTTCGTCACTAAATATATTTGATTTCTATTCTGTTACTAGTTGCTTGCTCTTTGGTCGCTGTCAGATCAGCTGGCCCAAAATGGAAAAATGCTCGATAAAAATGTATGCTACAGGTGCATGTACCACAGAATACCACACAAATTTACATATGTTCCATATCTTTTGTAAAATACATATAATATGGTCTGTTAATATTTTTTAGTATGGTTTTTGGTAGACTTTATTATTTTAATTGAACATTCCGTGGAAAAACCTAATGCACCACAGAATACCAGTGCAGAAAACACACAATAAGTAAGGAACGGACCGAACGGTTAGTTATCGAATATACCAGGATTTGGTGTGTCATACTGTTGGATGTAAAACAATATTGCTAACTTAAGTGAAAGGTAAATACTAAAATCACTACAGAATACCAGTGGTGTGTACCACAGAATACCAGGGTTTTTTATCAGTAATTTTGAAAAATTCAGTTTTCCGATCGCAAAACGGATTACTCAGCGTGATTCCTGCATAGTAATACTATTGTGTTGCATTGAAAAACATGAACTTTACCTGTTTATTCTGGTAGCTAAGCTGCCTGATATCCAGGCTTAACAACTTAAACTGTAAAAAAACCTTGGCCAAAATTCGGAAATGATCCTGGGGTTTTGCTACGAGTTTAGGCTGAATATCCAAGATGGCGCCAAAAATAAAAAAAATGAATACACCAAATCAAACGTTTTCCGTACAAAAAAAGACGTATGTGTTTTGTGTATGTTGGGTGTAACACAATTTTTAGTTCCGTGTTACAAAATTGTCAAGTCTCAGTTCGAACTTGTAAAGAAGATTGACCGGACATGTTTAGTTGCAGAGATCCGTAACGAATTTTATTAAAAACTCTTTGTTCAGTTTTTGTACATAATTTTTAAATAGTTGCATAATTATTTGTATGTTCCTTAAGTAAAATATAGCACGGGTGGCGGAAGCGGTTAGCGCGCTGCCTCTTACCACTGAGTTGAGCCTGTTTCACAACAGGTCGAGGTCACTGTTGGTACTCGCATGAGATCGGCAGTGTGCTCAAATAACTCATGTAAGTTGAGATTCTCTCCTGTGCTTCGAGGGTTTTCCCCGGGTACTCCGGTTTCCTCCCTCTAATACTAACCCTTAGGAACTAACAATGGGGCCACAGTAATTGGCTGACGCTGTTGTGGACTCCCTGCCATTGAGGCGAAGTTGAATAAAAAAAAAACTACAGGATGTTTAAAAACAATATACATTATACATGTACCACAGAATACCAGTCAAATAGTTATCTCCCATTTTTCGGAGATATATACGGTAGTACTAATCAGTTGATGAAGGGTTAATTTATGACATATTGATCAACATAAATTAAGCTGGTTCGAACTTTCAGATTTTACCGGCATTACTGTAAGAGGGAAAAGTATCAAAACAATCTATATATATACAAGACTAAAACTAATATATATTCACAAGTATATAGCATGTTTCCTCCAAATTTTATTGCTGCGGAGCGCGCGAGCGAGCCTGAAGCGAGCGAGCGTAGCAGCAGCCTAATATGTGCAGAGAGGGGGTTTTGAAGTAAATTTTATTTAGCGCATGGAATTGTGGTTGTGCGCTCTTGATATGCGCAGAACACAAATTTTAAACTCGCTCAGTTCCATGTGCTTTTCGATTTTGACGGACGGAATCTTCGAATTTTTATCGAATTTCTAAAGCTTTTTCAAGTCTATTTTGACCATTCAAGGTAAGATATTTTGTCTTTTGTTTATATGTTACGTTTACATTAGTTTACTCCTTTTTGGAAAGTTGGCAATCTCAAATATTTATATATCTATGTCATGAAACGCTGAAGCCTGAAAGCACACAATCGATCGCAGCTAGATTCAGTGTCTGTTTATATATAAACTATATATTCTGCTACATAGAGATGTCTTTAAAAGGTTTTTCTATCCATTCGCGTTTGCTTTCTCTTGCTGATTTGTGCAAGGTTTTACCTATTAAATAGGCTACTGTATAGGCATAGAAATATGTTTTTATTCCTATTTTACAATGGACTTAATTGCTGCGAGCGAAGCGAGCGGCTTACTAATTGCTGCGAGCGAAGCGAGCGGCTTACTAATCGTGGATATAGTCGATTTTGGTATTTTTCATTCGAGATGATCTTCTGAGCCTGCGATGTATTGGACAGCGATAGTGATTTTCATTGATTTTCAGAGTTTTTTTTAACCAGACACACGTGTTCGCAATGTTCGCACGTTCTTTTCAACCCAACGGCGATTGAGCGCAGAAATTCACTTAAAAATTATGTTTAATTCAACGTTATATATCTCTGGAAGTGTTGATCAAGGCGACGGACGTTTTAGTGAACGTTCGAGGGGAAGGCAGTGTTCGTTTATGAATTTTTCGGCCTTGTTATATTCACAGTTGTGTCCAGTCGAGCTTTGGACTTGCGACACAGTCGATAAAATATTAACACACGGCGACATGTTATATTTAGATGCACTTGAAAAATCAAACTATTCCAGATACAGAGACATTATCTTTGGATTATTTACCTCGTGAAGGCCGATGGTTATCAAATCAATCGCCCATCGAGGCAAACAATTTAAATCAATCGCCCATCGAGGTATGCAATTCAAACCAATTGCCCATTTTGGCAAACAATTTAAATAAAGCGCCCATAGAGGCAAACAATTCAAATAAATCGACCATCGAGGCAAACAATTCAAATCAATCGCCCATTTTGGCAAACAATTTCAGTTAAATAAAGCGCCCATAGAGGCAAACAATTCAAATAAATCGACCATCGAGGCAAACAATTCAAATCAATTATGGTTGATCAACTATAATGAGTTTTATCAGGGACGAATTGGCCTTGATGTGACTGAGACTCCATACTTCACTTTACGTTCAGCCTTGATAAATGCTTTTAGTGTCAGCAATTATGTATTTATAATATTAGATCCATATATAATGGCCATAATTCAGTCTACACATGCTGTTTATATATTTGACTCCCATGCTCGTAATTGTTTTGGCATGCCTGATCCTAATGGTACTGCTGCTGTCATGAACATTTCAGCAATCTTGTGCAATATATATATCGACTAGCACATACACTAAACTGCGAAACATTTGAAATTGTGCCGGTTGAATTTTATGCAGACAAAAATGAGAATCACTATTGTAATACACAAAGTAGAATGTCTTCGTCTAAGAGAAACAGACAAAATGAAACTGATTACTGAAGCTCAGAAATCCAACCGGCTTCAGAAAGCAAGAGAATACAAAAAAAATTGTTACTAGAAACTGACACTGAAAAATAAAAAAAGTTAGGAAAAGACAATAATGGCCATAAACGTAAAATTTTGGTAGAGTCTGAAGTTCAAAGACATGAAAGATTAAGAAAAAATAATGATTATCACAAAATGAAAATTGTATTTGAAACTGAACTTCAGAAGAAATCTAGGTTGGAGAAATCTAAAAATTACCAAAGACAGAAAATGTAAATATAACTGAAACTTGCAAAAACGCAAGTCAGGAAAGTATCAGTCAGCAGAATTATTTAAATCAATTTGATGCTCTCCAAAATGGAAATCTTCATGACCAGAGTTGGGCTAAGGCCAATATGTCTAAATTTCATAGCATGAATAAATATGTCATTTCCCAATGTGCCGTATGTTTTGAAGCATGGCCATTGAAATCTAGGCCAAAGTGCCCAGACAAATATATCTGCTCAAGATGTGCCAGAGACAAAAAAATCCAAAGAAATTTTCAGCGCAAAACTGAGTGAAACCTTCCCCAGTTCCTATTGAACTACAGGGATTGTCTCAAACAGAAGAAATGCTAATCGCCCGTGCTCTTCCAATTATGAGAGTCTATATAAAACCAGGGGGACAAAGAAGTTACTCTGGTCATTGAATTAATCTGCCACAAAATGTGCACTGAGGAACTTGCAACATCACTACCTAGATATCCAAAAGACTTATCTGTTATTATTGTAAAAGTCAAAGGTAGAGATAACACTTTTAAAGATTGTGTTGTGAGGCGACAAAAAGTGCATAATGCATTGTTATGGCTTATCCAAAATATACACTACATCAAATAAACAAATATGTTTGGTTTAATTTATGTTATTACAAAGGTTTCTGTTTCTAAACGTTCACGAACAATTTATCAGGTCAACAAACTGTTTCGTAGTTAATAGTTCTGTTGGGTTTGGTTCTTAATAATAAGGTTTGGTAGTTAATAATAAATAAAGATCTTATGTGTAACTGTGTCAACTGGTAATATTTCAAGGGTTTTAAATTTAATCAGGACTGATCTGACCCCTCACAGCAATTATCTTTCTATTAGAAATTACTAGTATTTTTGTCTAGTCGCGTTCACATATTATTGTCAGAACAGACAGGGTCTCAGTTCTGCGCGCACTAAGACAAATATTCGAATGGCAATGAGTTGAAATGAGTTGTGCTTTACATGTAGGTGACTCACGGCATATCCAGCAAAGTAAGAACAGAATGATAGAACAACGCTTTCGTTTTATAGCTTTCCAAATGCAAAATTATTTTGCGCACATGTATATATTTTTAACGCTTTTATACACTACAAAAATATATGCAAATTTCCTTGCGTGGCAGTGTCAAATTACTCATGCAGTAAAGATGGGTTTCATGTGGGGATTCTAGCCTCCTCCGCAAGCAACTCTTGGGGAAAAAACTTGTAATGTAGCGAATATTATCGAATTTACTGTTCTTCACATTGGATAATATTCGTTATTTTTTTATTTTTTGTGAGCGGGCGGTATCCTACGCTTTCCTGCAATTTGATTGGCTACGTGAGCGGGCGGTTTTTTACGATATCTGACCACGGTCAACGGTATCCTAAATTTCCGTATATTTTTCTGTTATAAGCGATAAAAAAATAAAAACGTTATTTACCGTTTAGGTCGGTCCGTACTGAAAAAATTCGGCCTCGGGCCGTTTTTGAGTCCTCTGGAAAATATTTTTTTCAGTACGGACCTCCCATCCGGTAAATAATATATATATATTCGATAATATTCGCTATATTACAAGTTTTTTGCCCAAGAGTTGCCTGCGGAGGAGGCTATGGGGATTCCATGTGGAAGAACAATACATGGAAAATATTGATATTTTGAAATAGATGTTACAAAATTTGATGTCTTTCACGTTTCTTGATATATTTAGCTTGTCTCATCCTGCAAACTATGCTAGGGGATGCATCTACTGACAGCGCGCAAGCCACCGGGTCAATGCCAATAATTACCGTCTACTGAATATAATTTGTGTTGCATATTTGTTTGCATGTTTGTTTCAAGAAGCTAAAGAATAATAACAGTCCCCGCAGCATTCCCTACCTTGCAGGTACCCTTGTTGGAAATTATGCCTCACATCGGCTTTATAAACCATTTATTAATCTCAAACATAAAATATACAAAATATAATCTCAGTCTCGCAGTCACATGTAGTTCTCCGTCAATCGCAATGTTATTACACCCCCCTGTCTGGTTACAGGTAGCCCTAGCAATTGTCTCCGACACGCTCCCCCCATACAGATTTCCCGAAATATGTATGTTCAATTAAGGAGACAATACTCTAAGATATCAAAACATAACAAAATGTCAACACAATGTTCAGATACTAAACCGATTTAGCACTGCATGTCTCTTCGGAAAGTTTTTAAATGCCATTGTTCACTCTTTCACCATTTCTTTAATTCTTTGTTCTGCTTCGATCGCCGCAACTCGCTTGGGTCGGAATGTTTGAGCTTCCGGGTTAAGATCTTCTCGTTTCGAAATTGACTTACTACAAGACAGTTCCAAGGGAAATAAGTGTTGCACCGGTCTCTCTAGAAATCCAGTTCCGGTTTGTAGTCTGACGGCTCGCACTATTCCATCACGACCGGGAAATACTTCTCGTACGATCGCTAATGGCCATTTACCACGATTCTTCTCGTCAGACTTTACTATAACGACTTCTCCAACTGCGACCTCGAATTTCTTACGATTATGGGTAAGATTATGCCGTTCTCTTAAGGCAGTCAAGTATTCTTTGGACCAGCGTTTCCATAATGCATCCTTGCAGGTCTTTAGGTACTTCAATCTCTTTCGAAGACTTTTATCTTCCTCACGCCATGGTTGTTGCTCTGGTAGAACGTTTGGTCTTTGGAACAGGTATGATGAAGGTGTCAAAACAGGAAGGGTTATGTCGTCTTCAACATAGCTCAAAGGTCTCCGGTTTACTTGAACTTCGACGTCAAGGATCACTTCGTTTAGCTCGCTCCACGTCAGTGTTGCCCTTCCGATTGTCTTGTGCATCGCTTGTTTGACCACTCCTATAAGTCGTTCGAAGTGTCCGCCCCACCAAGGGGCGCGCGAAAGATTAAATTGCCATTGCATCTCGTGGTTTAGCAAATAGCCTTGCAACTTCTCATCTCTTCCGATTCTTTCGAGCCATTTTGCAGCCTTTACGAAGGTACCGCCGTTATCAGAATAGATTTTCCGGGGCCGACCGCGTCGAGCAATAAATCTCTTGAGGGCAAGGAGGAACGTCCCTGTCTCTAGATTTGGAAGAATCGAGGTGGACAGCTCTTATTAACCCGCAGGAAAACAAGGCTAAATAGGATTTACCTCGACTCTTTGATGCCTTTCGATAATAAATTGGCCCAGCAAAGTCCACGCCAATAACTTCGAAGGGGATCGCTCCCTTAGTGCGATCTTCTGGTAGTTGACCAGGTGGAGGAGCAGCTAGGGCCGTTGCTTGGAATCTCTTACAGCCTGAGCAACCACTTCTTACAGACTTAACAATACTTCTAAGCTTCGGTATCCAGTATTCCTCTCGAACAGCTGACATAGTAAGTCCAACACCGCCGTGTAGGGTTTCACAATGAATCTTCTCTATTAGCTTTCGTGTAAAAACAGCGTTTGGTGGTAAGTATGTGGGATAACGTCCTTCGATCCTGCCACGACACTCTAAGAGCTCCTGATCATTCACTTGTAAGTTAAGTTGCCCGCGAATCTGATCGAAGTTGGGTGATAGCTGATCCTCTTCTTGAATAAGCTTGATCCATTTTCTCTTTACTTCCTTGATTTCCTCAACCGTTAGAGGACCGTTTCGAGTTTCCTTCTTTTTGCACTTTTGAATGAATCTTAACATCCATGCTAGGATTCTCAGCGCTTTCTGCAGGTTGTACTTCTCTAGCAGCACATCTAGACTTTGATCACAGGATTTCTTCGTCATCGTAACTACTTTCCTAATTACCTTAGCTTCGACTTCGGACGTTAAGGTTGGGTTGGTTACCAGGTTGGGAGGCCACTTATCACTCTCGGGCAGCCAAACTGGTCCGTTCCACCACAACGAGGTCGGTTTACCCCCTCTACTTGCTAAATCTGCGGGATTTTGAGAGGTGGGAACATGTCTCCAACTGATCTCTGGATGCTGATGAATCTTGTTGACTCTGTTACTCACGAATTGCTTATATTCACCGTTCCCACAGATCCAGTGGAGCGCCACTGTGCTGTCTAGCCATACGTAAATCAGGGGACTAGGTAGATCACCAAGGGTATTCTTCACGTTAACTGCCAGATTCATCGCCATATGGGCAGAAACAAGTTCAAGGCGTGGAACTGTTAGACCTTGTTTAGCCAAACGAGCTTTGGCTGCTACCAGACGCTGAGTCGTTCCTGAGGGTTGACGGATCACAGAATAGACAGCAGCACCAACTCCTTTCGTACTGGCGTCTCCAAATGCGTGCAATTCACAACTCTTAATAGGCTCTTTATAATTCGCAACTGACCGTGGTGCTGTTACTTATGATCTCTATGCTCTCTGGATTTGTCGACTGGAGGGGTCTCTTTAGGGTTACGCCTAGTCCACCTTTGCAATGCATCGCACAACTTCACAAAGTCCCAGTCTTCCCACTGTTCGTCAGTTCTCACTAGATCACCCTTAATACCCAATAGCTTATCTAGAGTAAGGGACACATTCCCATTCACTTGATCTAATTTCTCGAGTGTTTCTAGGGACTGGACACTATATCGTAACCGCTCGTAAAAATCATGGATTTTGTTCACATTCTTCCCTGGGATGTTTGGTAAATCTAGTATGTCCTTAGTGTAAGCTTTAATAATTTCACTCTGTTTCCCATATCTATCTTGCAATATGCTTTTCGCCCGATTATACCCCTCAGAGTTGTACGGTAAACCCTCGATGCTCTTTCTTACTTTAAGTGACACTAGTTCCAATAAGTAGGTGAACTTTGAAACGTTAGGCATGCTCGATTTATCCACAGCTTCACGAAATTGTCCCCAAAAACGAGTCCAATCTTGGAATGACCCATCAAATTTTGTTATTACCAATTTTGGCAATCTTACAGGGGCAGCTTGGGTCACTGTAGCCTGAAAACAGACCTACGTTTCGCCCGCCCTAAAATTCACGGGTCAAGGAATGGCGAAACGTAGGTCTGATGAAAATGTTGTCAAAAGTGCATTCCGCCCACTTTACATTTTGTAATAATAACAATGAGATTGACACATTTAACACCTAAAAATAGAAGTTTAGAATAGTTTTTTGTAAACAATATCGAATATGTCGGCCGAGTGTGCCTTTTGTTTTGGCAATTTTAAAATTCTCGGCAATAAACACACAAGTGTTCCGCTATTCACTGGCACTACTAATAAAGAAATTGTCGCTCTAATAAAAGGGTTAAATGTAGATACAGTTACATTGAGTTTTCTTTTGTCACATATCGGCATAAAACTTCAAAAAGATAAGTTCAACCGCAGATCCGTGTGCAAGAAATGTGCGCGGAAAGTTACAAGTATGTATAATACATTTATGGAAATATGTGAAGCAGTAAAAAAGAATGACTCACTTTCCTCTCAAGTCGGAACGTCTCCGTCGTCATCAATTGCCCATGGTCTGAAAAGACGGCAAATTTTTTCTCCAACTGGTCTAAGCCCTCACGCCAAAACAACAATACGATCAGTGAAATCAAACAAGAACGTACGTAAACGATTGAATTTAGCAAGTGCAGCAAGCGGACATGGGCTAAACTATAACGTAAGCGAGCAAGAAGATGTGATCGCAAATTTGATGAATTTGCCCATAGCTGAAGATGAAACCAAATTAGTTCCGATTGTTAAGGTACGTTCTTTTTATAAACTTCAATTCCATGATTATATAAATTGTTTCTCAAAATTTATTTGCATCTATAGATATTCGTTGGTTATACGACCAGGGTAATTGAACACGAATGCGAGGGAGTAGAAAAGAGTCTTGTGAAAAATCTGGCTGCTAAGGACTACAAAACTGCGTCACATGCAGCATTTAACCATCCAAATATGAAAGATTTTTTGCTGAAGAAATTTTATGCTGAAGCTCGGACTGAATTAAAGAACTATTCCAAAATGAAGTCGTCCGTTTTCCGTTTTGATGATTCTTTTCAGAAGCTTGCCGAGTATAAAGGGATTGACTTGATAAACGATTGATTCAAATTTTGATTCATAAACTCGTAGCATAATATTTGTCAACTTGACCTTCTTGCTGAAAATTGCTGACCTTTCCAAACTAATTCTAAACCTTTCATGTTAGCGACCAACCAATCAGAACCCATTTCCCTGTGAATTAGCCAATCAGCTGTGTCGACCGCCTGGCGGTCGACTTACATGCACTTTTGACAACATTTTCATCAGACCTACGTTTCGCCATTCCTTGACCCGTGAATTTTAGGGCGGGCGAAACGTAGGTCTGTTTTCAGGCTAGGGTCACTGTGTCTTTTCGCTACTCTCAGAAAGGCCTCCGCACCCCCCTGATCGCTAGATTGCTTAGATTTTGAACTTTCAAGTTGGTTTTGATAAAGTAACTTCGTTTCAAACAATTCTTTCTCAAAATCAAGCTGTTCTTTCCTCGCTTTCGCAACATGCTCACTCTTCGCCTCATCAAGCCACTTTCTCAACTGTTCTACATCGCTATCTGCCGCTGCAATAATATCTTCGACACTAGTACACCACTCAGTTATATTCTCGATTTTCTCCCCTTGCTCGATTTTTAACTCTTCAACTTCGCGTTTACGTTCATCGGCCGCTTACACTAACCTTTTTAAAGCTTCACTGTGACGTTCAATTCGTTCAATGTTGTTAGAACTAACGATATTCTCGGTTTTAACTCTTGTTATCTTCAACTGTGTGAGTTTTGTATCGAGGGCCTTCACTCCGCGTCGATATTCTTCGCCATTTCTCGCTAAAGACTACGTTTTCTTGCCCTTGTTCGGGCTAAATTCACTAGATCCCGTCTCGGAGGTGCCACGTGTTGGAAATTATGCCTCACATCGGCTTTATAAACCATTTATTAATCTCAAACATAAAATATACAAAATATAATCTCAGTCTCGCAGTCACATGTAGTTCTCCGTCAATCGCAATGTTATTACACCCCCCCTGTCTGGTTACAAGTAGCCCTAGCAATTGTCTCCGACACCCTAGTAATAGAAATAAAAAAACTGGTATTCTGTGGCATTTGTGGTACATACACCTGTATTCGGCTTGTGCAGTCTCGCGAGAATATTACCTCATGCTATATAACCGGCAATTTGGGGCATATCGTGGATTTCATCGAAGTGCCGTTTTCGTTTATATCTTGCGAAATACAGAGAGTTATAAGATAATCTATACTTTTCTAGGATCTTTGAACAACGATGAGTATTTTGGTGTGTAGTTTGTTGCTTTAGCATGTCTAGAACTCGAGTTATTCAGGAAAGTTGGCGTACGTATTGATGTCAACAATTGTCAGCCATGTTGGATTTGCCACACAATTTCGAGTTGTGACGTCACTTGCACCAAGTCATGTTCGACGATGTGAAATAGACTGGATCTATATATCTTGTCGTTTGCAGTGTACTCTGTGCAAACCAGTGTTTAATAATTGCAGAGGTATATATATTGGCATTCTGTTACATCGGCCACCTTGATGTGTTCACGACCGTTACGATTAAATGCATAGGCGTAGGAACTTTGGGGGGGCACTTTATCTTAAGGGCACCTCTTCTATTAGAAAAGGGCCCTTTTTCCGTTGTTTTAGCTGGAGAAAAAGGCACTTTGAAGAAAACTTGGGGGGGGGGGGAGGCACGTGCCCCCTGTGCCCCACGGTTCCTACGCCCAGGGGCGTACGTGTGGGGGGTGGCACCCCCCCAGAGATCATGATCCAGTCGGTCTCAAAATGTGCAGTCGGTCTCAACCATTGGTCTCAACATATTCATTGTTAAATTGGACGCATTATGCCACGTAATGCTATGCGAGACTGGCTAAATAGTTTCAGAGACCGACTTCAATCGTTGCATTAATTAAAATATAAAGTTTGCCGAATATCCTGTTTCAATCTTTGTTGTAGAGCGTTCTTCTAGAATGTCATATCACTCGTGCTGTATGTGGCGTGCGTATGATGAATATTTACAGAAGCACTGAAGCACTAGCTGTAAATGCTGAAACAAACTACTTTGAAATAGAACCATAATATTGCCAGTAAGTTGCCTGTTGCCACAACTGCTATAATCTACATACATATTAAATATTTTATGGCAAACTTATTGTACAGCTAAACTTATTCTTATCCGGAAAAACTACATGTTTTTGCGATATAATTCGAAATTTTATACTGATTTCCACCTACAAATTGGAATAAAATATTTGTTCTGAACGCAGGAAATCGTGTCTACGAGGTTCTAGATTTCAAAATTTCCCAAAGGAGGATTCCTCCGGACCCCCTGCGAATGGGTGTCCTACTGCATCAGTCGTCCTATATTCTGCTGGATCTGACCCTGTGTACATGAGTGCAGTAAAAATAGAAACGTAACTTCCGCAAGTTGAATTGTGCGGCTACGCATGCGCAATTAATTAATATAACTAACAAAGCGCGGACGCTTGATAAATATATTACTGTATTGATTAAATGTAATAATTCATTAATTCACACCAACGAACATATGATAGATAAACTGTCTTGATCAGCTTCCACTCAAAAATTTAATCATTCAAGTCTGTGAATCTTGTCCCCAATATATATGTAATTTTTCAATTGTCTATCTCTCTGTGTCGATCCACTGTATTGCACATTTGCACATAACATAACCGTCCAAGGAAGGAAAAAAAGGAAGGCAGGAAATCTTCCCTCCATGTCAATATAGTGGAACATGCGCAATATAGTGGAACAGCACAGAGACCTGGAGCACGATAACGTCGTCCTTTTTTTTTTACCTCCTGCTTGCCGTCCTCATGTCATTGCCGCCCTGAATCCAATCGAATAATTTCCCTTTTGTCTTTTCGATCCAACATTAATTTAATACAAGTACTTTATTGCTGGCTCAGGGTACGAGATTGCCGTTTTCTATATGATCGTCGGTTTGTCCGCACGGGACGAGCGGACCAGCTTGCCGTTGTAGGTATGTGACAGTTTGAATTACATTGATCTTTCTTGGCGTGCCCTTGCGACTGATTATTCACTTGACTTCAATAGGTCGCTCGTTCCCAGTGCTCGTTCCTGGAGTGCAAAGCGATTAAAGATCATACAAATGGCCAAAAACGACCATGCATAATGCAATTGGAACACGCTGTAAATAGAAATTTATGGCTGCAAATGGGTGTTAATTCCAAGGGCGACATTCCAAAGAGAGGGGGCACGGAGGGTACGAGGTTGCCAACAAATGTAATCTATTATATAATACGAATGTCAAAAAGGTGCATGGAGTAAATTTTTCGGCCAATGATCACGAGGGAAGCAAAAACCTGGCCAAGGCTCAGGAGATTATAATTTGTACATTTACTAGTGATGATAGTGACACTTCCTTCGATCCTCGTATTTTCTTAAAAATCCTATATTTTTCTTTCAGGAAAAATTTAATGGTGGTAACTACAACCGTTTGTGGTTTTCACCATAGTGGGCAACTTTTGCAAAAAATACTGGCACTGAATTCAAGTTGACAAGCAGCTCTGTGCCCAGAGCCTTGCAAAAAATACTGGCACTGAATTCAAGTTGACAAGTAGCTCTGTGATCAGAGCCTTGCACAGGAATCGCAAGGCTACGTGTTCGATCCCCATAGTTTCTTTAAAATATTATTTTCTTTCTGGAAAGGTAAATTGGTGGTAAGTGCAACCATTTGTAGTTACCACTATGATGGGTAACGTTTGCCAGAAATACAAGTTTATCCCGCGCACAAAGTGAGTCTCGGTTAAATCACTGAACTCAGTAGCTCTATGGTCAGAGTCTTGCCTTGCGCAGGAATCGCAAGATGTTCAATGTTGACAACAGCATCCACATCACTTGTGGTAAATTTCCATGATACAAGCTCTTTAATTTGTAACATTTCATAAAACAAAACATGTTATTCACACAAGAAGCTATTTGTTTGGTACTTTGTTCGGATGGCTACAACTTTTCAATACTAGGAATCAAATCTTTTTAATTTACTCAACTTGTGATTTAGTCGAATAAGTGATCACCAACCAATTTGACTAACGGTCTCATATTAAGTCTATATTTATATTAGATATTTCCTGACTGAAGCTACCATGCCACCATGGCCTACCAGGGCATTTTTTAAGAAATCGTTAGTGGGGGGCCATAATCGAAAGGGGACGTAACAGGTAGGTAGGTGGTGTATTACACAGGGACGTAGGCAGGGGGGGAGCCTTGGGAGCCGCGGCTCCTCCCCTTTGGTTATATCTAGTGCTAATACTTACTGCAAAACCATGAATTATGCCCAACATGTTGGCACGACTACTTTAAATCCAAAGATTTTACGTTTTTTGGTCACAAACTTTTGGCTTATACGTAAAATTTTCAGGTTTTGGACGTTAAAACATACTTAATAGTCAACACTGTCCGGGAAAATTTTTTTTAAACCCCCCCCCGTCGACAAGAAAAATATGGAAGAATACTTAGTGAAATGGAAAAGTGTGCGGTTAAGTATGGAGGGCCAGCTACGGGCTTGCTTTAATCCCCCCAGGGCTCCCCCCCTTTCAACGTTCTGGCTACGTCCCTGGTATTACAGGTGTGGGAAGCTGAAGGGCGGTCTGGGAGTCCTCCCCCCGAAAATTATTGTATTCTTGAGTCTCTGTGGCTTGATTTCCTGCATTTTCAGAGACAATTTTTGATATATCCCATCTAAATGGAGCCAGGTTTTGTTGTGAGAATACCATAACTTTCCTCTAAACTCAGTTTCCCCCCCCTTTTTTGCTTATATTTTGGACAAAAGGGACCGTCACTGGGGGGGCCAAAATAGCTTACTGGGGGGGCCAACATGGGGGCTGGGGGGGGGGGCTTTGGCCCCTCCAGTACATTAGTTAAAAAATGCCCTGCGGCCTACGCCAGACGATTTTACTCATGACAAAATTCTACGCGTAGTTAAAACTAAAAAAAACTAAGAAGACTTTAAATCAAAAGATGAAATGGCGAATTAATGGCACACGATCGGCATCAGATTGCCGCTTCCCCACTTCAATATGGGTAATAAAACGACTCTCTCTCTCTCGTTGTACATAAAACTGTTCAAATGAAGATTTACTGAAAAAGATAGAGTAGAAAACAAAATCTGCTCAGATTTGGTCAAAATTTATAAATCAGCGACGCATGCCCAAATAGAAGTTAATATTTTAAAGTTTAATGAGACAATCCGCGCTGCGGAAGTCAATGTTATTGGGGCCCCCCTCAAACGAGCTCGGTTTGTTGCGCTTCACGGCATTGACTAGTTCTACGGCCATTTTATATCGACACATATTTTGTTTGAGATTCGAAGTTAAAGGAATTTTGCTGTACATTTATTTTTGCCTGGGCTGGTTCACCGTGGCAGCAGCATAAGTAGTGGAGGCTTGAGAGTTTCTCAACACTCTCGAAGCCTTGGATTATTAGGGTATATTCATGTTGGAACGATAATGGTGAGCGGCCATGATTTTTGTTTTTGGTGTTTTGCCTGAAGTCCCTGCTTGTATTTCAAGCAATAAAGATTTGTTGGTTCTGCGAAAAAGTTTGTAAACTTTTCTAACTATTTGTCTCCATCCAATATTTAGTAAACGATGGTCAGAGTCCGCATTATCTTCTTCATGGATTTTTGTGATCAACAAGTCGCTTTACTTTAGATTTTATAGTGGTCTGTTGTGTTCCGAGCCAGAGGTGTACAGTAGATATGATGGCCGAACAACACGTTGACGGACCTCCAAATAAGAAACAGAAAGTTGGTAGTACTAGTACCCCAACTGATAATGAAGGTATGTAATACACAAACTTGGTACAAGTTTGTAGTTTTATGTTGTTTTATAGTTGTTTTGAGACGAGTTTCGTTCAGTCACTGTCGCCATAACATTTCCCAGTCTTCCTGTTAAGACTTCACATTGCGACGCTGTGAGCGAAGCTCGTTTCACCGTTTATATTTTTAATCGAGAATTTTTGTCAGCAGACACGTTCTTGGATGAACTACCAGAAGAATTGTTTGAAACTAGAAATGGACAGACAGAGGATAATAGTCTGATGAAGTCTGATGAATTGCAACAGTTATTGGAGAACGAAACGCCGAACAGTAATTTGTCAAGTAACAAAATACATCAAACTGCAAATCCCGTTGCAATGACTGGCAAGGACTTATCAAATCCAAGTAGTCCTGCATTAAATATTAGCACAAATTCTGTGCCATCTCCAAGTTTGAACAATAATGCAATGGTTTCTCCAGCACAAATTACAACTAGTTCAACAATGGCATCACCTCAACCTTCTGCACCGAACTTGAGTGCTGCTGCTAATATGAACTCACAACATCACCCTACCTCAGGTCCACTTAATCCTACGGCTCCTCCAAACTCTCATGGAATGACTACAAACACAGTGCCATTGACTAACATGCCTCAAAATTTTCCTGTGGCATATAATGCTACATCGCCACAAGGACTAGTGAATACAGCTATGTTGCCCACAAGAATGAGAAATGGTCCCATTACAAACCAAAACACTAGTCCTATGCATAACTTTGGAAGACAAATGACAACAGAGCAAGCAAGTCATATGAACACTGTCAATTCACTGGCAAACAATACTATGGCAACTATAAAAGCAGAACCCAATTTCATGATGGGACAGCCTGGGATGCCTGTGAACCAGGGTGGAATGACCTTGGGAGAGGTAAGTTATCAAAATAGATAATTTTATTCCCAGCTAAATAATCAAGGTTAACAACCCAGTATTTTATTTTCTGTTCTTTATTCATTGTTTAACTGATTGTTGAATGGATCTAATATGTTTTCATTCAAACACAACTAATTGTTGTGTTCTTGTAATTGTTTTACACTGTTTATTTTTTTGTAAATGTTTAACCATATTTTATATTTACACCATAAGCAGTAACCATACATCGTCATCACAAAGATGTACTATTATAAAGTAGGAACACTTTCTATCTAATCAATGTTTGAATGGTGTGGGTTTACATTGATAATTTTATCAGTCCAATAAAGTTTTAGCACCATTAACTTCCCTAAGTCAACTTGTCTCCATATTGTAAATATGGGATTAACATATGGTGAGAAAAAACTTCACTTGTATGTATCAAAGTGTAGTTGACAAAATTGCTTTGTTTGCAGTGCTAGTAACTGGACAAACTAGGAAATATTGTTGCAGAAACAGTGTTTCCTCGTCATGTTTCCCGAAAGTAGGCAAACCTAGAGACATGGTTTCCACAACTAAAAGGACACTTGGGAAACATAATATGTTTCTATATTTGTTGACAAACATTTTTGATTCAATGTTTTAAATGATGGACAAACAGAGAAACATGAGGGAAACATTGAAATCTTCAAATGTTCCTGCAAAAAACTAGATTGTTACAGTATATTGATATACTAATAATTATTGGTATTTTTAAATATTGATTATTGCATTATTAATAATATCTATATCCCGAAAATATAATATCAGTTCAGTATCTTCGGTATTGAGCATGCACATCTTTCTGTCTCATGTCACCAATATAGAGGTGAAGTAGAACCCTTTTCGTTACTGTGTTTCATTAAAAAACAAAAAGTAAGTTAAAAACTTGGTGACTTTCTGGAGTGGTATTGGTTTTTAGTATTTTTTTAAATCGCAATGTCTTATTAAAGAGTTACCAATTAGTAACAGTTTGTAAATCAGTGTTCATTATAGCGAAGTAAATTAACTAACAATAATTGACCTAAAAGCCTTTGAATGATAATTAGTAGTGTCTCTGATACAAACATCTCAATACGGGTTGCTAATCGTAGAACCAGAAACTCCAATTCCGACAATGGTATTCTACTAAATATACCTAAATCCAAGACTGTTAGCTTTCAAAACAGTTTTTACGTAAGAGCACCCACCGTTTGGAACATTCTACCCGATGTCATCAGAGACACTACAAGATCTACAGCTTCCTTTAAAATTTTACTATTTAAATACTACTTTAACCTTCTCGAACACGTCTACAACCCGGACAATCCTAGAACCTTTAAATCGGTGTGCGTCAAATGCCACTCTACTCGTCCTATTCAAAATGTATCTTTCAGAACATGTTGTTGACAGTTTGGCAAAAGCCAATAAATGTTTTTGTACAAGTATAGTAATTTGTCATTTTTGTCGGGACCCCGTTATTGGAGTTTATCTCTGTGGTCAGTCCCAGCCAATGTACTTGTAGGTATTTGAATAAGTTTAATATTTGTTTGGTGCGGCGAATAAATAAATAAAAATAAATAAAATAAATAAATAAAAAAATAAAAATAAAATAGTAAACCAACTGTTTAACAATTAGAACAAATTGAGGGTTGCTTCGCGTGTGCCTAAAAGATATAAACAAAATCTTGATGTTTCGAGCTAAAGCCCTTCGTCAGGAGAAATTAGTAGACAGATAAACACATTACATCAGCTTTTATAGCAACGCTATAAAAGCTGTCACGTGAACAAAATATTAACCAATGAAAATAAAGTAGTCATAACAATCATAACAAAATAGAATTAATATGTAAAGATATAGCCTGCGTGCAGGCTTCGGCCCGATTATAGGGTCGAACCAAAGTGCTATAAATGTCGTACAAGGGAAGGGAAGAGGGGATATAGAGGAAAGTATATAAGAAGTATTTAAGAGAAAAGAATGAGCTAGATGAAGGAGAGGCACTCATTGATACCATCAGGCTGAATGGTGCCAAGTTTAAAAATGAAACGCTTTTCTTGCTTACGACGTGTATCATTGCCACCAATAATGGGATGAATCGCGCATATTTTCATATCAGAAAAGGAGTGGTTGGCACTGTTGAAGTGCCTAGCAACCGGTTTGTTGTGCACATTGTTCTTAACATCACGCTGAAGTGCTCAGCAAACCTATCGACCCTATAATCGGGCCGAAGCCTGCACGCAGGCTATATCTTTACATATTAATTCTATTTTGTTATGATTGTTATGACTACTTTATTTTCATTGGTTAATATTTTGTTCATGTGACAGCTTTTATAGCGTTGCTATAAAAGCTGATGTAATGTGTTTATCTGTCTACTAATTTCTCCTGACGAAGGGCTTTAGCTCGAAATGTCGAGATTTTGTTTATATCTTTTAGGCACACGCGAAGCAACCCTCAATTTGTTCTATATGTCCGTGGCCGACGCTGAATTAAAGTCTACGTTAATGTTTAACAATTAGCTATGAAAACAATTAGCTATGAAACCCTTGATTGGCCATTAGCTGGCAATGTGCCCAGATGTACCCTACTTTAGTATTTTACTCTGTCTAATGCCAGGCGATTTTTCTCTTCAGTGGTAGGGTACTGCCAGTTAATGGGTTAATTAAGCAAATTTGCATAAATGTAAGCAAAAACTATTAAGGACACAGATTTGCAGCAACAAATTAAGTAAGAAAATGTGCTGCAAACATAAATTTGCACCTACAATATTGTACAAAGTGTTTAGACAAAGTTTTGGCTTGAATCAGATTAATGTATTCACTAAATGTAAATAATTTCAATCAAATTGGAAAATTGCTCTCTCTGTGACTTTTCAATTCCTAATTCCTTTTTATGTTGCTGACTTTAGTGAGTTGTGCAAATTCTTTGTACTGTACAGTGTGCCTGTAAGGAACTTCACTACATTCAACATATAACTGTTCTACTTCAGCTTCTACAGTATTTACTGTACTATATTCTTCACTTCAATATACTTATAACTGTTCCACTACTGCTTCTATTTATATTGTATTCAGGTAATGGTTTAGGTGGGTATTGCAGAATGTGAGTTTTATAATGCAAATTATGTGTAAAAGAGAAAAGCAAACAAAGCAATATTAAATCTTACAGTTATATACATGTAGATATTTCAATTACTCTAATAAGCATTTAGCAAAACCTCTCCCATATGCTGCACACCCAATTTCCAGAGTTGGAAAGCCCTCTGATTAAGAGCAGTGATTTATGCACTTTAACAGTTCCAAGCTAGAACAGTTTTCACATTTGCTTGGAAATATTTTGAAATAAAATGAGTAGAATTGGAAAATACTGTAAATACATGCTGAGTATCTGCCTTGAAAATTGATGTTATTTCCAGAGGCCTGGACATACTACAGTACTCATACACCTAAAATGAGTTCCAGAACAATTAGGAAATATGACAAGTCTTTTGTACGTTTGCATGGCAATAAATGAAATTTGGCTTTGTTTTGTGGAAAAAAAACCCATTAATTTTATTGCTTTCATGTAACTACAGTTGAAGTGTCCACATTAGAGAGGTGTCTGTTGGGCATTTTATAGAGGTTACCACAATGATGCCACTTTTTACACTATGTGTTAATAATGTGTTGAGTAATTAAAAACAGCTCAACGATTCATTACCTATAGTCAAATTGCTACAACACAATTATGCTCCTAAATAAGTAAATAAAGCATTGGCACTTGTGTACTGTATTACTGTAAACATGAAATTGTACTGTCTCACTTAAACAATTACATGTAACTACTGTATCATCAACTGATCACCAGAGTGTCTGTAATAGAGGTTCTCTGGGAGGGTGAGATTAAGTGTCTGTTGTCCATATTAGACAGGGTCTGTAAATATAGTAAGTATATAAATATATAAAAATATATATTAGTAAATATATAAAGATTTTGTTGGGACATAAGGAAACAATCTGTATTAGAGAGGTGTTATTATTAGAAAGGTGTCCATAATGAGAGGTTCAACAGTAAATACCATCATGTTTTCAACAAAACAATTATAATTAGACAAGTATTTTCCAACGATTCCCAAATACCACTTACATTGTCACACTTCTGTATTGTGATTGGGTAGTGGTTATTCCATCTACCTTTGAACATTTCATCTCCACTAACATGGCCATGGCAATATGTCATTTTTAGTGCAAAGTTTTTAACTTTGCAGTATTGTGATGAGGGGCGAAAATTCACACGAGCGATACATAGATAGATACATCATAGTGTAAACTTTCCGGGGGGTGTTTGCGAACATTCTCTATTAATACCGTATCTGTTAAAGTTGTTAAACTTTGGGGTTGAAACTTTTTTAAGCACTTTCAAGTTATCTTATAGCTCAATTCGGTTGTATTCATGCAGTGTCTAATTAGATTTACGAACAACATTTGGCAGCTGGGAGTGGGAATGTGATGGAAATACGATCAAATTTATAAATAAACGTTTTCATTTTGGCCTTTTGGAATAGTAGTCAGTAGCGAAGCCAGCCTGACAATTTGGTCATGCAATGCAAATTTGAAATCATTATCATTATTCATTTCTTTAGAAATTGAATTGATTGTTTTCTTCACAGTCTATGAATATTTGCATATACTTAACCAGGTGTCAGGCTGGCTTTTGCCTTGTTAGTAGTGCGTTTTGTCATTTATATATTCAATAGACAATACTGAATGGGTCGAATTTCATTGCAATATTTTTTTCTTGTTATGAATTCCGAAGCGTAAGTTTCGCCTCAAACATGTCACATATTTTGGACTTGGTAGTTGGTGCTGGTTAATATATATAAAAAAATTCAAATACAAGATTCAAGACCCGATGAGATCCCTTTGGCCTTACCGTAAATATCGAATATGTTAGTTATAGTATACAGCATTGGTTTTACCAGCGATCTAAGGTAAGTCGACTTGCGTACAATTTATACACATTAACAGACCTGCCAACCCTTGGCTGAAGAAAATCTGGAGATTGAGAAAAAATTCGTTAAAAAATCTGGAGATCTTGGGAAAAATCTGGAGATTTGCCAAATCAGTTAAAATTGACTTCAAGAAACTAGAAAGAACAAATGTGCTCCAGGGATATACGTTAATAACTGAGAGAAATTGCTTTTTATATATAATGTTATGACTTACGAATGCAAACTGTTAAGCAACTACAAAGACTTAAGAGAAAGATAAACTAATAAAAATGGTAGAAAACGTCGTTGTTAGCAGGAAATATTATCGATTATAAGTATTCATATTTTAAGTTGAAAACTCAATAAAAATCGGGTGAACATGTCCTTCGATCGGGTGATCTGGAGATTTGTTAAAAAATCGGGTGACACCCGATAAAGTCGGGTGAGTTGGCAGGTCTGCATTAATACGGCTACTGTATTGTTTCTGGCGAATTTTATAGATAGTAGAAGTTGCTATACTCTGTCCGTAGACTCGTAGAGTGTAATTTGTAGAGTCACTAGAGTAGTAGAGTGTAGTATGAACTGCATAATTTTGAAATTTGACATTTGTTATGCAATATTAATAGAACACATCTCTGTTGACGGGGCAGTTGTTTACAAATGCGAATGGCATTTTGTATATATATATATATCACATTTTGTATATATATATGTCTGTATATATAACTATGATGTATGATGCATTCTATATACTTTCTAGTTTTGCTTAGCCTTTATTTTAGTAGTCTGTGTACAACCGTACTCTCAAAATTTTATATACACGATGAAATAATGAATAGATAAAATTTGAAATAATCGAAGTTGAGTTGACATATTTGTAATTAGTTGAATAAAACTAATCCAATATTGCAACCGTAAACAAAAACAATTTTATCTGCTTACTATAATATATTGGCAAAAACATAAATCACTCATCGCGAATTTAGAATTACGAATGATGAAATATTACAAGCTAAAACTTGTTGAAAAACAGGCATGCTAGCTTTCCAAAAGCTTGTCACATTTCATCAATTTTCAAGGGCAAATAAAAATAGTAAAGGTAAAAATAATTGCCAAATAAAAATTGCTCGTGTAAATACGTAATATGCAAATACAACACAACACAACATGGATGCACAACAATTACGTAGGCACTATAAACCATGTAACATAGCATTTGTCTTTTAAAACTTTGCACTATCCTTGGATCACTAGTTCTCTTTAGTTCCTTGTCAGTTTGACTCAACCAAACACCATAATTGTTCTCTGGGTATTCCAGCCCAGTTTCCTCCTGTAATAGCACTGGACTACCAAGGGATGGCCCTTACTGGACCTCTAGAGAGAATAGTTTGATTGATATAGGGTATAAACAAAGCTAGTTAGTTTTGTTTAATGGGTTAATTATTTCCATATTGTAGATGATGGCACCAATGATCCCTGGCACAGTGCCACTTCAGCAACCAACGTCAGGGCACATGGGTCTTTCGGGGGAGTCAATAGAAAACCACTTAGGCAATTATTCAAACTTTGCTAACTTGGGCTCAACAACAAACCTGCATGCATTGACTATGACATCACATCTTGATAGCATTGTTCCCAAAGCTGAGCCTGGTATTACTACTGTTGCTGGAGGAGGGGTAAGTAATATTGCACAAAGTAATATTGGATCATGTTTGATCAGGTGGGAGGGGGTCTTGGAGAAGGGGGTTGACCGGGGCAGCATGTATCATTCGGCCAGCATCTGCCACTCTACATGTTGAGAGCCCGAGGGTTTGAACCGGTTGTATTAGGGAGTTTGTAGCTTCTAAGGGTATAAGAAAATGTTTGAAAATAGGATTGCCTAGATGATCAGAGAGACCTTCATGGCAACATATTTAAAATTTGGATTGGGCCAAATATTTACATAAGACATTAAACTTTACCAAAACCTACCACAAAAGACCAATATTTATGTATTATGATTCCATTGTAAGAAGATGTTATTAAGTGCATATGTGCATGCTTGCATGTTAAACATTATATTATTATGATTTTAATATATATTATGATGATGTACATAATTATAATTATGACTGTTTTATCTAATCATTTAAGAATGCACCTTCTCAAACACCAACTGCTGACCCTGAGAAAAGGCGACTTATTCAGCAGCAACTTGTTCTATTACTTCATGCACATAAATGTCAAAGACGGGAACAAAACATGACCAATGGTGAAGTGAAGTCTTGTAACTTACCTCACTGCCGAACCATGAAAAATGTTTTAGCCCACATGACGGTGTGTACATCAGGAAAATCTTGTCAAGGTATGGAAGTCATTATTTCATATTCACAATATGGAATTGCAAATAAACTCTGTAAATTTTACAGGACTTAAAATATCAAGAGATCACAGGTAATGCCTCCTGTGGTAACATCCACAGGTTTTTTATTTTTAGTGGCCATTGATTGATTTTTTAGTACTGTACATCTACCTTGTTTACGTTTGGTACACTAAGCTTTGGACATCTTGAACTGCCAAACCTGGATGCAATCTTAAGCCGTTCTAAAGATATGCAAGAGCTATAGAAATCAGGGTGCTTAACTTATTTACCTTAAATTTTCAGTTGCTCATTGTGCTTCATCAAGACAAATAATTTCGCATTGGAAGAATTGTAAAAGAGAAGATTGTCCTGTTTGTTTGCCTTTGAAACATGCCAATGACAAACGAAGTCATTGTAAGTAAAAATACATTTTTGCTTCTCTTACAGTATCTTGTGCATTATTATTATTATATTTGGTTATATCTAGAGACCACTAACCACAATCACTTGTTTCTCTGAAATCTGCATTTTAGCTATGATTAAGCATGAGTGAAATATTTAAATTTGATCTTACATGTTAAAGTGTTAATATAAACAAATGGATCATGTATATTTTTACAGTGGAAAAACCTCCTGAAGCAAACAGAGGACCTAAAAAATGGCATCAGCAGGTTACAGCAGATTTAAGAAACCACCTTGTACAGAAACTGTAAGTGTACTGTATAGTGCCAACTGCACTGTTTAAATACTGTGAAAATGCTGTGAAAATAGTATATAGACAGAAACATTACATATATTTTAAACGTAACAAATGATATCCCAAACAAGTTCGAAAATGACTCGCGATTTACGTATACGAATCTTAGAGTACAAAACAACTGGCAGACCAACTTAGGTGATCATTTTCAAGAGTCAGTATCAGACTATATCTCATATTAGTAGAATCATACTAGTATACTATTGGAAATGCTGTAATTTGATTGGCTACACTACTCGCTATCTAATTGTCGATAGATAGCGAGTAGCGAAACAGCCATCTCCTCGGCGCGATTTTTAACGAATTTATTTCATTAAATTATGAAAAACGTTTTGAAATACTGAACTTTCTACTAAAACAATTAGATTATTCGATTTCTATGAGATGATAGTTCATTCGGGCTTCGCCCTCATCAACTATCACCTCATAGAAATCTTGAGCTCATAATCTAATTGTTAAATATCAAGATTTTTTCTCTGCATCTTGTTCGATAGGACTGGTGGTAGAAGGTGTGTGTAGATGGAATACACAAACGAAAATTTATATACATTTTTTAGACCTAGCCAGGAGCAGTTGCGAAAAATGCAACTTTAGGCCCTCTGGCAGGAGTGTTGCTCAGCAACTGGACTCTGTAGCTCAGTTGGTTAGCACGCTGCACCGGAATCGCAGGGCCGCATGTTCGATTCCTTCCAGAGGGCCTAAAGTTGCATTTTTCTGGTGACTGGTGACAGTCAGCATATTTTTGCATATGAAGCGAACAAGGATTGATTAATAATTAAAAGAGTCGTAAGATATAAATATCGACCGCCCTCATTTTGTCATTAAGTTATTATGTGTTGCAGGACCTATTTTAGTGTGCAGTATTAATTGGAAAACGTGCAGTATTAATTGGAAAACGTGCAGTATTAATTGGAAAACGTGCAGTATTAATTGGAAAACGTGCAATATTGAATGTGAAAGTGTGCAGTAAAATTCATCAAGGGGCATACCCATTCTCTGAAATGTGCACTATTGAAAATTTCTTGGAACAGGAATTTTGTCGAATTTTGTTGCTAACAAATCACGTAGTACAGTGTTTCCAACTTTCCATATACTGTTCCCCACAAAAAATGTTGGAAAATTAGCTTGAAACGGGTATTGACAGAGCAATTGATACTGTATTAGTGGCAATACAGGCCCTGATTTTAACGAAGCAATACAAGGAAATTGAATTGGTGGACTCGTAAAGGACTTGACCTAAATATCCAAGTCCAATATATATATATATATATTATTTGAGGGTGGATCACCATATTATTTGAGGGTGGATATATTCCGCTCTGCTTCGGTATCGAGCACTCTACGCATATGATTTTAAACCCAATACTCGTCTATATATATATATATATATATATATACAGCCAATTAAAATGTTGTCCTTCAAAATATCTTAAACCTTAAACATTGAGCGCGCAAGGTATGACGGGTATTACTTATTTGGAGCCTTAGTTTGGACATTAGCTTAGTAAATATATACCAAATATCCCTACATTGTAAGTGTTTATTATATGCCCTTCCATTGTTACAAAGCAAATTTCCCGAGTTAAAGACTCTAATAGGAAGTTATCCATCATCCCTTGTGCGCTCAATGTTTAAGGTTTAAGATTTTTGAAGGACAACCTTTTTTGAATTGGCTGTATACATATATATATATATATATCTTTGGCTATTTCTTGTCGAGGTGTTTGTTTCAATTCTGGAGATTATTTTGATACAGCTTCTCTATTTAGGGACCGTTCATTTTTTTACCAGGGAGGGTGGGTGCAATTGGTTATGCCTTCATAAAACTTTAGCATGGCCCACCCCCTCCAACTCAATTATTTCCAGTGATCCACCCTCAAATAATGATTTTTTTCCAAGTGATCCCCCAAATTAAATTGAAAAATACGTGCGATTGTTGAACTTTAAAGATTTCATATATATTTTAATACGATTTATAGGTTTTTGTGTTTGTATATATTAACATAGGTTGGTTATAGACATCGATATTATTAAAAACTTGCAGTGTATAAAAGCTATTTTAGTGTAAATTTCATATAAAGCTGTACTGATGTTGTTATTTTTCACTCAGTAAAAAGCAAAGTCAATTGTTTTGCGTGACCCACCCCCTCCTTCACAAAAATTTTCACATGACCCACCCTTGTTCGGCCATTTCTTTCGGGTGGCCCACCCCCTATTTCCACCAGCCCACCCTCCCTGGTAAAAAATGAACGGTTCCTTAAGGGAATTATATAACTGGGTTACTTGACAAATGCGACAGGTGCTGTCCATTATTGCAGACATTGTCAGAAATGAATAAAATAATGTTTACAGTTTAGTGAGTATGCTAAGTACATTCATTACAAGTATTTTACCTTACTCTTGTACATTTTTTACTTTCTATAGTGTTACTGCTATTTTCCCATCCCCAGCAAATGACCCTAAAGCTCTGAAGGACAGGCGAATGTCAAATCTAGTTGCATATGCAAGGAAGGTGGAAGGTGATATGTATGAAACAGCAAGCAGTAGGGTGAGTGAGGAGTCTCTGATTTATGCTTTTTGGATTGTCTGGATTCGTATTTTAGTCCAGAAAGACCCTGAGCTAGTTGTTCATGTTGTGCTTGTGGAAAAACCTAACTGAAAAGGCTAAACTTGCCTCGAACATGCTGCGCACCCCCATGCACCCCCCCCCCAGTAAATCCATCCCTGTACTGTGTGCATAACGTTGTAAAATTGTCATTTTGACTAATACGGGCTATGTGTTTCTTGTGCTTTCTATCACAGGAGGAGTACTACCATTTACTGGCTGAGAAAATTTACAAAATTCAAAAAGAACTTGAAGAAAAACGGGAGAAGAGACGGATGGCAGTTGTTGGTAATCTGAATCCAGGTGTTCCACAAGCCACATCACATGGTGGACCAGCACCATCACTACCTGGTAAGTATTTGTTATCATCTGTACGTCTGTACAGCAGTACACACTAGTGTCCACTCGATGGATAAGATAACTCGTAAATTATACGACCCGAAATTAGACGTAAATAAATCATTAAAACATGTATAAAATATTTGTTTTTCAAGACTACAATGTTACATAAACCTTATGAATGCCAGTGAGAAAAAACGGTGTTATAACTTATCCATTTTCTATAGAACTTGTAAACAGTCTTTCACCGGTCCAGAGCGAGTACCGAGAACGGATAGCGAGGGAAAATCCTGGAGAAATGACGTCATTTATCTCTGCTGGTTCCCGGCCTCCTACCGGTACGCAATCTTAACCTCTCTATTTACTATAATAAACGCCATCTAGTGTATGAGATAGCGTTTCAAACAAACAAACAAACAAACAAACAAACAAACAAACAAACAAACAAACAAACAAACAAACAAACAAACAAATTGTTAGTCCATTCATTCGTCAGTCTTGGTTTAAAACACAGGGCGAAGTATCCGGACGGACTAGCTCAAATAGCGCGATCTTTACTGGACAGGGGTCTGAAACCAACCTTGCCATCTTGGTTTTAGCAGGAAGTGTTTGTTGGTTTCTCTTGAAAGTAGTCTATTGCCCTAATTATGCAGAACAAGACGAATTCCTCTGTGTTCGGACGAACTAAACACGCAGGTAGTCCATGTTGATGCAGGATCCGCGATTTTATGAACAGTCGAAAGATCTTTTTTGCTTTTGGTTATGTCTAGTACTATAGATTAGGCCAAAATTCAATGGATATCTTCCAGTAGTATTCAATTTTGTCATTTCCCCTCACCTTTAGTCGCGTCATTCGCAGAGATGAATGGAGACATAAGCAACAACGCAGATGTAGCCTTAGCGAAAGCTCAAGCAGTTGCCGTTGCAGCGAAGAACCGCCAGACACCGATCCCGATGGCTACCGGTATGCCTCCTCAAACATCACTACCAAACAACACGACTGCAGTACGAATTCAAACACTACCTATGTCGTCCCAGCCACCAACTATGTCGTCCCAGCCACCAACTATGTCGTCCCAGCCACCAACTATGTCGTCCCAGCCACCAACTATGTCGTCCCAGCCACCAACTATGTCTCAGCAAAGTATGATGCCCCAGCCAATGATGCCTAATCAAACACCACCAATGCAGACACATAATATTGGTAAATCACCTCAGAATGCGGGCAATATCTCTCAATCTCCCCACATGTCACCTCAAACGGCAACACCTCGTCAGTCACCTGGACCTGCAATAGCTAACAAACCTGTAGCTGCCCAGTCGCAAATGCAAAATCCACAAACTCCAAATGCAGCAACTCCGAATGCACAACCTACCAATTCACAAACGCCGGGAGCTCAAACGCCACCGAA
The DNA here is from genome assembly GCA_016169945.1 of Trachythela sp. YZ-2020. Lineage (NCBI taxonomy): Eukaryota > Metazoa > Cnidaria > Anthozoa > Malacalcyonacea > Clavulariidae > Trachythela > Trachythela sp. YZ-2020. Next base: position 2,334,777 of record JADLSH010000391.1, read on the forward strand.
GGTAAGTCACAAAAACTTTGGGTGGTAATAAACTGGTAGGGTGTATTGCTGAAAAATACATTTTTTTATTGTCACAACCGAAATCGCACCCAAGGTTTATTGCTTTAACGTGCCAAATAGCGCTCTGATCGTGCACTGAGCTACCAGGATGCATGTCCAATTGAGACGCTCAGAAGGGTATACATATGCACTTAGTGCCAGTTCGTATGAGCCCAGTTGGCCGGGAAGCTTGCCTAAGTGGGAAGAATTATTTCTGTGTTCGTACTGTATGGCTGTTATTATCCCAAAACATGGCGCCTTCGAAATATCTTTTGTTGTGGTTGAACACAGTGTATTTTTTACTACTTTCAATAATGACCTTTGCTTAGGTCTATATAAAAGATTATTTTTCTTGTTTATATTTTCGAAATATGGCGCTCAATGAAGAATTCATATGGAAAATGTTATCCCACTTGACTGAGATCCACCTAGCGCAAGGTGAGATGTCACCTAGTCGGGCTGGCTCGTCTCTCATATGAACACACAATGATCCACTGGGCTGATATGAACAGGCCCTTAATATGGGGGGGGGGTCCAATCTCCAAGTACGATGAGACAGAAATAATTTGGGGGATGATGCAGCCTGGCTAAACTGTCTATGACCAAGACTGGGTGTTTAGCAATACTTTTTTGTGATAAAAGTGTATTCTTCTTTCAGTCTGTCGAGTCAGTTGGTCAAACAACGGCTGCTAGTACGGATTCTCCCAGTCGACTGCAAGTTAACGATACGAAACCAAACATCGCTCCTACATCACAACCGAATGAAGTGATGAAACCACCTTCGTCTACTGCAAATTCATCTCATTCTGCCCTCAGTACTACTGTGAGATATCCATTTAAGAAGCATTTCCTTCCCGAAGAACTGAGGAGATATCTTATACCTACACTTGAAAAACTTTACAAGATGGATCCCGAAGGTTTACCATTTAGGCAACGTGTTGATCCCCAGTACTTAGGATGTATGGTAAGGAATTGCATATTGATAATTCGTATCACTTTGCTTACTCATATACTGCAGTACAGTATCTTTCAAGAGCATAAACAAGTTAACAAATGGAAAAATGACCAATTGTAATAAATCATCGTAATAGAGCTACTCCGATTTGTTACACGCTTTAACGAGGACCTCCCAATAATCTCTGAAAGCCTTTGAATGGTAGCTGAATAACTGTATAACAATAACTTTAGAACCATTAAAGCATTGGTAGGTTATAAATTGAACAAATTTACATGAAATTTAAGGCAAAAGTTTAAAGAACTGAGATTTTCTGCAACAACCTAAATTCGCCCCCCCCCCAATATTTCGCGAAGTGTCCGCAACTGTTTAACATGCCAAGTATGCCAATTAGAATAACGAAAGCAAGGCCATTTTCAAGGACCATGTTTTCAGCCTAAGCCAGGTCATCGCAAGGTGAAATTTCTATTCGTTATTTCGGTTAGCAACCAGGAAGAAATTCTGGGTACGAAGGTGCTCGGTAAGGTTATAGCTATATATTTCCTATTCATTTAGGATTATTTCGACATCATAAAGAAGCCAATGGATTTATCCACGATCAAGAGGAAGTTGGACTCGGGGCTATACAAGGATCCATGGGAGGTATGTACTGTACGAACTGGAATAAAAAAACACTAGAAATATGCATTTATAATGTATACTGGTTAAAGAGTTGCGAATAAGTTCAGGTAAACATACCACAAAGCGATAAGGAGTCGCACAAGAATATTATTCTAATCTTCATTTAGCACCTTTCCGAATGAACCTCGGGAAAAACCTTCAAGTATAAGAGATCTTATAACTTGAAAACTGCGTTCGTTTTTTTATGTTTTTATTACCATTCTGTTATATAGTACTGTGATGATGTTTGGCTAATGTTTGATAATGCGTGGCTATACAACCGTAAAACTTCCAAAGTTTATAAATATTGTATTAAGGTGAGTACTAACTCGCTTACTTAATGGCTTATTGTATAGAGAACGGATGGTCCTATTCGCTAGATGATGATTATTTCCACTATAGACATGCGTTAACTGATAATAAACATATTAATCGGCTGACGTAATATAAAACTTCACATATTTTCTTCCTTTAGTTGGCCGAAGTTTTTGAACAAGAAATAGATGTTGTAATGCGAAATCTAGGGTTTTGCTGTGGCCGTAAAGTAAGTAAAATGTGGCCAACAAAAATTCATTTGCAATTTCTAATTAAGATTATGAAAAATAAGCTTAAGTTGATTATGAGAATAAGCTTAATTCGCTTTAAGTTGTGTAGCTATTGCTATTTCTGTGAAATAATAAGTTGGGAAATCTGTCACAATTTTCTGTAGATAACAAAATTAACTTTTAGTATATGAACATTAATATTGTTTAACATCTAAAATGTTTCCATTTATTTTGTAGTATGTGTTTCACCCACAAGTTTTATGTTGCTTTGGAAAGCACTTGTGTACAATATCAAGAGATGCACCTTATTATACATATCAGAACAGGTAAGAATCATTTCAGAATATCGCGTACTGTGCAAATAGTCCTAAGACACGACTTAAGGGGTTGCTGAATCATCAGCTGCTGATGTATAGAAATGTGGAAAGATAAAACATGCATAATATATAATGCTAAATATGTAGTGTATAAATTATTGTGGTAAAACCACGAATTCGACATTTGAACAGTTACATTCTTTCTTTTACAAAACCTTGCTCGAAATTACTTCCAAGCTTGAGACTACCGTGTACTGTGCTATCTTGGAACTTATGGCCGTACTTGTGTATGCTTGAGGATTTATTAAATCCATTTTCTATCCATCTAATAATGCTGATATTGTTTTACTCTTTTAGATATCATTATTGTGAGAGATGTTTTAACGAACTTCCAGGTGAAAGTGTTCAGTTAGGAGATGATCCTATGAATCCTAGCAGGTAATTATGACAGCACAATGCAGTTAACAAGGGGCTGATTGCATGGGTGATGAAAACTGCTTGTGTATGAAAATGTGGAAAGATAAATCACGTGTTTATCACAGAGTGCTAAAAACACATTGTATGAATTGTTGTGGTAACGCGAGAAACCACGAGTTCGACAATTGAACAGTTAACTTACTTTTACAAAATGAAGCTCGAGATTACTTCCAAACTATTCTATACTTTGTTTAATATAAATATATTTAAAACGCCTTGCCATACTTTAGCAGCCGGACTCAAGGTTGTAGATTTAACTATGTGTGCCAATGATTGTAGGATCTCGAATCGCACTTTCTCTCTGTCTGTTTGATTCTTACAATCTTACAGCACTGCACATTAAGACGTTTGATTATTTCTATTTTCAGTGGTTGCATAAAGAAGGATAGTTTTGAAAAGTTAACGAACAATCATCTGGATCCAGAACCGTATGTATTATTCATGTTTTAAGCCTATGTATATACACCAGAATACGTATGCTTCTGCATTGAAACTTTTCTTTGATGTAAGGCGCTGTAAGGCTGTAACATGGTGCAATATTTTGTGCAACTTACATAAACCATTGCACCCGCGGTCTTTATGCTATTTTTGTCCAATACGTTGCAAGTTGCATGAAATCTATTGTTCAGTCTACAACACCATACTTTCCAACATTGCTAGATAAGTTGCATATTGTGACCTGTGATATTTCAATGTCAGGTTTTGCTGCGTGTTAATGATAAATATTGTCAGTAGGTGATGTCGTCAGATGACAATTACCTCGTTATTTTCAAATATCATTCATTCAAGTATATACACTATAGATCTATAACCGACCCAACCTATCGCAGTGTCTTAATGTAGCTTAACAGCACCATTATTTTTAGTAAATCACTTTTCCTTCGTTCCTTTCACTGTACAGTTTTATCGAATGTGTGGATTGCGGGAGAAAGAACCATCAGATCTGTGTTTTACATCATGATTCAATTTGGTCAAGTGGGTAAGGAAATGTTATGCTATAGTTAAGTAAATTAGATTCTTCAGACGTTAGATCGTATGCCGTAAGAGCCCATCTTTGCTTATAAGTTTAAACGATCAGGACAAACACGAAGAACTTGCCATATCTCGAGGGCATTTCTTTGAACAAATGTTTTCATACCTGTAAGCTTTTGAGAAACGACTTGAACCTGCCTGTACCCCAACATTACTGTAAAAAATCAAAGTTAAAGCAAACTTGTTAAAAAACAACTTGTTAAACAAAAAAATCACGCGTTATTTTATGCCTAGCGTTTAAGATTCTACGCTCGTAATCATAATATGTATGCATTTAATATAATCTGTAAGAAATTTATACATATTGTATGAAAATTGTTAGTAAAACCTGCGTACCGTGCTAAACTCTTTTCTTTCTCCGTTCTAGATTTCAGTGCGAATCATGCCTTAAAAGGCGAGGTCTGGTGAAAAAAGATAATAAATATAACTCGAAACGTATGTATTATTGGTGCTTGCATAGAAATTATGACTATTAAAACATAAAAAACCCCTTTTCTTTAGTTTAAGAGCATTGATTGGTTGGAACTAAAAAAATAATTGATGCTCAAATAATTGAGGTTTAACTTGAAAAATATTATTATTAAACGGTATTTCTAATATTTCTTCTGTCTTGTAGGCCTTCCGCATACGAAGTTAGGAGAAATTTTAGAAAGCAGAGTTAACGAATTTTTAAAGCAGAATAATTCTAGTGCTGGTGAAGTTACGATACGTGTAGTATCTAGTGTTGACAAGGTCGCAGAAATTAAACCTGGAATGAAACCGAGGTACGATGTAGTTTATTACCTTTATGTTAATTTGCGAAGTTGAAGTTTATAGTTGACTAAGTCCCGTCTACATGAGAGGACAAAACGCACAAGTTGTTAAAGACATGCAGCAAACGAAGGTTGTTACAACAAGCGGATATCGACTGTTCGCACCGCTTGTTCTAAGTTTGTTGACAAGTCCTTATTGGCCTGCACCAGACAAGTCAATCACAACCTTGGTACAAGCTCATCTGTTGCGAAATATTTTGTTCACAAGATGATCTGACAGAGTGATAACATTATAGGTAAACTCATATTTAACGTGTTATTTTCTAGGTTTGATAGTTCTTGTCAAGACGGATTTCCGTATCGCGCCAAGGCTCTTTTTGCATTCGAAGAAATCAATGGTGTAGATATTTGTTTCTTTGGCATGCATGTTCAGGAGTATGGTTCTAACTGTCCTACACCCAACACCCGTCGAGTTTATATTTCTTACTTGGACAGTGTTCATTTCTTTCATCCAAGACATTTTCGAACGGCCGTATACCACGAGATTCTGATTGGGTACTTGGAGTATACGAGGAAATTAGGGTAAGTCATTTTATATAATAAACCAGGATAAAATTAACTAATACCAGTGCTCGAAATGACTTTCCTATTAAGGTCCCCGATCATATTGATCGGCTTATATGGCTTTCTGCCGACCAAATAAAAATCTGGCTGATCAGGAACGTGTTTTCTGTTTTCCTGAATGCACTACTGAGCAATATAACCGTTGTAAACGATTCTAAATTCTTATATACTAGTAACTATGTCGCCGCTTAAGATTGCATAATTCTTGCAATCGCAATGAAACCTCCGCTTTTCGGGTATTTCCAATGCGTTATATTCTACTTTACTGTACGCGCAAGTATGCTTTTGAGTTAATGGTCCAATATGTATTTCTTGCTGATCAACATGATCGGCTTGATCGTTGGTCTTAGTTGATCAATGTACTAGACATTGATTTGATGTTATCATTTCCATTAGATACGTTTGGGCGCATATTTGGGCATGTCCACCATGTGAAGGTGACGACTATATATTTCATTGTCACCCACCTGAACAAAAGATCCCACGTCACAAACGTCTTGTTGATTGGTACAAGAAGATGTTGGATAAATCTGCTGCTGAAAGTATTGTTGTAGAATACAAGGTATTTTGAGAACTTGGATTTGCAGCAACAAAAGGGTGATTACAAGTTCGCACCCACAATATTCCGCGAAGTGTCCACCACTGCTCGTTTGTCGTAATATGTCAATCCTTAGTCCCATTCAATTCCGCTGGGGTAAATTTTTTGTCTAATTATAACATGCGGCCAAAACCTACTTCAACGGTCGTGCGCAAATCTTCAACGGCCGTGGGGTTTCAGTGTTCGCTCACTCCGCAACAAAAGCTGCGTTGCTTTGTAGAATCAGCGTTGCCTTGTAGAATCAAACTGGTTGTACTCTTCTCATATGTGTGAGTTATAGTCAGGTAACTGCATATTGCAGCTATCGAACCCGGGTCGCACAGATGAACGGTACAGTGCCACCAACAGTCACGTATTTTACAAGACATTTTAGGCCTTTGTCAGAAAGATGAAGAATAGATCCGGAAAAAATATTGTTAAGGCAACTCGATAAAAATATTCACAAGTATAGCATCTATGACAAGTCATTTTATCTTACTGAATTAAAATACCGGTTATGTTTTTCAGGATATTCTCAAACAGGCTTTAGACGACAATCTTGAGAATCCAACTGAGTTGCCATATTTCGACGGTGATTTTTGGCCGAATACTCTGGAAGATAGTATCAAGGAACTTGATCAAGAGGAGGAAGAAAGGAAAGCCTCGGCTGCAGCTGAAGCAGCTGGAGATATGGTGTGTATGCTTGTTTTAGGGACTGAGTTACTTTCCAGTTGGCCTGAAATCGGTTACGTACAGTAACAAAGAAAAAAACAAACAAACAAACAAACAAACAAACAAACAAACAAACAAACAAACACAAACAAACAAACAAACAAACAAACAAACAAACAAACACAAACAAACAAACAAACAAACAAACACAAACAAACACAAACAAACAAACAAACAAACAAACAAACAAACAAACAAACACAAACAAACAAACAAACAAACACAAACAAACAAACAAACAAACACAAACAAACAAACAAACACAAACAAACAAACAAACAAACAAACAAACAGGCTCTTTCACATCGGCGAACATGACTTGGTCACGACAGTAGAGGCCAAATAGAGACCAGGATTTACCAACTTTACTAACCATTTTTATATTGGTTTTACGTGAATGCAAATGGTTGCCAATATTTTTCATATATACTGGAGCATGAAATAATACTAAATTTCTCTACAGTAAAGCCCCGCATAAAAGAACCAGTGGGTTAAGAATCACCAGCCTGAAATTTGGGCAATTAAGCACCCAAAATACAAGAACCACTTCAGGCTGAAAAATGAAACTGGTTCTTAAAAAACCTTATTAAACGTTTAGCTGAATTAGTAAGCAGGTACTAGGAAGAAAACAAAATACTGTAATCTTGCTAGCAGGAATTATGTCTTTCAACCACATCATGCATGCATTTATTTTATCAAAACAGCAATCCATTCACAACATAATTCAACTTGCATAACTATATTCAAAAAACTTACATCATGATGGCCCTTAGAGGTTTAAAACTCTAAACCAGGAACAATTGTTTTTGACTGGAAATAAAAACCAGTTAAGAACCACTTCAGCCTGATTTCTTTCTAAGTACCCGTTATATAAGAACCACTTCAGCCCGAAGGCAAAATTCACTGGTTCTTTTATGCGGGGCTTTACTGTATTTCATCTATTTACCACCAAATGTAATATGACTTTTACATATAATGTAAAGAATTTACATCCTATTCTTGATTTGTATCTGTCCCACGATATTACTAACTAAAGCAAAATCGACCTACATCAAGAAATGGTTGTATAAAACTCTTTAGTCTTCTCATTTTTTGAATATTTGTTTTAACCTTTTTTAAACAGACTAACAGCAAAGGAAATAAAAATAAAGCGGGCAAAAGAAACAACAATAAAAAAGGAAGTAAGAAAAACAATCAGCGAAAGAATATGAAGAAGACGAATGGTCAGGGCCTAAATGTTTGTGATCTATCTCAGAGACTTTACAACACCATGGAGAAACACAAAGAGGTGTGTGTCATGTGTTTTAGACTTTTAGTGTTGTACAGTATATACGTTGACCATTAATAAGTCGCGTTAATTAATAAGTGGTACTGTCAGTGTCAGATACAGTATGCGTTTTGCTATCAGCTAACCATTCGTCTGGAAAGATAAGATGGGAACTGGGGTTTGTTTATATTTTCGTTTGGAATTTATAGTGTTATTAGTAGTTGTAAATTATACCTTCAGTGTATAAAGTTATGACAGATATATAAACATTTCCCCGTTATTTAACTACGGGACACTTAAATTATTTACCTTGGCTATCTTCAAAGGATTTTATTAGGCAATGGGAAAGTGCTTGGAAGTAGATAAAGGTTTAATATTAGAATGTTTAAGATATAAGCTTCTTGTTACAGTAATAAATACTATAGATGCGCAAAACGAATAGCATCATTGGACCATGTAATATTTTTACTAATTTAATATTTGTTATATTTTATTTCCAGGTATTCTTTGTTATCCGAATGTACGAAGATGCAGACATACCTGGCTTGCCTGATACTGTTGATCCTGACCCGCCTATGTCATGTGACCTCATGGATGGCCGTGATGCTTTCTTGACGCTATCACGTGACAAACATTGGGAATTCTCGTCATTACGCCGAGCCAAGTATTCCACGATGTGCATGATGTTCGATTTACATAACCAAGGACAAGATCGCTTCGTTTACTCGTGTAATCTTTGTAAGAGACATGTCGAGACAAGGTACCACTGCAGCGAATGCGAGGTGAGACGTGTTGTGTTGTATAGTATGGCATGGCAGGGCAGAGCAGAGCAGAGCAGGGCAGAGCGGAGCAGAGCAGAGCAGGGCAGAGCGGAGCAGAGCAGAGCAGAAGGACTGAAGGAAATAATACTATTTACAAATTTAGGATTCTACACTTGCGATTAACGATATATACATAACAATTATTACAAACATGCCATCGCAACCAGTTATCGCAGTTATGATGTGATGATATACTGTAACTATCAATTATTAACCTCAGTTTTGTACTTTGTTTATCAGGACTACGACTTGTGTGTGCCATGTTTCAATGAGAAAGGACATGAACACAAAATGGAGAAACTTGGGTTCGACCTGGATGTTGATCAACAAACTCCTACGAAGAACCAAACAGCACAGCCAAATAATTCTCAAGAACAACGGCGGTTGTCGATTCAACGTTGTATCGATTCACTTGTCCATGCTACCCACTGTAGGACGCAGAATTGTACCATGGCTAGCTGTATGAAAATGAAGCGAGTTGTGGAGCATACGAAAAGTTGCAAGAGGAAAGGCAACAATGGTTGTCCGATTTGCAAGCAACTTATCGCTCTTTGTTGTTATCACGCGAAACATTGTCGAGAACAGGAATGTGTTGTTCCATATTGTCGCCATATCAAGACCAAATTCCGACAACAACAAATGCAACAACAGTTTCATCAGGCACAATTAATGCGTCGGCGTATGGCTGTTATGCGTAGTATGCAGCAACCACCTGCGCCACCCCAACCTCCGACTAACCCAACTGGGTTGGTGGACCGTCTAAACCCAGTGGTTGGTCTTCCACAGCATTCGCCTTTACCACCTCGCCCACCTAGCTATGGTCAACCTCAAATGACTCCAGTATCAGCTCCAGCTCCAGTACCCGCTGCTGCTGTAGCTGTTGCTCAAGCTATTGTTGAACAAGCGAAATTGCCAACGCCAGCCAATCGACCAAGTATGCCTACAGCGCCTGTGAATCCATTCTCCAACGCTCCTACAATTAATAGTCCTATGAATGGCAATCCATTGAGGACTAACTTAAATATTCCTGTGGCGGGAGGCCAAGCCAATGTGCCACAACCAATGCAAACGGCGCAGTCTACAATGCGAAACTGGTATAGCGGTAATAACCAAGTTCAACAACCTCTAACGTCGCAGCAACCACCAATGTACGGCGCTGCAACGAATCCCATGGTCAGCCAAGCAAGGCCTCAGATACGGCAATCACGTCCTCATCTTCAGGAGCAGATGACGCGGATTTTAAGCATTCTGAAAAACAATCAAGGGCAACAAACTGCCGAATGTCTTCAAATGATGAGAGCGAATCCGCAACTCATGGCTATGTTTCTACGGTTACGTCAACAGCAACAACAACAACAGCAACAACAACAACAACAACAACAACAACAACAACAACAACAACAACAACAACAACAACAACAACAACAGCAACAACAACAACAACAACAACAGCAACAGCAACAGCAACAGCAACAGCAACAACAACAACAACAACAACAACAACAACAACAACAACAACAACAACAACAACAACAACAAGCCCAACAACAGCGACAAGTTCAACAGCAGCAGCAACAACAGTTGCAACAAATGATGCAAAATCAACCGGTTTCTCAACCAATGATGCAACAACAATGGCCTGGAAGAATGAGACTGACGCCACAACAACAACAACAAGCACAATTACAACATCAACAAGCACAACAACTTGCACAGCAAGTGCAACAACAAAAAGAACAACAACAGCAACAGTTACACCAACAGACGTTACAAGCAGCTTCTAATTTACCTGGATTAAATCAAGGCGGTCAAGCAATGGCTAGCCTTAATGGTATGAACAATGTACATGGAATGTCAAATATGAACACTATGAACAACATGTCACCTGTCCAGTCCATGCAGGGAATGCAACAGACTATGCCAAATATACAAAATGTTCAGAACATGGTCGGTAGTACTAACGGAATGCAAGGCATGCAACAACAGCAACCGACGCAACAGAACATGTATAACCCAATGCAACAGCCTTCTCCGTTTGCATCGAACACTCAACGTCGCCTACCTATGGCGCAACAAGAACTTCAATTTAACAACATGATGCAACAGCATACGATGTCAAGTGGACAATTGTTGCAGCCACAGCAACCAGCACCTCAGCAGCATTTTGGTAATAAACAAACATTACAACAACGGTTAATGTCACCACAGAATACTCCGCCTCAACAGGTGGGAACACTACTACCTAATCAATCACCACGATCAGTAATGTCACCATCACCACAACCCCTTCAACAACCATCGTCGTCGCCAAGACAACCAGCTATGTCGCCAAGACAACCAGCTATGTCGCCATCACCTCGACAGTCTGTCATGTCACCACATACTCAACCAACGCTTACGTCACCACATACAATCGCCTCGCCACATCCGTCGTCCAGCGCACTTGATACAAATGACTTAACAGATTCAGCTTTATTTGGACCAAGCAGAAGAATACAACCGTTAGCACCGCTCGCCTCGCCAGAACTTGACCAAGAAGATAGCGATGCAATCGCGCCATTAACTCCATCAGACCAACTGTCGAGATATGTAGACAATTTATAGGATTTCTTTTTCGAAAAAATGTTTATACTTTAGAGTAGCATATTGGCCGAACGCGGCCTGTATTTTAACAATGTGTCGTCGCCCAAGAAAGTACGACAATGAAATTTTCTAGACGAAATGGATTTCAATATTTGTATACAGCCCGAATAAATAATTAATGATAAGCGATTGTAGTTTTAGCAGTAGAGATCTCTCATTCACACAAAGTATTTGTACAAAGATGTCTTATTTGAAAGTATATTATATATTTGTGAGTGTGTGAATTTTCAATTAGAAAGAGCTATAAATGTACATGTATCTCAATCATGTAACTCGACCATGTATCTCCGGCCTATGGCCGGACACGAGTCATAAAATGCAAGTTTTTTATCGTAGTGTCAAATGTTAAAAAAGTTGTCCAGGACTTCCGGTTTGTATTACATCAGCTCGCATGAAGCCAGTTAAGTGTTTGACGTCATATTTCCTTGCAGAAAGGGATTTACGCGTGCTCAGAAGAAAAGTTCATCCCGGCTAGGCGGGACAGAGTGTTTACATGGGAATTTTTCGTCCCGGCTAAGCGGGATCCCGGCAACAGACGCCGGGATCCCGTCTAGGCGGGATAGAAGCGGGATCATATAAACACTCAATTGAGTTTATATTACAAGCGGGATCTCGGCAATTGTCCTGTCCGCCTAGCCGGGATCATATAAACAGGCCCTAAATTTCCTTCTTAGCTTTTCTTGTTATAGACACAGTCATAGCCTCCTCCGCAGGCAACTTGGTGGAAAACGGCAGAATTACGCAATTTCATAGGCATGAGGGAGTAACAGTGGACAGTGAGGGATAATTGGAGCTGGTCTGAAATGGAATTTTGATTCCCAAGCTATTGCACAATTTTTTGCCAAGTATTGCACAATTCTGCAATTTTTGCCAAGTATTGCACAATTCTGGCGTTTACGAAGAGTTGCCTGCGGAGGAGGCTAACACAGTCATAACGTGTTATTTTGTTAAGCCAATTCTTATAGAAAATGCAAACCACTAGTCTGACTATTATGGTGGCCGAGAACTGCCAATACTTTTTTTCGTATTTTTTATTAGGAAATTGTTTATAAACAAATATTTTTTTAAAAACATTTTAAAAACACGATGAAATTAAAACAAAAGTAAAACAAAAAGGAAATATAAATTAAAAGTAAAAAAAATTAAAAATAAAATTTTTTTTATCGTCCGAGCGCTGCCACTACCATGATCCTTTGCGTCACGGTCACGTCTTTAGGTCCTGGGTACGAGATAAAAACAAAACATGGCGGACAATAGAAGTGCAAAATGGGTCGAAGACGAAATTCTAAAATCGTGGCGATCTGAAATATTGGATTTTATGATACGCGACTTTCCTCAGTACACCTGGAGCCTTCGTACCCTAGACAGGCGTCTAAGATACTTCGAAATATACTACGACGACGACAATGTTGGTGTCGCAGACGTCATGGACGCTGTGGGGAAAGAATTACGAGGACCTGGCAAGCATAGGCGTACGGGACGTGGGGGCAGGGGGGGCACCTGCCCCCCCAAAAATTTGGAGATTCAAGTCATTCGGGCAAATGGTTCACGAATATTCGGGCAAAATATATTTATTTAGTCTGAACTTAATTTTAAAAACAGAATTTTATAATTTACAGTACTGTTTATTTATCTGGTTTGCGTCTTGTTGAAAAAATTATGGTTTATAAGAAAAATATCCGGGTTTTGGACTTAAGAAGAGATGGTAAAGTTAAGAGTTTCCGGGACAAAAAAATAGATACTTGATTTGTTAAATACAATGGTTATTATTGTTATCAATATGTTGTTATCGTAATTCGGGCAATTTGGCTAAGCTTTAAAATTCGGGCAAAATTTTGGCTGCCCCCCCAAAGAAAGTTGTGCCCGTACGCCTATGCTGGCAAGCTGTTAGGTTACCGGGCAATGCACAGAAAGATCAGACAAGAACATGATCTAAATGTCACGCGAGACCAGGTATACGACGTCATGCACGCTTTAGATCCTGAAGGACTTCATAATCGTGGCGGTATTGGTGCAAAGAAAGCTAGAAGGAAAGGCAATTTTACGGCAAAGGGATCCAACTGGTTTCACTCGTTAGACGGCCACGACAAACTAATGGGCAACCAAAACTCGACGTTTCCATTAGCTATTTGTGGTTGCCTTGATACAGCCAGTAGAAAGATGCTGTGGTTACGTGTTTGGACCAGTAATTCTAATCCACAGATAATTGGACGGTATTTGGAATACTTATTCGAGAGCAGGGTCATGGCTTCCATCATTCGGCTAGACAAAGGTACAGAAACGGGTTCTGAACATAGTTCACAACTTATATATTACAGGCCTACCAATGACCGAAGATAATCTCAGAGAAGTTGCTGAACTGTCAGGAGTACTTGATGTCTCTGAAGACTTCCTTACCCCAGAGTTTAGAGACGAATGTGAACGTATTATTCCTGATAGGGAGAACATTAAGCCAAACGAATGTAAAGACGTATTTCTTTATTTGAAAGATAATTTTAGGCTGTAATATGCCTAATAATTACTGTAAATATATACTATGCAAACTTTAACATAAAACTCAACTTTAGTGTTTTTCGTTCACTGTTATATAAATCAACACAACTTTAAATGTCATCAACATAATTGTAAATGTCCATGCCAACTAGTCTCTATAATAGGGAGTTTAAGCATGTAGGACGGCAACTAATACAATGAGTCAATGAACGTCCCGTTGCCACCCTACACGCTTAAACTCCCTAAAATCAAAAGTCAAATTGTCAGGTGTTCACTGAAGCCTGTTCAAAACAATTTAAATGTGCATGGGATATCGAAGGTATAGCAATCTGGATAGAAAACTCTGTCTACTCTCCATTTGGACGTAAGTGTAATTTAAGCAATTTACAATAGAAGTTAGTTATGATTTGAAAAAAATTTTGCCATTGCATTTGCTGCTATATTTCCATCACCACTAAGCAGCTCAGAGGGAGAAATTTATGGGTCGTAAAGGATGTACTTTGAGCCCTGAAGGTCGAGAACAATAAGTCTACCTTCAGATTTCTCATATGTGAAGTGCGCATAACATTCAGCCTTTTCTACCATCATATCGCTCTCTTCACACAAATCACCATTATTGTTAAGGTACTTAATAAAATCTCCATCTATATATTCTTCAATACTAACACATTCACCACCATCAACTTTACCCATGTAAACATTCTTATACTCAAATGTGGCCCCAAACTCTTTCAGCTTCTCTTTACGAATCTTTTCCTTCAGCTGTAATGCAAAATTTTCCTAGATTGAGCATGTCGATTACAGAAAGACTTTTTTGGTAGGATTTGATGGGTTTCTTCTTTGTAACTGGGATTCCTGAGAGAGAATGACATTTTATAGGACTCGCAGAACACCCAGCTGCATCACTTGGCCTCTTGAAACTATGCTAGCAAAATAGAAACGACCACAAATTGTGTTAATTTATGAATGCTAAATTTCTTTGCAACCTCCTGGACAAAGCTTTCGACACTTTGCTTGTATTTAATAATGGATATCTTTGTTAGATGAACTCCATATTACAGCAAAAAGTGACAAAGTAAAGTATTTGCCAAATTTCTCCTATTGACAAATTCTCCACCCCAGGGATGACTTTCGTGAGCAAATGCCCAACCCTGGAGCACATGCAGTTAGAAAATGCCCAACAAATGCCCGGGGGGTGGAGGAGGTGGGCATGCATGGATTTGATCCAGACATTATGCACCAGTCAAATAGGTGTAACAAGTCCCCCTCGGATGAGTGGAACATTTTTCATTTCTCCTGTTCCCCGATGTTTCCAAGAGGCCAGGGGGGGGGTATACAAGGAGCCTATGAGTATGTATATCACTCAATTTTTATACTCACTTCAGAATCCGATGGACCTAATAACGCTGGTGGTAAATAATCATCTTCGTTATCATTAAACGGGCTTTCTTCTTGCGCTTCATCCATGACAAGATCACAGCTTTTTACAAATCGTACATGGATGACTTTTACATCGGGAATATGTTCGACTTTACGACAGGAAGGGCCCTGTTCCCCAGCCAAAACATCACACACCATGTCTTTGTCTATGCGCTTTGCAAAGTGCGCCTGGCAAGCATCCATGATATTTTCCAGCGTAAGCTCACCGTCATATTTTTCGAATGGGACGAACTCTCTAGACCCGATTCTGCTGTATTTCTGTGCTTTGCCGCTTACAGATGAGCTCATTCTTTGAACGATAATCTCTTCTTTCACACTTTGTCCACCTTTCTTCTTCGCAGTTGTTGTACGCTGTCGCTTTGCTGACATTTTGGCTGCAAAGTTTGCCCATTTATTCTTTTCCGCCATGATGACAAGTAAATTGATGCACGCAAAGGATCATGGTAGTGGCAGCGCTCGGCCGATAAAAAAAATAGGTCCGCAAGCGTACATGTATCTGCTCATGCGTATTTGCATAATTGTATAATGATGTCAAAGCATGAGGTCAATGTCACTCAATGAGTGTACCGTTAAAAAAAACTGACAAAGTGGATGAGGGCTATAGCCCATGGGAGCAATGCACTCTCACTCATCAAAGGCTTGCTTGCCAAAGCTTTAAAAAAACACAGGTAGTTTAACAAGCGTGGTTTAAGCGGCGGGGAGCATATGGAAAATAGGGGGAAAATCTATATCTAGCGAGAAATCTATATCTTCTTATACTCAACTGGAAATAATTATATCTTTAATAAAATGTCAATGCCAATGAAATATGGTGATGCTTTGGACTTTTTGACGATTTTATTCGATTTTTGCCAAAAAATTATTTTATAGTAATATGATACTTATTTATGAACTTTTAATACTTAGATTTCGAAATAATGCAGGATATTCGTACAATATATAATAAAAGGCTTTCGTGTTTCACGTTCATTTGTGATTGATATATAGCAGGTGATATTGGGTAAATAGGTGAGTAAGAGTGAACAAATGTTTAAATTAAATCAAATTTCACAAATGCTGCGCTTAAATGCTACTCCCCAAAATACTCCTCCCAAAATTGCCTAAAACTTCTCTCCAGTGAAAACAATAATTATCGTTGGTTTGATGGATAATTTTCACCGGTCAAATTTTTAATTTACTCATGTTCGGTAATTTTACTTATTTAACAAATTCGCCCCTTTCCAGTCATCAACACTTCAATATCCCACATCCGTAAGACAGTATATATAAGAGAGAGAATGTATTAGCGTCATTTTAACGGTTTTTAAAGCATGGGTCAATGCCAATCAACTGGATGTTAGCTAATCGCTAATGATATGGCTCTAAGCTACTCGCGCTACAACTACACACTAACACTTCGACATTGGCACATATCATCAGAGATACAAAAATGATTTTGATTTTATTTTAAATTTTGTTTCCTTTTTATTTTACTTTTGTTTTACTTTTGTTTTAATTTCAATTTAAATTTGATCGTGTTTTTAAAATGTTTTTAAAAAAATATTTGTTTATAAACAATTTCCTAATAAAAATTACGAAAAAAAGTATTGGCAGTTCTCGGCCACCATAGACTATAGCTGTTTAAAATTCTTATGCAACTCTCATGACCGGTTAAACGAGAAAAACTCTCGTCAAATCTCATAATTTCAACTAGCGCCACGGTCACGAGTTAATCCTGCAAGCAGCAGGGAATATTTTTCGTTATTCGTCTGTCTCAGGCTAGGTCTTAAACTTTTATTAAATAGCCTGCGGGCAAGAGACCAAGAGTGCAAAGAATAGCTTGGCAATTCACACTAGCAATTTTGTCGGCGATTTTTGTATCTGCGAATGCAGATATATTGCCATCGTGCTGTTGGCTGTTGGCTGTTAGCTTGTAGCCATTCAGCGATGAGCTTATTTAAATTGATAACCAATCAGCAAGTGGCTTACAATGCAATGGCGTAATGTTCCCCAAGGCCATTACATCATTCAACTTTGCCTGTTCGCAGGCTAGATCTTAAACTCAACATGGCGCTTATGTTTTGAAATGTCGAAATAATTTGACAAAACGTCGTTAATTCATGTAAAAACGTGGAAATACGAAGGTTTTCAATACGAAAGTATGGACTAGAACGAATGCTTTAAAATATGAGGCCAATTTCAAATGTAGTTGTTCTATTTCTGAAGGAGAAACTATCAAACTGAACAGTTAAACAGTCAAACTGTCGAAGATTAAGCCATTAAGGTATATAAGAAATACTACAACATATTAAAAATAAAACTCCTTGGCCTATGGCTATTATCTCTACAAAATTTCGTACTAAAATGTTTGATATTTGTAACGCCGAAGGTGTGAGACAGTGTAGAGGGGTCTGGGGGCATGTCCCCTCCCTGTACACATTTTTAAATCTAGAGTCCCTGAAATGCAATTTCGGGTGAGATTTTGCAGAATTTCGAAGATTATAAAGTACATGAAAGACATTATTTTTATGATCTCACCAACGTACCTTCTCCCCAACATTTCTCCTCGGAATTAAATAGATTGGAAAAGTCACCTTGGGAGACCAATGTGTACCTGTTAAATCTGCCCGTGGGGGTAGTGGTGGTTATCCTGGAAGTAATTCATGGGGTAGATAGCTCTTTACCACTCTGGGCGACCATTACGATAATAGTTGGTGGTGTACTAGTTTTCGTCGTTCCATTTGTACTCGTTTTTGTCGTTCCTCATGTTGGTAGGTGAAACACCACTCAATAATTAAATGCACTCTGTAGCTCAAAGAGCCAGTTTAATACATGGCGATAAGGTGACAAGTAGTATGATGACCTTGGTAAACAGGTTATACCTTGCTGCCTTAATTATTGTGTTACGCGTTGCGTTTCAATGCGCCTTGGGTGACCCTATATAGATAGCTTGTTTATGACCACACGTATATATAGATAGGGTTACCCTACTGGGGCCTGTTATTAGGATATAACCATTTTTTTATCCACTTGGTAGGGTAACCTTACTAGGCTCACCCTCTCCCCATGTAAACGTACGAGCGCTAAGATAAGTACTATATGCTTATAATAAGCAATAAGGGAATAACTAACTGCTGTAATAACGTATAAATATACCGATATAATATAAATATTTTCCAAATTTTCGAATTCTATTCTCAGACGTCGAATCTATCATGTCCTGCTTTATAATTTACTTCTATTACTCTATATGTATATACATGAGTTTTGTACAACATTTAAGGTTTGAAAATTGGAAGTACGCAATTGGTATCGGGATGGTTTCAAGTTCGAATAAGCTTGGGGTCTTTATTAAGATCAATCTACCTGAAAAATTCAACAAGAACTTCGACGTTTCGAGCAATGCAAAGGCCCTTCGTCCGGAAGTTAGAAGAGTGGGTGATTACAAATTTTGACCTAAAAGTGGCCACTGTTCCAGTTTCACCAATATAGAGCATGCATACCACATTTACTGCATGAAATGCAGTAGATGAGATGAGGCACACGTGAAACGGTGCTTGATAGTATACTTAGATTTTTGTGCCGAAATAGTAGTTGAAGAATCTATGAACTTACAGGTTTTACATTGCACTACACGACAAGGAAACGCCACAATAGGTGACGACGAGTCGTGTGGTAGGGAGCTATGGACTATGGTTTCACGATATTTTTACTATGTCGAAAAGAGACCAAGGAGTTAACGGAGAAAATGGAAGACATTTTAGGGCCGTTTTTCAAGATATGAAAATTCTTCCTAATGACATCCCTTACTTTAAAATTGAAGGGATGGTATTAAAGTGACAACTAGTTGACAACTCACTGCAAATGCAGCGAAGACGAGGGAACTGATAGAAGGGGATAGACCTTTTAGTGTCGTTGGGGTGGGAAGAGGAAAAGAGAAGATAGCTATGGGAGTCAGTTGGCTTGAAGAACACAGAAGTAACAAGTTTATATTGCCATTGTTTATACTGATCTCCCACGTGACCTATTAAGTTAATAAACTGTTCCAACTCTCTACGGAACATGATGCTATGCCGAGACAGTCGTCGATGTACCTACGAAAGTATTCAGGCAGGGGCGGATTAGCATCATCAGTGGGATCGGGCTTTAACGCATAAGGGCCCCCTTTGTGACGTCATTGAAACAAGTCCACAGAAATGAAATTACTATGAATTAAAAAGATTGACTGTGATATAAACCCGGTAGTCTGCTGTCTCCTATATCTATCATTAAAACTGTAATATTTTGTTAAGACTTTTACAATGTTGCAGTGGCGGCGACGAGTACACTGGTTAGGGGGCTAGAGAAACCCTAGGGGGGTCCGGAGGGATGCTCCCCCGAAAAGTTTTGAAATCCGCAGTCTCGGAAATGGCATTTCCTGTGTTCTGGCGAAGATCTGACATGCATACACCAGGTCATTTTAGTGTTCATTATGCATATGGTAGTGAAGAATAACTATATAACAAAATAAATATGCTAGTTAACTACGATGTTGTATTTTGGTATTTTGTTACAATGGTGTGATGGCTGTCTTGAGATTTTGTCTGTCTTTATACAGTTTGAAATCAAGGGCCCTCAATTGTAGAAAAGCGGGGCCCACCGGAGCATCGCCCGGTAACCGGGTGGGCTAATCTGCCCTTGTAATCAGGTATGGGATCAGTGTGCTGCTCGAAGATCTGCTTTTCCACAAAACCAACAAATAAATTGGCATAATTGGGACCATTTTAGTTCCCATGGCTACACCACTTAATTGCTGGTAATGCTCACCGTCAAATGAAAAATTGTTGAGGGTTAGTACTAACTCAGCCAATCGAATCAAAAGAGTGGTGGACGGTTCCTGGTCAGGGCGCTTATCTAGGAAGAATTTAAGTGACCTCAAACCATCATGATGGGGAATAACAGTGTACAAGGATTTGACATCCATGTTGAAAATGAATTTGTGAGTGCCATGAAATTGGATGTTTGGAAAGTTTTGGAGAGCGTGTTTGGTATCCTTGATATAGGATGGTAAGTCCTTAACCAAGGGTTACATAACACGATCAAGGTAACTGGAGATGAGCTCGGTGAGACAGCCACAAGCAGGGACAATGGTCAACCTGGGTTGTTAGGTTTGTGAATTTTGGGTAAGAAATACATGACAGTTGTGCGAGGTGTGGTTGTTATGAGGTTGTTGGCAGTTTCAGGAAGATGACCACTGGCGATAAAGTTATGAATGGTGCTGGAGATGGTGGTTTGATCGATGGTAGTCAAATCCTTATCAACCCTTACTGTAAAAAGCAGTGTCACTCAATTGTTGGCTCAATTCCCATATTAACAACCTGAATTTTAATACAAACTTAATAGTCTAATCCTAATGCTAATCCTAACCTCAACCCTAATCCTAAGTCCTTAATCCTAATCCTAACCTTTAATCCTACCCTAATCCATGTGACGTAATTTCGGGATAATAATATGGAAAGTCACCCCAATTGTTGATGAGCTTCATTACGATACAAGTCAGCCCTCCAAACAAGAAAGGCAC
Source organism: Trachythela sp. YZ-2020 (assembly GCA_016169945.1). Classification (NCBI taxonomy): domain Eukaryota; kingdom Metazoa; phylum Cnidaria; class Anthozoa; order Malacalcyonacea; family Clavulariidae; genus Trachythela; species Trachythela sp. YZ-2020. The sequence goes on from JADLSH010000391.1 coordinate 2,355,690, forward strand.
CACCCTAATTATCAACGGCTTGATCACAATATCATCCCGAGAAAGAAGTATTTAAAGAGAACTCAATTCAGCTTCGGTGAGATTAGATGACCTTTTGGCACGGCCTAAATTTAGGGAGGTGTTCTATGTCATGTCGACATTGTCGAATGAATAGCTCTAGGGACCCATATTGGTCTTCCAGTGCCGTAAATGCGTCTCATTCCCGAACTTGGCACATTCATCCTTACGGTATGAGTGAGCCGCGGCTTCTCTTACAGTTAACTCTGTCCATGCCGCCATCAGCAGACATTGCAATTGACAGATATTCTCACCTCATCTCATACATAGTTCCATACTTTCTCCTATTCATGTCTTTTTCACTTTTTTTTTCATGTTAATATATTTTATAATGTGATTTCTATATTTTATTGGTTTATCACGTGATCGCTTTTATACACTACTAACTTCCAGATGAAGGGTCTTCGCTCGAAACGTCTAAGTTCTTGTTGAATTTTTCAGGTAGTTTGATCCTTAAGACCCGCAGCATATCGTGCATGTATAGACGCTCATACGCTGGCACAACGCGTTCAAGATCATAATTATGACACTAATGCTCTTTTACAGGTCTTACCACAAAGACCACAAGGGGTGCGCATATTGTCAGTAGTAATTACCATGATCCGACAGCCTCGTACCCAGCGTTAAAGCGCCTGGGTACGAGGCTGATGATCCGACTAACTGACACAACTAGACTGCGGTATCAACACGTTGGGAATATAATTTGTTCGTGGATAGCGGTTTTCACTTGTTTCCATCTATCAAACTGACGTTACGCATTTTCCCGATTTCAAAGATTTTCATATTCGTTTTTCCTGATTTTTCTTCATCAATTTGGTTAGGGTTAGGTTTTGGGTTAGGGATTAGGGTAGGTTTTAGGGTTAGGGTCAGTTACAAAGTTTTTAACTTTACTTCAAAGTTGAAAAAATGACGTAACGTCAGTTTGGCAGATGGAAACAAGTGGCGACCGTGGTAGCACCATTGAAGCCAGCTTAATTCAGTTTTTCTGAGTTTTGAGTTGAAATACTTAACGCCGAACATTGGGCTGTATATGAAATTGAAGCTATTAAAAAGTTATATTTGATATAAAAACTTCAAGACTTTAGGTAAAAGGGAAATACTTAAAACTTTGAGGGAAAATTTGCCGTATTTTTCAGTATTTCCATTTTGCCTAAAGTCTTGAAGTTTTTATATCAAATATAACTTTTTAATAGCTTCAATTTCATATACAGCCCAATGTTCGGCGTTAAGTATTTCAACTCAAAACTCAGAAAAACTAGCTTGGCTTCAACGAATCATAGGACTTGATCATAGGAGTTAGCGTTCCAGTTTACTTAGAGTTCACTGGGTAGCACTCATTTACCTAAACGAGAGATCATTATTGAGCCACACTTTCGCATAAGGCATAAATATTTGCCAAATTCTCAGACGTCGAATCTATCATGTACTGCTTTATAATTGATGATTCGCTTTTAATTTACCTCTACATGTATACGGCATGAGTTTTGTACAGCATTTCTGGAATTGTTCCAAGAAGTTCTCAAATATCATATTTTAATCATAAGACCCAACTCATTTACATACATCATCACACACTTTGCGTTTATAGTTTACAAGCCTATTCGGCAGGTATATAATAGCCGTTATGCATTTACGTTAGAATTTGGACCACAAAATCAGAAAGTTTGTCGTCACATTTCGTTAACGTTTAACAAAGCAGTTTAAGGCAAGTATTTCAATGTATCGTAAGTACTACAACGGCTTGTTATGTGGATTTAGTGTGAAATATTATATTCCTTATATGCATGTGAATCCAGTGGTAATGAGATAACATATTTTATATCCTGTTTCGACTTAGACTAAAGCCAGGTCTGAAGAAATGGCTGAGTGTCAGCAAGCAGAGGACAATAATATTCCAGGTAAAATTTTGTACTAAAAATCGGTACTTAGTATGTTGTTCTTTATGCTTCAGAGAGCGTTCTTATCTCGCTTAGACTTATAGTCATTGTAGTCGGTTCGCTGCATCGCATGTTTTTAAAACAGAATCACGCAAACGGTCACGATAAACATGACTATATTTATACTTGTGAATTAAGTTTCATTTTCAGTATAGCCGGGCAATTTCGCTGTAAATAGAATTTGTTTTCCAAAAACTCGTCTTCCAAGAAAACCGAACTAGAAGTTCAGGTTTTTAATACATTTACATATACCTTTAATTATATATATTTATTGTGTCGCTTGTAGTTACGAATCCGTGGGTCAATTCGGACAGTCGTTTTCCAAGAAAACAAATTACAGATTAGAATACTCAAGTCGAGTGAAATCCGAAGTCGTTTTTCCAGGAAAACTGAATACGAATTTTGTCGACTAAAGTCTAAAATCCGAATGTCGTTTTTCCGTTTTTCATTGTTTAAGTTATGCTTTTGCAACTCAATTTCGTCTTCAAATCTTGCGTGTAATAGCGGTTTTTATAATAACTTTTAATTCATTGGTGTTCATTTCCCACTTCCAACTGAAATAAACATCGTGTCCCCCTGGGAATGTAGTTACCGCCGCGCCGAGCGACTAGCTATTATGTTCAACTTAAGTTACCAGTAATATTATCTAGAGTAAAATACGGTTTTGCTACACTTTCCTGTAATCAGCCGTGTTGTACCATAATTTTTCTCCTCGCTTTGTAAATATCTATGTTGAAGTTGCAAACGGCGGCAGTATTTTTTTTGGTCGAAGATGGTCACGGGGGCGTCGAATGGTCTGGTGATGAAGAACGATTTGACTTGTCGTCAGTTTTGTACTTTTGTACCTAAGACATATGCGTGTTGCAGGACGTCCAGACAGTGCAGTAACTGGAAAAATGTCAAAGACGTTAAGTTGGCGACACAAAGCCGAAATAGTGACTATTCATCAATGTTCAGGCTAAACCTTTTATTACAAGTACGGGGTGTATATAAAAAAAACGCAACCATCTTTTATTTTAAAACAAGCTTTAAAGCTTGTTCTTTTCTCTTTCGAACAAGAAGCCATGCATGTGTGTCTTTAGTGCTAAGTATAACAACTGTACAAGAGTAAATTTATTGGCCGATTACTGGTAACTTACGTTGAACATAATGGCTATAGTACGTCGCTCGGCGGTAACTTGGCGATAACAATTTGTATAAATCATGTGCTACATTCCGAGGGACACGAGGTTTATTTCAGTTGGAGTGGCAAATGAACCGGCTCAAATGAATTAAAAATTATTATAAATTACACGCAAGATTTGAAGACGAAATTGGGTTGCAAAAGCATAACTTAAACAATGGAAAACGGTAAATGCTACAATAATTTAACATCCGTACTCTATTTCCCGAAGCACAAAAATGTACACAAAATTATACTTCAGGGACCGCAACATTCGGAAATTGAAAATGTTACGTCTCGCGCGCAAACGACTTAAAAGAAAAGTTGGTGTACCTTATTCATTCTCGAGTTTAGTTCTTTAAAATCGAGAAGTTTGAAGTTTTCCGAGGATGATAAACCTATGTTATACATAATTTAGGCTACGTCCACAGTAATCCGTTTTCGTTTCCCTCCGTCATAACTAGCACTCAGTAAACGATACTTTTCTTTATTATTTTTGGTCTTAATTTATGATTTATTTCGTCGTTAATTATGGGAAATATCTTAAAAGAAGACCAGGAAAATGTCTACTGAGAAAGAAGCAAATCCTTTGTTCCTCAAGATTTGACCTAAAATCTTCGCTGATAATAGGGCTTGCAGTGACTTGGCGATGTCATACATTGCTCAAGAATAACCAGTGTAGAGCATTATGTTCTTTTTGTAAGCTATTGCTTGCAGATTAATGATCAATATATACAGTTCAAGACAAAGTAATTCAACTGAAATCAGAGCGAACAGCACAAACCTAAGCACACTCGTCACACATGATTGTGTTCATGACGTCATCTTTTTTGAAAACCTCCGTTTTTGCCCTTCCTCATTAATCCAAAACGCCTCCGTTTTCAAAAGTCTCCAGTTTCAAACCGTTTCTGAAAAGCATAGGCGTACGGGCGAAAAAAATTGGGGGGGGGCACTACTATGCCCGACGAAGACAGAAATTTCCCGACATTATTAAATGTCTAACAAATACATCTTAAAGGAACAACATACTCTTTATAATTGTATTTCATAGGGTAAAGTATCATGCAGTGCTTTTTTAAGGAATTTTCACTGGGGGGACGAAAAGTGTTAAAAACAAAATGCATAGGTTTGCCTAAAGGAGCGAGATGGAAAGAAAAGTTTAACTAATAACTGTAATTAACTTTTTGTAACTATAACTTATGCCATAACTTTAACAATTAATGTCAATGACTTTAAATCTCTAAGAAAATCATACCGGCTATGCACATGTGATTTTATTTTTTGGTGGGGTATATGTAGTCCGGGTCACCGGGTGTGAATCCGGGAAAACAGAAACGCCATTTCCTGCATTTCTGGGCAGTTAAGACTGTCTAACAAGTACATAAATCAGTCTAAACGATTAACTAATGTCTGTGCCGCCCCCTGCCCCCCCCCCCCCGCCTCGTACGCCTATGCTGAAAAGCTCCATTTTCATGGGTGAAGGTATCCGTTTTCCATCGTATTAGTGTGGACGATGATCGGTGAAAACGCATACAAAAGTTGTCAGCTTTCAATTTCGGCTGCAGATAACACAAACTTCGACCTTGATTTTTCTTCATATAATGCTCAATCTCATTCAATAATTGTTAAATACCATACTTACAATACTTGGATATTTGCTGTCGGTAGGGAGTGTTACGTGGCTGTAACACATGCAGGCCCGAATTCCGTACTAAGCAGTTGTCTAAAAAGTTGACCTTGGTTGCATGGTAGAGCGCTTCCAGTTTGACTCTACGAAACACTGCAGGTTTTCTCCAAGTTTTCTCCAGGTATTGTTGACTGTTGTAAATTTCTGTAATAAAATGTTTGGTCTTGAGCTGAAGGCCATCTTCCTGCATGTACTGAAGGTGTTCTTATAGTCCTTTTTCATACCCGAGGTTGTTTGTACTATTATGACCAATCCCTAATGTTTTTAAAGCAATGGAAGGAAATATCGATATCAGTCCACAAATAATTGTTCAGGGTGGTGGTTATAGCTCAATGCTAGGTGATCTTACAGAACAGTATAAGCAAGCAACAAAAGAATCTGCCAAAGAGGGATATGCCGTTTTGATGGTGAGTGTTCATTATATACTGAATGTGATAGACCTCTTTCGTCTGAAGACTTTCTCGCCATCAGAAATTTAAATCGTTTGACGTTCAAAGACAAAGTATAGAAAAATATATTAACCCATGCGAAGACGTTGTCGCAACTGAAATTACGAAACCGTAGACAGTCCCCGGACCGCTCATTATTTTGCGCCCAGGTAATACAGCACAGCAGCCACCACATATATATAAACCGCCATAGAGCCGTCTTAGAACAATTAACTTTGACATTCGAGAGAGAATACTTGGATCAGTTTGACTCAGAGTTTGACTATTAACTACCAGCACGATAAGGGTGGTTTGAGCACATGCAATTAGAAAACTCATAATATAATTGAAAACGTAAAATTTAATTTAAAGGCTTTCTGTCACGAAATGCCACTCTGTTACGAGTGCATGTCTTGAAGCGTTTGTCGCTATATACTTACGTTTTTAAGTAAAAAAGAGCTATCATTCTAGCAAAATGGGTAAAACACAACTTTATAACGATATGTGGCAATCGGAATGAAGACATCTACAAGGGTGTAGAAAAAGACCTATAATATTAAATATGCCATCAAAGTTTAAAGATTTCTAGTTAAGTATTTCAATTTATTTAACTGTTCCTCGAACTTATCAATTCTCTTATTTATTCATATATACATACACACATACATACATACACACATACATACATACATACACATATAATCTATTTGATAAAGCAAGTTAATATACAAATGACAGCATAAAGCAGCCTAAAATAAATAACCCCTCGTATTATTTGCTGTTCAACGATATAGCTATAGTATATCACTCGCAGGGCCGGATTAACGTCGCGCGAGGCCCGTGGCAGATTTTCAGCGCGAGGCCCCCAATCCCCCCCCCCCTCGTTATGTAAACCTTTGAATTCAAAGACACACAAAATTGTTAAATAATTGTTCACAATTTTATCCGCAAATCACCGCAATTTCGCAGCCAAGCTATCTCCACCAGGATTTCTGAATAATTTTCCGTTACGTTAAAACTTGTTTCAAACATCAATGAAACCTTTATATTTTGCTAATTTGGGTGCTTGAGCAACCTGAATTAATTTCGACGATTTGTTGGATATAATTGGGTCTTACAAATACATTTTCAGTATCCAACAACAAACATAACAAAACGTTAACGATTAACATGGCTAAAAATAGCTAACAAAATGTCATACAAATCATCAATTATAAACGAGACAATGGCCTGCCTGGCCCAGTCGTTGGGTCAACAAGTATAAACAGGATCATATAACAGCTCAGCGCAACTGGAGAGGCCTAGGGGCCCTAAATGCGCGAGGTCCCTAAATTCGCGAGGCCCCTAAATTCGCGAGGCATCTAAATTCGCGAGGCACCTAAAATGGGCGTGTCTCAAGAGAAAATGGGCGCGTTCTCGTAAAGATGGGTGTGGCACAGTAAAGCGCGAGGCCCCCATAAGCGCGAGGCCCGCGGCATATGCCGCATCTGCCACGTGGTTAATCCGGCCCTGAGTATATGTCAAGTAACGCTTGGGCAAACGGATTAAACTGTGTTAACATTGTTAAATAGATTTCATTGAGATCCATTGAGTGTCCTACATATTATTACTTCCTAACAAGCTTTTCTCTATAATATTTCTTTACAACTGCATTTTGCTTTCCTATAGTTGCATGGTTAACAAAATAACAAGTAGGAAACTAGCCTTTCAAAACGAAAAGAGGAGCCTTTATTCTTTAGACTTGGAGTTGATAGCATATAGTATTAAACAATAATATAAAGAACCGAGAAGTGACCAACTCGCGGCTTTGACAAACACAAAATAACGTGATAAACATATTAGTTCTTCTAGAATAAAAATGTATTTAATTGGACTACAATAAAATAAACCCTTTTAAAGCAGAGAGAAATCGTTTTCAAATCAGTCAATCATTCTCCGGAGCTTATTGAACCACAACTTGGTAACTTCTGTGTACACTATACTATGCGTATAAACTTTTTAAATCTCCAATACTAACTCAACTGATATTAAATTTATTTTTAAACAGAACGGCGGCACGGCAGTTAATGCTGTTGAAGCAGCAGTTCGTGTTTTGGAGGACAATGAAGATTTTAATGCTGGTCGTGGATCATTATTGAACAGTGAACGTGAAGTGGAATGTGATGCAATGATTATGGATGGAGAAACGTTAGACAATGGTAGAATTACGCCTAAGTCTATATAATATATATGCTGATAACCTTTCATAAACCCCCGAATTATATTACAGTAAGTGCGTTCGGCCGGTTCATGAAGCGTCGGAGAGTGCTATATAATTCCATATATAGAGATAGAACACTATACAGTCTTCGTATTTAGCATCCTTTCCCCTTCCATACCATCGCCTGGTTTTGCTTAAAATTCTAGGTGCAGTGATGACTGGACGCCGTTTTCGTAATCCTGTTTCACTCGCCAAAACAATCATGAAAGAATCACTTCATTGTGCCTTAAGCGGTGAGGGAGCTCTGAAATTTGCTGAGGAAAAGTACTTTCCCATTTGTGATCCGGAAGAACTGATAACCCAACGTGCCTTAGAATTGAATGTTAAATATCCAGATTATGATGCATATGTAAGGCATCATTATAAGGGAGAACCAGTAATGGAAAGCCAGAAACAAGAGGCCCAGGACACAGTATCGTCTGTTGCCATGGATGCCAATGGTCATTTGGCGTGTGCGACGTCAACAGGTACACGTAGAGCTGAAAAATAGCCCCACGCGTTGACCATGAGATTCGCACAGTTGCAGCGTAAACATCGCTATTCCTTCTCTCTTATAACTATTATCAGTGCGAGTGTTGTGCTTCCAAAACATATATTAACGAAAACAAGCGATTTGATGAGTACTAGAACTCATCCATTCCGACGACTATGACGACGACTACGACGACGACGATGAACAACAACAACAACAACAACAACAACAACAACAACAACAACAACAACAACAACAACAACAACAACAACAACAACAACAACAACAACAACAACAACAACAACAACAACAACAACAACAACAACAACAACAACAACAACAACAACAACAACAACAACAACAACAACAACAACAACAACAACAACAACAACAACAACAACAACAACAACAACAACAACAACGACGACGACGACGACGACGACGACGACGACGACGACGACGACGACGAGGACGACGACGACGACGACAACAACAACAACAACAACAACAACAACAACACGCAACAACAATTTGTTTTCTAACTATATATAGGCGGTATAGCAGGAAAATTTAAAGGTCGTGTCGGTGATGCACCGCTGGTTGGCTGTGGGGGTTACGCAAATAAAGACGGAGCAGCAACTACAACTGGACACGGAGAGTCTATAATGAAAATGACTTTAGCAAGAGAAGTCGTTTACATGATGGAAAGCGGAAAGAATGCTCAGGTTAGGTTTCGAAATTTGCACTTTTGAATAATACCATGTATTTACCCGATATTGTCGCGGCAAAACAAGAAAGAAGATGATGGCTTTTCATATCTCACGATGCAAATGCATAAATATTCGGCCGGTTATGTCTTTTGATAAAAAAACTGGCTTCCTGCAAACGACAATCAAGGTCAATATTGCGTGCTAAATAGATAAAGCGTGTACTGTATGTCACTGTAGCGAAATTATATTTTTCCAACGGCAATGATTTTTTGTACATGTTAAGTTGTATTTTATTTAAGCACGAGGTACGGAATCGTTACAATACATTATATAGATTTTTGTTAAATTGAATGTTCAAATGACACTTTCACCTGTACAAGTGCAACTAGTCTCACAAACCGTCACTGAGAGAAGTAATTAATATTTACGTTGAGCCGGAAAATAATCTATTTACTTTATTTTTGTGGTAAAATGCCATTATCCCTTCCATGTTATCCTGAATAATATTAACTTGGTGGGCGTTTCACTTATTAAACCACGCAAACATCTTTATAATTATTTTTAAACAGTGCATGATTTTAACATTTACGATTCCATCTCATGCATAATAAATTTAACCTAAAATGTTTATTTAGTAAGTAGGTTAATACGCACAACCAGGGACGGAAGTAATTAGTATTCAGTCATCATAGTGTAAAATGACGTCATCAGGGTGTGCGCACAAGGGTGTGCGCACTTAGGGTATTCACATGACGTCACTAGGGTATGCGCACTAGATTATTACATCTTAGTTCATAATTAATCTCAGTTCTCTCAGGTAGGTAACTTTGAAAGTGAGCGTTACCAAGATTGTTTTGGAAAAACTTAGTTGAGAGGTTCTCTCGACGGTTTTGTAGAGTTTCAAGGTCCAATTGATTCAATGCGTCGGCGTAGGAATGGTAAGGCAAAATGATCCTCAGGGCGCGCTTTTGAAGACTTTCTATCTCATCACTGATGTAGGTAGGAATATTATAATGCCAGACTTGTGCGGCATATTCCATATCTATGCAGTATCCATATCTATGCAGTACTATATTCAACAGTGTTATCTCTATGAAAGCTATAAGCCCTATGCTCTTTATTATTCAAAATCCATTGTTTATAGTTTTGCAAGCGTACAACAATGCTTAGTGCGCACACTCCTTAGTGCGTACATCCCTTAGTGCGCACACCCCTTAGTGCGCACCCCCTTAGTGCGCACACCCTAGTGACGTCATGTGAATACCTTAAGTGCGCACACCCTTGTGCGCACACCCTGATGACGTCATTTCTCACTATGATGACTGAATACTAATTACTTCCGTCCCTGGTTGTGCGTATAACCTACTTTAGTACAAGCTGTTCCGTAACATACAAAATGACTTGAAAGGTTAAGCATGATGGAAAATGCGGGTAGCGTCCTTATTATACAATTAAATCCGTCACGTCGCGCCTTTCATCCGTGCGTTTTATATATATTCTGCACGAACTGCACGGTGTAGTCCTTCGTGTTCATTCGGCAAGCATGATTCGATCCTCGTTTTGGATTATCGTTTACTTTGTACCTCATTTTTTAACTCCCATGCAGTCAAAATGCGATTGAGTGGCTGACTGATTGATCCAAATACTAGCGCTAAGTTATCCGCGGTGATCGTTTGGAAAAATTATCTTTCACTGAGCGTACGCGATAATTACCCGCCAGGGCCAGTTTCCCGGTTGTATAACTACCCGTTTTGTGGTGAAATAGTAGTTAACTCTAAAATAACAATTCTGATTGGTTAACGCTCGCACTAACTATAGTTATTTTTATACAACCGGCTCCAGTCGTTATAAGGAGTCGCTCACTGAACATTTTTTTATTGTCTATGTTGCACTATAGGAATCTGCAGAGAATGCTGTGCAGAAAATGAAAGACCGTGTCGATGGGTATGGTGGTGTAATTGCCATTGATAAGAAGGGAAACTTTGGAAAGGCTTTCAATACGGCTGTGATGGTTTGGGCAAGCATCAAGGATAACAAGTTGGAATCTGGCATGGAGAAAGATGTTGAAGTTGAATCTGAGCAACTGCAGTAAACAAACTTTCATGCACAATCAGTTTCAGTAAAAACCCAGTTAAAATGTAGTTTTTGCAGTTTCAGCATGAGTATATATGTTTTCTCTTTGGAATGCATAAATTAGTAAATGAAGCCTTAGTAATAATAATGAAATTAAATTTATGTAAATCAGCAGGATTTTGTGTCAGAGATACAACTACAAGCTTATGATATTTAATGAATAAAAAATTATATATACTGGGAAAACCTGCACGAATACTGCAAGAAGCCGCACTTTCCTTGGCGCATGCAGTCCAACGTATAGTCACATACTTTAATCATAATCATACTCTACTGTCTATACTTAACTTGTGTACATTTTTATCAGATTTATTGCATTGTAATTTATGGTTTGTTTTGCTACTTAAGATGACCATGTATATTTCATTCCTCTTTGTTAATCTTTATTTTACGGTTTTAGTGTAAAATATTCAGTAAAAAAAAATAAAATAAAAAAATTATAATTAAACAACGAGAAAGGCGAACAGTCACCTCGTCGAAGTACGTGTACTTCTAACAAGTCATTAATATAGCATGGGACAACCACAAACTAATGTCTCTTGTGAAATAGCATACGATTATTACTTGATTTTATGTTGTTAACAGTATTGATTAAATATAATAATAATAACTTCTTTTGAATTCTTTCATATGAATTGTGAATTAGCAAATATAGGCCTATATATACAGTATACAGGGTGTCTCAAAAAAAAGTGAACCCTTTGAAATTAAATACAATAGGGTACAATAGATTCTTTGAAAGAAAATGCAAATATGAAGTTCAATTTCAAAAGGTTCACTATTGTATTAAATTTCAAAGAGTTCACTTTTTTATGATACACCCTGTACAGGTGTCCCCCAAAAAAGTCCCCCTATAGAAATCACTCTTTTGTTGTTAAACGTGCGTTGTTATAGTACCTCTGGGAATTTAAAACAGCTTCTAAAACGAACAGCAACACAAAAATATCAAATTACAAATTCGTCTTTGTCAAATTGGAGCATAAAAAATATATTGTTTACTTCTCTACACTCTCGCTCATACATAAGTCTCTTACATTCTACTCTATATGTCTAACTGTCAATCAAAGGGGTGTGTCTAGTGTCTACACTACATCCCTCCCATCTTTTAAAACCGTAACTTTAACTAGTCCAAATCAACAATATTTTAACTGTTTATAGCACAAAATGTATGTTCCATAATCTAATGAATTATCAAGTCCGGATTTATAGGATTTCCGTATTGTTCTGTTTGAATGCGGTTTCTAGTCGATCTTCGCAGTGCTGGTGGTTGTCCCTGGTTATTTATTAGTTCTTGCACTTCGTTGTTCATTTCTGTTGTCGTCGTTGCTCGTTCATTGAAATTTTCATCCTCATCTGGATCCCTCGCCTCACCCTTTATCTTTTTAAAGAAAGATGCATTCCTTGTGACCCTGTGCCTTCGATTTTCAGCTACTATCTTAGTTCCTTTCCGATCAATTACCGTGTATGGCTCTAGTTCGAATTTTGTTGTAAACTTATTTCTCTTTCTTTGTTTAAGCACAACTTTGTCCCCCACTTGTAATTTTGATGGTTTAGCATGTCTTCTTTCATTCGCGTATTCTCTTCCTTTTGTTTTTGCTTTTGCATCGTTCACCTTGGCTTCTTTGTGTCTATTTAACACCTTATCTTTTGGGTTTAACATTGGTAATGTTCCACGCATCGGTCGATTAAAAAGGAGTTGAGCAGGTGGACTGTTCGTTGAGCAGTGTGGTGTGGTTCGATAACTTAATAAGAACCTAGACAGTTCTTGGACCCAGTTGCGATTTTCTGCTCGAGCTGTTCTTATTGCTTTGCCCAGGGGTTTCATAAAAGCTTCGGCTTCAGAATTTCCTTGTGGCCAATCTGGTGTTGATGTCTCGTGTTTTATACCCAGTTTTGTTAGTAACTTTTTAAGTTCATGACCATTGAATGGCGGTCCATTGTCTGATTTAAAGGTATGTGGAATTCAATGTCGTGCAAAAATCGCATCTAATTTAGGAATGAGTGTTTTGGCGGATGTGCTGTTGATTATTTCTGCTTCTGGATATCGGGAATATTTGTCAATTAGAACGATAATGTACTGTCCGGTGGGAAATGGCCCGTAAAAATCCGCGTGAATAGTTTGCCATGGTCCCTCTGGCATTTCTGGTGTTAGCAAGGGTTCTGGTGGGTTAGGAGGTCCATTAACTTGACATGGTAAACATGTATCGATCGCCTCTTTTGTTGATTTGTCCATATTAGGAAACCAGGCATATTGGCGTAACAAAGCTTTTGTCTTTGCTAGTCCTTGGTGACCGGTATGGGCAAGTTGTATAATACGTGTTTGTAGAGCTGCTGGTATAATTATTCGTGTTCCTCTTACAATTACCCCGTTGTTTGTATCCACAGATATTTCGTCTTTGATGTTTAGGAACGGTTTGACCAGCTTATCAGTCCAATCACCGGACACAACTGCCTTTTGTACTGCTGTAAGGCTGGGATCTGTGGAAGTGTGTTCTTTTATAACTTTAAGTGGTATTGCAGCTTGAGCTGCATTGACGGTCACAAAGTTCATGTATTCTTCAGCCATACTACACTTTGGTACCTTTGGTTGTGGATGTCGAGAGAGAAAATCTGCCGGGTTGTCGCTACCTTTCTTGTAGATCACATGAAAGTCATATTGTTGAAGCCTTAGGAACCATCTTTCAATTCTGGCAGGGGGTCGAGACAGAGGGTTGTTATAGATTAGCTGTAGTGGCTTGTGATCTGTTATTAAGGTGAAAGGGGCCCCAAACAGATAGAGGTGAAAATGTTCGATACCCCACACAATTGCAAGGGCCTCCTTCTCCGTCTGTGAGTAACGCTTTTCAACAGGGGAGAGGGCGCGACTAGCATAAGCAATAATATTGGATGCATTTTGTTGTGGATCCTTCTGGGTCAGTATTGCAGATAAGCCTACAGGACTGGCATCAACTAAAACGGAAGTTTCTTTAGATGTGTCAAAATGGCTCATGACTGGACTGTTCAGAAGAGCATGCTTCAGTTTGTCACAAGCTGCTTGATGTTTATGTGTCCATGTAAAACGTGTACCCTTTCGTGTTAATTCACGCAGGGGCTCAGTAATGGTTGCATAGTTTTTTATGAATTTGGAGCTGTAATTCGCCATTCCTAACAAGCTTCTTACTTCGCTGACTGTTGTAGGTTGTTGTGTGTTAGCAAATGCTTCAACTTTCTTAGGATCTGGACTGACACCCTGTTCTGTAAAAACAAGTCCAAAGAATTCAAGGTTCTTCTTAAGGAACTTACATTTCTCGAGGTTAAGGGTAAGGTTATGTTCTTGCAGTCGGGTAAGGCATTCCTCCAAAGCGCGATCATGGTCTTCCCTGGTGTTACCAAATATAATGATGTCATCCGCAATGTTCTTTATTCCCTTGATGCCCTGTAATGTCTCCTGTAAAGTGTGTTGGAAGAGTTCAGCAGCCGCGTTAGTACCATAGTTTAATCGCTTGTAGCGAAATAGTCCAAGGTGAGTGCAAAATGTTGTGATGTTTCGTGATTCAGGACTAAGTTCTAGTTGATGGTAAGCTTGGCACATGTCCAGCTTGGAGAAAATAGATGCTCCATTAAGTTCCATGGAGACAGATTCAAGTGTTGGTATGGGGTGTCTTGTTCGCTTGATGGCCGTGTTTGCTACACGCATATCAATGCATAATCGAATGTTATTGTTTTGCTTAGGAACAATGACTACTGGGGACACCCATTCTGTTGGTGTGTTTTCTGGTATTTTCTCGATGATGTCATCATTCTCTAACTTATTGATTTCATTTTCAACTTTTTGACGCAGGTGGAAGGGTATCCTTCGCTGGGGCTGTGCAACAGGGGTAACCGTCTCATCTATTGCTAGTTCAACCTGTTTGTTTCTTAGTTTCCCCAGTCCGCTGAAAACAGGGGCGTGGTTATCCAAAATACTTTGAAGGTTCTTGTCATTTGTATGTGATTTGACTTGTAGTGGTTTGACTTGAGAACTAGTTGATGCTGTGTTGTTATTTATCTGATTAAAGTGTAGGCTGACAAGTCCGAGTTCCTGTGCTGTTTCAGAGCTCAATAAACAACCACCGTCCTCAGAGGTTACGTATATTGTTGCAACCGTGAACTTATGCTTCGATTCAGCTAGAACGCGAAATTTGCCTTCCATCTTAACCGGTTTATCCGAATTGAAAGGGTATGCTTTCACGGATGTCGGTTTAAGCCCAATATTCCGCAGCTTTGCAAACGTGGTTTTATACATTACATTTATGCTAGATCCGGTGTCAATTGTCATTTGTACGCGCTGTCCGTTTATTGATATGGATGTGTGTGGATGTTTTTGCTTGTTATTAATTGCATAACAATATTCTGTAGGTTCGCTGTCGCTGTTACTGCTGATATCCTCGTCAGGTTTTCTCACTGGTCGCAAATCCTCTCGACTGTCATAAGGTTTTTGGCTCCTTCGTGTGTTTCGACCGCCGCTTCGACATTGGTTAGCAAAATGGTTTTGTTTCCCACATTTTGCGCACGTTTTGTTCTTGGCGGGACATGGTCGGTCTTTGTGAGGAAACTCGCCGCCGCAATTAAAACATATTTTGTTGTTTTTCCCAGACGGTGTCTTAGTATTAAACGTATTTAAGGCTTGTCCATCCAAATTTCCTTCGATATCCTCCGCTTGTGCTTTGCTTGTTTCTTCACGCCTGGCGGCGAGCAACAAATCTTTCAACGAATACTTTGGGTCGCGTAAAGCTTGTTTGCGTACACGGCTAGACTTTCCGCCGATGACAATTTGCACCATTTGAGACCTTAAGATTTACGTATGTTTACGATTACGTCGAACCGCAAACCGCTAGCGATCACGTGACTAGACTCCTGCGGTCGAATTTGCGGTAAATTTTCAGGTTTTCAACGTGTGGAAATTGTTTTCGCGTATGAATAATCCCTCAGGATCTTTTTCGAAAATATCAAACTATATTTTAGTATCGCTAGAATAAATGTTTAAAACATCATCTTAGCTTCATATTGCACTTATTTTGAAACACGAAAAACGAAAAACTAAGCTTGGCAGCTTATACTCAAAAACATCTCAGAGCAGTGTACTTCAATCTTAATCTCCTCAAACTGTATTACCTCTGATGTCTAACCTCAAACTGCAGTTTGA
Organism: Trachythela sp. YZ-2020; assembly: GCA_016169945.1. Lineage (NCBI taxonomy): Eukaryota > Metazoa > Cnidaria > Anthozoa > Malacalcyonacea > Clavulariidae > Trachythela > Trachythela sp. YZ-2020. The sequence goes on from JADLSH010000391.1 coordinate 2,371,700, forward strand.
GGTTTGAAGTAAAAATTTTAAACCTCAATCTTAAGGTCTCTATTAGAGACCTTTAGCATTGCGTTTTTCGCAAAAACCGCAAACCGCAAACCGCAAAATATCGCGTGACCCTGGTCTTGCGGTCGCGTTTGGCGTTTGACGTTGACGTTTCAACCGCAAGAAGGTGTTCTAGCGGTAAGTGAAATACGGCAACGTTTTAACACTATTTAAAGTTTACAAACACACGTTTAACTACTAAAGCAAAGTTCTTTGGCCTCTTTTCTTGATACATGGCAATTTTTATCCTTAGATTATAACTTTTACAAGAGTTATGGCGATTATTACCGAGCAAGTGAGAATAGCCATGCGGAAGTAAACAAAACATGGCGGACTCATTACGCGGTAAGCAGGAATGAAACGTCAAGCTAAATGCACCAAACTGCCCGAACGCGGTCTAGCAGCAAACCGCTAACCTGAAACCGCGGTTTGTGGTTCGCGTTCTGAAAAATTTACGCTATGCTAAAGGTCTCTATTATCTCAAAGTCAACGTCAGAAAATTCGCAGTTCTTTGATAAGGACCGTAATCTTGTATGAAATTGATCAATTGTCTCGGACACACCTTGTTTTGCTTGTCGAAGTTTATATACCTCGTATAAACGATTCTGCTGTGGCTCGAAATACGCCGTAAGTAGTTCCTCTGCTTTAGCTATATCATCGTCTGCTCCAGAGTCGGGAAATTGTCTAAATATTTCCCTTACGCGCGGCCCTGCCTGATATAAAAGTAATGCCCGTTGGCGTGTTTTGTTTGAAATATTACTCGCAGCGAGAAACATTTTGAAATCCGCCAGCCATGTTCGCCAACGGAGCGCTTGATTTCCTCCGACTTCTTCGTCCGGATTAAATGGTGGCATGGGAGCCACAAACGAAGCCATGGTCGTTGTTTAAATTTTTACCTCGTCGCCATTGTCAAATTGGAGCATAAAAAATATATTGTTTACTTCTCTACACTCTCGCTCATACATAAGTCTCTTACATTCTACTCTATATGTCTAACTGTCAATCAAAGGGGTGTGTCTAGTTTCTACAACACTACAGTCTTACCGTTAGTTCGAGTAAAGGCCGGCCTCCACTTGCACGTACGTACGCACAATTGCACGCACGTATGTGTTTATACTTTCGTGAAATTTGATTGGTTAAAAACTTGAATTAATTCTTGACTGTGTTTTGTTGCGTATAATACGAAGAGTGCTCAATACGTTGAAGCAGAGCAAATTAAAAATATTTATTTCATCAAATTATACAAACATTTGTCAACTACTTAAAGTTTCATGCCTGGTTAAAGCAATCCTCAGGTTAACCTGAGGAATGCCTTAACCAGGCATGAAACTTTAAGTAGTTGACAAATATTTGTATAATTTGATGAAATAAATATTTATATATATATATATATATATATATATATATAAGTAAAGTAAATCAAAACGTCTGCATCAAAAGTAAGTATAAAAGTGCTGTACACAGCGATGGTTGCAATTGAAATATCTGGCCAATAGCCAGTATACGTAATATTGTATTTTAATTCATCATTAATGCATGTGCATGTGCTGCAGTTACATTTAAAAAATACAGTTGGCAGAAACGGTAATTAATTAAAAATAGTTACAGTTAGAACTTAGAAAGATACATTATGTTATTTGTAGTTAGTAACAAAATAACAATTACATTCACTTTATCTATTAAAACGTCTTAAAAAAATTAACCACGGTTCAGAATGGTAAGCTATATATAGGACAGAGGACAAAAAAATAAGCATTTATCGCTACTCATTAGAAACTAACCATTACCTCAGTGTAACCAGATCCTTTAACGAAATTTCTTCTTCTTCTTATTATTATTTTTATTATTATTATTACTGACATGTGCACTCTTGATAGTATTGTTCACAGTGTTAGCAGTATTAATATGTTCCCTTAGGGATATTAGCTAATCAATATCAGCTAACATCCATACGTGCCATCCTTGGTCACCTTAATATTGCCATATTGGTACTTATATTACTACTTGTAATATGGCAAATTTTTGTGCAGTAGCTATGAAATTATAATTACTCATTCAATGTCCTCAGCTTGAAATACGTTTGGTTGCGAGCCCCATTTCAACTGGTTATCATTGATGGTCGCCCAAGGCATCAACTCGGCATTGGTTGCCTTTCCAAAGTTTCCTTCTTTGTCAATGGCAATTACACCAAAACACGCATTCACACGCTTTTCCAATGTCTGTGCAGCATCCTCTGCAGATTCCTGGATCAAGATAGATAATACACAGAAATAATTATCCATATCTGAACCAGGAGGTTTTTTAAAAATAATTACTTTGGTTCGGTTTTAATAGCGGCCATTTCATCCCATTACTTTAATTCAAAAGTTTACATTTTGCTTTCATTGTAAGTGTAAGTAGTCGAGTATTATTGGGTTGTATCCTCATGATCATGTTTCGCACACGAATATATTTCTCTTTGTTCATGACCGCAACCACAACCCTATCCCTATGTGAATTGCGCACGAATGGCAGCGCATTGAAAAAACACCAAACAACGGAGAATAGCGTTAATATACTGACATATAATTATTATACAGCGTACGAATTCGCAGATTTGGTCATCTGATGAAACATGTTGGGTTTTTGACCATATGGCGGCAAGGATCCGTTAGCAAACAAAGGTGGGATTTGTAGTTTGTGAACGTGTTTATTGCTGATCTAACGAAAAATGCCGATTTTGTTGGAATTTTGGGTATGATTGTATCAAAAGGAAATTTTTGAGCTATCTTCTAATAGGAAAGTCAATTTGATTTCGTTGCGTTAACTTAAGGCCCGTTTACACTACGCACGATTATTAGCACGGCACGGATAAAACTGGTACCCGTACCATTTTTATCCGTGCTGAGACTACCTAAATAGGTATTAATAATGATTTGCGTAATAATTATAATAGTACAGATAGATTGCTCAGAATTTACAAATTTAGCGACGGAAACCAACTCCGCAAATGAAGTATAGATATTAATATTCGAATTCACTTGAATACACACTGCGATCATCGCCAAACTCTTTGCGAAGACGATAATACATCGACTGCATAAATTTCGCCAAAATATTCCTATAAACTTACGCTGTGACGGTTGCTTCCTTTAAAAATGGCAAAAGAGTTTTTATACCCCATGTTTATTGACTCAATTGCAATGTTCAATTAATCCACCTCCACGGCGAAAACACAAATGAGTGAATATTTTATATACGCATGATGCTTTGCGGTCGTGGTGCGTACACCATTTGGTATTCATGCAAGGAAGGAATTTGCCTGGGGCGATTAAAAGCCAAAGAACGGTAAATACTCAACCGTGCATGAACCGGCCTTTCATGTAAAACGGAAAATGCGTACTTTCCTCTCGATTTGCAATTTTCAGTTGTTGGCTGTTATTTATAGTATTCTGTAAATAGTGACCAAGTTAGAAGCACGGGTCATTAATAGCATTCTATATCAGATTTACAAGGCTGTTTTTTTGACCGACTGGATTAACTCAATGGTCGAAAGCGACTCAATGGTCCGAAGCGATCTTCGAGTTTACCGCTTGACTGCTTGAGCAAATTTTGACTTTGAAGTGGATGGTCAATCTATAGATTCGTTGGTCGTTAAGTTTTCCCTGCAAGTTTATTACCTAGAAGCGTCAGACTAAATTAAAAATGAAAAAGTTCAAAGTATGTTAATGCATATTTCAAAAGCTAACCTGAGCATCATGTTTCAAGTTTCCATCTTGATCAATCACAATTGCACAGCCACGGCCATTATTGACGCGATTTTTCATTCTCTGTATAGCATTCTCCACTGATTCCTATTTCAAAATGCATAAAAAGACTTAGGGATTAAATTCAAGCCTAGCTCTAATTGTTATATATAGAGTAGAATCCCGCTATGTCGAACTCGCTTACTCGATTGTTAAAAAAATGTATTGGCAGCGTTTATTATATATTTCGCAAATATCAGTCGTATCAATGGGTCATTGGAACAGCCACGTTAATTTAATTTAATTTAATGATTATTCTTAACGTGCTAAGGTTTCCCCAGAGTTCACTCGCCCCAGTCTTTCGCACCGATTTATGTATTGTTGAGATTTGGCGTCTGTCCATAAAGATGTCGTATTTTCGGGGCAATATATAGGCTCATTAGTACATTTTTAAAATGAAAGGGGAGTTCGAATATAAGATTTTGTATTGCGTATACGCATATCAGTTGTTACAAGGATTTTATACACAAACTTTATTCAATTATTTTTATATTGGAAGCATGTTCTGAAAATTCAGTAAGTATGGTGTTATTTCTTTCTGGTAATGCACATCAAGGCGATGAACTTTTTAGTGTTCATTCTAGAGGCAAGCAATGTGCTTTCACGACTTTACTGAAGTCTTAAACACGCAAATCGGCATTGATTCATATAAATATACAGTAATGCGCTCGCTGTGTTTTGACTTTTGTTTTGATCAAAGACCTATATGAAAACCGGCTGATCGACTATTGTTAACGAATTCATGATATGAAAATGATGATGACCGACAGAATATTGTATTTTATTCACAAATTATGATCTACATATAGTAATATTTTGACCAGTATTTTGGAACACAAATGTTTAATCGGCGAGCCTCTATATAAATTACAAATGAATTAAATGAAAAGCATTTCGCCCGAAATCTATTAAATTTACTCCCCAATTCGTGGTACTTACAAAGAATAATACAACTTGATCGATGTATATAAGTGTACATAACCACTTAAGATAACCGTCAGAATATTACCTCAAGACTACAAAAATTATCCTGCTTAGCTTTTTATACTGAAAATAGTCGATTTATTGGGGAGCTCTCATAACTCCAAACCACGTGAGAGCAAGTCACATGAATTTACACTGTCACAAGGTCAACAATATAGAGAAGCTACGCAACAACTTTTCAGCACCTATCTCAATTTGTTGCTGTTATAGTTGGCCGCAACTGCTGCACCATTTGTTATTTATTTAACACATTCTGTGCAACTTAGTAAACCCATTCTCTGTTTTATAGGTGTTTCCAGGATGCTCAAGGTAAATGTTACAACTGGATGCAGTATAGTTTAACACCATATATGGTAGAGACAAAATAATGAGTAAATGACAACTTGTCTCCAGAGGTGCATTAATGGGTTGATTGTCATGTATAAATAGGTGCAATTTCATCTCGACCTGTGGGACTTGTGGCAACTTTGAAAATTTGTGACTGTGATACTGAGACAATCACTGAACTACCACGCACAAACTGTACTTGATTGGTTACACAGTCGCATTGTACACCGAAATGAGCTACAATAATTCATTTACATATGTGAACAATGAGTATTTAAGTTATACACCAACTGCCTCCACTCGCAATGACAAGCAACGTGCATGCGAACAATGTTTCTTGCTTCTGTGAGTCATTTCGCTTGTCAAGTGATTGCCTAAAACGTCAGGTTGAGAAGATATAATGGTAATGACTAATGACTACAAATTTCAAAATTAACCTGAGCATTCTGTTCTCTTTCCATGTTATAAACAACTTCTCTTGCTAAAGTCATTTTTATTATCGACTCTCCATGCCCACATGTTGTCGCTGCTCCAAATTCATTTGCGTAACCTCCGCAGCCAACCAGCGGTGCATCGCCTACACGACCTTTTTTCTTGTTTGGTGTACCACCTTCAGAAAAAGAAAATAAGTATACCAGCCCATAAACTTTTTCGTTTTTCAGTTATTCGTTCGTACTATTGTTTTACATGCAAGAAGCCAGGAGTGCTTCACTCCGTTGGACCTGATAAATAAAACGCGGAAATAGTCTATCAGTCTTTCATACCGCCGTTTGGTTCGGACATATTGTTATTTTAGAACAAAACAAATTGCATTCACGACCCAATGTTTCGACACTCCAGTCTAGTATTTTCGTCTAAACTCTAATAGTAATGAGTGACTTAAACCCTAAAGACGCAACGTGTGCATGGTTCCATATTTACTCGAGGGAGGACGTCGTCGGCCAACATAGTGGAGATACATTGATTTTGTTCTAACGTGTCTGTCTATGAATGTATGTGTATTTTGTTTATGTATTTGTGTGGTGAAGGGAGTTGTATGACTATTTTATTATACGGCAAGCGCTTGTTTTGGTGAATCTCGCAATTTGATTAATTGCTGACGTGGCAGGATTTCCCCGTATTGCCCACGGACAATACGTAAATTTTATTGCCCTGCGAAGAATACTCAAAAACGGAGAATAAAGCAACCACAAATTCAAAAAAAAGGAAAATGAACAATAGTCAATGGTTATCACTCTACGATCAAGTTTGGTTTGCTTAAATCAAAAAATAAGCTAAGACCTAAAATGTAATCGAAAAAGCGCCGCTGTCGAGAATTTGCCTCCTCTCCTAACGTAGTTCCCGACACGTCTCGATTTCACAAGTATTCAAAGTTCAGATAATTATATTTAAACAAAAAGTAACAAATAAATCAATGAATAAAATATTAAAGGTTCTTCCTTGTGTTCCAGATTACCGTAATGTCCCCGATATATATATATTCGCTACGGAATAGTCAACTCGCCCCCACTCTCATTTCCGTGCGCTGTGCATGTCAACAAATCTTAATTAGATAATCATCGGTCAGTCCCGACACCGCTAGACATTTACACATTATGCTTTTTTGTTGTTGCTAAAATGCTAATGCTTAATGCTCAAATTTTCCAATAAAATGCTTTTGCACCGTTGCTAAAATGCTCGGAAATGCTCGCCCTAATTACAAAAAAATACTGGGAAAATATATTTCTGCTTTAATACACGTATAAAAAACTCAATTAATCATGTCCTAAGTTAGGCAAATGCCATTTAATTCATGCATTATGCATTCTACAAGACTCTACATGAAGTATATATTTTTAAATGTAGAAGAAACTGCTGACCAGAGTCAAAACATCTTAGATAATCTTAGATACTAAAAATTAATAAGGGTCTAATATAGCCTCCTCCGCAGGCAACTCTTGGGGAAAAAACTTGTAATAAACTTGTAATGTAGCGAATATTATCGAATATCGAATGTGTGAAGACTGAGAAGGGAGAGGGCCTAGGGGGGAGGACCGTTATCCCTAATTGTCACCTAACTTTAGAACTCATTCTTCTATTAAATTAATGCTCGGTCAAAATAGTAAATTCGACAATATTCGATAATATTCGCTACATTACAAGATAATGTTCGATAATTTTCGCTACATTACAAGTTTTTTCCCCAAGAGTTGCCTGCGGAGGAGGCTAGGTCTAATAATGGCCAAAGGAATTTTCTTGCTAAAATGCTCAAAATAATGCTAGTATAATGTGTAAATGCCTAGACACCGCCTTTCACAACCAATTACGATTATCCTTAGTGCTTATATATAAATTCGGAAGCCGCGAAACACTTTTGGATCGGAGTAGGTTTGTTGAGTATGAAAATCTGTTCTCTTCTGAGGATGGTTCTAAGGATCGTATAGTCTCGCAAAACGACCTTTTATAGAAGATCTTTATTCTTTTTGCATGTGACGATTTGTATGAGAAAAAGGATTTACAAGGAGCAAGTTTATTCCTTTCTCAAATAAAATACTCGTTGCATTGCCTGTGGTTTGTGTGTCTTAACGCATGCATCAATTAGGTTCCGCACGTTAGCGGCGTTCGAAACAGACCATGCGTCCATGCATATAAATTTTTATACTCGCACATGCAGTGATAGATATTAGGCACCATTAAACGAAAACATACATTATATGAAACATACAACTTTTGAAAACGAATTGAAATAATCTCCCAATATAAATGTTTGAATAGTTGTTTGTTAAAGACTGAACCACTGATAACTATGGATAAAACAGGGCGACTCGAATTTGTGTAGACATTGTGTGAACAGGGCGACATTCACATGCTTGAAATGTCGGGGCTTAACTCGAGCGTCAAATTTATTGACAGACTACGAAGGGCTACAAAATTCACTTGTAATTAGCCACAATGAATTTTAAAATTATTTAAAAATAAGTATAACCTTAAAACAACGACACAATCTAACATATTTTTCGATACTTTCGTACTTTGCTTTGTTTAAGAGTAAACAGAAAATGACTTATGAAATGAATTGAACTAGCTTACTAGCAGCTTGTTTTCCGAGTTTTTTTCTGCTATTTTCGAAAAAGTAAACATATAAATAAATACTCTATATCTGTGTTAATATTTTATAAAAACGTGTTGTATGTAGTAGACATTGTTTTACTTAGCCTGCAGACGCATGTGTATACGAATGATATTCCCCGAGCCACGCGCGAGGGTACTAATTTCGCTCGGTTCCACTCGGCTATTTACACCCATAAAGTCTGAAGTTCATCAACTATCGCGGGCGCGTGGCTATGGTTCATGGGTGGACCTCCCACTGTTCTCAAAAGTATGGCGGATTGTCAGAAGTTGAATCTTGAATGAGTGAGTTTTTAAAAACAAACGAGGTTTTTGTTTGAAGAAAATAGCAATGAAGCAATTTTCTGCTTTTATTTTAATATGTTAAAGAATAGTTGAATATCACGCAAGAAGAAATAGTCAAGTCATGACAAGAAGCATTGGGCCAACGACAATTAGGTAATCTGTTTATTGTTTATGTCTCTGTCGGTTTCCAAAACGTTGGTTATACACCGCTTTCTATTTCATGTCAGTGTAGGCTACCCGATTTTAAAACTTCATAATTTTAAAAGAGAGCATGAGAATAATTGATTTCAAAAATTTCATTTTAAACCAAAGATGAAATTTATGGCAAAGCGTATCAGCCGAAAAGAAGCTAAGTTTTATGAATATTTCAAAGGGTTTTAGCGAACGTCTTAGATTGAATTTTAGAAAAAAATTATGTTTATAGAATGTGTTTCTTGCGCTTTGAGTTTTGTGCAGAAAACTAATTACTTGTAGCCGAGAATGAAGTCAAGGGCAGCAAGCATGGCCCTCCAGAATACTTCTCTGTGGGTTTCAAACTTTCCTAGGGGTCTTGATAGTTAGGCTTGACTACCCGCACCGCTCAAAGCTGCGGCTGGTAATCAAGCCTACCTGGTGTGGGTGCTAAAGAGGGGGCTTCTGTAATATATATAGCACCTGTATACCACTTCCATGGGCACGTTTATTCCTGCATAATATAAGGCAGGATCTTGTTCAATTTAAAGTCGGGCACACACGCTACGATTTTAGTCGGCCGATTTATGGCATAGATTCATGCCCCTGACTGATTTTGGTTTTGGCATGTATCCAAACCATAAATCAGTGGCGGCGGAAGATTGGCTTGGTTGAGGGGACATGCTCCTGGGAAAATTTTGAAATCTGTAGTCTTCTGGGTGGGGGAGTATAGCCCCTAGCCCCCCTGTTAGCCCCTAGTCCCCTCTATAGCGCCTAGCCCCCCACTCCCCATTAATCGACCATACGTACCATTGTTTCATGTGCACCCAAGCAAATTCGGTGTCTCTATCTATACCGAAACACAGCTGTATGTTCTATGTATGTACACCCTATAGTGTGTCGCTCTATTGTTTTACATTCTCCTACATATAATTTTTTGGGAGGAGGCTCTCAAATGTTGATGGGGTAACTAGATAGTCTGCCCATGCTCTTTAAATCCATTAAGCTGAAATGCGCGAAGAGCGCGCGCTCTCCTTCGTAGTAGGGTCTGATGAAATGGCGTTGATCACGGCTATATTATTATTGTTATTATTATTATTACCTGTCGATGTTGCACACGCTAAATGGCCATTGAGATCCATTGCTATAGCTGTTACCGTATCGGAGCTTGGATGTGTGTAACGTTCTCTATATCTTGCATCCGCTAATATAAGTTCTTTGGGATCGTCCAAAATGTGAAAGCCTATTTCTCGAGCAAATTTCAAAGCTCCATCTGCACAGAAGGCGCAATGTTCCGATTTTTCCATGACTTGTCTGGAGAGTGAAACAGGATGAAGAAAATGGCGTACTGCCATCACTGCACCTAGACGTTTAATTGATAGATTTATATTGCAAGAATTGACTCGGTAAACATGTTAAATTGCATGGTAGAGCAAGCTACATCCTAACTATAAACTTAGTGTGCCGTATAATTTGCATTCAGGACAAAGCTTTTTGAGTCGTTTCGTTATTGCCGCTGTGACGACGTTCAATATTTCACTTCCCATGCCAATGTGGCTGTGTTTTCTGTTTTTTGATCTTTAATGATTCGTTTTATAATAGCTTAAAAAACTCATTAATAATTCATGAGGAAAAGACAAAGGAAATCACCACCGTGTCAGTGGTTTTATATGTGATAAAAAATCATGTTAATTTACATAAACTGTAGCTTTGATTTTCTCGGCTTAGACAATGTTTATTTTTAAAATTACTTCGCCAATGAACTCATAAGATGGGTCGTTTTTTAAGCCATTTAAAACACTCGCAGTTCGTGCTTTATCAGATATAAAACACTCGTGCTGCGCACTCGTGTTTTATATCTGATAAAGCACTCCTGCTCGTGTTTTAAATAATACTTATCGAATTCATAATAATTCATCAAAGAAATTCAAAGGGATTCAATTATTCAAATTAATGTTTACCCTAAGTCTGAAAAACCTGATACAGATTTCGTATTGAAGCTTTTCGTTCGATTTTCTTAGTTGAAACAGTTTATATCTTTCAAATACCAAATAAATATGACTATTATTTATTTAAAATAATTCATGATTTCTGATTATATTAGCTAACAGCCAACGATGAAATCGTCCTGATATCAGTTTAACAGCTGACCAAATATGTAGTTATGACATCTATCGCACGCTATGACGTCATGCCAATGGCGCAAGACGGTGTTGATAGTTTTTCATGTCATGCTCAACCTTTTCAATAATTAATTTTTAAATATTCGTATGAATGCTTTTGATAAGTACGATACAGCATTCGATCTTGTTTTGTGTTAGTCTTGGCCGGGGTAGACCAGACGAGGGAATTTATGAAAGATAGTGAATGTGGTCAAGTTTGATGCGCTGATTTCAAAAATCGATGTTATGCGGGGGATTAGTGGGCTTTCTGCCTCGTTTTCATATATTTAGCCTCGTTTCGGTGTATATAAGGGTATTACCCACTGAGCTGTACTATTACTTCATTCGAAGAGGAAATTCACGAAAGTTAGTCATTAGTTCTAGACAAGATCATTTCGCCTACAAGGTGTATCAAAAAAGGTAATCCAACTTTAGCATGTCTGCGTGCGTTTGATATTGTTATGAAAAAGTAAGTCTTTTCATGCAATACTGAACGCACAAGAGCACGCTAAATTTGGATTATCCTTTTTTATACACCCTGTATATAAGAGTATTACGTAATAATCATTGGATGAGAGAAGTTATGCAAGCTATTAATTTTGGCCAAGTTTGATGTGCTGATATATGAAAAAATCGATGTTATGTTAAGGATAAGGGTTATTCACTCTTGTTTTCATGTATTTAGCCTCGTTTGGGAGCAAATACGGAGGTATTATCAACCAACGAGGGACGTTACCGAATGCTCTTATCTCAAAACTCGATGCCGGTTATACGTGGAAATACGGGGGACTGTACGTGCCTCTTGTTTCATACATTTACTGTTCACTTTTACACAAAATTATTCACAATGTCAATGATTCGATCTTTATCCCGGCCATACTCTTCCGGGTACTCTAAATTCATTATTGTATCATTATCTGTATCAGTGCGGTTTCCACTTTTAAACTGGGCTGTGACTTTCCCATTTTCCAATTATTTGGAAAAGTTCGAGAAAGAACAGCTGCTTTAAAGAGGTAGAAATATACGTTATAGTTCTCAATAGACATTTAGAATTACTTCTGTTTTCTTCGATGATGTTGAGATAATATTCTGACTTACATTTTCCTATAAGTGTAATTTACACGAGCAATTTTTATTTTGCAAATTTTATTTGAAATGCGACAAGTTTTTCATTAACAAGTGTACTTGTTGAAAAACTGGCATGCCAGCTTTTCAAAAACTTGTCACATTTCATCATTTACACGGGCAAATAAAAATTGTCAAACTAAAAATTGCCAAATAAAAATTACTCGTGTAAATTACGCTTAATTGTTTATTGACATACAATTTCAATTTTCTATCATTTTCCAGTGGTGAGGTAAATGGGATTTAATTGTTGTTCGATGATGATAATCTCTATCCCGCATTGCTTTGTTTAGGTTGGTAGTCATCCAGGGAATTTGAACTTCTTTCATGCGGGTTTGCATTGTTTTATTTGAGCATGACGGTTTGCTACGTCAAGAAACAATAACAGCAGTTTACAGCTGAATAAAAGAAACAGCAGTTTACAGCTGAATAAAAGCCTAATAAAAGCGTCATGTCATAAGTACGATAAGAGCGGTATTCTATAATTCTCGATGGGCCTTTATGAACACCAGATTGGCAGATTTCACCGTGAAATAAATTAGCGAGTGATCACTAATTGCATAGGGAATAACACTACTTTCAACGATTGTGATTTGAGAATAAAAGAATTGGTTGACTCTGACACTCTAGTTGACTCTTAATTAGTTAGGCCTACTCCGGGTCCTAAAGTCGCCTAAACTTCGCTGCGACTTAGAGCGACCTTAGGCGACTTAAGAAAATTTGTGGAAAAATTGACCTCGATTTAAGGCGACTTAGGGCGTTTTAAGGCGACATAGAGCGATTTAAGGCGACTTAAAGCAATTTCAAGCAACTAAGTATGAATTGTCGGTAGGCTAATCTATAAGGAAATCTCTCCTACCAATTCCCCGGGTGACATAGGACATTTGATATATTGAAGGTTGGCGAGAGGCGCAGGAAGAGGGGGCAATATACCCATGTGCAATGCAAAATATCCCACACTATACATAATATATTTCAATAAAAATATGAAGCATATTAAGTGACTATAGCTTTTGCCCGGTGAACCCGACTGGCCAGTCCGACACTGTATAGGTCTTATGTTTCAGATCGCGATCAATTTTTGGCGCCGTTACAAAATTGTTATTTCGTAAATTGTGCCTAAAAGCGAGTTTAAATGTATGAAACAAGAGGCACAGACCCAGATATTTCCAGGTATAACATCAAATTTTGAGATAAAAGCATCTAACTTGATCATCTAACTTGATCATAATTGAAAATGCGCACATAATTGGTTCCTTGTGATCAGCGTTACTTCGCTTTAAAATACACACAGTATGGCGCCAACTTTGGTTCCTTGTTCTCGTCCTGGTTTTCATCACCATATTTGACATTGGCAGATATAATTATCGTACAATCCAAGCAGTATCCGACGGCTTTTCCAGCAGCCCAGCCCTTGCTCTCTTCATTTTGTTCAAAAGTTGAGCAACGGTTACATACAGCAGTTGTACACTGGATACAAACTTATTTGGTTGTCTCCCCGCAAGCTATACAGTAAGATTCTTTGTTGCATTCCAGGGGCCGGTTGTATAAAAGGTGGATAAGTTGCTATCCGGTGGATAAGTCGCTATCCGGCGGATAAATTTTATCCAGAGTAAAAATTGCGTTGTACCAAGCTTGGATAGCGTTATCCAGCGGACAAAAAAGCACTATCCGTAGGATAAATTTATCCGAGGTCCGGAGATAGTTTAAATCCTCTATCCGGTGGATAAACTCGAAGTTCCAAGACAAAACAGTAATATTTCGGATGAAAGAGGGTCGGATTGAGACAGAAATGCAATAATTCTGTTTATAAGTCAACATCCTTTATAATAATGCAATAAACATAATTATATATGGCAAGTGCTTGTTTTGGTGAATCTCGCAATCTGATTGGTCGCTGACGAGGCATGATTTTCCCGTATTGCCCACGGGCAATACGGTATCTTATTGACTTATTGCCCTGCGACGACTTGAACACATTTCAAACCAATAAAAGCATTAAAAAATCCTTAAAAATAATTTAAAACAATGAAAAATAAACGGAAAATACGGAAAAGGGATAACTACAAGGGATAAAATCAAGTTTTGTTGGCTCAAGTCGAAATATTAAGGTAAATTTTACGATGTTTTTTAACTAAAACAGTCAAGAATATTTTTGTTTTTTCGAACATGCAAAGTTGTTTTTGTCCTTGATCCGATAGCTCAATATCACTATATTTTCTATTAATTTTATATTTTATTCTATAAATGGTACTGTAGAGTAGTTTTACTAAGCTAAGATTAGATAAATTTGTAAAAAACTAAGACAAATTCGTATCATTGAAATTATTTTGACATTTGAAAATGACCGGCTTTGAGTTTCGGACTTTGCACTTTGCCCTCGCGTGACCAATTTTGGCAATACAGCAAGACCTCAGCTTGATATTTTACCGTACAGACCTCACGCTCAGTTAGTATTAAAGTAGTTAGTACTCACTTTTGTAGTTTTGTATATATTTTTGACTGAATATCCCATGTCGGTGGCAGTGCCGACCGGCAGTCTTCTTCAGATCCTTCTCTTTTATATAGTTTGAAAACAAGCAGTGAATTTCTCACTTTTAGTCAGTTTAAAAATACGATGAACGTACCGAAGATACAACTTGGAAAACCAAACAAAATCAGTTTATAGGCAATAAGGCAATAGACAACAAGACGGCGAATTATGTAATTTTTGTTCGTTCGCTTTGATTAGCCAATCAAAACTTGAGAGAAAATGTTCTTAAAATTGTTATGAAATGTGTGCAAGGTCAAGGAACAAAATATTTAATGTATTCTACAGGAAAAAGTATACTCAACTCATATACTATAAACAGTTTCTGCCTCTGCTGTTGTCTTCGCATAAACAAAGATCGTTAAATGCTAGCTAGTGAATAAAAACACCACACGTACTTCACGTACTATGAAAATGTACAACAAAATCATACAAGTCTGACTATATTAATACTAGTGACGACGGACTGAAAAAGAACAATACAACCAACAACGGGAAATTTATCGCAAGTTAATTCAAGATATGGATGGATTTTATACAAGTTAAATTATAAAGTTCACAAAAGCTCAGCAACAGCTGACGTTGAGGTAAGAAATTTCAGGAAAATCCGTTTTTTTCCGGTTAAATTTAAGCTTATCCGACGGATAGCTATCCACCCTGCTATCCGTGCTTCGTACAACGCATTTTTATCCAACGGATAACTATCCATCGGATAGAAGATTTATCCATCGGATAGGACTTATCCACCGGATAACTTATCCACCTTTGATACAACCGGCCCCAGTTCTTTATTTTCTTCGTGACGTCTACACTACATGACGTCTCTCATTTTACCTCGTTCCAGACTTTTTCGCGAGCCCCACCCATGCCGAATTGAATTCGACACATGCAAAATGCGACGCCTGAAACCACGTCGCATTTAGCTCGCACTTATGTCGCATAATGCGACCGGTCGGGTCGAATTCAATCAAAATTCGACCGCAATTAAAAACGTCGAATTTAATCGTTTCAGACGTCGAATTTTACATGCAGATAATACAAACAATTGTATTCGACACATGCGAAATGCGACGTTTGAAACAGGCCTTACTTCGATAACGTCCCTTGTTAGATCATGATACCTCCGTAATTGCTCAAACATGCCTTAGCCCGACACCCTTTATTGTTCAAATAACATCGATTTTTTATATCATGCAGCACATCAAACGTAACCGAAATAGATAACTTACACAACTTCTCATCCGATGACGAAATACCCTTACATACACCAAAACAAGGCTAAATGAATGAATTGAAACGAGACATAAAATCCCACAAATTCTCGTATGACATAATTTTTTTAAATCTGCGCATCGAACTTGACCAAAATCACAACTTTCGTGACTTTCCTATTCGGATGACGTAATCACCCATATATACACCAGAACGAGGCTAAATACATGGAAACCAGGCAGAAGGAACCACGAATTCCAGTATAGCATTAATTTTTTAAATCAGAATATCGAACTTGACCAAAATCACTAACGTTCGTAACTTTCCTCATCGAATGAAGAAATACGTTTTTACTGTATATAAAAACAAGGCTAAATGGATGAAAATGAGGCAGACAGTGGAAAGTCCCACTAATTCCCAGCTGTATACCATCGATTTTTTAAATCAGCGCATTAAACTTGACCAGAATCACTATAGCTTTCATAAATTGCCTCTTCGGGTGGCAGTAGGGTGTTTTTGCAAGACATCTATCTCAGCATTAACTAATTAATACTGCATGTTGTTGAGTAAAATAAAAAGTTGGAAATTTGGTTGTGAAGTCACATTTGTTACAGCGTTCCACAAACTGTTAAATTCAGCTTGTTATCTTGATGCCCTGGTATAGCGCGCTAAAAAGCCCCGGTAACACCGGGACCGGAGTACGTATGCAGCGCTGATCAACCCTTACAGGCTACTTTGCATGAGTAAAGCCTTTTTCATATAGGCTCGGAAGGATGAATTTCATTTTAATATATGCTAGTAATGATCAAAATAACTAGATGATTAGATGTACAGCATTTAGTTTTGTGTATGATCATGCAGTGCATATTTCTTAACGTGTTTTTAAATATGAATGCATATACAGAAGGATTTCAATTTTGGCCGTGGGTAAATATTAGCGTTAAAAATCAGGTAAAATTCGAGGTAAAATTTTGACATTTTCAGGTGAAATTTGGGGGATAAAGTGGAAAGAACCTGATCTCTTTAAAAACCTCCACATAACTAAATTTTTGTGCAAAATACAGTCAATTTGGACGCGATTCGTTTGCCAAAATCGCTTCAGAAAAGCCAGAAATGCAGTCCTGCAAGGAGCCTCAAAAATATAAAAATCTTCTTAAAACTCTTCTGACCCCCAGACCCTCCTATCTTTTAAACAACTCAGTATTACAATGATAATCAATCAGAAAAAGGTCTATTATAATCATTGGGTATATTTTAACATTGAAGTTCAATTTTCAGGTAAAATTATTTGACACCCCCCCCCAACTCTAGATGCTTCGCTACGTCCCTGCATGGCTATAGGGTAAAACCACCAGGACAATGTGAAAGAGCATTGCCTGGTAACTGTAGTCTTTGCCGCATTGCGAGACAACATATAAATTACGTTTCGCTTGCAATAATTATCTTTCCAGATTATTGTTATTCAATTCTTATGCTTATCCGGGAAAGGGTTATATCTCTCTTCAACACAGCTGCCCATTAAACAGTTTTTTATGAATAAAATATATTTACTTTTCTGACTGCGTCCTAGGATTCTTTTGAATTGCTCAGATATAATGGACTTAAGGCTAAAAAGGCTTGTTGGGATGCACGCGTAAAACAATGTATCTATGCATGAGTTAAGCTGGAATGACTTAGAACTCACCATAATCACAAATATTACTCCTGCAGACCATTTTTTCTTCTCAAAACGTGAGACTCTTTATTTTTAAGCCCAACAACTGCACTTGGAATCACATGCATCTTTGCATTCAATGAATACACTATATGGACATTTTCCCATGCAAGTTGTCTTCATTTGAAAATATATCACATGGTATTTAGCTCTATTCCGGACAACGTAAGCCCGTATGTTGTAAACATGTTTATTATGCATGATCCTTTGTTACACATGATGATTGTCATAGTATTAAAATCATACTACCTGTGTTCAATGTGCGTCCATCCATAATCATTGCATCGCATTCCACTTCACCATCATGATTCAAAAATGATCCACGACCAGCATTAAAACACTCATTGTCCTCCAAATCACGAACTACCTTTTCTACAGCATCAACTGCCGTGCGGCCGTCCTGTGAAAAATGCTAAGTGTCAAAATTACATGAGTATTACAAAATATATTAATATAAGAGTTTGAAACTCTTGATATGACTATGAGCCTTAAATTTTAACCCTGTAATAATGTCGTTGTTTCGACTGATTTCATGGGGAAAACTATAATCCATATTTTAAAACATTTTAAAAGAATGCATGCAGGTTGTATGGATACGTAAAAAGTCTCACTGTTCTATTTTCGTCGAAGTGTATATCTGAAACGAGGACTCCGGATTTTATGCCTTTCAAATGTACAAAATGTCCTTATTTTGGGAAACTGTAACAAGCCACCTGTTTTGTCTATTTATTTATTAAGAATATTATTTTATTTATTTAATAATGAAGAATTTTTCCCTAGATGTCCCCCGGCGAGCCCTTCAAGTTGTCGTCTATGTCGACTTCTCGAGTGTATATACCGTATACTTTTCTCACCCTGCATCGCGACGCCATTGAACTACTATATAGAGAGGTATAGCCTGCACACAACACTACAAACAACTATATAATTCTAGTGTTTCATAAATATATGCATTCCTACTGCAAAACACAGGTCCTATACAGATCCCAACGTACTGGTTTGCTAGATATGCCTAGTTTTTTATCCACCTAGGTTCAACCAGTATAATTTCCTGGTTATAGAAACCCAAATCCTGGTTGAAGGTGTTCCAAATAAGTTAAACTAACCAGGAAATTTTACCAGGGGCCGGTTGTTCAAAAGCCGGTTAACGCTAACCCCGGGTTAAATTTGTTTGTATATATACTTCTGCATGTTTGTTTATTTCAAAACTTTATAACCAAAAACTTCTATCGCCCAGTACAAGGTTGATAGAAAAAAGTATTCATATTAATATAACCGATGTCGGGAAACTTGTATGAAAGTTACTCTAACCCGCGGTTAAGTTAACCGGCTTTTGAACAATCGGCCCCTGGACAATAATTGCTTTAACCAAAATATTAATGCTATTTTTAGAGCAGGAAATTTAAACCGCAGTATGCAACCATTTGTACGCGCCCTGTAGAATTTAATGACCGCTTTATATTATAATGGCTTTAGGGTTAATAAGTGATTTTACTATTTCAAATGTGCCCAGGTCAAACGAGTTTATAAGACTGTTTTCGGACGAAAAGCGATTAGTGTTCCATCAACTCTTGCATGAACACTAGCTTACCTTCAAAGCAGCATATCCTTTTTTTGCAGCTTTCTTTATTCCATCCATGTACTTTTCTGTACAACCTTCTTCCCTTAGCAATGGAATATACAGACCGCCCTGAACAATAATTCGTGGAGATTTTCTTCCGTGTCCCTCCGTTCCTTAGAAAATTTTTTTTAATGAAACTTAGGAAGCTGATACCACTCTGGACTAGTGTGACACTCTAATGAAAGCTAAACTTACAACACTATATAATATGCTGCAACATATACGCCCGTATTCTAAAAGCTCACTCACACTCACACTCAATGAGTGGAGGTTCAATCTGAGCTTCTCTTGAGTGTTAATTCTGTTTTTGAATAGCTGGAGGGTTAGTGCCGTACCTTACTATGTGACTACTCACCCTCCAGTTATTAAAAAACAGCATTGACACTCATGAAAAGCTCAGATTGAACCTCCACTCATTGAGTGTGAGTGTGAGTGAGCTTTTAGAATACGGGCGATAGCTTCGTGTACACGTTCAAACATAATTAAACTACTATAGTGTATAATAAGTATAGTAGAAGGTGTTTGTAGATGGGGAATACTCGAAAGAAAATTTATATACTGTACATTTTTTAGACTTAGCCAGGAGTATTTGCGAAAAATGAAACTTATGCCCTCACACCTACCTCCTCCACAGGCGCTTTATTAATTGGAGCGGGCTTGGAAAATTAGGGAAGGGACGCACGGGCGGCATAAAAAATGCGGGTAAGGCGAAGAGAAGCGCCTGCTGACTAATGTTCTCAAGATGGCAGAAGCTATTCACCATTTATTTGACTATAATCGTCCGGAGAAAGAGTTTGTTAATGATTCTTATGAACGTAGGCTCTTACAAAAGGTTAAGGAAGGTGGGAAAGTACTTTGCCCTAACTGTCACGCTTCTGATGGCAAAAATAAATGAGCATATATACTTTTAGATTTGTTATACATATTTGTTATTATTTTGGATATAATTTTCCTTTCAAGTTATACATATTCGTAGTCAAATACATACTCATACTACATACTGAATGACACATTAATGATGTCGACATCACTATCACTGAAGTCAATTGAACCCTTCGCATTTTGAGTGCATTTTTCGGTGTTGTCGCCTATCGAGACTGAGGACAAAAACACTTTGATTCAACGTTTCATATTTCGATTAATATGGATCATATTTCAGCAATAACTTTTAAAATATATCCATCTAAGATGGAAAACACGAAAATATATCGTTTTACGCTGTGATGGGCAATATTTCAGGCAGATTTTTTTGGATTCCCGATTGTCGACATTTATGCCTGATTTTCGACCATTATATGGCAGGCCCTTCGTCACTCTTTCCCCTGATGCAAAATATCACCCGCCCGCGGGAAAAAGGGCCTGAGGAGGAGGTAGCCCTCACACAGGAATTGAATCTGCGGCTTTCGTTCGAGTATTCCATCTACAAACACCTTCTACTATTAGTCCTATCGAACGAGATGCGTTTGAGAGTTGACACACACACTGCTCTAGCGTATGTTATTTACTGCGCGTTTTAAGCTTGCTTCCCATTTGATCGTATTTTAATTAATCTTTCCTTTATTATCAAGGTCATTTCTGCCAAAGTACTAAACCTATGAGATCAAAAGAAAGAAATACGCCATAGTTGGGTACGACATTAACGACATCGAGAAGCAGTGTGTCAAACGATTTAACTTATTGCAATCTTTGGACCGGCATTAAAGTGCTTATAAACCCAAAATGGGTTTTTACTGATTCGGATAGAACATAAAAAGTTAGTTAATAAGTTCTAGATTAGTTTTTGGCTTAGACTTTTAGTTTCGGAGATATAAAGGCTCAAAGTCGCTATTTTGGAAAAAAAGTAGCGTCTTCCGGGGGACTGGGTCCCAGGAACGTGTGTATTTATTTTTACTATAAAAACTATTACATTTGGATAAATCATCTTGAAAAGTCGGCTATTTCTTGAGGAAAAAAACACATTTTTGAACTCAAACACATTTTTGAGTGTGTAAAGTAACCCTTCTAGTGGTTTGCATCGTCAATCGTGGAATATAGACGAAGGAATGGATTTAAATGCGATTTCAAAGTCGATCGTGGAGACGACCATGACACTTGCAGTAACTTATGTCTATAAATTCTGGGACATAGATGCCTCTTCTGGCGAACCAATTGCTTATAAAATTCTTTCGTATAGTATCAAATAAAGAAAGAAGAAATAAATGAACGAATGCAAGGGTTAAAAGTTTGTTGGAATGGAACTTAAACCTTTTACTGCATTGTATAGTCTTCATGCCTTCATGGACATGGGAATCGGTTGCATTTCATTTCTGATTTCTACACCTGCTTTAAAGTTGGTTCTCACTTTTATAGCAAGGAAGCTTGTTTCCCTACAAATTTTACATCCAAATTTACCCAAAATTTGGACATTTTCAAGAATAATAACTGGTTAACTGCAACTGGCCAACCCACAATCTAATGAAATTGGCCCCCATGTATATTCTCACAGAACCTTTCATAGGAAGATTGATTGATTGATAGATGATCAATACACAGATATCATAAACTGGATATATAGATATATGGAATTATTGTGACAACACTAAACATTAATTGCCACATAAATAGGCTTAGAATAATATTCATCTTTTGAGAATGTTTTAGTGGGGAAACATATCTAATTTAATAAATAAGCCATAAGGCCAGTATGTGATCTGTAAAACATCATACTTTCTATTACAGTAGCTTTGCCTGTGTGGGCAGAGCAAACATGCTTCAACTTTCACATTAGATGTCTGGTGTGAGAGTGATGTTTGCTTTACTCACAGTGTACACACATCCAACTTTCTTGGCATGCCCACATAGCTGATTTAAGTGACTCAGAAAGGTGCTTCTATGTGCAAGTAAATTGACTTTCTCTCCATGGAGGAAATGGATGTTGACCCCTCCCTACCAGATGTCCTTGCACATTTTATAAGTGGAATCTCTCCTGTCAGATGGGTAAAGTTCCTCCATAGTGGAGTCTGGCTCTTTCTAGGTAACCCATTACCAAAAAGCAGCTAAGGTTTAGCCAATCCAATCAAGCGCAGTTAACCCATTAATTGGCAGTACTCTACCACTGATGAGTAAAATTTGCCAATTAATGGGTGCCAATCCAATCAAGGGGCTGAGCTATTAAAAGTGCACTTGCCCCCAAGACACAGTAGAGTCACAATACAACATATATTGATAAAGATGTTTAATAAATATTTAATTAAAAATGTTAATTCATCTTTCACTGATGGTTCCAGTTTACTTCACTGATAATCTAGATGAAATGACAAACAAATAGTTTAATGGGCTATACAATTTTGAAGTGTATATCTCTATTCAGGGAATTTTTTCTTAGCCTCCCTAAGGTTCTTCAACATAGGTGGCTAACAAACCAAGGCCTAACCGCAGAAATGCCTGATACTCAGGTTAAGGTGGTTCCACTAGTGGGACAGTGCAGCACTTGGTGATCAACTTTGTGCCAAATACATGTATCAATCAAACATATAGCATCAGTATCTCACTGTCATATAAAACATTTGACATTGACCACATGTGTAGGATAATACAAGACACTGAAAGTCCACATATAAAGTAGGTTGAAATCTAAAAGTAGAATGGCCTATTAATTTATATTAGTTAAATACCATAAAGGCATTAAAGTTGTGATAATTTTCACATTGAAACATATATGATATATTATTCTATAACAGCAGTATGTAATCTCTCAGAGGTAGAAGCACTTCAATCGATTTGTGTGCCAACAAACACCGTTGTATACTAAGCAAATAATATGCACATTTAGGTGGCATGATTCAACGTTAAATATCCAAAGTTCATACGCGCGAATAGACATCATTGCATTTGTTAAAATCACAGCTTACCTGTATGTTGATTCCTGTCCTATGTTGGGACAACTGGGTACATTTGTCTTTGTTTATAGGTCGATAACTATGGCCTGTATTTGCCACCAAATGTCTCAGATCGATGAGTTTCGGTGTCCTCTTTTCTATCGGTTTAAAGCCGCAATAGGTGATTTATCATCCAAAAAAGGTGTCAGATAGCTAGATATATTACTGTTGGTACTTTCTGTGTAATATCACGCACAAACGAAACATCGTTTAGACAAAATATGCAAAAAAACACAATACATCGATATCTTCGCCATATATTTCTTAGTTGTTTATCAAAGTTGGGTTCCTGGGATCCAGGCCCCTTGGTGATATTTTGGTCGCGCTACTTTTTTTCAGAAAATGCCAAAATTTGCCTGTTTGAGCCTTTATATCTCCGAAACTAAAAGTCTAAGCCAAAAACTAATCTAGAACTTACTAACTAACTTTTCATGCCTTATCCGAATCAATAAAAACCCATTTTGGGTTTATAAGCACTTTAAGTATCAGAATATAAAGAACGATAATTGATAACTTGTGCTCTAGAACTTTGGCGCTCTGGCAAAACTGGCAAACTCGCTCTTATTTAGGGTCTTTGGCTGGCATAATGTTAACCAGATCGAGCAATTCATGTTCCAAACTCTCACTCTTCTGTCTTGTATATCTACATTTTGCACTACACGTTTGGAAACTTTGAAACCTCTTTTCCGCGCTTTATCCTTTTTTCCGCGTTTTATCCTTTCCCCCCGCCTTTTATCCCTTTTTCCGCTTCCTCGGAATTCCGTAATTCGTTATTCCGCATCCGCGTTCTATCCCAACACCGTCCACACGTATCCACCGCTGATCTGAAAATCAGTGGTATCCACGAAACGATATGAAAAAGCTAGAATCGCTTACAGAGCATGCGCTATCGAATGCGATGAGCGTCCGATATAGTTGTTAGTGTAATTTTAACTATTATCTATCTTCGTGTGAGCGTATACGAACAATTAGAAACATGTCGAATTCTGGAGAAAAAATTAGTATGTCTATAACTGAAAATATAAGAGCGAGCCTTTGTGTGGACAGATGATGAAGTCGAGCTTCTTTTAAATGTGATCTGGAATATAACGTCGCAAGGACAACAGAAAATGTCGATTGGCAAACCTGCCAGACGAAGTATTCTGACATTTTGAATCTGTTTATAGCACAGTTTGCTGCCCCTAGGAGCTTCTACACTGACCAATTTCTATACTGTTATGTATTATAAGCGTGGGTGTATCTCAAATTTCATCGAATTACATCATCGTTTTTAAAAAAAGTTCCGGTTTCAGTGCGTTCATGATCCGTTTTCGTTGCGTTTTCAAAAGTTTCCACTCTGGAGACCGTTTTCAAAAGTTTGCGGTTTCGGTTTGCGTTTTCGTCGGATACGTGTGGACGGAACTCGGAAGGCGTATAAAATGTATCAAATGTAATGTATAAAATGTATAAAATGTTTGCGGATACAAACGAATCCGGATACGTGTGGACGGGGCCTTAGTTTCATTAATTCCTTACTTGTTTATACTTTTTAGACGGTTTCTAGGCAGAATAAAGCATGTGCTGCAACACAATTTCCAGCCGGCCCACTTAATATATTCATATGAGCCTGGGAAGCCGGGCTGGCCCGGTTCCCATGTGAATCAAGTCTCGAAAACATATAAAAACAATATAGGAGGTGGGATCTCGGCCCTCGCAAGCCAGCCCGGATAATATGAACAGGCCCTGGCTAATCACAATGCAGTTGTCAATCACTGGGAACTTTCCGGTTTTCCTGGAAGAGAATTTAGATATTTACTCTTCCTCATAAATTGATAATTTTGGCCCGAGGCTAACAACGACATGTCAATCAAAATCTATGTTATAAAACATTTTATTTTTTTTGGTTCAGGACATGAAACAATATAAGGATAAGTGTTTGTGGAAGTTTCAAATGATTCCTACCAATATTTCTTGAGATATCCTTTTCAGACTATTGCAGATAGGCCACTATACTGAATTGCGGCAAATCGAGTTACATATGTTAAAATTGGAGTACACGAAATCTTACTTCTCCTTCACAACAGGTCTGGCTAAACTTTTCTCATGCTTAATATAATCCACGGATAATTTAAGGTGAAGGTCAGGTCAAGGTCAAGGTCAAATCTGCGAAGGTCATTCAAGGTCAACGCGAGCAAAGGCTATAATGCCGTTAAAGTATGCATAAAAGAACACACCTGTAAGCCGAGTTAAAATTTGCTTGCGGCGCCTTTGGCTTTGCGAACAACATCCAATTCTTGCATGTACTATAGATGCACAACCCAAATAGCTCCCATATAACATTTCTATACTATTAGGTTTATGGTAATGGTTATAGTCAGATTATGGTTAGCGATAGGGTTAATACTATCGCATTATATAGGGTCAGATTTAGCGTAATAAGGTAATGGTATTTTCGTATTAATTAAAATTTTACCTGCTGGGGTTGGATTATCTGCCATTTCTTTACTATAAAAATAAAATGCACCATGTCATTACCAAAGTGATCACCGGGTTCACTAATTTATATAACGATATAGACATTGATATTTCTATAACGAGTTATTGACATATGTCAGTTATGATTAAAGACTAGAGAGAATAGCTAGTATACAGGAGACACCATATTTACGTACCATACACCAATTACGTAAAACAGTCAATATCAATACTTAACTTCTTATGAATGTTTGAATAGGCCAACACTTTGACAAGATCGTCTGAGGTTGTCCAACGACGATTTGAGGAATACGTAATTGTTTAGGGTTAATTGGATTTTAAATGCTATCATATGAGCAATTACCCCCTATTGTGTTTAGAATTATCCTAACTCCGCTTCAGCATAATAGATGAATTGTTAATCATTTGTCTCTGTTTAAATTCCCACAGTAACTACTATCTATATATATACTTGGTTATTTAAAATAATGTACTCTAAACGAACTTAAATTCAAATTCCATTGCCGTCCTTCACGGTGCATTTTACCAGAGTGTTCCTACTGAAGTAGTGCAGTCTGTATATAGATGTAGTATATATAAGACAATATCTAAATCCTCAGCTCACTAAATTAAAGTCATGCAGCATTATAATCTTCAGTTGCCATTTCTTGCATTATTATTTATTGGAATAGGCCTGGCACAGGGACGTAGTGGGGGTGAAATACTCTCCGACTCTGAAAGACAGTAAAATCAGGACGTACAAGTTTTTACAATTTTCAAGTCAAATTTTAATAGCAAATATATAAACGCGTAACATTATGAAGGTAAAATTACTTGAAACAACATGATATCTTTACACATCTCGGTGTACCTGAAACTGTGTGTAAAATACACGGGGCGGTTGTGCGAAGGGCAGATAGAAGTATCCATCCGATAGTTATTTTTTCTTTCAGGATCTGTATTTGCTAAAATTTCATCTGAAAATTACAATTTTTGTCTCCCGTAGAAACTGACATACAGCTATAGGTCTCGGACTAATGGCGAGATACCGGGTGTCCCAAAAAAAAGTATCGGTGTTTGATTTAATGTAGCGCAAAACCTGCAACAGATATTTCACTCAGACAAGTTTTACTGTATTCAAAAAGGGCTAACTTAAATTTTGGTATATAACCCTTGAATTTTGATGCAATATTGACCGAGATACAGATGTTGCAAGTTGCGGTACGTTTTTAAAATTAGTGAAAAATCGAGAAAAAACGGCTTATTAAATTGATTTGAAAACAGTTGTCATTTATCACGAGTATTGTCATTTTCAATAAAGTTAACTTTAACTTCACATTATTTCCTAGTAGATTTACTATTTTGCTAGTCTTTTGTAACCCTTGGGAATAAAAATGGAATAATAATACACATTGAAATAAAATTTAATTAAAAACATTGAAGACAGCTTTGTGCATGAGCCAATTGTTTTGGTATGTGAAACTTTGGATGAAGATCTGATCCAAAATTCTTTTGGCATGGTTTCCAGAGCAAGACGGTGTATTCATGCGCAAAGACGATAATTTCCAGATGATCAAATCTTGATCTTTGGAACAATATCGTTGTACATGCGCGTTCTTTTGACCACATAGAAGTATTTATCAAGTCTAACCAAATAGACATTTGATGGCGCCGTTTCATGCTAATTTTCAAAAATGCTTACTCAACTTCAAACATCTGTATCTCGGTCAATATTGCATCAAAATTCAAATGTTATATACGAAAATTTAAGTTAGCCCTTTTTAAATATAATGAAATTTATTTATGTAAAATACGTGTTGTAGTTTTTACGAAATATTAACTCAAACAGCGATACTTTTTTTTGGGACACCCGGTAGCATGGCTGACTTTAACTTGATGAGAATTTAAATATAATGTCTTATACATACTCATCTACACTACTTCTATAAGAACACCATTTGAGGGGCTCAGAAGCGAAAGTAATAACGCGTACTATTTTGTGTGAAAGGGAGAAGGCGGAAAATAACTAAAGACAATGGAGGGTACGTAATTGTTCCAATTATGATATTTAAAATCCAAACACGTATAACTTTCGTGTCTCTCAAACGGTCTTTTAGCAACCTAAGAAGATCTGGTGAAAGTGTTGAACTATATTTATATATATCCACAAAAATTAAAATTTAGTCTAATAATTGACTGTTACAAGATTGGCACTGACAGTTCACTAACATAACACGTACTTTAGAATACATATATCAATAACTTTTCGAAATATCAATTTAATACAACCACCCATACTAGGGCCAGGTTCATGTTGACTTGTGGTAATGTGACAACATGCAAATTCCACAAATAAGAAAAAATAGGTACGCACAGCGTACATGTGGTTAGCCTAATAGACAGCATCAGTTCCTGGCAAATTTTGTCATACAGAAAGCATCTAAAAATGTTTGACAACAAGACTATATAAAGATATAAAATATGATGTTTTTATGCCTACATTACAATTATAACTTTCCAGAGAAAAGATTACAACAATTGTCCAGCAATTAATATTACACCTGACCTATTAGTAAGAGTATTGTAACCCCAATATCTAGTGGTAGTGAACAAAATCCTGTTACAGTATTTATTCAGGAAAACTGACACCCCAGTGTTCTTATAGATCAAACCCGACCTTGGGGATGGCATCTGTCATCAAATGCCCCACTGTTGATCGCTCTCACCCCCTTCTTGCGCATGATAGGTGCATAATTGTGATTAATCATTAATGTGAAGATGATATTAGACCATCATCCGTATCAAATATCAATTTAATACTTGTGGTAATGTGACACATCAACCTTACGCTGGAACTAAATTCCACAAATAAGAAAATAAATTAGTAGTCAATATTGCATGCCATTGGTTGTAAATTTTTGATGTGTGAATTCATATTGTTTATATACACTCGTTGTATATTAGTAAAAATCAACTGTGAAACCCAGTGACCTTGTGTCTGTGGCAATGAAATGATGCATTTAATTTTCATTTTATAGTAAAGAAATGGCAAAAAATCCAACTCCAACAAAGCCAAACCATGGTAACTAGGTAAAATTTCTATTGGTTGGTTTGTTGGTATACTGTGTAAAGATAGTCGATCTTGAAGTTCCTATGGGTTGTGCGAGCACCCTCAACGTGGAATTCATTTTTAATACTCTTAAACCTTTTATTATAAAATTCTGGGATAAAATATATTTACGTATATAAATGATAAAAAGTTTTTAGACGACGTTTCGACCTTAACAGAACGTCATTATCAAGTCAAAAAGTTAATACCTTAACGTAAAGAAAACCGGACCATTATCCTTAACATGTTAACCATAACGTATGATCCTAACACTAAACCTATTATAAACCTAATAGTATATTATGATGCTATTTCGGTTGTGATATATCGAGAGAATGCATGCCAGTTATTGCTCGCATGCAAAGCCTTAGCCGCATGCAGCAAGCAGAAAATTTCAACGAAACTTATATAGTTGTAATCAATAGAAAAATAGTTACGGTTATTGTAATATAAACTAGATAGCTAGGCATTGTAGAAATAGCCCTATATCTAAAATGGTTTAAATTTCAGTAAACATGTAGCTATATGAATTTTATTAATGAAGTTTCACTTTCAGTATATAGTCAGGAAATTTCCAGTGAACTAGGTTTTTTAAAATTAAAATTGTCTTCCAGGAAAACTAGTAAAGTTCACAGTATGTGCATATATTTCACGCTGACATATATAATTGACATCAAATAATAAAAACAATTAATCAACAGAACCATGAGAAAATATACCTATCTAGCAGAGTCTTAATGGGGGTCTTTAGTGCTGCAGATCTTTTTACAGACTACAAAGCAAGTAGATTATAAGAGTTATAATGAGATATGGAAGTTTTTGCTGCATGTAGTGTTTGCACAACGTCACTGCAAAATATCAACTAAATTTCGATAGGAAAATAATGCAGTATTTCCTTTATAAAATGGTTGCATCACAACATACATCAAATTCTATCGCTAGTTACACTTATCACAATAAACTTTATAAACACCGAGAATTTCAGCCTGATTGGTTTAACCGTTGCAGAGATATCCTTTCTGAAAGGAAAAAAATACAACGTTTCGGGAAACTGGATTTAAAGTGTAAGTACACAAGAATTAGATAGCCTGTGCACAGACGTTACTCTCGATCGCACGAGAGAACTGTTGTGAAGGTTTGATATTACGCAATACCGTAGTCGTAATAAACATTCGAAAGACACTTTAATAGACATGAATAGTATTCCAGTTAGATATTATAGATCAGAGAGCACATGGTATCGGGTGTTCTTATTGTTTTTCAATATGTTAAAATACGAAGCGAAAGTTTATGAGTTATAAATCGAAACCCTGAGATTTTGTGTGTTTTTATTTGTTTTATTGTGCGAATTAGTCGATATTTATAACAAGAACGTCTGTGAGTCGGGTGAAAATACCTTGCGCAGGTCACGTGGATTTTCCACGGATTTGTGGAAAAACATCTGATTGGACAGTCCTTAACTAGTCTAACTTGTAAAATTTAGTTTAAACAATACGTTCAGGCCGGCATATTGAAATAGAATTCCGTTCGTTTTTCATAAGCCACGGTGTTTAAGATAATAGATAGTAAGCGCTCATGTATACTGAAAAATAAACTTATGATTTGTAAAAATACAATACGTACATTTACCATCTCACATTTGGCATGTTGTAAAACATGGACTGGACTATGGATTGGACTGGACTTGTAAACTATGGACTGGACTTGTAAAACATGGACTTGTAAAACATGGACTTGTAAAACATGGACTTGTAAAACATGGACTTGTAAAACATGGACTTGTAAAACATGGACTTGTAAATGATAAAAAGTTTTTAGACGACGTTTCGACCTTAACAGAACGTCATTATCAAGTCAAAAAGTTAATACCTTAACGTAAAGAAAACCGGACCATTATCCGTATGATCCAACACTAAACCTATTATAAACCTAATAGTATATTATGATGCTATTTCGGTTGTGATATATCGAGAGAATGCATGCCAGTTATTGCTCGCATGCAAAGCCTTAGCCGCAGCAAGCAGCAAATTTCAACGAAACTTATATAGTTGTAATCAATAGAAAAATAGTTACGGTTATTGTAATATAAACTATAGATAGCTAGGCATTGTAGAAATAGCCCTATATCTAAAATGGTTTAAATTTCAGTAAACATGTAGCTATATAAATTTTATTAATGAAGTTTCACTTTCAGTATATAGTCAGGAAATTTCCAGTGAACTAGGTTTTTTAAAATTAAAATTGTCTTCCAGGAAAACTAGTAAAGTTCACAGTATGTGCATATATTTCACGCTGACATATATAATTGACATCAAATAATAAAAACAATTAATCAACAGAACCATGAGAAAATATACCTATCTAGCAGAGTCTTAATGGGGGTCTTTAGTGCTGCAGATCTTTTTACAGACTACAAAGCAAGTAGATTATAAGAGTTATAATGAGATATGGAAGTTTTTGCTGCATGTAGTGTTTGCACAACGTCACTGCAAAATATCAACTAAATTTCGATAGGAAAATAATGCAGTATTTCCTTTATAAAATGGTTGCATTACAACATACATCAAATTCTATCGCTAGTTTGATGTGGCGATGAATGGACACGGGCTTGCAATCCCAACTAATGCAAGAGAAGCTTTAAACATGTACATTCTACTATTAGAAGAGATTGAACGGTTAAACTAATATAACTTAATTTGTTTGTTATCTACCAAGTCCAATTTTCCTGTGGCCAACCAGTCAATATAATAAAACAGCATTTATTGACCAGTTAATAATAAAACCAGAAGTGGGGCGTGACACATCCAACAAATCCAATTTGTTTCAGACCAGGTGCTGGTGAATTATTCAGACTTTGACACTTGGTATATATAAACAACACGTTTATATTTACTATAGAATCTCGGAAAACAGTGAGTTTTCTGGCCCTTCAACCGCTGTTGTTAAACTCGGCAACTTCGTTTAACAACAGCGGTCTCGGGGTTACAAATTGGTACCAGTAAATAACTGTTACTATTATACACTGTAGCCGATTCAGTTTTGGCCAGGGTTTTAATTGCCTTTAACAAACGTGTTTCTCACGCTTGACAGCTTGTTGCCACTTGTCAACGTTACAATATGACGTTTCTAGGTATGTAAACAGACATTTCTAGATGTATTACATACCTAGAAATGTCATGTTGTAATGATGACAATAACCGCGACAAACAAGAACCGGTACATAAACTGTTTTTGAAGCCTAACTTTGTCTTTGAGGGTTAGAAACTATGAAGAAAGGCAAAACAAAAGAATGAAATTAAAGATGCAACAAATGTCAACAAGCCAATTGATTTAATTGAAGTATGTACAAGAAACTACAGTATAAAAGAGTACTGTGCTATAAGACCATTAAAACAACTAAAGTATAAAAGCTTTGCTAAAACAACTTAAAACAACTTGAACGATACTGCATCATTTCCAATTCATGTTCTTTTCAAACCTGTCTACAACAACTGTTAAGCAGAGGATGTAAAAATCCCTGTCCATAACTATAATTTATCAATAAAAATGTGATCACAAAAAAAACAAACTCAAATTAATACGGGCCATTTTCAAACTATGTTATAGTTCATGCAATTATAACTCTAGGTTGAGTGCTTATTTCCTACAGTACATTGAAAAAAACATAGGCGGATTTTCAGATTTTGCTCTGGGGGGGTGCAGAAAATTTAGGGGGGGTGCCAAAAATGTAGGGGTGGAGGTGAGCGACAGGGTGCGTAGTGCCGTCGAGTAAGCTGCAGCAGGGGTCTGGGGGCACAGCCGGCAATGGGGTAAGGGGATGAAGCCCCCAGAAAATTTTGAGATTTTTGGTCTTATTTAGTTCAAAATCCTTGTTTTTAGTCTTACTTAGTTCAAAATCTTTATTTCAATCACACTACTGTCATTTAATCCAATGAGCATTTAAATTTTTTGGGGGGGGTGCAAATTTCTCTAGGTGGGGTGGGAAAACGTTTTGGGGGGGTGCAAAATATTTTGCGCACCCCCCCCAGAAAATCCTCCTATGGAAAAAAATGAAGCTGTAATAGAATTGCAGTGCATATTTACTATATATTAAAACTTTCACATTAGACTTATTTTAAGTAACCAAAATGATTTGCATGAACTTTAAAAGCAATTGGAAAATGACCTATTTAAACTACTTCTTAACAAAAAAACAACTATTTAAAAAGTGTTCACCACCAATGTCATTGCACATGTTAAATTGAACACCTTCTGACAATGTAAATGTCACACAATGTCAATTTCCCAGTTACCTTGGTCAAGAATGTTATTGAATTCCTCTCTAAATTCACAACAATTGCTGTAGGTTGGCGGCAGTTCCAACACAGGTCCACACGTATGTGCAATTGGTCTTCTACCAAAACCTTCAGACTTCAGGAATGTAACCTGAACTTTGCCACTGATCAAAATATCAGAAGCAGTAGTGAACCTAAGAAACTGTAAAAGTTTACTGTTATCCAAGCCTCTGACATATCGCTGTAAAAATCGAAATGCATCTCTCTCAGCATCTGAATTTGGATTTGCATCCAACAGCTGTAAGATCTTCTTTGTTGTGGGCTTTGTGTCTTAGTAAAAGACTTCAAGAGCAGACAAGGTTTGGAAGGGTGGATATTTCTTTGGTGTTTGAAGGACTGGCTGCCATGTTGCCACCATCAGATGGGGTTTCTGCATCAACTCCTGTTGACCAATCTCGATCATTATGGTGGTAATGTTTTCCTTGTTTACCACAGCTCGGCACTTGAATCTTTCCAGGAAATCAAGAAATTATTCTTGATCCTCAACATTATCAGGAAAATAATCTCTTGTCATGTAATCTCTAGCCAACTCTTCTTCTGAAGGTGACAGGTATTTCATGAATGACTCTAGAATAGTGGGAGCAGGAACTTCTCTTCCAAACAAGCAGTAAGACATGTAGGCTTTTGAAATGAAGGTTGGAAAATATGAAATCACTTCATATCCCTTTACAAGGATCCTGGCAAATGCTTCCCACTCATCAACAAAGTGATCATGTCTAACAAAAGGGACACGTTCTCTCTCCCCCACGGTCATTGCATTTGCAAAGTGTTTCCAAAACAAAGTAAACACTTCTCTGGTTACCCCTTCACCTGCTCCAAGCTCTGCTTTCCCCATGTCATTTATAATGGTAAAAGTAAGCTGAATGCCCATGCATGAGTCATCTTTAAAATGTCTAATCATGTCTTGTTGAATAAATGATCGACGTACCTTTAACACTTTGTGGTCTTCAGACTGTGTCGGAGGAATTTCTTGGGGGTTTTGATCAGAAGAGGCACCAGGCCCGGATTCAAGAGATTCAGCTGCAATATTTTGTGTTGCCCCAGTGAGGTAAGCAACTCTTTGTGCTCGTATCTGGCTCCACATCCTCTGCCTCTGGTCCAGTGCTAACTTCGTCAAATTTCTGGTCAGCAAGCAAAGACTGTGTGTACTCTTCATTTTGTAGACAGCGAAGACAAGGTTCACCCAACTCATGCGTTGTGAAACACACTTCACATGTCACTCTGACAACCATGTTGGGTGGTTCATTTACATCATCCTCAAAAAGTGATGGGAACTGATCTTCAACAGCTACTTGATCTAGGAATGAATCAACAGCCCCTGATCCACTTTCATCCAAATGCAAAGATGGGGAAGGCATATCATTGTCTTCATCGACTTCAGTTCTCAGGCAAAAGTATGTGGATGATGGATTCATCCCATTTGTATTCAAATAATCACTGACAGTTCCTGCCTCAGGGAAGGCAACAATTACTTCCCCAAACTATCTGTAATAATTTTCTTCAAATTAACCAGCTGGCCAGCAAATTTATTCTTTCCACCAGGAAAATATAACTTGCTTGCTCTATTTAAAATGTCTTCTAAAGTTGGCGGATTAGAAGAAAGATATTCAACAAAACGATTACCACCACCGTTTTTTTGTCGAACAGGCAGGTACTTTCCGCTTGTTTTGTCATAGTGATGCCAGCGTACCTGAATTCTGTGTTCCTTAATCACTGCAGATTTCCTCTTTTTTCCTTGAGAGTGGTCATCAGATTTTCTATGTTGTATTCGAGCAATTAGCCCGGAAAGACGATTGACAGTTCGATTCGAAGTCGGCCGGCCAAGATATCAAAAAGTGCCTCTAAAAACGTTTGATGGCAACTTCGTGTTAGAAGCTGGCAACAAACATATTCATACTCAGATAGATGTAGAGAAAAAGGTTTGAGTTGTTGCCAAGCCGAAAAATGAATTTTTAAGTGAAAAATCGAGAGTTTTTAGGCCGCCTTCCCGCAACGTCGCGGCAACTAAACTTCAAACGATTGCCGAAAATTACGTTGCTATGCTACAAGTTTCTTTACTCTGATTGGTCATCAATAACGCTCGCCTAATTAGTCGACCAATGAGCGAACGTAAACGCGTGTACATTTCCGGTTTTTGTATTCACGATGTAAACAAACTGAGAAGACCGAGGAAGAAACTTGCAAAATCTTACGATTTCAGCGATATTTAGGTAAGATTTTTCGTGTTAAAGCCATATATATCCCGTAAACATATTGTACTTTGTTCAGTGACACTGATTTGACCCTTGTGTGTCAAATTTATTTTATTCTTGTGCCGAAATTCTTCGTACTTCTTCTGACCTTGATATTTAGTTAGATTCTACTTGTCTAGTACTTGCCTTTATAGGATATTTGAGTGTTCGTAGTTGTCTAGATTAATAAATACAATCTAATTCACGGATTACAGCTAATAGAAAATATACACAACTGATATATTTTGCCGTAATTCGTAAACTTCGTGCGATTATATATTAAGAAACGCACATAATTCAAGGCTATGTATTTCATTTGCCATATAAAATCCATAAAGCAACTTGGAGTAAACTAGACTTGGCCAGTGTTACTCTATAATTTTGAGGAAAACAACTATTACAGGCTAATTTGAACTAAAAGCTGGCTTTTTAAAAGTCTATACAAGACTGTCAAAAACGAATACGATATAAATTGACAGGAGCAGGTCATTGGCATTACCATGCAAGCATGCACAGTGTCAGTGATTGTGCTACAGTAGATTGGAAAATATGATATTTTGTTGACCTAACTCTTAAACATGACAGAGACGGAATCTTTATATTACAAAATTTAGACAGAATAAAGTCACAAACGAATTCAACCCTACTAAACTCACAAATAAATTGTATTGACTTCATGTGAATGTTTTGCAAAAGAAACGCCGATTATATTGCTGCAAATGTCTACCAAATCTTAGTTTATGTTTGACCATACTAAGTTTACTAACATCGATAATATATTATAATTTAGCATTTATTTTTGTAAATTTTCAGCACTCCATATTATAATTTGATTCTGGCTGTATTTAAACATTGAAAAATACTTGACAAAATAGTCAAAGTATTGGCACAACAATAAAATAAATTTGACACACTATGGCCAAGTCAGTGTCGCTGAATGAAGTACAATATGTTTATGAAGTGTATATGGCTTTAACACGAAAAAAGTTACCTAAATATCGCTGAAATCGTAAAATTTTGCAAGTTATTCCCTCGATCTTCGCAGTTTGTTTATGTCGTGAATACAAAAACCGGAAGTGCACACACTTTTACGTTCGCTCATTGGTCGACTAATTAAGCGAACGTTATTGATGACCAATCAGAGCAAAGAAACTTGTAGCATAGCAACGTAATTTTCGGCAATCGTTTGAAGTTTAGTTGCCGCGACGTTGCGAGAAGGCGGCCTAAAAACTCGATTTTTCACTTAAAAATTCATTTTTCGGCTTGGCAACAACTCAAACCTTTTTCTCTACATCTATCTGAGTATGAATATGTTTGTTGCCAGCTTCTAACACGAAGTTGCCATCAACTTGCACCGTTCGATAGCTTGGCCGGCCGACTTGGTTTGATTGACTAGATGACTCGTTATTATTTACGCGTATTATCCCTTTGAATAGCACTTAATTCGTCTTTGACAGTTTGCTTGATTATGGCGTCCATGTTTACTCGATGAGCACATAAGGAAACTAGGCACTAGAAAAAAATTTACTGGACTGTGTTCAAAACATTTTACTGGCTGTGTTCAAAACATTTTACTGGACTGTGTTCAAAAAATTTTACTGGACTGTGTTCAAAAAATTTTACTGGACTGTGTTCAAAAAATTTTACTGGACTGTGTTCAAAACATTTTACTGGACTGTGTTCAAAACATTTTACTGGACTGTGACAAAGAATTTTACTGGACTGTCAAGAAATACCGAAAGACTTTACCGGACTGTGAAAAGCTTTACAGGACTGCAAGAAAATGTAACAGGACTGTGAGCCTTCTGGGCCATCGTAATAAATACATTTTTCTCCTGTTCCTTCGGTAATATTTTTTTTTAAAATTTGCATACGATACAGAAATCACAAAATGCATAAAATATGCGATTTTAAAAAAATTCCTCGAAGCCGAATTTGTTTTATTGCAAAAAACCCGTTTTTTTGAGATTTAAAAAAATTCGGCTCCGAGGAATTTTTTTTAAATCGCATATTTCAATACTTTGTACTTTAGGTGCTCGTGTGCAAAAAATAAAAAAAGCTTTACCGAAGGAATATCCAAAAAATTAAGAAAGAAGATAAAAATACGACAATCTCTAATCGCGTTGTTACCATGGCAACGTAAATATTTAGAAACATTTTTTGTTCTTCGTAATCCGCAATATTGTGGCAATCTGATGGCCAAGTATTGCAATATTGTGGCAATCTTGGGCCAAATGTTTGTAATGGTATCGAAACTTAAGGTACGGAAGCAGGCTAACATTGTTTCCCTGCAAGACTGAACGTTTTAAGAAAAGTTTTTTCCTACGATGTGTTTCCGATCACATAGCTTTTAAATTGTAAATATAGATTTGTTAGATAATTGTTGTAAATAATGTATATCTTATATAGTACACTCTAACATTAATAGCTTCTAAAGAATTTTGTAAATAATTTCGTAATTCGCTTTCGAGCGCGACGATCTTATAATAAACCATTGATTGATTGATTGATTGATTGATTGAAACTCAACAATCATCAATAAGGAACATTCAAATTCTCTTCATCTTTCTGCTCAGGAGAGCGTTCATTGTTTGGGTAGGGGGATGTTAAAAAGCTATATATATTCAGGGTTTTAATTAATGCATGCCTTGTTAGGGTGACCAGATAAAATAAATAATTGTCCAACACAAATAAGCAGTGTAAACAGAAAATGCTACTAAAACTGGATCAAACCTTTAACCTTAGAATTAAAGGGTAAATATTCCACCCACATCCGCACTTGACGCTCAAGGTCACACAGTTAAGGTTCTTGAGCAACATTGTACTCTGATCGCACGTGTACAAAGTGGTAACCTGCAGAGTTGAAATACGGAAGTTGCATGTTGGTGCGCGGCATTGTTACGTCACCAAAAATTTTTCTTGGCATTTTCTGGTTAATTACTTGTAGCATACTTTGCAAAACTAACTAAATATTCTTATAGTTGGCGGTAATTTTTCCTAATAGACAATATAAAACCTATTGAGAAGTCAACAATTTTAGTAAGTTTAATTGTATGAGTAATAAAACCGACTCGACAAGTACGACAACGCAAGATAGAGAGCTGGTACGAGGGTTCAACAGTACACCATGCCACCTCAACGCTGATTGGTCAATTTTGGATCAGTCCATCCCACGCTTCACGTGTACAAAGACCCCCTGAGCCGTTACTATAAAAGAGGAGCCCAGCTCGATTCAAGTCAGTGGACGCAGTGGACGCGTAGTAACCTAAAGAAGAGCGAAAGCTGAAGCTCAGAAAACCAAGACAAGACCAAACCAATTGAAGAACGACTGAATAAAACGGAGAATAGAACTCTGAAACAATTTAGGACATTTACTATAAATGAAACTTGTAACGATTCCGTACCTCGCGTATAAATAAAATCATTAGGGAGTTTAAGCTTCACGTTTGAGGGCAACGGCAAACGGCAGAGTCGAATTTTCTTGGCAGAATTTTGGCTTAACTTCTTCACTTCATATTTTCTTTCTTATCTTAAAAGAATCATCACAAATTACAGTTTTAAAATAGAAAGTTCATTTTCCTTTTATTGTCTTATAGCGAAAAAATTTTCTTCGCCTGGCGTTTGTCGTTTGACGTACGAACGCGAAGCTTAAACTCTCTAATATTAACAATACAATAACACAGGAAGCCCGGGTTCGGGTACTCGCGCCCGCCTGGCAAGGCTCGGGCGGATAATGCTATGCAAGCATAAGCAGAACCCAGAACCTGGGCTTCCTGTTACAATACAAAAGCCAGACAGAATTTCATCCCGAAATTCTCCTGAGATGTTTGAAAAATTACCTACCACCTACATTGCATTGACTGAACATGAGTAGGAAAAATCATTGCTCTATACCGAAGAAAACCGATAAAATATCATGAACTAAGTTAACATTGTCAAATAATCTCTTGTAAATACAGAGTCTACATGAAATACATGCTAATCGATATTATAGCGTTAACTTTTAGTGAAAGTTATCCTTCGTTCAGCAGCTTCAGCTCCAGACTTATATATTCGGCAGAGCAAAATGTCCAATGTGACGCCTTGCGTTGCGTCCATTCTGGGCGTTGCTTTTAAACAAAGCACTAAACGACTAATTCCTCTAGAATTGTTCCCACGAGTCCTGATGTTTGCTTCGACTTAAGGAACAGCCCCAAAAACCCTCGGGTGAACAAAACTAAACCGTTTCAATCGTCTCGGGATGATACGCTAAGATATTTTATTGTCGCCGGATTTCAGCTTACTTTTCATTGCGCGGTTCCCAAGTTTGTTGTAAATATTCCCAAATACATTTTCAAATTTGGAATAGTGGACCAGGAACTTGTAAAGCTAATCTCAAAAGTTGTTTTGTGAATGATAGAAGTATTAAAATCCTGTAAACTTGTAAGTTGTGGTGTTTATAGCGAACGAATCACGCTTTTCAGCGAAATTTTTCATAGTAACTAATTTAAACCATGCGAAATTATACGAAATACATACCTCAGTTATAGGGAATCTTCTTTTCGTTTGTGTCTAGATGCTACGTGATTCTCTGTAAGAGTGCTCAACAAGGTAAAGTACATAGGCATATACGCGTGGCGTCCTGCACCTATAAGCGTGGCTATAACACTACCAGTAAGTTAAACTATAAACAATATATAAGCACCAGCTAATTTCTTAGTAAATGATAAAATTTCTTAGTAAATCTATGTTGAAAACAATATACGCAAAAAAACAACTAATTTTCCTGCGCGATCCAGTCTTCTTTTGAGATAAGTTAGATCAGTCTGTTAGGGGCTGTTTATATTGAAGCGGCTTTGCTGAGACGTATTTAAACCGTGTTTAAAAGAAAAGATCGCTACTTTCTCGTTTATTATGTCGGATCTTAACATCAAAGTAAAGGATTGCGAGAACGAAAAACTCAGCTTAGTGACAGCCATAAAAATCATTCAAGCAGACAACCAACACGCGATGAACCCCGAGGAGATTGTTAATGACTGATACATTGTCGTTTCTCTGATAAAACTTATCCGATTAATATTAGTAGGTTAACACGCACAACCAGCGCCAAAATCTCGCGATTCGTGGACTCCACGCATTTTCCACGCGATTTTCTACAGAATACTAATGAGCGTATAAACGCAATGACGTCATCAGAGTGTGCGCACTTAGGGTATTCACATGACGTCAATAGGGTGCGCGCACTAAGGGGTGTGCGCACTAAGGGGTGTGCGCACTAAGGGGTGTGCGCACTAAGGGGTGCGCGCACTAAGGGGTGTGCGCACCAAGGAGTGTGTGCGCACAAGGGGGTGTGCGCACTTAGGGTATTTATATGACGGCATTGTTGTACGCTTGCAGAACTATAAACAATGGTTTTTGAATAATAAAGAGCATAGGGCTTATAGCTTTCATAGAGATAACACTGTTGACTGATAGTACTGCATAGATATGGATACGAAAATTAATGATTGTCAAACGTTAGCGGAATTAACAGCCTTGGAAAGGTTGTATACATTGGCCCCTTGAAAAGCCCTACACGGCCCCTTGAAAAGCAGCACCGACGCTGAAGGGTCACCGTTATCAAATAATTTGAAATAATAATAATAATAATTGAGTAAAGCGGAACAGGGACGCATTTCTTCGCATTTACTGCGCATTTCCTGCGCATTTCTTCGCATTTACTGAACTGAACTGAACTGAACTGAACTTTTATTTAGTCACGGTAAACTCATCAGGATTTACAGTAGAGTAAAAAATTTAAATATATATATATACTGTATTACAAAAATTTACGTACACGCTTATGAAACACATAACTATTAAGATATATACCTGGTTTCCAAGAGTGCCGTGAATACAAGTTTAAAATTTATCGAATAAAATTGCTG
Organism: Trachythela sp. YZ-2020; assembly: GCA_016169945.1. Classification (NCBI taxonomy): domain Eukaryota; kingdom Metazoa; phylum Cnidaria; class Anthozoa; order Malacalcyonacea; family Clavulariidae; genus Trachythela; species Trachythela sp. YZ-2020. The sequence goes on from JADLSH010000391.1 coordinate 2,412,711, forward strand.
CAATCAGACTTAAATTTACGCAAAGTATTAACTTGACGTAACTCATTAGGAAGAGAGTTCCACAGTACCGCACCACTGTAGCTGAAACTATTTTTTAGAAAATTTGTTCGTGGTTGAGGTACAGCTAATTTGCCACTGGTGTCCCTCAATATGTAATTTGTTACTCTACTGCGATCAACAAACATTTCAGAAAGGTAGTCTGGTGCAAGATCGTTTAGAGATTTGTGCACCATGACAGCCTTGGCAATTCTACGTTGAGATGTAAGATTTTTCCAGCCAAGCTTTTCAAACAGATATTCAGCATTTGTATCATAGCTTGATGACGTCAGAACTCTAGCGGCGCGATTTTGCAGTTTTTGTAGTTTATCAGCAAGAGTACTACCGCATGTATCCCATACAATGGAACAATAGTCAAAATGAGGTTGGACTAAACAATTGTATACTTGTTGTAAGATGGAATAAGGAACAAAAGGCTTTATGCGTTTTAGAGCACCTATACCTGAAGCAACTTTTTTACACAATTTTGCAATATGAACATTCCAAGACATATTTTCATCAATATGTATACCAAGCGATTTTGTATGAGAAACTTGCCTAATCGGAACGTCATTAATTACCAACGAAGGAGTAGATTGAAATGTACTAATTCTTTGATAAGAGCCGATTAACATGAATTCGGTTTTAGATTGGTTTAGGGTAAGTCTATTTGCCGACAACCATTCACTGACATTTGCAAGATCTTCATTTAGACGATGGTTAATATCATAGATATTATTACTCGCATATGTCAGGTTGGTATCGTCAGCAAACATACGTGCCCGAGAATGTGAGAGGCAATTAGGTAAATCATTGATGTAAATTAGGAATAAAAGCGGTCCTAAAATAGTCCCCTGGGGTACTCCACAACGAAGCAAACGACTTGTCGAGAGATGTCCATTAACGAAACACTTTTGTTTACGCTCATTAAGATATGATCGAAACCAATTGCCAGCGACTCCACTGATGCCGTATGCATTAAGTTTACCTAGCAGTATTTCATGATCTACAGTATCAAAAGCTTTCTTGAGGTCAAGGAACATAACAGCATTAACATTTCCATGGTCAATGTTATAGGCCCATTCATTAGTGACTTCAAGAAGAGCAGTTACAGTTGAATGCAGACCACGAAACCCTGACTGGCAATTAGTTAATAGTTTATTTTCAGATAGATATAATTGCACTTGATCGTAAATGATCCTTTCAAAAACCTTTGTCACAACAGGGACAATCGAGATCGGTCGATAGTTATCGACACAGTTTCGCTTTCCCTGTTTGTGTATAGGGACGACTTTAGCACATTTCCATTCATTAGGAAATATGCCAGTAATAATAGAACGATTGAAAATAAGACTAAGGATTCGGCAATTAGATCTGGGCATTCTCGAAGTAATCTAGAAGAAATTTTATCAAGACCAGTTCCTTTTGATTTACTTAGCTTGGATAAAAGTATAAAAACCGTTGGTTGATTAGTTTCCTTTAGATGAAAGGAGACATTATCATTTTGACAAGATAAAAATCAACATATGACCGGTCCTTTTCATTAAAACTTATTTTATCTGCAAGCCTAGGGCCAATGCTAGAAAAGTGATCATTGAAAGCATCTGCAATTTTATTAGAATCGTTAATTAAGTCTCCGTTCAAATCGATTTCATTAATAAGCGAACTTTTGCAATTCTTAGATGTAAGTTCACTAATAATATTCCAGGTCTTTTTTGGATTACATTTATTTTCATAAAATGCATTTTTGAAATATCTTTCTTTCGCTTGAAAGATTTCGTAATTAACAGAATTACGCATTCTTTTAAACAAAAGCCAATCCGAAGAATTGTTGGAACGAATTGCTTTAATTTTTGAATATCTCTTTTATGCATTTCATCTTTTAAATGAGACGTAATCCAAGGCGATTTAGAAGCCTTGACACGCTTTGTACGAAGTGGAGCATGTTTTTCCGCAACGGAATTAAATGTGGTTTTCCAAGCGTACCACATATCATTAGGGTTTTCAAACTCATCAATATAGCTCCAATTTTGTGTACTGATATCATTACGAAATCTAATCGGATCAAAGTTTTTAAACTTTCTGTAGTTTATTGTAGAATGGCTCCTACCCGACGTGGCAACTGCAAGCTTTCGAAAAGCATAAATAAGACTGTGATCGCTTATACCAACATGAGAGACACCAGAACAAACTACTTTATCAGGGGTGTTAGTAAAGATGTGATCAATTAATGTAGAAGAGGAATCCGTAATTCGAGTAGGTTCCTTTATCAGCTGAGTGAGATTGTATGATTCAATAGTATCCATGAGTAACCTTGAACCATGATCCAAGACTGAAGAGCTCAAATCACAATTCAAGTCACCCATTAGATAGTATTCAATATTTTCGACGTCAAGTATATCTTTCAAATTGGTTGAACTTAGCCACAGGCGAATTCGGTGGCCTGTACCAAGTTACTATGAGAAAAGGCTTGGATCTAGGCTTATTAATTGAAATGCACAAGTTTTCTAATTGATCAAATGACAAATCAAGGCGAATAGAAAAATTAATACAACTGCGAATATAGAAACAGATACCTCCTCCATTTCTATTTCTATCACGGCGAACAATTTCATAGCCCTGTATGTGCATTTCAGTATCACTAATCATAGAATCAAGCCTTGTCTCATTAATAGCCAATACATCAATCGTATTATCGGCTAGAAGTACTCTCAACTCGTCTATGTGCTTAACTAAGCTAGTTATATTAAGCGACGCAAGTTTAAACCCCTCATCTTAGGTAGGAGTAGGTTTTGACCTTTAGAAGTAATAGTTTGCGTAGATTGCATATTATCAACAGCAGCAGCTCTAAACGACACGGTATTATGTCAATTATTGTCTAAATTGTTTATAAACTCAATAAAATTGTTTTGTAAGCACCGACTACCTAATTTATTTAAATGAAGGCCTCTATCGTTCAGGTGACTGTTATTAATATTAGCATTTCTTAAGAAAGGAATCTTGTTCATACAACAGTAATTGTCTAGGATAAAGTTTACTTTAACTTTGGTCGCTAATTTTGGGGAGTCACTTCTAACCAGCAAAGCTGAAACACCTACCGTTGTATTAGGCGAGTCCTCTTTTACCTGAGTCGTCAGATTTATAATGGAATCAGCAATGATTTCGGTGTGGAATCTGTCTTCAAATCATTTGTACCGACATGGACGATAACTTTATTCGGTGACTTGCGGGAGATAGGCTTAATAAAATCCTCCATATCGGTGACGGTTGCCCCAGGGAAAGCCTTTACAACATAATAATGTTTAGAATCCTCTTTGCTCATATAAGCACCAACCACATTTTTCACCAGCGAATCACCAGCGATCACTACAACATCTTTCTTGTTTGAAGATTGACCTTCAGCTCGTTTTGCACGTTGAGTTTTATCGTCGTCATTAGGCGAAGATTTACTCGACTTTGACGGTGAGGTGTCACGAGGCGATGGGGTGACACGAGGCAACGATGCGGCTGGGGCTGCATGGATGAAGGTAGGCAATGAGGCATCACTAATTGGTGGATTTTGGATGAGGTTAGGCAATGAAGCATTACTAATCGATGCATCCTGGGTGTAGCTAGGCAATGAGGCATCACTAATCGGTTGATTACTTCGCTGTTGCGATGTATCATTATCTATGCCCGTCTTCCTCTGTTTCTTTTTCTTTTTCTTAGAGACTTTACTGGAAGGATCCCTTGCATTTGAATTCTCTGTGATTATAGCAGTATCGTTTGCAGAATTTTTGGAGATGACTGAACCTGAACTGAGTTGCTTACTAAGTAGTTCAACTGATGTAATTAAAGCAGAATTATCTCTTCGTAGGCGAGACATTTGCATATACATAGTTGGCTTCTCAGACTTTTTTCCTTCAGGAAAAACAGCTTCCTTGAGAACAGCGATTTCAGCATATAGATTCTTAATATCCTCTCTATGCTTGGCACAACAGGCACAGCAGGCACCCACACTTGTATACTCCGGGTCGAGCAATATACACTCCGACTCGAGCGGATCTTGATAGGCGACCTTGTGTTTGCCTGACTCGTTATGCCCAGACGCATCTCCGTCATATTTATTATCCGATTTATTACAGCAGGATATATTGCTGACTTGTAGTAACGAAGTACATGCTCTTGGCGTTCCATCGAAGTTAGGATTGTTCGCTTTAAGATCAGCTTCGGCCATAAAACATTCAAAGGAGTGATTAAGATCGGTATTATCGACTCTCTCTGGTATGCTTGATTTTACAATACCATCACGTATTCGCTTACACAAGGCTTCGGCTTTAGCTCCATCAAAACAAATGACTTCGCTCTTTGAATGCCAGGTGACTTTGAGCTGAGCGCTATCGAAGCACCATTTGCCACCACTGGGTGATCGCCATTGCGTACTTTCAGCTGTTTCTTCGTCGATTATTGTGAGAACAAAAGCCTTTAGATCTTCGAGTGAGCCTGACCATATTAATTTGTTTTTCTTCAGGCCAAAAAAGTCATACAATACATTGATAACAGTCGACGAATTCATTTTCATCAGAGCTCCTAAACACACGTCTTACTCAGTCTGACGACTGTTCGCATTTACTTCGCATTTACTTCGCATTTACTTCGCATTTACTTCGCATTTACTTCGCATTTACTTCGCATTTACTTCGCATTTACTTCGCATTTACTTCGCATTTACTTCGCATTTACTTCGCATTTACTTCGCATTTACTTCGCATTTACTTCGCATTTACTGCTCATTTCTTCGCATTTCCTGCTCATTTCTTCGCATTTACTTCGCATTTCTTCGCATTTACTTTGCATTTACTTCGCATTTCTTCGCATTTACTGCTCATTTCTTCGCATTTACTTCGCATTTCTTCGCATTTACTTCGCATTTACTTCGCATTTCTTCGCATTTCCTGCGCATTTCTTCGCATTTACTGCTCATTTCTTCGCATTTCCTGCGCATTTCTTCGCATTTCGTCGCATTACTTCGCATTTACTTCGCATTTACTGCTCATTTCTTCGCATTTACTTCGCATTTCCTGCTCATTTCTTCGCATTTCCTGCTCATTTCTTCGCATTTACTTCGCATTTCTTCGCATTTCCTGCTCATTTCTTCGCATTTACTTCGCATTTCTTCGCATTTACTGCTCATTTCTTCGCATTTCCTGCGCATTTACTTCGCATTTCCTGCGCATTTCTTCGCATTTCTTGCGCATTTCGTCGCATTTCTTTGCATTTCCTGCGCATTTCTTCGCATTTACTGCTCATTTCTGATTTAACTGAGGAATGCCGAGGAGAAAGTCCGTCGTCTATAGAGGGTGAGTTGCTTCAAGATGTTGTAAAACGCTTGGATGCACTATCAGACTGTGGGGGAGTAAACACCGTTGATGACAAACCGGAGCTTACAAATTCAGCCGAGCAAGCACTGAACACGTCTACCTTGAAAGCAATAAACCTGTTAGAGAAAAAGATTGAAAACCTCAGTTTGGATATCAATAGCAAAATCAACGCACTGACGAGAGATGAAAATGACTCAAGGGAGATGATCGATGAACTTCAAAGTGAGAACTTACTGCTGAAACAAGAAAATGAAGCGCTGAAAGAAAAGATCGCTAATTTCTCGTTTATTATGTCGGATCTTAACACCAAAGTAAAGGATTGCGAGAACGAAAAACTCAGCTTAGTGACAGCCATAAAAATAATTCAAGCAGACAACCAACACGCGATGAACTCCGAGGGGATTTGGCAAACTCAAAAATATAAAAGGAAACCTAAACAAGTAACCGGCAATATCCATCCTGACAGACGAGAAATAGAAACAAAAAATCAGTGCACAGTACTAAGTGATACCGACGAGGAAAGAGTTTTCGAATATGAAGGCAATAGCTCAAGTAGCGTTGACCAAACTGCTACTGTCGTAGACCCATTAGCTAAACCTAGTGGTAAATCACTAAAAAAGCGTCCAGACAAACGACGATCACCCAGTCGAAAATCGAGTGAATCTCATCCCAGAAATACCGATCATCCCAGAAATACCGATAGCAGAAATACCGATTATCCTGGAAATACTAATCATACAAGGAATACTGACCATCCTAGAAATACCGAGCATGACAACGAAAGGACAAAGACACCAGCGCGTCCTAAATCTAGAGTCGTCATTTTAGGTGACTCAATGATAAAACACCTAAATCCAAGGCAACTTCAAAACGGTGTTAATCGCAAAATTACCATAAAAACTTTCCCTGGTGCTGGAATAGATGATATGGTTCATTACGTCAGACCCACACTGTCAACACGTCCGGATGAAATAATACTACACATCGGTACTAATGACTTGAAAAACAAGTCTCCAAATATGTTGGCTCAATCCGTTGTAAACCTCGGAAATGCTATCAAGAGAGAAAATAACGAAATCAAATTGACACTCTCGTCAATCATTGGCAGAAACGATGACACATTCCTTGCTGAAAAGGTAAAACGACATAATGAACTATTATTAGAATTGTGTGCAGTTAATAAATGGGATCTCATAGATAACAAAAACATTGACTATTCTCATTTAAACAACTACGGTTTACATATGAACAGAAAAGGCACTGGAGCTCTCGCCAAAAATATTAAAAATTTCTTAAATAAAAATGGACTAATAGAACCAGAATATAGCTCCGTAGAAAATGACGTGACTTCCAAAAATCCGTTATCACACATGAGCGAATTCGCTTATCCAAAGCTCAAAGGTTTTAAAATTGGGCAATTAAATATTACAAGCTTAGTTAAATATATTGAAGAACCCATTGACATTTTATGCATTAATGAGACACGACTTGACAATTCCATTTCCAGTACAGAGGTTGAAATTTGCGGTTATGAAATAGTAAGAAGAGATCGAAATCGAAATGGAGGAGGCGTTGCAATATACTTACGCAACAACATTCCATATGTTGAACGAAGTGATCTAATTCCCGAAAACGTTGAAGCATTATGTCTTGAGATTAGAAAACCAAAAAGCAAACCAATGTTAGTTTCTACCTGGTACCGCCCACCAGATTCAAATATTGAATTACTTGAATGCTTTGAAAAATTTCTTCAGAAAATTGATGATGAAAATAAGGAAATAATTATATCCGGTGATTTTAATTGCGATCTGTTAAAAAAGGATTGTGTCAATCCTAGCATTGAAAAGATGAAAGACTTAATAGACATTTATCAACTTCAACAACATGTTGACAAACCAAGTGTAACGCCTGATGGCCGGATCTAACCACGGATTCGAACAGATTAAACTACAGATTTAACTTTATCAACAAACCATATATTTCCCTACTTGCAATCCCCATATCAATCTTACACCACTTCCCTCGTGCTATGCACAGGGAACCCAGGACAATTAATTATTCCCAAACTCTTATAGATCTCATACTCACTAAAATTGACGACAACAAAACAATTGATTCTGGGGTCATTGAATTTGGGATAAGTGATCATAGCCTGGTTTATATTTGCAGGAAAATAAATATCCCTAAGGGAAAACCCAAATTAATAGAGACAAGACAATTCAGGCACTTCAATTCGACTGATTTCCAAAACAATCTAAGAGAAGCATTTAGTAATTTCAATCATTACACAGATCCCAACTTAGCATGGTATCAATGGAAAGAGATATTTCTTCAAATCGCTGATAAACATGCACCTCTGCGATTAAGAAAAGTAAAGAGCGAATATACGCCATGGCTAACTAACGAAATTTGAAAAACATGAGTTATCACAGGGACTATTTAAAAAAGAAAGCAGTCAGTCATAATTCTCCAGCGTATCACAAAGCATACAAAAAATGTAGAAATGAAGTAAACCGTCGTATTAAAGACGCTAAAACAAATTACTACAAAACAAGTTTGGAGAATAGTACTAATAGTAAAGATAGCTGGAAAATCATAAATGAATTACTGAATAAGAAATCAAAGACCACTTCAATAAATAAGCTTATAATTAACCACAATAAGATAACAGGTGATAAAAATATTGCAAATGAATTTAATAACTTTTTCTGTAAGATAGGACCACAACTTGCAGAAAATATACCACCATCAGATCTCGACCCCTTACATTATGTGATTCCTGGAACAAATGTTTTCGAATTTAAAAATATTACTAGGGCAGAATTGGCGAGTGTGTTAAAGAAGGTGAAAGCATCTAAGGCACCATGCCTTGATAAGATTTCTAGCAAACTACTTAAAGCAGCAGGGAACTCCATAATTGAATCACTCATGCACGTACTTATTTAATCTTGTTTTGAACACTGGTATCTTTCCAGATGATATGAAACTTGCGAAAGTTACCCCAATCTTCAAGTCTGGAGAAAAGACCGACTGTGGTAATTACAGACCTATTTCCATAATATCAGTTGTCGCTAAAATTTTGGAGAAAATTATTTATAATCAAATATTTGACTTCCTAAAACAAAATTCAATTTTAGCGAACCAACAATCAGGCTTTCGTCCTCTCCACTCAACCGAAACTACACTTCTACATTCTGCTAACCAATACAATGTCGGAAGTTGCTAATATAACTTGCGGTGTTCCCCAGGGATCAAACCTTGGTATTATACATTAATAACCTCCTTAACTGCCTAGAAAAAACACAAGCTTCTATGTTTGCGGACGATACAAACTTGTCTTGTCAAGGTAAATCGTCCACAGAAATCGAAAACAAAATTAATACTGACTTAGACAACGTACATAAATGGCTAATTGCCAACAAATTTTAAAAAATTGAATCAGGAAAAAACTGAATGCATGCTAGTAGGCTTTAGACAGAGATTACAAAAATCTCCAAGTAATCCTCAAATAGTTATTGGCAACCATATTATACAGCAGGTTCCAAGTAAAAAAGTTATTGGGGTCATTATTGACGAACAGCTAAAGTGGAAGGAACATAACGATGCACAATGCAAGAAAATTTCACATTCAATTGCTCTTTTGAGAAGAGCAAAGCAATTTGTAAGTCAAGATACACTTCTAAACATGTTTCATTAATGCACTTGTTCTACCTCATTTCACATACTGTTCGAATGTATGGAATGATGGTAGTTGTGCACATATCGAAAAACTATATAAATTGCAAAAGCGAGCCGCTCGAGTGATAACGGGTTCAAGTTATGAAATAAGATCAACCGAGATATTTGAAAAATTAGGACGGGAAAGGATTGAAATTATTCTTAAAAAACGTGAACACATTATGACATTCAAGGCATTACGGGGTGAAACGCCTATTCGCCTAACTATCTGTTAGACTTGTTTGTCGCCAGTCATAATGACACTTATCAATCAAGAAGTAATGACCGAAAACTTTATTTATTTGAAAAAATAGGTTTTCATACCGCGGAGCTGTATCCTGGAATAGCCTTCCAGCTGAAATTGTCGATGTATACGATCAACTTTCCTTGTCTTCTTTTAAGACTTTAATAAATCATCACTACAAGGACTTGGAGGGAAACACATCGACAACTTAATCAAATTATTTTTTGTGATAAAATTGTTGTAAATAGTTGAAATATTGTCTATAGTTAGAAGCCAATAGTGACTTTAATATAGTAAATACTTAATTAATGTATGTATTGATAAACGGCCCCTTGAAAATCCGTTTTTCATTTACCGCTGAAGGGCTACCGTTTCCAAATAATTTTAAATAAATAAAATAAATAAATTTCTTCGCATTTCCTGCGCATTTCTTCGCATTTACTTCGCATTTCTTCGCATCGTCCCAACCAAACTCCCCGTTACCCAAGACCTTTAATGGAGACCCTCTGTTACCTTCCAAAACACTACAATGTCTCCAAGTGAGTTACCATGGGACAACCACACCCCCAAGAACCGAAATTGAGAAAACATTAGAGTTACCCATACCCGTCCGAATTACAAATCGATCCACGAATCTGATACATGTTAATAAACAATGCGCGACTAATTTAATACGAGTAAGGCGATGTGATCAAATTATCGATATTAACTACAATCGTCAGACCAGCAAAACTAAACTCAAGCTAGCTCATTTGAATACTGTCTCTAAAAAACCGACTTAACCTGCACCAAAATGACCAAATTAAACAACGAAAACGAGATCATAAATTCGACGTCCACACTATATCCGAGTCTTGGCTTAATTCTACAGTAAGCAATGCAGAAATTGAAATTGAGGGTTTTAAGCTATTCCGATTGGATCGACTTAATAAAATCGGGGGAGGAGTATGTGCATATGTTCGATCCGATATAAAATGCCATAAACTCCAGCACTTATCCCATATCTCCGACGATCACTTCCACCAATTGTGGCTCCGTTTACAACTCAAGAAATGCAAATCTCTGGTTATTAGCGTAACATATTACATATAGACCTCCAGACTGCCCATTAAACTGTTTTGAGTCTAGGTTTAACCGATATACACTGAAGCCTTATTATTAAGAAATCCCATCGTTATACGTGGCGATCTAAACTGCAACAAGCTTAACACACATAATGAAAGTCAAGTTCTGAAGAAAATCTGCGCAGAGCTAAATCTTGATCAAATTATAAAGTCTCCTACAAGAGTAACAGCCACATCAGAAACATTGATTGACGTTATTCTAGTCTCAGATCCTACACTGGTTAAATCGAGTGGCATTATCAAAACACTGATTAGCGACCATTATCCAGCGTTTGTAAATTTAAGACTCAACATCAAAAAGTCACCACCTTACTCTGTTACAACTAGATCCTTTCAAAATTATAACCCAGAATTCTTTGCATTAGACATGGCGCAGCATTATACTAACCTGTCAACGCTTATATACCAGTTACCTGAAGTTAATGAACAGCTACAGGCATTTACCAACATTTATGAAACGGTACTCGAGAACCATGCTCCAGTGACAAATATAAAAATCAAATCCCGTTCAACTCCCTTCATCGACAATGAAATAAAATCCGCGATGCGAGAAAGAGACAAATTACACCGATATTATTATCGAACTCGCAACCCCATCGCGATTGGGTGAACTGTAAAAATTCTCGAAATGCCGTCAAATTTAAGTTAAGGGACAGCGAGAAAAAATACATCGGCAATCAGATTAGAAAATGCAATAGAAATCCTCGCGCACTATGGAAAGTTATACATCAAATTGTACCTGCAAGAGAGAAATCTAAACCGATCTTTACAAAAGACACTCAGGAACTTGCCGACGAATTTAACATATATTTCTCAACTGTCGGCGGAAATACAGCACAAGCAGTAAAATAATTATCAGAAGACAACAATATCGGAGTATATATTGCCAACCAGTCCTCAACGCTCCCCGACAAGTCTGGCCATCGGCAAATTGAACGGTTTGAATTACACCCCGTGTCTGAAGAGGATATCAAACACATAATTATGACGATGCCAATTAACAAATCCCCAGGGACAGACAAAATTAACATGCGTACGATAAGAGACTCGTTGCCCTACAGGGTGTATCAAAAAAACTGCAAATACCATAATTTGTATGCACGAGATCATACATTAGAATTTCAATGGCTGTGCAAATAATTACGCTTCTGGGATTTGAAAATACGTTTTTCCAGGGGTATCAAAACAAAGCACTGAAGTGAATTAAACATGATTCAAATCCCAGAAGCGTAATTATTTGCTGCCATTAGAATTCCTAATGTATGATCTCGTACATACAAATTTAAGTATTTTTTGATTTTTTGTATATCTTGACTCCACTCACGAATATTATAAACAGTTCTTTACTGACAAGTGTATATCCTGGAGCATGGAAGCTAGCAGAAGTCATTCCGATCCTGAAAGGAGATCATGAGAAAGCGCCCAATAACCGTCCAATTTCACTTCTCCCCATATTCTCTAAAGTATGTGAAATTAAAAGACTGTATTAAACCAGTTCTCGCATTACCTAGACAAATATAATATACTCTCACCTCAACAAAGGGGCAATAAGAGATATCATTCAACCGAAACTCTTAACATTTACGTCACCGATACCATCCTTAAATCCATGGATCAGAAGAAGGTAACTGCTCTGATCCTGATTGATTTGTCTAAAGCGTTCGATAGCATCAGCCATAAAATTTTGCTACGGAAACTGGAAGCTATCGGCTTATCTTCGTCAGCTTTAAACTGGTTTCAGAGTTTTCCGGCCGGTAGAATGCAGTACGTAAAAATGGGCTCCAGCAAATCTGCCCCCCCCCTAAATATCACACATGGGGTCCCACAAGGCTCTATCCTTTCTCCATTCCTTTCTCCTCCTAAATCCAGAGAAGACAAAATTTATGCTATTTGGCTCACCTCAATTACTGAGCAACGTCTCTGAAGAACTCACGCTAGATTTTTGGGCGAAACTTTACATCCAATCTTTTCAGCGAAAGATCTAGGAATGATCCTAGACTCGTATCTGAAATTCGACACCCACATTAGCGAGCTAATTTCATCATGCTTGTCAAAACTTTGCCAAATCAACAGAATCCGACATCTTCTGGACCAGGATACTCTATCCTCTATCATTCAGTCTCTGGTACTCAGTAAATTATTCTAATGCTCCGTTGTATGGTCAAGTACATCGACCAAAAACGTGAATAAACTACAACTTATCCAAAACTTTGCTGTAAGGATCATAACAAACACTCACAAGTTTGACCATATTACCCCCGTTCTCCAAGAGTTGAAGTGGATAACAGTTGACAAGTTCTTGACATAAAAAGATACTCACCAGACTAATAAATGTATGAAGGGGCTGTCTCCCCCATACTTAAGCCAACAGTTTTACCAACGAGCAAGCATTCACGAATATCAACCAGACACAATAATGAGTTAGACATTCCAAAATTTCAAACAAGTACCGGTCAGAAGACTTTCCATTTCCGCGCAGTTAAATTATGGAACAATTTGGACGATGATATGAAGTCAATAAGGAATTTTGAAAAATTCAAGTCAGAACTTTTTAGAAGATACTTACAAACCAATAGGAATTTTAAACTTAAGTCTGAGTCTGATAGAAGATTCTATTTTACTACGATTAGGGTATATATATATTTTATATCTAACTTTGTGATATTGTAACATAACTGTAATTAGTTAATGAAATAACTAGTTGTAAGTACTTTCTGAAAAACCCTATTGGGAGAATGTACATATCTTTAAACATTATTTAAACATTAAACATTTCTTCGCATTTCCTGCGCATTTCTTCGCATTTACTGCTCATTTCTTCGCATTTCCTGCGCATTTCTTCGCATTTCCTTCGCATTTCTTCGCATTTCCTGCGCATTTCTTCGCATTACTGCTCATTTCTTCGCAGTTAGACCCGTTTTGGCCCTGAAGGCCCGATATAATTCAAAGACTTACTTAACGAAGTACGCGCAGGGAAATCTTTCAAGTGTACTTCTGGCTCGCTCCGTTAAAGGAAAAAAGTCCCGTAAGTCTTTGAATTATTTCGAGCTTTCAGGGCCAAAACGGGTCTAAATACGAAGAAATGAGCAGTAATGCGAAGAAATGCGAAGAAATGCGAAGAAATGCGAAGAAATGAGCGGTAAATGCGAAGAAATGCGAGGAAATGCGAAGAAATGCGAAGTAAATGCGAAGAAATGCGCAGGAAATTGAATGGTTATGTGGTTTTTGAATTTAATTGAATTTTAATAAAAACTGATATTGTAATTGCATCAGATGTTGCATACAATAATAAAACAAAACTACATGTACTACTATAGGTTAATTATATCATATTTACAAGTCATGATTTAAAATACTTTGTGGAAAGAATGAGTTCCTAAAACGTTCCGTCTTACAAAAATAGTTTTTGTAAAGGCTACTATGTCTTAATTCATAGTTAGTTAAAATTCTATTAGGTAAACATTCAGAAAGTTTGACATTATCGTGATTATCATTAAAAAACTTATGACACAATTTTTCACGTCTATCTTTCAAACTAGTAATATCTAATTTCTTTAAAGCCTCGTTATACGTTAAGAAAGGTAAAATAATGCTCAAAGCCCGCTTCTGTAAAACTTCAATTTCATCGCTCAGGAAAACAGGAATGTTGTAGTGCCAAACTTGGGCTGCATATTCCAATACTGGTCGAATTATCGTAATATATACTGTTAACATCGTATCTATATCTGCGTCGGCACGCTTTAGTAGTCTTAGCATATAAAGTCGTTTCCCTGCTTTCTTAAGAATATTATGAATATGTTCATTCCATCGTAGATCATCTTGAATAGTAACTCCCAAAACTCGAGCGGAATTAATTAACAACTTTAATAGGAGTTCCTCCAATAGTAAGTGGTGGAAAAAAACGCTCGTCCTTCGTAAATTGGATAATTAACTCCTTACACTTCGAAACGTTAAGTTTCATATTATTCTGGGTAGTCCATGTTTCCACTTCGTCCACCAATTTGTATAAGTGACTTTTACAATCGCTTGCAATACTATCAGTGGCAGTAGAATCATCCACGTATTTCCATTTATCCGTATAGTTAATTAATAGGTCGTTTACCATTACTAAAAAAAGGAGAGGGCCTAATACAGTTCCTTGAGGCACACTTCCATTGACTGGTCGCCACTCAGAAGTATCTCGTTTCAATCTAATTCCTTATCCAGTTTACTAGTATCGGAGTAACACCTATATCGGACAATTTCTGGAGCAAAATGTTGTGATCAATACTATTAAAGGCTTTGGAAAAATCTAATAAAAAAACTCTCATTGTTTTTTGAGTCCCATCAGTTTCTTTCAGCAGGTGGTGAATCAAACTAACCAATGCATGAGTGGTGGATGAGTTTGATACACGCAATAATCCAGTTAACTACGAAATGTTCACAGCCTTTAGACAAAGATTGGGTCATCTCTTCCTATTAGGTTTAGACTCAAGCTGTTCAACTTTTATTTTGAGGAAAGTAGATTTTAGCCTTTTTGTTTCCCTGTTAACTAGGTTACGTAACTGTTTATACGAAGTCTCATTGCCTTGATTAAAAGCTTTTTGTCTGTCTCTAATTAGGTCTTTGAATTTAGCAGTTATCCAGGGTTTATCGTGATTATGCATTTTAACCATTTTACTTGGAAGGAAAAAATCCAATCCTGATTCTTTTATACTATGGAAAATTTCAAGTTTTTGTTCGCATGGATCAGTATGGTATAAGGTACTCCAGTTGACGTTTGACAGCCATTTACCTAGAGCATTTTTGGCAGTTGTATTTCCTTTTCTCATTTTCACCTTTCTGGTTTCATTCTTCGAGTTAGTTTGCACGGGGCTACACAAAATAGAGTTATGGTCACTCAGGCCAAGCGGTGAGATAACTCGAGGCACGTAATAGAATTCTGCTAGGTTTGTTAGGACCAGATCAAGGATTGCGTTACGTCTAGTAGGATGTTTCACGATTTGTTTGAGATTAAAACGTCAGCATAAACTGGAAGTACGGCATTTATTAAAATCGCCTACCAATAAAATTCCAGCATGGGGTATTTTGAGAGAGCTAAGTCCAACATAGCAGTTAAATGACTGAGTAACGCATTTGAGTCATTGGATGGTGGATGGTAAATTATACACACAATGATACAGGAAAACCCACGAGGCAACTTATACGGTCTGACGTACAGCCACAAGGTTTCAAAAGAATCATCCAGTAGATCGTCTAAAATCTTAAAAGGTATATTAGATTTGACAAAAGCGCAGACACCACCACCGATTCTTAATTTTCTGTCTCGTCGAACCACTTTATATCCATTAATCGCAACAGCAGCGTCATCTATTTGGTCAGACAACCACGTTTCAGTGATAAAAGCAATATGAACGTTATTGTTATTAATTAGAAAAATTGGCAAGTCATTTTGTCGTTTACTGGGACCCTTTTTGACTTTTACACGTTTGAAATAATTCTGTGAGACTACCTAAAAACTCATAATTTCTTGGGCGATATCAGTTGTTTTATCGACGTATGGCGGGTGGGGGGAAATTAAACACAGGTATTGCGACTCAGCCAGGGTCCGAGGGGTCTTACTGGCATTGGCACAAGTGGTGGGGGGTGCGGGTACTGGAAGGTCGGGAACGGGGGGTGGACCAAAGGATTTCGGGGCGGGGGAAAATAATGATAATAATTCGGGTCGAAGGGAAAAGGAAGTTGATTAATATTGGGATGTGGTGTATTAGAGCAGGGTGACCATTTAAAATGATTTTGTTGAGGTTTCGATTCGTATACTGTAGGTAGAACATTCTCGTGCGAGAAATCGCATCTATTGCCCTTCAGGCAGTAGCCTTGTCTTTTTAAAAAAGGGCACGGTACCATTGCTTTATTCCTTTTTCCAGCTGGTTGATATAAATTGGATTTCCAGTTATCTTCGTATTACTAGAAGGCCTTGAAGGGCAAGCTGGGGGACTTTTCAGTGGTGCGACTTTGGGATCAATATTATGCGATGTAACCAGTTGGCGACCATCTTTAAGATTATTGAGTTCAATTGAAAGGATGTATTTTCCAAAGGATTATGAATACAGTTGGTATTTTTACTGGGATTAATTAAAATAATAGATTCGTCCTTAGGGAGGAGAACTTTCGCCAATTCGGCTACGCGTGATATTAAATGCAGATTAATTGTCATTAGTCAATTTGCATATTTCCTGTTTGTTTTCATCAATCATTTGGGTCTGATCTGAAATTTTATTCACCAAGGAAATGCGAAGAAATGACCAGTAAATACGAAGAGATGCGCAGGAAATGCGAGGAAATGCGAAGTAAATGCGAAGAAATGCGAAGTAAATGCGAAGAAATGAGCAGGAAATGCGAAGTATTAAATGCGAAGTAAATGCGAAGAAATGCGCAGGAAATGCAAAGAAATGAGCAGTAAATGCGAAGAAATGCGAAGTAAATGCGAAGAAATGAGCAGAAAATGCGAAGAAATGCGAAGTAAATGCGACGAAATGAGCAGGAAATGTGAAGAAATGAGCAGTAAATGCGAAGTAAATGCGAATAAATACGAAGTAAATGCGAAGAAATGCGAAGAAATACGCAGGAAATGCGAAGAAATGCGAAGTAAATACGAAGAAATGCGCAGGAAATTCGAAGAAATGAGCAGTAAATGCGAAGAAAAGCGTCCCTTATACGCTGAAAAATTCCCATTTTCCTCTCAAACACAAGCCGTTGTTTCGCTTTAATTAATTCTTTAATTAAAAAATCTTTAATTAAAAATCTTTACACACGGTAGCCTATTCAGTGGATAAGTATTTACAGTACTGGTTTTCAAAGGGCCGTGTATATACTAAACTATGAAATACAAAATATATATAGACAAATAAGTAAAGACTATATTTACAAAAGTATCAGTATTATTAACATCAACTTTATACCTAATTATACAATCGTCGTTTAAACGACAAGATTGATAGCTTATTGTAATTTTCGATGGTTTCACTTGGAAGCTCGTTCCACGACTTCGTAGCTCTATACGAGAAGCTCCTTTTAAGGAAATTTGTCTTAGGTTTGGGGAGCGCTAATTTAGTTTGATTACTTCTTAAATTGTAACTGTCATTTTGACATTTTGCAAACAATTCTGCAAGATATTGAGGCAATCGACCAGTTAACGCTTTGAATGTCATTATTATTATATATTACTATTCACTCAATGTATACCACCTTTCCAAGGCTGTTAATTCCGCTAACGTCTGACAATCATTAATTTTCGTATCCATATCTATGCAGTACTATATTCAACAGTGTTATCTCTATGAAAGCTATAAGCCCTATGCTCTTTATTATTCAAAAACCATTGTTCATAGTTTTGCAAGCGTACAACAATGCCGTCATACTAATCTTACAGTAGCTGGTGAAAGTATTCAGGAAATTGAGTTGAACATGAATACTAGTGATCTTGCATGCATAAATGAGTGGCTTTTGGCCAATAAACTGAGCCTTAATGTTACAAAAACAGAATTTATACTCATAGGTTCAGCTCATAAACTAAACAACCTTGTTACACAGCCAGATCTCAAAATTAATCATAAAAAAATTAAACAAGTCTGTAACGCTACCGTACTTGGAGTAGAACTTGATGATAAATTATCTTGGAATAGACACATTGATAAAGTTGCTAAAAAAGTTACCTCGGGAATAGGAGCTATCAGGAAAATTCGTGATTTCGTTGATCGAGACACTTTGATTTCTATCTACAATGCCTTAATTAATCCTCATTTTGACTATTGCAGTGAGGTATGGGATACCTTGGGTGTCGGACTTTCAAACTGGCTTCAAAAACTCCAAAATAGAGCTGCTAGAGTCATAATGAACTTTGGAAATGATATTTCTGGACCAGAAGCAATAAAAGCGTTAGGATGGGAAACTCTTGAGACTCGACGAGCCAAGTCAAAAGCAAAAACAATGTACAAGGTTTTAAACAACCTGGCTCCGAGCTCGCTTGCGGAACTGTTTGAACAAAAGAGAAATATTACTCAATACGACCTCAGGGGCTCTTCTACCTCGCTGCAGTTGCCTCAACCAAAAACTGAAAAGTTAAAGAAAAGTTTCTCATACGATGGAGCTAGAGTTTGGAATTCTCTACCTGCAGATGTGCGTAATTCGGATACATTGACAATATTCAAAAACGGAATTCGTGCTCATACCTCCTAAATTTTTTTCTAAATTAAATTCTATTCTTCTGTAATTCAATTTTTAAATTTATGCATGCCTTATTTGTCATACTTGTGTTCAGTATAGCGTATCGTAGATGTGGTTCATTGTCCTATGTAATATGTATGTAATGTATATAATTGTATAATATCATGTTCTTAAATATGTTATTCACACGCCCCTCGTGGAAACCAGCTTTAAAGTTGACGAGGCTAGCGTGTGACTTTTAAATAAAGTTTTACTACTACTACTACTACACACCCCTTAGTGCGCACACCCCTTAGTGCGCACACCCCTTAGTGCGCAACCACTTAGTGCGCACACCCCTTAGTGCGCACATCCCTTATTGCGCACACCCCTTAGTGCGCACACCCCTTAGTGCGCACACCCCTTAGTGCGCACACCCCTTAGTGCGCACACCCCTTAGTGCGCACACCCTTAATGCGCACACCTTAGTGACGTCATGTGAATAATAATAATAATAATAATGAAGGTTATAATAATAATAATGAAGGTTTATTTAAAAACTTATTGCAGCAAACGCTGAATTACAAGTTATGTACTTCAGATGATGGAGACAATTTGCTGGCTATATATTCACACCCTCAACATCAATTGTCCTCCTTTCAAATTCTTGACATAACCATATCATCATCTGACTTTGTTATAGCCTAATGTAAAATTTAGGATGGAACATTATAAGAACCAAATATGTGGGTATTTGTATTAAGGCAGGCCCGAGTTAGCTCACTTTGCCTAGTAAGTAATCAAGACAGCCCACCAGGACAGTCACAAATATTTATACACAAAGCTGAAAAAGTGAAATTTGTCTTTAGTTGGTAGAGCGAGCTAGCTCGATAACCGCAAAGGCTTGTTTTCCCAAAACCTCCCTCCCCCCAACATAATGTAAATCTTAACATGTAGTTACTATTTCATAGCCAATATATAAAAATTACAATGAAAAGTTTTCTAATATTGAACTGTATTTCTGGTTGGCTTTCATGTAAACTTGAAGAGACAAAGAATGTTGGTGGTTTGTTCAATCCATAGTTTATATATGTCCAATTTTTATCATTTTGTGCTTGTTTTTGATTATAATATAGTAACTGGCGTTCAAATAGCCTCACCGGCCTTCACGCTTGTCACTTGTTTGAGGCTCTATAAAGTTCTTCACTGTTATTGCTACGAAGAACTGAGATTGCTAAAACTATGCTGTATATTTCTAATTTGTTTTAGCTTATTTGTGAATTAAATTGCTTTACCTTTTACGATATTTCCAACCAAAGAAAATGGGAAGCGAAATCGGTTTCGCTTCGCGGATATTTATATATTTAATCCTTCATTTTGCCCCCCGTTTATGCCTCAAATATAGTCATGGTTAGGTATGAGCATTTGTGCTGGCTTTTCAAGTCTTTTTCAGAGTTTCTTGAGCTCTTTTATTTTTATTTTCAGCCGGAATTATCGCCCCTCTTGACATATATTTGCACTCACTCAGAAATGGCCGCCATCTTGAATCTGTAAACTTGAAAAACTACAGCCTTATTTTTTCAAGTTTGTGTATTATTTAAGGGGACCAGATAATTTGTTGTCTCTAGCAAATTTCCTACAAATATCTTCTCGTCTTTTTGTCAATGTTTGTAGACCAACCCTGCACAGGACTCTTCATATGGTGAACCAGGGTCAATTATTTTTAGGGCTCGCTTTGGACTTTTCCACTTTAGTTTTTAAATAGTCCGGGATTGCAGACCAAACAGGGGCAGAATATTCAAGAATTGGTCTGATTAAGCTGCAGTGTACTGTTATTAATTCTTGGCGCCCAATCCTTACTTTCCGTAATATACGCAGAATGTAAAGTCTCTTGTTAGCTTTCTTAATAATATAGTCACAGTGTAAATTCCATGTGAGATCGTTATACTTAAATATACGCCAAGTAACTTGTATGACGTTACTCTTTCTATTGTATTTCCAGTTTTTCCACCAATTTGTAATGATCTCGAAATGGCAGAATACCCTAAGGTGTGCGCACACCCTGATGACGTCATTGCGTAGTATTCTGTAGAAAATCGCGTGGAAAATGCGTGGGGTCCACGAATCACGAGATTTTGGCGCTGGTTGTGCGTGTTAACCTACTAATATTAGTGATTTCCGATATTAGCATTACTTACTACCGCACTGTCGCAAGCACTGTACGCGCGCTTAATTGGAGTTCTGTTATTCCGAATACGACTTATACGAGGTTAAAAATTTACCAGCCTACTTACAACTACAAGCATTACTGTCCAGTCTGTAATATCACAAAGGATGTAAATTGTTAATTGTGAAAATGTGAAGTGATTTGGCTTACGATCACTGGTACGTTCGCCGTCTACTTCATGAATGTTCGCCGTCTACTTTTCTTTGTTTAAGTCCTATGAATTATATATATTTATTAAAACTCCTGAATGTTAATTTTAATTTTAATTTTTAAAGTTATTGACATTCCCAAAACGGGTTTTTCGATGACAATTTACAATTATTATATTATTATTATTATTAACTAAAACTACGACAAGGATAAATATATAAAAGGATTAGATTAAAATTGGTTATTTATTTTAGTCATAGCCGGAAAAAACTGTTCTTAAAGCGTTCTGTCATCTTTATTTCGGAGACATGTGCCCGTATCATTAAAGCGTGATGGAGGAACAATGTCAATGAATTTAGGGTTAGCTTTTGCGTCATTAAAAAATTTCATACACAGTTTCTGACGATTTTCATTTAGTTTTCCACATTTGGTTATTCGCAAAGCTTCATGGTAATGTAAATCGGGATAAATAATTCTGAAACACCGTTTTTGCACTCTCTCAATTTTTTCAGACAGAAAGTTAGGAAGACTTGTATGCCATACGATACATCCATATTCCAAAATTGAACGCACCAACGCAATAAACTAGTAGTTACTATCGCAAGGAAAGTGCTGCCTAAGCATGTTTTGTAGTATTAAACGTACTAAATAGTCTGTGAACAGTAAATCATAGCATAGTGATCATAGTCGGTTAACTATTAGTGCATGAGTAAATATACTGTACGAGAAAGAATAGAAATAATCTTTAATTTATATGAAGTACTTCACACAACCGGAGGGAGTTGATCAAAGAGAAAGAAATCATTCATTTGCTTATTAAGGGCTTAAGGCCATCATATAGCCCTCTAATATTAAAATAGCATGACTGTCATTCAAGAAAATATGCAAAAGTGTCCAATTTCCCAATCAGTTATAACAAGCCCTTGAAGCTCCTTTATTTTGTGCCTCAATGGGCTCCACCACAATGGGTAGATCACTATTTATATTTTGACCTACCTCCACGGGTAGATTGTTTATATTTTGAGCTACGTCCACGGGTAGATTGTTTATATTTTGACCTACCTCCACGGGTAGATTGTTTATATTTTGAGCTACGTCCACGGGTAGATTGTTTATATTTTGACCTACCTCCACGGGTAGATTGTTTATATTTTGAGCTACCTCCACGGGTAGATTGTTTATATTTTGAGCTACCTCCACGAATAGATTGTTTATATTTTGAGCTACCTCCACGGGTAGATTGTTTATATTTTGAGCTACCTCCACGAATAGATTGTTTATATTTTGAGCTACCTCCACGGGTAGATTGTTTATATTTTGAGCTACCTCTACGGATAGATTGTTTATATTTTGAGGTACCTCCACGGGTAGATTGTTTATATTTTGAGCTAGCCACATTACCAGATGAAGGACACCTTAGTGATGACGAAAGTTCGGAAGCAACATTTGAACGTAGAGCACGTTATCTAAGCAAATTATCAGAACACTTTTGGAATCGATGGTCCAGAGAATACCTGGTAGACTTGAGAGAATTTCACAACAGTGGATTTACCAAATCAAAGAGAAGAATTCAAGTAGGAGATGTTGTATTGATAAAGGATGATGGACTACCGAGATCGAAATGGAGACTTGCAGAAGTTAAAGAGTTGATGAAAAGTATGGATGGAGAAACAAGAGGAGCTGTGCTAAGAACAGTGACAAAGAAGGGATCTCATACGTTCAAAGACTGTGTCCATTGGAAGTGAATAACGCAGTTGATGATCAGCAGGAATTATGCGAAGAAAGGAATGAAACAATTGAATCATCGAAACCAGCTAGACGAAAGGCAGCTATTAAGGCAGATACTGTTCGCAGACTTTGAGCAACGCTGACGCAATGGTCAAGGGGGGAGTGTAGATAAACATTAATTTAACCGGAAGTATTGACATTCATTGATATTAATAGTAACGACACTAATAGCATGAAATTGACATTTTATAAATAAGAGGAGTTGTTATGGGAGTTCGGTGTAAACATAAGCGTAAAATATAGAAATAAATTGATACAAAAGACAGAAGATTAGTCAAATATTATACAACTACTCCTATAAGAAGGGCACGGAGGCGGAAAATAACTAAAGACAATGGAGGGTAGTATACGTAATTGTTCCAATTATGATATTTAAAATCCAAACACGATATAACTTTCGTGTCTCTCAAACTGTCTTTTGGCATGCACCTAAGAAATCTGGTGAAAGTGTTGAACTATATTTATATATATCCACGGCAAAAATTAAAATTTAGTCTAATTGACTGTTACAAGATTGGCACTGACAGTTCACTAACATAACACGTACTTTAGAGTACATATATCAATAACTTTTCGAAATATCAATTTAAAAAACCACCCATACTAGGGCCAGGTTCATGTTGACTCATGGTAATGTGACCACAGGCAGCCCAATTTCAGGGTGAATGATCAGGAGTTGTGGGTTTTTAACGGCTTTTATAAACAAAATTTTATACTCAACCAAAACTATTCTAAAAACATTCTTAAATTAATCAAATAACTACACTTTAACAATAAAATATAGTTGACATGATAGTATAATGCCTTTACATTCTTTTAATTACTCCATGAGCTCATTTAGAGCGGTTTATGCAACCTTTTCTGTGGCCTATATGTTGTGTCAACATGTGTGTTGCTCGTCATATGTATATAGAAGGTAAAGGCTCATTACTCGCGGCCCGACCGCATCGCCTTCAAAGTCAAATATCTCCGCTCAAACTTGTCGTACGGCAAAAAAATTCGATCAAATCTTTTCACAAAGGTTTCTCTTTCTAACGAATATGGTTTGATCATAACTCGGGCAAATTTAGCGACGAACGGAGCCAAAATCTCTCTCAATTTCGGCTATGTTCATAATACTTCGATCTGTTCGGGCATGATCGTGGACGTGACGTAAACAAACTGGTAAACAATACCGTCTTACGCGGGGTGGGACAGCAGTCAAATTCGTCGCTGTCAATTAGTCTTATAATGGGGCTCTTTAAAATTCAAGCCAAATAATTATATCAGGTATAGCTATATATCTTCTATTTTTAAAAGGTCGATCTCCTTCTCTCAGTTCCTTCGTCTTTGCCGCATTTGCAGTGAAGATGAGGACTTGAGATGAAACTTTTTTGTCCAACGCGGCTATCCCATGCACCCCACTCATGCATAGACACTGCCTTTCTGAAGGCCTCCCACATTCTCCGATCTGAAAACCTTAGAGACTCTGTGTCAAATGTCCCTAATAACAAGATCCTCCTATTTATTTATCACTTACCATCCCTCCAATTTTAAAGTAAAGGATGTCATTAGGAAGAATTTTCATATCTTGAAAAACAACCCTGGAACATCTTCCATTTCCTCCGTTAACCCCTTAGTCTCGTTTCGACATAGCAAAAATATCCGTGAAACCCTAGTCCATTGCTCCCTACCACAGGATTATATCACGTATTGAAGTACAACTTTATCACAGCATGCACAGGTACCTCTTCTTTGCTATAGAGCCTCGATTTTATGATCTAGGATTGGCTTTAGAGACCGCAATCGTATTTCTGATGAGGTAATAATTGTAAGGTATTTTAGATTATCAGTGTATCATGAGAAAAGTATGATTTTGTAAATATCGCACCAATAACAAAATGAAAATCAACATCTTATTCACGAAACGAGCCGAAAGCGAAGCACTCTCCGAACCGGTGTATTGTCGTTATGTAAGGTACTAAGGAACTAACAGTGAATCAATCAAAAAATGCTGAGTCACTTTTTAATAGATGTAACTGACTAGGACTTATTATTACTAGGGCTGCTCATTTTCTTCGACTCGACGCCAGATTTTCCAATTTTAGTTACCATGACTATGCCCTCCATCCAGCTTAGCAGGGTGAGAGAATGAATTAATATTTAATTAAATGTGCAATTATGATATTTACAAATATCAAATACATTATTTACATGGCATATCTGGTCTTTTCTGCCCGAATCTCAAAAGACCCGGCATCTCAAACGGAAAACGTCGACATCAACGAAGCACATTATATGTGCTAAAAATATTGTCAAGTATTGTTCAACTTGATCTGGATCAACAATCTTTGAAATCAGATAACCACCTAGGTTAAATGAGCCATCTTAACCTGGAGAGATTACTCTAGCTTATATGTTTATGATACAATAATGATTTATGTACAATAAATTAACACTGTGTGATTTGCAGGCATTTGTAAGAAAAAGGAAATCATTCTACAACACAGTTAATCAATAAAACAACGAAGGTTAGAAAACTCGATGAAAAAAAGTAAAAGTAATCTATTAATGGTTACCGTAAATTTCTACTACGCCTCGAGGGTTTATTTGTTTCAGACACGTTTGAAGGGACTGTTGGGTAGAAAGCTTAACAGAGAGGGGGAGCCTAATAAAATATGGGTGGCTTAA
The DNA here is from genome assembly GCA_016169945.1 of Trachythela sp. YZ-2020. Classification (NCBI taxonomy): domain Eukaryota; kingdom Metazoa; phylum Cnidaria; class Anthozoa; order Malacalcyonacea; family Clavulariidae; genus Trachythela; species Trachythela sp. YZ-2020. The sequence continues at coordinate 2,438,211 of JADLSH010000391.1, forward strand.
TATAAAGGGGGGGGGCTGAATAGAAAGGTAGGAGTGTAATAGAACGGGAGGGCTTCATAGAGAGAGGGGCCTTAATAAAAGGTGTTTCTTCGTTTTACTGATTATAATCGTCAATGAACGTTTTCATTCCTTCATTTTGTATGGTCTTGCTATTTTCTCTTTTGTCAACTTCAAATTCACGCAATTATCAATGGTGTTGTGTCCTTGATACCATATTTTGTTTTATTTTGGTGGAACAACTCCTTCAAAGATGCGATGTATTGTTTGTGAATCCTGTTCACTTGACGATGACAAGGATTTTTCTTTTTCTTCACATGAATTGGAGAGCCAACTACAGATAAAGAATCAAATTACACTTCTGATTTTTATATATTGTATGTGTTTGTTTATATATATATATATATATATATATATATATATATATATAGTTGTTTATACAGCTATAGTTGCATGAACAATGTCAAGTCCATAATCACTAAGCATAACACAAGCATAATTAGGAATAACCAACCACAGGCACTTAGCAATGACACGAACAGATGAGAACGCACGCCCACTTCAGAAACAGTGCACGGCCAAGGACATAGTATACAAGGCAACTGTCACTACAAACAACGCAAACAACACTGAACACTGCATTGGCATGACTGCAAGCACATTTAAAGAGCGATACCGAAACCACATCAAATCTTTTCAACACAAAAAATACTCAAATGATACCGAACTTTCGAAATATGTTTGAAAATTGAAAGAAAATAAACAAGATTTCACCATAACATGGTCAATCATAAAACACGCAATTTCGTACACGGGAGGATCAAAATGATGCAATTTATGTTTGGAAGAAAAACTCTGTATAATGAAAGCAGACAAACAATTTTTACTTTTCAAAAAATCGGAAATGGTTTCAACAAAAACAGATTTCGAACAAAAAACCGATAGAAACAAAGGAATGCATGGAATATTTGAACGCCCACACGCTCACGTTTCGACCATTACTATAAATACAGAATATGATTTTCGATATTCCTCTTCGTCTTGATGATCGCACATTGCGTGAAACAGGCTGTAGCGGCATCGTTCAACATATTTCGACATTGAAGTTAAATCGGACATTGAAGTGATTGAACATGTATATTATTCAACACATTGTCCACATTGAATATACCGATTATTTAGCACCCATCGGAAGTTGAATGTTCGAAATATGTTGAAAATTAATCAACACATGAATATGAGAAGTTGAATATTGGCGGCGATAGACCATAGCGTGAAATGTCCGCCAATATTAATTAACATAGTTCACATCACTCTCCCACACACAGGGAAAATATCAGATTCATCGTGTTAGTTTCAAACCAAGGTATAGTGCGAGTCGTTTTCTGGCGCACGAAATAAAGAGATTTCTTGCGCAATATTTACTGTATGCATGCATACCTTATAAAAATAGAAAACGACAGGACCACGACGTAACTTAGTGCACGGTACCGTAAATTTGAAATAAAAAACTTGAATTACAATTAGTGGTGAGGAAGACCAAAATGGAAACTATAAAGTTTATTTTAAAATTAGACTCCTCATAATACGTGTATTTTTGCAATTAATTAAATATTGTATATGGCGACTTAAGTCATTACCATTGTCATTGAAAGACTTAGGAGTTATCTTTTGTTACCGCCTTATCTAGGTTTGTAGGAGCATCTTGCTTGGCCAAGAAATTTAAATTGGGCTATAGCGATAATGAGTTGAATGAAGGCACGACGTGAGCTGATTTCCACGAGGTCTATTTAACAATTAGATTATGAGCTCAAGATTTCTATGAGGTGATAGTTGATGAGGGCGAAGCCCGAATGAACTATCATCTCATAGAAATCGAGAGCGAATAATCTAATTGTTTTAGTAGAAACTATAGTAAGAAAACAGTATTTCAAAACGTTTTTCATAATTTATTGAAATAAATTCGTTAAAAATCGCGCCGAGGAGATGGCTGTTTCGCTACTCGCTATCTATCGAGTAGATAGCGAGTAGCGTAGCCAATCATATTACAGCATTTGCAAAAGTATACTAGTATGATTCTACTAAATACTTTTAATTGTTTGAATTGTGTTTCGCTTTCGGATTTGGATAGGTTTGTTTGAGAGTGCTTATCCGAGTTGAAAATGCAGTTTTCAAACTTTTAAGAAGTGGGTTTGCACAAGGTTAGGATTACACTTACAACCCCAGTTACCATTAATCACACCACTATGATAAACAATGGATAAACACTGACAGTCACTTTGTGTCTCTCCTCCGCAGAGGCTTTCGATCACCTCAGTGCTTTATACACTAGATGGTAATACGCTAGATGGTAATAAATAAAATGCGCTAAACGGTAATATAATGAAGAAACCGCCTCTGCGGAGGAGAGAGGACTCGCACCATACCTTGGTTTGAAACTAATACGGCGAGTCTGGTATTTTTCATTGTGTCTGTACCGGGGCGTGATGTGAATTATGTTAATTAATTTTGGCGGACATTTCACGCTATGGTCTATGGCCGCCAATATTCAACTTCTCATATTCATGTATTGATTAATTTTCAACATATTTCGAACATTCAACTTTTGATGAGTGCTAAATAATTGGTATGTTCAATGTCCGATTTAACTTCAATGTCGAAAATGTGTTGAATAATATACATGTTTAATGTCCGATTTAACTCCAATGTCGAAAATATGTTGAATAATAAACAACTTCAATGTCCGAAATAACTTCAATGTCGGAAACATGTTGAATGATAACAATCATAAATATAACGCCATATGTTTAGCCATGGTCTTATATATTATTGTGTTTCTTACTTCCTGCGCTTTGCCTCAATCAATAAACTCCACATCTATTAATCCTCCCGCCCACTCCAGTAATTCTTCCCCCCATTAAAGGGGGTAAGTGATTTGGTTTAATCAATAGTATATGCGTAGAAGGTTTAGGTGGATAGATATTTCGAGTGAAATTATATATACAATATTTTAGACGTCCTGAACGGGAAAGGCTGCAAAAAATGCAACTCTAAGTCCTCCGACAGGAATCGAACTGCGCCCTGCGATTCCGGTGCAGCGCTCTGACCACTGAGCTACATAGTCCAATTGCCAAGCGTTAACCACAAGTTCATGTATATATATAGATGCGGGTACTGCGGGTTGTGATAAGGTAAACTAAATCCATCCACCTAAACCTTCTACAATAGTATACGTGCATGTTTCAACATTGTGAATATGATAATCATAAATGGTCGACCAGAAACAGGTTATATTGATTTCAACCGCGATTTTCTGATTTGGAAAGTGGAAAATACAAAATACTGATAATTATATAGATTTATATAGATAGCTTTACCTGTGCAACCTCGTACATAGGAAGCTTTAATTATGTGGGAAGAAAGCACCCTGCAGGTTGGCAGGTTATGTGTTGTCGCGTGACCACAAATAACCAGGATAGGTGGAGGGGCGGAACGATGTAAGCTAGGTGGAGGAGCGGAACGTCTGAACATACCCTGCGTATACATAGTACCCCAGAAACAATTAGTTTTAATCTCATATTGATAAGCTAAGTAAATTTGTAATAGTAACAACTGATATCTTACCAATTGTGTTGATTTCCTTTTGATGTGGAAGCACAAAGAGACGGCCAAAGAATGGAACTGGTGCAAATGATATAATTTTTTGAATGGCATCTTGATATTGACGCAGTTTTGATTCTGGTGGATTGTGAGGTTGAGTAAATAAATCATTCTCACCAAAAGATATCACTGGAACAAGGGACGCCCTGAGAAAGTAATGAATAAAGTAGTTTAGTGAACGCAACAAAATGCAGTGATAGCTAAGTAGTAACCTGACACCGTGGTTACCGTGTAGACGTGGTTTATTTGCGGATCCGATTGCGTTAAGGCTGCGTTTTGGTTGCGATCAAGCTGAGTTTTCGTTACGTTGTCAGTTAATCCAAAAAATAAACATACTAACAACATTAAACATATTGGTTACTCGCGGTTATCTAACGTGTATATTAAGTTATTTCTTTCTTTGTATTATATTTTCCTATTTATTTGTTTGATTTCTAAACGTGATTTAAAGTTGCATGCAGTAGAAATTACACATTTTTTACTGCTAATCAAAATCCATCACTTTTATTATGGCAAACTTTGCCATAGCATTATGGCCATTTTAATAGATAGACGGCCGGCCAATTAAGTTTGAAAAAGGTGGCTAGAAAACACTGCATGTGGATGGCACTTTTTGCGGTTACAAACATATTAAGCAAAATGTCGACCACTGCATGGTGTTTACTTTGAAGTTTAGAGTGGTTGCCAACCGTAATTTTTTACTTATGTGCATGCTAAAATTTAAAGGTTTTCTCTAGAACATTTTCACTGATGGGATTTCTGTCAAGTGCAGTATTTTATATTCTAATTTACATGTGTAAAGTTCGGGCAAGCTTTATTGGCATCATTCAAAATGATATGCTAATTTGTCAGTTACATATGAATTAGTTTTACAAGCCCCGCGGTTGCCATCCGTCAGCTATATCACCGGCGATATATTGTTGTTGAGTCAGCAGAGTTTTGCATGGCCTGTGAATGTATATGGTTGAAAACACAGTACGTTGGCGCCAAAGCGTACTTTTATTACAAAACATACTACATATATGTGATCAGGTATTTTAACAAGCACATTAATAATACGATGTTTCGTATTATCATATTACTTCGACTTATGGGTAATAAGATAACCAAAAAAATATTTACATTTGTGAATTAGGTAGTCAGCCAATTAAAATATAACCGTAATATCGAATACTGCATTTGAAAGAAATCCCAACCATGGAAATGTCGTTATAAAAATCTCTCAATTTTGGCCACATAAAGTATATAAGATAATTGCGGAATACAACCACTCTCAGTCTCTCACCTTCAAAGTGAACAAATTCTGCATGATGACATTTAGGGTGGTTTCCTGCTTGTAACAAAAAATGCCATCGCGACGGTAGTAATATTTTTCGGCGCTTTCTCGGTATATGAGCAACTAACCCTTAACCTAACCCTAACTAACCCTAACGCCTATTTCGGTTGCTCATGAAATATACAGAGAAAGATCCTATTTTTGAGGTTGGCCGGTCGTCTAAAAGCTATGTTACCCCGCTCAACAAAATTAGCATGATCGACGAAAATTTAAAGCATAATTAGGTTTTGTTTGTCTTTCAAGGCAGCATTTTGATGTAACAGTAACTTTTAGTGACAATGATAAGCTAGTCTGAAGGATTTTGGCGACTGACCCTGTACGTATAGCCATTTTGACAAATCCCTTTCTATTTTTCAAAGTCAACTTGTAGTCTCCTGGATGTGCATCAAGTGACTCGGCTGCTCCGCCAACAACGACTACGGCAACATTACCACGACCTTGCTTGCACAAGATGTGTTCAAAACTGTCTCTTGAGACATCGCAGAGACCCAAAGCCATCAATAAATCGCGGAAAAAAGGAAACCAATACAACACTGAAAAATGGAAAATAAAAAGTCAGAGGCAGGTCAAGTACGCTGATCTGCAAATATAGCTGGATCAATTTTCTAGTGTTGTGTTAAAATAATGCAGGTTAGCAAGTATACTTCGACCCACAAAAACATCATTGTTAAAATATTAGTCAAAATGTTGAAACGAAGTCAAATTTCATCAGACATCAAGTTCATAACTGAAATTTCGATGTCCATTTCGACAATTCGAAGTCCAATTCATTAAAATCGAAGTCCAATGCATTTAAATCAAAGTCGAATACATTTAAATCGAAGTCGAATTTATTCGAATCGAAGTCGAAAGAAATTAACATATTCGACTCGAAAAAACTGTCACGCATAAATTACATAATCATCATAATTTATTTTTGGCTGGAATAGGCTATTTACAGGGTTATATTATGTTACGAGTGTTCGAAATGTACATTATGTACATATTTTATATAAATTATATACCAGTCACTATATATATATACATTCACGTAAATGGTTATAGGGATGCAGGTACATTCAGTTATGCATGGTTATATAGCTACGTGGTTATATGGTTTAATGGTTATATGGTTTAATGGTTATGTGGTTTATGGTTATGTGGTTATGTGGTTTAGGGTTATATGCATGGTTTATGGTTATATGGTTATATGGTTTATGGTTATATGGCTATATGGTTTATGGTTATGTGGTTATGTGGTCTATGGTTATATGGTTTATGGTTATATGGTTATGTGGTTATATGGTTGCATATGCAACAACATGAAATAGTAGAACAGTAGCATTGTGAAAATATATACTTTCTTCAATATTTTCATAGTGACATGTAACTTGCGAGAAAATCGTATACACCCGTAATTTATAACCATACATAACAGAGTGCACTTATACACACATAAATACATAATCATATAACAACATAATCATACAACCGTATAACTAAATTAAACCGTAAACCATATAGCACATAACCATATATATAATCGTCAAACCATATAACCATTAAACCATATACAAATTAACCATATAACCACATAACCATTAAACCACATAACCATAAACCATATATAACTATTAAACCATATACTAGGAGTTACTACCGCAAGGAAGTGCTGCCGCAGAAGCCTTCAACCACGCAGGCTATGACCAATGTGCCTCTATATACTATAGTACTCTCGGTAAAGAGACAACTACATGGCTTGTTGTTGTAGGTAGGCTGGTGAATTTTTAATCCTCGTATAAGTCGTATTCCGAATAACAGAACTCAAATTAAGCGCACGTATTGAACAGTGCTTGTGCCTTGTGGCAGTGCGGTAGTATTAAAGTAATGCGATATTGTGATAGCCAACATTGCCAAGAAAACCTGGCATATCGGAAATCACTAATATTTATCGGATATGTTTTATCAGATAAACGACAATGTATCATTCATTAACAATCTCAAACTCATTTTCTCTGGTTGGCTCATCGGATCTGACAAAATTCCAATTCAGACTAGCGCTTTTGTGTGCGCTTTTGTGTGATTTTGTGCAATTTCGGCGCCCCATTTATGTTTTGGCGCCCCCTAAAAAACTTCGCTGGTGGGCATGGCCCCCGGCCCCTCCTTGCCAGCACGCCACTGATCCTTTAAGCGTTACTGTCCAGTCTGTAATATCACAAAGGATGTAAATTGTTAATTGTGAAAATGTGAAGTGATTTGGCTTACGATCACTGGTACGTTCACCGTCTACTTCATGAATGTTCGCCGTCTACTTTTCTTTGTTTAAGAAACAAAATAAGTCCTTCTATGAATTATATATTTATTCAAACTCCTGAATGTGTTGTTTCTTGCGCATTTTTATTTTATACGATGTTTTATTTTATACGATGAAAGGGTAGCACGGGTGGCGGAAGCGGTTAGCGCGCTGCCTTTTACCACTGAGTTGAGCCTGTTTCACAACAGGTCGAGGTCACTGTTGGTACTCGCATGAGATCGGCAGTGTGCTCAAATAACTCATGTAAGTTGAGATTCTCTCCTGTGCTTCGAGGGTTTTCCCCGGGTACTCCGGTTTCCTCCGCTAATACTAACCAACCCTTAGGAACTAACAATGGGGCCACAGTAATTGGCTGACGCTGTTGTGGACTCCCTGCCATTGAGGCGAAGTTGAATAAATAAAAGAAATAGCATTTCAGGGACTCTAAATTTCAAAATTTTCCCGCGGGGCATGCATGTCCCCGGGCCCCCCTAGAGGTCTCGCGTCTACGACGCTCAATCATACACATATTACAAGGGGGCGCCAAATTTCCAGTTGGCCTCCCCTGGCGAACACAAGCCAGCACGCCACTGTAAAGAATCTCGACTGTTCCTGTGAAAAGTGAAATGACGGATTTTAATTTCGCGAAGCGTGATTTACATCCCTAGCCGCCCTAAGAGTGACTGCGCTATCAACAGTAACCTATCAGTTTGAGACACTGATATGGTTTGAGAAGGTTGGTTCGCACTTCCGCTAACATCTTCGCTGAACTTTAAAATTGCTGCAAGAACTACTAATGTTGGTGATTAAGTATTTATTATAACACCACATTACCACAAGAGGCAACGGCGCAACGCCAACGGGGATTTAAGACGGAGACTAAATTGAATCCTCATATTTTGAGATCGATGTCGATGATTAAAATTGAAATTCAAAACAAAGAAAAATATGTAAACAATAACACTCATCCCTCAAGTACCACGATCAAGAACAAGTTCAAAATCTGCATCCGAGTGTTTGTTCACTGGCTATATTTAGTTCGTTGGTACCTAAGTTACCCAACTTTAAATATAAGCACAAAACATGGGCATATAGTCTAAATTAGTCTGAATTGTATTCATTATGTAAGAACCAGAAATTCCGGATTTCCCGAGTTGTGTGAAATTCGATGCTGAAGGTCAAAACTCAGCTGGCGGAAAGGCATGCATGAAATATTGTGCAAATTGTTTTGGGAAATTCTTGATATATCATCTGCATAAAATTGTCGATGATCATATATTCTTATACGACATATGTAAACCATATTTGTATGCCATAAAGAAATGTTAATATTTCTAAGTATAGTTAAGTTATCAACTTACATTTCAAGGTTAGCAGATGCGGTGTAAGTCCTGGAAATAATTTACTGAACCCAGTTGCTTCAGTCCCAAAGTTACACCAAGCCCCAGCACACATGATGCCATGAGGATGATAGCCAAAAATATAATTCTTTTCAGGGCTTAGTTGAGTAGTTTTTATAAGCCGTACCGGGAAATAATCTCGATAATAATTCCAGCTTGAGAGGTTTCGAAGCGCGTTCCATCTGCGGCCGCCCTTCGACGACCTTTTGAAATCGTAGGCGAGAAACCAAAACAGATAAGCGAGAATAGCTGGCAAAAGCACTACGTTTGTCATATTGCATAACATCACGATAAAAGACACAACATGTCCGCAAACGAATGCCCCACAAACTGCTGTAACAACAATCACTTGAAAAGCTTGTGACAATAAAGAATTATTGCCCACCTTTTTATTGGAATTTCCAACCTTCAACATATTGTTAATAGAATATTTTGCAGTTCTAACTAATTTTCGAATATATAACCAACCACTTTATTAGGGTTCCAACCCAAGAGATGAACGTAAGGAAAACTTTCTCTTTCTCTTGACTTTCACTTGACGCAAACGTTGTTTGCTCCCAGTGAAGATGTCTAAGACCGCAGCAGGTCGCTGTAAAATGATACAACAAAAACACTGTTGAGCTTGAGTGTTTGCCCTTCGATGACCATGAGTGTCAATATCGAACAGGCAGAACAAATGGATTTATTGTTTGTGATGTCATGTAATTTGAGGCGAATGAATTATGCCCGCGCAATGAACTAATTAACATAATTTGCGCGTGTCTCATCATGCGCGCGTGTCCCATTGCATCGTGCGCGTTCGCTCCAAGTTAATAGGGACTTATAGCCTAAATTCACGACGCGGACGTGACGAAAAACAGTCAAAAAAACGTGACAAAAAAAAATGTTAGCTCCCTTGCTGACTTCCTTCAGGTAATCGACTCTGAATTCGGCTTTTTGTCCAGTTTTTCTGATTTGTTACCAGTGTGTGCCAAAGATATCCTAACGGGGCTTAACTATTTGTATAATAACAACATAGCCCACCGAGATATGAAGCCAGGCAATGTCTTAGTTTGCAACCAGCACTTGTTTAACGACGAAGTAGTAGACGGTACCACTCTTTCAAGCAAAGCATTCAAAGAATGCCCTATTGTATGTCGACTTACTGACTTCGGACTTAGCCGCAGCGTCGATATCATACAGACCCAGTCGATCGTCGTGCCCAACACACCTTCAATTATTGCGTATATGGCTCCAGAGCTGAAGCTAAATCAATTAACCATTGCAAGCCAAAAAGATTTAAAGCGTGCAGATATGTGGTCGATTGGAATGGTTATGCATGTCATGCTGAATCCAGAGCTTGGTTGTCCATATCGCGCTGAAGTAGAGCAGTCGGGTGTGATGCTGAAGCAGTAGTGAAAAATCTTCTGGCAAAAGGCAGGCTACCGCAACATGGCACAAAGTGCGAGAAACTGCGAGTATATAACCTCTTGGTGGCAGCTTGATGAGATTTTCAACATGAGCGCAAATTTTGATCCTGTCGCAAGACCTTCTGCTGCAAGTGTTCTCAGTCTTTTCAACAACTACTTGAATGAATCGTTCCAATGCATCCAGTTATCGATGAACCAGAGCAGTGGTAGAGCAGTATAGTCGAGATATAGCGGTAAACATTCAAGACAACACGTATCAGTCCGCTTCCGAAGCTGGTCATGTACCCCTATTAGATGATGCAACTAATTGTTGTGCATTTCTTTCTATCGGAATTTGCGATCGGCTCTCGAACAACGACGAGTTACATAGCCAACCGACATGGGAAAAGGTTCGAGAAGTAGTTGAAAACGTCATCTGTCAACTTCCATCTTTCGTTAATGAGCACAGGGATGTCTCATCCTTCTATGATGCTGGAGAAGCGTATGCCATTATGTCTTCCAAAAACCTGCTTCACCAACAGTACGAGTTTTCAGAGGAATGTGTTTCGGGGAACAAAGTGTTTCCGTGCGCTGGAAGATATGAGCTTGTTAAGAGTTTAGAATCAAAAGCATCTCAAGGGAAAATGTGCTTTGGTGATATATCTATACCTGCTCGCCCTACATCCTTACTGTTGGATTTGGTAACAACGCTTTATTTTTGATCGACACCTCCTAAATGAGGAGCTTGGAGGAGATGGTAATGGTGTTCTTTTGGTGACTCCAGATCTTAATTATCGATCGTGCCAATTACTTATCCAATGGTTATTGCTTCGGCTAACCAAGGCAGGAGTTAAAAAAGATTCAAGACAAAGCCTAGTTTGGCTGACTGCTTATCAAGGTAAGAAAGTAAATTATGGATTTTGTGCACGTTTTAATAATTATTATGACATAAATGCACCTCTTTTAAATATTTTCAACATAATAAATAAATGGGACAGACTTAAACCGCTTTCCTTTTTTTATAACGCATATACAGCAATCGTGCCATGTAGGCCTGAAAACAAGCTCAAAGGATATAGAAAAATTTTTGTCCTATATGGAAGAACTCTATTATAAGTAAAATTATATATAAAACACTATATTACCGATTTTTCATGTTTCGCTTCGTTCTTAAAATATATTAATTGAAAACATATGCAATGACCTGTCAATGTAACAGCAAGTGATTTCCAGCCACAGCAAAACGTTAATTTTATGCTGGGTATTAATTTTTATTACAATGACATGTCTGCCGTCTTCGATGACTCACAACCTAGGCTAGCCATGTAAAACTACAATTTGCTAAGCAAATAACAATAGGTCTTTTCGATAATTGTCTCATAAATATTTCCTTGGCCCAGGAGCGTTGTCCTCCTGAATCAAGACGAAAGACTTTGCTCTCAAATCACGATTCATCAGAACGAGGCTCCCCGTCCGAGGAGTAATTTAAATAGATAAAGTATATCCAATTGCCATGGTAATCCACTTTAGCATACACCTCACTAATATTAGTTGGTCTACCTACTATAAAAAGAAATTGACTGTCGACTGTACAGTAAACATAATTGGATTGTACTTTTTCATTATTTTATTATATAAACCCTGTTGTCTGTTCAGTTACGGATGCACAACAGGACGTCATAACGAGGTATAACACGGTCTAAACGGCTTGCAAGCCACTTTTTGTTCTTACCACAATATGACGTCATATTGTGTATCTGTATAACTATAAAGCAGACAACGGCAGATGATATCTATTTGTAAGATTATGCATGTAAATGTGTATGTATATGTTTATAATTAGGCTTAATAAAACTCAAGGTAAGAAAATGTTTCGAAAAACGTCATTTTAACTTTGCACTTCAGAAAAAGAATTAATGAATCAAACATATTTTGAATATATCACAAATATGTATTTTCAAAGGCTCAGGGGGAGCGATACAGAATACACCTATTCGATAATTACGTCATTTGGCCTGGGAGCCTCGCTCTCATGAATCGTGAGCCAATCGCCTTGCGTATTTTGCTAAAAGAGAGCAAGGCCGAGAGCAAGGCGAGAGAGCAAGGCGAGAACACTGCCGTGGAAAAATCTCGTCCATTTTCTATAGCCAATCAGAACCCATTATAGTTGTATATATTCGGAAAGAATCGAACATCGAAAAGCCTAACAATAAAAGCTCGGAAAATCATATGAACATTTTATGATCAAGTTTTTATTTCACTAGAAAATGCAGACAAACTTGACCAGAACAAAAAGTATTCATTGGAAGCTGATGGATTGAAGATATGTGAAATTGAGGCAGATACAGATAATCATGATGCACAAGAAGTGATGAATGTGATCATAAAATAAATGATGTGTATATCTTTAGCAATTCGATTGATAACATTTATATGAAGGAATGCCTCAATATATAACACTTGATATCTTTCAGCAAACTTAATTTTTCATACGAAATCCTTCTGTTTTTAGAAACATTCACAGATCCAGCCAAAACCTCTGTCAAATGATGGTTGTTATGCAGACGATATCAATGATTCTCAGTTTGCAGGTAGACTTAAGTAAAAAAATAATTCAAGCAAGCACGGCAGCATCTATAGTGTAGAATCATCCTAACATGAATACAACATGAATAAAAGCAGATCATATCAACTATAATATTTCACGTAAAATGACTTGCAATTCGATAAAACTCGTGTTCATTAGTACTCTTTATTTAAATGCTCGTCCTGATTGGTATTCTTTTTGTAATATATATATAGCAATTGTCGACAGCTTTGGAAGTGATAGCGATGAAAACTCTGATGACATATCCTCGGAGTATATAGAAGAAGTTCGCTTTTATAACAATGACCCAGCGCTACCAGTGTACCGTTGGGGGTTGTCGAATGATATGGCAACTGATGACGTGGCAGCTATTCTTTTAAAGGAACAAATCCATCTAACCAAGATCGCTACAAGAGTTCCTACTTGTATAAGTAAGAATACAGCATTGCGAAAAGTAATAATAACTGCCCAAAACGTCATTTCAAAGATTGCAAATGATTTGTGCTTTATTCAGTACATTTTTGGTGATGGGGAACAAAATGTTGTTGTGCAAGCTCATGGAAACAAGAAGAATTAGATTCCGCAAGCGTTCGTGGCGACAAAAGAACAATGAAGAGTACGAAATATCTCATAGAGGAAAAGCTGACGGTTGTACCACCACGGGAAGCTACTCAGGAAATCATAAAGGAAAGAGGTGGAATCATGAATATAAATAACGCTGGAGAGTTTCCTCGTAATCGCAGCCAAATTTGTAATATCAACAATAAATTTGTAATATCACAAGTGGCGCTCTCGCACAATGACCCGTTGTTGTAAGTTATCATGAAGGCAAAAGAAGAGCAAATGGGAAGGGCAGAAAACATCCTTATTCGAGAAGTTCCATTGTTTCCCGAGCCAATCGTGTTTCTGGCATCAGAACAGCAGCTGGAAGACATTGAACGGTTCTGCACAAACCCAGCTAGATTTTGCGTACTTGGCATCGATGCAACATTTCAAATTGCCGGATTTTACTTCACCTTTACCACCGGCTAAGAAAGCCTTTTCAGATGTTTATCCCGATGCAAAGCTTGCGTTGTGACATACACATGAAGGACAACATCAAACGGAAGCTAAGACAACTTGGTATTACTGGAGATATTGCTTCGGAGATCATGTCGGACGTATTTTGTAAGAAAATTGATGGTGGAATTGATGGAGGCTTGGTTGACTGTTCCTCTTCCGAAGAGTTCGATAACGCTTTAATATCGGCTACACAAAAGTGGATCACTATTCATGAAAACGGCAAGGAGTTTGTGAATTATTTCCTAAAAGAAAAAGCTGACGTAATTCGAGAAACGGCAAGAGCTGATATTCGTTCTGTGTGTGGTCTGGGATATCCACCAAAAGCATACACTCAAAATGCCAATGAATGTATGAATCGTCTCATAAAAGCACAAGAAAATTCCAGCTACTCCAAGAAAGAAGCCGCTCTACTTCCTTACATAGAGAGAATTAGAAGAGAAATATTTCGTCAACAAGAAGATCAGTTTTTATCTGTTTTAGGGAGAGGTCCGTATCAGCTGACGGATGAGTTCTCTTTCCTAGAGGTCGAAGAGCAGAAATTTTATTCACTGACCGACGTCCAGAAGAAATCTCTGAAAAAAAAGTTATTTTCCGTGAAGATGACTGAAACGTCGAGACCAGCAACTCGACCGAATATAACGCAATTCTTGTCAGTCAGAGCTGAAGACGCACAAATTATCGATATTCCTTTCCCAATTTTGAAACGCATATTCGATAAAGCTGCTATCTTAACAAACAAACCTTCGTATGTCATGAAGATGCCCACAAGTTCTAACGATCGTCCAACTTTCATGGTGCACAAAGTCGTGGCATTTCCCGAGAGCGGTAAAGTTTCTTGCGATCAGTCATGCACAGGATTAGTCTAGGACCTGTATAGGAGTTTGTATGCGTTTCATTTACCACAGGCAATCTCAACTGTTTTAGGGTAAAATGACCATGGCGGTCAACATGGCATATGTGCCAAAACCTGAATCCGGGACGAAAGTCCTGAAAATGACCCCGCCCTGAAACGGCAGTGCCGACATAGCTCTAACTTCCGAAAAGCAGAAGCGACAGCCTTTCTGAAGTGCTTATAGTGTTTAGAAGGTTGCTTTTAGGGGTAGTTATTGGAAGGAAAATTTGTCTAAGTATAATATTTTACAAGAAAATGACCATGCACCACCCCAGGTCAACTGCTAATTATCCATGACATAACTAATATACCTGGCAGAGATTAAATTTTCTTATTTCCTAACAATTTTTATGAAAAACTATGCTTAATTTAATATAATTATTGTAGATTTCATAAGGATTGACATTGTTTTGTTTAAATAAAATACATTTTATTTCACTTACCCCCACCAAAACACGATTTCAGCCATATTTTGCCGTCTTGTTTGCTTTTTATCGCCGAGTCTTCGCAAGTATCATCCAATTGTTGTACTTTACATAATGATAGATGGCTAAGAGGATTTCAACCGTTTCGTCAAGTTTTGAAGCAGTGCAGTGTATTTTATCTTCGATATTGTGTCCTTCGATATTTCGTCAAATAAAAGCCATTGCAATGCCTCGCCGTTTCTCTTCCGATAAATGCTTCTTTCGTCTTCATATATTTAGATTACAGTATCCAAGAGTACTTCATTGTAGAATAGTCCCAATCGAAAAACTAGAATAGTATAGTCGTACTTGAAAGGAAACCTCCATAACAAATTTAGGATCAGAATCAAAGACACAAGTTTAAAAATAATTTGAAAGTCACGCGCAATTCGCAAACTCCTCGTGGGCAACTTGACAGGGGGTAAATATTTTCACGAAACGCTGGTTTCCACCACAGAACCCAGTAAATATATTATATTTTTATGATTTATGAAAAACAATAAATATTTGCGTATTTTCTATTGTTTTTATCATAAATCATAAAAATACAATAAATATAATATATTTACTGGTTCTGTGGTATGAACCAGCGTTTCGTGAAAATATTGCCCCTGTCAAGTAGCCCACGAGGAGTTTTCGCGAAGATTGCGCGTGACTTTCAAATTATTTTTAAACTTGTGTCTTTGATTCTGATCCTAAATTTGTTATGGGAGGTTTTTTCCTTTCAAGTACGACTATACTACTCGTACGACTATACTAGTTTTTCGATTGGGACTATTCTACAATGAAGTACTCTTGGATACTGTAATCTAAATACATATGAAGACGAAGAAGTGGCATTTATCGGGAAGAGAAACGGCGAGGCATTGCAATGGCCGCTATTTGACGAAATATCGAAGGACACAATATCGAAGATAAAATACACTGCACTGCTTCAAAACTTGACGAAACTTGGTTGAAATCCTCTTTAGCCATCTATCATTATGTAAAAGTACAACAATTGGATGATACTTGCGAGACTCGGCGATAAAAAGCAAACAAGACGGCAAAATATGGCTGAAATCGTGTTTTGGTGGGTGTAAGTGAAATAAATGTATTATATTTAAACAAAACAATGTCAATCCTTATGAAATCTACAATAATTATATTAAATTAAGCATAGTTTTTCATCCCATGAAAAAATTGTTAGGAAATAAGAAAATTTAATCTCTGCCAGGTATATTAGTTATTTCATGGATAATTAGCAGTTGACCTGGGGTGGTGCATGGTCATTTTCTTGTAACATATTATACTTAGACAAATTTTTCCTTCCAATAACTACCCCTAAAAGCAACCTTCTAAACACTATAAGCACTTCAGAAAGGCTGTCGCTTCTGCTTTTCGGAAGTTAGAGCTATGTCGGCACTGCCGTTTCAGGGCGGGTCATTTTCAGGACTTTCGTCCCGGATTCAGGTTTTGGCACATATGCCATGTTGACCGCCATGGTCATTTTACCCTAAAACAGTTGAGATTGCCTGTGGTAAATGAAACGCATACAAACTCCTATACAGGTCCTAGACTAGATGGAAAATATACAGTTTGTGCTCCCATACAGTTGCAGTTGCGGAAACTATGAAACGAATGAAATAATTTCTGAAGTGGTTCAAGAAAAGAAAGGATTCGCCTAACCTTACAGCGCTTGCGAACATCAACATGCCACAGAATAAAGGCAGTAAACGTGGTAGAAGAAAGAGAAAGGGTGCAGCAAACAAGCAGCCCACAGAAGGTTTACCGGTGCTATCCAAACGCCTGACACAGTCACATGTAACATCAGGCCAAAGCCAACCAGGAATTCCACCCTCTAATTTCCCAAACCAACATCGTGCCCCACTCACATCTATTGTACCTCAGTATGACGTTCTGCCAACCAGCGTTGCACTTCAGCACGTGCCCCAATCCACCACGAAAGCTCATCAGCATGGACTCAATACCACGTCCCAGCAAAGTGCCTGGCTTTCCAACATTATGTCTCAACAAAGTGCCCTGACGTCCAACATGACCGCTCAGCAAGGAATTCGGTCCTCCAACCCGATGTCTCAACAAAGTGCCCTGAATTCCAATATGACAGCTCACCAAGGAATTCGGTCCTCCAACATCATGTCTCAACAAAGTGCCATGACGTCTAACATGACTGCTCAGCAAGGAATTTGGTCCTCCAACCCGATGTCTCAACAAAGTGCCCTGAATTGGAATATGACAGCTCACCAAGGAATTCGGTCCACCAACCCGATGTCTCAACAAAGTGCCATGACGTCTAACATGACTGCTCAGCAAGAAATTTGGTCCTCCAACCCGATGTCTCAACAAAGTGCCCTGAATTCCAATATGACAGCTCACCAAGGAATTCGGTCCACCAACCCGATGTCTCAACAAAGTGCCTTGAATTCCAATATGAGAGCTCAGCAAGAAATTCGGTCCTCCAACATCATGTCTCAACAAAGTGCCATGACGTCTAACATGACTGCTCAGCAAGGAATTCGGTCCTCCAACCCGATGTCTCAACAAAGTGCCCTGAATTCCAATATGACAGCTCACCAAGGAATTCGGTCCACCAACCCGATGTCTCAACAAAGTGCCTTGAATTCAAATATGAGAGTTCAGCAAGGAATTCGGTCCTCCAACCCGATGTCTCAACAAAGTGCCTTGAATTCCAATATGAGAGCTCAGCAAGAAATTCGGTCCTCCAACATCATGTCTCAACAAAGTGCCATGACGTCTAACATGACTGCTCAGCAAGGAATTCGGTCCTCCAACCCGATGTCTCAACAAAGTGCCCGGCTGAATTCCAATATGACAGCTCACCAAGGAATTCGGTCCTACAACCCGATGTTTCAACAAAATGCCTTGAATTCCAATATGACAGCTCAGCAAGGAATTCGGTCCTCAACAAAGTTTCATGACGTCTAACATGACTGCACAGCAAGGAATTCGGTCCTCCAATATCACACCTCAACAAGGAATTCTAATATCTAACGTCGAGTCGCAGCATAGTGTCACACCCACCATCCAAACTCAATATACAATTCCAGCTAGACATAAGCCTATTCCCGGTTCATTCATATTTGCAAAATTGGCATTCCTTTATCCCCGAGTCTCGCGTTGCTATGGTTGTGGAGAGCTATTAAAGCCGGGGGGTAATTCGCCATCTCAACCTCGTCCCCAGGGTCTTGATGGTGACCGCGGTGAACGGACAAGACCCTGGTCAACTTGGCAAAAATGTCCAAGATTCTTGGACATTTATCGCATGCGCAATAGCGGCAACACATCTGTTGCTGACTGGAATCAGCGCCCGCACTTACGGTTTTCTTGGTATTGTTCTTTTAATATTTTGTACCACTGTGAAGGTAGCCCCGGATTGGGCCTCAGATTCGGCCTCGGATTGAGCCTCTTATTGGGCCGCACATTCAACTGCATTCAATCACTGAAAAGTAGATTTTACGAAACTTAATTTCTAGCTAATTTTACGGTACTTCTTGTTAAAACCAAGCAGTAACTTGAGCAGTATAACGTATCTATCCATCACTTGGAGTAAACGATGAAAACCATCCTTTTTGTAGGAGAAATTTAAGGTTTAAGACGCTGTGCATAGTGTGCGATTCCATATGCCACAGAATATTGAACTTTTATACTTAGAAAAGCATTTGCAACTTGCAAGGAACAAGCACATAGTATTGTTTTGAAATTCCAATATATTGTAGATATTTAATGTTATATTCAATAATTTGTAACAATATAATTGCACCACTATAAAAACGAAATTATCATAATATAGGGGACTTACCGAATATGCGCCTTCCCACATACAGCATTAAGACAGCATCTTCGCGAAATCGATTGCTACGATTACACAGGTAGTTGTGCAGAATCTTTCCAATGGTAAAGAGCATTTAAGGTCACAGGCGCGGTAAACTTGAGACGTTCATGATATGCGAAACTCGCCAGTATGCCAACTCAAATATATGTATTAACTATAAGACGTCTATGTGTTTAGATAGCGTTTGCACGAATTCCACAAATACGATTGCTTCCAAATTCAAGCATGTTCTACAAAACGTTGCAATATTTCTAATGGTACAGAGCGATTGGCGATGCAAGCTTTGTAAACTCCAGATTTTAAGGATTACTCAAGTAAAAAAGTAAAAATAGCGCGCGTTTACATATGTCAGATTATAGAAAAACATGGCGTTGACATACATATTCAAGACGCACTTGTTAACTGTGCGCAAATTGAACAATTGCTTTTGAACTGAAGCATATTGTATAAAATTGTACGCTCTTTCCAAGGGTATATAGCACGAAGAGTCACAAGCGCAGCAAACTTGAAGTTTTCATGATATACGAGAATTGTAAGTATGTGAACTCAAATATAAGACAGCGATGTTTATATAGCATTTGCGCGAATTCCACTCACACTATTGCATACCATTGCATTTCCGGCGCAGGCGATGCGAACTCAAGATCTTAGCGATAACAATTCAAGCGACAATAGCACGCGTTTAGGTATACAAGATTATAGAATTACACATGCAGTCTTTCTAATGGCATACAGCGATTTGCGGCGCAGACTTTGTAAACTTAAGATTGTAAGGATTGGTCAAGTAACAATAGCGCGCGTTTACATATGCCAGATTATAGAATTACATGGCGTTGATATACATATTCAAGACGCTTGCTAATTGTGCGCAAATTCAACACATACGATTGCTTTCGACCTCACGCATGTGTTACGCTCTTTCCAATGGTATACTGAATGTAAGGTCACAGGCTCGGTAAACATGATATTTTCATCTTATACAAGATTTGCCACGATGCGTATGCAAATATATGTCACAACTATAACACATCTATGTTTAGATAGACTTTGCACGAATTCCACTAATACGATTGCTTTCATATTCAATTATGTTGTACAGAATGTCCTAGTCTTCCTCCTGGTCTACAGCGATTTGTGGCGCAAGCTTCGTAAACTCAAGATTTCAAAGATTACTCAAGAGACAATAACGCTCGTTTACATATGCCAGATTATATACTTATATTGCGTTAATATAAATATTCAATACGCGCTTGCGCAAATTCAACACATACGATTACTTTCGACCTCGCGCATATTGTACATAATTTTACGCTCTTTCCAGTGGTATACTGCATACTATACTGCATGTAAAGTACAGGCGTTTTAAACTTGAGATTTTCATGATATAAATCTGAATACCATTCATGACCATAATCTGAGAGGTTCTTCAACAAGGTTTTATATTCCAAGACCAAAACGGAATCCTTAAAAAAGCTTCCAATATTGTGGGGCTAAACTATGGAATCAGATACCTGAAGAGATACGCAATTCGGTATCGTATAATTCGTTCTGTAAAAAGCTATCTTCCTCGACCTTAATCTCGACTTAAAGTGGTAGTTAATTTTTTGTCTAAATAGGTATATAAGTGTATTTGTTATGTATGTAATATTAGAGCTAGTATATAAATAATAATTTGTAAGTACACATCCCTTTTGGAAATCAGCTTTTGCTGAAAAGGCCAATGTGTTTAAATAAAGTTGATCTATCTATATACAAGATTTGCCACTATGCGAAGTCAAATATATATCACAACTATAACACATCCATGTTTAGATAGAATTTGTACGAATTCCACTCATGCGATTACCTTCAAAATCAAGCATATTGTACAAAATTGTGCAATATTTCTAATGGTGTACAGCGATTTGCGCCGCAGACTTTGTAAACTCAAGATTTTAAGGATTACTCAAGATAAAATAGTGCGCGTTTACATATTGCAGATTATACAATTACATATATGGCGATAATATAAAGATTCAAGGCACGCTTGCGTAAATTCAACGTATACGATTGCTTCTGAACTCAAGCATATTGTATAACATATTACGCTCCTTCCAACGATATATAGAGTGTAGGGTCACAAACGCAGTATACTTGAAGTTTTTATGATATACCAGATTTGCAATTATGCGAACACAAATATATATCTAAACTGTACGGCGTCTATGTTTAGAGAGCGTTTGTACGAATTACACTCACACGACTGCTTTCATATTCAAGTATCTTGTACAGAATCTCCTAGTCGTTCTCGTGGTATACAGCGATTTGCGGCGCAAGCTTTGTAAACTCAAGATTTCAAGGATTACTCAAGAGACAATAGCGCTCGTTTACATATGCCAGATCATATAATTACATTGCGTTAATATAAATATTCAATACCCGCGCAAATTCAACAAAAAAGATTGCTTTCGACCTCGCGCATATTGTACATAATTTTACGCTCTTTCCAGCGGTATACTGCATATTATACTGCATGTAAGGGTAACAGGCGTTTTAAACTTGAGATTTTCATGATATACAAGATTTGCCACTATGCGAAGTCAAATATATATCACAACAATAACACATCTATGTTTAGATAGAGTTTGCACGAATTCTACTCATGCGATAGCCTTCAAAATCAAGCATATTGTACAAAATTGTGCAATATTTCTAATGGTGTACAGCAATTTGCGGCGCAGACTTTGTAAACTCAAGATTTTAAACATTACTCAAGATACAATAGCACGCGTTTACATATTGCAGATTATACAATTACATATATGGCCTTAACATAAAATTCAAGGCACGCTTGCGTAAATTCAACATATACGATTGCTTCTGAACTCAAGCATATTGTATAAAATTTTACGCTCTTTCCAACGATATATAGAGTGTAGGATCACAAACGCAGTATACTTGAAGTTTTTATAATATACCAGATTTGCAATTATGCGAACTCAGATATATATCTCAACTGCACGGCGTCCATGGTTAGAGAGCGTTTACACGAATTACACTGATGCGATTGCTTTCATGTTCAAGTATGTGGTACGGAATGTTCTAGTCTTTCTAATGGTATACAGCGAATTGGGGCGCAAGCCATGTAAACTCAAGATTTCAAGGATTACTTAAGAGGCAATAGCGCTTGTTTACATTTTCCAAATTATAGAATTACATGGCCTTGACATAAATATTCAAGACGCGCTTGCTAATTGTGCGCAAATTTAACACATACGATTGCTTTCGATCTCACGCATATCGTACAGAATGTTACGCTCTTTCCAATTGTATACTGGATCACAGGAGCGGCAAACTTGAGATTTTCATGATATACAAGATTTGCCAATATCCGAAGTCAAACATACGTCACAACTATAATACATCTATGTTTAGATAGACTTTGCACGAATTCCGCTCATGCGATTGTCTTCAAAATCAACCATATTGTACAAAATTGTGCATTCTTTCTAACGATATAAAGCGATTTGCGGCGCAGACGTTGCAAACTCAAGATTTTAAGGATTACTCAAGATGCAATAGCGCGCGTTTACATATTGCAGCTTATAGAATTACATGGCGTTAACATAAATATTCAAGACACGCTTGCGTATATTCAACATATGCATTTGCTTCTGAACTCGAGCATATTGTATAAACTTTTACGCTCTTTCCAACGATATATAGGGTGTAGGGTCACAAACTTGAAGTTTTTATGATATACCAGATTTGCAATTATGGGAACTCAAATATATATCTAAACTGTACGGCGTCTATGTTTAGAGAGCGTTTGCACGAGTTACACTCATACGATTGCTTTCATATTCAAGTATGTTGTGCAGAATGTCCTATAGTCTTTCTAATAGTATACAGCGAATTGTGGCGCAAGCTTTGTAAACTCAAGATTTCAAGGATTACTGAAGAGACAATAGCACCCGTTTACATATCAAGATTATATAATTACATGGCGTTAATATAAATATTCAATACGCGCTTGCGCAAACTCAACACATACGATTGCTTTCGACCTCCCGCATATTGTACAGAATTTTATGATTTTTACAATGGTATGCTGCATACTATACTGCATGCAAGGTCACAGGTGCGGGAAAGTGGAGATTTTCATGATATACAAAATTTGCAACTATGCGAAGTCAAATATATGTCACAGCTATAACACATCTACGTTTAAATAGCCTTTGCACGAATTCCACTCATATGATTGCCTTTGAAATCAAGGATATTGTACAAAATTGCGCAGTCTTTCTAATAGTATACAGCGATTTGCGGCGCAGACGTTGTAAACTTATGATTTTAAGGATTAGTCAAGTAACAATAGCGCGCGTTTACATATTGCAGCTTATAGAATTACATGGCGTTAACATAAATATTCAAGACACGCTTGCGTATATTCAACATATGCATTTGCTTCTGAACTCGAGCATATTGTACAAACTTTTACGCTCTTTCCAACGATATATAGGGTGTAGGGTCACAAAATTGAAGTTTTTATGATATACAAGATTTGCAATTATGCGAACTCAAATATATATCTAAACTGTACGGCGTCTATGTTTAGAGAGCGTTTGCACGAATTGCACTCATACGATTATCTTCAAAATCAAGCATATTGTACAACATAGCGCAGTCTTTCTAACGGTATCAAGCGATTTGCGGCGCAGACTTTGTAAACTTATGATTTTAATGATTAGTCCAGTAACAATATCGCGCGTTTACATATGCCAGATTATAGAATTACATGGCCTTGACATAAATATTCAAGACGCGCTTGCTAATTGTGCGCAAATTTAACACATACGATTGCTTTCGATCTCACGCATATCGTAAAGAATGTTACGCTCTTTCCAATTGTATACTGGATCACAGGAGCGGCAAACTTGAGATTTTCATGATATACAAGATTTGACACTATGCGAAGTCAAATATATGTCACAGCTATAACACATCTACGTTTAAATAGCCTTTGCACGAATTCCACTCATATGATTGCCTTTGAAATCAAGGATATTGTACAAAAGTGCGCAGTCTTTCTAATAGTATACAGCGATTTGCGGCGCAGACGTTGTAAACTTATGATTTTAAGGATTAGTCAAGTAACAATAGCGCGCGTTTACATAATTATGCCAGATTATAGAATTACATGGCCTTGACATAAATATTCAAGACACGCTTGCGTAAATTCAACATATACGATTGCTTCTGAACTCGAGCATATTATATAAACTCTTACGCTCTTTCCGACGATATATAGCGTGTAGGGTCCCAAACGCAGTAAACTTGAAGTTTTTATGATATACCAGATTTGCAATTATGCGAACTCAAATGTATATCTTAAACTGTACGGCGTTTATGTTTAGAGAGCGTTTGCACGAATTTCACTCATACGATTGCTTTCATATTCAAGTATGTTGTGCAGAATGTCCTAGTCTTTCTAATAGTATACAGCGAATTGTGGCGAAGCTTTGTAAACTCAAGATTTCAAGGATTACTGAAGAGACAATAGCGCCCGTTTACATATCCAGATTATATAATAACATGGCGTTAATATAAATATTCAATACGCGCTTGCGCAAACTCAACACATACGATTGCTTTCGACCTCCCGCATATTGTACAGAATTTTACGATTTTTCCAATGGTATGCTGCATACTATACTGCATGCAAGGTCACAGGTGCGGGAAAGTGGAGATTTTCATGATATACAAAATTTGCAACTATGCGAAGTCAAATATATGTCACAGCTATAACATATCTACGTTTAAATAGCCTTTGCACGAATTCCACTCATGTGATCGCCTTTGAAATCAAGGATATTGTACAAAATTGCGCAGTCTTTCTAATAGTATACAGCGATTTCCGGCGCTGACGTTGTAAACTCAAGATTTTAAGGATTACTCAAGATACAATGGCGCGCGTTTACATAATGCAGATTATAGCATTAAATGACATTAACATAAATATTCAATACACGCTTGCGCAAATTCAACACATACGATTGATTTCGACCTCACGCATATTGTACATAATTTTACGCTCTTTCCAGTGGTATACTGCATACTTTTCTGCATGTAAGGTTACAGGCGCGGTAAACTTGAGATTTTCATAATATACAAGATTTGCCACTATGCGAAGTAAAATATATGTCACAACTGTAACACATCTATGTTTAGATAGCCTTTGAACGAATTCCACTAATGCGATTGCTTTTAACTTCAACTATGTTGTACAGAATTGCGCAGTCTTTAGAACAGTGTACAGCGATTTGCGGCGCAATTTTTGTGAACTTGTGATTTTAAGGATCACTCCAGAGACAATAGCGCTCGTTTACATATGCCAGATCATATAATTACATTGCGTTAATATAAATATTCAATACCCGCTTGCGCAAATTCAACACATACGACCGCTTTCGACCTCACGCATATTGTACATAATTTTACGCTCTTTCCATTGGTATACCGCATACTATACTGTATGTAAGGTCACAGGCGCAGTAAACTTGAGATTTTCATGATATACAAAAATTGCCACTGTTAGAAGTCAAATATGTCACAACTATAACACATCTATGTTTAGATAGCCTTTGAACGAATTGCACTCATACGATTGCTTTCATATTCAAGTATGTTGTACAGAATGTCCTAGTCTTTCTAATGGTTTAGAGCGAATTGTGGCTCAAGCTTTGTGAACTCAAATTTTCAAGGATTACTGAAGAGACAGTATTTTACATATTCCAGATTATATTATTACATGGCGTTAATATAAATATTCAATACGCGCTTGCGCAAATATCAAATTTTTATGATATACAAAATTTGCAACTATGCGAAGTGAAATATATGTCACGGCTATTGTTAGCCTATTAGATAGCCTTTGCACGAATTCCACTCATGTGATTGCCTTTAAAATCAAGTCAATTATATGCCAGATTATAGAATTACATGGCCTTAACATAAATATTCAAGACACGCTTGCGTAAATTCAACACATACAATTACTTTTAAACTCAACCATATTGTATAAAATCTTACGCCTTTCCAACGATATCTTGCATGTAGGGTCATAAATGCAGTAAACTTGATTTTTTTATGAAATGCGATATTGCGAACTCAAATATATATCACAACTGTACGGCGTCTATGTTTAGATAGCGTTTGCCCGAATTCCACTCATACGATTGCCTTCAAATTCAAGTATGTTGTACAGAATATTCCAATCTTTCTAATGGTTTACAGCGATTTGCGGCGCAAGCTTTGTGAACTCGAGATTTTAAGGATTACTCAAGCGACAATAGCGCTTTTTGACATATGCCAGATTATAGAATTGCAGGGCGTTGACATAAATATTCAAGACGTACTTGCTAACTGTAAGCAAATTCAACACATAAAATTGCTTTTCAACTAAAATTTATTGACGTTATTGTATAAAATTGTACGCTCCTTCCAACGGTATATAGCATGTGGAGTCGCAAGCGCAGTAGTCTTGAAGTTTTTATGCTATACGAGAATTGTAAGTATGCGAACTCAAATATATATCACAACTACAAGACAGCGATGTTTATATAGCGTTTGCGCGAATTCCACTGATACGATTGCTTTCAAATTCCAATATATTGTACGAAATTTTGCAGTCTTTCTAATGATTTACAGCGATTTGCGGTGCAAGCTTTGTAAACTCGAGATTTTAAGGATACTCAAGCGACAATAGCGCTTTTTGACATATGCCAGATTAAACGGAATTACACGGCGTTTGATTTTTATGATATATTAATGAAAATACATATGCAGCTCGAAAGCTGAATTGCGTATTTTACAAAACTACAAACATTTAGTCTAAAATATATTACAGCAATATTAAAATACCGTAAAATTAACTAAAAGAACTTAAACTAATAGAATTTCGATGAAACTCATATAAAAGTATCTCAAACCGTGCTGAGTTCAAATCCTACAGTTAATTAATTATCTTCAAAGTTATATAAACATATCTGGATTAAAAGTACTAGATAAAATGATATATAATATCAGAATGTCATCGAGATCAACCATTTTCAATGGTGGAAGACATAATAAAAGTATTTCTGAACCGGTTGGTACTCCAAAATGCCTGTTCTGTCTTAGTTCATAGGATGCTTCGGTGGCGCAGTCGTCAGAGCAAGCGCCTTTCACCTCTGAGTCTTGAGTTCGATTCTCGTTGAGGACACTCATCACACTCATGTGAAAAGAGTGAGTCAACGCTCTGTCGAAAGTCGTCGGTTTTCTCCGGGCACTCCGGTTTCCTCCCACAGGGAAAGTTGACTGGGTGGGTTAGGATAGACAGATTAGGAAAGTAAATATCACAATTGTAAAAATAAATAATGTAGGTTAAGTACATAATATAGGTAAGCTAGATACTTGATGCAATCGGTCACTGAAAAGCCCCAAGGGGGAGTGAGCTGAATAATGCATGTAATGTATGTAATGTATGCTTCGTTGGTCGTGGGTAGCAGCTTATTCAATTTGTTATCTTGGTTATTCACAATCGAGTTAAAAAAGTTCTTACAGATAGCTTCTCCGTAGGACATAATGGTGGGAATGTTTGCTTCTGTCAGGGCATAATAATATGCTAATCCAGGACTGATAATTGAAAATGCAATTTTTGGAGGCGTTCCATTTCGTTTTGTAGATACGTTGGCAAGGCGTAAAAAAAACACTGGAATTGCATAAGTTAAAATAGATCGGATGCATGTAATGTAAAAGAGATGATGATTATGATTATGATGATAACTTTATTTAACCACGCTAACATTGTCAGCTAAAGCTGGTTTCCACAATGGGCGTGTAAAATATTAACAAATAGTTACAAGTTACATAATCTGGCAACAGTTATACAATACAATAGTTACATAATCTGGCATATGTAAACGCACGCTATTGTCGCTCGAGTGATCTTTAAAATCTCAAGTTCACAAATATTGCGCCGCAAATCACTGTATAACGTTGGAAACATTGCACAATTCTGTACAACATACCTCAATATGAAAGCGATCGTATGAGTGTAATTCGTGCAAACGCTCTCTAAACATAGAGGCCGTACACTTTAGATATATATTTAAGTTCGCATAATTGCAAATATGGTAAATCATTATGTTAACGCCATGTAATTCTATAAGCTGCAATATGTAAAGGCGCGCTATTGTATCTTAAGTATTCCTTATAATCTTGCATTGAGTTTACAACGTTTGCGCCGCAAATCGCTTTAAACCTTTAGAAAGACTGCACAATTTTGTACAATATGCGTGATTTTGAAGACAATCGTATTAGTGCAATTCGTTCAAACGCTCTCTAAACATAGACGCCGTACAGTTTAGATATATATTTGAGTTCGCATAATTGCAAATCTTGTATATCATAAAAACTTCAATTTTGTGACCCTACACCCTATATATCGTTGGAAAGAGCGTAAAAGTTTATACAATATGCTAGAGTTCAGAAGCAAATGCATATGTTGAATATACGCAAGCGTGTCTTGAATATTTATGTTAACGCCATGTAATTCTATAAGCTGCAATATGTAAACGCGCGCTATTGTTACTTGACTAATCCTTAAAATCATAAGTTTACAACGTCTGCGCCGCAAATCGCTGTATACTATTAGAAAGACTGCGCAATTTTGTACAATATCCTTGATTTCAAAGGCAATCATATGAGTGGAATTCGTGCAAAGGCTATTTAAACGTAGATGTGTTATAGCTGTGACATATATTTGACTTCGCATAGTTGCAAATTTTGTATATCATGAAAATCTCCACTTTCCCGCACCTGTGACCTTGCATGCAGTATAGTATGCAGCATACCATTGTAAAAATCATAAAATTCTGTACAATATGCGGGAGGTCGAAAGCAATCGTATGTGTTGAGTTTGCAAGCGCGTATTGAATATTTATATTAACGCCATGTAATTATATAATCTTGATATGTAAACGGGTGCTATTGTCTCTTCAGTAATCCTTGAAATCTTGAGTTTACAAAGCTTGCGCCACAATTCGCTGTATACTATTAGAAAGACTATAGGACATTCTGCACAACATACTTGAATATGAAAGCAATCGTATGAGTGTAACTCGTGCAAACGCTCTCTAAACATAGACGCCGTACAGTTTAGATATATATTTGAGTTCCCATAATTGCAAATCTGGTATATCATAAAACTTCAAGTTTGTCACCCTACACCCTATATATCGTTGGAAAGAGCGTAAAAGTTTATACAATATGCTCGAGTTCAGAAGCAAATGCATATGTTGAATATACGCAAGCGTGTCTTGAATATTTATGTTAACGCCATGTAATTCTATAAGCCGCAATATGTAAACGCGCGCTATTGTATATTGAGTAATCCTTATAATCTTGAGTTTACAACGTCTGCGCCGCAAATCGCTTTATATCGTTAGAAAGAATGCACAATTTTGTACAATATGGTTGATTTTGAAGACAATCGCATGAGCGGAATTCGTGCAAAGTCTATCTAAACATAGATGTATTATAGTTGTGACGTATGTTTGACTTCGGATATTGGCAAATCTTGTATATCATGAAAATCTCAAGTTTGCCGCTCCTGTGATCCAGTATACAATTGGAAAGAGCGTAACATTCTGTACGATATGCGTGAGATCGAAAGCAATCGTATGTGTTAAATTTGCGCACAATTAGCAAGCGCGTCTTGAATATTTATGTCAAGGCCATGTAATTCTATAATTTGGAAAATGTAAACAAGCGCTATTGCCTCTTAAGTAATCCTTGAAATCTTGAGTTTACATGGCTTGCGCCCCAATTCGCTGTATACCATTAGAAAGACTAGAACATTCCGTACCACATACTTGAACATGAAAGCAATCGCATCAGTGTAATTCGTGTAAACGCTCTCTAACCATGGACGCCGTGCAGTTGAGATATATATCTGAGTTCGCATAATTGCAAATCTGGTATATTATAAAAACTTCAAGTATACTGCGTTTGTGATCCTACACTCTATATATCGTTGGAAAGAGCGTAAAATTTTATACAATATGCTTGAGTTCAGAAGCAATCGTATACGTTGAATTTACGCAAGCGTGCCTTGAATCTTTATATTATCGCCATATATGTAATTGTATAATCTGCAATATGTAAACGCGCACTATTTTATCTTGAGTAATCCTTAAAATCTTGAGTTTACAAAGTCTGCGCCGCAAATCGCTGTACACCATTAGAAATATTGCACAATTTTGTACAATATGCTTGATTTTGAAGGTAATCGCATGAGTGGAATTCGTACAAATTCTATCTAAACATGGATGTGTTATAGTTGTGATATATATTTGACTTCGCATAGTGGCAAATCTTGTATATAGATAGATCAACTTTATTTAAACACATTGGCCTTTTCAGCAAAAGCTGATTTCCAAAAGGGATGTGTACTTACAAATTATTATTTATATACTAGCTCTAATATTACATACATAACAAATACACTTATATACCTATTTAGACAAAAAATTAACTACCACTTTAAGTCGAGATTAAGGTCGAGGAAGATAGCTTTTTACAGAACGAATTATACGATACCGAATTGCGTATCTCTTCAGGTATCTGATTCCATAGTTTAGCCCCACAATATTGGAAGCTTTTTTTTAAGGATTCCGTTTTTGGTCTTGGAATATAAAACCTTGTTGAAGAACCTCTCAGATTATGGTCATGAATGGTATTCAGATTTATATCATGAAAATCTCAAGTTTAAAACGCCTGTACCCTTACATGCAGTATAGTATGCAGTATACCACTGGAAAGAGCGTAAAATTATGTACAATATGCGCGAGGTCGAAAGTAATCGTATGTGTTGAATTTGCGCAAGCGCGTATTGAATATTTATATTAACGCAATATAAGTATATAATCTGGCATATGTAAACGAGCGTTATTGTCTCTTGAGTAATCTTTGAAATCTTGAGTTTACGAAGCTTGCGCCACAAATCGCTGTAGACCAGGAGGAAGACTAGGACATTCTGTACAACATAATTGAATATGAAAGCAATCGTATTAGTGGAATTCGTGCAAAGTCTATCTAAACATAGATGTGTTATAGTTGTGACATATATTTGCATACGCATCGTGGCAAATCTTGTATAAGATGAAAATATCATGTTTACCGAGCCTGTGACCTTACATTCAGTATACCATTGGAAAGAGCGTAACACATGCGTGAGGTCGAAAGCAATCGTATGTGTTGAATTTGCGCACAATTAGCAAGCGTCTTGAATATGTATATCAACGCCATGTAATTCTATAATCTGGCATATGTAAACGCGCGCTATTGTTACTTGACCAATCCTACAATCTTAAGTTTACAAAGTCTGCGCCGCAAATCGCTGTATGCCATTAGAAAGACTGCATGTGTAATTCTATAATCTTGTATACCTAAACGCGTGCTATTGTCGCTTGAATTGTTATCGCTAAGATCTTGAGTTCGCATCGCCTGCGCCGGAAATGCAATGGTATGCAATAGTGTGAGTGGAATTCGCGCAAATGCTATATAAACATCGCTGTCTTATATTTGAGTTCACATACTTACAATTCTCGTATATCATGAAAACTTCAAGTTTGCTGCGCTTGTGACTCTTCGTGCTATATACCCTTGGAAAGAGCGTACAATTTTATACAATATGCTTCAGTTCAAAAGCAATTGTTCAATTTGCGCACAGTTAACAAGTGCGTCTTGAATATGTATGTCAACGCCATGTTTTTCTATAATCTGACATATGTAAACGCGCGCTATTTTTACTTTTTTACTTGAGTAATCCTTAAAATCTGGAGTTTACAAAGCTTGCATCGCCAATCGCTCTGTACCATTAGAAATATTGCAACGTTTTGTAGAACATGCTTGAATTTGGAAGCAATCGTATTTGTGGAATTCGTGCAAACGCTATCTAAACACATAGACGTCTTATAGTTAATACATATATTTGAGTTGGCATACTGGCGAGTTTCGCATATCATGAACGTCTCAAGTTTACCGCGCCTGTGACCTTAAATGCTCTTTACCATTGGAAAGATTCTGCACAACTACCTGTGTAATCGTAGCAATCGATTTCGCGAAGATGCTGTCTTAATGCTGTATGTGGGAAGGCGCATATTCGGTAAGTCCCCTATATTATGATAATTTCGTTTTTATAGTGGTGCAATTATATTGTTACAAATTATTGAATATAACATTAAATATCTACAATATATTGGAATTTCAAAACAATACTATGTGCTTGTTCCTTGCAAGTTGCAAATGCTTTTCTAAGTATAAAAGTTCAATATTCTGTGGCATATGGAATCGCACACTATGCACAGCGTCTTAAACCTTAAATTTCTCCTACAAAAAGGATGGTTTTCATCGTTTACTCCAAGTGATGGATAGATACGTTATACTGCTCAAGTTACTGCTTGGTTTTAACAAGAAGTACCGTAAAATTAGCTAGAAATTAAGTTTCGTAAAATCTACTTTTCAGTGATTGAATGCAGTTGAATGTGCGGCCCAATAAGAGGCTCAATCCGAGGCCGAATCTGAGGCCCAATCCGGGGCTACCTTCACAGTGGTATATTATTTATCTATTTCTCAAAGTTTGAACACATTTTACGAAATCATATTTAATAAGTCGGTTGAATATACATGTCCACCTTCGATTCTTCAAAATGCTTTGGTTTCTAAACTTTATTTATCGTATTTGTTGACATGTTAAGACGATGAACGATGTGCGATATTTATTTGGGCTTCAAACAAGACTGACAGTATTCTGTATTCAAGTGTTGCAATTATATGATTGGAAACAGCTACCGAATTCTAATGGTCCCAGTAATAATGCATTCCCAAGCCGGTATTTATTTTATATTTTATAAAGGTAAGATGACTTCAGTTCAGTTTTATTTTCAGTCCTTCATAAAGATTATAATATAGAGCAAGACTCGATCAGTGGTGTGTTCTATATTTCTGAGCAAAATTTTATTCTGTTTTCCATATGCAGCACATTGCTATTTTCATTCTCTGTTTTGATGCATGCTTTGGAGTGATATCTTTTTCTGTTATTCAAATACTGTAGTCACCACTCGCCACGTTAAATATGTTACAACAACAACTCTTGATAATTATATTTTTAAGGAATCAATGTGTAATGGAAGGTGACATGCTGATCATCACAACCTCAATGCCCACTCTGTGCTAACGACCTATGTGATGTACTCTTATCATAGATTTGCCATTACCAGCTCATTCGTATACAGTCCAACCCCTCTAATATGGACAATATAGGAACACAGCAAAGTGTTTGCATTAGGTGTCCTTTTCATAGAGGGTTTTTTGAAATTTAATATATTTTACTTCTGGATATTGAAAACTGTCCATATTATAGAGAGGTGTCCATATTAGAGATGTGCCCATAAGGATAGGCTAAGCTGTGTTCTTTCCTCCTGACTGCACATTTTGGGTACTTGAATACTAGTAACCACATTATATGTTCCAAGAGCCATCAACAATTGAAAATAGTATGTAACTATATTATATATCTATTTAGAACAATTACAAGACTTACAATATACAGAATAATACTCATTTTAACATGACAATGAAAGTAACAGGGATATGTGATGTAAATACCAAACTATATTATCATTAGAAATATACAATATGAATCTTAAACTATAATTTTTACCATAAATTGTAAATATTTTATTGAAGAAACAAATAAATGAAACTCAAAACATCCATAATGAAAGAGAGGCATGCAAAGTTGGGGGCACTTAGCTGGTTAGCTGACTGAATACAGAGATCAAAATATCCCAACATTTCCCAACATTATAAGAAAAGCAAAATTATGCTGTGGTTTATCCGTCTTGCACCTTAGCTCTGAAACAAGAAGGGTGTATTGGTGAACAAATGCATATACTGCAGCATTAGCAAGCTAGGATACTTGGTCAGCTATTGATTTTTAATACTAGTTAGCTAACCAGTATTAGCCATAAATAATTGGGTTGACCAGAGTATCTGCTCAGGTTCCTGGTAATCCATTAGTTCCTGGTAATCCCTACTTTGTTATTTCCCTTGGTCTGAACCCAGATAATTTTTCTTGTCAATGGGAAATTGTTGGACAATAATGATTACTGGTTAGTGAAGTTTTGTTTGGTTTACTTGTAGAATATATCTAGGTTGGAGGCCCACATGGTACTGATGGTAGAACCTACCATGGCAAAAAAAGCTAGATATTCACACTAAACATGAGCTTGCTTTCATTCATGAGTTGCAAATTACATGTTAATAGATACTCAGTTCAAATATAAACTATGTTGTAAAAGACTAAATTCCTAAATTTTAATGTTCATGTCAGTCACTGTGTTCAAGCTTGCTTTTTCTCAGGTCCATGTTAACAACATCTGAAATAGAAATGCCACAAACAATATTAGATGAGTACTGCTTGAACACGACAATAACTAAGGAAAACATGCTATTAAAAACTTATAATTTGTTACATCTTGACCTTCAATCAAACAACAGATTGTAAATATAACATACAAGAGTATATACTATTTATATTATTTACAATCTGTTGATTGTAGATTGTACATGTAAACAAGATCAAGATGTACATTTCCTAACATCAAGATGTTGATTTTATACTTGATTATTATACGAGATATTATCTCTGCTATTATGCATCAGTCAATTCTAGCATTGCCCACGCATCCCCCCCCCCGGGCATTTGCAAACGTTCTTTGCCCAAGGGCCAGGCATTAGTACTTGCAAAATATCCCCGGGGCCGGGCATTTGTTCACCAGAAATGATTGTGGTTTCTGCAGCAGCTGCAACGAACATGTGCGCTGCCATGAATATGGATGAAAGTATTTGTGTCATATACACAAACAAAATTCATCATTGAATTAAGAATATAAAACTTTATCTCATGATATTCTGACGAAATCTATGTGTTGGTGTGCCCTGGGGCTGGGCATTTGTAATCTTTTCTTTGCCCAGGGGTGGGGCATTGTTGCCCTTTTTCTGCCCAGCCCCAGGGAATTGTACACTTAGAGAAAAAATAAGTGCAAATGCCTGGGACCGGGAGGATGGGCAATGCTAGAATTGACTGATGCATGAGGCGATAACTTTTCTAAGTTGGTATTTCAAAATGGTCTTTAATTGTGAATGTTTGCTTTCATTGCAAAATGTTGTCGAAATTTTTATTGACTTTTCTCAAGCAGTGACTCAAAAATCCGGTCAATATATACGTAAATTACGATAACTAAACAGCAAATTAGAAGCCACATAACCTAAACAATCAAATTCGATGCACATGTTACAGAATTATCGATACATACCTGTGAAAATACGCGACTTTCCATGAGAAAATCAGAAAATACGAGTTAAGGTGGCTCGATACACTTTTCTTTAGGAAGACTAAGTTCGAGAAAGCGATGTACTCGCGCGTGTTAAGCTTGCGTGTAATTTGCGTGGACTTGCAACGCGCGGGTTTTAAATGGCTGGCCGCGGGGAATTTAAAAAACAAACAAAATTCAAAATGAATCGCGTTTTACGACTTTTACGTCCTATTTCTGTAAGTGTTGATGCTCTTTGTAATGTTAAATATCGTACAAACATTGGTTACAAAGGAGAAAAAAACCCATCACTTTTTAAGTCGGCTTTTAAAGTTTCCGTATGTCAAATATCTTCGGTAAACAACATCGGCGAAAATGATCGCGATATACTTGACGATAGTTTTTGGACATTGGGATTACTTGCACCTGTCTTAGCTTTTTCATTTACGAAGTTAATTGCGGGAGAAAATGACGAGGATGAGGATGATTCAAAAGCCGATAAAGAGGATTTCAAACGCGGTAAAACCGGGAAGTTTAGTCGGACAAACTTGGTGTCAAAATTTCAAAAAATGGAGTGCATACGGTCGGCGAAAAGAAAGCTGGAGTTTTTAGACGAAACAGATGAAGAAAGCAATAATACATGTGTGACACGGAAAAGGACTGTGAGTAAAACAATTTTAGTTTGTATACCAAGAAGTAAAGCACAAAACACTGAAGTTTAAGTAAAAAATACACTCTATCAGAGCATCTCTAATATAATAATATATGATTTATCTTAAAAATTATAGAAAGAAAACTCTGAAATTACATGTAATACTCAGTCACTTCATGGTTGTCGTATTTTTGACCTGGAGATTTTAAGAAATACTCTTTCCAATTGCAGTCACTGCCTAAAAGGTTTGTTGCCAAAAATTAAGTATTTTATGATCAAGTGTGTTAAAATAAAATACATGAAAAGTGAAGGGCAAGTTAGTCAGGTATATTAGTTACTAATTTAGCTATTAGTAAACAA
Organism: Trachythela sp. YZ-2020; assembly: GCA_016169945.1. Lineage (NCBI taxonomy): Eukaryota > Metazoa > Cnidaria > Anthozoa > Malacalcyonacea > Clavulariidae > Trachythela > Trachythela sp. YZ-2020. Next base: position 2,474,534 of record JADLSH010000391.1, read on the forward strand.
AAATATTTAATAATATGATTATTTTCTTTCAGGCCCATTATCACTGAGCAACATAGTTAAGGAAGATACTGTTGGTCTTGCAAGTGTGTTCAAAATCAAATGCCATGTTTGTGGTGCCATAAATCATCTGGAAACATCTCCAAACCATAGATCAGGCAAACGTGGAAAACCAACATACAACATTAATTCCCAAGCTGCACTTGGTTGTCTTCACACTGGAATTGGTAACACACACTTGAACAATCTGCTGTCAACGATGAACATTCCAACCATGAACCACTCCACATTTAAAGCACGAGAACGAGAAGCTGGAAACGCTGTCGAACATGTTGCCCAAACAAGCTGCAAAGAGAATATGAGCATGGAAATGAATGATGCTGTGTTAGTTGGGGCAGAACCTGACAATAATGGTTTAATTGGCATACCAGTGTCTTATGACATGGGCTGGCAAAAGAGGGGGAAGGGACATAATTCACTTACAGGGCAAGGGATGGCTATGGGACTGGGAACTGGAAAGGTGTTGGCTTATGCCACAAGATGCAAATACTGCCGAATATGTCTATATGCAAAGAAAAAAGGAAAAAGTCCACGACATCATGACTGCAGAAAAACCACACTGGTTCATCAAAAGCAATGGAACCTGATGTGGCATGCGAACTTTGAATGCTGCGCCAAAACAAAACTTGAAGTTTTCAACCTATGTTGGGGATGACGATACTACCACACTTAGCCACCTACATCAGAATGTGCCATATGGGGTTGAGAAATGGTCTGACATTGTGCATGCTAAACGCTCATTAACAACAAGGTTATATAATCTTTCTAGCCGTTGTAAATTCTCAAGTTCATCTACTCTAAGTCAGAAAGTGATCAACTACCTGGGAAAATGCTTTACATACTGCATAGCCCAAAATAGAGATGTGGAAAGTTTACAGAAGGCCTTAAAATGCATAGTTCCACATGCATTTGGTGACCACAAAAATTGCAAAGAAACATGGTGTGGTTTCAAGAAGGAACCCTTGACATATAAACACAAGGATCTCCCACATCATAAAGATTTGCAAGGTGAACAGCTAAAAGTGCACTTACTTCTTTATTTGATGAATATGCAACTGAAACTGTGATGAAAAACTTGTACCATTTGCAAATTCCCAACGCAATGAAGCACTCAATAGTGTTGTAGGAAGCAAAACCCCAAAATAAGGTTTTATGGTGGCAGCGAGAGCAGTGACTTTCGGTTGCTTGTGCTGTAGCACAAAGGAACATGGGATATGGTTATGTCAACAGTACACTAAGCCATCTTGGTATGGAGCCAGGCAATATCTGCATCACACACAACGCTAAACTAGACAAAAAGAGACAACGAGACTCAGCGCAAATCATTAAAAACCTGCAAAGTAAGACGTCATCTCCTGCAAAATCAACGGATAACAAAAATTATCAAAAAAGAAGTTAAAGAAGGCAAAACATATGAAACTGGAATTGGGCTTAATTTGTCATCAGAAAGCACGCCTGGTCTTGCAAATATCCAAACAAGCACAAATGACCACAAGATAGAAAACTTATTCAAAACAATTACAAAAAAACAGTGTGAGGAATTTGAGAAGCTTGTTCCACATTGTATCGAAAGGCCGCCGATATTACATAAAACTTACAGCCCAACAATGCCTTACCAGATTACACAGGTACAAAGGCAGAAATATGTCAACTATCAGCGATAAGTCAAAGTGGTTCAATGTACTCTTCTTACATTATACCTAGAAGTAACATAAGTCTTAGGGCATCAAGAGTGAATAATCTTACCATTGAGAATATAAATGGAACAAGATCATTATGTAAAAACTCTCTTCCTGTTGTGGCAATGTCCCTTGAGAACGCCTTGTCAAGCTTCAGCGAATTTGTACAACAAAATTGTTGCCTCAATTCCAGTGGTACTAAATCCATACCAATCCTTGTTGGCCATAATGCAGCTGTCTTTGACGTTCCAGTACTTTTACGAAATGCCGGTAAATCATACGACGAACAACTTGATCAGAGCAATGTCCATTTTGGTGACAGTTTACCACTCATCAAGTCTTTAATTCAAAGCCAACATGCCCCACTGAAGTTGTCAAATGGAAATTACTGCCGTGCAAATATAAGTAGTGTTTACCAGTGCTTGTTTAACGATGATTTCAACGCCCACGATGCCTTAGAGGATGTTAAAGCTCTTCGAAAGATTTTGTTCAGTCCTGAACTAGCAATCGACATCAAAACTATAGTCAACGGCAGCCAAATAAAAACAGTTCGTGATGCGAGAGTGGACTTGGAATACCTAGACAAACGACTCGATATATTTCAAACTTTTGTAGGAAGTCTGCATTGTTCAGAAGCAAGTGAAAGTCCAGTCACACGCGGCATGGCTTTAAAAATTGCTGGTTCTGGCTTGTGTTACGAAGATCTTTGTTCTTTGTACCAAACATTCGGCGATGCTGGCGTCGTTGGAATATTATCAAGAGTGCATTATTGTCAACAACAACCAAAGTGTTTGCAATCTGGTGACAAGAAACCACGAGTAACAAACAATAAAAGGATTCTCAAAAGCATTTTAATGCACTTTCAATCGAAGTACGGATCTAAAACTCACGATCAAAACCCTGATCAAAACATATAAATTTCCAAATCGCCATGCCGTTTCTTCACAGAATGCTGCGTGTTTTGTTCGTGTCGCGTGAACTTGCGCCTGCGAATACATGTACGCGCATGTCAATTCATTGATCTTGCAGAAGGCAAAAAACTTTGGCCGCGCCGAATATAGACATATAAAACCTTGATTATTTAAAAAACGAGTTCGGTAAGCTACCCTGAAAATTTGCACAGAATTAGATAAATACGTGCTAAGTGTAATATTACAATATCTCAAAAATCTGTAATGCGAAATTTTATTAAAAAGCATTTTTCAATTCTGCAAATTTGGCATTACAGATTTTTTTAAAACTTTCACACAAGATTCATTGAAGGAAGTAAAAACGATTGGCCATTTAAAAAATGGGGGTCACCGACTTCATTTCTGAAATAAACGCTCAAACGTCCGTTATTTCCCGATGTTTCCACACGTATTGTTGCCATGGCGACCGTAATAACTCGCATATTAATATTGATTTTTAATAAATTCGATGTTCTTTTGTAATTGGTACACTTAACACGCTAATAATCTGTAGAGAACACAAAATTTCGCATCTTCAAACTTTTGCCTAGAAAGTGTATCGAGCCACCTTAAAACTCCAACAATTATATTATTAAATCATCCGGTCGACGAAAAATGCCATTGCCGGAAGTCTGCAGAGCATTTCAAGATGGCAACCAATCACCGTGCTCTAGAACGTTGACCAATGACATGGCGATCTGCTCCCAAGTTGACCAGGGTGTTGTCCGTTCACCGCGGTCACCATCAAGACCCTGGGGACGAGGTTGCCATCTCCCCCCAATGACCTGGTTATGACAACACGACTGCACCGGAGATATTACAAAGATGGCAGTTGCAAGTTTCGCCAGTGATTTCATCAGTGTATGTTCACGTTAGTTCATAATGCGCTCGATCTGCCTACAAAGATTTCAACGCAGCATTGTGCCAATTACCTGACGATCTGAGGCCACACTTTCAGAAAGAGCACTATGATTTGATATTTACGGGATTAGGCATCAAGTTATGACAGTTATTTACACTCAAGCTTATTTTTCGTTGAGTTATTTGAACTTTTTCCAGAGTTGAACATTTTGGGATCCATGCTAGGCATCATATGCTAACTGAATCAGACTAATTTTTCCTGGAAAATTTAAAGGGTTTTTTCATTGTATTTATTATGCAGCCGTGATATTTCTTGATTCTTGAAGACGTTTTCAGTCGGCAAAAAATTGTAAAGAAACATCAGTGAGAAACAAGATATTTTGGGAAGCGTCACATATCGATTTCTTCCACGAGGAACTTCATAATTATGGACGTTTCTCCGAAGACCCCACCCCCCATCCCCTTTAGAAAATTTTATTGTGCGTGTAAACACTGATAAACTAATGAAATAGCTTATTAAACTGAGTAAAGGACATTCTAAGCCGTTCTTCACGCACACAGTATGTAAAGCCTTCATATTTAACCATTGCAAAACTATTTGCGCGGTCTGACAATTTAAAACTCGTAAATATTGCGGGAAACATGTCGATTGTCGGATAATCTTTTTAGCGAGTATATATAAGAATATAGCGTACACAAAACTGCAGTAAGTCAAAATTTATTTAACAAACTATCTATGTCTCCCACAGATTTTCACAGAGAACGCACTACAGCCTACAAGCAACCCTCCCCCCCCCCCCCCCCAACGTCCATATCACCATATGACGTTTATCCTGGGACAAATCGATGTGACGGTTGCCTTAGTCTACAAGCGGTGTAAACGTACTAGGAATGGCGTTTGTGTTATGGTTTACATAAAAAAATTAAGAAAGCCGCCAAGCGCGCGGTTTTTATAAATTTAATCATTTGTCTATTTCATAAAAATATTTGAAGCAATTATTACATAGTTAGTCGGTAATATTTATTCCACCGAACATTTAGGCGTTTCAATGGCCAATGCTTCTTGAAACTTTGCGCTATCGTTGAGATCTCTTAGTTATATAATAAGATTGAAACCTGGAAGGGGAATTAAAAACTGAGATTGTTGAACTGACATGTAAAGTTTTCCTTAAATAAACCGCGTTTTACTAATCGAGTCCATGTTTTACTGATCGATTCCAGGTTTTACTAATCTAGTCCAGGTCTTACTAATCGAGTCCATGTTTTACTAATCGAGTCCATGTTTTACTGATCGAGTCCACGTTTTACTAATCGAGTCCACGTTTTACTAATCGAGTCCAGGTTTTACCAATCGAGTCCATGTTTTACTAATCGAGTCGATGTTTTACCTCATCGAGTCCAGGTTTTACTAATCGAGTCCACGTTTTACTAATCTAGTCCAGTCCACGAATCCAGTCCATGTTTTACTACATGCCCAAAACAAGGGCGTATAGTCACAGAGGTATAGTCTTAAGGGCCTGTTCATATGGGGAGAAGTTGTCTCGGTTAGCGAGAAAACATTTCGACTAGCCAAATAATTTTGTTCTGTTCATAATTATGGAGAAACGTTATCCCGGTCACCGGGTAAAGTTTCCGGCTGTGACGTAGCACTTGTGTGCCGCGCAAGGCGGGAAAAGTTAAAAAACTTTAAAATACCACATTTTAAAAACAAATATGGCTGCTTTGAACTTACGTTACGTAGTTGGATTAATCGTAAACAACCTTGTTCAAGTTTCTGTACTTATTACTAAATTGCAAGGCCATTTTGTAAAGTGTAAATTGAAAAGTTGCTGACACGACAGAAAGTTTTCCCGCTAAGCGGGAAAGTTTTGGATATGTTGTGTTCATATAGGAAAAACATTATCCCGGTCACCGAGATCTCGCCTGTCAACAAGCGAGATCTCGGTACACGGGAAAATTTTCGTCTCATATGAACGCAGTGTAACCTTTCCTACTATATTCATAACAAGGCGAGATCTCGCTTGTAAGCTTGTCGAAATGTTTTCTCGCTAACCGAGATAACTTCTCCCCATATGAACAGGGCCTAAATTAGTCTGAATTGTATTCATTATGTAAGAACCAGAAATTCCGGATTTCCCGAGTTGTGTGAAATTCGATGCTGAATGTCAAAACTCAGTTGGCGGAAAGGCATGCACTGCACGAATATTGGGCAAATTGTTTTGGGAAATTCTTGATATATCATCTGCATAAAATTGTCGATGATCATATATTCTTATATGACATATGTAAACCATATTTGTATGCTATAAAGAAATGTTAATATTTCTAAGTATAGTTAAGTTATCAACTTACATTTCAAGGTTAGCAGATGCGGTGTAAGTCCTGGAAATAATTTACTGAACCCAGTTGCTTCAGTCCCAAAGTTACACCAAGCCCCAGCACACATGATGCCATGAGGATGATAGCCAAAAATATAATTCTTTTCAGGGCTTAGTTGAGTAGTTTTTATAAGCCGTACCGGGAAATAATCTCGATAATAATTCCAGCTTGAGAGGTTTCGAAGCGCGTTCCATCTGCGGCCGCCCTTCGACGACCTTTTGAAATCGTAGGCGAGAAACCAAAACAGATAAGCGAGAATAGCTGGCAAAAGCACTACGTTTGTCATATTGCATAACATCACGATGAAAGACACAACATGTCCGCAAACGAATGCCCCACAAACTGCTGTAACAACAATCACTTGAAAAGCTTGTGACAATAAAGAATTATTGCCCACCTTTTTATTGGAATTTCCAACCTTCAACATGTTGTTAATAGAAAATTTTGCAGTCTTTATTATTATTAAGGGTTCCAACCCAAGAGATGAACGTGAGGAAAACTTTCTCTTTCTCTTGACTTTCACTTGACGCAAACGGTGTTCAACAAATATCTACTTAATTTGCGCCCAGTCAAAGATGTCTAAGACCGCAGCAGGTCGCTGTAAAATGATACAACAAAAACACTGTTGGGCTTGAGTGTTTGCCCTTCGATGACCATGAGTGTCAAGATCGAACAGGCAGAACAAATGGATTTATTGTTTGTGATGTCATGTAAATGATGTAATTTGAGGCGAATGACTCACAGAAAGACTGAAACAAAGACCGTATCGCTCTGTAGAACGTAATGTAATGTCTATGAACTAATATATCTTTCCAGATCTGTTTAGGTTTGAAAAACAATAAAAGCTATCTATATTAATTATAATATTCTCGTTTAGAAAACATTTATTTTAATTTGTAGTAATAAGTAAATTCATAAATTATGCGCGCACAATGCATGAACTAATTAACATTATTTGCACGTGTCTCATCATGCGCGTGTCCCAGGCCCATCACGCATGTATCGGGGTATCGGTGATCGCGACAAGCCAAATTTAGTCATGAATTACACACAACCTCGTTGTAAAAATTGATTTAACTCCGAGTGGTGAACACTGAAATTATCCCAGTAAGAATTTCGTTGTATCAAATTGCGTTAATACAGCAATCAATAGGCACTGGCTATTTTCGAACAAACTGAGCGTGAATAGGTCCATATGCTCCGTTTTCACATAGTTAATAGAGATGACATGGTTAGGAAACTCGGCATCACAAAGCAACTAACAATTGAATAGGATTTATGTTGAACGCCGTACCTGACCGTGGACAAATCTTTTGTTTTACGTTCATTAATATTTCAGAAACACGGTTTGGAGATTAAGCCCCAGTATTTCCATTGGTCGATTCATAAAAATACAATATATTCACTAACCGTGACCGTGCACAAATGCAAACAAAAACATAGAACAAAAGCGAAAGCCGAGGTTCGTAAGCATGTCATCTCTATTAACTATGGTTTTCAGTAAGCATGTCATCTGTATGAACTATGGTTTTCAGGAGCACGTTCAACCTGCGTGTAACCATAGTTAATGGAGATGGATGGTTTGGAAGCTTCACGAAAGTACAATGAAACTCATTATCTATGTTGGTTTAGGTTTATGCAAAATGTAGTTCTTCGTCGTCACGTGTGTATTGTATTTTCACCTAAACAACCAATAACCATGTCAAAACTGGGCAATTGTTTAAGTTACGGATGGGTAAATAAACCAAAACATTGCTATTGGTCGTTTGTGTGAAAATACAATACACACGTGTAATGAAGGACTACATTTTTGCATAAACCTGGACAATAACATAGATAATGCGTTTCATTGTACTTTCGTGAAGCTTCCAAACCATCCCTCTCCATTAACTATGGTGTAACCTGCGATCAGGCAGCCGGTTCTCGCCTTAGCTGAAAGGGAGAGCGGCGAGATAGGGTTGCTGTAGCGTTGTAGTTATTAAATCTTGGTTACATGAAGTATTTCTCAATTTTAGCTTCATGATTTGAGAAATCGAGAATGAGTTTCCTCCCTGGAACAGCGAGTTTGATCAAAGAAATTAATAGTAAGTTTGTGCTTTTAAGCGAATATTTATATTTCATACATTGATTCGCTTCATAAGTGTCCGAAATCTACCTTGAAGTGTAAAAATTTATACTGAAATGTCAAATGAAATGAAATCTCATATTTGATGCTGCCACTGCCAGTTTAATAATGAATATGTACCTGGCATACATCAAGAAAATCCTCTAAAGAAAATCAATCATTATCAGGAATTTCCATGTTGAGGGGGTTTCAGTTCTTTGGAAATTCCAGGGGGAGTGGTGCGAAAGAAAGGGGTTCCTCAACAGGGGGGGTAGTGCGAATTAAAATTGGAATAGCCCATTCGTAGGAGAGTTTGGGCGCATTCACTCCCAGGACATTTTTGAATTGGGGTCTCTGAATTGGCATTGTCCACACATGTTCTAACTTACTAATGTTCGTTTATATAAGAAATATGTCCGTTCAAACCTTATACTAAGAAACCAAAAACATAAACCATTTCACATACTATATTATATATTCAATCAATCAATAATTTATTTATCCACATTACTCTTAGGAGCAAAAGCTCGTTAAAACGCGCACGTGCCATATTATATATATGGGGGTCCTCCCCCAGAACAATTTTAAATTTGTGAAGCTCTAGGACTGCATTTTGGGGGTTTTCTGGAGCGAATTCGCAAATGAATTACATCTAAATTGACCTATCACCCAACTGTTACCCGAAAATGTCAAAATTTTACATTGAATTAAATTACCGATTATTGACCTTTTATAGTTGGGGTGGTTTTACACCTCCACCCTACCCTTTCCCCCCAGCTTGCTACGTCCCTGCATAAATTTGTTTTATAGCTTATGATATTAGTGAGAAAAGTGTTCTCGCTTCTTGAGTGTGTTCTTTTTCTTTTAGCTGGTTTTGACTTTTGAGACAGTGGTCAAATATATTTCTTGCCTTCTCATCGGATTTGGATGGATCTAAAATCACACTTGGAGCAGCCCCCTCCCTTGCCAGTGCCACTGCCAATTAGTGGCTCAATTTCCATATTAACAATCTGAATTTTAATACAAACTTAATCTTTATCCTAAATCTAATCCTAACCACATCCACATAGGTACATTTGTGCATACATATAGCACACAAACACATTGTGTGGCCCCCCTGTGATTAAATTTGTTGAAAATTCATCAAATGAAGGTGTTACTTCTCCAAAGCCAGTGGTACTCAGGCATTCGACTTAAATGGAAAGTTTTGCTGATCATTCTCCACCTCTACCAATACAATTGTACAAATGTCCCATGTCTTGAGCAAATTCTAAAATTTAACTTATTTTTCCTGTTTTCACAATCCTCTGGACAGGGCCTTTTTTAACTAATGTACTGGGGGGGCAAAAGCCCCCCCAGCCCCCATGTTGCCCCCCCAGTAAGCTATTTTTGCCCCCCCAGTGAAGGTCCCTTTTGTCCAAAGTATAAGCCAAAAGGGAAAAACTGAGTTTAGAGGAAAGTTATTGTATTCTCACAACAAAACCTGGCTCCGTTTAGATGGGATATATCAAAAATTGTCTCTGAAAATGCAGGAAATCAAGCCACAGAGACTCAAGAATACAAAAATTTTCCCCAGACCCCCCTTCGCCTTCCCACACCTGTAATACACCACCTACTTGTTACGTCCCCTTTCGATTATGGCCCCCCACTGATGATTTCTTAAAAAAGGCCCTGCCTCTGGATGGATGCATCGAACCTGGGTTGACATTATTGCCATTAACATTATACATATTTTTGACTTTGTTGTTGTCACATTTCTTTATGTGACAGTGCCTTTATTTGTAGCTTTTCCATAAAGCAGTGATTTTGTCTTTCTCTTTCTACTCGACTCTCAAATTACTCTAGACTGACAAAATTTGAACTTTAGTATCAAATCAATTTTAGTGTAAGTCACCAAATTCATTCTCTTTTAAATTATTATAATCACAGAAGAACTGGTTGTTGTGTTACGGGATGGAAGAACACTTATTGGTCGCCTAAAGAGCATTGATCAATATGGTAAACATTTCTATTTTGTTTTATCCACAATTTAACCCCAAATCGCAATTGATCATCTATTTCTCTTTGTTTAGCCAATCTCCTGCTCCAAGATGCTATTGAAAGGATTCACGTCAGTCAAAAATATGGAGACATTCATAGAGGAGTGTTCTTGATACGCGGTGAAAATGTTGTTCTTCTGGGAGAATTTGTGAGTTGTAGAATGCAGTATAAGAAACTACATGTAGCTGTTTTATAGTTTTTATATAACAGCTGTTGGCATTGCAAGATAAATGGTGGAGACAAAAAGTGTGAGACAAAAATGGTGGAAAGAGAATTTTATTTGATTGATGCCAGTGCCATACGGCTGTATAGACTATACACACCGGAATCGAAAAATTGTTCAGTTTCATTCACTATTAATAGGCAACCAATATAGTTATATAGAATTGTTTCTGGTGACTGTTTTTGCGGTGGCGTAACGTTATACGGGGGGTTCAAAACGGGGGGTTCAAAAATTTTGAAGGCCGAACGCACAAGTTCGCGGAGAAGGCGCAAGCATTCTAGGAGGGTCCGGAGGTATGCCCCCGGGAAAATTTTTAAATCTAGAGTCTCTGAAATGCCGTTTCCTGGACTTTGGGGGAAGATTTTACAGAATTCTGACGGTCAGAAAACGACATTTTAATATATCAAGAAAGAATATTTTTGTTGTTGTTGCGTTCATGCATTTTTCGTTTCTCAGAGTCTTCCCTGTCAATTTGTTTTTGCTCTGCAGTCTGAGCTTGGCTGCCTGGGGGCCCCCCTTTGGGACATTTGGGTTGGGGGTCCCCGGGTTCGCCCGGTTCGCCCGGTCTGAACCCATAGTAGTTACGCCACTGTGTTTTTGGCTTTGTACTGTACAGGCCTGTACAGTATATACAGTGCAGTATGGATCTAGGTTTGTAGACACATAGAGTATGTCTACGATCTGTGTGGCAAAATTATACAATTTTGACTCATTTGACGTAGACGTAGTGGCTCTCGTTACACCAGTGCTAGAAGATGATGTCTGATGATAAAAAAAAAAATTGTTAGTGTAAACTTATTTGTATACATTATTTTATATATTATTTGTGCGAAATGAATTACTTTACATGATCAACTGTATAGGACCGTGCTGCTGATGAGAAATCGAATTTGGTAAAAGTTAGTGTGGATGAAATCTTGGATGCTCAGAGGTCAGAACAAATAGCGAAAGACCAACATGAAAAGGCCATAGTGAAAGCGCGATTACAACTTGGCATGCATGTGAACTTACCCGATTCTTACGTTGGTTCAAAAGATGATTTTGGCACTTGAATGGTGTAACGTAGTTGTAGAATGTTGTGTGTTTCAGTAATATGTGAATATTTATATACCACATTAAATAACAATTGACTTGTGTTAAAATGATCTAAATTGAAATAAAATAGATATTAGATAAACGACGAGGGCCCGTTAATTAGTTGGTTTAGTGGTCTGCCTTACGGCAGGTTTAGAGTCCATTATATAGTCCTCCATACATGTCTTGGGCTTTAATTATGTATAAGAGCGCCGTTCCTTCAATTTATCCAGGTATAACAGAGTCATGCACAAACATCTCTTTCCTAAGACTGTACTTCATTTACACGGTTACAGTAATGTAACTTTAACAAGTCATTGTGGCGGAGAATTGCTCAATCAATCCATCACTTTTGACTTTTGTCTTTTCTGTATCGTGTGAATGAAAGAACGCTAACTAAAATACCATCAGTCGATTGAAAAATGTAAAATATAAATCAATTACAGTCACCTTTAATAATGGTTAAATAAAAAAAATTTGACTACAAAAATCGAAACTAAATCTGGTCATCAGAATTGAAAATCAGATCGTGTTGAATATTTTTGACCATATAATTACGTTATAGTTCCAACCCTCTATAAAATAATATTTTCTTTCATTCTTTTGCGTAAAGAAGTACTCCGCTTTATGTCGGATATTCTATTTAGTAACAGATGATTGATGAGGCGTAGCACTCAGCACAGTCTGTTGTATTTTCCAACAGTAGATCCACAATATGGACATAGATGCAGACCAGTCTTTACAACTTCGCGGTAAATAAAATGGAATCAAGCAACAACCCAACCAGCAGCTAAAAAAGAAAAACTATTTCACCAGTAGAATACATTTCAAAATTGGGCAGATTACTGGGGATGCGAGGTGGTGCGCTCAACTTTGTTCCTATGGAGTTTTGTTTCCACAAACCATTTAGCCTGCTCGCAGACGTTGTTTTTCTCACGCCAAGCGACGAAAAACAAACGTCTGCTGAACCGAGCGCCCGAACGAGTTCTGCTATTTCACAACGTCTATTTTGATCGTCCAATCAGAATCTCTGATATAAAAGCGTTATTCTTGTGAAAATGCATAAATTAATTATAACAATTTGCTCACAGCTTCGTTGAACTCCATATTGAATTTAAAATTATGCTAATTATGCTGAATATACCGCAAAACGTAACTTTCCAGAATTTGGAAGGTAAATTCTGATTGGTTGAGGGAAAAATAACAGAACTCGTTCTGGCGCTCGGTTCAGCAGACATTTGTTTTTAACAACGTCTGCGAGCAGGCTACGAACCATTCAACCGGGAACAAAAATACCGTGGATATATACGCTTCTCCATGCGCTTGTTCGCATAATGCCGTGCAGTGCCACAGGTATCAAAATTGAAACTCAAAAATGTTGGTGCTTTCTACAAACAGAAAGATATATTTAATATTTTACGAATATATTTTACGAATACGATCGAAAGATATATTTAATATTTTACACTGGGAACCAATTGAAACCACTCTTAAGAAAAGAGAAATGATAATGACATTTAAGGCCTTACAAGGCCAACTGCCAGAATGTATGACTAACATCTTTAAAATTTGCCAAAATGATATGTACCCGTTAAGAAGTAATGACTGTAAACTTTACTTGGAAAAACCTAAAACAGACTTCTTGAAGAAATCGTTTTCATATCGAGGTGCTGCATCATGGAACAATCTTCCAAATGATGTTGCCAACAACTACAAAGAGCTCTCCATAAGTAACTTCAAAACTTTAATCCACAACTATTTCACCAATTTGGAGAGAAATAGTGTGTGACAACCACCTGTGGGGCGGATTCTGATCCGAAGGAGTAATTTTTGGGTCTGGGAGGGTTAACATAACATACTATTTCTAGTTATATACGTGATTCATTCTAAGTTTTATATATAGTGTTCACTGCATGGGCTTTCTTTTTTTTATATAGTCAGTATGTATAATAGATTTTTCATATTTGTAAATATCCTAACGGCCCCTTGAAAAGCAGTTTAATCTGAAGGGCTACCGTTTTTAAATAAGATGAATAATAATAATAATAATAACAAACACACGTTCTTTCTGCATTATTTGTGGTTTTTGTCATCTGAGTAAAATCTATTATACCTTGCAGTAAGTACACGTGCAGCACACACCGCGTGTAGTATTTAACGTGTTTGATATTTCTATAAAGGCTCTTACAGACGAGCAAGTTTTCTATGACAAGTTTTTATATGACGTGTTTTATTTGCCAATTACACGTGTGTACGTACAACAAATTTTCTATGACACGATTTTGGTTTTCTGACCGCCATAGTTAATACAAGAATAGTCAATAGATCGCTAACCAACTGTATCTAAGTGTTGCAATTACTTTGACAAGTTTTCTTTGTTGGTCCATACAGACGAGCGTTTTACCTACAGGCGTTTTACCAAATAGAACCTCTAGTCATCTTAACGGCTGAGAAATTATAGGATTGTAAATTTCCGCGTTATCCATTATTTCATACATGTATGATCGTTTGTTGGACAGAAAAGGTTAATCGCGCACGGGTGAGTCAAAGCAGTGGTCAAAGCTATGCCTCAACAAAACAAACTGGCCATAAAATAAAGTCGATCTTTCACGCAGACTGACAAACCGTATACACTTGTAGAATGACAAACCGTATACACTTGACTTCGTAATGAAAGAACAATCGAACCTGCCTCCATGACCACTGGCTCCTGTAGCTGTTTCATCTGGGAACAAAACGCGGTTATGTGGGTAATGCCTACCTGATTAAGACGCGCGCCCGCAAGTAACGACGCGCGCAAAGGTAAGCGGGGAAGTAAAAAGCCAGTCAGAAAGGTATATAATTATAGTATTCTTCGTTTGAACATAGCGTCGCTACGTGTGATTGGGCGCGATCTTGGTTGATTCTAGAGTTTACCCTAGCCTAGCTTGGTTTAAGAACAGCTAACCGGTATTATGGGTAGTTTGGAGTTATGGAGTATGGTCGATACAAACATCAATAAAATTAAAAAACATAGTTTTTGTGTGTTTTAAAAATCAACCAAAATGGCGTCGATTTCAAATGACTAATAGATTGAAGTGTTCCTTCAGTTGGCCATACAAAACAACCGGTATCCTGGCCTTGTTGCATGGGCATGCAATTTCACTTCTGGACCGACCAGTTCTGCATGGTAACCCGCTTGTAGCTATTAATAAAGTGAATTACAGTAGGCATCATTGAGACCCTTCTCTATTACGGTGACACGGTCGGTTTGCCCGCGCGGGACATTGCTTCGCGCGAGTTCGCCTGTTGCGAGCACAGGAGCGCACATGAAACTCTTACACAATTAAGACACCAACTAGGGCTAACTACGCATGCCCAACGATGCGATCATAAAAATGGAAAACGGCCTTTATCTTTAAAATGTGCGAGCACCGGCCGCTCCCAGTGACCTTTTCAATTTGTTCAAGCAGATTTTCAAATTCCAACATTTTAAAAATATTTACCTCAAAACCATACACTCGCTCGAAAACGACTCTGTTTTGTGCAATTGATGTAAAGATTATGAGAATATTGACAAGTTTAGGCCCGTTCACACGGGATTGGAGAATTCGGGATCGTACCCAACCTCGCACCCAGGGTTTATCGTACCCGCCAAATTTATGAGTATTGCGTTCACACGGAACGCATGAAACCGGACGATTTCGAGCATGGCTTACCCGCCCTGGTTTACCGAGGCATGGCTTACCCGCCCTGGTTTACCCAGGGCAAACCGTACGAATTCCCGTGCGAACAAGTGGAACCGGACGAATTCGTGCAGTACGGTTCCGAATTCGTCCATTCACGTGTGGTCTTCGATATTTCACCATTCTCACCTTCGTATGCAAATTAATCACCTTGTATTTTAGATCTGCATGTGAGATTTTTATCACTCCTTCTGCCTTCTCCACAGACTCTTCTATCTGTTTTAGAGATCAAAGTGCATGTGTACGTATATATACTGACAAATTAAGACTGAAAAGCGATAAAAGTTAATTGGCTATGCATAACACATGTTCTGAAATAGACAATTTGCATGCGACGCCGAAGAAGTCCTTTGATCTTTTGAACGATGATAAAACTGCAATGAGTGACTAAATGTCACCATTTTCATACTAAGACCTATAAGTGCCTTAGTGCCGGTGTTTTGCAAACAGATTCACACTGTGAATTGTTGTTAAATACAAGCATTTGTATGTTTGAAATTAGTTTATTCAAATAAAATTACAATATTTGCAATAACTAAAGATTCTCCTCAAGGTATAACCTGGTATATTTTCACTTACATGCAGTTATAGTCGTTCATTTGTTTGCAGAAAGAGATATTACTAAGTTATACATATTTAATCCTTAATTTGGTTATTAAGTTTATAGACTAAATTGAATTCAGGCTCAGCAAAGTCTGTTGTAGTTTCCAACAGCAGATCCACAATAAGGACAGAGAAGAAGAACGTCTTTACAACTTTGTATATAAAATGGAATCAAACAGCAACCCAACCAGCAGCTATATAAAGATAACAGAATAACGAAAAATGTAGGCGTAGCCATAGATGTTTTTCTCAAAAACATTGTTGCCAAAAGGTTTAATAACGCAAATGGCTCATTTGAACACCGATTAAAAATTCTTAATATATTGATGTTGCCCTTACATGCATGAAGGCTCGTGTGTCAGCTGACCCATGGCCATGTACGAGCCTCATTTTTACGTTATGTCAATATCAATCACAGTATATTGTTTTCACTGAATGTTCTTTAGTCTTCACCGATTGGATACACAAGATCGATATTTTTTTATAGACAACTCACATAAGTCATTTTAACGTAGTTAGCAAAATTTTTACCTTTCTAATTTCCTACTTATTTATATCTTACCCTAATCCACATATTACAGATGCTGCAAGATAGATCAGAGTTCCATCAATTAACGCGTATTCAGTTTTTGTGACAATTTTATTTTGGCAATACGAGCATGTGGTTCCACCCGGTGTTTCACCGAAAACTACTGCTGGTCTTCTTACCGCTTGGAAAATAATTATAGGACTGCAGTACTCTATCGTCGAACTTGTAACACTCAGACATGGATATATATCAAACTCGATTTTATAACCCCAAAAAAATAATCAGTATGAATGCATGATAATGACTAATGAGTAATGAGTCATAAAACAGTTGTGCAAACAAAGTATTAGAATGAATCTATACGTAATTTAAACTTTTTGTTTGTTCCCATAAAGTACTTTTAAATTAATAGTTTAAAGAAAAAACTTTAAAAAATGGTTATACGCGTTTAGATGGATTAGATGGAAGCTACGCGGCAAAGTTTGGCAAAGTAAACGACTAATATATATAGACTATAATCAGAGACTATGTCTATAGTTATATATTCTATGACTATAAATTATTGTTTATGAAAGAAAATAGAAATCAATATATCACTGTGTATCATATATTATACTGTCATATTCTATTTCTAGTTTATAGACCCTGCCGTTATGTTTATCTCCAATCATAAGGCCTGTAGACTGTAGTGTTGGCCCTGTTGTCCCGCCATTTCTGTATTGATCCAAGATGACTATAGGCCACTAAATGTCTATGACTTGAACGGAATAATCCAACCATTTTTTTCAACGTGTCTAATATATATATATGTATATGTATATGTATAGAAACTACTGATTATACAGCTGTCTATTGTTCGTGTTCATATAATAGTATATTTGATATTCGTTGCTTTAACTCCTACATGGCCGTACCACTACCACATTGGCTTAATTGTAAGTTCGTTACAATATTATTCTAGGCGACCTATATATATAGGCGACTTGCAAAGTTGGTGATATCGTGAAGAGATATTTTGATATTTTGTACTTCAAAATTCTTCGTATCACTATGAAGTATCTTAGACTTAGTAATTCTATGTACATAACCTGTGCGATCTTTATTTTTGCATCTCTGGGGCTTTTTAAGCCAGGATATGGCAAAGATTTACCTGAATTGAAGGAAGCAAACTTCGATGATGTAGTAAATGGAAGCAGCTTTGTCTTTGTGATATTTTACGCGCCTTGGAACGAACGTAGTGTTGAAGCTTTAAAAACTTTGGAACAGGTTTCAGAAGAACTAAATAGAAGTGATATATTCCTGGCTAAGGTCAATGCATACGATGAAGTGAAGTTAGCGACAAGGTTCTGGATTGATAATTGGCCAATTTTCAAGTTCTTTACAAAAGGAAGTGAAACACCTGAAACGTAAGTTGTATATATACATGCATGCATGCATGCAATAAGTTATAACTAATTAACATATATTTCAAAGCCATTTAAACCGATTTAAACGATTGTGTTTTAAATTTTTTCAACCAAGGGCAAGGCATGCCGTCTGGTTTGAGTTTCAGCATGGGTAGCACGAGGCAGAAATTTCAGCCCAGCAGGCCATGGGATGAAACTAATTTCTTCATGTAATCGAGCGCTGTATCTTAATAGGTTTTTGTCGTTCTCCAGCCATAGTCAGTGGGTATAGTTTCTATGAAGGTAGATTTTCTCGCAATTTCAACTAGCTTCTTCTCAACACTATACGTTGGTTAGACGGTCACACAACGACTCTTTAAGTAAAGTTGCATCGACATTGCTAAGCAAGCGCCAATAATATACAATTAATTATTTAATTCTTGCAATTTTTACAGCTATCGAGGTGGAATGAAGTTGGATGATTTTCTTGGCTTTATCAAGGTTACCTCTGACATGCGAGCAGATCTAAGTGTGTTTAACCAAGCTATCATTGAACTGGATAATTCAAATTTTGAGAGAGTCATTCACAACAAAAAGAAGAATGTTTTCGTGTTGTTTTATGCAAAGTGGTGCAATTCTTGTCAAGATTTGATTAACACTTTTGAAAAGGTAGATAACTCAATGATGATAAAATCTGTAATTCAATATATTATTTTAAAACTCTTCCGACTTCTTTAACAAAGTCACAGAATAGGAAATGACCAGAAAGGCCACTCAGCAGTGCAACGTGACCCCCTATTTTTATGCAGTTTTCTGGCCAGAATAATGGCGGACCAGCCAGTTCAGCGTGTTTATTGGCCAGAAAATGCAATTGACTGGCTAGAATAATGGTGATGAACATGCGTAATGCGACATGCGCAGCGTCAAAAACTTCAAAGGTTCGGCCTCAAGTGGCCCTTCTAGTCATTTCCTATTCTATGACAAAGTGTAGCGCAGTTATGTACTGAAACAATTGTTACTAACTCCAGCCTTCAACAATCCAATTAGATTTTATTTAGCATAAATAATGCAATGGTTTACATGCACTTAAGACCCAATTGATAAACTACTGCCAATCTTGCAACAATATACATTTTTCTTTAATATAGAGCGAATTTAGGTTCAAAAAACAAATGATAAGTAATTAAAGCTACATCCTCTCTGCAGATTTCGCGCATTTCAAAGAACCACCCCATTGAGTATTGCCATTGGCCACCATCTTTGTAAAGAGGGCCATAATGATAAGTTGAAATCAATTCATATATCCCAACTAATGAGCACTGTTTTTATTTATTTGTGATCTTTTATATATCTTATAGGTTGGTAAAAATTTCCAAAATGAAAAGGATTGCGTCATAGCAAAAATCGACGGTGATGCTCATTACGATGTGGCAGTTCAACAAGAAGTACCTCATTATCCATCAATAAGGATTTACACTATCAAAAATAAGGATGGTTATATGTACCATCCTGGAAGGTATCAGGAAAACTGGAGTGAACAGAATATGACAAAGTTTCTTAATCTTCAATGCAAGACAAAACGTACAGTTATGGGTCGCCTTGATGATACGGTATTTATTATTCTAATCAGCAATGGCAGCATATTTTACCATTTGAAACTAAATACAATGTGCCAAACTATACTTAACATCTCAGTGTCTGTTCCCGCCGTCCACCATTGTCACTGTGGTCAGGGGTAACTAATTACGAGCATTTGGGTCAGTAAGTTAGTCATCATGACTAATGTCAATAAATATTGTTCTCGGATTGAAATTATACCCATCGAATCTTATAGAGTAAAACAAGACAACCCGTCCTAAATAATTGACTGTAGAAATTAAATTTTAACTATTTAAATTAGTCAATCGTAATACGACTGGATCAAACTGCCATTCGATTATCGGAAACATTTTTATGTCCTAGTTCAAATTCTCAAACGAGACGATCGATCTTTAATATTGGGATTTAATTCCGAAATCTCTTTCTCTCTAGCTACAAGGAAGGATCAAATTCGGATTAAATTTGCATGTCGGCTGTGCTAGCTATATTCTTATAACCTCATAACCTACATATGATTGATCTTATATATAAATCATTATATTGCAGGCTGGACGTTTGAAAGATTTTGAAAATCTAGTGAAAATGTTCATGGATAATTCGTTCAAGAGACGTGAAGTTTTCGACGAAGCACTGTCTCTTAAAAACACGCACACAGAGAGTTCTGCCGCTATCTATGTGAAAATTATGCAGCAGGTGTTAAAGGATGGTACGGAATATTTAACGACGGAACTGAACAGAATTGAACGACTTTTGCAAGCTGCAATGCATCCTGATAAGGCAGATGAACTTCAGAGACGAAGAAACATCTTGATCGAATTTGCTGTTTTGCATCACGAAAGAGATGAACTTTAAATCCATGAACAAATACATGCAGTTAGGATAGAAATTATTACTTATTTGCCATACATTTACTTTAAGTGCACCAGGAATGAGTGCTTTTACTCATATGCATGTATAATCGATCTGTAGGAATGTAATAAAATTTTGCCATCGGTTGGTATTATTGCTCCGCCGGCCGTACGTATAGGCCCGGTGGAGCTCATTTAAAATGCTAATTGTCCGTTTTTATTTTGGGCATATAAAATTTCACACAATTTCGTTAAATTTTCAGCGAATTGTTCCGTGTTTTTTATGGATTTCGTATTTTGTTGTACTCTGGACTTCTTCTCGCTATTCCATGAATTAACGTGTTTTCTTTAGGTGCAACAAAAACGAAAGTCCGAAATTTGGATCGCCGAGTTACGTTGAATGTTGATCAGATTAAATGTTGGCACAGGGGCGTAGGAAGCATGCAGGGGGAACCGGTGGGCCCCCCCCCAATATTTTATAAAGGGGAGCCGGAATAAGCTCTCGTCCCCCCCAAAAAAATAATTGAATTTAAAAAGAATTGCAGCAAATAGCATAGACTCACAAATCATAATGAAAGTATTAATGAAAGGGCTTAACGAAAAAGGTAAAGAAGACTCTAAAAAATGTTCGCTCGTCGCCAACCATGGTGGCGCCTCGTGGTGGCGCCTACGCCCCTGTGTTGGAACACTTGAATCTGAACTATGATCTAAACAATATACAAGGTAAGGTAAAGGTTTTTTGTTAAGTTCCCTAAAGGATCGGCCATATTGATTTTAAATCTTTTTTATGCTCTATTATTTTGGTTTTCCTTGGATCGTTTTGACAGTTTTGTCGTAAAATATAAATATTGCGCTTGTCTCAGTTCAGGAGTGTTATATAGTACATATAATAATATACAATCATACAGCCTTGAACAAGGCGATGTTACACGGGACAACTATGAGCGGCAACTCGTAATGCAAATCGTTGACGTTACAGAACATTGTGTGTATTTATATGTCGCCCTTGGCTGGAGTGCACGCCTGAATCGGCGTCTTTTGAAACTGTCCTATTGATCACATGCATAAGGTTTTAACATGGTAGCCAACCCTCGTGAACTGCCTGTATTACACCCGAAGCAACAGTTTATTTATTTTGTTGCTGCCCTTGGCCGGCGGGGGAACGCCTGAGCAGGCGTCTTATTGTACTCTATAGTTGCGGAAGAGTTTGTAGTAACTGATCAACATCTAAAACCTGCGATTTTAGCCAGAGTCGATGAAAGACAATTTGGAACCATTCCAACCTCAAGCACTACGTATGATTTGATTAGTTTGTTACAATCCTGGAATAAAAGTACAGATGCTAACGGCTCCACAAACAGGGTAATGCTTTTCGATTTTCGGAAAGCGTTTGACATGATCGACCACAATATCCTGCTAAATAATCTGGCAAAATACGATATCCCTAAGGCTACTCTACTTTGGATAATAAACTTCATTACTGACCGCAGACAAAGAGTTAAGTTAAGTGATGACGATTGTTTCTCTGAGTGGAAAACGGTACCTGCTGGTGTTCCGCAAGGGACCAAACTTGGTCCTTGGTTGTTCTTAGTCATGATAAACGACCTTGACGTTACGGGTGATGTGAATCTTTGGAAATATGTAGATGATTTCACCATGTCGGAAGTAATTGACAAACATTATCCAAGTGCTATGCAAGATTATGTAAATGAATTCGCCTCAAAGTCTACAACTAACAACATGCAATTAAAAGAATCTAAATGCAAATTAAGAACTTCGTATCTGTTTTTCTTCTACGAAGTTTGAGTTCGATCAGGGGCGAATCCAGGATTTTTCGTACGTTAGTCAAAATATCTGACAATCCAAGTTTACGCTGCAGGTTAAAATTTCGCCGTGCGCCGAAGGCGCGAGCAACATAGGGGGGTCTGGGGGCATGCCCCCCCAGAAAATGTTTGATTTTTGAACCTCGGAAACACCATTTGCGGCACTCTGGGAGCAGCTTCAGCCAAAAATTAACCTCATGTATTAGTCAAATATTAACCCAGCTATCTACAGTGGTAGCTACTAGCTTTCTGTGATCTGTCTTTTAGTCTTATAAACATGCTAAAATCACTTCACTTGATTAGACATTTAAATATTTGAATAATTGAATGTGTGCCCTATGAAACTACGTCTGTGGCTGTGGATTAAAAACATGAATTTCACAAAATAACACATGATCATATTACACATTTACACCAAGCTATGCCATGTGGTATTGCCTTTGTATATTGCTCAATATACATTATATAAATCCAGTATAGATATAGATAATACTAAACTAATATTAGTCCACAAAAAGCATAAACAAATTTCCGATTCGCCTGGGTATTAAACTTGGTTCGCTGTAAATCTTATCTATAAAGTATATTATTATAAAGCGTCGAGTCTAAGTCTTGACCGCAATATTATGTAAATCAGTTCACCTCATCACCTACGCGGGTCAATACTTTGCGCACAAATAAACAGTATAGGAGAATGTATTAATAATGTATAGGAGTCAAATTTAGTCAACATATAATATATTTGCCTTAGGGCCGTACAACAGTTGCTCTTTCGATCTCGAACGTACTTCGGGATGTATGATTCGGCACCAAAATTTCTCCCAAGGCAAAAGCTTGTGTTGTTGATGGCGCTCACTAGCTCTTCAACAGAACTCTTCGGTGAAGCGTCTATTCGCTTCTTTAGATCAAGTTCAATATCTTGAAGATATCGCCGATCGTTTTTCGCAAACGCGGACTGTACGGTCTCGTAAATACTAGCAGACATTGGGATTTCTGGCTGTGCTACTTTGTTGAACCTTTGCGGTCAAAGCTGCGATCAGAAAGGCCTTCTATAGTTCTATAAATATATTCAGGCTGATCAGGCTGACTCGCTCTGATCGGTCAAAATTATGCAGCCAATGAGAACTCAGATATTTGGCCAATGGCAGAGCTTATATTTGTGCCCCTGATGAGTTGCCCGGTCAGAACTCCCCGGAAAGTGGTCAACATCGCTGCTAACCAATCAAATGACCAGATTTGCCACCAAGTCGGTCAAGATTCAAGCGGAAGACCGCTGTTTTGACTGATCATCATATTGCATAACAGAAACCTTTACCGCTGAACGCAATGTAATTACTGGACTACAAACTTAAATATGCTGACGCCACTGAACCAATTTGATAACTGGACCGCGATTTGAATTCGAATTAATTAACTTCGCAATTTTTTACCCTAGTCGTGTGACCGGGTTGACTACCCCTGGATCCGCCCCTGCCTCTTGTAGGGTGACTTGATCGTTAATTTCCCTATAAACGATGGCGTCGTCCGCGAATAAACGAATTTCAGATTTGATGTTCTCAGAACTATGTCATTTATATAAAGAAGAAATAGAACGGGTGCGAGAATTGTTCCTTGAGGTACTCCAGATATGACAGGTTTTGGTTCAGAGTGGGAGCCATTAACAGAAACAACTTGAGAACGGTTACAGAAAAGCCTTGGTCCAATTAGCAGTACGTCCTCTAATACCGTAATAATCAATTTTGGACATTAGGCGAAGATGTGGGACGAGTCAAAGGCTTTACTGATATTAATAAAATAGCATCGGTTTGTTTCTTTTAGTTTATACTTTTCGTCCAATCGTTGATTGCGGTAATTAGTTGAGTCTCACAGGAAAACAATTTTCGGAAGCCATGCTGTTTATCAATTAAAATATCATGATATGCTAAATGCTTAGCAGTATATGACTAAGAATGATATGAGGTTGTTCCGCAGGTAAAATTACTGGGCCTTACCATCACCAATGATCTTAAATGGAATTCACATGTCACGAATATATGCAAAAAGGTCTCAACCCGTTTATACTTTCTAAGACAACTGAAACGGGCCAGAGTTCCAGCATCCGGCCAGTCATCGAATACGCGTGTGAGGCGGTTTTTTATGACTCTCTGCCAAAATATCTCTCCGACGACCTTGAAAAACTTCAAAAGCGTGCTTGTAGAATAATACTACCAGATCATCGGTACAACGAAGCCCTGGATAAATTGGGTCTCACTACCTTGGCTGCAAGAAGACAGAACCTACTAGCAAACTTTTTAAAAATATAGCCAACGATCCCGAGAACAAACTACATGACTTATTGCAGAAGAATGTTTCAAATTCCAAATTGTAATCCATGTAAATACGTAATTGAATCGAATTAATTTTTAATACGTTAGTCGATTTTGACTCATAACTACCTTTTTAAATTGTACAACTTAACATTATTCAGCCGACATGTAACACAGCTGCGAGTTTTTAAGTTCAATAAATCTATCTATCTATCTCTATATCGCTACGAAAGTATGTTGTTTATTTCACTTTGGTTTTACAATGATCGTCAATCTCGTCCCCCGAGCCTGCGATCCTTTGGGAAGAATCCTGGCTGTTGGCCAAACGGATCGCCGGCTCGGGGAACGAGATTTAATGATCGTACACACGATGAGCCAGCTGGCTCCAGGTTCGCAGCTCCAGTTTCGCGAACCTGGAGCCAGCTCCAGTTTGGCTTGAAACTGGAGCTGGGACGACAAGTTTGTAAACAAAGCGTTTTGGCCGCTTAACCAGTAATGTAAATGAAATTTTTTTGAAAGACCATTTTTGCCTGTCATATTTTCTAGTACGTGACCGAAAATGAGAACTTTATTACGTTTCGTTTGTCCACAGTAGCTTGTGAAAGTTGACTATTTTTTTCTGACGAAGGGGCTGGTCAGCGGCCCGATCGATCGTATAGCTTTTTAAAACCTTATTTTTTTACCTTTATAATGGCAAACTGTAAAATTTGATTGATGACCGTTCTAGAGAAAGTATTTAAATATAATGTCAAGCAATAAGCGTACTTCTACATCGCGAAACCGCGATAAATAACTCTGGCAAAGTCGAGCCATCTATTTCACGCGCGGCCCGCTTGTATTAATTTCACACTTCCGTGAACACACAACTTTGGTATCGGTAAATTTGCGTTTTGGAGAAATAACCTATTGAACGTTTAATGATATATTATTTATTTATTGCACTTTTTTAAAGACTAAACGATCGAAACATCTTCCATATCTGCAACACACAACGCAAACAAGATCGCGAAAAATGGTGTTAAATGCGGCTCAGATTGCCGAACGTCAAATACGTCTAGCATAGTACAAACTGTTTCGCAAAATTTCCTCTTAAACTCGCCTTTCTGCGATTTTTCAAAAGATGACCCTTCTAGATTAATTGTCATTCTACCATATCCTATAGTATTTAAAATTTTAGGATGTATATCCAGCATGAACAACTCACGAGAACACTGGCATTCGTGACCGACATGAGAAATCCACTTTCAAGAGATGTAAATATATTAACGTAATTGACAACCAAAACAATCAGTCCATGTGCTTTGGCACGTGATGTCATTTGATAATCTCAGGGGAAAACCCAGTGGAAAAACCCGTCCGCGTCCCCACTGTAAAATTATTGCGCATGTGTTTATCCAGACCTGTTTTCTTGTTTCCCCAAGCAACGTATGAAACAGGTGCTGGAAAAGAGTTCATTTGTTTCTTAGTCTGTGTTTGATAATTAAAAGGTTTTTATCATCAAGGGATTTATTTTGTAACAAAGATTATAGTAAATATTGTTTATTGGCTATTGCTGATTGTTCAGAATTAACTTTTGAAATCTTACGAGAATGCGTCCGCCGAGATTAATTAGGGTATGCTTACTGCTACTAGGGACACCCTAACTCCTACATTCCTATATGGGACAGGCAAAATGACAGTTTGGGGGAATAGGGAGTCGGCCATAGAAAAAAAAGATACTAGATAGATCAGGGATACTAAATGTCAAAAGTTTCCGGGGGAGCGTGCCCCTAACCCCCAAGCTATTCAAGACCTATAGAATGACAACGCAGACCACACAGTTAGGTTCAAATTCGTAACTGCTGCTCAAATAGATCTGGCACATCTTGAGCAAGATATTACAACATAGTTACAGCTTGCTCTATCTGTTGCTAGGTATAACTTGAAAATATATCATACAGTAGTAAAAGTCAGCTGACAATGATCACAAAACGTTTTGCTCACAAAAACGAGATTTTAAGGTTCCATGTACTTTGGATTTTTAGGAGAGGTTGGGAGGGGGGTCTTATGAAAAATATCATTATTTAGGGGTGGGGAAAAGTTTATCATGGGGATGGACCATGCCAAAGATTTAAGAGAGCTCACTAAATTCCAACCCCCCCCTCCCAGATAAGAAATGAACCCCTTAATAGCCTTGGTTATATAGTAGAGTTACCTCGTGAGCACTCTGTTTACGCAATAGGAAGTCCTTTGTTATAGGTTTGCGTAGGCCTGCAGAAACCACTAACGAAACACAAGTTGCACGAAGTGAAAATGGTCTGATAAAATAATCTTGGCTTTTTTTTATTATGCTTACCACTCTGAGGTGGACGGAAAGCCTTAACAGGTTTTACAACCCAATTGAGAAAGGTTCCGAGGGTTAGTTAGTTAAGGTTAGTGCCTTGGGGTTAGTTTTTAGTGATGGAGGAAAACCGGAGTACCCGAAGAAAAACCCTCGAAGCACAGGAGAGAACCAATTTCAACTTACACGAGTTAATCAAGCACACTGACATTTGAGTTCATTTCGATTCAGCTAAGACGGCTATATGATCTATTTCAGCATACATGTATGCAAGCTTGTTCCTAAAGTTGTACTAAAATCAACTTGTTTACTTGATACGGTTTTCCCCAGAGATTATCAAATGACATCACGTGCCAAAGCACATGGACTGATTGTTTTGGTTGTCAATTACGTTAATATATTACATCTATTGAAAGTGGATTTCTCATGTCAGTCACGAATGCCAGTGTTCTCGTGAGTTGTTCATGCTGGATATACATCCTAAAATTTTAAATACTATAGGATATGGTAGAATGACAATTAATCTAGAAGGGTCATCTTTTAAAAAATCGCAGAAAGGCGAGTTTAAGAGGAAATTTTGCGAAACAATTTGTACTATGCTAGACGTATTTGACGTTCGGCAATCTGAGCCGCATTTAACACTATTTTTCGCGATCTTGTTTGCGTTGTGTGTTGCAGATATGGAAGATGTTTCGATCGTTTAGTCTTTAAAAAAGTGCAATAAATAATAATATATCATTAAACGTTCAATAGGTTATTTCTCCAAAACGCAAATTTACCGATAACAAAGTTGTGTGTTCACGGAAGTGTGAAATTAATACAAGCGGGCCGCGCGTGAAATAGATGGCTCGACTTTGCCAGAGTTATTTATCGCGGTTTCGCGATGTAGAAGTACGCTTATAGCTTGACATTATATTTGAATACTTTCTCTAGAACGGTCATGAATCAAATTTTAGAGTTTGCCATTATAAAGGTAAAAAATTAAGGTTTTAAAAAGCTATACGATCAATCGGGCCGCTGACCAGCCCCTTCGTCAGAAAAAATAGTCAACTTTCACAAGCTACTGTGGACAAACGAAACGTAATAAAGTTCTCATTTTCGGTCACGTACTAGAAAATATGACAGGTAAAAATGGTCTTTCAAAAAAAATTCATTTACATTACTGGTTAAGCGGCCAAAACGCTTTGTTTACAAACTTGTCGTCCCAGCTCCAGTTTCGAGCCAATCTGGAGCTGGCTCCAGGTTCGCGAAACTGGAGCTGCGAACCTGGAGCCAGCTGGCTCATCGTGATCGTACACCTCTATGATATTTTCCCGTTCGTTTCATGCATTAATTATTAACATGGCTAGAAATCCAATACAGTATGCGGTTTGACCACTGATCTAATAATAGACTGGATATAGCTTCTATACCTATGAAAAATGAAGCCAAAATCAATCGGCGCAAATTTACTTCCGGTTACCACTTTGCAGCGAAAACAATATGGAGTTGTATGGGGAAATGAGTCGGCGAGGCTGGTTTTTCACAATTTTGAGGCATTTCCAAGCGCTGGACTAAACCGTTCGTCTTGTAATGAAAAGAACAGGATATTTTCTTACTTTTGGAGAGATACTTTTGTAGATTTCGGTAAAAAATCACCGCTAAAGACGTTTGACAAGTTGCATACGCGGAGTCCATAATGTTTTTTTCGGCCAAAACTCTCTGCCAAGTGGTCTTTCATGCTGGCATTTTCGCTAAACAAACACTCTGGCTGGATAGAAACTCAAGTAGAATGGTTTAAACGAAAGGTAAGCAATGTATAATAAGCGTTTGTCTTTCTCAATCAAGCGAAAAAGTATAGAATATCGGTGTTGCTCTCGGGTTATGTTGTGCTATGCCTATATGAACATTTATAGGAACAATAGCTTTATATCTATATCGGCTAATTGCATTTTGTATCTCAGATTGGAGTTTTGGTTTTTGTTCTTGACCGAAAAATACATTTAAATAATATATAAATGGATTCGTTTCTAAAACAAGCTCTGTATCATTCATATTATAAACTGCTTCAAGTGTTTTTATGCAGAAAACAATCCAGTAGAGTCTGCGAGTAGTATGGAGCACAAGTATACACATATTAAAATGGTGTATGCCAAGTTTGACTAGTTGTCAATTCTCACATTTGAAATTTTTATTATATAGAGACTAAAACATTGAAAATAGAAAACATTAAGACATGTCATCCTGATCCACTGGTGCTGACCGCTGTGATGGCAGAGAGGTCCTGTATTATAGAAAGTGACTTGTTGAAGTGACTGTATCATTGAACAATAAATTCTCTGTTCCTTTTCCAAAGTAGATGAACATTTTGTAATCATATGAACATGAATAGCAATGTGACTCACATTTTTAATAGTGCTGTATAAAAATTAGTTGTTTTAACATAGTATGGATAAACTGATAATTATCTTTTTACTGTACCATGCCCATGGTCTTCCCTCACCAGATTAAGACCCCTAGTAAATTCTGGTGAGCTGCTCTCCTCTCTTGTAATATTCCATAGTCTAACATTTTCAGGGTTTCTTGTAGAAGGGAGAGAAGACCATGGGTGGGGTTGGCAAAATGTTGACCTTTTTATAAAGTATACATTACATGTATGCAAATTAAGTGTGGAAATATATCACTTTCCCATATACATAAGAGTACCATAGACTGCAACTGGTTGTATTGTGTGTTCTGTTGGTTGTTCTCGTGCATTTCCTTGTTGGTAACAAATACTGGTCATTAAATATTGGTGCTTGGCAATTTGGCTTCTTTGAGGTCATTCCAAAACCACCAAGATGGTTGACATGCTACTTAATGTTTCATAAAAAATGCACAGAGTTCTACTAATTAACCCATTGAAGGTGCATAATGCTTCCCTTGACAACTAGAATTATCTGGTGTTACTAACACCAGATAATTCTAGTTGTCAAGGGAAGCATTATGCACCTTCAAATCTTCAATGGGTTAATTAGTAGAACTCTGTGCATTTAGACAGAGTATCATAGGCATAGGAAGCAACTTCAAGTTGGGGGGCACTTTGTCTTAAGGTCACCTCTTCTATTAGAAAAGGGCACTTTTTCCATTGTTTTAGCTGATGATAACCATCATATTCAAGCTGATGATAACCACATATTCAAGTTGATAAAGATTATATCAGAGTGTTATAGTAAATAGAGAGTCTTGTTTAATCACAAGTGAATCGCAGTGATGAAACTATCCACTTTAACACATAGGAATGGAATGAAGTAGTGTATTGGATTGCTGTAGAAAGCTCACTGTGTCTCCTCGATGTGAAAGAAGAAAAAAACTATTTAAAAGTTTGCAAATCAAATTTTGATTGAGCTCATACAACTTTGTCCCATGTCCTTTTTACAATTTTAGTATCATATCTGCATAAAAACACTTGAAGCAGTTTATAATATGAATGATACAGAGCTTGTTTTAGAAACGAATCCATTTATATATTATTTAAATGTATTTTTCGGTCAAGAACAAAAACCAAAACTCCAATCTGAGATACAAAATGCAATTAGCCGATATAGATATAAAGCTACTGTTGCTATAAATGTTCATATAGGCATAGCACAACATAACCCGAGAGCAACACCGATATTCTATACTTTTTCGCTTGATTGAGAAAGACAAACGCTTATTATACATTGCTTACCTTTCGTTTAAACCATTCGACTTGAGTTTCTATCCAGCCAGAGTATTTGTTTAGCGAAAATGCCAGCATGAAAGACCACTTGGCAGAGAGTTTTGGCCGAAAATGGACTTCGCGTATGCAACTTGTCAAACGTCTTTAGCGGTGATTTTTTACCGAAATCTACAACAGTATCTCTCCAAAAGTAAGAAAATATCCTGTTCTTTTCATTACAAGACGAACGGTTTAGTCCAGCGCTTGGAAATGCCTCAAAATTGTGAAAAACCAGCCTCGCCGACTCATTTCCCCATACAACTCCATATTGTTTTCGCTGCAAAGTGGTAACCGGAAGTAAATTTGCGCCGATTGATTTTGGCTTCATTTTTCATAGGTATAGAAGCTATATCCAGTCTATTATTAGATCAGTGGGTTTGACCTGCAGGCTCAAATTACATAAATTGTAGATTTAAGCAAGTTCACAAATGTTAGTTCACTTAGGTACTAGGCACCATAGGATATTCACACGTTGGATGTAGAGGTTTCTTAGTACTACAATGCACGTACAAAGCTTTCAGCATTGGATAAGGAATATCTAAAGCCAAAACTATATCCTGTGTACGTTGAGCTTTATTAGCATATGCTATTAATGAAGGGCTTGCAATTGCTAATTTCCTTTGCAAATAGCAATCCAATGGCGGAATATGAGACATTTTTAATACAACAACTAAGCGTAAAGATTATAAAAATATATAAGAAACAATCTATATGTAAATTGCCTCTGTATTGATGAATTTCGCGCAAAAGTTGATTCCCACAGAAAGTGTGTATTTACCAAGCCAAATCTCAAATTTAACGCGTATTTGGCTATTTTGACTGAGTATTTGCGCCTTAATTTCTGCATCCACGATCAAATAAACATTACAGCGGTAAACACTATGGAAACCATAACAACAGTTCTAAAATGGCGACATGAACGAAGACAAGAAACAACGTATTGCTTCGATTTTCATGTCGTGTTCAGTGTTTATGTCGGCGCTTGGCCGATCGAATTACAACTACTCGGCAGCACTTAAATCGTACTTTTTTATGGCGTTTGGGAACCTACTTAAAGACGTAGATACGTTCTAAAAAGCTTCGCAAAACAAATAATGAATATTGTCGAGTGTATTCAGACGTGCACATCACAGCTAAACCAACTGATTATTGCCAAAATAAAGGCTTACTTTGGCCAATTATTGGGATTTAACACTAATTAACAGACACTTGTATGGGGAATAAGAGGTAAAAATCTATCGAGCTAGGGAACTCATTTAGCCTTATCGATTTGTCACGAAATTTGTTCTAGTTAATATTTGTGTTTACTGACGTTTTAGATGTGCACATATGAGAATTTCTAAGGGTATGAAACAAAAAATGTGAAACATCATTTTTCCTCTATTAGTTCTATAAAAACTTTACGACAATAAATTGTATTTATAGTTTGCTTCTATAAGGTGAAATTACTTATATAGTGTAAATGCGCAATTCCTTTATTTAGCCGCTAGTGTTCTATACAGAGCCGCCATTTTGAATTAATTTATTTTGCGCTCTGCACGCATGCTTTTCCGCCATACTGTATTGGATTTCTAGCCATGCCGGCATAAATTACAACACAACATCTCCTCTATTGTTTTTAGAGTCAATCTATCGCTAACAAGATAAATATATGAACGTCTAAATATAATAAAATAAAGTAACGTTAACAGGAACAAATCCAGTTTAGCAGAACCGTCGTTTCTTTAACCATAATATAGAAAGACACTATTATCACGATTAACTTTAATTAGTTGCGAGTTATTTAGTCTTAAATAGTCCTTGAACAGCTTGACAGTAGAATGATGTTTGACGCCTATTTCTTGTTGGATATCTTCTCTGATGTGTTACAGCCTCTGCTGGTGTGTGACACGTCGTTTCATCATCCGCTTCTGATACATCGTCCTCCAGTTTTCTCATATCCACTTTTCCTTCAAACTTCTTAAAAAATGAAACATGCCTGAATCTTAATAATAATGAAGGTTTATTTAAAAACTTATTGCAGCAAACGCTGAATTACAAGTTATTACATATAGAGTATACCTAAGTAATAGTGTTATAATGTTAACATTACATTAATATGTTATATCAATATTTACAGGTTATGAAATTTAAAAATCTATCAGTATTTACAAAGTTTACACAATTCGGTTCGCGTGTATGCCGTAAGTTATATTCATGATTAATACCAGCACTATACTGTTATTGTTAAAAAGTTCTTTAAGGGGACCAGATAATTTGTTGTCTCTAGCAAATTTCCTACAAATATCTTCTCGTCTTTTTTGTCAATGTTTGTAGACCAACTCTGCACAGCGACTCTTCATATGGTGAACCAGGGTCAATTATTTTTAGGGCTCGTTTTTGGACTTTTTCCACTTTAGTTTTTAAATAGTCCGGGATTGCAGACCAAACAGGGGCAGCATATTCAAGAATTGGTCTGATTAAGCTGCAGCATACTGTTATTAATTCTTGGCGCCCAATCCTTACTTTCCGTAATATACGCAGAATGTAAAGTCTCTTGTTAGCTTTCTTAATAATATAGTCACTGTAAGTTCCATGTGAGATCGTTACTTAAATATACGCCAAGTAGCAACTAGCTTGTATGACGTTACTCTTTCTATTGTATTTCCACCAATTTGTAATGAATCTCGAAATGGCAATCTATATTGGAGAAGGTCAATAACCATTTCTTTACATTTTTTTGGGTTCAATCGCATACCTCTTGTACTAGCATATTCACCGATATCATTGACCAACATATATAGGGGTAGTGCTCGGCGAACATCTTGGGATAACTTCAATAGTTGTCAGATCATCCACAAATGTACTTCTAAGATTCCACTCACGAAGTAAACTGTTCACCACCAGTACAGCAAATAGGATGGGGCCTAATTTAGTACCTTGGGGTATACCTCCATTCAGGTACTTAAATGACGATAACTTGTCGCGAATGTGGACGCATTGTTTCCTTTCCGTCAGGAAAGCTCGAATCCATCTTACTATAGGAGGACGTACATCCAACCTTTCTAGCTCCGCGATTAAAACGTTATGGTCAACTAAGTCAAATCCCTTACTAAAATCCGCAAAGAATGCCCGAATTGAGCAACCGCCTCTGTCAAGAGTCATCAAAACGTTGTGTAGCAAAAAGACTAATGCTTGTGTTGTGGACCGGCTTTCTTTCGACTGCTTGAGAAGTATGTCCCCCACCTTTAAGTGTTCTTTCGCATGTCGTTTTTGGTCCACATACTCTTTACTCTTCTTCTTACGCTCGGCATCACAAAGTTGGGTCTTGGAGCATGGGCTGTTCGAATTGCTTTATTTAGGCCATGTTTACATTCCGGCCCAAGTGTAAACGTTCCGGCCCAAGTGTAAACACCTCGCCCTGTTATTATTGCGAAAACTAATCGGATACACCGCGCACCACTTCGAAGAGCGAACCACCGCACCACCGGTTCGTTGCAGAAATTGAGACGATAACAACATTTCATATGTAAACAGAAGCCCTATCCGGTTTGGTTTTTGCGTCGGACGCAAAGTGATCCGATACAATGTAAACATGGCCTTACAGGCTTCATGGATGATTCTACAAACCATTCAGTGGCTTGAGGCCATAGCCGTATCACATGGTGCCTAATACCACGTTGGGAAAAATAGTTTGCCAGCTCGTGATAGGCAAATTGTGGGCCATTGTCTGATGTATACTGGCTGGAAGTCCATGCGTGGAAAAGATGCGATAAATCTGATGATGATGGAGGTTGCGGTTGTTGACTTTAAAATGTCCACTTCTGGGAACCGAGAATGTGCATCAATTACCACGAGCACACTTTCTCCCGAAGGAAATGGGTCACATAGGTCCACTTTATGAAGAGAATTCCATGGCTTTGAAGGCATTTCAGTTTCACATAATGGTGTAGTTGGATTGCAACTGCTTCACGCAAGGCACTTCTTGATGACCTTGAGCATGATGTGCAACGGCAAGAGTGCGATCTTTCAGTGCTTGAGGCATGACAATACGATGACAAGGTTTCCATCCCTGTAGTGAGTTTAGTAGAGATTCCGCACAGAAAGTAGACTTTATAGACGCTAAGAGACGCTGTGGTTGACTAATAAAGAAGGAGTTAAAGAGTTCGGCGATGCTTTTGTTGTCTGTTACAATTTCTCCATTTTCATTTAATTTACGAACGCTGCGGTTTTCGCCCATTGTTTCTCTTGAGTCATTTGACTCGTTTTGATATTATTGGAGCATGTTTGTTAACGATATTATTGAAAATTGAATACCAGTAGTCAACAATGTCATCGGTATCGTCAAATATAAAGGCTGAATCCCATGGGGCATCAGAGAGATCTTTAGCAAACAAATCATTATTGAGCGACTTTAGATTTCGGTATTTGAGTGATGTGTGTTGCGTTCTATCGCTTACTGAGCCTTGTTCGGTAGTTTTCTTGAAGCGCCTAAGAACAAATACTGGGAGATGATCTGACAAGCCAACGTTTAATGCACTAACATGGAACCTCTATGGAACTATATGGAACCTCTCACACCCCCATACTACAGCCAATGCTTCCCGCTCCGTTTGAGAATACCTCTGTTCGGCGGGTGACAGTGAACGACTGGCATATGCAACGTTTCGTACCGTACTGTCTTGACCGACGTTGGACAAAATAGCCCCGAGGACGAAAATCGTGCTCTTTCAGGGGTGCTCTTTCAGGGGTGATCTTTTAATCGTGCTCTTTCAGCCTGGGTGGTGTACGAGATTTTTGGAGTGATACACCCCTCGTGATCGTCTACTAGACTTTTCAACGGCGGCACAACAAGATACATCATCTGGAACCCCATAAGATGGTTCTGACACAGAATAAGGTTCATATGAGAATCTATGCAATCTATGCTGGCGCCACCCCTGCTGTCTATAGTCCACAGTCCCTCCAAGGGCGCCCTGGTCCCTCCTTTTCCGCTCTCGCGTGCCTTTCCCCAGAAGGGACTGGGTACAGTCTAAACAAAGATCTAAAGGTAAACAGTTTTTAGATGTAATATTTATACAAGACCTGCTACATATTAAATCGTTATCAATATATGTTCAAATTTTTCCCTAAACTTGTGTACATCAAAACCAAATACCAGAGTACAATTTTTATATATATTTGCCTCATCAACTATGTATAGGAGACGCTACTTCTAGTTAACTAATGTCTATGACTTGTGACGTCGCTTTATTTGAGTCGCTTTATTTTTGAGTGGTTGTTATACAAATGGGCGATAAAATAATCGGGCAGAAAAAATTAGCGGCGCCCTCCGCCAGCTTATTTTTCCGCCCGCTTATTTTATCCGCCCCCTAATTTTATCCGCCCGATTATTTTATCGCCCATTTATATAATAACCACTCACAAATAAAGCGACTGCTTCGCAGGCTAACTTGCGACATGATACAATATAGAAGTTTATCCTCTAGGCATATAAGGCAGTGTAAGTGATCTAACAATATACCAAGTACATTTAGCCATAGGCGTAGGAAGCAACTTCAAGTTGGGGCGGGGGCACTTTGTCTTACCTCTTCTATTAGAAAAGGGCACTTTTTCCATTGTTTTAGCTGGAGAAAAGGGCACTTTGAGTGTCCCCTGTGGCCCCCCCCCCGGTTCCTACGCCACTGCATGTAGCTTATAAAAATATGACAGAGATATACCTGAACCAGTGATAGAGGCATATGATCGATGTTCACACTCGTGACGTATTAACTGCATAAGGAATGTGGGTGATTTAAATTTCCGTCATTGTTATTGGATAACATCTGCCGGGGTACGAACACTGACCTGAGTGCTCGAGGTCAATCTCGAGCAGGGTTGGTATACATCCTCGTACCCAGGGTATTTGCTCCCCCCGAGCCAAATACCCTGGTATGAGCTGGTCACGTGAACCCAAACAATTTATATTACTAAGGGGGGTGGTAGTGATTTCTAGTTTTCTTCCCAGCCTGTTCGCAGGTGCGAGTAGGTTATTCAGGCGCCATTATTGCGATCTAAATCCAAACAAAGAGGACATGTTTTTGTCTTGTCTTCATTCCACTGTAAATAGCAATATAAATCTTAAGCCAAAACAAGCAAAGTGTTTGGAGGCGCTTTTTAATAGGAGAGATACTGTCGCTGTTTTACCGACTGGATACGGTAAATCTTTAATTTACCAATTGCTCCCAACACTGCTTCATGAAAGGAATCTCTTCGAACAAAGGCAATCAGGTGAAGCAGTTCTAAACCGATTCATTTCTTCAATAATCTCTTTAAAGTTAACCTTCGATAAAGCCTCAAAGTCCCCTTTTCTCAAAACGGAGTTGGTGTTTCTCTGAGCGACATATTTTAGTTCTTCCTGCATCTTTGAGGTAACTTTTTCTTTCGACTTTTCGAAGTTTTCTAAAGCGCTGTCACGTAGTGCATCAGTTGAAGCGGTTGGCTAAAAACAAAGCCGAAAAAATAAATCAATTAGCTAATGTAAAGTATCAATTTACGACCATTTATCATCATAACTTTTTAATCTTAGAGCCAAAGCATTCGATATAGTTATTGGGACTAATTTGAAATAATTGCTTGGCAATTCAATTACAAAAGTTAGGTACAACAATTTTACTTCATCTCGTCCAATTCAGGTAGCTGGTTTAATTTTGTTTTTCCTTTTACTGGACATTTTAACACATAATTTGATGTACGAAAATACAATAAGGCATGACAAATGTACATGAAATCAGGTTTATTTAATACAAAGGATTTAGTAAAATGCGATTTGTTGTCGTAAAAGCATTAAAGCCAATTTGCGTCTATTATATGGCCGCTTCCGTTTGATATGATGAGTTAACACTTGTATCTACGAGTGTATCTAATTATCAAAACCCGCAAACTTAAAATAAAAAGACCCACGGTGACATATGGTAAAAACAAACAAAGCCTAACGAAACGCTTTGCAAGCATATTTATATTTTCCAAGTCTACTCTGGCTCTGCACGCACTTTTTACTTTAACGCATAGCGAGTTTACAGAAAGGATTAAACTAAAAAATGTACAGTACATCTAATAAACCATAATTTCCCAAACTTACCGTATTTTCTTTTGAGGAAAATGAAAGGTATCGTCGACTTGAAGTTGCTTGTTGTTGGATCCCTCTTTGCTGTTGGCAATATTGAAGGCGACGGCTCGGAGCATCTTTTCGCTC
Source organism: Trachythela sp. YZ-2020 (assembly GCA_016169945.1). NCBI lineage: Eukaryota > Metazoa > Cnidaria > Anthozoa > Malacalcyonacea > Clavulariidae > Trachythela > Trachythela sp. YZ-2020. The sequence goes on from JADLSH010000391.1 coordinate 2,511,973, forward strand.
TCGATTGCGATTTTAAAACGTTTTGGCTTTTCGAGATTAACTCTTTAAAAGTTTTATAATTAGAGAGCCGTCTCTGGCAAGGTCTGCAGATATTTTGAGGCAGATTTGGGTCTCGTACGAGAGAATCGCCCAGACAATCTTCAGCGAGTTTTAGAATATTCGCGTTCGCGTGTCTAAATAAGTTTTTGACGTGAGTCACATCACAAATATTTAAACATAAACGGCAGCACGAGCTTTGATTTTTTTCACCAGCACTGTAAAACTTTTTTGGAGTATCTAACGCTTTTGACATGTCCAGGTGCATACGCGAACTGTGTAACTTTGAAGATACAATGGCTATTGTTTACATTTATGGCGTGTTCTAATTAGTTGTGACAATGTATACTCACTCCCCCGACCCTAATGAACAATATTCTATTTTACCCAAAATCTGGGGGTCACGTGACCAGCTCATACCAGGGTATTTGGCCTCGGGGGGAGCAAATACCCTGGGTACGAGGATGGGTTGGTATATTGGCCTTTTTGAGGCCAAATAACTCGATTTTGGCCCTTTTTTTTTCTTGTTTGGCCCCGAAAATAAATATTGGCCATTTGGCTACTTTTTGGCCTCTTCATTTCAAAGAAATGTTTAAAAAATTTATCAATCTTTAATTGTTTAATTGTCATAATAATGTAGTTATCAATAGTAGTAATTTACTAATTATTGTAATATTAAATTATACATTTTTGAGGATCATTTTATTCCATTTACGGAATAAATTAGTTGTGCCGATTGGCCCAATTGTAATGCTGATAAACTAACCAATAGCAATTAAATAAGCGCTGTTTTCGCAGACGTCCGCCTCGGCAGGTTCATTATATATAAAGCAATTCGATGAAGGCTTTATTATTTAGCATTATTAATTTTGCATTTTCCAATTGATTCTTAACCTGCATTTTTTACGTTTTCTAACTTTCTGGGCGATAGGCCGTAGCTGATGGGGGCCCCTAACTGTCGGGAGCCCTTAGTTTTTGAACTAACCCTACCCAATGAGCGTTACGCTACCATTCCAAATCATTCGGTTAACCTCTTTTTGCTGACAACTTAAGAGCTCCATCGAGGAAAAAAATTCCTGGGCACGAGATTGCAATTTAATTTGGCCTCTTTTAGCTTTTTTTTTGCCTCTTTAGAAAAATTGTAGTTTGGCCTCTTTTGGTAGATTTTGGCCTCTTTTTGATAGCCATTTGGCTCCGAGCATGCGTAGGACCTACCAACCCTGATCTCGAGGTTAAAAAGTGTCCTCACCTTTGCTGACGTCATATAGGTCCTCGCATCGATGAAAATTACCGCATACCGATATTTTCCTAATGTTATTTGTGCTCGCGGGCGAATTTGTGTTTTTGAAATTTAACGAAGTTTGTTTTTAATTTTTTTTCAATTCTGTGTGTTTTTTTTGCAAACTTTGCTGTTTTTGGTAAATATTTACTACCTTCGAGTTGAGAACAACCTTTTCCAAAATAGGAGTATATTTTCCTGTTGCAAATTTGAAAACAAACATTTTATTAATTTTAAATAAATGATGGCTTCGGTATAAAACAAGAGCTTCACGGGCCATCGATGATTGCTGGTATTTATGCTATAGTTTTTCCATAAAAGTTTATATACATATTTATGCTATAGTCTTTCTTGGTATTATACTGAGTAAAAGACTGTTTTTGTGGAGTTTTCTACGGCTATTTGAGATTTTTTTCTAAACAGCTACACTTCATTTCAAAAGCAAGTGCGAAGTATAAAAATACTGCTCGAAAAGTATTATGAAAATTTCGAAACGTTTTGTGAAGGTCTAAGGTTGAATGTTACAGTAAATCAAAGCTAAAAGAGTACATAATAGCATACCCACTTTATATAGTTGTGCTTTTAGTTGGGCAATTGATAATTTTATAGTTAAAAACAAAATAACAATATTTTGTACAATTTAAAATATAAAAAATATACAGTGTTGCGTGTTACCATGGCACATGGTTACATCAGTGAACTCAATTTGGTTACCTGGAACGATAACTGGCGGGTGAACAGGGTTGCCAAGTTCGGGATTTTATCCCGAGATCTCGGGATTTTAAAAAGCAGTTGGGAACTTTTTGGGATTTTTGTTTTAAAAATTCATGCTCGGGATTTTTTTGGGATTTTTGAGAACGAGAATTATTTTAAATTAAACAATAATATAACAACTTTCAAAAAATCCAGCGTTCGTCTGCTGGCATCCTATTGAACTTTATGTTACAAATGTTATACTAGATCAGTTTATCCAACTGAAGTATGTTTAATTTATACAACATGAAGTATTACGCATATTTCGAGAAACCGGCGCGATCTCTAAATCTCTTTTTCAGAGTATGCCCGTTCGCAGGTTGGGGTCTTTGGGGACTGGGAACGAAAGTGGGAACATTGGGATTTTTGGGGGAATCTCGGGATATTTGGGAAGCTTAGTTGGGAATTTCACACATTTACAGTTGGCAACCCTGCGGGTGAAAAGTGAAGCCAAAATAACAGTGCCTACGCCATCAAACGTGATTGATTTCACAACGGCCAAAGTTCAAAATAAGTTACGAAAATAGAAAAAAAACTTGAAAAGCTGTTAAAACCTGCACGATAACTTATTTTATCCCATATTTTTATGGCTTTCATAAACTTTTTGCACAAACTAGCTTATACGGCTTATACGACTGACAAAAAACAAAATATTTTCGCTGTTTGAACAAAAACACTGAGAAAACTAACTTACTTCAGTCACTCAGTGACAAAGATATGTTTTCCTCCTAGTTTTCCTTCTGTAATCTTTTTTAGCCAGTTACAAAGTAGAAACTACTTCGATTTGCAAAAAAACTGTTGTTTTTTTTCCAAAAAATAACACAAAAATAGAGTTTACGTACGGACCGCGCAGTATATAAGTTGTGGGGGACTGAAACTGACGTACGGACCGCGTGAAATTGACTTTTGAGGGACTGAAACTGACGTACGGACCGCGTAAAAGGACTGGGATTTAGGCTTCACTTTTTTCCGCCTGAATGATTGAATGTTATCGTTCCAGATATTAGAAATTTATGGAGTTCACTGGGTTACATTCGTCGACTCAGTACTTCATGTTACAATAACTTTTGGGGAGTAAATTATTTGGTTCAAATGGGCGAGGGGTTCTGCATGCATGTATTTCTAGTTTAACTATGATTCAGCATACAATAACACTGACGAACCTTTATGACAATTAATGCAGTTAAATACAAGATTATGGATAAATGTATTAATCTTCTGTTAAAATTAATATCTAATCATATATATTTCTATTTTATTATATATTGATATATTTTTATTTAAATAACCAACACTTTTAATCAAATGTTATTTAAGCGCCAACTCCTTACGGAAAGCCGCACCCTCCCCCTCCCTGGAAACGCCAATCGGCGTCCTCATTAATTCCGTTTTCATCATCCTAGTCACTAGCAATTATTAACTTGTCCGCTCCTTAATTGCAACAGTTGTCGATGTGACTAAGCTAGTAATGGAATGTTTCAGGATGTATTATATTTTACTCAATTTATTAGTTGTCGCAGTCAAAGTATCAGGTATGTTGTAAAATTCACACGGTTATTTTATGTAAAGAAGACGTTGATCTTTGTCTAAGTATTAAACATAAACGGAATATTTTGTTGCAATAATCGACACTTGAATACTTGATGAATTAAATTTTTTGTTTAAGTCGAATTTTGTGCGAAAGATCCACTTAAAATTTCACACGCTTACTTAGCTAGGCATTTTCCAGCACTTAGTAATCTCATAAAGCAGATGTTAGCTGTTCCCTCTAGGAAATATGAATACAGCTTGTTAAACAATCGTACTGTAAACTGACAACGCAGTGAAGCTTGAGATACTTATGCACCTATCAATGTTAAGCCCCAGGATGGGGGGGGGCGGGCAACCCTGGGGGAATTGACAGCTGAATATGCAACGTGGGTAGGGATTTTGAAGGATTTTGATATTATGGAAGAGTCCGAGGGCTGGGAAATTTGACATGGCCGCCATCTTGAAACCCGAGAAGGAATGGAGACGAGTCACAACAAATATGTTTCTTGACCTTTCTTCGCTGCTCCGCCGCAATGGATGTCGACAAAATAAAAGTAAGGTCAGTAAGATAATCTGTGAAATTCCGTTATTATAACAATCCATCAATTTCTATTTTTTATGCTTATATGTTGCCAATGATTTGTTTGTTATGTTGCTGTAGTCCTTTCATTTAAATATTGTTTATGAATAATTTATAAAAATGCAATATAAAATATGCATATTAATAGTTGTTGATCTCATGAAACAATGTTTTGTTTTAGGTTCTTGTTCAGTTTGGAGAAAGCAGAAAAGTTCTAGAGATCAAGCGAGAGGATGCATCATTGGAATTGAATTGTCTAACCTCTCAAGTAAGAGAATTGTTTAAATTAGATACCCAAGATTTTTTACTCCAAGAATACGACTTAGATTGGGAAACTTGGATGGATGTAGAACATGTCCGCTCGTTGAGAGATCGGCAAAAGCTACGTGTCATGGTAGTGGACAATCATGAATACACAGGAAAGACAAAGGTAGACCTTTTTAAGTATTTAATATATTGAATATTAATATTTTTAAAGGTTTTAATTTGTAGCTAAGTCTGTTAAAGATAATAAATTCATATTTAATAAAAACGTATTAATGGCATTTGTCACAGACTATACTTCATCAAATATTCAACAACGTGTTCCTTGATTATTTTATAATTTTCAACGTAATTTACATTGACTCAGTCTAGATATTGTTTAAAAACTTCCCAGGTACGGGCAATTTGATATGGATTTTAGGCACCAGGGTGGGAAATTTGACTCAACTATTCCTCAAAATGTCAAATTCCCCTGGGGTCGCCCGCCCCCCCCCCCCATCCTGGGGCTTAACATTGATAGGTGCATTAAACGTAAACAGTTTATTTTCTTTAGACCTTTTACTCGATTTACTTCAAGGATTTCGCTTTTAGCGGTTCAGTAGCGCTCACGATTAAGTTATATTGGATTCAATATATCGTATATAGGCTTTTATGTGTAGACTTACGAATGTATTTCATATCACATCATTTAATGACTGAATTTATTAATAGTAGACACTGTATAACTGATATCATATAAATAAGTATCTAATCTATATTTGACTAAGTTAAGCTGGGAATATCATTCCATAATCTCCAAGGAAATTATTACGAAATATATAGAATGATGGCATATAGTTTTGACTGCCTTACTACACAGACTGTAATAGATAGTGATAGCGGCAAGATGTCGTCTGAAGCACTTTAGTTTTTTTTGTTTATATTTCAACATGTTTTTGTTTAACCCATCAAGCAGCTATATCACATCAGGGCTCATACTGAATAAACGGTTGAATAAATTCATTTGGCATTGGGTGGAGTAAGACACTATAGGTGCAAAGTGAGCTGTTTCCCTTTTAAAAATGAGCTGTTAATATAAAATGAATTGTGTGCATGTCCAGTCCGAGTTGTGAGAATTTTCACACCAGGCTGAGTTTCAACTCTTTTAACCATGGTAAAGGACTAAAGGTGTTTAACAATTACACAGAAATTTTGTTTCAGCCCATGTTTCAAATTTTAGATGGTATTTATAACCAGGCTGAAATCTGAGCCTGGGCAAAAATGACAAAATCTTGAAATAGAGCTATTCCACTTCTTTTTAATAATTTAAAATGCTGATTAAGCATTTTAAATTATTAAATAGTAGTTACATGCATAGATGGAAAAGCCAAAACACACCATTAATAAACTGATTTGTGATTTAACACATGATTTCATAAATTGCACTTGGTATAACTTTCTACAAATAATGGGAGAGACATAGCCTAAGTTCTAATAGACTGAACAACATCGAACGCTTCACCATTAACTGTTCTAGTGTTGTCTGTATGTTATTGTTTTCTGTTATTTTTGTTTGACCACGAATATATTTGGTCACCTTGTTCTTGTGACGTACTTGATAATCAGTCTTATCTGTACTATCATCTGCAAATTTCCATAAATTAGAGGTTGCACCTGTTGCGGATATATTATTGATCATCGCCCAAAAGAGCCAGGGCCAATTTTGTGCCTTGTAGAATTCATGCGCATGGCCTATTTTAAAACAATCACAGCTAAGCTTGACATGTTGTCATTTACCACGTAGGAAGTTTGCAATCCAGTTTACGACTGTAGGTTTGATTCCAAAGCTAGAAAGTTTGGCAATCAAAAGGTTATGATCTACTAAAGATTATGATCCAGAAGAGCAATCTTTACACACAAGCCATATATAATTCCATCTGTAGCTTAAAGCCAATCACAGATGTAACATCAAGATAAGGGCATGCATAGTACAACAATCTGGGATGGAGCCAAACTAATACGGGCCCATGACCTTCATGTATGATTTCCCATCATACATATCTCTTATCATTTTTTTGAAAGTAAAAGTGGAGAAATTTGCTTCACAGCTCTTTAATTCTTAATTTGCTGAAACAACTTTCCCATGTTTTTATAATCTCACTCATTCCACTCCATGCTGTCTGCCTTATTTTTGAGATCAGTTATGTGATGTGCAGGCTTACTTACCAGAACAGTGTTTTCGCCGCTTTGCATTGTTGGCTCGCGATAGCGTAACAGCTCTATTCTAGAATATTCGCTGCTGTACTTCCCTAATAGCTCTGCTTGACTAGTGCTGTGTATTCAATATAATTTGGTTATTATAAACTTCATAATTTACAAGATATATAATTTCAGTGAGAGTTTATTTATGGTATCTACTTTAATTTGGTAATTCAAAAAGAATACATAATAACCAAATAAGGCTAGACACGAACGGGAAGAAGTCCCAGGCAAGGAGACCAATCAATACATGGTAAATTAAAGTCCCCAACAAGAATAAGTCGACAAGATTCATCTAATTTATCAAGGCTTGTACGCAAATCCAATAATGAATCTGTATTGCCATTTGGCGGTCGATAATAAACGCCAAGGATTAACTGAGGTTGACCTGACAGAAAGACTTCGACCATAATTTGTTTGCACTTTGTTCCCTCAAGATGATTTCTTTGAATAGAACGAAGGGCAGAATTAATAGCAACTAAAACTCCACCGCTTCTGTTACCCAAGCGATCATTTCGATATATAGTCCTTCGTTAAGCCAAGTTTGACAAACACACACAATATCGTATTGATTTGCATAAACCAAGGGACATTATTGGGGCCGATTCTGTTCCTGATTATGATCAAGGGTTTGAAAATTATATCACCTGATACCAGAATGTGGACTGTCCACAGACGAAGCCCCATCCTTGCATCCTTATTGCAAAACTTTTCTTAGAATATGCGCTGTACTGAGCAAGGCAGTCTTTTGTAGCTGCGGTATCTTTAACCCTAGGTCTAATATTTCTATCCAATTTTCGAACCTCTTGCTAACTGATCCAAGCTCCTATCACCACCGGTATAACCTCCACCTGCTTTATTCTCCACAACTTTCCAATTTCAATCTTCAACTCCTGATACCTCTCAACCTTCTCATATTTCCTTGTCACTACTTTACCGTCCACTGGAATTGCCACGTCAACTATCACACACTTTATCTCCTTTTTGTCTAGTAACACAATATTTGGTTTATCACAATATCTATCACACTGTACCATAAAATCCCATAATACCTTCGCCTCCTCATTCTCCACTACTCCTTCAGTTTCATGTTCGTACCACTTCTCAGCTCTCTTCAACCCATATTTACCACACATGTTCCAGTGTACAATCCTTGCAACTCCATCATGCCTCTTCTTGTATTCTGTTTGTGCCAACTTACCACATCCACTCACAACATGCCACACTGTCTCCCCTTTCTCACCACACATCCGGCATAATGGGTCCTCTTCTGTCTTGTCAATCTTGTTCTTCACATATTTTGTCCACAACGCCTGCTCCTGTGCTGCATAGAGCAGAGCCTCAGTTTCTGGCTTCAGATCTGTCTTCTGTAGCCATCACCATGATTTTTCTTGATCGATGCCAGGGTTCTCTTTCAGTTCTCTATAGAACTGGCCATACCTTGCCTTGTTTTCCCATCTTTCTTGCTTCTCTTCCTCCTTATTGCTCTTATAGTCGTCTTTTTTTCCACATCCTTCTGTTCTCAGTACACAATTTTCTCTTACCTGCACTAGCACTGGTTCCACACTGTTCTTCACATATCAACCCAGATTGTTTTCTTCCGACTTGATATACATTTCACAACTGATAACTCCTCTTCCACCTTTGGCTCAGGTAGGTTATTGGTAGGTATAGCCTATCAACATCGCTCTTCGGGTGAAACACGCCATACAGCGTACAGTAAGTAACTTTCTAGTCTTTCTATCCAATGTCTGCACTTCCTCCTGACTCCACTTTACTATATCTGCACCATACCTCAGCAAAGCAATCGTCCATGTGTTCATAGCCATAATCTTATTCCTTCCACACAGCTTTGAGCCTAACACTCATCTCAATCTCCTCAAGTATTCCTTATTTAACTTGCCACTCATTTCCTCCTCCATGATGTTATCCATCTCTAAGATTCCAAGGTACTTGTATCCAATTTCCTTCATCACTTCCCCACTTGGAAGTTCTATTCCTTCACTCTTGTCCTCATAATGAACACTCCATATTTCTGCAGTCCAAAGTCCATTCCAATGTCCTTACTAAATAAATACACCGTGTTAACCAGTGAGCTTCTCTGTTCTTCGTTCTCTCCATATAATTTCAGATCATCCATAAACAATATATGGTTCACTTTCACCTTTTCCCCCTTGAACTCATATCCTGCCTTCACTTTCCTATATCTATATAACTATCTCCTTGAAAAATCCCTCTCTTTATTCTCACCTCTCCAAGGGCCTCTCCGCACGCTGTAAGTTCTATTCTCCACCCTGTCATACCTACCTCCTCCACAGGCGTTTTATTAATTGGAGTGGGCTGAGAAAATTTGGGAGCACACGCACGGGCGGAATAATAAATGCGGGAATATCGAAACATAAATTATTCTGTGGAAACGCCTGCTGAATAATGTTGTTGTTTTTTTCTTAGCAAAAGTGTCGATTTCGTGGCAATCCTTAAAAATCTGGCTGAAATATAGCCCATCCATACATAAAACGATACATTTTCGTGTTTTCCTTCTTAACTTGGTATATTTTAATAGTTATTGCTGAAATATGATCCATATTAATCGAAATATGAAACGTTGAATTTTGGTATTGTCCTATAATTTTGCTATTGAGATATCTGCCTGCAACCTCTTAATATTTCCCTCAATCCTCCTTTTCCACCACGGTTCTTTCTTCTTCCTGACATCCCTCCTATCACTGCTGCCTTTCTTCAACCTCATTTTCTCTGCAACATAAACCGATACTGCTCTAAGCAATTCATTCATTTCCGTGTAGTCTTTCGTGTATATATACTTCAATACTTTGTTCACCTTTCTGGTTTCAATCTCAACTTTCCACATGTCTGATCTCTTGAAGTCACATACATATCTATCGCAGTCTTCTTTCATTAGTTCCAACAGCCTGTTCACCACTTTTCGATCCTCTTCCTCTATGTTGTCTTCAGTTGTTATGGTCACATTTTCTCGTTCATGTTCTCTCCACTCCTCTGGCTCCGTCAGGTCGTCTCCCTCTTCGACTTGATTAGGTTTGCTGTTGCCTTCTTGCTGTTGCCTTCTTCATAACTGTTCTACCAGTCATGGCGGACGAACATCTAACTGCGAGTTCCAACACAGAGAACGATTTGGGCAAAAAATCAACTGACAATCACACAATTACAAAATATACTGATAATGCTGCAAAATATCTCACAGTAAGTCAAAAAGGTAAACCTAAATGGAACGGTCCTTTTGAAAGCCTCAAAATGTTCATGAACGAATTGACGGAGAATGAGACAAAATGGTCGACACCTGGAGGTTGTTGCAAATTGCTCGAATTATACGAGGTAGCAGTACATGGTACTCGGACAGTAACTCATTAACAATAAACGGGAAATTGAGTGATGATATCAAAATCCAACTTCGGAATATTGCCAGCTTAACTCAGCCTGAAGATGAATCAACTAACAACAACTACAAAGAACCCGGGTGTTGTCAGCGATATGAGACAAACGAATGCACCCGAGGTATGTAGCTGTACATGTACTTGTGTAAACAAAGACATTGGCGCTGAATTGGAAAGTGTAAAACTGGATATGACAATTTTAGAGTCGCGATTGTTTACTACAATGTTGCAGAACGAATCTGAGGCAGACATCAACTCGCTTCGGATGAAATTAAAAGATATGGAGGCCGTTGTGCGGCATCAAGACGAAGCTATTGCCAACTTAATGAGGAGAATTTATTCTTTAAGTCAAAGTTATTGTCCCTTGAAATTTAATACTTAATGTGTCCCATATTTTGCCATCCAATCTTTGAGTTCTGTTCCAAAAGCACCTATCACTATTTGGATGATTGTTACTCTATTCAGGTTACATAATTGCTTTGGATATGTTGCATTGTTGTTGTTGAAGTATGTGATTCTAACGGCTTGGAGTAAAGGTTCTGTAACTTCATTGAAGTACCATCCTAAACTGTTGGTCTCTTGTCTGATACAATCTTCAATGCTAATGAGATCCCTACCTCCGAGTTTTCTTGCTAGATACAGTCGTTCAACATCACGTTTTGGGTGGAATGCCCCATACAATGTCAGTCGACTCTTCCTTGTTAATCTATCCAGGTTCGTCCTTGTTAATCTATCTATACGCACCATGTATTTATGGCCGTGATGATTTTCTTGCCATTTAGCTTGGATTTTAATACCTTTTTCAACCGCCTCTTGTGTTCCATTTAGATATTTTCTTTCAATTCTTTCTTCATGATCCCATCAAACTCCAAAATTCCCAGTCAAACTCCTTTATCACCCACTGATCCAATTTTCTTTCCATCCAGTAGCTAAATTCCATTACTTTTTGTTAGTTTTCTCCTTTTCATTGTAACAGTACCACATTTCTTCACTCCAAATGTTGTCCCTTGGGACGCCAGCTCTCACGGAGAGCCATTTTGAAGTTAATTCGACGAACTTAAGAATTTAGTTCCCACTCGCATTAAGTTCGTAATAGGGAAATTTCTTCATTTACTTGGGAAAATTGGAAGTATGCAAAGGAATTATTATAGAGAAGTGGAAGCACTGAATGCCCAAGTTCAAAATGGTAACAAACGTTAACGAGATCGGTGCTCTCACGTGTAAAGAAATGTCCTTAAATTATGGAGCAATCTAAGGCATTCTTAATTCCATGTATTAAGGGATCTTTTTGTGGAATTTAAGTGATTCCATAGGCTACCTTAATATGAATTATTTAGACAGATTTGTGTACTTGCATGATGCCTGTCTTAAAAGTGCAGGAAATGGAGTTTATGTGACACCAAATTTTCAAACGTTTCCCGGCCGGTTGACAGGCGGACCAAACTCAACCAATCTTACCAAAATATAAATACATTCACAATATGGATGTGATGCCTTAGAATGCAAATATGACTTGTCAATCACAAAAAATTAATGGATGAAGTAATTTAAGGAATTTTAACTTTTGCGATATTGCGAGTAATGGTCTCAAGGGTTATGTCCAAGATTGTAGAATGTTCATCTACCGATACCATGCGTGTTGAATAAAAGTTAGCAACAGCGAATATCATTGGGCGACTGCGAATAAAAGTTAGCGACAGCGAATAAAAGTTAGCGACTGCGAATATATTACACGAATAGAAGTTCGCGACAGCGAATGGAATTTAGTGACAGCGAATTGGATTTAGCGACAGCGAATGGAATTTAGCGACAGCGAATATAAATTTAGCGACAGCGAATGTAAATTAATAGCGACAGCGAATGGAATTATCGACAGCTATCGACAGGGGCTTGAAACTAAAATACATATATAGAGTCTATAAGGTGCATGGATGCATCTTTCATAGTACTTCACTCTCTCTTGACTTGGCAGTTCCTATTTTCATAATATTTAGTGAAAATAAATTTGTGTGTAAGAAATCTACAGAAATCCACAGCCAGTATTAACCCACAAGCTTGTAATTAATGCACCCAGATGCGCCCTACTTTAGTATTTTACACTACTCGTCAGTGCTAGGGTGCTGCCAGTTAATGGACTAACAAAACTATCTGCCAGTGTCTCCCTTTTAGCTAGCAATCAGATGCGCCCTACTTTAGTATTTTACTGTCTAACCAGACGATTTTACTCCTCACTGGTAGGAGGTCGCCACTCCATCTACCAATCTGACGTTACGTCATTTTTTCAACTTTGAAGTAAAGTTAAAAACTTTATAACTGACCCTGACCCAAAACCTAGCCCTAACCAAATTGATGAAGAAAAATCAAGAAAAACGAATATGAAAATCTTTGAAAATCGGGAAAATTGCGTAACGTCAGTTTGATAGATGGAAACAAGTGAAAACCGTGGTAGGGTGCTGCCAGTTAATAAGAAGGTAGCAGTGTGCAACTATATAATGGATTACACCAGTACAATATGTATCTTTTTTACACACTCTTGATATTAACAATTCAAGGAGGGTTATGAAGTTATTTTTCTAATAATTGAGGGGTGCCAAGTAATTTCTCGAATGCATGGGAGGGGCACAAACTATTATTCAAATTATATAAAATAGCCTCCGGCCCCCCATGACACATACTTAATGACCGCTCCCTAACCAATCACGTTGCCGAAATGAATTTTCGCTTCACGTCGCGCGAACAAATTCGCCTAGTGGAAAACGGGCTTAACTCAAGGAAAAAGAATTATCAACTCAAAATTTTCGTTGAACTCTCGTAATAGCGTTCTATTAAACATACAAGAACCAGCACTGTGGCTTAATATAGTAGTTTAAGTTTTATAATTGTGTGACGAGACCACTGAGCATTTCATATGTATAGTCAATTACAGTGGCGGACATAATGTGCTTTGTAACGTTGCTGTGGCTTTGATAATATCCATCCTTTACATCATTTTTATTGTTTATATAGAAGCTAATGATCTGCAGTTCGAAGGAATAGAGCCACAGACCGTATTGGTTGGTGATAATGCTACATTTCGCTGGCGGTATGATGGAACCAAGACAATTAGTATAATTGAGTTCCATGTTTCGGAAGGCTCTACTAATCCCAGACTGGCATATTATTTTCTCATTGGTGGTAAACCTCTTACTTATCGAGTGGTAGAAAAATATGCAACAGCGGTAAATTGGACTGGTAATCGTTCAAAAAATGAATACGCCTTTACGCTCAGGAACGTGACGGAATTTTCTCATGAGAAGATTTTTTATATAAACGTTCAGTACACGGATGGTAATTCAGAATTTGGTTATGCAAATGATTCATTGTTCATTTCAGGTGTGCTATTTTTATTTTTCATTCCTTTAATCGTGAAATATTTTTCATGTCTATATACATTATTTTAAAGTGCAGTGATAACCAATTTGTGCAGTGTCAGTGATAAATGAGATCTGTGCAATGAGATAAATGAAATATGTTCTGCAGTAATAAATTTTTCTTTAATATTTAAAAACAGGTGTTATTTGCGAAACAATTGCATCAATTATCAGAAATTATATTCAAAAGCATTATAACCGTTCATGTACTTAATATTCAATCTGTCTAGATGGATTGAATATTAAAATATTGAATCTGAAAATGCAGGAAATCAAGCTCCAGAGGCTCAAAAATACGATTATTTTCAGTTCGGGTTTTTTCAATTCACGATCTTCTAGTTAGGTCTCTTGATGTAGGTTCCTTGGGTTCCTGCCCTGTATTAGATAATTAAATTTAAGAATGGGAAAGAATCCGAGTTTCAGGTAGTTCAGTACTGCACTGGAAACTGATAAGCTATGCCCACTCTTCAACGCTGTTTAACATGTAGCAAATATAATATGCATTATGCAATCCTATTTTTTGTGCATGGAGTGATAAAATTTTCTTTAAAAAATCCCTACATGTATTTCCGTAATATCTTATGCATGCAAATTTATTTATTTCTGAATTCAAGTAACAGTTTATTTTTTAGTTTTCCCTGAAGTACAGTTGTGGGTAGACAAGACTAACGTAAGTGAAAGTGATCGTGTAACTATAGAATGCCGCATAGTAAAACCAGGAAGACCTGTAGCAAAAATTTCCTGGTATCATAACAATAAATTGGTTCCAAGAAATAACGGACGATACTTGTTTAACAAAAGAGAAATTGAACCGAAAGATGCAGGATCTTACAGATGCATGGCAGAAAATGATGCAGGGAACAATAAATCAGACGTTATAAAAATTACTGTCAATAAAAAACAGGATAAAGAAGGTGAGAAAAGAAACTGATTTCCTATAACTTAACGATTTTGAATTTTTGTTGTTGAAAAATCCTTACGTAATGCGACTTCAAGTTAAGTTCAGACTGAGTAATAAGTTAGGATGACGGTTATTTGGTCTAATTAAGTAATTATGCTAAATAAAATATATTAGGAAAATGGCACTGGGATTGGGGTTGTATAAGACAAGTGTAAGTGTTACGGTAAGGTCTTGTATCGATCTTAGCATATACTATACTGGAAGTTTTAATGATACTATTCAACAGAACGATGTCGTCTTGGTTAGCTAATATAAGTTTCCTCAATGTATCATTTCCATATAAATCTAACGTAAAGATATGCAGTGTATCGATGAGAACACAAGTCAGTGTGCCAGATCGTGGCCAGATGAATTCGCACATACTGTACTGTGAAAAGCCTTAAATTGTTTTAAATTATGTTTTATTTGTAGAAATTCCCACTGCTGGTAAAAGTTCAGGAGGTCTTGGAGGTGGTGCAATTGCTGGCATTGTGATTGCTGGCATTGTGCAATTGCTGGCATTGTTACTTAGTCTTAAATAGTCCTTGAACAGCTTGACAGTAGAATGATGTTTGACGCCTATTTCTTGTTGGATATCTTCTCTGATGTGTTACAGCCTCTGCTGGTGTGTGACACGTCGTTTCATCATCCGCTTCTGATACATCGTCCTCCAGTTTTCTCATATCCACTTTTCCTTCAAACTTCTTAAAGAATGAAACATGCCTGAATCTTAATAATAATGAAGGTTTATTTAAAAACTTATTGCAGCAAACGCTGAATTACAAGTTATTAGAGAGTATACCTAAGTAATAGTGTTATAATGTTAACATTACATTAATATGTTATATCAATATTTACAGGTTATGAAATTTAAAAATCTATCAGTATTTACAAAGTTTACACAATTCGGTTCGCGTGTATGCCGTAAGTTATATTCATGATTAATACCAGCACTGTTATTGTTAAAAAGTTCTTTAAGGGGACCAGATAATTTGTTGTCTCTAGTAAATTTCCTACAAATATCTTCTCGTCTTTTTGTCAATGTTTGTAGACCAACTCTGCACAGCGACTCTTCATATGGTGAACCAGGGTCAATTATTTTTAGGGCTCGTTTTTGGACTTTTTCCACTTTAGTTTTTAAATAGTCCGGGATTGCAGACCAAACAGGGGCAGCATATTCAAGAATTGGTCTGATTAAGCTGCAGTGTACTGTTATTAATTCTTGGCGCCCAATCCTTACTTTCCGTAATATACGCAGAATGTAAAGTCTCTTGTTAGCTTTCTTAATAATATAGTCACAGTGTAAGTTCCATGTGAGATCGTTACTTAAATATACGCCAAGTAACAACTAGCTTGTATGACGTTACTCTTTCTATTGTATTTCCACCAATTTGTAATGAATCTCGAAATGGCAATCTATATTGGAGAAAGTCAATAACCATTTCTTTACATTTTTTTGGGTTCAATCGCATACCTCTTGTACTAGCATATTCACCGATATCATTGACCAACATATATAGGGGTAGTGCTCGGCGAACATCTTGGGATAACTTCAATAGTTGTCAGATCATCCACAAATTTACTTCTAAGATTCCACTCACGAAGTAAACTGTTCACCACCAGTACAGCAAATAGGATGGGGCCTAATTTAGTACCTTGGGGTATACCTCCATTCAGGTACTTAAATGACGATAACTTGTCGCGAATGCGGACGCATTGTTTCCTTTCCGTCAGGAAGGCTCGAATCCATCTTACTATAGGAGGACGTACATCCAACCTTTCTAGCTCCGCTATTAAAACGTTATGGTCAACTAAGTCAAATCCCTTACT
Organism: Trachythela sp. YZ-2020; assembly: GCA_016169945.1. Lineage (NCBI taxonomy): Eukaryota > Metazoa > Cnidaria > Anthozoa > Malacalcyonacea > Clavulariidae > Trachythela > Trachythela sp. YZ-2020. Next base: position 2,528,243 of record JADLSH010000391.1, read on the forward strand.
AAAGTCCGCAAAGAATGCCCGAATTGAGCAACCGCCTCTGTCAAGAGTCATCAAAACGTTGTGTAGCAAAAAGACTAATGCTTGTGTTATGGACCGGCTTTCTTTCGACTGCTTGAGAAGTATGTCCCCCATACTTTTCGCATGTCGTTTTGGTCCACATACTCTTTACTCTTCTTCTTACGCTCGGCATCACAAAGTTGGGTCTTGGAGCATGGGCTGTTCGAATTGCTTTATTTAGGCCATGTTTACATTCCGGCCCAAGTGTAAACGTTCCGGCCCAAGTGTAAACACCTCGCCCTGTTATTATTGCGAAAACTAATCGGATACACCGCGCACCACTTCGAAGAGCGAACCACCGCACCACCGGTTCGTTGCAGAAATTGAGACGATAACAACATTTCATTAAACAGAAGCCCTATCCGGTTTGGTTTTTGCGTCGGACGCAAAGTGATCCGGTACAATGTAAACATGGCCTTACAGGCTTCATGGATGATTCTACAAACCATTCAGTGGCTTGAGGACATAGCCGTATCACATGGTGCCTAATACCACGTTGGGAAAAATAGTTTGCCAGCTCGTGATAGGCAAATTATGGGCCATTGTCTGATGTATACTGGCTGGAAGTCCATGCGTGGAAAAGATGCGATAAATCTGATGATGATGGAGGTTGCGGTTGTTGACTTTAAAATGTCCACTTCTGGGAACCGAGAATGTGCATCAATTACCACGAGCACACTTTCTCCCGAAGGAAATGGGTCACATAGGTCCACTTTATGAAGAGAATTCCATGGCTTTGAAGGCATTTCAGTTTCACATAATGGTGTAGTTGGATTGCAACTGCTTCACGCAAGGCACTTCTTGATGACCTTGAGCATGATGTGCAACGGCAAGAGTGCGATCTTTCAGTGCTTGAGGCATGACAATACGATGACAAGGTTTCCATCCCTGTAGTGAGTTTAGTAGAGATTCCGCACAGAAAGTAGACTTTATAGACGCTAAGAGACGCTGTGGTTGACTAATAAAGAAGGAGTTAAAGAGTTCGGCGATGCTTTTGTTGTCTGTTACAATTTCTCCATTTTCATTTCATTTACGAACGCTGCGGTTTTCGCCCACTGTTTCTCTTGAGTCATTTGACTCGTTTTGATATTATTGGAGCATGTTTGTTAACGATATTATTGAAAATTGAATACCAGTAGTCAACAATGTCATCGGTATCGTCAAATATAAAGGCGGAATCCCATGGGGCATCAGAGAGATCTTTAGCAAACAAATCATTATTGAGCGACTTTAGATTTCGGTATTTGAGTGATGTGTGTTGCGTTCTATCGCTTACTGAGCCTTGTTCGGTAGTTTTCTTGAAGCGCCTAAGAACAAATACTGGGAGATGATCTGACAAGCCAACGTTTAATGCACTAACATGGAACCTCTATGGAACTATATGGAACCTCTCACACCCCCATACTACAGCCAATGCTTCCCGCTCCGTTTGAGAATACCTCTGTTCGGCGGGTGACAGTGAACGACTGGCATATGCAACGTTTCGTACCGTACTGTCTTGACCGACGTTGGACAAAATAGCCCCGAGGACGAAAATCGTGCTCTTTCAGGGGTGCTCTTTCAGGGGTGATCTTTTAATCGTGCTCTTTCAGCCTGGGTGGTGTACGAGATTTTTGGAGTGATACACCCCTCGTGATCGTCTACTAGACTTTTCAACGGCGGCACAACAAGATACATCATCTGGAACCCCATAAGATGGTTCTGACACAGAATAAGGTTCATATGAGAATCTATGCAATCTATGCTGGCGCCACCCCTGCTGTCTATAGTCCACAGTCCCTCCAAGGGCGCCCTGGTCCCTCCTTTTCCGCTCTCGCGTGCCTTTCCCCAGAAGGGACTGGGTACAGTCTAAACAAAGATCTAAAGGTAAACAGTTTTTAGATGTAATATTTATACAAGACCTGCTACATATTAAATCGTTATCAATATATGTTCAAATTTTCCCCTAAACTTGTGTACATCAAAACCAAATACCAGAGTACAATTTTTATATATATTTGCCTCATCAACTATGTATAGGAGACGCTACTTCTAGTTAACTAATGTCTATGACTTGTGACTAGCCTGCGAAGCAGTCGCTTTAGTGGTTGTTATACAAATGGGCGATAAAATAATCGGGCAGAAAAAATTAGCGGCGCCCTCCGCCAGCTTATTTTTCCGCCCGCTTATTTTATCCGCCCCCTAATTTTATCCGCCCGATTATTTTATCGCCCATTTATATAATAACCACTCACAAATAAAGCGACTGCTTCGCAGGCTAACTTGCGACATGATACAATATAGAAGTTTATCCTCTAGGCATATAAGGCAGTGTAAGTGATCTAACAATATACCAAGGGGTGTGACTAAAAGGAGAGTTAAAATTGGAGAGTTAAATCGGAGAGTTAAGATTTCAGAGAGTTAAGTTTGAGCCACGCCCACTTTTGTGAACGACCACGCCCACTTTCTTAACTCTCCCGATGGTATATTTGAACTATAAACGTCAGAGAGTTAATTTTTATTTAACTCTATTGCTTAAAAACATAAAAAGGAAGAGAGAGTTAACTTTGTCGTAACTCTCAAAATGCCAAAAAATGCAAAGCGAGAGAGTTAAGTTAGTTTTTCGAATAAAATGGTGTCCATTACGGATTTCAATTATATAAAAAGTGGACGGTAGGTCGGAAAAAAAATTTAAAAAAATACTGAATAAGGTTTAGATATACTTTTATTAGTAGCAAATTAGTAACTACATAAATATATTTTTAAATACGAGTAATTATACGTATACAGTAAAAAAGACAAGAAAAAAAAACACAAGATAACTTGAGGCAGCAGTATTGTACTTAGAGTCGTCTTAGTTCAATTTGAGTATACTGCATGTCAGGATTCGAAATTTGTATTTTTTTTCACTTTCTGGATTTTTACGGTCCAAAAAATGTGTATCACTGTATGCGACTAGTTTTATTTTCCGGGTGTATGCCACATGGTTCATTTTCCGGTGCGTGCATGTGAAGTTTTTTCTTGACAAGTCTACTTTTTGGCTTTTGCCACATTTCTCCACAGACATATAGTCATATTCATAGACTCATAGATATAGTACCATACTGTCACTGTCACACGGGCATTGTCGCAAATAAAACATGTCAAAGTAAAACTTGCTCATGTTTAACCAGAGACGTAGCTAGAGGGGGGGCCCGGGCGCCGGGCCCCCCTTGGTAAAATTGTGACCAGCAAAATATTTTTATTATTTTCTCACGCTATACGTCATGCAAATATTATATTTTACTTTTACTACATGATGTTTTGAGAATTTGGGCGTATTTCAGCCAGGACCGTATCTACGGGGGGGTTTGGCGGGGTGTCTAACCCCCCCATGAATTGTATTTGGAGATTTAGTGGGCAGAAACGAGATTTGAGTCGGCACAAAACAATACAAGTCGGCACAAAAAAATTCGGGACACAATACAAGTCGGAACAAATGAGCACGTTAGTATTCCAGGAAAATTTTTTTAACTTCCCCCCCCCGCCGTCAACACATACAAAATGGGCATGCTGGTTATAATTAACGTTTTTGAGTTGGCCCACCCAAAAAAAATTTCGGCCCCCCTTGATTGGAAAACCTGGCTACGTCTCTGTGTTTAACTGCTTTGTTTGACTTTGCGGAAGAATGTGAGAGCCGGCACTGCCACAGGCACATGAAACTTGACAATAACTTGTACATAGTCATACTCATATAGTCATAGAATATAACAGATGTATATCACAACCGTATATAATAACCGACTATACTATAGAAGCCCTTCCAGTGCGACAACGCAAATAATTTAGGACATATATAATAATTAGGATATTCAAAAATAGGCAATATTTTAATTACGAAAATATAAGCCAGAAGGTATGCCTCGTCGTTAGATAAGGTATGTGTCGTCGTTAGATAAGTTATGACAATTATGAATCGTTTGTGATCATCCTGACAAGATATCCGGTATGGGACACCATTTTATTCGAAAAACTAACTTAACTCTCCGAAATCTTAACTCTCCGATTTAACTCTCCAATTTTAACTCTCCTTTTAGTCGTTCCCTATACCAAGTACATTTAGCCATAGGCGTAGGAAGCAACTTCAAGTTGGGGCGGGGGCACTTTGTCTTACCTCTTCTATTAGAAAAGGGCACTTTTTCCATTGTTTTAGCTAGAGAAAAGGGCACTTTGAGTGTCCCCTGTGCCCCCCCCCGGTTCCTACGCCACTGCATGTAGCTTATAAAAATATGACAGAGATATACCTGAACCAGTGATAGAGGCATATGATCGATGTTTACACTCGTGACGTATTAACTGCATAAGGAATGTGGGTGATTTAAATTTCCGTCATTGTTATTGGATAACATCTGCCGGGGTACGAACACTGACCTGAGTGCTCGAGGTCAATCTCGAGGTTAAAAAGTGCTCGAGGTCCGTATCACACCAGTACGGACCTCTCGCAACTTTTCGCGCCAAAACAAACAAAGGAGTGAAGAAATAAACACGAAAAAATAAACACGTTATTTACCGTTCTGGTCGGTCCGTACTGGAAAAATATTTTCCCTCAGTCTCAGAAGCGGCCCTCGACCTTCGGTCTCGGGCCGCTTCTGAGACTTCGGGAAAATATTTTTCCAGTACGGACCTCCCAGCCGGTAAATAACATATATATATTTTCCTGTTGCAAATTTGAAAACAAACATTTTATTAATTTTAAATAAATGATGGCTTCGGTATGTTTTTATACACGACCACAACAAGAGCTTCACGGGCCATCGATGATTGCTGGTATTTATGCTATAGTTTTTCCATAAAAGTTTATATACATATTTATGCTATAGTCTTTCTTGGTATTATACTGAGTAAAAGACTGTTTTTGTGGAGTTTTCTACGGCTATTTGAGATTTTTTTCTAAACAGGTACACTTCATTTCAAAAGCAAGTGCGAAGTATAAAAATACTGCTCGAAAAGTATTATGAAAATTTCGAAACGTTTTGTGAAGGTCTAAGGTTGAATGTTACAGTAAATCAAAGCTAAAAGAGTACATAATAGCATACCCACTTTATATAGTTGTGCTTTTAGTTGGGCAATTGATAATTTTATAGTTAAAAACAAAATAACAACATTTTGTACAATTTAAAATATAAAAAATATACAGTGTTGCGTGTTACCATGGCACATGGTTACATTCGTCGACTCAGTACTTCATGTTACAATAACTTTTGGGGAGTAAATTATTTGGTTCAAATGGGCGAGGGGTTCTGCATGCATGTATTTCTAGTTTAACTATGATTCAGCATACAATAACACTGACGAACCTTTATGACAATTAATGCAGTTAAATACAAGATTATGGATAAATGTATTAGTCTTCTCTTAAAATTAATATCTAATCATATATATTTCTATTTTATTATATATTGATATATTTTTATTTAAATAACCAACACTTTTAATCAAATGTTATTTAAACGCCAACTCCTTACGGAAAAGCCACACCCTTCCCCTCCCTGGAAACGCCAATCGGCGTCTCATTAATTCCGTTTTCATCATCCTAGTCACTAGCAATTATTAACTTGTCCGCTCCTTAATTGCAACAGTTGTCGATGTGACTAAGCTAGTAATGGAATGTTTCAGGATGTATTATATTTTACTCAATTTATTAGTTGTCGCAGTCAAAGTATCAGGTATGTTGTAAAATTCACACGGTTATTTTATGTAAAGAAGACGTTGATCTTTGTCTAAGTAAACATAAACGGAATATTTTGTTGCAATAATCGACACTTGAATACTTGATGAATTAAATTTTTTGTTTAAGTCGAATTTTGTGCGAAAGATCCACTTAAAATTTCACACGCTTACTTAGCTAGGCATTTTCCAGCACTTAGTAATCTCATAAAGCAGATGTTAGCTGTTCCCTCTAGGAAATATGAATACAGCTTGTTAAACAATCGTAAACTGACAACGCAGTGAAGCTTGAGATACTTAAACGTAAACAGTTTATTTTCTTTAGACCTTTTACTCGATTTACTTCAAGGATTTCGCTTTTAGCGGTTCAGTAGCGCTCACGATTAAGTTATATTGGATTCAATATATCGTATATAGGCATTTTTATGTGTAGACTTTTAATGACTGCATTTATTAATAGTAGACACTGTATAACTGATATCATATAAATAAGTATCTAATCTATATTTGACTAAGTTAAGCTGGGAATATCATTCCATAATCTCCAAGGAAATTATTACGAAATATATAGAATGATGGCATATAGTTTTGACTGTCTTACTACACAGACTGTAATAGATAGTGATAGCGGCAAGATGTCGTCTGAAGCACTTTAGTATTTTTTTGTTTATATTTCAACATGTTTTTGTTTAACCCATCAAGCAGCTATATCACATCAGGGCTCATACTGAATAAACGGTTGAATAAATTCATTTGGCATTGGGTGGAGTAAGACACTATAGGTGCAAAGTGAGCTGTTTCCCTTAAATGAGCTGTTAATATAAAATGAATTGTGTGCATGTCCAGTCCGAGTTGTGAGAATTTTCACACCAGGCTGAGTTTCAACTCTTTTAACCATGGTAAAGGACTAAAGGTGTTTAACAATTACACAGAAATTTTGTTTCAGCCCATGTTTCAAATTTTAGACAGTATTTATAACCAGGCTGAAATCTGAGCCTGGACGAAAATGACAAAATCTTGAAATAGAGCTATTCCACTTCTTTTTAATAATTTAAAATGCTGATTAAGCATTTTAAATTATTAAATAGTAGTTACATGCATAGATGGAAAAGCCAAAACACACCATTAATAAACTGATTTGTGATTTAACACATGATTTCATAAATTGCACTTGGTATAACTTTCTACAAATAATGGGAGAGACATAGCCTAAGTTCTAATAGACTGAACAACATCGAACGCTTCACCATTAACTGTTCTAGTGTTGTCTGTATGTTATTGTTTTCTGTTATTTTTGTTTGACCACGAATATATTTGGTCACCTTGTTCTTGTGACGTACTTGATAATCAGTCTTATCTGTACTATCATCTGCAAATATCATCTGCCCAAAAGAGCCAGGGCCAATTTTGTGCCTTGTAGAATTCATGCGCATGGCCTATTTTAAAACAATCACAGCTAAGCTTGACATGTTGTCATTTACCACGTAGGAAGTTTGCAATCCAGTTTACGACTGTAGGTTTGATTCCAAAGCTAGAAAGTTTGGCAATCAAAAGGTTATGATCTACTAAAGATTATGATCCAGAAGAGCAATCTTTACACACAAGCCATATATAATTCCATCTGTAGCTTAAAGCCAATCACAGATGTAACATCAAGATAAGGGCATGCATAGTACAACAATCTGGGATGGAGCCAAACTAATACGGGCCCATGACCTTCATGTATGATTTCCCATCATACATATCTCTTATCATTTTTTTGAAAGTAAAAGTGGAGAAATTTGCTTCACAGCTCTTTAATTCTTAATTTGCTGAAACAACTTTTCCATGTTTTTATAATCTCACTCATTCCACTCCATGCTGTCTGCCTTATTTTTGAGATCAGTTATGTGATGTGCAGGCTTACTTACCAGAACAGTGTTTTCGCCGCTTTGCATTGTTGGCTCGCGATAGCGTAACAGCTCTATTCTAGAATATTCGCTGCTGTACTTCCCTAATAGCTCTGCTTGACTAGTGCTGTGTATTCAATATAATTTGGTTATTATAAACTTCATAATTTACAAGATATATAATTTCAGTGAGAGTTTATTTATGGTATCTACTTTAATTTGGTAATTCAAAAAGAATACATAATAACCAAAGAAGGCTAGACACGAACGGGAAGAAGTCCCAGGCAAGGAGACCAATCAATACATGGTAAATTAAAGTCCCCAACAAGAATAAGTCGACAAGATTCATCTAATTTATCAAGGCTAATGTACACAAATCCAATAATGAATCTGTATTGCCATTTGGCGGTCGATAATAAACGCCAAGGATTAACTGAGGTTGACCTGACAGAAAGACTTCGACCATAATTTGTTTGCACTTTGTTCCCTCAAGATGATTTCTTTGAATAGACGAAGGGCAGAATTAATAGCAACTAAAACTCCACCGCTTCTGTTACCCAAGCGATCATTTCGATATATAGTCCTTCGTTAAGCCAAGTTTGACAAACACACACAATATCGTATTGATTTGCATAAACCAAGGGACATTGGGGCCGATTCTGTTCCTGATTATGATCAAGGGTTTGAAAATTATATCACCTGATACCAGAATGTGGACTGTCCACAGACGAAGCCCCATCCTTGCATCCTTATTGCAAAACTTTTCTTAGAATATGCGCTGTACTGAGCAAGGCAGTCTTTTGTAGCTGCAGTATCTTTAACCCTAGGTCTAATATTTCTATCCAAAGGTCTAATATTTCTATCCAATTTTCGAACCTCTTGCTAACTGATCCAAGCTCCTATCACCACCGGTATAACCTCCACCTGCTTTATTCTCCACAACTTTCCAATTTCAATCTTCAACTCCTGATACCTCTCAACCTTCTCATATTTCCTTGTCACTACTTTACCGTCCACTGGAATTGCCACGTCAACTATCACACACTTTATCTCCTTTTTGTCTAGTAACACAATATTTGGTTTATCACAATATCTATCACACTGTACCATAAAATCCCATAATACCTTCGCCTCCTCATTCTCCACTACTCCTTCAGTTTCATGTTCGTACCACTTCTCAGCTCTCTTCAACCCATATTTACCACACATGTTCCAGTGTACAATCCTTGCAACTCCATCATGCCTCTTCTTGTATTCTGTTTGTGCCAACTTACCACATCCACTCACAACATGCCACACTGTCTCCCCTTTCTCACCACACATCCGGCATAATGGGTCCTCTTCTGTCTTGTCAATCTTGTTCTTCACATATTTTATCCACAACGCCTGCTCCTGTGCTGCATAGAGCAGAGCCTCAGTTTCTGGCTTCAGATCTGTCTTCTGTAGCCATCACCATGATTTTTCTTGATCGATGCCAGGGTTCTCTTTCAGTTCTCTATAGAACTGGCCATACCTTGCCTTGTTTTCCCATCTTTCTTGCTTCTCTTCCTCCTTATTGCTCTTATAGTCGTCTTTTTTTCCACATCCTTCTGTTCTCAGTACACAATTTTCTCTTACTAGCACTGGTTCCACACTGTTCTTCACATATCAACCCAGATTGTTTTCTTCCGACTTGATATACATTTCACAACTGATAACTCCTCTTCCACCTTTGGCTCAGATAGGTTATTGGTAGGTATAGCCTATCAACATCGCTCTTCGGGTGAAACACGCCATACAGCGTACAGTAAGTAACTTTCTAGTCTTTCTATCCAATGTCTGCACTTCCTCCTGACTCCACTTTACTATATCTGCACCATACCTCAGCAAAGCAATCGTCCATGTGTTCATAGCCATAATCTTATTCCTTCCACACAGCTTTGAGCCTAACACTCATCTCAATCTCCTCAAGTATTACTTATTTAACTTGCCACTCATTTCCTCCTCCATGATGTTATCCATCTCTAAGATTCCAAGGTACTTGTATCCAATTTCCTTCATCACTTCCCCACTTGGAAGTTCTATTCCTTCACTCTTCTCCTCATAATGAACACTCCATATTTCTGCAGTCCAAAGTCCATTCCAATGTCCTTACTAAATACACCGTGTTAACCAGTGAGCTTCTCTGTTCTTCGTTCTCTCCATATAATTTCAGATCATCCATAAACAATATATGGTTCACTTTCACCTTTTCCCCCTTGAACTCATATCCTGCCTTCACTTTCCTATATCTATAAAACTATCTCCTTGAAAAATCTCTCTCTTTATTCTCACCTCTCCAAGGGCCTCTCCGCACGCTGTAAGTTCTATTCTCCACCCTGTTATACCTACCTCCTCCACAGGCGTTTTATTAATTGGAGTGGGCTGAGAAAATTTGGGAGCACACGCACGGGCGGAATAATAAATGCGGGAATATCGAAACATAAATTATTCTGTGGAAACGCCTGCTGAATAATGTTGTTGTTTTTTTCTTGGCAAAAGTGTCGATTTCGTGGCAATCCTTAAAAATCTGGCTGAAATATAGCCCATCCATACATAAAACGATACATTTTCGTGTTTTCCTTCTTAACTTGGTATATTTTAATAGTTATTGCTGAAATATAATCCATATTAATCGAAATATGAAACGTTGAATTTTGGTATTGTCCTATAATTTTGCTATTGAGATATCTGCCTGCAACCTCTTAATATTTCCCTCAATCCTCCTTTTCCACCACGGTTCTTTCTTCTTCCTGACATCCCTCCTATCACTGCTGCCTTTCTTCAACCTCATTTTCTCTGCAACATAAACCGATACTGCTCTAAGCAATTCATTCATTTCCGTGTAGTCTTTCGTGTATATATACTTCAATACTTTGTTCACCTTTCTGGTTTCAATCTCAACTTTCCACATGTCTGATCTCTTGAAGTCACATACATATCTATCGCAGTCTTCTTTCATTAGTTCCAACAGCCTGTTCACCACTTTTCGATCCTCTTCCTCTATGTTGTCTTCAGTTGTTATGGTCACATTTTCTCGTTCATGTTCTCTCCACTCCTCTGGCTCCGTCAGGTCGTCTCCCTCTTCGACTTGATTAGGTTTGCTGTTGCCTTCTTGCTGTTGCCTTCTTCATAACTGTTCTACCAGTCATGGCGGACGAACATCTAACTGCGAGTTCCAACACAGAGAACGATTTGGGCAAAAAATTAACTGACAATCACACAATTACAAAATATACTGATAATGCTGCAAAATATCTCACAGTAAGTCAAAAAGGTAAACCTAAATGGAACGGTCCTTTTGAAAGCCTCAAAATGTTCATGAACGAATTGACGGAGAATGAGACAAAATGGTCGACACCTGGAGGTTGTTGCAAATTGCTCGAATTATACGAGGTAGCAGTACATGGTACTCGGACAGTAACTCATTAACAATAAACGGGAAATTGAGTGATGATATCAAAATCCAACTTCGGAATATTGCCAGCTTAACTCAGCCTGAAGATGAATCAACTAACAACAACTACAAAGAACCCGGGTGTTGTCAGCGATATGAGACAAACGAATGCACCCGAGGTATGTAGCTGTACATGTACTTGTTTTAACAATGTCATTGGCGCTGAATTGGAAGGTATAAAACTGGATATGACAATTTTAGAATCGCGATTGTTTACTGCAATGTGGCAGAACGAATCTGAGGCAGACATCAACTCGCTTCGGATGAAATTAAAAGATATGGAGGCCGTTGTGCGGCATCAAGACGAAGCTATTGCCAACTTAATGAGGAGAATTTATTCTTTAAGTCAAAGTTATTGTCCCTTGAAATTTAATACTTAATGTGTCCCATATTTTGCCATCCAATCTTTGAGTTCTGTTCCAAAAGCACCTATCACTATTTGGATGATTGTTACTCTATTCAGGTTACATAATTGCTTTGGATATGTTGCATTGTTATTGTTGAAGTATGTGATTCTAACGGCTTGGAGTAAAGGTTCTGTAACTTCATTGAAGTACCATCCTAAACTGTTGGTCTCTTGTCTGATACAATCTTCAATGCTAATGAGATCCCTACCTCCGAGTTTTCTTGCTAGATACAGTCGTTCAACATCACGTTTTGGGTGGAATGCCCCATACAATGTCAGTCGACTCTTCCTTGTTAATCTATCCAGGTTCGTCCTTGTTAATCTATCTATACGCACCATGTATTTATGGCCGTGATGATTTTCTTGCCATTTAGCTTGGATTTTAATACCTTTTTCAACCGCCTCTTGTGTTCCATTTAGATATTTTCTTTCAATTCTTTCTTCATGATCCCATCAAACTCCAAAATTCCCAGTCAAACTCCTTTATCACCCACTGATCCAATTTTCTTTCCATCCAGTAGCTAAATTCCATTACTTTTTGTTAGTTTTCTCCTTTTCATTGTAACAGTACCACATTTCTTCACTCCAAATGTTGTCCCTTGGGACGCCAGCTCTCACGGAGAGCCATTTGAAGTTAATTCGACGAACTTAAGAATTTAGTTCCCACTCGCATTAAGTTCGTAATAGGGAAATTTCTTCATTTACTTGGGAAAATTGGAAGTATGCAAAGGAATTATTATAGAGAAGTGGAAGCACTGAATGCCCAAGTTCAAAATGGTAACAAACGTTAACGAGATCGGTGCTCTCACGTGTAAAGAAATGTCCTTAAATTATGGAGCAATCTAAGGCATTCTTAATTCCATGTATTAAGGGATCTTTTTGTGGAATTTAAGTGATTCCATAGGCTACCTTAATATGAATTACTTAGACAGATTTGTGTACTTGCATGATGCCTGTCTTAACTACCAAAAAGTGCAGGAAATGGAGTTTATGTGACACCAAATTTTCAAACGTTTCCCGGCCGGTTGACAGGCGGACCAAACTCAACCAATCTTACCAAAATATAAATACATTCACAATATGGATGTGATGCCTTAGAATGCAAATATTTTAGCAATGGTGCAATTTTCAAACTATTGTTCAATTCTGAAATATGTGACTGGACTTGTCAATCACAAAAAATTAATGGATGAAGTAATTTAAGGAATTTTAACTTTTGCGATATTGCGAGTAATGGTCTCAAGGGTTATGTCCAAGATTGTAGAATGTTCATCTACCGATACCATGCGTGTTGAATAAAAGTTAGCAACAGCGAATATCATTGAGCGACTGCGAATAAAAGTTAGCGACAGCGAATAAAAGTTAGCGACTGCGAATATATTACACGAATAGAAGTTCGCGACAGCGAATGGAATTTAGTGACAGCGAATTGGATTTAGCGACAGCGAATTTAATTTAGCGACAGCGAATATAAATTTAGCGACAGCGAATGTAAATTAATATCGACAGCGAATGGAATTATCGACAGCTATCGACAGGGGCTTGAAACTAAAATACATATATAGAGTCTATAAGGTGCATGGATGCATCTTTCATAGTACTTCACTCTCTCTTGACTTGGCAGTTCCTATTTTCATAATATTTAGTGAAAATAAATTTGTGTGTAAGAAATCTACAGAAATCCACAGCCAGTATTAACCCACAAGCTTGTAATTAATGCACCCAGATGCGCCCTACTTTAGTATTTTACACTACTCGTCAGTGCTAGGGTGCTGCCAGTTAATGGACTAACAAAACTATCTGCCAGTGTCTCCCTTTTAGCTAGCAATCAGATGCGCCCTACTTTAGTATTTTACTGTCTAACCAGACGATTTTACTCCTCACTGGTAGGAGGTCGCCACTCCATCTACCAATCTGACGTTACGTCATTTTTTCAACTTTGAAGTAAAGTTAAAAACTTTATAACTGACCCTGACCCAAAACCTAGCCCTAACCAAATTGATGAAGAAAAATCAAGAAAAACGAATATGAAAATCTTTGAAAATCGGGAAAATTGCGTAACGTCAGTTTGATAGATGGAAACAAGTGAAAACCGTGGTAGGGTGCTGCCAGTTAATAAGAAGGTAGCAGTGTGCAACTATATAATGGATTACACCAGTACAATATGTATCTTTTTTACACACTCTTGATATTAACAATTCAAGGAGGGTTATGAAGTTATTTTTCTAATAATTGAGGGGGTGCCAAGTAATTTCTCGAATGCATGGGAGGGGCACAAACTATTATTCAAATTATATAAAATAGCCTCCGGCCCCCCATGACACATACTTAATGACCGCTCCCTAACCAATCACGTTGCCGAAATGAATTTTCGCTTCACGTCGCGCGAACAAATTCGCCTAGTGGAAAACGGGCTTAACTCAAGGAAAAAGAATTATCAACTCAAAATTTTCGTTGAACTCTCGTAATAGCGTTCTATTAAACATACAAGAACCAGCACTGTGGCTTAATATAGTAGTTTAAGTTTTATAATTGTGTGACGAGACCACTGAGCATTTCATATGTATAGTCAATTACAGTGGCGGACATAATGTGCTTTGTAACGTTGCTGTGGCTTTGATAATATCCATCCTTTACATCATTTTTATTGTTTATATAGAAGCTAATGATCTGCAGTTCGAAGGAATAGAGCCACAGACCGTATTGGTTGGTGATAATGCTACATTTCGCTGGCGGTATGATGGAACCAAGACAATTAGTATAATTGAGTTCCATGTTTCGGAAGGCTCTACTAATCCCAGACTGGCATATTATTTTCTCATTGGTGGTAAACCTCTTACTTATCGAGTGGTAGAAAAATATGCAACAGCGGTAAATTGGACTGGTAATCGTTCAAAAAATGAATACGCCTTTACGCTCAGGAACGTGACGGAATTTTCTCATGAGAAGATTTTTTATATAAACGTTCAGTACACGGATGGTAATTCAGAATTTGGTTATGCAAATGATTCATTGTTCATTTCAGGTGTGCTATTTTTATTTTTCATTCCTTTAATCGTGAAATATTTTTCATGTCTATATACATTATTTTAAAGTGCAGTGATAACCAATTTGTGCAGTGTCAGTGATAAATGAGATCTGTGCAATGAGATAAATGAAATATGTTCTGCAGTAATAAATTTTTCTTTAATATTTAAAAACAGGTGTTATTTGCGAAACAATTGCATCAATTATCAGAAATTATATTCAAAAGCATTATAACCGTTCATGTACTTAATATTCAATCTGTCTAGATGGATTGAATATTAAAATATTGAATCTGAAAATGCAGGAAATCAAGCTCCAGAGGCTCAAAAATACGATTATTTTCAGTTCGGGTTTTTTCAATTCACGATCTTCTAGTTAGGTCTCTTGATGTAGGTTCCTTGGGTTCCTGCCCTGTATTAGATAATTAAATTTAAGAATGGGAAAGAATCCGAGTTTCAGGTAGTTCAGTACTGCACTGGAAACTGATAAGCTATGCCCACTCTTCAACGCTGTTTAACATGTAGCAAATATAATATGCATTATGCAATCCTATTTTTTGTGCATGGAGTGATAAAATTTTCTTTAAAAAATCCCTACATGTATTTCCGTAATATCTTATGCATGCAAATTTATTTATTTCTGAATTCAAGTAACAGTTTATTTTTTAGTTCTCCCTGAAGTACAGTTGTGGGTAGACAAGACTAACGTAAGTGAAAGTGATCGTGTAACTATAGAATGCCGCATAGTAAAACCAGGAAGACCTGTAGCAAAAATTTCCTGGTATCATAACAATAAATTGGTTCCAAGAAATAACGGACGATACTTGTTTAACAAAAGAGAAATTGAATTGAAAGATGCAGGATCTTACAGATGCATGGCAGAAAATGATGCAGGGAACAATAAATCAGACGTTATAAAAATTACTGTCAATAAAAAACAGGATAAAAAAGGTGAGAAAAGAAACTGATTTCCTATAACTTAACGATTTTGAATTTTTGTTGTTGAAAAATCCTTACGTAATGCGACTTCAAGTTAAGTTCAGACTGAGTAATAAGTTAGGATGACGGTTATTTGGTCTAATTAAATAATTATGCTAAATAAAATATATTAGGAAAATGGCACTGGGATTGGGGTTGTATAAGACAAGTGTAAGTGTTACGGTAAGGTCTTGTATCGATCTTAGCATATACTATACTGGAAGTTTTAATGATACTATTCAACAGAACGATGTCGTCTTGGTTAGCTAATATAAGTTTCCTCAATGTATCATTTCCATATAAATCTAACGTAAAGATATGCAGTGTATCGATGAGAACACAAGTCAGTGTGCCAGATCGTGGCCAGATGAATTCGCACATACTGTACTGTGAAAAGCCTTAAATTGTTTTAAATTATGTTTTATTTGTAGAAATTCCCACTGCTGGTAAAAGTTCAGGAGGTCTTGGAGGTGGTGCAATTGCTGGCATTGTGATTGGAATTTTGGTCCTTATTGTTATCTTGATTGTAATCTTCGTTCTAATGAAGAGAAAAAGCAGACATAGAAGCAAAGTATGTCTAAAAGTCTATTCTTGTTGTCGTGCAGTGTAAGAGCGCCAACTCATAAATCTGCGCAAGAATGGAAATATTGCTGCACATGTTTCACCTACCAACGTTTTAAAATATAAAATTGAGTTTCCATTTAAATTTTATAATTGTTAATTGTTCAAAGTCAGACATACTTTGAATAATCAGATTCTTTCTGGCCGCTGTTCCCTCTTATAACTGTCTAAAATAGAAAAATGCATTTTGTTAAACTTATCAGTGGTATCGCCAGGGGTGGAAAATGTATCGGACCACGGGACCAAGAAATGTTTTGGATATAGTGAGAAAGAAAGAAGGAAGGAAAAGACAAAATGAATGAATGAAATAAAAACAAATAATGAAAGAAACAAACAAACAAAACAAAACAAATAAGTGAAAAGAGGGTGAAACAGATGGACTAAATAGCATTGCTGATGTTAGGTTGACAAGGGCTTGGAGGACAAGGGTGGTCAAGTTTAATCATACAACTTAAAGAATGTATAATAAATAGATTAGATCATTTAGACTGACTCGATAGCCTATGACATTACGCTTCGTTTTCCATCTTGCCCTAGTTAGCTACATGCCGGAATATTTGCACTATTTTCTGTGAAAACTATGGTCACAGAAAGAAAATGTTTTTTCCAGGCCTGGGTATTGCTAGATATATCCAGCTGAGCACATTTAAAAAAGATTATATAAACGAACTAACATAAATTAATTTTGTCATTCGATCAGAGAATGTCAACTGCTAACGACGACGAAAGTAAATCGGCGATGGTTTCAAATCCACCAGAAAAAGACCAAGGTAAGATGTTTTGTTTGTTATTGTTCTCTCACCCTTCATCTATTCCTTCATCTTTCTCCTTCTCCTGTGACAATGACGTCATATATCAAATCCGACATTTCGGACTTTAACGGATATATCCATTCCGGGAAACTAATTGCAAGGACTGGATATCCGGTAAAGTCCGAATTGGAGGTTTTGATATGGCATGTTCAATTCACAAATGAATCAGTATTTTAATAGAAATTTGAGTTTAAAGTTGACGTAAATCTATGCTGACTAAGTCATTAAGATCGAATATCCAGTTGCCGTCACAGTACTGATTTCCTATGTTTACGGCTCATTAATTATTCATGAATTTGAGATAATTATATATATGTTCCACAGCGTGTATCGGCTTGTTATCAGTATTTGAGGAAACAGTAGTTTTTATAGTAGAGATGCGTTATCCAAACGGGACGAATTTGTCAGTTCGTAGACGCATTATCGTTTGCAGTGATCAAGTTTTCTTCTGTTTGTTTTTAGCCTGTTCATCGGATAGCTCGTCGTACCGTCTTTGTACCAGGGACGGACCATTAGAAAAGTGATGAGAGTGGGAAAAACACAAAAAAATCGCGCATGGGGCAAAAGAAAGGAAAAAATTCGTGCATAGAAGAAGCAAAGAAAAAACGTTTAAATTCCGCAATAAGAATCCTGCCCAAGCAGACTGTCGAAAAATTCATGCAAGCTGAAAATATATTCCCTGCTCTTCATCACTTTTCTAAAGCCGTAGTGGTCCGTCCCCAAGACGCAATAGAAAAGACACATTCGTCCAGATGGATGCGCCTCTAAATTGTATTGTAATATTGTTTTCCAATAACATGCAATTATATAAGTACTTATTTCCATGCCAAATGTTGTAGTAATCAAGTTTTTCCTTTTTTCATGTTGCAGTTTGGTTGTGACTCCCTGAAAATCCTGACGATCTTTGATGCGCAGTAGTACAAGGCTCTTGGGACGTGGAGCTTATTAAAAACTAGCTAGTTGCTGTAAATTTTGTTGTGAGAAGTGTACAAATAGAGGATGTAGAATAATACCTGCATGGCCTTGCCTAGTGCTATTATAGCTGAGGTACTGACATTGGAGCTACATGCGACCATTGTTAATCTTACTTCGTAGCTGGTCAAAAATGTCGGAGCATGCATGCATGATGAAGAAATTATCATTCAAGTAATACAATAGCATGCACCTGACAAAAGTACTTGTCATCAAATACTTTCCAAATTTGCTTGAGTACAAATACGAAGTCTATTTCAATTTTTTGCCTGTTTCGATTTCGCACTAGTGCGACCCCTCCCCTTCCACCAATGGTCTTCAAGAGAGTTCTTGGAACTCCGGGTGAACTAATTGGTATTTAGGATTAAACTATCTGAAAATTCAACAAAACTTCGACGTTTCGAGCGAAGGTCTTTCGTCTGGAAGTTGCGGGCCTTCGTCTGGAACGAAGGGCCTTCGCTCGAAACGTCAAAGTTCCTTTTGAATTTTTCAGGTAGTTGGATCCTAAAGACCCGCAGCATATCGTGTAAAGACGCTACCTACAGTGGGATTATACATTCATGCAAGATAAACTAATTAGTGTGCATTTTGTGAATGGTATGCATTTTGTTTTGGTGATTACAGTATAAAGTACGCGTTGTCAAAAGTTGGGTTGTTTCCCCATGAAAAAAACTAGAAGTTTATACACTATTTATCGTCATAGCACGAACAGTCACCATGCAATCGTCCTATTACCAAAACCACGACTTATTTGTTTCATATACACTCAAGCAATTTGGAAAGGTTCTATACTGCACAAACTTGATAGTGATCTATAAGACTGGTTTACACTATCAATTTTTTCTTTCGATCTTTGATAAGACCTGTACTGGGGTCGCATTTCAATCAATGAAACTTGGTCTTTTGACCAGGTGTAAACCAGTCCTATGCGCAAGGTAATTCTGGCCAACGTCGATAATTTGTTTGGACAGGATTTGAAAATCGTTGGCAAGAATCGTGTACCACGCACTAATTTTTAGCTAAATATGTTTTCATTTTTAATCGTCAACCCTTTACAGTAACATATTTTTGAATTCACATTTTTGACCAATAGTTATGCTTAATGATAATTTATAATAAACGTTTGTAATTGGATTTATGAAATGAATGATATTAAGAATGAGCGGAGTAATTTGTATTGTGCCTGGGACTGGACCCCTGGCTTGGTGCATGTTAATGAGGTCATTTGCATTTCCTACCTTACAAAGCCCAGCACTCTGGAACCTTTCCTTAGTCACGAGAAAACTTTTAGGCAGTTCACATCGAACATAAACTGCTTCGTTTTATCACGTACGGGTTCGTCCACGTTAAGTAATGTCAGTCTACCCAAAATACATGCAGTTATTCTGTCAACATCGAGGCTAGTTCTGCTCAATTCGACAATCCGATCGCTGATGTGAATCCCTTCACTGTTCAAGGGAGCTCGTATCCTTATACATTTCCTTCGTGGAGCCGTGGCCCATCAGCTTCGTCATCGTCTCCCAGTGTCAGTACACCAGCAACGAACGCTGTCTTCGACCGGTTCGATGCTTTCCACGCCACATGTACGGTCCACAACACATCGCTCCATTCGCTCGCGACGCCAGTCTACGCCTCGGCAAGTTATGATGTACCAACACAGGCCTTTCAAGCTTCTTGGTCGTCTCAAGTACCTCCCTTTCTCTCCCTTTGGGGCTCGAATCAACAAAATCCTTCCCAAATAGTTTTTTGAGTTGCAGCTAGGGAAAGGAATGCGGCGGGCGTTAATTTGTCAACATACATCGTTCCTTAAATGACTAGACAGCCGGTATATTTAGCATTATCCTTCTCCGCAGGCATCTTTATGTCAGGACTATTGGTCAGGGTTGCAGGGTGAGGAAAAAATTGGGTGAATTATTTTTCTCGCCCTGACACAGTAACCCAATACCAATAGAGATGCCTGCGGAGGAGGCTAATTTAGCATTATATATAGTGTTTTTTGCGGTTGTATCCAGCGAGACAGCCGGTGGCGTAGTGGTTCAGGCGTGCGCTGCCTACGGGTTCGTAGAGCGGCAGTTCAAATCCCGGCAATAACTAACTTTTTTCTTTCACATAAACTATAGTCAGGCAAATGCCCGTCGCATTCCTTTCCCTAGCTGCAAGTGTTTTTTGTTTGGCAGCCATGTTGGATTTTATGACGTGTCGACCCCAGGCCCCTTACAGAGCGCCGTCCCTTGCTATATTGATTTCCTTACATCGCGTATTCACGTACTCAGCCACTTTGCCCAGCTCAATTTCCACAGGCTGTTCAATCAACCCCTAACCTGGTTAACAAGGGTCACTCCCCCCGGAACCTGGTCACATCATCGTGGCTCTTTGCAGTCTAACGCTCCTCCTGTGGTATCGGCACTCCAAGGACACTTGTAAGTACACTCAGCTAGGTAACCATATACCTATGGCACAGCGTTTTACGGGGGCTCGTGACCTCGCTTTAGCTTATCCCGATCAGACGCACTCGTTGGATCATGCTATGGTAATAGGCCCCGGGTTTAACCCAATTCCCCCATAAGGCCACTTAAAAAATATAGTTGGAGAAATATTTTTTTTATATATAAAAATTTAATAATTTTCTTGAACATTTAACTTTAATTATGCACAATTGGTCAAATAAACACATGACACAAGGTATTTTATCTTCTATATTAGTCAAAGCAATCGGAAAATTAAAAACATGGTCAAACATAGACTGGCCGCAGTTCTTACGCCAATCTTAACATTGTATAGTATATTAAACGATCAAGCCGCATCCTTTATATATTTTAACAAGCTCATGACAACGTTGGTACATTATACATTATTACATTATACATTATTCAGCTCACTCCCCATTGGGCGGGACTTTTCAGTGACCGATTACATCAAGTATCCCGCTTACCTATATTATGTACTTAGCCTACATTATTTATTTTTACAACAATTGTGATATTACTTTCCTAATCTGTATATCCTAAACCACCCAGTCAACTTTCCCTATGAGAGGAAACCGGAGTGCCCGGAGCGTTGACTTACTCTTTTCACATGAGTGCGATGAGTAATGTCCTCAGCGAGAATCGAACTCAAGACTCAGAGGTGAAAGGCGCTTGCTCTGACGACTGCTCCACCGAAGCCCCATACAACAAAACCGCAACTTTAAAATAATAACTTAAGTCTTAAATATAAAGCCAGGCAGCGCCCGCTGTTCCTTTTCTTTCGCCTTTATAATATAAACTATCCTATATAATAAAATTGTCCTTCTCAATTTGGCTCAATCAAAACAAAACACAATGTTAAACGAAAACTTAACTCGCAAGTGCTATTCTCATAGAATTTGTGATTTTAGAAACACACTGCATTAAACGTGGGACAATATGTCCAAATAGTCCTGACTGTACAAATCAGTGACGCTACATTATATAGGAAAATAACGAAAAATTTAAATCTTAATATAGACAAAAGTTGTTCTTAAATAAAAAATATCCTGAGCGGACTCTCTTTTATGGGCGGGCGGGGACGATCACCAAACCATGGCTTAAACTTGTTGTAGCAATCACGTCGGCCAATACAAAATTTGGCAGCTCTCCACACCTCACCGTTTGAGGCATCCTCTGTTTCCCACCCTTACGTTCGATTAGCGTTTAGTCGCCCCCCCCCCCTAAATCCTGTCATACTCCTGGGCCCCAAACGTTTTCGATCTACCCCTTCGTGCTCGTGGCATCGTTCCCCCACAGTAAACCCCGAGCTAACAGCTCAGAAAGCAGACCCCGTAATCGCAGAAGTGTTACAGTGGATAGCCAGAGGAGGACGCCCTGCGTTCGAAGCGAACAGACAAAACGGGTATGAAATACGAACATTCTGGCATGAATATCATGAACTTGTGGTAAAGGAAGGTCTTCTTTGCAGACGCTTTGAGAATGGACAGCACACTCAACAAGTTATCCCTTCTGCCATAGTTCTGAGAATTCTTGGAGAGGTAAACTCCTGGATGTTTGCGGGTCATTTTGGTGTGAAGAGGATGTCATCAAAGAACGATTCTACTGGCCAGAGGTTTACAGGGATGCTCAACAGTGGTGTGATCACTGTCTAACATGTGCAACTCGGAAGATGCCGCAGAAACATGCTCGTGCACCATTACATTGTGTAATCGCCAACACACCAGGTGAGTATGTTGCTACCGACCTGACCAAGATGCCGAGATCCAATCGAGGTAACAGCTACATATTAGTTATCCAAGATTATTTTACCAAGTATGTAGACCTTTATGCCCTTTATGCCCTACCCGATCAAGATACGACTGTCGCACAAAAGATTTTTGAAGAGTTCATCAGTCAGCACGGAGCGCCAGTGACACTTCATTCCATCAAGGAAAGCAATTTGAAAGCAAAATCTTGCAGGAGCTTAACGAAGCTTTTGGCATCAGAAAGACAAGGACATCACCATACCACCCTCAAAGCGATGGCCAGGTTGAACGGTTCAACCGCACTCTGAAAGAAATGATGTCGAAGTACATAACACCTCTGTCCACGAGAGCACCGGTTTTACGCCCTTCTTCTTAAACCATGGGCGAGAGGCGCGGCTTCCCATCGATATCATGTAGGGTCCACCTCCTGATCAACCTCAGTCACCGTCACAGTTTGCAAGAAACCTGATTAACAAGATGGATAATGCGTTCACAACTGCTAGAGGAACTTTAGAGCGAGCCCATAAGAGACAGAAGGATAATTACGACGGCCAGCTACATCACAAGCCCTATACCAAGAAAAGAGCAGCTTGACAACTGTTCTTAAAATTTTGTAAGAAGAGGAAAATATAATTAGAAAGGCAAATTTACAGTCATGGAAACCTGCGACTAATACCCGTAATACGAATAAGAATACCACTGAGGATGGTGAGAACAATGTCGGTTCCAGTTGCGAACAAAAGGAACTTAACCAAGCCCAACGAGTTATTACTGAAGTGGGTGATGAATCACCCAGCCATGACGGATTTATTACATCGAACAGGTATGAAGCGTTAATGATTGAAGATACTGTTCTAGGTGAATCAAGCAGTAATAATGGTGATTGTGATCTAGACTCTAACCCTAGATTTAGTATTGCTTCTACCACAAAACCCGATAGCAGTGTACAGCAAGAAAGTAATCCTCAATCAGATGGAAGGAAAGAAAGAGTTAATAATAGGAAGACTACGAAAAACCGATGGAAAGAGCCAAAATCCAGTAATAATAGGGTACAGCAGGATAATAATCCTCAATCGGTCGACGGAAAGAATGAAAGAATCAATAACCGGCGGAAAGATCGTAGAACTGTGGTAGTGTTGGGTGATTCTATTGTAAAGTATGTACAAGGCCGAAAGCTCTCTATTAAAGCGAGAACAGTTGTTAAATCTTTCTCTGGTGCGAAGGTCGATCATATGTTTCACTATGTGAAATCGTCTCTACAACTCCAACCTGATGAAGTAATTCTTTACGTGGGCACCAATGACCTGAAAGATTCAACCCCGAAATATGTTGCTGAGCGTATTGTCGATCTTGGTCGCAGCATTGTTGCTGACTCGCCTTTAACAAAGGTAACTATTTCAAGCCTGACTTGCCGAACTGATAACAGCAGGGGTCTTCAAACCATGGGTCGCGACCCAAAATTGGGTCGCTAGCACACCCTCGAAGGTCGCAAGGCTTGTCTTGGGTCGCATGGGTCGCAATGCTTGTCTATAGGGTCGCGAACTTACACTAGTAAACTTTACAAGACGAGAGATCAAGTGATAAGATGCACATATTTACATATGAATATTTCCTTGCGTTTGTTCAAGCTGTAATAAAAATAATAATGTTTCAGCACTCGACTATATTCTTGATTCAAATTTTGGCAGTGTTCAGGGTCGCGGGACACCTATGAAGCTTGGGTTTGGGTCGCCGAAAAAAAGGGGTGAAGACCCCTGGATAACAGGCTATTAAATGAGAAGGTTGACCAGGGTAATACCTATTTACACACGATTTTGTCTCACTCTAATATCACTACCACACATTTAAATGCTAGTGGCCTGCATCTTAATCATGGAGGAACTGATATTTTATCTTTTAATTTTTCTAAACATATCAATAATCATTGACTAACAACTCATGACGTGCATTGTGTATCTGCCGAAGTCTCTCACAATTTCAATACGCCATTTTTACCGGCTAATCGTGGTTTTAAAATGGCTAGTTTAAATATTACTAGTTTATTAAAACATCTTGATGAGCTTAAAGTCTTGCTAAATGAAAATCCTATTGACGTCTTAGCTATTAACGAGACAAGGCTTGATTCCTCTATTTCCGATTGTGAAGTATTTATACCAGGTTATGAAATATTTCGGCGAGACCGTATTATTAATGATCGATTTGGCGGAGGAGTTTGTTTTTACGTCCGTACTAGTATAAACTGTACTCCCCGTCATGATCTAAACTTCAAAGATTTAGAAAATCTATGTATCGAAATTCGCAAACCTCATTCCAAGCCTTTTCTCGTTGCTAGTTGGTATCGACCCCCAGATTCTAGTGTTGATAAACTCAATTCCTTTGAGGCGCTTGTTGGTAAGATGGATGCTGAGGGCCTGGAGTATTATGTTATGGGTGATATGAACATTAATTTAATTGCTTCCAATTTGGATAATAATTCGCGTCTCTTAACCGGTATTGCTGATGTCTACGGCCTTCAGCAACTTATCAACGAACCAACTCGCGTTACTAGTACCTCTTCTACAATGATTGATCTAATTTTTACTAACTCTCCTAATAGGGTGGTTTGTTCCGGTATCTCCCATATCAGCATTAGCGATCATAGTCTTATTTACGTTTTTCGCAAACTGGCAGTTGGTTTATCTAGTAAACGTCGAAAATTTAAAAATTTTAATTCCACTAGTTTTCGCAACGATATTTCTTCTCAGGACTGGAATTCAATTAGTGAACTAAGCGATCCTAATAGCATGTGGCGTGTTTGGAAAAACATGTTTTCGAATGTCGCCGACAAACACGCTCCAATTCGAACGAAGCGTGTTGGTATACTTTTAAGTCACCTTGGATCGGATTATGTCTCATTTAAAACAGTGCATGCATAGAAGAGATGTTTTAAAGATACAAGCAATTCGCTCAAATTACCCAAGCGATTGGCATGCCTTTAAAAACTGTCGCAATAAGGTGAACAATGAGGTAAAATTGGCTAAACAAAGATATTACAATGAGGCTTTTAATGAATGCGAAGGCAATCCGCGCAAGACATGGGGTGTTATTAATGAACTTGCATCGAAAAAATCTAAAAGCTCCTTTGTTAATGAGATAAAACATGAAGGCATGTTAATCAGTGATTCGCCTGGTCTCGCTGAAACCTTTAATGATCATTTTGTCACTATTGGTCCAAAGCTGGCTGACGAAATTCCGCTTAACGTAAGCAATCGCTCACACTTACACTTTCTTAGTGGTCATCCATATGATCATGAACCGTTTCAATTAAAATCGACAAATAACTCCAAAGTTTTTTCGTTGTTATCCAGACTTAGTAAATCTAAAGCAACTGGTCTGGACAAAATTTCTGCTAGACTTTTACGTGAATGTGCTGATCTCATTTCGAACTCTCTGTGCTTGATCTTTAATAGCTCCATTTCTACTGGTGTTTTTCCAGATGAATGGAAGTGTTCTAAGTTATACCTTTATTCAAGCAAGGGTGTCGCACTGTCACTGAGTTGAATAATTATCGACCTATTTCAATTATTCCGATTGTTGCTAAAGTATTTGAGCGAATTGTATACGATCAAGTTTTGGCCTATTTAACCAATCATAATTTGATTTCAAACTGCCAGTCTGGATTTCGTTGCCTTCATTCTACTGCCACCGCTTTATTGGAGGCTGTGGATAATTGGGCGTATAATATTGATAGCGGTTGTGTGAATGCTGTTGTTTTTCTAGACCTGAAAAAGGCCTTTGACACAGTAGATCACAATATCTTATTATCTAAACTTAATGCGTATGGTATTAGAGGTGTTGGATACCAATGGTTTAAGTCTTACTTGAACGGTCGTCATCAAAAGTGTTTTGTTAATGGGTGCTTATCCGAAAACCGCGCATTAACTTGTGGTGTTCCACAAGGAACATTTCCTGGGCCGCTTTTATTCTTATTGTATATAAATGACCTGCCGAATTGCCTGTCGCATTCGCAGCCTCGCATGTTTGCAGACGATACTAGTAGTAGTGTATGTGGTTTTCGAGCCTTATTTTTGAGAGTGTGCGAGAGTGTGTGTGAGTGTGCGAGAGTTTTGAGAGTGTGCAACATCATTAACATAATTATGTATTGACGTCATAATGATATGCAAGGTGATCGCAGGGGGGCGCAGGGGATCATTAACATAAACATAATTAATTATGTATTGACGTCATGATGATATGCAAGGCAAGTTTGGGCAAAACAGTCATTAAGCTGAGCTCAACATTTTCATCACAAAAAGAGTTAATCCTGACGCTTTTCATCACAATAGCTAGACGTTTCTATATATTTTGCTAAGCGTTGTGTTCCAAACACAGTCCGTTTCGACAACGAGTAAATATATTCTCGTATCTAATATCACCTTACACGAAACGCCTTAGACAACTAATATAGCGACGCTTAACCTAGTAAAATATTATTACCTTATACGAAATAATAACAAGCAGAGATATAGCTTTCTAAAACGAGAAAGGTCTTATAGTCTAAGAAAGGTCTAAAGTCTTATAGAGCAATACAAATATATGTTTGCCAAGGGAATGTTAAAGGGATTTAAACCTTACAAAGTTTCAAGCGTCTTAGATGTAGCAGAGTGGGAAAAGCAGTGATTTTTAAGCGAGATTTACAAGCATATACAAACATTGTATATAAACATTTAGCGTTTGTTAGGTAATTACGGGCAATTAAGATTTTCTAGCTTAAAAATTTGAATAAATTTAGAATATTTTTATTATAGGACGGGGAAATATTGTACAATGTACATACAGCACACACAGAATTAATTTTTAAAACACATTTATTGATAATAATTTCTTTTACAGTGAATCATTGAATCCTAAAATTGAATAATTGAATATCGAGCGAGCCAACCTCCATATAGAGCGAGCTTAGCTTCGACTAAGACGTAAGGATAGGCCCGAGCAGCGCTCTAACATATAAGGATAGGCCCGAGCCAAGCTTAGTATATATCTCCGATGATATCCTAAGATATTGTATAGTATCCTAAGATACTGTATGATATCTTAAGATACTGTATGATATCCTAAAATGATATCCTAAGATACTGTATGATATCCTAAAATGATATCTTAAGATACTATGTGATATGCTAAGATACTGTATGATATTACAAATCTTGGTCGTATTTTCGCCTATTTAGCTTTCGTATATTTACACAGCGATAGCGAGGAATCTATTCGACAAAATGGCCGAATCTGTAAACGCTCTTACGAGTGAACTTGATCAAATATTATAAATGTAAATGATTTTTTGTAATAAAACTTATAAGTATCGTGTGGTTCACTGTGTCCTATTCATTTGCTAGAAAACTAACACAATTCTATACCAGTTGCTATGTGCTGTTAGGCTGTAACTCATTTGTCAGTCATTAGCGGTAATTAAGATTTTCTAGCTTAAAAATTTGAATAAATTGAGAATATATAATTATAGGACGGGAAAATATTGTACAATGTACATTGTTAGTCGATAAATATATACACAGAATTAATTTTTAAACACATTTATTGCTTAAAATTTCTTTTACAACGTTAGTAAGGTCTACAAGTTACGTTTGCCACTTCGTGGACAGTTCTTCTGTGTTGCTACGGTACTTTCGTTTCTTTGTTTTAGATTTTTCGATTTTAGTAGAGGATTTTAATATAGTTTCTTTTTGTGGTCTATTCCTAACAGATTTTCTACATTGCACTCTTGCAAAGTTATTAAAGTTTGTTGCCATTTCCGCTTGTCGCTTTATTAGTCTTTCCAGAGTTTTTTCCACATGTAATTCTTTATCGTTGGCGATTGCTTCTTGTAAGGGTAGACAAATCCCAATTTTACTCCATTTTAACCATTTAGCACGTTCGTCGGTATCCATACCATGGACTTGATCGAGATGATTGGCTAGTCTTACAAGGTTAGTGCTTCCACAACCGAGCACAGGACAGTTCCTCCTTGTACGACCCATACTGATCCAGCTCTTTACTCGATCAATGTTTCTGTGTATTTGAAGTTATTCTAAAATTCATAATGTTTTTATATGGCCCGATTTGATTAGACCCGATTTATGGTTAGGCACATCGTTGCCCAGTCATGTTGTTCCCGAGATCATTGTGTGTCAATGCTGCTTGGGAAAATTGTCTTGCAAAAAGTTCGGGAGCTAGCGTTATGAGAAGAAAGTAAAAACAGAGAATTATATTTTGGGAAACAGATTTATTTCGATTTAGAACTTACAAGTAAAGGTAACATACTTCTAAGAGTATACAGTTTATAGGTAGTTTATTTAAACGTGTACAAGACTTATTAAGAGTCATTGTCACTATTTTCGTGTGCATAAGGATAATGTTGGTCTTTGAAAATTATTTTCAAAAGAAATTTTCTTTTATCAATAGCAGCCTCTAATGCTTCTTCAGGGTCAAAGTTATCATCGCTCACAAATGCATCCCTCGTTTCCATAATCTTTTTGTGTATTGGATCTCTCTTAAGGTCCCTTATCCATAGTAGACGTTCCAGATAAATATTTTGCAAGTCTTCACGAAGCTTTGGTAGGATAAGTAAGTACGCCTTACTCTTAGCTTCTTCTTCAGCAAGACCATCTGCAGTGAAGTTCTGCGTTAGCTCTTCGAATTCTGCTAAATTTAGTTTTGACACTTCCTCTTTTAAAGGTGCCCATGGATCGCTTTCATATTCACCATCTACTTCGCTGTCAGTATTATCTAAACTATCCAAATCACTCTCTGGCGAAGCATCAGTTTCCACTTCATTGTCTGTATTATCTGAATTATTAAAATCGCTTTCTGACGTATCATCATCAGACTCTACGTACTTTCTTTTTCTACCCATCTCTGCACTGTGATCTGAGTCAGATTCTGCTGCAGAGTTGTGATCTCGCAGAGTATATAGTATTCCTTTCGCGTCTTCTTATGTTAAACGAACGATTAAGCGATAGCTATAGCTCCCACCTTCATCGAAGCTAACCAGTGAATGTTTCATTTTAAGAACAACATAACATAATACATAATTCATAATGGCCCGAACGAACAGGCCCGATTTTACCCGATTAGGCACTATCAGGCCCGATTATGCACTATCAGGCCCGATGGCCCGATGCTTGGTCGGGCATACCTTGCGTGGGCAAGCCCAATTCTCCAACCAACATTTTGTGCCTTGTCTACCCTTTTGGCCCGACAGATCTCTTTCTTCTAGAGGTAGGGTTAGGGTTAAAGATAGGGTTAGGGTTAGAGAGAGGGTTATGGAGAGAGAAGGGTAGGGTTAGTGAAAGCGTTAGAGTTAGAGAAAGAGGTAGGGTTATGGTTAGAGAGCGGGTTTTCTCACTTAATTTTACAAAGTACAAGATTCCTTCTCTAACCCTAACCCTACCTCTTTCTCCAACTCCAACTCTAACGCTTTCTCTAACCCTACCCTTCTCTCTCCCTAACCCTCTCTCTAACCCTAACCCTCTCTTTAACCCTAACCCACTCTCTAGAAGAAAGAGATCTGTCGGGCCAAAAGGGTAGACAAGGCACAAAATGTTGGTTGGAGAATTGGGCTTGCCCACGCAAGGTATGCCCGACCAAGCATCGGGCCATCGGGCCTGATAGTGCATAATCGGGCCTGATAGTGCCTAATCGGGTAAAATCGGGCCTGTTCGTTCGGGCCATTATGAATTATGTATTATGTTATGTTGTTCTTAAAATGAAACATTCACTGGTTAGCTTCGATGAAGGTGGGAGCTATAGCTATCGCTTAATCGTTCGTTTAACATAAGAAGACGCGAAAGGAATACTATATACTCTGCGAGATCACAACTCTGCAGCAGAATCTGACTCAGATCACAGTGCAGAGATGGGTAGAAAAAGAAAGTACGTAGAGTCTGATGATGATACGTCAGAAAGCGATTTTAATAATTCAGATAATACAGACAATGAAGTGGAAACTGATGCTTCGCCAGAGAGTGATTTGGATAGTTTAGATAATACTGACAGCGAAGTAGATGGTGAATATGAAAGCGATCCATGGGCACCTTTAAAAGAGGAAGTGTCAAAACGAAATTTAGCAGAATTCGAAGAGCTAACGCAGAACTTCACTGCAGATGGTCTTGCTGAAGAAGAAGCTAAGAGTAAGGCGTACTTACTTATCCTACCAAAGCTTCGTGAAGACTTGCAAAATATTTATCTGGAACGTCTACTATGGATAAGGGACCTTAAGAGAGATCCAATACACAAAAAGATTATGGAAACGAGGGATGCATTTGTGAGCGATGATAACTTTGACCCTGAAGAAGCATTAGAGGCTGCTATTGATAAAAGAAAATTTCTTTTGAAAATAATTTTCAAAGACCAACATTATCCTTATGCACACGAAAATAGTGACAATGACTCTTAATAAGTCTTGTACACGTTTAAATAAACTACCTATAAACTGTATACTCTTAGAAGTATATTACCTTTACTTGTAAGTTCTAAATCGAAATAAATCTGTTTCCCAAAATATAATTCTCTGTTTTTACTTTCTTCTCATAACGCTAGCTCCCGAACTTTTTGCAAGACAATTTTCCCAAGCAGCATTGACACACAATGATCTCGGGAAACAACATGACTGGGCAACGATGTGCCTAACCATAAATCGGGTCTAATCAAATCGGGCCATATAAAAACATTATGAATTTTAGAATAACTTCAAATACACAGAAACATTGATCGAGTAAAGAGCTAGATCAGTATGGGTCGTACAAGGAGGAACTGTCCTGTGCTCGGTTGTGGAAGCACTAACCTTGTAAGACTAGCCAATCATTTCGATCAAGTCCACGGTGTGGATACCGACGAACGTGCTAAATGGTTAAATGGAGTAAAATTCGGATTTGTCTACCTTTACAAGAAGCAATCGCAAACGATAAATAATTAAATGTGGAAAAAACTCTGGAAAGACTAATAAAGCGACAAGCGGAAATGGCAACAAACTTTAATAACTTTGCAAGAGTGCAATGTAGAAAATCTGTTAGAATAGACCACAAAAAGAAACTATATTAAAATCCTCTACTAAAATCGAAAAATCCAAAACAAAGAAACGAAAGTACCGTAGCAACACAGAAGAACTGTCCACGAAGTGGCAAACGTAACTTGTAGACCTTACTAACGTTGTAAAAGAAATTTTAAGCAATAAATGTGTTTAAAAATTAATTCTGTGTATATATTTATCGACTAACAATGTACATTGTACAATATTTTCCCGTCCTATAATTATATATTCTCAATTTATTCAAATTTTTAAGCTAGAAAATCTTAATTACCGCTAATGACTGACAAATGAGTTACAGCCTAACAGCACATAGCAACTGGTATAGAATTGTGTTAGTTTTCTAGCAAATTAATAGGACACAGTGAACC
Source organism: Trachythela sp. YZ-2020 (assembly GCA_016169945.1). NCBI lineage: Eukaryota > Metazoa > Cnidaria > Anthozoa > Malacalcyonacea > Clavulariidae > Trachythela > Trachythela sp. YZ-2020. Next base: position 2,559,809 of record JADLSH010000391.1, read on the forward strand.
ACACGATACTTATAAGTTTTATTACAAAAAATCATTTACATTTATAATATTTGATCAAGTTCACTCGTAAGAGCGTTTACAGATTCGGCCATTTTGTCGAATAGATTCCTCGCTATCGCTGTGTAAATATACGAAAGCTAAATAGGCGAAAATACGACCAAAATTTGTAATATCATACAGTATCTTAGCATATCACATAGTATCTTAAGATATCATTTTAGGATAGCATACAGTATCTTAGGATATCATTTTAGGATATCATACAGTATCTTAAGATATCATACAGTATCTTAGGATATTATATAATATCTTAGGATATCATCGGAGATATATACTAAGCTTGGCTCGGGCCTATCCTTACGTCTTAGAGTTCGGCTCGAAGATAAGCTCGCTCTATATGGAGGTTGGCTGCCTGATATTCAATTATTCAATTTTAGGATTCAATGATTCACTGTAAAAGAAATTATTATCAATAAATGTGTTTTAAAAATTAATTCTGTGTGTGCTGTATGTACATTGTACAATATTTCCCCGTCCTATAATAAAAATATTCTAAATTTATTCAAATTTTTAAGCTAGAAAATCTTAATTGCCCGTAATTACCTAACAAACGCTAAATGTTTATATACAATGTTTGTATATGCTTGTAAATCTCGCTTAAAAATCACTGCTTTTCCCACTCTGCTACGTCTAAGACGCTTGAAACTTTGTAAGGTTTAAATCCCTTTAACATTCCCTTGGCAAACATATATTTGTATTGCTCTATAAGACTTTAGACCTTTCTTAGACTATAAGACCTTTCTCGTTTTAGAAAGCTATATCTCTGCTTGTTATTATTTCGTATAAGGTAATAATATTTTACTAGGTTAAGCGTCGCTATATTAGTTGTCTAAGGCGTTTCGTGTAAGGTGATATTAGATACGAGAATATATTTACTCGTTGTCGAAACGGACTGTGTTTGGAACACAACGCTTAGCAAAATATATAGAAACGTCTAGCTATTGTGATAAAAAGCGTCAGGATTAACTCTTTTTGTGATGAAAATGTTGAGCTCAGCTTAATGACTGTTTTGCCCAAACTTGCCTTGCATATATCATGACGTCAATACATAATTAATTATGTTTATGTTAATGATCCCCTGCGCCCCCCTGCGATCACCTTGCATATCATTATGACGTCAGTAGTACCAATGGCACTTCACGGCTCTTTCTTCTACTTTGTCTACTTTGTCTACCTTTCCAAATCCAAATCCCAAATCCCAAATCCAAATTCCAAGGTCAAATTAAAAATAATTTGTCACGTGTTAATTTCATTTTACCATGTGCTCGCTAGCGCTCGCAACTTACTAAAAAATAAATTTAAAAATAATTTATTTTCATCTTCCAAAATAAATCCCTAAAACAACTTACGAAACATCTTCGTCACGCCCACTTAAAAAACACAAACAAAAAAACTACGATAATATTTTTAAACACAAAATAATTTTGTAAAATAAAACATGGATCCAACACAGATTAAAAAATGTTTATGGACCATCGATGACATGGTTTATAAAAATAAAATTCTTAACTGTCGAAATTTTATTGCAACCATAAAAAGAACGACAGACCCCAAGTTTAAATTCCACCACAATCCGGTAGAAAAAATATTAACTATGTTACAAGTTGTTTGTAAACACAAAGATCCTGTTGGATTAACACAGGGACTAAGATCCTTATGGGTAAGTTTATTACAAGAGGCTGTGTTTGTATACAAGGAGAAAGGTTTATGGACTTGTATTATACATCTTGACCAATTAACAAAGCCTAAATTTTCACTTAATGATAAAAAATATACCGAGGACATTCTTAATTATTTTGAAGACCAAGGAGACCAAAGATTTGGTTTGGTTTTTGTAACCCTGGACCAACTTATTTTTAGCTGTTATTCCAAGCAACTAACCCCTAATCTGAACTACAAACTGTGGAGACGACACATGAAGAACTTACAACAACACTATAGATACATATTACCGGATCTATATAATGATCCAGACGAGTGTGAATGTTTAGGCGCAAATAGATGTAATGGTGGATGTGATTGTAACGAGTGTGTACTTTGTGGATTTATATGAACCCTATAATAATTTTAAAAAACCACCGCAAACACTTAGGGAACTAACACTTAACTACCGCTTTGCGATAAATTATATGGGGTGTGTTAGTTCTAAGTTTGTTTGTGATACTCTAATACCCTCTAAAGGAAATGACCTTCTATAAAGAAACAATGCAAAAACTTTTTTTCCAAGTAAATAATAAAGACATTTTTTGTTGTGGAATAAACAATTGTACATGGAATGGTTCTCTTACTGGTATGAGATTACATAAAAAATACGACACCAAATAGATTTCCATTATCGTCCCGTAAAACAACTTGTGTGTGATGTATGTAATGCAGTTGTAAAAAATAAATTTGTATTAAAAAAATATCATAAACATATTTAAGGACCAAAAATCTGTAACCAACAATGGTTACAAATTTATCAACCCCCACACAAATAAAATAATGGCACTTAAATTTGGATACTCTAATGATGAACCAAACTACATACACAACCAAAAACCTATTAGAGCAGAACCAATGTACTTACTAACGACTAGTGATTTCAGGGGGTCTTATGATGGCTTGGCTAAAAACAGATGGCGCCATCCTATGGACAGAAAGAAAAACTATGGACCAATGTACATATACTGTCACAAGTGGTTTACAGAAAACTCGGGAATATCTCTTAGAGCCCACCTCTTGGACGACGACGCTGATATTACTACTCCAATGAGAATATTATATTCTTTATACTGCATAATGTCGGATGGTACAAAAATAACGAGGGACCTCAAAGAAATAAATTTAGCCACGAAACAGATTCCGGGTACAAACTTCTTCATGTTGGACGAAGAATTTAGCATTCCAGCAGTTGTCCCAGAGTACAAAACCATGGAGCTTATGTGTGTAAAATTTAAACAACTTTCTGATGAAACAACTGGTAATGAGTCCACTCTTCATGTAACCACTTACACTGTTGAGCCAAACAATCTTTTTCCCCAAAAATAAATACATAACATACATTATGGCGTTAGCATTTGGTTACACAAAAGATAATAGATACACAACGATGGGTGGTCAACAAGGCCAACCAGGATCACAAGGACCGCAAGGACCAACTGGGATACAAGGTGAGCAAGGAAATCCAGGTCAAAGAGGTCTACAAGGTTTTAAAGGGGACACCGGTTCAAAAGGAACAATAGGAAACACTGGCATCCAAGGACTGCAAGGAGTCTCGGGTCCCAAGGGGTTAACAGGAAACACTGGCACACAAGGACAACAAGGACTTCTTGGTACCACAGGACCACAAGGATCAAAGGGGGTAAAAGGTGATGATGATTCACATGGTCCTAATGGAAACACAGGCCCTCAAGGACTACAAGGCGTCACAGGTTCCAAAGGACTAACAGGAAACACAGGTCCCCAAGGACAACAAGGTTTAAATGGAAACACAGGCCCACAAGGACCACAAGGTCCTCAAGGCCAATCTGGTTCGTCAACAGGAACCTCGCAAGGACCAAGAGGTCCAAAAGGTGACACTGGAAACACAGGCATCCAAGGAATGCAAGGCGTCACAGGTCCCAAAGGACTAACAGGAAACACAGGGCCCCAAGGACAACAAGGACTTCTCGGTAACACAGGACCTCAAGGAGCAAAAGGACACAAAGGTGATGATGGTCCACATGGTCCTAACGGTAACCCAGGCACACAAGGACTGCAAGGTGTCACAGGTTCAAAAGGACTAACAGGAAACACAGGCCTCCAAGGACAACAAGGACTAATTGGAAACACAGGACCTCAAGGACCACAAGGTCCTCAAGGTTTAAAAGGGGATTCATCAGGAAGTTCAGGATCAGGATCTGGATCACAAGGTCCAAAAGGTGCAAAAGGTGACACAGGAAACACAGGTCCCAAAGGACAACAAGGACAACATGGTGTCACAGGTCCTAAAGGACTTACAGGAAACACAGGACCACAAGGACCACAAGGGTTAATTGGACACACAGGTCCCCAAGGACTTAAAGGTAACACTGGAAACATTGGACAACAAGGAATTCAAGGCACACAAGGTCTTCGTGGTAGCACTGGTTCAAAAGGAAATACTGGAAATCCTGGCCCACAAGGTCTTACAGGAAACACTGGCCCACAAGGAATTACAGGATTAGAAGGCCCACGAGGTTATCAGGGCTTACATGGTATTAAAGGTGATACAGGAATACAAGGCCCGCCAGCCATTAGAGGAACTGATGGTACAAATGGTACAAATGGTACAAACGGTGCAAAGGGATCAACTGGAAACACTGGTCCGCAGGGTCCGCAGGGTCCGCTGGGACCACAAGGATTACAAGGATCAAAGGGAGATTCCGTAGCGGTCTCGATGATCGTAAAACATAAAAACGGTGTGCACACATACAAAACCGCAAAAGACTCTGTAACTTCTACACAAAATAACTGTACTATTTTTTCTGCGACAGTCACTAACGCTGGGAAATACATAATTAAGTACAAAATGACATTAAAACCAACCAAAAACCAAATAAACCAAGGTAGTATCGATGTCATAACCAACGGTTGGTACTCAACAGATTTTTCTGACTATGCTGATCTTAAAACATGTATTTATGTGGAGAATGTCAAAAAGTCAACCTTTGAGGTTACAACTAATGGTAGTGTGTATAAAACCTTACGACACTACATCTACATGGAAAACATTCTAGACATTGCAAAAGGAGCGACAGTCGAACTAAAATCTTTTACGACTTTCTTTGGTGACTTTTACTCTTATCTCATCTATGATGTTTACAACCCTATCTTGGTTCTTACAAAGGTCGGTTAACTAAATAAAAATGAAAACACCATTTAACATGCTTATCGTTGGCGCAACGGAATGTGGTAAAACATATTACCTATTGGACCTCCTAACCAACGAGTATAATAAGCATTTCCAATACATATTTCTTATCTGTCCAACGTTTGAATTTAATCAAACATACCAAGATTGGAAGTACAAGGACTCTCCTGGTTTCTACGCAATACAATGTGATCAAGACCAAGTAGAAACATTCCTAAAATACATTGCCGATACATACAAGGGTACTAACTCACTAATTATTCTTGATGACTGTGCGAGCTCTAAATCCGTTAAAAACAGAACATCCGAGCTCGTTAGGTTAGCATTCTCCGCAAGACATTACAACCTAAGTACAATAGTAATCACCCAAAAATTAACAGCCATCGCACCATCTTATCGTGAAAACATAGCCAAGCTAGTTATTTTTCACACGCCCAGTGCCCTCGCATGGAAAACAATCTCTGATGAGTTCCTAGATATCCCAAAACATGAACAAGATGCCTTAAGAAATTCTCTAAAAGAAAACAAATATGCCAGGTTGGAAATTAACCTTAGATTCCCCCGATCACATAAAATAATTTTATAATTTTGAAACCTTTTAAAAAACATAATTTTAAAACATAATTTTAAAACAAATTATGTTTTGGGTTTAAAATAAAATGTGTGACAACGATAACATACCAGATGATTTACAAGACATTGATATTGAAACATTACGTGAGGAACTAATAGACCTTTCTGAAAAAGGTTACATTAAACAAACTAAAAAATATCTTAGAAACAAGTCCAGAGCGACACCCGCGGTGTTAAAAAGAATAATGGTCGAATACCAAAAACAAAAGGACGATGCCAACAAACATAGGATGGCAATACATTTTGTGTTACTATCGGTGTCTATTGGTGATACCTTTCTTGGTAATTACATCTGTATTAATGATCGTCAAGAATTTATGAAAAAAATACTGGGTGATGAAAACATCATGTTTGTCATTAAGGATTTAATGCCAGAATACACACCTGATGATTATTACAGTAAATATTTAATGGCAGGCGTCTCATTAGGTTCAATATGTTATAATCACATAAGCATGACGCAACCAAACGAAGTGCCCGAGTCCAAGTCAAAAAGCTCTGAAAGCCCTGAAATACCGAAGTGGTGTAAAGATCCCGAAGTACCAAACACCAACCCTGAAAGACCAGAAAGCGTTACGACTGAACAGCGAAGCGAAGAGTAAAATAACCAATATATTATATTTTCAAAAAAATATAATAGACCACGACCCGATATGTCACGTTTGCCCCCGGTCGCTCAGCTCCGCTTCGCTATGTGCCCCGATATGTCACGGTTTGCCCCACATGTGCCCCGATATGTCACGGTTTGCCCCACATGTGCCCCGATATGTCACGGTTTGCCCCACATGTGCCCCGATATGTCACGGTTTGCTACCTGAATGCCCCGATATGTCACGGTTTGCTCCTATGTCTCTCAAACATAATTCTAACTCCTCTACTCTTAATTTCAGTTCTGATAGTTCCATTTTCATTTTTTTTAAATTGTTTCCAGCTTTTATGCCGCCAAGTCTTCCTAATTTAACAGATTTTTCACTTTTTAATATATTAGCTTTTTCAAGAAGGGTTCTTCGTAGGGTTACTCTTTCATTTTCACATGAACATATATTGTCCTTACCACAATCACAGGGAAATTGTCTTTTTATCATTTCCAAATCTGGTGTTATTCGTTCAAGGATTGTATTGATATCGTAACCAAATTCGACGATGTCAGACCCTGATGATGATGATTCTTCCTCGTATATTACTTCCATATTTATTAATAACAAAAAAATTTGTACAACATTCCTGTTGTACAAATTTAACACTCTAACACTCTAACACTCTAACACTTAATCCTCTGCAATGTTGGTACTTACATACTCGCCAACTTTTCTCAGTCTTTTCAATGTAAAGTTTAGATGTTTTGTTTCGTCATTTTCATACACAGAACTACATTCAAAAATAACATTAATCAACATCCTACCTTTTTTAAAGAGTTATTTTCGTTGTTTGGTTGTTAATTCACCAACAGACAGATATAATGTATTGGTGTTCTTCCCGAACAAAACTTGTTTTGTATCGTGTTCTTTTACAAGACTTAAAATTTGTTTTAACAACTCATTGTCGTCTATGACAACTGGGATTCGATATCCACCAGACTTAAACTTTGACTTGTCGACACCCCATGTTAAACAACTTGGGATTTCAAATACTTGCGGTTGTTCAAGTTTTGTTGTTTTACTTGTTCTTAAACTTTCATTTGAAATTTCACTTACGTTTGAATTTACACTCATCCTCTTACCTTTATTTGGGTCCTATATTCCTATATTCTTATAAACCATTTTTACTCTTGATAGCCTTGTTTTGAATTTCGTTGTACACAAACCATGACAATGCTATCGCTAAAATCCACAGGTTGTCACCCAACCACATTAATCCCTTTGCACCCATGCTTAGGACCTTTGATATCAAACTTCCGATAGCACCAATTACAGGTCCCATTTTACTAAATATTTTTCCAGTTCCTTTTGCAAACTTTGCCAAGCCGCGAGCACCAGAAACAACCGCCTTTCTACCAGCCATGATTATTGTAGTTATCACCCCAGCGATAGAGATGCTTACGACAGACAAGGTGCCCATGTTCTTTTTAGCCCACTCTTTGAAGTTTTCAAACTTTGTTAGAGGGTGGTTATTAATATTAACCTCATCTTGTATAATTTTTAAAACCTCGTCTAGTAATGGTCTTAGTCTATTTCGAACTCGGATGTTATCTATCTCTAATTCCGCACCAGTTTCAAGGGATCTGTACAAAGTTTTTAGGGTAAGGTTTTGTTCTGCTTCTGATCGTTCTTTCCAGTTTTTTACCTCGACTTCTAAGCCCACAATCTTTTCTTTTGGACTAATATTTTGTTTGTGAATATGTCGTGTTATAATTGCTTCGATCTCTCTCACATATTTTGGTGGCATCATACCCTCAGTATTTGATGTTTCACCCTCAACTGATCTTTGTTTTTCTAGGATATTGTACTGTTTTTTGAGGTCATCGTACTGTTTTTTGATGTCATCGACCCTTTCATTAATTGTACTATCTAATGTATCTTCAACATTTTTAAAAACACTGTTATTTAATTCCTCGTTGTTAATTCCTGTTTGTTCTTCTATTACAGAAGGAAGCTTCCCCCGATGTTCTAACCTAGCACTTTTTAACAATTCCTTAAACTCTTTTAATGCTCTTTTCATAAGGTTGTCTTTGGATTCCGAAAATACCATTACATCATCTTTCATTACATAAATTTTCTTACCGTTAAATATCATCCCATTAACCCTACCACCTTCCTTACGTCTTGTTACGCTTAATCTTGTAAATAACAACAATGCGCTTGGACCATCATTTTGGTCTAAGAATATTCCTAATTCTTTTTCTAATGTTTGTTTTACTTCAAGTTGTTGGATGGTTTCTGTTGGACGCGCTCTAAAAAATTCAGGATTACTTACATCTATCACAGGGATGCTTTCATCAAGGTTAGGATTGTAGTTAGGGTTTGTGAAACTAGTTTCTGTTTCATCCTCCTCTTCATCCTCCTCTTCATCATCCTCTTCATCCTCCTCTTCATCCTCCTCTTCAATATCCTCCATAACAGGGGGTGGATCATTTGTAGGCATTGGTCGTTTATAGTCTTTTAATGGAACATCTTCAGCCATATTTTATTTAAGTTCTCTCTCGTAAAATCTACCATGGATATTTTCCTTTGTTTCAATGTCTTGTATTCCATACATAACAGGATCCCCTCTATACACTTTTGTAATCCTAAATGTTTCTTCTGTGAAATTAACAGTGTAACCTTTAACAAACCTGGTACCGGTATGATACTTTTCGACCCTAACTATGTCACCTACTTTGTACCTTGGTTCTTTAGGTGCGTTACCGGTACCATACAAAGTTACCCATACATCATCCTTGTTTTTTTCGTTGACATCTGTGGGTTTCATCTTAATAGTTCTATGCACACTGTGGTTGTAATTAAATGTAACATCCTTTAAAATATGTAACCACTTTTTTGTTTGGTGTTCTGTGAAATATTTCCACATCGTTGTTTTTAAAGTTCTGTTCAATCTTTCCACAAGGGCTGCCTTTCTGTTAAAGAATGCCTTGCCACCCCTCTTAATGAGAGTCGTAAAATGTTTTATCCCAAGTTTGTCCAGTAACGCATTGACATGCTTGTTTTTAAATTCATTACCATCATCGTATTGGACGACATCTGGGTACTTACCAAACCTAACTTTAAATTCACCTAATATTTTTTCCATAGCATTGGAAACATCGACACCACCTTTTGTTTTGCTCGGTTCCGTGAAAGCATATCTAGACAAGATCTCTATCGAAGTTAGAATCCATCGGTAACCATCATTACTACCCTTGCGACCTTCTGTCATATCAACCAAGTCCAATTGTAGTTGTTCTCCAAGATCACTAACCCTGGTTTTACGATAGACATGAGCCCCAGTTTTTTGTTTTGTAGTTGTGTAAGTACCTTGTGTTAGTATCCAATCTTTTACTTCTTTACGAGTGACATCTAATGACTCCTCCCTTGCTTTCCGGTACAATCTCTCTACAGACTGATAACCTGTCCCCGGAGAATGATACAACTCTCTAAGACCTTGTTCTGTTTCAAAGTTCATTTTTTATTTGATAAAAATTTAATAAAAATTTGAAACACTTTTTTAAAAAACAATATTTTAGAGATATGAGCCTCATACTAACTCGATGTCTAACAATGCACTCATGTTTACAGGGAAGTCGCTGTTTGTTGTAAGTCTAAACGATAAGGAATTAAAGTTTTTAACGATAGGTGTCTTTGAGTTTATGTTGTCGTAAAACGATGAGGTGTCTAGTAAAGGTTGAGACACCGAAACAGGTAACGATGCTATTATCTGACTTTGCTTTCCGTTAGTGTCGAAGTTTTCAAATGTGTCTACGATACTACATTCGATGTTGACATATTTTAAGCCATGATTAACATCAACATGGTTCGGACTCGTGTGCCAGGTATCTTTGGTTAATACAGTGTCTTGGTCAAAACCCAACATAGGTCCCAGATCTTTTAACTCTAAAGATTTTGTAGCTTTTATCGAACATGTAGAATTGTGATGATTTGCAACAAGCGTGACGTCCTCGTCTTTTAGTCTTTTTTGTATCGACGCAAATGTCCAGTATCCTTTGCTTAAAATAATTTTTTCGGTTCCAAGTAGTATTTGATATCGTGGGACATTATGGAACTCCCAAAATATGGTTGCCTTTCTAAGATACAAGTGGGTTTTGTTCGCTTGGTAAATGTCCAAATTCACATCTTTTTTGTTCTGTGGTACAAATACAGTTAGCTTTGACATTTTATTTAACGGTTGTAAATAAAATGACTAACCAACAAGCATTCAAAGAAAAATACCCGTATGCAGATGTTGATAAGTTTATGTTTCAACCTGTAAAGGACTATTCGGGAAAAACTTTGTTTGTACGAACAATGTTTGTACATAACAGCAGAGCGTACGATATAAAAGCTAAAAGTTTTGCTTTTGGATGGGCATTGGATTGGCAGCCTAGAATTTGGAATGTAAAAGGAACTGTACAATCTTTTACGAAAGGTCCATTCGTTGGGAATCCAAAAACCATGAGTATTTTTGTAAACAACACAATGAGTTTTGATCCAACCTTTCCAGACCTCGTTATCACTAACAATATGGGTCATTTTAATGACTACACAGAAAATACATATCTAGCCGCTTGTTTGGCCGCTTACATTTCAACCTATGTTTGTGGAATTAGTACCAAACATTTTCAGTCTGAAAATACCTTTGTAGGGAACTTGGCACGATATCACTTGTATTACCATATGAGAAGGTTTCTTAGAGAACCTAGTAAGATGAATAGGTTCTTGGATCAAGGAATAAAAGACCTCGTAAATAATAACATTCCTGTTGTGTACGAGTGGACTACAGAATTTCATCATGGTATGGAACAGATAGGTACTTGGTTAGCAAAACAACCCCATGGAAGTGTTAGGAATTACAAAGCAGAAATTAGTAAATATGGACAAACAGGGATTAGATACGAAAAGCGTGGTGACCGGACTATTAAAAGTCTGGACGACTACAAACTGTTCATTGCCACAGAGTCAACAGGATTAACACAAACAGGACAACTGTTATTCCAACAAAGTATAGAATCTTATGTGTATTGTGTACTTGGTGCACAGGCAAGTACAAGATGGGCTATCGTTGGGAAAGGTGCTAAGTCCTTACAAACACAAGAGGTTTTTAAGAAACTAGTAGAAGACACCATAATACAGGACGATCAAACAGTGACAATATCTAACATGAGGAATGCTATAAAAGGTACTAATGTAATTTTAAACTTTGCAATTAGCCCCGGTTTGATCCTTATTCCAAATGACATGATAATATTAAAACAAAAAATACAGGGTTACAATAACATTTTAACGGTTGTTGGACCAACCATGACATTTGGTCATAATGGGAATGTTAACAAGGACCCTGTTTCTTATGGTGTTATCCCAGATAGTCCCTCTGTTATCCCAGATAGTCCCTCTGTTGTCCCAGATAGTCCCTCTGTTGTCCCAGATAGTCCCTCTGTTGTCCCAGATAGTCCCTGTTGTCCCAGATAGTCCCTCTGTTGTCCCAGATAGTCACTCCGCTCCGCTACGATTATTCTTCAGACTACTCAATGTCAGTACTATTAGTAATATCAATGTTAACAGGTTATATTATGAAGTTTTTCTTATTACCTTAAAATAAAGATGAGTACCCAAACCAAAAGTGAATATATAACCGATCCTATTACAGAAACCGATCCAGAAAGAAAAGTTGCCTGTGAAAAACTAAGTGAGTTGTCTAAAAAAGCAAAGAAAAGAAAGCTCCCAAAACCAGACCATGATCAAGATAATAAACCAGAAGTACAAGATATGTCCTATTTGTTACTTATTAAATCAGCAGGTATTATTTTAGGGTTAGTAAGTCTTTGGAATTATTGTAAATGTAAAATGTACCAAGAAGAACCAAAGGAAAGTCCAAAGCAACCGGACCCGGGACCAAAGGTAATGAAAGAACCCAATCTTGTAAATTTAGATCTTTAAACCTTTTAGATTTTCTAAATTTTATTATTTAGAAAAACTTAACACTTAATTAACATCTTAAAACTCAATGCTTTGTAGTTGTTTCCCAACAATGTTTATCACACCATCAGATATAATGTATATATAACATGTCAGATCCTTTGCAGTAACCCTTTTCTTAATCTCCAAAAGTACTCCGTCCTGTGTGTTTAGGATCTTTCGTCCTATCCCTGCCACCGTCTTGTCACAAACCGTTCTCATGTCTATTACAAGTGCAAACTTGTTTCCAGTGTAAAAGTCATTTATGTCCAAAGTGTCTGTGGTGTAATCCAAGAAGAAGTTCTCTGCAGATCTAAAGAGGTTGTGTTCCTCGAGACCTTGAGAGTACAGAGAGTTTGGGACTCCTTCGATGGCCACTTTTACAGACGATATGTTTGGATATACATAGTGTTCAGAGTCCACAGTGTCATCTCGAAACAGAAGTACAATGCCTCTCATTGACTTTCGTGGTACATTAATGTTTAAATTCACTAAGGTTGTCCCCTTGTTCCATGTCTCTTTTTTCATCAACATCACTTGTTCGTAAATTAGTGACCTCCCAACGTTATAAGAGTTTAAAGACTTTTGATACATTTCTGGAGATGTAATTGTTTCATATTCCAGATGTAAATCTTCAACTGTGTAACCAGCGACTGCTTGTCCTGTTTGTGCCTTCATAATTTCTGTGGCAGGTGGTAGTGTAATTTTGTACCTTATGTTTGATTTCATTCCATACGGAGCGTACAAACCTTGATCGTTCAAAATCTTACCCAACGGAATGTGGACTTTGGTTTTGAAAAGCTCTCCAAAGTACTTGTCTGCTTTCACAGCTTTGTCACCAGAGTCATCACCACTCATTATTTTACGAGTGTTCTCGTTGGCAACCCCTTGACTGATCAGACATTTCCTTTTTTCTTCGGTTTCCCAAAGTGCTTTGTAGACTTCGTAATGACTTTCACCTATGTTGTCGTACACAACTTGGCCGTCGACCGTTATCTCTAGACTTTTTTGTAAAAGACTAGCGAGGTTGTTTAGAAACCACGACTTGGTATTTTTACTTTTAAACGAACCTACGATGTATAACGACCCAGGTACCAAACAAACATTCTCGTACAACTTTGGAATGTTTACATAGAGTTCTTGGCTTTCAGATATTACAGTGGGTGTTAACGTAAAGATGTTTTGTTTTTTGGGTCCTCGAATTTGAGAGTAAGTTATCTTCTCAAACCCTGGTAAAAGTTCATTAACTTTGTTCATTATTTTATTATATACACCTTAATAAAATAATGGCTGGTGTTTTTAAAGATTTACCAAAAGAGTTATATGACTCACTACTAATTGTGGCAGGGGCAGTTGGTGTCTCGTATGTCAGTAAAAAATTAATGAAGGATTCGTTGAGTATCCCTAGTACAATGGAGGGACTCTTGAAACTTGCAGCTGCGTTTGGTATCAGTACAAGTGTTATTAAGATGTTGGAAGCAAAGAAGATGCTACCTGAAAATCCGTTCAAGAGCGATTAAATAAAATTATGGCGACAACAATTGCGTTATCTGGAACAATTATTGCGGTGGTATTTACAGGAGCTAGTTACCTGTCTCACAAAAGGTATCAGACAGAGATTAAAAGACATAACATTGCTATGGAAGAATTAACAGCTGCGAAAAACAAATGGTACGAGAACCAATCTGAAAAGAAAGATAAGATTACAGCAATGCGACGACAACTTTTGGTAAAGAAGATGCTACCTGAGAACCCATTCAAAGAGTAAAATAAAATGGCAACGACAATTGCATTATCTGGAATATTTAATGCGGTGGCATTTACAGGAGCTGGTTACCTGTTTAGACTTTTGGACCACAAAGGGTATCAGACAGAGATTAAAAGACATAACATTGCTATGGAAGAATTAACAGCTGCGAAAAACAAATGGTACGAGAACCAATCTGAAAAGAAAGATAGGATTACAGCAATGCGACGACAACTTTTGGACGCTAATAGTGATATGAACTCTGTTAATAAGTCCTTGTTGGAACTCCAAAAGATTACACACAATGGTAAGGTGTTTACAAAAGAACCTGTTTTGGAGGATTATTATCAACCATCAAAAGATATGGACGAGTACAAGCATGTGGCGGTTGGATTAGTTGGATTAGGAACCGGGTGGTTGTTAAGTGTTGTGCTGTAAACAATAAAAAAATATAATTTTATTTTCAAAAAGAAAATAAAATTTCCGAACAGCAACAATGTGTTAAAAAATACAACGCTAAAAAATTAAAAATGAATATCTAAGAGATACCCTTTATTAATACATTTTAATAAATGAACAGCAACAATGTGTCGTTAACGGGTTATTCAAGAAAAGCCCAAGCAAAGAAATTTATTGCACGCCAAAAAATGGTGGCAAAGGAACAAATGAAGGATGCTCAGCGATGGATTAAAACCAACAAAGATTCATTACGAAAGGAGACCACGAAGTGGGAACGCGAAATTAAGCGTGAAGAGACCTTACGATCAAAAAGTCTTATTGCCAAACAAAAAATAGTGGCATTGGAACAAAGGAAAGAAGCTCAGAAGTGGAGTAAAACTAACAGAGCAAGATTAGACAAGGAGACTGTAAAGTGGGGGCAAGAAATTAAACACCAAGAAGCCCATCAAAAGTTTGTCAAAGACGAAACCAGATTTTGGCATGGTGGTAAAAAGAACAAGACTGTTCGAAAGAAGCTTGAAAGAAAGCTAACAAAGGTCTTTAAGCAATCTAAAGTGCATATAGATGCTAAGAAGATGTTGGATCTTTGGGAAAGGAAGATTAAGGAAGAAGAGGAAAGACGAAGGGGCTTAGAACCCAAAAAGTACCATAAAGACCAAGGAGACCCTGGGGATCCATTTGCACTGTTTAAACTAATTAAGATTAGAGAAAACAGTAATAGGAAATTTACTACATACTTTGATGTTTACAAAGCTAAAATTTATGGTTATGTTGATCCAGTTGATGTTTTCCTGGGTGCTTTAAACAAAACTATTCTTGATCGGGAATTAAAACATGGCGATAAGATCAGACTAATTCTCAGTCATGTAAAGTGGTTAAAACCAATAAGTACAAAACTAGTTACGATACCAGAAGGGGGTCTTAGTTATGGGTTTTTAAAAGACCTCATAGATTTTGTAGAATACAAGGAAGTTCCTTTAGAAGAGCTTCTTATTGAAGTCCAATCTGTTAAGATACCCAGGGGGATGGGCCGAATAAAGGCTACTAAAACCAATATAAGTACGAAAAAATCTGTAATAAGGATAGCCAACGACGACAAAATATGTATGTCAAGATCACTTGTAACTGCGATGTCTGGTCTAAACAAACACAAGTGGACTAAGACTCAACGTGAAGATGGTTTTAATAAGTCCAGGAAATTACAACACGACGAAGCTATTAAACTTCACAAACAAGCTGGTGTGGATATCAACGAGTATGGTAACACACTCGAAGACCTCACTATATTTGCAAAGCATCTAGGGGTGGAAGTTAATGTTGTGGACGCTGATTTTTTCAACGAAATAATATTTACTAGCGAAACAGATCCAAACAAACCTGATCCACAAATAATTTATCTTTACAAAAACAAGACCCACTTTGATGTAATTACGAGCATGCCTGGATTTTTGGGAAGTTCTTATTACTGTCATCCATGTAAAAAAGCATACTCCATAGAAGACAATCATAAGTGTCCTACTAAATGTACATCATGTCTTAAGAAAGCAAAATGTAAAGACACCAAACACGCTAAAATAGTTTGTAAAGAATGTAACTGGGATTTCTTTGGACAAGCTTGTTTCGATGAACACCTCCGTGAAAAAGCTAGAAAACCTTATAACACTAACATATTATGTGAAAGGCGACAAAAGTGTCTCAAGTGTAATAGAGACAACTTAAAAAATCTTAATGATCACATCTGTGGATGGACAGTATGTAGAAACTGTTTTGATTATGTTGATCCTTGTAAACACAAATGTTACATGCAACCAAAGCAAACAAAGGGAGGTAAATGTACAAAAAAGGGTAAAAAGGGTTTTAGAAAAGCTTGTGATAAAAGTGGTTTATTACGTAAGTGGTGGTGTCGGTGTTGTAAAACACGAACAGAAAAGTATATGTTTTATGACTTTGAGGCAACTCAGGTCACCGGGACACATTTTATTAATAAGGCTCATATGTGGGACTTCGATGGTACCGAACACACATTTACAACCATAGAAGACTTTTGTGACTTTGTGTTTAGTGGTAAGTACAACAAATATACTTTCGTTGCACAAAACTCACAAAGTTAAGACAACCTCTTCATAATGAAATATTGTTGTAATAATAGTTACAAACCATACTGTATTTACAACGGTACAAAAATTATGTACATGGAAGTCGGAGGTATAAAGTTCATTGACAGTATAAATTTTGTGAATTTAAAACTGTCTGAATTTCCAAAGACATTTGGTTTGGAAGAACTTAAAAAGGGGTTCTTTCCTCATTACTTTAATACACCAGAAAACCAGGATTACATAGGTGTTATTCCTGACAAAAAGTATTACAATCCAGATCAAATGTTAAAAAAGGACAGAGATTCTTTTATTACTTGGCACGATGCTAAGGTAAAAGAAAACTTTGTGTTTGACTTCAAAAAAGAACTACACGAGTATTGTAGATCTGATGTGGACATTCTAAGGAGGTCCATGATGAAGTTCAGAGAGGACTTCATAACCATAGGAAACATAGATCCTTTACAGTACATTACTATTGCAAGTGTCTGCATGAACTTATACAGATGCTCTTTTATGCCAAAAAATTCGATAGCGATAGTTAAGGATGTAAAAAAGTCTGAAAATTATAGTGAAACCAGTATTAAGTGGTTGAAGTATTTAAGTGAGACACAAGGAATAGAAATACAACACGCTTTAAACGGTGGTGAATATTGTATGGAAGCTGGAAAAGTTGATGGTTGGTGTAAAAATACTAACAATGTGTATGAGTTCCAAGGTTGTTTCTGGCATGGATGTACAAAGTGTTACACTCCAGATGTAATTAACCCTAATAACCAACTAACAATGGGTGAATTACAACAACGAACGCAAGAGAAAAACCAAAAGATCAAAGACTTCGGATACAATCTTGTGGAAGTTTACGAATGTGAACTTTCAAATGAGTTCAAAAAGTGGGCAAAGGAAAGTAAGTTTGAAATCATTGGTCCATTAGACCCAAGAGATGCCTTCTTTGGTGGTCGTACTAATGTAACAAAACTTAAGTACGAATTTAAGAAGAACGAGAAGGGTCGGTACAATGACTTTTGTAGTTTGTATCCCACCGTACAATACTACAATACATATCCTATTGGGCACCCTATTAAAATTAAAAATCCTAAGAAGTATGATCCAAACTGGTTTGGATATATTAAGTGTAAAGTGGAAGCGCCATTTGGACTATATCATCCTGCGCTACCTGTAAAAACCAAGTGTGGTAATTCTGAAAAGTTATTGTTCCCATTGTGTAAGACCTGCTCTGCGACACAGCAACAAACCAAGTGTAAACACACTACCGAACAACGATGTTTAACGGGAACCTGGTGCACAGATGAATTTAACAAGGCACTAGAAAAAGGATACAAGGTCCATGAGATTTACGAAGTCTGGCACTTTGAAGAGACTTCCAAGGATTTGTTCAAGGATTACATAAAGACATTCTTAAAGTTAAAAATGGAGTCATCTAAACTTGTAGTAGGTCCCGGTTGTGTATACAAAACAGAGGATGAGTTCAAGAAAATTATTATGGAAACCCTAGACATAAAGTTAGGAGTAATTAAATTTAACCCTGGAATGAGACATATTGCTAAGTCATGTTTAGTAAATTTATGGGGAAAGTTTGGTCAAAGGACTAATATGCAACAAAATTTGTATATCCAGGAACCTGATAAATTCTACAAAACCCTTATGGACACTACCATTGATGATATTAACATCCAGTTCATCAATGAGGAAATGGTCCAAATGAATTATACTCGTAAGGATCTGTTCAATAACAATATTAATGATACTAATATCTTCATAGCTAGTTTCACTACAAGCCATGGTAGATTAATGCTATATGATGTTCTAGACAAGCTTGATGATCAAGTACTGGGTTTCGACACCGATAGTGTTTGGTACATAGATCGTCCTGGTGGTAACACAGTAAAAACTGGAGAGTCGTTAGGGGATTTAACCGACGAACTAGATGGCGATTATATTACTAAGTGGTCTGCTCCCGGTCCTAAGTCGTACTCGTATGAAACTAGTAAGGGTAAAAAAGAGTGTAAAGTCAAAGGATTTACATTAAACCATGAGAACAGTAAGTTAATCAACCAGGAGGTTATGTCTGGATTAGTTACTGGAAATATTGACAATGTAAAAACAGTCAACGAGAACGCAATCACTAGGGATCCTAAAACCAAAGAAATAGTTAATAAGTACCAGGAGAAGACATTATCCATGGTCTATAATAAGAGAGTAGTTTTAGAGGATTATGACACACTGCCATATGGGTATTAATATTAATGTGTTAAATTTGTTTTATAATCCAACAAGGATTATAAAAACTTTTATAATAATGTTTTTAATGTGTTTTTGTTTTTTTGTTTGTGTTTTTTAAGTGGGCGTGACGAAGATGTTTCGTAAGTTGTTTTAGGGATTTATTTTGGAAGATGAAAATAAATTATTTTTTAATTTATTTTTTAGTAAGTTGCGAGCGCTAGCGAGCACGTGGTAAAATGAAATTAACACGTGACAAATTATTTTTAATTTGACCTTGGGATTTGGATTTGGGATTTGGATTTGGAAAGGTAGACAAAGTAGACAAAGTAGACAAAGTAGACAAAGTAGAAGAAAGTGCCGTGAAGTGCCATTGGTACTACTGACGTCAATACATAATTATGTTAATGATGTTGCACACTCTCAAAACTCACACACACTCTCGCACACTCTCAAAAATAAGGCTCGAAAACCACATACACTACTACTGATACTCATTTGACGTATATATGCGGATAATGATATCACTAAAATCGAACATACCCTTACCAATGATCTTGAGAGTATTCGCGAGTGGCTTATTGTAAACAAATTGACACTGAATATGTCCAAAACTGAATTTATGGTGATAGGATCAAGACAAAGACTTTACACCTTTGACAATGCACCATGCAGTACTTACAATCGAAGGGGCTCCTATCAAACAAGTAAATTCAACTAAGTCTCTGGGTCTTCATATCTGGGGAAATTGCAATAAAACTCTTGCTGCAAAAATACAAAAATTACAAAATCGTGCAGCTAGGGTCTTAACTTTTTCTGGCTATGATGCTAATGCTGATAGTCTTTTTGTAGACCTTGGATGGGAAAACCTTGAAACACAGCGCCAGATTCATAAGGCTACTATGGTTTATAAATCGATAAATGGTTTGGCTCCTGAATATCTTCGTTCAAAATTTGTTGAACGCAGCTGTGTTTCAAGCTATTCTCTTAGGGACACTGTGGGCAAACTTGCTGTTCCTTTGCCTCGCACCAGAAATTCGTTCAGTTATAGTGGTGCAGTAACATGTAACAGTCTTCCTGTAGAATTGAGACAAGCTAATTCTCTTAATATTTTTCGGTCTGGTTGTAGAAAAATTTTCTCTTCTCGGCAATAATTACTGTATCTAACCAATGCATGGCACTTATGTAAAGCAGGTTTTAATTTTATTTTCGTATTATATTTGTATATTTGTGTATTTGTTATTTATATATTGTGGAATTGTATTATTTATATATTGTAAAATTTGTAATTTCCTGATGAGTCCACCGTGGCTAAATAAAGTTACCATTACCATAAGAAAGATGTGGCTCCACAACTCTTTATCCATCAGGCAAAAGCTGGCACCTCGTTGGCTAGGGCCGTACATTGTAAAGAAAAGATTGGAATGTGATGGGAGCCCTGGAGTAACTTATCGAATCCAGGAGGAGAATGGTCGACGACGCCGAGTGATATACTATAACCGTTTGAAGCCATGTTACACACCGGCGAGGTCAGAAAAGAAATCAAATGGAAGTAAGGAAAGACGAGAACCATTGCGAGAGTTAGGACCTACCGTAACACTAGATGAACCACTGCAACAGGTGATGGAACACAACGGACAAGACCAACCTGAACATCATAGAAGCTCCTATTCCGCCCGAGGCAAACGAAGACGTTGGCCCACAAAGATCACGGACTGGTCGTACAATAAGACCACCAGAAAGGTTTGGATTCTAGACATGGGTTGTTAAAATGTATATATGTATATAGGTAAACACGTACAGTCCCAGACGATCCTCTTTGTAGGACTGTCCATATATGGACTGTACCACGTGACTTGTTGTTGTTGTTGTTGTTGTTGTTGAAGAGGGCTCGAGAGATATATTAGTTGTAGTTTGGACAGAGCATTAAATACGATTGAAATTACCGTTTTACAAATGTCATAAATATTATTACTTGCGTACGTCAAATGAGTGTCATCCGCATACATGCGTGCTCGGAAATGTGCAAGATAATTAGGAAGTTCATTGATATAGATTAAAAATAAAAGAGGGTCTAATATAGTTCCCTGGGGAACTCCACATCGAAGTAAACGATTTGCCGAAAAATGTCCATTAACAAAACATTTTTGTTTACGTTCTTTGAGATATGATCTAAACCAATTTCCCGCAACACCACCAATGCCATATGCATTTAGTTTATCTAACAATATTTCGTGGTCTACGGTATCAAACGCTTTCTTAAGGTCAAGAAACATAACAGCATTTACATTTACATGGTCGATACTATAGGCCCATTCATTAGTGGCCTCAAGAAGAGCGGTGACAGTAGAATGTATGACTGACAATTAGTTAACATGTTATTTTCAGACAGAAATGAATACACCTGATCGTAAATTGATCCTTTCGAAAACTTTAGTCACTACAGGGATAATGGAAATCGGACGATAGTTATCAAGGCAGTTACGTTTCCCTTGTTTATGTATTGGGACGACTTTTGCGCATTTCCATTCATCAGGAAATGTGCCTGTGATAATAGAACGGTTAAAATTTAGACTAAGGGACTCTGCGATTTAATCAGGGCACTCACGGAGTAACCTGGATGATATTTTGTCCAAACCAGTTGCTTTTGACCTACTTAGCTTGGATAAAAGGACAAGAACTGTTGGGAAATTAGTTTCTTTTAACTGAGAAGTAGCACTATTATTTTGACTTGATAAATAATATCAAGGTAGGACCGACTACTTTCATTAAAATCTATTTTATCTGCAAGCTTCGGGCCAATGCTAGAGAAGTAATCATTAAACGCATTTGCAATTCTATTAGAATCATTACTTAAGTTACCATTCAAATCAATTTCACTAATGTGCGAACTTTTCTGATTTTTAGATGTGAGCTCATTGATAATATACCAAGTCTTTTTCGGATTGCCTTTATTTAAAAGCATTTTTGAAATAGGTTTCCTTCGCGCAAATGATATTATGATTAACAGAATTGCGCATTTTCTTAAAAAGAAGCCAATCTTGAGGATCGTTAGAACGAATTGCTTTGATTTTTTTGGATATCCCTCAGTTTTGTGCATTTCGTCTTTTAGATGGGACGAAATCCAAGACGATTTAGAGGCCTTGACACGCTTTGTACGTAGTGGAGCATGCTTTTCTGCAACAGAATTGAATGTGTTTTTCCAAGCATACCACATATCATTAGGATTTTCAAATTCATTAATAAGGTTCTAGTTCTGTAGACTAATATCATCGCGAAATTTGGTACAATCAAAGTTTTTAAACTTTCTGTAGTTTACTGTAGAGTGTCCCCTGTTGTGTTTAAGGTTTTATTAGTTTAATCTCGAGTCAAGTGTTTACAACAGTTCTCTTTCGCTACCGCTCTAGAACTAATGCCTTGCACGAAAGCACGAGGCTTTCCGGAAGTGACGTAAATACTACATCCCTTGTCGGTATACTAACAGAGAGTTTTCGAAAAGCATAAATAAGACTGTGATCGCTTATACTGACATGAGAGACACCAGAGCAAACCACCTTGTCCGGAGTGTTTGTAAAGATATGATCTATCAATGTAGAAGATGAATTTGTGATTCGAGTGGGTTCATTTATGATTTATCAGCTGATGAAGATTATATAATTCGGTAATATCCATGAGTAACCTCGAATTATGATCTAAGACAGTAGAGCTCAAATCACAATTCAAGTTACCCATTAGATAGTACTCAACACTTTCGGCTTCAAGAACATCTAGAAGCGTTTCATCTAGAGCGGGTTTTGTCTAAACGAAACGGTATCATGTCAATTGTCAAAATTATTTGTAAACTCAAAAAAGTTATTTTGAAGAGATCCACTGCCTAGATTGTTTAAATGTAGGCCTCTTCTGTTCAAGTGACTGGTGTTGATGTTTGCATTTCCTAGATATGGAATCGTATTCATATGGCAATAATTGCTTAAAACTGATAAAGTTAACTTGCTTAACTTTAGTGGCTAGATTCGGGCAATCATTTCTGGCTAGTAACGCTGATACACCTACCAATGTACTTGGTGAATCTTCATTTATCTGGGTCGACAGATTTACAATCGAATCGACAATGACTTTCGGTGAAGAATTTTTAAAATAATTTGTGCCGACATGTACTAAGATGATTTTATCCGGTGATTTACGAGTGATTGGTTTAATATAATCTTCCATGTCGGAGACAGTTGCTCCTGGGAACGCTTTCACAACATAGTAGTGTTCAGGATAAGTTTTGCTCATATTTGCTCCGATAATATTCTTAACTAGCGAATCACCAGCAATCACCACAACTTCCTTATCTTTATGCTTGGTTGATGGTTGTCTTGCCGCTACAGCAGCGTCGGTCGCCATTCCTGAAGCGCTGGCACCGGCCAAGCCTCATTTCGCAGCGAAGAATGACTTATTGGTAGCGATGGGATGTTTTATTTAGCCTTCCTTTTTGTCTGTCTCTTTTTCTTCTTCTTCGTCACTTTTGAGGCGGGATACATATTTGTATTCTCCAGATTTACAACAGGATCATTTGAAGAGGAGTTGTCGGTGTTTCTTTCGCTTTGATTTAGAAGTTGTTTACTAAGCATTTCAACTGTTTTAATTAAAGTAGCATTACCTCTCTGTAGGCGGTTAATTTGCATATTTTCGCTTGACTTCTCTAAATCCTTATCTTGGAGAAAAACAGATTCCTTGAGACAAACAATTTCTGCCTTTAGTTTATCAATTTCTCGTCTTTGTATGTCACAACAGGTACAGCAAGAATTGCTTCGCACAGCTCGGGTGGGGGGGGGGCTTAGCCCCCTTTGTTAAAGTTCCATGTCAATTTGGGGGGGGGGCTTAGCCCCCCTTTATAATTCTTTAGATATTGCATTATGTCCATGCTTGAAACTGTTAATTTCATATAATTTAATGATTTTAATCACTTCCAACAAGAATGATTTCACATATAACAATAAACATCGATTCTATCACTCCCATATACACAACTGCGAGGGGTGTATCACTCCAAAAATCTCGTACACCTTGAAACAAAATCTCTAAAAATCCCTGAAAATCCCTAAAAAATCTCTATGAAATCCCTAAAAATCACTAAAAATTCCTGAAAATCCTAGAAGGAACTAACAATGGGGCCACAGTAATTGGCTGACGCTGTTGTGGACTCCCTGCCATTGAGGCGAAGTTGAATAAAAAAAATAAAAAAAATAAAAATAAAAAATCTCTATGAAATCCTTAAAACTCCCTACAAATCCCAAAAAAACCTCGAAAAAATCCACAAATCCCTCAAAAATCCACCCAAAAATCCCTAAAAAATCCCACTGGATTTTCAAAATCCCAAAAATCTCGTACGCTTTTTTGGAGTGATACACCCCTCGTACAACTGTGCTAATGCAAACCATTGGGTAGCACAGTGATGATACATATGAAACAAAATTGAATATCACGAAGGAATCAAGCAAGTTATTTAGTCATTTTAAGTGGTTTTTGCAATGTTATCATAAAAAGATGAGGTGAAATTTCGTGTTCTATAATCTATAAACGGCCTTTCTAGCAAAATTCGACTTTCTTTTAACTCCAACATTTTTCAACTCTGTTGGCAATGTATTATGTATATCAGACTAATCAGAGCATTCCATAAGTTGGAAACACTAAAAGTCGGGCAAATTTTTAACAAAAGTCGGGCGAACAAATTGAATAAGCAAAATAAATGTTAATATAATTATATGCAAGTACAAACTGGAGGGAAATCTCACCCCAGAATGCAGGAAATGCTCTTTCAGAGACTCTAAATCTCAAAATTTACCGGGGGAGGATGCCCCCGAACCCCTAGCAATTCTCCCGCCTTCTGGGCGACTCGGGTAGCCTGTCATCTGCCCCCCAATATTCCGTTCATAAGAATGAGCGGAGTAATCTGTATTGCTGCCTGGGACTGGACCCCTAGCTTGGTGCATGTTTTAAATGAGGTCATTTGCATTTCCTACCTTACTTAAAGCTCAGCACTCTGAAACTCTTTCCTTAGTCACGAGAAAACATTTCTCTCCCACCTCACCCATCGGGAAGGACCGGACATCGGGACATTCCCCCAAATCCCAGCTTAACAAATCTCTTTATACTGGTATTTACCCAACCGATTGGAAAACGGCCAGAGTTATTCCTGTTTTCAAAAGTGGTGTTAAAAGCGACCCAAATAATTACCGACCAATTTCTATTATTTCATCTGTTGCTAAAGTCTTTGGCAAAATAGTCCACGATACTCTGCAATGGTCTATTAACAAAATATCAATCTGGTTTTCGAGCGATGCATAGTAATGTTACAGCGTTACTTGAGTCAACAAACAAGTGGTCGATAAATATCGACAATGGGCTCGTTAACGGTGTAATCTTTATTGAGTTAAAAAAGGCTTTCGATACAATTGATCATGCAATTGTTCTTAAAAAACTTGCTCAATATGGAGCTGATCAAACTACATTATCTTGGTTCCAATCTTATCTATCTAATCGGACTCAGAAATGTTTCATAAACGGGCATGTTTCTACCAGTCTACCAATTAATTGTGGGGTCCCTCAGGTGTCAATTATTGGACCGCTTTTATTTCTGGTCTATATCAATGACTTACCAAACTGCAGTTTGAACAACGGCTTAGCGAGTATGTATGCTGATTACACAAACATCAGCCTCAGCCTCGTACCCATGCGCTTTTAAGGAAAAGAAAAAAAATCGCATTCAGCTAATTTATAGAGATCAGTGGCTAAGCTGAGCTAG
Organism: Trachythela sp. YZ-2020; assembly: GCA_016169945.1. Taxonomy (NCBI): domain Eukaryota; kingdom Metazoa; phylum Cnidaria; class Anthozoa; order Malacalcyonacea; family Clavulariidae; genus Trachythela; species Trachythela sp. YZ-2020. Next base: position 2,585,289 of record JADLSH010000391.1, read on the forward strand.
CGCGCGGGGGTGCTTGGGGACGTCGAGTCTATAAATTAGCTGAATGCGATTTTTTTCTTTTCCTTAAAAGCGCCTGGGTACGAGGCTGCATCAGCCTACAAAGCTCCAATCTTATTGATCTTGAAGAAAGTATGAACGCCGAGCTAACCAATAAACACTTGGCTCAAAGCAAATAGATTAAGCTTAAATATAGCCAAGACTGAATTCATGCTCGTAATTGGCTCTCGTCAGAGGCTTGCGACTCATGATGCCAGTGAACTTAATATACATGTAGAGAATACTCAAATCAAAAGAGTCCACCATGCTGCCATGCATACGAAATCTTTAGGATTAACAATTGATGAAAACTTAAACTGGAAAGATCATATTAATATAATCGCTAAGAAAGTATCCTCAGGAATAGGTGCTCTTAACGGAATGAGGCGTTTTATTGACAGGAATTACTGCGGTCAAAGCTTATAGGGGCTTAATCGAGCCCTACTTTAATTATTGCTCGCCGGTATGGGATGGCATTGGTGGTCAGTTGAGCAGCAAACTACAAAAGTTACAAAATCGGGCTGCTCGCGTGATTACCAATTTCACATATGAAACTTCTTCAAGCTCTCTGCTAGAAGAGCTCAAATGGCATAAGTTGTCCATCGGTCGTAAAAGACAAAAGGCAATTCTTATGTACAAAATTCTCAATAATAACACACCTCAATATTTACAAGAAATATTTGCTCAGAGAGTTTTTACTTATAAACAAACTATTTGTCCCAAAACCACATACAGATTCTATTAGCTATGATGGAGCAGTTTTATGGAATGGTTTGCCAAAACATGTACGATTGGCTCCATCCCTCCGTGTAGAAAATGTGTTAACTCCAGACACGGCAATCACGTAAACCAGTATTTTCTGTATTTTATCTGTCACTGTGTATAATTATGTATTTTTATATTAGCATGCATTACTGATGATTCTAATTACTTACTGTTGTTTGTGAAGCTGCCGCAATTGCAAGTCGACATTTCCGCTGTCACGATCTGATATCGTCTCCACCGATGTGCTGTTATCGCCATTTTTCTCATAGAGATTATAAAAGAATAGAGGGCGCATCCAATTGACAAATGTTAGTCAACAAAAAGGGAACATTGAAGCTTCCTAAATCCTAATGGGGGCCCCCCTTATGACTCTCGGATGTAAGTCCCGTATGTGAAATCGCACGCCCATTGACTATATTTGAAATCGCCTTAGCAACACTGCCTTAGCAACGGGGACTGGAACGATAACTTGGCCGCCACCTTTGAAGCCATTCAAGCCACTCATGATCATTGAACTAGTGTCTGGGTGAGAAAGAAATTATCCCGTATATTTCTTAACTACAGATCACCAGGGGCGCTGGAGCGATAATAGGGGGGGGGGCAATGCAAACGTAAGGGCAGTCGAGAACATTTTTCGATGTCACGCCCTTTCGATGGTATTTTGATGATTTTCAAATTTCAACTCATTTAATTGTTATTTCTGTGTACACATATAGATCTAAAGAAGTACGGAACGAAAACAATAGCTTTCCATTATGCACTGATCGTCTAATTTACAGCTGTATTCTCTCTTCTTTGCCAGTATTATTATTGTTTCATTTATATTATAAGGGCACTTTTGCCCCCCTTAGGAAAGGGCAGGAGGGGCGCTTGCTCCCCCCCCCCACCGCTCCCCCTCTCCGGCGTGCCTGCAGATCACCTCTATAGAGATGCCTGCGGAGGAGGCTAGGAACGAACTGCGTTTAATGGAATGAAAACGAAAACTGAGAAATTGTTCAAAATAATGCGTTCTACAGTGCACGTGTACAAATTCACGTCATGTCTCATTGAACGACATTGCATTGAAGGTTCAACATTATTATGGTGTTGAAATTCAAATAAGACGCTTGCCCTGCAGGCTAGGTAGTTGTGTTGGAAATTATGCCTCACATCGGCTTTATAACCATTTATTAAATATCTCAAACATAAAATATACAAAATATAATCTCAGTCTCGCAGTCACATGTAGTTCTCCGTCAATCACAATGTTATTACACCCCCCTGTCTGGTTACAGGTAGCCCTAGCAATTGTCTCCGACACGCTCCCCCGATACAGATTTCCCGAAATATGTATGTTCAATTAAGGAGACAATACTCTAAGATATCAAAACATAACAAAAAATCAACACAATGTTCAGATACTAAACCGATTTAGCACTGTATGTCTCTTAGGAAAGTTTTTAAATGCCATTGTTCATTCTTTCACCATTTCTTTAATTCTTTGTTCTGCTTCGATCGCCGCAACTCGCTTGGGTCGGAATGTTTGAGCTTCCGGGTTAAGATCTTCTCGTTTCGAAATTGACTTACTACAAGACAGTTCCAAGGGAAATAAGTGTTGCACCGGTCTCTCTAGAAATCCAGTTCCGGTTTGTAGTCTGACGGCTCGCACTATTCCATCACGACCGGGAAATACTTCTCGTACGATCGCTAATGGCCATTTACCACGATTCTTCTCGTCAGACTTTACTATAACGACTTCTCCAACTTCGACCTCGAATTTCTTACGATTATGGGTAAGATTATGCCGTTCTCTTAAGGCGGTCAAGTATTCTTTGGACCAGCGTTGCCATAATGCATCCTTGCAGGTCTTTAGGTACTTCAATCTCTTTCGAAGACTTTTATCTTCCTCACGCCATGGTTGTTGCTCTGGTAGAAGGTTTGGTCTTTGGAACAGGTATGATGAAGGTGTCAAAACAGGAAGGGTTATGTCGTCTTCAACATAGCTCAAAGGTCTCCGGTTTACTTGAACTTCGACGTCAAGGATCACTTCGTTTAACTCGCTCCGTGTCAGTGTTGCCCTTCCGATTGTCTTGTGCATCGCTTGTTTGACCACTCCTATAAGTCGTTCGAAGTGTCCGCCCCACCAAGGGGCGCGCGAAAGATTAAATTGCCATTGCATCTCGTGGTTTAGCAAATAGCCTTGCAACTTCTCATCTCTTCCGATTCTTTCGAGCCATTTTGCAGCCTTTACGAAGGTACCGCCGTTATCAGAATAGATTTTCCGGGGCCGACCGCGTCGAGCAATAAATCTCTTGAGGGCAATGAGGAACGTCCCTGTCTCTAGATTTGGAAGAAGCTCGAGGTGGACAGCTCTTATTAACCCGCAGGAAAACAAGGCTAAATAGGATTTACCTCGACTCTTTGATGCCTTTCGGTAATAAATTGGCCCAGCAAAGTCCACGCCAATAACTTCGAAGGGGATCGCTCCCTTAGTGCGATCTTCTGGTAGTTGACCAGGTGGAGGAGCAGCTAGGGCCGTTGCTTGGAATCTCTTACAGCCTGAGCAACCACTTCTTACAGACTTAACAATACTTCTAAGCTTCGGTATCCAGTATTCCTCTCGAACAGCTGACATAGTAAGCCCAACACCGCCGTGTAGGGTTTCACAATGAATCTTCTCTATTAGCTTTCGTGTAAAAACAGCGTTTGGTGGTAAGTATGTGGGATAACGTCCTTCGATCCTGCCACGACACTCTAAGAGCTCCTGATCATTCACTTGTAAGTTAAGTTGCCCGCGAATCTGATCGAAGTTGGGTGATAGCTGATCCTCTTCTTGAATAAGCTTGATCCATTTTCTCTTTACTTCCTTGATTTCCTCAACCGTTAGAGGACCGTTTCGAGTTTCCTTCTTTTGCACTTTTGAATGAATCTTGACATCCATGCTAGGATTCTCAGCGCTTTCTGCAGGTTGTACTTCTCTAGCAGCACATCTAAACTTTGATCACAGGATTTCTTCGTCATCGTAACTACTTCCCTAATCACCTTAGCTTCGACTTCGGACGTTAAGGTTGGGTTGGTTACCAGATTGGGAGGCCACTTATCACTCTCGGGCAGCCAAACTGGTCCGTTCCACCACAACGAGGTCGGTTTACCCCCACTACTTGCTAAATCTGCGGGATTTTGAGAGGTGGGAACATGTCTCCAACTGATCTCTGGATGCTGATGAATCTTGTTGACTCTGTTACTCACGAATTGCTTATATTCACCGTTCCCACAGATCCAGTGGAGCGCCACTGTGCTGTCTAGCCATACGTACATCAGGGGGCTAGGTAGATCACCAAGGGTATTCTTCACGTTAACTGCCAGATTCATCGCCATATGGGCAGAAACAAGTTCAAGGCGTGGAACTGTTAGACCTTGTTTAGCCAAACGAGCTTTGGCTGCTACCAGACGCTGAGTCGTTCCTGAGGGTTGACGGATCACAGAATAGACAGTAGCACCAACTCCTTTCGTACTGGCGTCTCCAAATGCGTGCAATTCACAACTCTTAATAGGCTCTTTATAATTCGCAACTGACCGTGGTGCTGTTACATCAATCGGCAGGGAATTCTTCCAGCAGAACCATTTCTTTGCCAGAGGTGGACTCAATTCATGATCCCACGGCATCTTTTGATTGCAGATATCACGGTAGATAAATTTACCCTCTAGAACCAATGGAGACACTAACCCCAATGGATCGTACACTTGTGCTAGGTGGCTCAACACATTTCTTTTGGTTGGGATAGACTCACAAGTTGGAAGCTTTACAGACAAAGTGTCTGTACTTCTGTCCCATGGCAGCCCAAGTACCTTCGTCTCGCTTGGTTCTGTTCCTAACTGCTTCTTAGCAAGGGTTGTCTCGTCACTCAGAACTTTGTTACTGTCGTCTTCCAGTTCCGGAACATTGGAGCACCATTTGTGAAGAACAAACTTGGCGTCCTCGAAAATCTCACTCGCTTTACCCTTTCGTTCTGTGGCTTGTTCGATGGTTTGTCCCCCACTCAACATGTCATCTACGTACAAGGACCTTCTTAGCTCGGCCACAACTTCAGGCATTGTGCTTTCCCACGTCTCCAAGTGCTGTTCGATAACTCCCCCTAAGAGGAAGGGCGAGGATGTTAACCCAAACAAGGCACGAGTGAACCGATAAACTACTGTTTCCGATTTCTCATCGCTTCGCCAATGAAACCGCAGTGCGTCTCGTTCCTGCTGTTTGATGCGGATTTGAAGGAATGCCTTTTCAAGGTCACTGAATACAGCTACCGGAAGGAATCTCTGATGGACCAAGACATCCCACAATTTATTTTGTAGCGGAGGACCAGGATATAGACATTCGTTGAGGGATGGTGCACTTGGGCTAGCTTTAGCAGAAGCATCATAGACAACGCGAATCTTGGTGGTCATTGCCGCTTCTCGTATGACTGGTTTGTGTGGCAAGTAAAATGTTCGCCCCAAAGGTGGATCTGGAGCAATTTCAATGATTCCTTTCTCTTCTTGATCCTTGATGATTTGTTGATATTCATTGGTTATCCCCTGTGCCACTAACTTCTTGCTTAGATTGTTTAGCCGACGTAAACTTCCCTGTTCATTTGATGGAAGGAGGATGGTTACCTCGCCACGGAAGTCCAGTCTTATACCACCCTTCTTCACTGCGGACAAGTTGTTCCTTGAATTCACTATAAACCGATTGTTGGTCATGTTCAACTGAATCAGCTAATCCCAGTACATCCAAACGACACAATTCCTCATACTCTCTCTGTGTTGTCTGGGTCATAAACATCTGATGACGGTCAAACTCTTGTCCTGGCGACATGATAAACCATCCTAATTTCGTTAACTCGGCAACCGGCTCACCTTCTTCGCCTATGCATGGTCTGTTCTCTGTTTTGATTCTTGCAAACTCCCCCGATCCCAAAATGACATGTATGGGCAGATGAGGCTTTGTGTCAGAATCGTTCATCTTGACATCTTCCAAATGGGAATACGTGCTAATCAGATTTGCATAATTGGGATTGTCAACCGCCAACAACTCGCTCTTGTTAACTTTGATCAACTTAACTTCCATGCCGAAATCTCCGTCCAATGACTTAATTTCTGTCTTATATGTTTCAGACGCTCATACCGAGAGCTCATTAACATGTCGACTTTCCCGCTCTTGACTTCATCAGGTTTCTGTTTCAACATACCCACTAGAGTGGCTGATGCATAGGAACTGCCTGCGCCACTGTCTATCAATGCGCGGCAAGTGATACCATTCACTGTTACGGTCACGACAGGAAATGTCCCTTCTCCTGTTTTAGTTGCAGTCATAATCTTCTTCGGCTCTTCTTTCTGATCACATACCGAAGTATGATGTCGACGCTCACAGTATTGACATGATAACTTGCTTGTACAGTTGGCAGCCCGGTGCCCTGATCCTGTACAATTGAAGCAAAGGCGACATTGTGCTAGTATTTGCTTCCTTTGACTGGTACTCACAACTTTGGGACAATCACTTGATTTGTGGTCAAGAAGATTGCAATAAACACACTCTCTCGACTGGCGGGTATGGAATAATTTCTTATGATCTCTATGCTCTCTGGATTTGTCGACTGGAGGGGTCTCTTTAGGTTACGCCTAGTCCACCTTTGCAATGCATCGCACAACTTTACAAAGTCCCAGTCTTCCCACTGTTCGTCAGTTCTCACTAGATCACCCTTAATACCCAATAGCTTATCTAGAGTAAGGGACACATTCCCATTCACTTGATCTAATTTCCCGAGTGTTTCTAGGGACTGGACACTATACCGTAACCGCTCATAAAAATCATGGATTTTGTTCACATTCTTCCCTGGGATGTTTGGTAAATCTAGTATGTCCTTAGTGTAAGCTTTAATAATTTCACTCTGTTTCCCATATCTATCTTGCAATATGCTTTTCGCCCGATTATACCCCTCAGAGTTGTACGGTAAACCCTCGATGCTCTTTCTTACTTTAAGTGACACTAGTTCCAATAAGTAGGTGAACTTTGAAACGTTAGGCATGCTCGATTTATCCACAGCTTCACGAAATTGTCCCCAAAAACGAGTCCAATCTTGGAATGACCCATCAAATTTTGTTATTACCAATTTTGGCAATCTTACAGGGGCTGCTTGGGTCACCTGTGTCTTTTCGCTACTCTCAGAAAGGCCTCCCGCACCCCCCTGCTCGCTAGATTGCTTAGATTTTGAACTTTCAAGTTGGTTTTGATAAAGTAACTTCGTTTCAAACAATTCTTTCTCAAAATCAAGCTGTTCTTTCCTCGCTTTCGCAACATGCTCACTCTTCGCCTCATCAAGCCACTTTCTCAACTGTTCTACATCGCTATCTGCCGCTGCAATAATATCTTCGACACTAGTACACCACTCAGTTATATTCTCGATTTTCTCCCCTTGATCGATTTTTAACTCTTCAACTTCGCGTTTACGTTCATCGGCCGCTTTCACTAACCTTTTTAAAGCTTCACTGTGACGTTCAATTCGTTCAATGTCGTTAGAACTAACGATATTCTCGGTTTTAACTCTTGTTATCTTCAACTGTGTGAGTTTTGTCTCGAGGGCCTTCACTTCCGCGTCGATATTCTTCGCCATTTCTCGCTAAAGACTACGTTTTCTTGCCCTTGTTCGGGCTAAATTCACTAGATCCCGTCTCGGAGGTGCCACGTGTTGGAAATTATGCCTCACATCGGCTTTATAACCATTTATTAAATATCTCAAACATAAAATATACAAAATATAATCTCAGTCTCGCAGTCACATGTAGTTCTCCGTCAATCACAATGTTATTACACCCCCCTGTCTGGTTACAGGTAGCCCTAGCAATTGTCTCCGACAGTTGAACGAGAAAAAAACGGGGCCCGGTCAAAACATTGCCCGTAGTGCACCATGGGATAAATTATAAGTCACGCGCAGAAACGCGCAGAGGGTCACGTAGACTTGCTCCAAGTCTGTCTCTTATAGGGGGAGTATATTAGGGCGCGCGAAAATGCGGGCGGGAGACGGCGGCGAGAAAATTGGGAGAGGAGAGACAGACTTTGTTTCCCTTGCAGGAATTTGAATCCGATTATAAATTCGGCGGGAAAGTTGATTGACAAGTTTGTGCCTTGCGGTGCTTTAATTTATTCGACACCTAAGTTCACACATTGTTCACACTCTAATACTTTAACTTCCAAATCTGCATGTTAACAGCCGTTATCTAAAATGATGTAAGAGAATAATAGTAATATCGATTAGCCATCCGGCAAAGTAGGAGCCACAACTTAATTAATATTCCAATTACGAAAACTACAAATGCTGCTCCTGACGGTTTTTTACCAAAATTTTTATTACTAAACGCTAGATCAATCCTTAATAAAAAAGAGGAACTTGAGGTCATTATCAGTCAGTGTAGCCCTGATGTAGTCATGATCACAGAAACATGGTTATCTGATATCGTACCTGATGAAGTCGTTAATATTCCGAAATTTAGCTTGGTCAGAAAAGATAGACCTATTGGAAGGGGTGGTGGAGTGCAAGTGTATATACGGGAAAGTATAACTTACAAACTTCGACTCGACTTGTCAAATGATCAATATGAGTGTGTTTGGATTGTATTACGCCCTGTCTGGCTTCCAAGATCAATTTCTAGAATTGCAATTGCATGTGTGTACATTCCTCCATCTGTAAATATGGAGACGGTAAATAGTTTCTGTGACTATTTTTGCTACTGTTATGATAAATTGAAATCGGAAAGCCCATGCACAGCAATCATTGCAGCTGGTGATTTCAACCCTGACAGTAATGGGTTGAATATAAGAACAATCACACGCCAATGCCACATAAAACAAATAGTAAAAACACCAACCAGGGGTAATGCCGTGTTGGACCTAATTATTACGGACATACATAAGTTTTACGAAGATCCAGAAATACTGCCCCCCCTTGGAACTTCTGACCATAAACGAATTGTATGGAGACCAAAAATCGAAATCAGTTAGGAAACAAAAAGGAAAATAACAGTAACTGTAAGGCCGCTGAGAGACTCATCTATACTTCAATTTGAGCAGTTCATTAGAGAATATAATTGGTCATTTGTATTTAACGCTGCTGAAGTCGATGATGGGGTGCGTTTATTTCTTGAGGCAACTAATAACATGTTTGATACCTTCTTCCCTGTAAATCAATCAAAGTGTATGAGGACGATAAACCATATATCACTGGAAGAATCAAGGAAATGATGCATAATCGCGATAAAGCATACCAACGTGGACAAGCCGAACGCTTTAAGTATCTACGAAATAAAATTGTATCTGAGATTCGGAAAGAGAAAATAAATTTTATGAAAAGAGAATTAAACCGATATGCAGCCATAACCCAAAGCAATGGTGGAAACAGATAAAGAAAGTTGTTGGAACTAAGAAGGATTCAGTCTCTATTATAGATCCGGAAACTGAAAATCCACTAAGCGCAAAAGAGTCCGCTGAGTTTATTAACACCTTTTCACAGACCTAACTAAGAACTACCCAGAAGTGGCTGATGAGTGGCTGACGATTACAGCAGATGAAACTCTGCCTCAAATCTCTGTGACGAATCTCATAAAGAAATTAAAAGGCATAGATGCCAATAAAGCACATGGGCCATTTGATCCCTGTTTAAAGATAATAAAGTTATTCGCTGAATATTTTGCGGTACCTTTAGTACATATTTTTAATCAATCCTTCCAAACTATGAAATTCCCGGAAGTTTGGAAAATTTCTAACGTCTGTGCTATCCCCAAAACAACCCCATGCAATAGAGTGGAGGAGTTAAGACCGATTTCCTTACTAGCGTACTCTCCAAAGTGCAAGAATCGTATGCTGTTGAATGGATCCTTGAGGACGTTCAAGAAGAAATTAGTGATTCTCAATTTGGTGGCCTGGCGGGATCTTCAGCTGTTTTGACGTTAGTGTATTTGGTACATAATTGGTATAAGTGCATGGAAAACACGGGAAAAGTTGTAAGAATCTCCTTTTTGGACTTTCGTAAAGCCTATGATTTGATCAACCATAACATTTTGTTAGGAAATTTTATGGACATTGGTGTGCGCCCTTCGTTAGTAAGATGGTTTGCGACGTATCTACAAGGTAGACTACAAATGTGTACGTTTAGAAACCACAAATCAGAGTGTAAAAGTATAAGAGGAGGGATCCCACAAGGAAGTAAATTGGGGCCCCTGGCCTTCATTATAAAGATTAACCAGCTGGCCAATGTTGTTGAAACACCAAATGATGATCAGAATGGAGGTTCTGACCAAGACGACATTGTTATTTTTATGGATGACACTACTTTATCCGAGGTGATTGATGTCACTGATCATGTATCTGGAAATTGTATCGGAAATAGTCAAAATAATATTGATAACATAATTCGGTTCACGGAAAATGAGCAAATGGAATTAAACGCCAAGAAATGCAATGAAATGGTAGTAGATTTTAGAAAGATTAAGACTGTAATCCCTCCTGTCTGCATTGGGCAACAACCAATGTCTAGAGTCAAAACGTACAAGTTATTGGGACTCTGGATAGACGATGATTTAAATTGGGAATCAAATACAGAGTACATTATTAAGAAAGCGACCAAACGTCTATATTTTTTGAAGGTTCTTAAGGGTTATGGCGCACCAAAAAATGACCTCAAGACCTTTTATTGCTGTGTAATCAGATCAACTTTGGAGTATGGTGCCCAGGTATGGAACGGCAACTTGACGCAAGCACAGCGTAATGATATTGAAAGAGTACAGAAACGAGCTTTGAGGATAATTGTTCCTGAATATGAGTACAATCGTGCGCTTCAGGAATGTGAACTAAAAACGTTACAGGAACGTAGAGATGATTTGTGTGTTCGTCTCATCAAGCAGATGTCAGAGCCATCACATAAATTACATTCATTGCTTCCTAGGAAATGCTCTGAGGTAAAAGGAAGAGAAACTCGAACAAATCCGAACAAATTTTATAACTTCTTCTACAGAACCGAAAGATTTAAACGCAGTCCGTTAGTATATGCAATAGATAAATACAACGATAGGCTAAAACTGTAGTTTTTAATTTGAGAACGTTCTATATATATAGTCGTATATTTTAGTCGTATTTTAGATATAAATTTGTATATACATGTAATATTTTAGAATTAGTTGTAATCTTAACTAGTAGTTGAACCAATTTGTAAACACATTATAATTTAGTGTATCCGCTATTGAAATGTGGGAAATAAAGCCATTATATTATCACTCCAACGAAAACTTACATGCACGTACTCGTGTAGATATATCGCCAAATTCAAAGAATAAAACTTGCGTTCTGTGTTGTACCGTTGTCGTGAAAGCCGACGTGAGAAGAAAATTATTTAGTACAGCATCCAAAAAAACAAAAGCTTGTTTAAATTTAGAGCTTTTACATGAATTCCAAACAGATTTAGGACTTATAGTTACATACTATTAAGGTCAACAAACCTAGGGCCTGCATGTTCATATAATCCCGCTTACCGGGACTGTTTACAAAAACGTCAAATGTTCATTCTTACAATGTGAGAAATTCAGAAAAAAACCTACACGTTCCTAGATATAAATCTGAAAAAGGAAAATGTAGCGTTCATTATAGGGGCTCCGTCCTTTGGAATAAAATCCCTGTTGAGGTTAGAGATCAGACAAACCTAAGCTCATTTAAACTGGGTTTGTCAAATATTGTAAATAATCTGTAAAATATTCTTCACTTGTAGTTTAGTTTTTTTGTACTTTTATATACCTATTTTATAATAATTATGTAACACGGCTCCCTGGAAGACCATTGATGTAAATGAAGCGATACCGTGTTTTAAATAAAGAGTATGATGATGATGATGATGCTTATGATCTCGCCTCCTAGTACTTTTCAGTATAAAAAATACATCGCGTTCATATGAGAAAGCGGGCTGGCCGCTTGGCGAGTCTCACCCAAGTGAGCCGAGACCATAGGTATAGGCGGGATGAATATATTTCATATAAAAACGCCAGGGGCCGGTTGTATAAAAAAGTAGTTAAAGTTAACTATAGTTAGTGCGAAAGTTAACCAATCAGAATCGCGAATTTTACAGTTAACTACTATTTAACTACAAAACGGGTAGTTAAAATGTAGTTAAGACTTTTATACAATCGGCCCCAGTCCGCTTACAGGGATGAAATAGAGAAACCAAATCTCCGATTTTGCCGCTTAATTTGATGCTTTTTACATAGTTTTATGTGTTTGTCTTACAAACAAGCAACAAATATGTTGCTAAACCAATGCTTTTTATCACAAAAAATCAAGAAAAACAACAAAATCGTTAAAATAGTCGTGTTATAGTAATTCTGTGCATGAATGTACATGTTCTGCAGCGCTAATTATAGAACCACATCAACATCTCATAGACATTATAGTCCATGGGAATTAAACAAGGGAATATTCGTCCCGCTACGCGAGAAGTCTCGGCAAAGTCCATAGTTCTATAAAACGAAACAGTATAACTAAAGTATAGTTTTATAAAAGGAAACAAGTGAGTAAACTGTAAATTGAAAAATGAATCTAAAGCAGTGAGTCATAAATTGAAGTTAAATAACTCCATACCGTAGAGCATCCTTTTATATAGATCGCATTGTCAGTCTCAGTTAATCGCCACAAGCTGTGATTATTTCTCTAACTTCCGAAGCTACAGCCTACAGATGATGATTGATGACAGCTTTTATTTAATTAATTCCGAATGAGCAGCAGGCTACTGTGGAAAAATCAACCGGTAAATTTGGCGCGCTGCAAGTAGCCTGCGTGGCAGGCGTTCTATTGTAGGGGAGGGAGTTTTGTTTAGAGCGCGCGCTTTTTTTTGAGAGCGCGCGCTAGGTGAAAACTGAGAAGTTAGGGGGGGAGGAGAAAAATCGAAGGGAGAGGCGAAATGAACGCCTGCCCAAATCCTATTCATAAACGAGACAAGGCTAAAACAAATACGACTAGAAATTATAGTAACACCTCTTCAAATAACCAATGAAAAAACGTTGCGGAAATTAGTGATGATTGAGCGCTAACGCTCCGGAAACTGATGTTAATTGATGTGCCTGAACATCGCTGTAGGTCAGAGGAGGTATCGTCAATATACCGTGATGCATTGCGGTTTCGCACATATTAATCATATCAATTCGCCGGAGCGAGTCGTTCATTCTTCGGTTGACTGTCGCAGTGACAACATCAACACAGAAGTGAATTATGTCCGAATTATGATGAAATTTCAAACTTTTGTCGCAAGAAAACTTTGATTTCACGATATATTAATTTCTTCGTTGCTCAAGTCCACGTTGAAAGAACGTTTGGTGTTCATTTTCGGCCTGCAACGTGCGTAGAATTAATGCTGCAAGCTGTCGCGGAGTACTTGTGATTCATTCGACGATATATAAAGTTATAAACGATTATAAACGTACAGGCATTTTTGCTTTTTATTGTTAAGTCCATATCGAATACATTTCCAGTATTATTCCCAAGGTAAGGAAGTTAAAATTTTACTAGTAACAATGCATATTATTTTCAATACCAATTAAATTATTTGATATGTAAAAATTTAACATGAATTCCATCCCAATTATAATATTTTTAGCGCAGGAATATTGTTTACAAAATCAACCCACCCACATATAGACATGAAAGTTACCCAAATTTGATATTTCAACAGACAACATTTATATTAATATTAAAACTGTTGTCAATGTTGTGTGAATATTATATTTGTACTCTGTTGCATATAATTGCATTAATATAATTGCCTTACAACCATCAATTGCCTTACAACCATCAGACAAAGTATATTTTCTATTTGGACTGGTTTACTGACAGTAAATAAAGCATATGTAATACAATATATGAACTATTTTATGTCTGTGTACTACACTATTGTTTTTAAAAAATATTCAAAATTGGGATTGATATTCATGAGGTAGTTGCATTCATGATAAATACATTCTAACAAGTATTTAAATTATTATGATCTTTAATTTTAGAAAGAAATTTCAAAGAAATGTGTACATCATGTATATTGTATGAATCTAAATGGACAGCCGGACAGATGCTTACAATACAATTAATTCAATGAAAAATCCCTGGACTAGCACACTACCACCTGACATGTAATGCTTCATGTGACAAAGAAGCTAACTACATGAAGATTTTCTGACAACATGCATGGACTATTGCAAGTCACCTGAGATTGGTTTACGATCATTATTACTGCTATGCAGATGAATGAACATCTAAAGTTACTGAACTTGACAGACTCACCCCAAGCCAAAATGGACATCAATTTATTATTTTTAAAGATGAAATCTCATCCCTCATAATTATACAACATAAACTTTTAAATATACTGTATATACAATAAAACAGGTGGGTTTTAACTAATTGCTACCAAACAGATGGCCAAAGTATCTGAGTTAGCCACCATATGCTGCACTGTTGTACTTAATGAACACACCTATAAAGACAACCATCAACAATATTAAGGCTACTGCAGTGTATTTAATTATTCATCGATTAGGTTAGAAATCAAAGCACAACATGTTGTAATTAAAATCTTAAAATTATATGGATGCAAATACATATTTCTTAAACTAATAGTTTATTTTTAAATGTCTTTGAGATGGACTAATATATAAGGTTGAGGGTATTGGACAATAATCTAAGGAGTTGTGGATATTAATGTTTTTACCTTAAAGCAAAACAAATTTGTTGCTAGAGGGCCAATTTTCATGTAAACATCCATATAGCATCAGAGTGTATTCTATGTGCAGGGGCGGACAGGCATGTCGGGCTCACCTGGGAAAAGCCCAGTGGGCCCACCTGTAGGGAAAAGCCCAGTGGACCCCTGCTTGTAAGGCTCCTTTGGGCCCCTTGAAATGGGCTTTTACATACGACTCAAAAAGTACAGGGGCCCCCTCTAGTCCAGGTCGCCCAGGCCCATCTGAGGTAGCCAGTTCGCCCCTGTCTATGTGAACTGCTCGGTGAAGTTTGATATGCCGATTTTCTTACACAGATATATCTCATTTTTTCAGCTTTCATACTCAAAGTTACATAATGGCTGGTTTCTGTTTAGTCGTAAATGTGAAACTATCAAGATGACCTGTGTAACAGAGTGTGGATATATCTCTACTAGGTAGAGTAAAAACTGATTTACATAGAGCACACAAAAGACAAGACAGATCCACACTATTTCTCATTGTCGAACATGACTTAGTCATGACAGTTACAAAAATGCAAACTGTCTATGGCACTGTAAAATGATAACAAAGCTTCAAAACTTTATATAATTCAAGGTTAGCTAAATTAGGTAATGCTAGGTTAGTATTATAATAATTTTCAGACAAGGAATGTTCTATCCCATAAACTTGACTTTTACCACTCCAGTAGTGCTTTGTCTACAATATAAAGAAAAGAGAAAAACATCTCAGTTGATACCCTTAGGTTAAAATTACTAATATTTTAAACTACTTCAAACTCAAAGAGTTGTTTACATAGTATGTAATACCATTGACATTGTGCATACTGTGTATAGACCCTAATAAAGACATTATAACATTTCTAAATGATTTTCTCTACACTATTAATGGGTAATTCATATAAATTTGAGCTTAGAAACAAAAAGTTTGTGTTCTTAGGGTTTTTGAACAAATCACTTTCCAAGCAGAGCGCTCTAATTGCATATTTAATTAGCAGCATGAATATCACAAAATACCCCATTTTCAAAATGCGATCCCTCGTTGGTTTGTGGAGTCTTTTTTGATTTCTTGGTATCAATTGAAAGAGAAACTCTTCATGAATACAGTGATGTTATTTTTATTAACCTTCCTAGTCAAAAAGTAAAAAAAACTCCAGCATATCTCAAAGCTATTTTTACGACTTGAGTAGTAACCCGAAAATTAGGTTAATACATATGTAAATTAATATAACTAAAGCACATCGTAGAAAGAAAACAAAATCAAAACCGTGAAATATGATGCACATACTACAACAATTTCAACACGTACCTTTAAAAATATCTGATTTTCAAAGAGAAAATACTAAGTAGAAATCAGCAATTTTCTCGCCGCTCCTGCCAAAAATCTTGATTTCGAAAAAAACTCCAGCGCAATGCATTGTGGTATACTCACGATTCCTCCTCTGGCTGTAGGTGTTCGCTTGCAAACAGAAGTTGTGGTGGATTCTGAGATACAGTAAGTGAACATGCAGTCATTCCAAGAGACTGTGCTTCAGCAATCTGGTCTTTCATAATGCTCTCCAAAGGACATACCACAATACTACACGATTGAGTACCGGCATCTACAATCTCTAGCTTCGATTTGGCTATTGTAAACACTTGAAAGTTAAGCTTTTCCCAAAGAAATAGTGTGGATCTGTCTTGTCTTTTGTGTGCTCTATGTAAATCAGTTTTTACTCTACCTAGTAGAGATATATCCACACTCTGTTACACAGGTCATCTTGATAGTTTCACAGTTACGACTAAACAGAAACCAGCCATTATGTAACTTTGAGTATGAAAGCTGAAAAAATGAGATATATCTGTGTAAGAAAATCAGCATATCAAACTTCACCGAGCAGTTCACATAGACAGGGGCAGACTGGCTACCTCAGATGGGCGACCTGGGCTAGAGGGGGGCCCTGTACTTTTTGAGTCATATGTAAAAGCCCATTTCAAGGGGCCCAAAGGAGCCTTACAAGCAGGGGTCCACTGGACTGGCCAGTCCACCCCTGCACATAGAATGCACTCTGGTGCTATAGGGATGTTTACATGAAAATTGGCCCTCTAGCAACAAATTTGTTTGCTTTAAGGTAAAAACGTTAATATCCACAACTCCTTAGATTATTGTCCAATACCCTCAACCTTATATATTAGTCCATCTCAAAGATACTAAACCTTAAGTCATTTAAAAATAAACTATTAGTTTAAAAATTATGTATTTGTGTCCATATAATTTTAAGATTTTAATTACAACATGTTGTGCTTTGATTTCTAACCTAATCGATGAATAATTAAATACACTGCAGTAGCCTTAATATTGTTGATGGTTGTCTTTATAGGTGTATTCATTAAGTGCAACAGTGCAGCATATGGTGGCTAACTCAGATACTTTGGCCATCTGTTTTGTAGCAATTAGTTAAAACCCACCTGTTTTATTGTATATTTAAAAGTTTATGTTGTATAATTATGAGGGATGAGATTTCATCTTTAAAAATAATTTATGTCCATTTTGGCTTGGGGTGAGTCTGTCAAGTTCAGTAACTTTAGATGTTCATTCATCTGCATAGCAGTAATGATCGTAAACCAATCTCAGGTGGCTTGGCTGGCTTGTAAGCATCTGTCCGGCTGTCCATTTAGATTCATACATAACAATATACATGATGTACACATTTCTTTGACATTTCTTCCTAAAATTAAAGATCATAATAATTTAAATACTTGTTAGAATGTATTTATCATGAATGCAACTACCTCATGAATATCAATCTCAATTTTGAATATTTTTTAAAAACAATAGTGTGGTACACAGACATAAAATAGTTCATATATTGTATTACATAATTATGCTTTATTCACTGTCAGTAAACCAGTCCAAATAGAAAATATCCTTTGTCTGATGGTTGTAAGGCAATTATATTAATGCATTATATGCAACAGAGTACAAATATAATATTCACACAACATTGACAACAGTTTTAATATTAATATAAATGTTGTCTGTTGAAATATCACATGGGGAACTTTCATGTCTATATGTGGGTGGGTTGATTTTGTAAACAATATTGTATGTAATCCTGGGCTAAAAATAATAAAATATTATAATTGGATGGAATTCATGTTAAATTTTTACATATCAAATAATTTAATTGGTATTGAAAATAATATGCATTGTTACTAGTAAACTACCTTACCTTGGGAATAATACTGGAAATGTATTCGATATGGACTTAACAATAAAAAACAAAAATGCCTGTACGTTTATAATCGTTTATAACTTTATATATCGTCGAATGAATCACAAGTACTACGCGACAGCTTGCAGCATTAATTCTACGCAAGATGAAGGCCGAAAATGAACACCAAACGTTCTTTCAACGTGGACTTGAGCAACGAAGAAATTAATATATCGTGAAATCAAAGTTTTCTTGCGACAAAAGTTTGAAATTTCATCATAATTCGGACATAATTCACTTAGTTCTGTGTTGATGTTGTCACTGCGACAGCCAACCGAAGAATGAACGACTCGCTCCGGCGAATTGATAATATGTATTAATATGTGCGAAACCGCAATGCATCGTCACGCCACAGAGTAGACACTATAAAGAGGCCTCACTGTGTATAGTCTAGGACCTGTATATGAGGTTGTATGCATTTCATTTAGGACAGATTATCTCAACTGTTTTAGGGTAAAATGACCATGGCGGTCAACATGGCATATGTGCCAAAACCCGAATCCGGTGCGAAAGTCCTGAAAATGACCACGCCCAGAAGCGGCACTGCCACATAGCTCCAACTCCTGAACCATCAAAGCTACAGACTTTCTGAAGTGCTTATAGTGTTTATAATGGTTGCTTTTAGGGTGCTCACTGGAGGTGATATTTGTCTAGGTATCATATTTACAAGAAATGCATGCATCCCAGGTCAACTGCTAATTATGCATCAAATTACTCATTCACCTGGCAAAGTCTATGTTTTCTTATTTCCTGAGAATTTTGCCATAGGATCAAAAACTATACTTATTCCAATATAATAATAATAGATTTCATCAGGTTGATATTGTTAAGTTGAGATACAATACAGTTTATTTCACTACCCCACGCCAAACACGATTTCAGCCATATTTTGCCGTTTTATTCGCTTTTTATCACCGAGGCTCACACATTATCTACAAATTATACTTGAACATAATGATAGTTGACTAAAGAATAATTCAACCGTTTCGTCAGGTTTGAAGCAGTGCAGTGTATTTTATCTTCGAATTCAGAAGTGATGTTTTGCACAATTATCGCGCCAGTGCAATGTTGCCGCTTCTGCCCGATTTATCACACTTCGTCGTCAATGTAGTTAGATAACAGTATCAGAAATACTTGATTGTAGAAAATTCCAATCGAAAAATTGATAACCTAACTGTTAATCTGGCAATAAATGGCCTTTATAGCCATAAACATGAATAACAAATATAATGCCCAAAGTAATTTGAAAGTCACGCGCAATATTCACGAACACCGCGTGGGCTTGATGACAGGGGGGTGTAATTTTTTCACGAATACGTTTGTGACCAATTTGTGACCACTGTCGGAATTGCCGTGTTAACGAACAAATGTATTCGTGAAAATTCCACCCCCCTGTCATCAAGCCCACGCGGTGTTTTCGTGAAGATTGCGCGTGACTTTCAAATTACTTTGGGCATTATATTTGTTATTCATGTTTATGAAACACATAGGGCCATTTATTGCCACGGATTGGCAGTTAGGTTATCAATTTTTCGATTGGAACTTTTCTACAACAAGTATTTCTGGATACTGTTATCTAACTACATTTGACGGCGAAAAAGTGTGATAAATCGGGCAGAGAAGCGGCGAGACATTGTACTGGCGCGATAATTGAGCAAAACATCGATTCTACAACATCGAAGATAAAATACACTGCACTGCTTCAAAACCTGACGAAACTTGGTTGAATTATTCTTTAGTCAACTATCATTATGTTCAAGTATAATTTGTGGATAATATGTGTGAGCCTCGGTGATAAAAAGCGAATAAAACGGCAAAATATGGCTGAAATCGTGTTTTGGCGTGGGGTAAGTGAAATAAACTGTATTGTATCTCAACTTAACAATATCAACCCTGATGAAATCTATTATTATTATATTGGAATAAGTATAGTTTTTGATCCTATGGCAAAAATTTTTAGGAAATAAGAAAACATAGACTTTGCCAGGTGAATGAGTAATTTGATGCATAATTAGCAGTTGACCTGGGATGGTGCATAGTCATTTTCTTGTAAAATATGATACCTAGACAAATATCACCCTCCAGTGAGCACCCTAAAAGCAACCATTCTAAACACTATAAGCACTTCAGAAAGTCTGTAGCTTTGATGGTTCGGGAGATGGAGCTATGTCGGCAGTGTAGTTTCTGGGCGTGGTCATTTTCAGGACTTTCGCACCGGATTCGGGTTTTGGCACATATGCCATGTTGACCGCCATGGTCATTTTACCCTAAAACAGTTGAGATAATCTGTCCTAAATGAAATGCATACAAACTCATATACAGGTCCTAGACTAGTATCAAATCCTAATGTTTTGAGCGTAACCGATGCTTAGCCAGTGCGCAAAGGAGAGGCTCACCCCCCCCCCGAAAACATTCAAAATGGCGGGCATTTTTAGACGTAAAAATACCGCAAAAATTCGAGTTAACTATTTAATGTTGTTAATCACAACTTCAGTCAAGGTAAACCGTTATAAAGAAAATAACAAGGGTCTCTTATGCCGGTTATTTTCCGAAAATATCGGCCGCCATCTTGTTCGGGGGGGTGAATGCCTCTCGTTACCGCACTGGCTAGGAACATGGCGGCCGGCCGATAATTTAAGAAAATAAAGAAAAAAAACAAATTCCGGAGAGTAATGTCATTTTGAAATTCAAAATATGAATAAAACAAGACGAGTTTGAGAGACTGTAAATTTTCCACTCTATTTTAAAGTCATCATCAGACAGAATAGCGGCCGGTTACGCATTTTGCCTGAAGTGAAACCTCTGTATATATCTACTCTGTGGTCACGCGCATCGTTACGCTTCCACCTGATCGCAGGCAATCTTTACTCCTGAAAATTCCACGACAGCAGATTGACGCAGCATCAGAACTACTGAATAGTGACTTCCCGTTCCAAAATATCAATGATGCTGAAACATTTCGATGATTGTACTGGAAGCAGTAGAAGATAATTGACTTTCATTTAAAACTATTTACCTCGATTTTTAACACAAAGTTTGATAATTTACCATAATGGATTACGAAACGTTTGGATCAAAACCTAAGCATGCAGAAAGAATGAACTCGGATTCATCGAATACCAGCTCAAACTCACGAGAAGTTAATGTGTTTCACTCCGTTGTTAGAACTAAGGATTCACCTTTTGGGAAGGTATTTGGTATTCAGTTTTAGAATTTTTAAACAGTATTATTAAACAGTATTATATATTTTTATATGAGGTCGTCACTGAGTTAATGAATAACTTAAAAGTTAAATGTTATTGATATTGGGCCATGTTTATAAATTGATTGTAATTTTGGTCATTACTATTTCACGGTATAAGAAATTTAGGTAATTTAAGTAAAAGTAAATACACATTACACATAAAAACAGCTGAACAAGAGAAATTATTGTGAAAGTGAAAATGCATTGTGAAAGTATAGGCTGAATGATTATTTAACAATTATTCGCAGAAGGCAAGGTGAATATCGGTGAATAAAAACCGAGACAAAGTCGAGGTTTTTATTCACCGATATTCACCGAGCCTGAGGTGAATATATATTTGTGTTAAGTTACTTCTAGGCAATACTGTACCTGTGGAGGAGGCTACACTCTACCCATGTTACAAGACCTTCAGCTACTTAATTCACAAGAAAAATAATATATAGTTTATATTTTTAGCTAAGAGTCCCCTCAGATTTAGAAAAGATGGAAATTGGTTTCCTCATATTGGCAACTCTTAGTATACTTGGTGCTATTGCCATGACAATATATCGTCTTACTAATACAGTTGATGATTCAGACTCAACATTTGGATTGGTAGTTTTAGTTAACTCAGGTATAGTATTATCTAGTACATTATACCACAGACTTCTCAAGCCTTCAGCCTGAATCTCATGTGTAAAAATTGGCTTGGCAGTTCTGTTTTTGGTCACTTGAAAACACAAGCTCCAAAATGCAGGAAATGGCATTTCAGTTGTCAAACATTTAAAAAAATTTGCAGGCAGAGGGGGCCTAAAAGGGTGTAATCGCAAGTTTTACTCTAATTGTATTAAAACATTTTTACATATTTAGGCAACAAAATATTACTGCCCAAGTTAAAAAATTATACTGCAACAAGGTTATATATAGTAAATGAGTGATTATTAAGTATAAAAAATACTCCTGCGTTAAAATGAATTTACTCCGGCTCTCGTCAGTGCAACAACGAACAGCGCAACATCCAGCACTATACTAGATGATGCTACACCGAGTGGCTCCATACTGGGCAAGCAAAAAAATTGACTGCAGTAGGAATCAAACCCGCGACCTTTGGTTTGATGTTCCAATACTCTACCGACCAAGCTAGTATGCAAGGTCAAGTCGGTTCGAGTTGAGTTGGTGATATTTCGGAACTGAATCTAGTTCCTACGATATCAGTATATCTTATGATCTTAAGTCTAATGATTGTGAGATCCAGCACTAGCGTCGTAGCGAAACAACAAACAGGCACATGTTTTGTGGAAACACCACGTTTTTTTGGCAAATAAAAATGCGTGGTGTTTTCCACAGAACTGAAAAATCAAATTGGTCGTATACAATATATTGATTTACAAAATATCCTACTGTCCGCAGTCTATCCGTACCAGTCTTATTGTACCTAAGAGTAAAACATGGAAAGGATAACTTTTGGATTTAGCATGTAATTTTTGTTTCTTTAATAGTGTTTTGTTTGGTTTATATATATCATGGAGTATTTGGGGAGCGACCTTACCAACTTTGGGCGTTTATGATCGCAATCGTAGCAGTTACAGTGTACTGTATTATTCAATATGCTGTTAAAACTCACAGGGCTACGGTCTTACTGGTAATGTAGTTTATTCTTGTGTTAAACTTTTCAGCCTTGTTAGCATAACAACAGTGTCATCCAGTGATCGGACTGTTCCATTGTCCTTTTTCATCATTTTGAAAATCATCGAATACCCACCAGTCACGTGACGTTAAAGCCCGTTTTCTTTATTTCGATTTTGAACCATTTATTCTCTTCTCATATTCACCCATTTTATACTACAGATCCATCTGGACAACTCAGACAAAAATAGATAGTTGTTCTTGTAATTCACCTGTGTATATATAAGCACGGCAAACAGACGCTGTTTGTTTGCGTTGTTAGTCTACTTAGACGGACTTGCTTGCGTTGTTCGTCTTGACTAATGATATATAAATACGGTATTAGACGAGGCTTTAGCGGATTTTTACGGCAAAACCAAGATGGAATAGGTTGTTTCAGCTTTTCATGACCCAGTATAGATTGTGCTATTTTAGCTATTTCGTCTGCATATTTTGTCTTGCTTACACCATAAGACGGATGATCCGTCAGATGATTGATGCGTCTTGACGGCGATGATTGACGAGTGTAAATCGGGCAGGGATGGATCCAGCTTGATACGAAAATTGGCACGCCTCCTGCACTCCTTTTACTAAAGCTAGGGAGGTATCGCGTCAGCAAAAGCCACTATTGAAGTAAAATTCGACTTGACATATTTCAATCAGTGAAGAACACGTAATAATCTTGTTATATTGAATCTGTTATTTATCTATATACTGTAGGTTCGTCTAATTGTGTTGTTGGTTTTTGCACCATTTGACCTGTTCCTCAGTTTCAAAATTTCAATTCGACATTATACTTCGAAGAATCTTATTATCAGAACACTGCGTTCTGCCAACATACAGTTTCAAAGTAAGTTTGCTAAATTTGATCGAGGGATTTTTTTATCATAATGGACGGTTCGCGGTTGGTACCGAGGTTGGCCCAATCTCAAGATGGCTGAAAATAATCTTTACCATTTATTCAATCACCACCAGGATCAAGGACCTTTATAGTTATATGAATATCAAAGGAAAATATATGTCTGTTAAGTATAATGCTCTTTAATTTAGTAACCTGTAATTCACCATCATGGTAAAATACATGTCAGCTAGTGATTGGAAAGAATATATTTACTTGACAGTACAAATAGTAGTCAAAACTACTTTGTCCAACCGTTGATTTAGTTGAAAAAATTATAACCCGACTAATTTCTCTTCGGTACCATAAGGCATAATTAATGAACGGTCTATAACGAATTCCTATGCCGCAATCATGGACAAAACAGTTAATAAAATTGATCGAAATTTTAGGAAAACACATTCAACTAACTTCATTGGGCTTTCGCCCCCCTCCCCTATCCAATGTTGCTATTATTTTCCCCAAACTTAAAACGCAAAATGACGGAATTTTCTAGGAGGAAAGGAGGAAATTTTAGGTAAGATACAGGATTATAGTACAATTTAATCTCTGACAGAGACACCTTAGAATTTTATTAACAAGTTATCGGTTGGTTAGTCAGGTTAAAGCGGTTTTTCGGCAAATCAAGCGATATAAGTTTTTTGTTGTATCTTTAGACTGTTCTAATATAGCTGTAGGTATTTCTTAATATATATAGATAAAAATATACCTGTAAAAGAACTCAGGTATACGATTATGTTTTGCCAGGTGGTCAGTATAGGGTGATTTCCATGTCGTGGAACTACAGTAGCATGATTTACATCTTGGAACTTCATTCGCGATTTCCTCTTCATTAGCGATTTTCAATTTGCTGCCAATTTGTATAACCTCGATTCCTTTCTAGTGGTGTTAGGTATAATCACGTATTGAAAATTGGGCAGCATGTTTTCTACTACAATAAGATTGAATTGTAACAAATGACAAGCTATAAATTAATTTGTACTCAATAACCCGAGGTCGCTTATAGATATACTTTCATGCAGGTATATCGCATATAGAATGTTTCTAATTTATCATTTTTCTTAGTTTAATAATTCTAAAAAGTTAACATATTTTAGATGCACCTGAGTTTATTCTCTTTGGTTATTATATTTCATTGTGCGATATTTTATTCTTTAGATATGTGTATGAATATGTTCATATTCCAAACATTGTTAATATTTGAATTTCAAACGGTGGTATGTACAGCAGAATAATGGTTTAACGTATATACTTATTGTAATTAAGATACAAGATAGTATAAGGATAATATCTATTTATACAGTATAACAATAAACCTCAACTTAGCTGGTGCTTCAAAATAATTCAGATTTGCAGAAACATTTGAGGAGATAATAGGCTGCGAGCATGGTCGCTGACAGAGATAGGGACAGGCAAAAAAAAAGGGGGGGGGGCAACTTGCTTTCTGGCTCCCAAAAGGTTATAGGTGCTCCGATTTCAGAAGGTGAAAAAATTGAACAAGACCTTCTGAATCATGTTGGGCCTATTTCGCGTTGGGCCCTTGTAGACCACTTTTCAAATTTGGGCCTATCCAAGAGCCCTCTCAAATAACTTTTTGTGCTCATGAAAAACTAGGAAATCGTCGTGGCCTCGTGGAAAAATTGTACCTCAGGCCCTCAGGCCCCCATCTCAACTGAGAAACACATTTCTATTCATTTGATTTTTTAATTGGCTTGTTCGCGTTGATTTACAACATTTGTTACTTCACGCGCTTTGGCAAAATAAACCACACTTCTGTTTAGCTTCTCCACTCTCCAATAAAACCCAGCCCACCCTCAAATATAGGTGATATAAATAAGCTCCCCTGAGGAATTACTGTAACTCAAATTTCATATTTTAAAACTGTAGATCAGTTTAATTGTGTTGGTCCTGACATCTGGTGTAGAGGAAGCGAAATTGGGAGAAATTGTCATTCTTGTTGTTGGTATATTCGTGGGAATAATCTGGCTTATCTTTGGTTACCTTTTGGTACGTTTACAAAATGTTGTTGTGCAGCCTTTAAGCCCTGGTCAAACGAGACCGCAAGTCATCGCAAGTTTTAACTTCTGAGAAATGGAAAAGAGGAAATGAACTATTTGATTATAGAAACACGAAATGTGGAATACACAAGGTGCTTTTAGAAAGTGATAAAGGTGGTTCGTTCATCATCACATCGAAATTTGTGTGCTTTATGCTGTATACAATGTTCTTTCCATTTAAACTTATTTCCATGAATTAATTTCCAACAAATTTCGACATTTTTTGTTATTTATATGAACCATTAATTCGCTCTTTTCCATGCACCAGAAGTTAAACTTGCGATGACTTGCGTTCTCGTGTGACCAGGGTTTTAGGATTGTGGGTTTGTTATGATACGCGTATTTAATAACAAAATAGCACCAGTGATCATCGATGACCCGAAGCTTTTGTTTCATGTCGTCGCGTATAAAAACATACGAAACGAACGAAAGCCATTGTTTTATTTGTAATAGTCAATTTTTATCATTTTTATAGTCAATTTGATAGTCTCTTTGCGAACTTTCTGCAAAAAATAAACTCCTATCTTTGAAATAGGTTGTTCTTAACTCGAAGATGATACATATCTTTTATTTAAAAGCTAATTTAAAAAAAAACCCCACAAAAGTTGGAAAAACTTAAACATTTCAAAAATATAATTCGCCTAAATGTCGGTATGCGGTAATTTTCTTCGACGCTAGGATCTATATAACGTGAAAAATGACGTCAGCATCAGTGCGGGCAATTTTTTACCTCGAGCACTCAGTCCAGATATAGTATAAGTCAGTGGTCGAAAGCTTTGGCTAATATATAAACGAGCTGTTTTCCACAGAACAAGTAATTATATTTATCGCACGCATGACAAAGAACATACCACAGAAATTTGCTTAAAATCAAGTTTGATTTTGAGGTCGGCAAAATCCATAGCCTGCTGACAGCCCGAAATTTCGCGTTGTGAGCAGTTATAGCTTTCGTTATTGTGCTACTGCATATTACTCTGTCATATATGGTCGTCCGTTTGTTTCAAAATTCGCTAAGTTCTATTCGTTGTCGCTAAATTCCATTCGCTGTCGCTAAATTTACATTCGCTGTCGCTAAATTTACATTCGCTGTCGCTAAATTTACATTCGCTGTCGCGAAATTCCACTCGCTGTCGCGAAATTCCATTCGCTGTCGCGAAATTCCATTCGCTGTCGCGAAATTCCACTCGCTGTCGCGAAATTCCATTCGCTGTCGCGAAATTTACATTCGCTGTCGCGAAATTTACATTCGCTGTCGCTAAATTCTATTTTGATTGGTTGTCAATTTCAGGAACGTTTTCAAAACTTCTGTAGCAGATACAGAACTACGATAGAAATTATCAAGCAAAGCCGACTGTAAAAAACATAAACAATGAATTTGTACAAAATATACTCGCAGGGTGATGTCTACAAGCCTGGTATATGAGTTTGTATGCATTTCATTTAGGGAAAGATAAAAAGGGTAAAATGACCATGACGGACATGGCATATGTGCCATTATTCTTTTAGCGCTCATATTATACATTTGACTACTGTCTATGACAACCTTAATTGAAATAGTTGTATACAGTAATCAAGAATGTAATCGTGTCTTACAAACATGTAAAAATTGGGTCAATGCCAATAACTTACAATCTATTGGGTTGCGTAAACGTCATGTTTCAAGAAGCTATAGACAAAAAATTAACGACAGCGAATGTAAATTTAGCGACAGCGAATGGAATTTAGCGAATTTTGAAACAAACGGACGACCATAGTCATAGACCAACTAGTTCATCTTGCTCGTATCGTATTTAATTATTATTCTTTGTTTAGCCAAAATACGAAGATAAGAGGTGGCTATACGCTTTCTTAGTCCTCAGTCTTCCTCAACCAGCTTATGCTCTATACAAGATTATCAAGGTTAGCACAAAGTCAAAACAGTAAATATGAAATACTGCAGTAAGCATCAGTTTCGTTCTGTGCTTGCTCCTTTATAGCTACCATAATAGAATGTGTTGATATTTTAATACTATATTTTCTGTCAAGTATCTCGAATGTATATAACCCAATTTTCCGAGATGCGATAACTTTTCTTGCAAATGTACAGCTTACATGCGGTAACCGCGCTGTTACGAGTTTGGGTTTTGGTCGAGGGTCGAGGGTCAGATGTCGAGGGTGGAAGGTCAAGGTCGAGGGTGGAAGGTCGAGGGTTGAAAGTCGAGGGTTGAAAGTCGAGGGTCGAAAGTCGATTGTCGAGCTCGAGGGTCGAATGTCGAGGTCGAGGGTCGAAAGTCGAGGTCGAAAAATTGAGTAGAATGCTGAATGGTGTAAAAACTTTTAAAAACTATACTTTTGTCAATTTACAGAACTTCTTTTCGTAAATATTAACACGAAATATTGATTAGTAAGTTAAATTAATGATACTAAATTTAGATTTTATAATTGCTGTTAAATTGACAAGGCCGCGGTCATAACTAAAAATAGTTATGAAAATAGTTATGACCGCGGCCTTGTCAATTTAACAACAATTATAAAATCTAAATTTAGTATCATTAATTTAACTTACTAATCAATATTTCGTGTTAATATTTACGAAAAAAAGTTCTGTAAATTGACAAAAGTATAGTTTTTAAAAGTTTTTACACCATTCAGCATTCTACTCAAATTCAACAGTACCAATGAAATCAATTTTTCGACCTCGACTTTCGACCCTCGACTCTCGACCTCGACTTTCGACCCTCGACCTTCCACCCTCGACCTCGACCTTCCACCCTCGACCTCTGACCCTCGACCTCTGACCCTCGACCTCTGACCCTCGACCTCTGACCCTCGACCTCTGACCCTCGACCAAAACCCAAACTCCGCTGTTACTATAGAGCAAACGCTGAGATCATGCAAGGTTATAAAATTAATGTTTTTGTGTGTGAGCTAATGATGTTCGTCTAATGTTCACCATTCTCATTTTTGCGTGACTAGAGTTTTCTTACTTTCACATTTTCCATCTCCCCCTCTCTTTCTTCTTTCGATAAATTATCTCTTTCATTCATTTTCTGTGACGCCAAACTTCTGTACCAGCTTTGCATGCTGAAGGAACTAGCAGGGCCGCCCAGAAAAGTTTGGGCTCCGGGGCAAATTGTAGCTTTGGGACCCTTGTGATTTCCCATCGTCAAAAATCTTTGGGGCCATGTGCTCCTGTAGAAAACTAATTTTAATATTCTTGAACTTTTTCGACAATCCGCTGGATTACGTCCTGTAGTCTTCAACTGACGTAAATAACATTCTCAATTCACATTCAGTACTTAAAATATTTAGTGGAGTCTGGGGAAATTTTGAAATCTAGGACCTCAGGAATGGCAAATTCCTGCATTCTGGGAGACTATTTCAATAATATCTATGCATTTTTCACTTTATTCTTATTAGCGCCCGGGGCAAATTTGGGCACCCCTGAGGACTAGTAGAGAGTAGTCGGCAATTTTACACTACACTATACAGTCTTTATACATTCTCGCGTATATAACTTGATTTAGACTGGGATGGACTGGAATGAACAAAGCAACACAATAAACGTATCCATCATTGCTTGCGGTAAGATTAAATATTTGCATTACGTTAAATTGGGAAAACCTAATGGGTGTTTGATTGTCATACGCTGACCGTTTTTTTGCAATCAGTTATTATTATGATTTATTGCTTGGAACCGATTGTACATGATGCTCGTTAAGCTTTACCTTTATGGGGCTTCGGTGGCGCAGTCGTCAGAGCAAGCACCTTTCACCTCTGAGATCGTGGTTTCGATTCTCGCTGCGGACTCATGACACTTATGTGAAGAGTCGGTCACGAAAGTCGTGGGTTTTCTCCGGGTGCTCCGATTTCCTCCCACAGGGAATGTTGATATAGTGTGTTGCATGAGATAAATCTCCAATCGTAGCTGTGCTCCATGCTCTGCAGACACGAGTCATACGGTGGTAGCCTTCGACTCGATCAACTTGCCGTAATTAAGCTCTCTGCTGCAAGTAAGGTTGATTAGTACACCCCCACTTCCTTGCTTGCTAACTTCAGATAAATAGATGTCTGCAATTAAGACTAGGGTGTCAGTTAATAGTTGGGTTTCACTAAGCACTATCGTGAAGCAGATAATTAATGGTCAACCATCTGCTGTTATGGTATTTGATGGCAAGTAGTTTTGCTGTCGACATTTCTGTCGAAATGAACCACCATCTGGTTCCCCATAACACTTACGGAAACTCACGAATAACAGTAATCCTGCATGCATATGAAAACATTGTCTGTAAATTCTTGTTGTTATAATACAGAGTAGGAAATAAATATAATGTCGTTCTTTCTCATCTTAACCAGCGTGTTTATTTTTGGTCACACGATGTTTGGTTTCCTTTTATCTGTGGATTGTTGTAAGTAACTTTGGAAAAGGATTACGCGAGGCAGGTAAATATCATCGAAACATGCTGCCACGTCATAGGAAGCATTATTATGGAAACAATAATATATACAGTCATTTTCTTGAAAATGGGCAAACGAAAAGATATGGTTCCCGCAACAAAAATTGCACTTGCAAAAAAAAGCACAGTTCCACAACAATGTTTAGGAAAACATTCGAGGATACATTCGAGGGAACAATAAGGAAACATTCGAGAAACATTCGAGAAAACATCGAAATCTTCAAATGTTGGCTCGCAGCAATGTGTTCTAGTTTCGGATGTATAAAAATTACGCCATGCAGGGGTGGAAAAAACAATGTACTTCTTATGAACACAGCCTGAAGATAAATACTTCGTGCAGGGGCCGGTTGCACGAAAGGCGGATAAATCGCTATCCGGTAGATAAGTCGCTATCCAGCGGATAAATTTTATCCATGCAGAGAACAGGTGGGAATTTGGCCAGCGCTGGTCAACAAATTGCGGGCGCACGCAAAAAATTATTTCAAATTTGGTAAAATGAGCAAAAACAAGTTTTCGAGTGTCTTTTTTGGCCAGAAAATAGTGGATTTATCAGCACTAAGATACTTTTCTACAAAGTTTATGACAAAATGAACAGGAGGAAAGAAATTGGACTGAAATCAGAGAAATATAAAGGATATTTTTCTACGACGGAACATGAGCGAAATTTTACTTTGTTCGAAGTTGCTAGTTGTCTTGGCTTCGTAAACATATAAAATTAGAAAGTTTAACTTACGGTGGGTTTGAATTTCATTTTTCAACGCATTTTTCTATACAAAAATTGCTATAATAGTTTTCTCATTATCAAAACCTGTGAGATTTCGTACGGCCAAAATCGGCAATATACGAAAAATAGGAAAATGCCAAATTTTCAACTTAAGATTGCAAAAAATCTAGCCGAGAGCCTCAAAACGAGACTATCCTTAAACGGTAGTCTGAAGCTTTCTTAAGTAATTTAGATATGAAAATTCGCGCTGATACCAAAAACGGCGACACTATTTATGTGATCTGAAATTGTTCACAAAAGTACCTTTGAAAATGCTGCCAGAAATTCTATGTTTATACTATTCTTGCTTGTTAAAGCGATTCGGTTGAGAGATTAAAGCCCATTGATTCCAGAAAAATGGGCAATTTCGAAATCATATGAATATTTTGCCCTTTTTCTCTAATATAGTAAATAGTAATTCAAGGTGTGAAAATCAGCACAGTAAAATGATAAAGAAATAAATATTTCAAAATTTGGCCTCAAAACCAAATACGGTTTAAAATACCCCTAATAGCATATACATTATATTGGGGAAGAATTTGTTTACATCAAAATTCGCGCTAGTACGAATTTTGCTGATTTTCTGGGATTTTCCGTCGAATTCCGAGAGTCTCCTATCTTTTCCGATACGTATAAAGATGTTTCTTTACGCAATTTTTAAATTTTTAAAAGTTATTATTCATTTGCTTGCACTCTCAGTCAATCAATCTATCAAATATTTTCGGCTGGTAAAAAAAACTAGGCCAAATTCTGTAAAAATCTCTCGGAAATTCAATAGCCGAATATACTCGCCCCAGATCTCATTTCTAATAACCGCGCGAATTCTAACGCATGCTCAGACAAAATTCCCACCTGTTCATGCAGAGTATTAAAAATCGCGTTGTACGAAGCTTGGATAGCATTGCCCGGCGGATAAAAATATCCATCGGATAAATTTATCCGAGGTCCGGAGGTACTTTAAATCCACTATCCAGCGGATAAATTCGAAGTTCCAAAACGAAACAGTAAATATTTCGGATAAAAGAGGGTCAAATTGAGACATAAATACAATAATTCTGTTTAGAAGTCAGCATTCTTTAAAATAGTTTCTGCCTCTGCTGTTGTCTTCGCATAAACAAAGATCGTGAAATACTAGCTAGTGAATAAAAACACCACACTTACTATGAAAATGTACAACAAAATCACACAAGTCTGACTATATTAATACTAGTGACGACGGACTGAAAAAGAACAATATAACCAACAACGGATAACTATCCATCGGATAGAAGAATTATCCATCGGATAAGACTTATCCATCGGATAACTTATCCGCCTTTCGTGCAACCGACCCCAGATCTGCAGTGTACGTTTGTGCTAAATCTAGCTATGGTGCTCATGTGTACCTTTCTATTGAGCTTTTGAGCATGTTTTTCTAAGGAATGATGGTTTCTAGCTATGGTTTCATAGTGAAGTACGTGCGTTAGCTCTTTCTACAAATTTTCGAAATCTTCAACTTGCGTGTTCGACTATTTTTCCACCCTGTTTGAGTGCCCATGTGCCATCTTCCATGGCCCTAACTTCTTGATTCTATTATCAGTAATATTGCTTAATACAATTACTACTGGAGTGGTGTATATATTTTGAATTTTGCGTAGTCGTGTGCTTATCTATACCCGATACAATATGGCCAGTTCTAAGGCACGTTGCACATGGCACATTAGTGATCTTAAGTTTGTCATATTTTCAGTGTATTTTCCGGAAAAACAAAAAGAGCCGTCTGAAGAAGGTCGAAAAACGCCATCACCAAAACCTGTTGAACCTGATAATGATTACCTGGGTGAAAACGTTAATTATGACATTCATGACTAGAGTTGTTATATTCACGTCATATAAATCTAGCAACGCCACACTTCTGTTAAATAAAGAGTATGGTGGACGCCAACATATGGACAATTGCGGCAAAACGGACTCATTCAACTATACTGTTTATAAAGTAAACTTGTCTTGTATTAATCACAGTATGACTGTAATACAATTTCAGTGCCTAAGACAGGACATCACTGTCCAGAATGTCTCTGTTCAAGCTGAAATGCTAGTGTTGTATGCAACACGTGAAAATATTTATTTTGCCGTTGACATGACGTTGACGCCCATACTACTCTCAATTATTTATTTATTTTCAACTATATGATGAATTTCATTGTTTTGATGGAGTCTTCAATGTTGGAGTCCTCACGTTGGAGTCTTCAATGCTTTATTTAATAAACTCGCTAATGTAGAATGCACATACAGCAATGCTTAGTCAAACAATGTCACGAGACAAGCGAGCATAGTATATTTAGCAATTATTGAATGAGGTTGAACATGATACGAAGAATTATCAAGGCCGAAGTTTCTGTTATCTGGATAACAGAAATAGAGGCCTTGATAATTCTTCATATCATGATCATGCGAAAACCGCGAATTCAATCATTGTTTTATTATTTATTTAAAAGATATAAAAGACATCCGCACCTTTGTGTTAAATTCTTCAAAATAATGAAGAGTTCTTGCCATTTGCAGGAAATGTGTGCTCTTTTCTTTCAAATATACTTCAAAAATATTTCAGACCCTTTCGTCCCTGTTTTTTTTTTTTGTTTAGTCTATATTTTTCAAATTCTCCTTCCCCTAAATCTGCGAACGGCCGAAGGCGACGCCATATTGTTTTTGTTCGTGTATATCAACCTTTGACGTCATTTCGTGTGATATGATGTCACAACTCCATATTTGGCAGCCATTGGATTGATATGACGACTTCTATGACCTATGGCTGTTAGCCGATTAGAAATCATGAATTCTTTTAAATAAATAATAAAGAAAATTGTAATTGTATATTTTATTTAATTGGATTTATGAAATAAATGATATTAAGAATGAGCGGAGTGGTTTGTGTTTGTTTCTGGGGTCTGGACCCTAGCTTAGTGCATGCTAATGAGGTTATTTGCATTCCTACCTTATAAAACCCAGCACTCTGTAGCCATTTCCTTAGTCACTAGAAACTTTTCCCTCCCTCACCCATCGGCTTGGATCGGTCTTTTGGGTGCAGCTGCCGCAATTGCAAGACCGTCAGTCCCGCTGGCACGCTCTATGTCGTCTCTCAGCCGCCCATCTATTACCCCCGTCGGTTCGTGCCGTCCCGTATATTCGCCTGTCAGGCATCGTTTCGCGCGCCCCTACCGGTCCCGTCCTGATCGAGGTGCTATCGGTCGTAGTCCTAGCTCGTACTCACCCCCTTTTTCCAACCCTCTTCCACTTCCCGACGCGATCCGTCGTCCGTTTCTGTTTTCCACTTCAACTGTATCGTAACGAATAGGCTATAGCATTTTCGAAGTCACCGAATTTGTCCCAGTCAGTGCTAAAGAAACAAAGAAATACGCTACGTCGATGGGGTGTATATTACTCTGAAAAGAAGCGTACGAGGATTTTTCTTCAATATATCCAGGGATTTGCCATTTGGGGAATTTTTGCGATATTTTCAACGGATTTTGATGGACCCGATTCGACGGCGAAATTCTTCGGGAGAAATAGTGGCTGTGATTTGGTAGTTCTATTGAATTTTTTCACTTTCGCTTTCTTTACACTCTCCTCCGCAGAGGCTTCTAGTTCTAGGGTATTTTAGCTTTAATTTGCCATATATAGCGGGTATGTGTGGGGGTCATTGGTGGGGATGCATGCGCTTCCACACAACTTCAAAACTTCGTCATAGAATAGGAAATAACTAGAAGGGCCACTTGAGGCCGAACCTTTGAAGTTTTTGACGCTGCGAATGTCGCATTATGCATGTTCATTACCATTATTCTAGCCAGTCATGCAATTGCATTTTCTGGCCAATAAACACACTGAACTGGCTGGTCCGCCATTATTCTGGCCAGAAAACTGCATAAAAATAGGGGGTCACGTTGCACTGCTGAGTGGCCTTTCTGGTCATTTCCCATTCTGTGACTTCGTGTAAGATTAACAAAAATGGCCATAACTATAATACTATAAATTATATAAATAATTGTGTAAGATTAACAAAAATGGCCATAACTATAATACTATAAATTATATAAGTAATTGTGTAAGATTAACAAAAATGGCCATAACTATAATACTATAAATTATATAAATAATATTAATTGCCAAGCCTCTGCGGAGGAGAGTGCTTTCTTTAGACTAATAGACTTGCTCCAAGTCTGAAATTATTTCTCGCAAAGCCAGATTTATCTTAACTGCGCATGCGTCAATTCATTTGAGCTGACAATCATCAAAACATTTCGTATCGAAAATTTCACAACGGGATTATCTGCCAAAGTAAAAGGAGAGACATATTTGTAACAACTGCTAATCGAACAACTGCTAATTGTAAATCTGTTAGATAGACTATATCGAACTAATGTCTATAGTATAAAACTAATCTTAACTGTACGTCTGTACTGTACTGTAGTTTCTGTAGTATCTTACCGTAAAGGGTGTAGATAAAAGGCGGACGGCGGACGACGGACGGACTCGTGGTATTTTTAACCGGGGTTTTATCGCCGGTAGTTATTACGGCGGACGGACTCGTGGTATTTTTAGCCGGGGTTTTATCGCCGGTAGTTATTTGTGGGGTATTTTTAACCGGGGTATTTCCCCCGGCGGATGGTTACTGACGAAATGTCGGGATTTTGTCGTTTGTTTGTTTTGTTTTGTTTGTTTTTTTAAAATATTCCCGTACTTTTTCCTGGTTTCGTATACGAGGTTCGGAGTGGCGAGGCCATAATAAACTGACGATTGGGGGGGGGGGGGTGGTCGGTATTAAAAGCGAAGCTCCGAAGGCGCGAGGAGTCGTAGGGGGGTCAGGGGGAATGCTGACCCGGACAAATTTTGGATTTCTAGGGTGAAACGCCATTTCCTGAGTTTTGAAGCTACTGTGTTGTGCAATGATCTGAAAGGACAAATTTAAATAGGCCCGTGGCCTCGCCACTGGTCGTTCGGCACAACAAACTTGATTCATTTTTGTGATACAACAAACCTCACACCTCTAATAAGTGCTGTAGATTAAAAAAACAATATCCGGATCGTGGGTCGGAAATGAAAATGTGCACGAAAAAAACTCCAAGCTCTATAACAAGTATTAGCCAAGGCTAATCGTAGGTGTTTCGTGTTGATGGAGTAAAACTAAATTAAGATTTTTTTATTTTTATGTAGGGCATGCTGCGGAGGAGGGGAAAAGAAGAACAGGGAATGAGGGCCTGCAAGAAAACCCAGCTTTCATGACTAAACGCCCTAATAAAGGCTCATTAAAATTGACCAATACAAATGCAGCTGGACTATAGGGGAAACCCCAAAGCGAAGGAAATGTATTCGCTTGTGCACAAACATGTCAATCAAGACGAAGAAATGTAATAATATATTCCTGTGTGCGTAAACATGTCAATTAATTCTTGGTGTTGACCAATCAAATTCTACGTTCAAAAATTGAACGGCGTTTAGTCATGAAAGCTGGGTTTTCTTGCAGGCCCTCATTCCCTGTTCTTCTCTTCCCCTCCAACGAGGGCCGGGCACGCAGGTTAAATGTGTGATAGAAGTGTCGTATGACTGAGATGGCGGTACCATGCCTCTCTCCTTCGCAGAGGCTTGGATAAAAAAAAATTATAAAAGGATACGCTAATATTGGATAATAAATAAAAGAATGCGCTAGATGGTAATAAACAAAACGCGCTAAATGGTAATATAATGAGGAAACCGCTGAAAATCGGAGCGCGGGCGGAGGAAGGAAATAGCGGCGTTTTGTTTATTACCATCTAGCGCATTCTTTTATTTATTATCCAATATTAGCGTATCCTTTTATAATTTTTTTTATCCAAGCCTCTGCGAAGAAGAGAGGTACCATGCAGTGATAGGCAGCTTGGCCACTTATTACACACGTCACCAAATGTCAAGAACACGTCAGAAAATTCCACTTATTTTTCATTCTATTTGTCAAGAAGACGTCTTAACTGACGACTTGGAATACTCCGTTTGCGATTATCACGACCAAATCATTTGAATGTAATTTGAATGACACGCTGTAATAAGGCGCATGCTCCATTGATGCCTCCGGGCTCTGGCACTGATGACAGATGTTTGCAAGCCGCTCTCAGAAGTAAAATTCATGATATATTTACAGACTTTACCGTTTCAAACAACCATTCATTTGATAGTTCAATTCAGCAGGTTTGGTTTCCTCGCTTGAACGTCGCCCACATGCACGCAAGGCGACAAACAAGCTAACAAAGCTTATGAATTCAGCCGAAAGCGTTCATCACTGACCTTAAAAATCAGACCAAGTATATATATTATGTCACACCATGTTATTTGCGTTTTGCATGATTTTTTTCAATTGATTTTTTTCCTATTTAAATTTGTCCTTTCAGATCATTGCACAACACAGTAGCTTCAAAACTCAGGAAATGGCGTTTCACCCTACAAATCCAAAATTTTCCGGGTCAACATTCCCCCTGACCCCTCTACGACTCCTCGCGCCTTCGGAGCTTCGCTTCTAATACCGACCACCCCCGCCCCCCCCCCCCAATCGTCAGTTTATTCTGGCCTCGCCAGATGACAAAATCCCGACATTTCGTCAGTAACCATCCGCCGGGGGAAATAACCCGGTTAAAAATACCCCACAAATAACTACCGGCGATAAAACCACGGCTAAAAATACCACGAGTCCGTCGTCCGCCGTAATAACTACCGGCGATAAAACCCCGGTTAAAAATACCACGAGTCCGTCCGCCGTCCGCGTCCGCTGTCCGCCGTCCGCGTCCGCCTTTTATCTACACCCTACCGTAAATGCTCGTTTTAGCGCCGCGGCGCTTATTAAATTTTTCTGATCCTGAGTGCGGCGCTTTATCGGGAGAGGCGCTTAACCGGGAGCGGCGCTTATTAAATAATTTTCGACTAAAGGTTCACCACAAAAAATTTTATTGCCTAAATAGTGCGATTATTTGTGTATCCTATCAAGTTAACGCCGCGCTAGCCGATTGCGGTAAACGTCAAGCTTAAACTCTTTATTACCCCGATTAGCGCCGCACTATAGTTAGACAGGTGCGGCGCTTATTAAATTATTTTAATCCTTAGGTGCGGCGCTTAGCCGGGAGCGGCGCTAAAACGAGCATTTACGGTACACCAGAAAATCGAACAAATATATTTGTAAATCTGCCTATTAATCTACAGTACTATAGCTCTGTACACTATCGATTTTAGTGTGTGTGCCTCAACAATATTTATTTTCGATATATTGATTGTTATATAGGCGTTTACGGTTTTACATTATGAATTATATCAACGCAGGAAAATATACAGGACAAAGTTTAGGCCTAGTTCAAACGTCACGCTTCTCATGTGCCGAACCTATAAATTCGTATTAAGTTCGACAACGGTTCAGCCAAATACGACGTTGATTCAAACGTCGAACTTAATTAAGTCGAACTTTAAATGTAATAATTGTTAGATGCGGGCTTTCATCTTTTGAATTGAGCTTTTCTCGACCTAATGCATTAGGTTCGCCATTTGAATCGACGACGACGTCGTGCCGTGTCGAACTAAATACATTAGCCATTAGGTACGACTGTCTTTGTCGAACTTAATATCGGTGTCGAACTTAATATCGGTGTCGAACTTAATTAAAATCGTCGAACTATTTATACAGGGTGTCCCAAAAAAAAGGCTACCTTTTCAAATTCAAATTAGCATGTTAATTCAAGCAACCTATTGTATTCAATATCCCATGTGTATAAAACTGTGTGTTTTTACGCATTCGTAGTTCAAAAGCGATAATGAATTTCAAAGAACTACAATAGGTTGCTTGAATTAACATGCTAATTTGAATTTGAAAAGGTAGCCTTTTTTTTGGGACACCCTGTATAGTAGACACAAATGACAGCAACACCATATTTAACCACGATAAACATTGTTTGCAAATTTGTATGTCAACTGTATCCGCTCTACCACGTTAGTTTATACTGGGTGTCTCAAAAAAACCGCTACCCTTAGAAATTAGAGGCTTTAGAAATTTCGCTTTGTCTGGCATACTTGTATGCAATTAGAAGCAAATAAGCAATTTTAAATTCCCAAGTGTACAAAATCGAGGCTTTTTCTAATGCCTCTAATTTCTAAGGATATACAGGGTGTATCATAAAAAAGTGAACCCTTTGAAATTAAATACAATAGGGTACAATAGATTCTTTGAAAGAAAATGCAAATATGAAGTTCAATTTCAAAAGGTTCACTACAGGGTGAGTCAGAAAAAAGTGATGCCTTTGAAATTAAATACAATAGGGTACAATAGATTCTTTGAAAGAAAATGCAAATATGAAGTTCAATTTCAAAAGGTTCACTATTGTATTAAATTTCAAAGGCATCACTTTTTTCTGACTCACCCTGTATTGTATTAAATTTCAAAGGGTTCACTTTTTTTTTATACACCCTGTACTGTAGACCACTTATCTGTTTTCAACATAATGGTTGTTTATGCATGTACTATCAGTGAAGCGTGAGGCTAACACATTCACACAATACACTGCATATTTTACATGCAAACTAACTTTCAATATTTAACAATTATTCGCGGAAGGCGAGGTGATTATCGGTGAATCACCGAGGCTGAGGCGAATAATTGTTTTAGTAAAATTACATAGGTGATTATTTGGAAAAAAATAGAAAAAGCACATTTCAAAAATATTTTAATTAAATATTTATGATAAAAG
Organism: Trachythela sp. YZ-2020; assembly: GCA_016169945.1. Lineage (NCBI taxonomy): Eukaryota > Metazoa > Cnidaria > Anthozoa > Malacalcyonacea > Clavulariidae > Trachythela > Trachythela sp. YZ-2020. The sequence continues at coordinate 2,624,869 of JADLSH010000391.1, forward strand.
CGGCTTAAAAACCCTTTAGGTGATTATCGCGTATTAATCCGAGGTAGCGCAACCAATCAGCGTTGAGAATTTCCAATAATTATGTAATTTTACTCAATACTAATATAGTTTTCACCAATATAGACCACGCTTCAGTGATGCGAACTTCAGGTCGCAAGTGTAAAAAGATATGGCTATTACGGAAAAATTCTCAATCAAATCACTCGCTCTAAAATGGTATTTCTTGTGTTGTCCAGGGAGTGTCAGTCTTCACGGTGAATATTTTAGTCTCTTTATGAAACAACTTGGTTTTAACCCAGCACAGATTGGTTTGACAACCCTGCTGGGTATACCGCATCTATTCATTCCGTTATGCCTGCTGTATGGTGAAAAATTTCAAGCAAGAAAGACGGTGGCTGTCTTTGGAACTTTGGGAGTATTGGTCGGTTGTGTCCTACCACTTTTATATTTTATAGTGCCAGCACTGCAACCTACATGTTATACCATGCCGTATTCAACGTTGAAAGACTCTATTGAAGCAATGCAACAAGTTACATTGAGTAATGGTCCATTCCGTTCGAAGCATTCTAATAATAGAAACAACCTGTGTGCCTCCACGATTCACACGTTGCTGCCTTATTCAACATTTACCAACACCCTATCTATAAAACTTGTATCACCTAGCTCAAGATATTCCAACAATATCATCCACCCATCTCACTCCATAATTAACAATGCCGTGCCCTATGTTACATTGAATAACTCCTCATCAATACAACAACCTACATTCAGTAATGGTTCAGTGCACACTTCGAAGGATAGAACACACCCATCAAGCTCCAAGATATATCATTCCTTAAAACTGAACAATACGCTATCCATACAACAACCTATATTATCGAGTAATGGTTTACTACTCTCGAACTATTCTAAGAAGCGAACCAACCCATCATCCAAGTCCAAGATTCTACACAATTCGCTACCTTTGCTAAGTGCTTTACTTCTACTACTAACAATCTCGAGATCCATGACTCATTTTTTTGAAAGTATAGGTCTATCACTAGTAAACCTTGCAACAATATATTATCTTAAAGGGGAGAAAGAGAGTTACGGCACGTATTCTTTGTGGGCCCATATTGGCAGTGCTCTATCAATGTGCTTGCTTGGTGGATCAGGGTGTATATATGTGGAATCGAGAGTTATGGTTACTTTATTGCTTTTATATGGGGAGGTGTTGTGTTATTGCTGTCAACGTTATCCCTACCTTGGTTTGAGTTTGAAGAAACGTTTTAACTGGTCTGGCGTAAAATCTGATGTGTTTAATGCCCACTATATCTTTATGTTCGTGATTCTGCTTTATGTCGGGTTGTGTTTAGCGTTTCAAACGTACTGGGAGTTTTGGTACTTAGACAGACTATCTGCAAGTCCTTTATTAATTGGCGGTGCAGTGTTAATCAGACGACCGTTATTAGCAGCTTCCATGTTTACCTCAACTCATTTGATAAGAAAGATTGGTGAGTTACAGACAGTATGTGTTGCGCTATTTCTTTATGCCTGGGCATATTTAGCTCTGTCGTTCACGCGTCACTGTAGCATGGCTGGTTCTTGTGATTGACACATGTCAGGCAGCAGCTTATGGTCTTAGTTATTGTGCGTTCACTGTGCTTTTCTACAAGGCTGCATCAAAAGAAAACTCAAGTATGATTCTTGGTAGGTACTGGGATATTATTAGTAATCTGTTTCGCTTGTACATAGCACGGGTGGCAGATGCGGTTAGCGCGCTGTCTCTTACCTCTGAGTTAAGCTGGTTATACAGCAGGTCGAGGGCATGGATTTACTCAGGTTGAGTAACGTCAGTGCGCTTGATAAACTCATGTAAGTTGAGATTGGGTGGTTCTCTGCTGTGCTTCGAGGGTTTTTCTCCTGGTACTCCGGTTTTCCTCCCTCGCTAAAAACTAACCCTTAGGCACTAACCACTAACTAACCCTCGGAACCTTTGTCAATTGGGTTGCAAAACCTGTTAAGGCTTTCCGTCCACGGTCCACCTCAGAGTGCATGGTAAACTATTAAACTTAAACTATTTGCAGAATTACTTGAGCGTACCAGCTTTAAACGCGCTGGGGATTTATATCAGGGCCTTTTTAACTAATGTACTGGAGGGGCAAAAGCCCCCCCAGCCCCCATGTTCGCCCCCCCAGTAAGCTATTTTTGCCCCCCCCAGTGAAGGTCCCTTTTGTCCAAAGTATAAGCCAAAAATAGAAAAAAACTGAGTTTAGAGGAAAGTTATTGTATTCTCACAACAAAACCTGGTCCGTTTAGATGGGATATATCAAAAATTGTCTCTGAAAACGCAGGAAATCAAGCCACAGAGACTCAAGAATACAAAAATTTTCTGGGGGAAGACCCCCAGATCCCCCTTCGCCCCCCACTGATGATTTCTTAAAAAAGGCACTGATTTATATTGTCTAGCGACTAATGATAACTGGCTTCATTTTCTGCACCAGTGAACAATAGACACACATGCAGGGCTTGTGAGACACTCGGGAGCTTATCGCATTCCAAAATTATTTTGAACATTTATTGAAGATTTTTTGTATTTCAGGACTACAAGAGACAGTTTACGCTGTTGGATTTGACGCGGGAGCAACTCTGATGGGAGTTCTTTTTCATGCCTTAGGAACGCAATTGACGTTACTTATCTTTTCAGTGTCGTCTGCTGTAGTGCTGGTTATTTTACTTCTATATGTTCACTTTTCAAAATGTGTGCATGATTATGAAAAACTGGCTAAAGCCAGCGATGTGGAATAACACCATACCACAACAACAGCAACAGTAGCTTTAAACGTTTTAAAAGAATATAAAATGCCTGAACTGATAGAAGAGCGTGACAAAACATTATTTAAGAAAATTGTGAATGATCCTGATCATGTTTTATATGACCTACTCCCGGAGAAGAGACACAGGATTTTAAGAGAACGAGAACACCCATTTACTCTTCCTAAAGTTAAAACTGAACGTTTTAAACGGTCTTTTTTTAATAGATGTTTATTCAATTATTTTTGACAACTAGGTATTGATGTAGTATGTAGATTAACCTAATGCTCTAATTTTTATCTATTTTTAACTTATTATAAAATAATTTAGAGTCAATTACTATCTTGAAACTAATTAGTTTGTAGGTACAATAGAATTGTAATCTTCTTGCCTTTCTTATTGACAATCTTGTAATGCCACACGTATGTTGTGATGCTATATTTTACAATAAAGACTTTATTATTATTATTATTATTATAGCTTAACCTGCCTAACCAGCGTATAATTAGTATTCAAAATGGCGTCGCGTGCGTCATATTGGGAAGTGACGTCATAGTTGTACGTACACCTTGTACGTACGTATTGTACGTAAGTAAGTAAGTAAGTAAGTAAGTGAACTTTATTTAGCCACGGTAGACTCATCAGGATTTACACGCTTATAAAATTAATAAAATAGACAAAGGAAAGTTACGTATTACAAATGGTACATAATATACATATTTACATAGGTACCTGTTTTCCATGAGTGCCGTGCAATTAATAATATTGGATAAAATATTTAAAATTATCGAATGAGGTTGCTGCAGTCAAACTTGAACTTGTGTAAAGAACTAGCCTGTCGTAACTCGACAGGAAGGGAGTTCCACAGTACCGCACCACTATAACCAAAACTATTTTTCAAGTAGTTTGTGTGCGGTTGTGGCAAAGCTAATTTGCCACTGGTGTCTCTCAACGCATAATTTGTGATGCTACTGCGATCAACAAACATTTCGGAAAGGTAATCTGGTGCAAGACCATTCAAGGATTTATACACCATGATAGCCTTAGCAATTCTACGCTGAGATGTAAGCTTTTTCCAACCGAGTTTTTCAAACAGATAATCGGCATTTGTATCGTAACTAGATGACGTCAGTACTCTGGCAGCACGATTTTGCAGTTTTTGTAATTTATCCGCCAGAGTACTACCGCAGCTATCCCAGATAACGGAACAATAGTCGAAATGGGGTTGGACTAAGCAATTGTAAATAAGTTGCGTTGTGGAAAAAGGAACATAAGGCCTTATGCGTTTTAGTGCACCTATACCAGAAGCAACTTTTTTACACAATTTTTCAATGTGAACATTCCAAGATAAGTTCTCATCAATATGTGTACCAAGTGACTTTGTATGAGACACTTGTTTAATTGGAACGTTATTGATTGCTAATGAAGGAGTAGTTTGAAAAGTGTTAATTCGTTGGCGAGAGCCAATTAGCATAAACTCAGTTTTAGTCTGGTTTAAAGTAAGTCTATTTGCAGACAACCATTCACTGACATTGGCAAGATCTTCATTAAGGTTATAATTAATGTCGTGAATATTATTACTTGCATATGTCAAATTAGTGTCATCAGCAAACATACGTGCACGGGAATGTGTAAGACAATTAGGAAGGTCATTAATGTAGATTAAGAATAAGAGCGGGCCTAATATAGTTCCTTGAGGAACTCCACATCGAAGCAAACGACTTGTCGAGAAATGTCCATTAACAAAACATTTTTGATTACGTTCATTGAGATACGATCTGAACAAATTACCCGCAATTCCCTTAATTCCGTATGCATTTAGTTTGCCTAGCAATATTTCATGATCTACAGTGTCAAACGCTTTCTTGAGGTCAAGAAACATAACAGCATTTACATTTCCACTATCAATATTATAGGCCAATCATTAGTGGCCTCAAGAAGAGCGGTGACAGTTGAATGCAAACTACGGAATCCTGACTGACAATTAGTTAACAATCTATTTTCAGATAGAAATGAATGCATCTGATCGTAAATTATTCTTTCAAAAACCTTAGCCACAACAGGGACAATGGAAATCGGACGATAATTATAAACGCAATTACGTTTTCCTTGTTTGTGTATAGGAACCACTTTTGCGCATTTCCATTCGTGTGGGAATATGCCTGTGGTAATAGAGCGATTAAAAATGAGACAAAGGGATTCTGTAATTAGATCAGGGCACTCTCGAAGCAACCTGGAAGATATTTTGTCTAAACCCGTTGCTTTGGACTTACTTAGCGTGGACAAAAGTGCGAAAACTGTTGAAGAATTTATTTCCCTTAGTTGGAAAGTAGCGTTATTATTTTGATTAGGCAAATAATCGAGAAAAGACCGGCTACTATCGTTAGAATTTATTATATCTGCAAGGTCGGGACCAATGTTTGAAAAATACTCATTAAACGCACAGCAATTTTATTAGAATCATTAATTAAGTTACCATTCAAATCAATTTCACTAATGTGAGTATTTTTCCGATTTCTAGATGTAAGTTCATTGATAATATTCCAAGTCTTTTTAGGGTTATCTTTGTTTTCACAGAAGGAATTTTTAAAATAGACTTCTTTTGCGCGAAAGATTGCATGATTTACAGAATTACGCATTTTCCTAAAAGAAAGCCAATCTTGTGGATCGTTAGAACGAATTGCTTTGATTTTTTGAATATCTCGTTTGTGCATTTCGTCTTTTAAGGAGGCTCCCAGTTTTTTTTAACAGCATAACGCAAATGTGCTAAGGTCCATATTTTTTGCTCCATTTATGGGCTTATGACTTAGCCATCAGATTGCCACAATATTGCGGATTACGAAAAACAATGTTTCTAAATATTTACGTTGCCATGGTAACAACGCGATTTAGAAATTGTCGTATTTTTATCTTCTTTCTTAATTTTTTGGATTTTCCTTCGGTGAAACTTTTTTATTTTTTGCACACGAGCACCTAAAGTACAAAGCATTGAAATATGCGATTTTAAAAAAATTCCTCGGAGCCGAATTTTTTTAAATCTCAAAAAAACGGTTTTTTGCAATAAAAAAAATTCGGCTCCAAAGAATTTTTTTAAAATCGCATATTTCAATACTTTGTACTTTAGGTGCTCGTGTGCAAAAAATAAAAAAGTTTCACCGAAGGAAAATCCAAAAAATTAAGAAAGAAGATAAAAATACGACAATTTCTAAATCGCGTTGTTACCATGGCAACGTAAATATTTAGAAACATTTTTTTTTCGTAATCCGCAATATTGTGGCAATCTGATGGCTAAGTCTCGTGCCCATACCTTGCAAAATGAGCAAATAATGGACCTTAGAGCACATTTGCGTGCTACAGAATTAAAACTGTAGGGAGCCTCCTTAAGAGAGATGTAATCCAAGGCGATTTAGAAGCCTTGACACGCTTTGTACGAAGTGGAGCGTGCTTATCTACAACAAAATTGAATGTTGCTTTCCAAGCATACCACATATCATTAGGATTTTCATACTCATTGATATGGTTCCAATTCTGTAGGCTAATATCATTGCGAAATTTGATAGGATCAAAGTTTTTAAACTTTCTGTAGTTTATTGTAGAATGTACCCTTGTCGGTATACCAACAGCAAGCTTACGATAAGCATAAATAAGACTGTGATCGCTTATACTAACATGAGAGACACCAGAGCAAACAACTTTATCAGGAGTATTTGTAAAGATATGATCTATCAATGTAGAGGTTGAGTCTGTGATTCGAGTAGGTTCATTTATAAGCTGAGAAAGATTATATAAATCACTATACTATATTATATACCATGAGTAACTTCGAACTATGATCTAAGACTGTAGGGCTCAAATCACAATTGAAGTCACCCATTAGATAATACTCGATATTTTCGGAATCAAGTATACCTAAAAGTGTTTCAAAGTGATTGAACTTTACTACGGGAGCATTTGGTGGCCTATACCAAGTGGTAATGAGAAAAGGCTTGGATCTAGGTTTATTAACTAAAATGCACAAATTTTCCAATTGTTCAAATGATAGATCATGCCGAACCGAAAAATTAATGCAACTACGAATATAGAAACAAACACCTCCGCCAAATCTACCGTTTAAATCTCTCATATCACGACGAACAATTTCGTATCATGTATATGCATTTCGCTATCGCTAATCGTAGAATCAAGCCTTGTCTCATTAATAGCCAAAACATCAATGGTATTATTGGATAGAAAGACTCTAAGCTCCTCAAGGTGCTTGACTAAGCTAGTTACATTAAGCGATGCAAGTTTAAAACCACTCATCTTAGGTAAGAGCAAGTTTTGACCATTAGAAATAGTTTGCATAGATTGCATATTATTTACTGAATTAGCAACTCTAAACGAATTGGTATCATGTCAATTATCTAAATTATTTGTAAACTCAATAAAATTATTTTGAAGGTTAAACTGCCTAGTTTGTTTAAATGTAGACCTCTACTGTTCAGGTGAGTAGTGTTTATATTTGCATTTCTAAGGAAAGGAATTTTGTTCATATGACAATAATTGTCTAAGATAAAGTTGACTTGCTTAACCTTGGTGGCTAGTTTCGGGCAATAATTTCTGTCTAGCAACGATACACCTACCATTGAATTAGGAGAATCCTCTTTTATTTGGGTCGTCAGATTTACAATTGAATCAGCAATTACTTTCGGTATGGAATTTTTTAAGTCATTTGTGCCGGCATGAAGGATAATTTTATCCGGTGACTTGCGTGTAATAGGTTTGATGAAATCTTCCATGTCGGAAACAGTTGCGCCTGAGAACGATTTCACAACGTAGTAGTGATCAGCATTAGTTTTGCTCATGCATGCTCCAACCACATTCTTTACTAACGAATCACCAGCAATCACCACAACTTCCTTTTGTTTATCAGTCCTGGTTAATGGTTGACCCACGACGTCATTTGAATTTTTTTTAGGGTTGGTACCAGCTTTGTCTTTATCTTCCTCACGAGACGAAGGATTATCCAACTGGGACGTAAACTTATTTTCTTTATTCTTCTTTTGTTCTGTTTCTTTTTCTTTTCCTTTGAGGCGTTATCCTTTGAGGCATTCTTTTCCTTTAAGGTGTTATTCATTTCCTTTGAGGCGTTATCCGCTACGTACGCATTGTACGTACACCTTGTAGTGAGGTCGATGTGAGGTCGATGTGGGGCACCGGCTCGCGTCCGGTTCGGTAGATGTAAACATTTCGGGGTTCTGTAGGGGTTCTGCAGGGGTTCTCTCGGGGTTCTGTAGGGGTTCTCTGGGGGTTCTGTAGGGGTTCCCTCGGGGTTCCCTCGGGGTTACCTTGGGGTTCCCTCGGGGTTCCCTTGGGGTTCCCTCGGGGTTCCCTCGGGGTTCCCTTGGGGTTCCCTCGGGGTTCCCTTGGGGTTCCCTCGGTTTTTATTATAATTTATTTTTTTTCTTCCAAAGGCCAATCGGGCCACTCGGACAATATTTATTTCGATATGCGGGCTTTTGCAGGACATATTTAGCAAGTCCCGTAGAAGTACTCATTTACGGGACCTTGTTGCGGGACATATTTAGCAAGTCCGGTAGAAGTACTCATTTACGGGACCTTGTTGCGGGACATATTTAGGTATGTCCCGACGTCCCTTGCACGTGTAAGGCCAAAAGTCGGGCAAGAAAGGCCAAACACAGGCCAAACGGGCAGAAAAGTCCAAAAACGCTGTAGCTGTACGGAATGTTTGTAGAATGTAAGACTGTTCCATGGCAAGACCTACACATTTTGTCAAACGGAACCCCGGGACGTCGCTACGGGACGCATCTTAACGCGTCCCGACGTCCCGTAAGACTGTTCCATGGCAAGACCTACACATTTTGTCAAACGGGACCCCGGGACGTCGCTACGGGACGCATTTTAACGCGTCCCGACGTCCCGTAAGACTGTTCCATGGCAAGACCTATACATTTTGTCAAACGGGACCCCGGGACGTCGCTAGGTGACCTGTTGCGTACGTACGCGTACAGAACCCCGAAATGTTTACATTTACCGAACCGGACTCGAACCGGTGCCCCACATCGACCTCACATCGACCTCACATCGACCTCACATCGACCTCACATCGACCCTCGCTGCCTCGCATAGAAAACAGTGTAAAAGCTGGACAATATGTTTAATAACTGTATATTTGTGTGAATAATTGTTATACCTAAAGGAATACATTCTTTAAAACGTTAATCTTTGTCTGTGTTAATTTATGCATGCATCCAAGCGTCACTAATTACTCATATTTTGCTCTAAAAATGTATACATTTTCGTATTCGTTAAACTCCCTTTATCCTCCTTTTGGAGAGCTCCACAGAAGCTCCACAGAAGTTTTACAGAAGCTTCACAGAAGCTTCACAGAAGCTTTACAGAAGCTCCACAGAAGCTTCACAGAAGCTTTACAGAAGCTCCACAGAAGCTCCAATGAAAATGACGAAAAACGCGCAATGAAGTGGGTGAATTTGCACGAAGATGAGTCTAAAGAAACCATGGCTATCGAACAATAAAGCCAAAACGTATTAAGAGAAACATCTAAATTGTTTTGTGTAATTTAATACAAAACAACATTGTGCAATGCGTACGTACAGTGCATACGTACAATGCATACGCACAATGCGTACGTACAATGCGTACGTACAATGCGTACGTACAAGGTGTACGTACAAGGCGTACGTACAAGGTGTAGGTACAAGGCGTACGTACAATGCGTACGTACAAGGTGTAGGTACAAGGCGTACGTACAATACGTACGTACAAGGCGTACGTACAAGGTGTAGGTACAAGGTGTACGTACAATGCGTACGTACAAGGCGTACGTACAACTATGACGTCACTTCCCAATATGACGCACGCGACGCCATTTTGAATACTAATTATACGCTGGTTAGGCAGGTTAAGCTACTAGCAACGATAACAGCCATTTGTGGTGTAGGGTAAATTGACTTCTAACTCAGTAGTTGTAGTTATCAAACGTTTGTAGTTATCAACGTTTTGTGTAATTATGTAAATAGCAGTTGTACCTCTGGTGGGACACCAACCGATGCGCTCATGATGTTAGTGTTGTGCCAGACCATCGGCATAATTTTAGAAAATAGGACTCCGGAGTACAGGGACTGCTAAGTAGGTTTGCGTAGGAGACTATAAGACTACGTTAACACCAGCCTACTATATTTCAGCCTTTTAGCGCTTTTTCACGTATGAAGAATGGACCTATAGGATCCACTATATAATGCGAATGACATGTGCCTTTGCAGACTATACGTATAGGGAAGGATGAAGATTTAATGTCCTATGCATTTTAATTCCACTCATATTGGCTCTTGATAATAAAAGTCCTTCGTTTTTATCATCAAGAGTCAATATACCGGGTGTCCCAAAAAAAAGTATCCGTGTTTGATTTAATGTAGCGCAAAACCTGCAACAGATATTTCACTCAGACAAGTTGTACTGTATTTAAAAAGGGCTAACTTAAATTTTGGTATATAACCCTTGAATTTTGATGCAATATTGACCGAGATACAGATGTTGCAAGTTGCGGTACGTTTTTAAAATTAGTGAAAATCGAGAAAAAACGGCTTATTAAATTGATTTGAAAACAGTTGTCATTTTATCACGAGTATTGTCATTTTCAATAAAGTTAACTTTAACTTCACATTATTTCCTAGTAGATTTACTATTTTGCTAGTCTTTTGTAACCCTTGGGAATAAAAATGGAATAATAATACACATTGAAATAAAATTTAATTAAAAACATTGAAGACAGCTTTGTGCATGAGGCAATTGTTTTGGCATGTGAAACTTTGGATGAAGAACTGATCCAAAATTCTTTTGGCATGGTTTCCAGAGCAAGACGGTGTATTCATGCGCAAAGACGAGAATTTCCAGATGATCAAATCTTGATCTTTGGAACAATATCGTTGTACATGCGCATTCTTTTGACCACATAGAAGTATTTATCAAGTCTAACGAAATAGACATTTGATGGGGCCGTTTTATGCTAATTTTAGCAATTTCAAAAATGCTTACTCAACTTCAAACATCTGTATCTCGGTCAATATTGCATCAAAATTCAAATGTTATATACCAAAATTTAAGTTAGCCCTCTTTAAATATAATGAAATTTATTTAAGTAAAATACATGTTGTAGTTTTTACGAAATATTAACTCAAACAGCGATACTTTTTTTTGGGACACCCGGTATAAGTAAATTATATATTTATTACTTGTAACTGAATATCAGTCGACGAGAATGGATGAGAACTGAGAAGACGGGGGTGAGTCACTCGAAAGATGGTCAAGAGGCAAACGGAAGAAACCCCGCAGTGGTGTTTGGCAGAGTTAAACTCGTGAGAGAGGCACTCAAATACGACTGACGCGAAGATTGCAAGAATCAAAAGCCGGGCGCAGAGGTGAAAGGTACATGTCGTTGTACCATGGAACTATTAAAAAATAGGTACGCTGTAGCGTACATGGCGTCTACTGAGTCAGAAACAAAGAAAGACGCTTAATGCAGTTAAAATGTATGAAATGACCATTTTATTAGAATAAAGACAGTCTATTACATATCACACAAACATACAGTTTCCAAATACTTTAATTAGCGAATACTTTAATTTCATAGCAAATCTGACACGTCAATCAGTCCTGGGAAGTTGTTATAATATATATTCTCACACACTTCTGGGAGCTGCTGCAGCCATACGCCGCAACAACAAATGTTCATATTGATATTTTGCAATATAATTTGTAAGCAAAAAAGTTTATTGCAATATAAGTTTAAGCAAAAAGTGCGTGCTGCCGTGCCACGCTGAGAGGCGGCTGAGTGATAAAATATCTCCGATGCACTTGTTGTCATATGACCCAAACATTGTGTTGCGTTGCGTTGCGTTGCGTTGCGTTGTAATGTATTGTATTGTGTTGTGTTGTGTTGTGTTGTATTGTATTGTATTGTATTGTATTGTATTGTATTGTATTGTATTGTATTGTATTGTATTGTATTGTATTGTATTGTATTGTATTGTATTGTAATGTATTGTATTGTATTGTATTGTATTGAGCGACGCACAACCGATGATAGTTCGTCTAGACGTATAATGCCGTCTTGTGCCCGTCTTTATACCGAAAACGCATAACAAAGATTGTTATTCGTCTGGTTATTCGTCGGATTATTCGTCTGGTTATTCGTCTGGTTATTCGTCGGATTATTCGTCGGATTATTCGTCGGATTATTCGTCTGGTTATTCGTCGGATTATTCGTCTGGTTATTCGTCTGGTTATTCGTCTGGTTATTCGTCTGGTTATTCGTCGGATTATTCGTCTGGTTATTCGTCTGGTTATTCGTCGGATTATTCGTCCCCTCTTTACACTAGACAAATAATATAGAAGAAGCATTATGCGTCCAGACGGATAATGCGTCTCTAATATAAAAATAAAAACGACCAATAAATATTTCAATTAGTAACTGTAGTAGAAATTGTTTACTGACGCTTTATTACTTCTTATATACCTAAATGCAGAAACTTCCATATGTAGTGATTTACATTTATTCTATTCCATCATCTAAACCAATTTACATTATAATTTCTGTGTATAAAAATAATCTTATTTTACATTGACACTCCAGGCATTATTCCTCATATAAATTTTAAAACATCAAAAACTATGCCCGTTGCCACCCAATTCACATTTTCGGATAACTCCAATCTCGTTCCCCGAGCCCGCGATCCTCTAAAGGATCGCAGGTTCGGGGTACAAGATTGGGACATGGATTGGGATAACTTAAAATAAACTATTGGATATTTTGGACCCGTATTAGTATAAGATGAGGGTTAGGGTTAAGGTTATATATACAGTAGTTACCAGTGTTCTGATTATGAACGCAATAGAATGAAAAAAGCCATCCATTTAAATTATACATGTGAGTGAATTGGGTGGCAATAATGGACATAATGACGCATTAGCTAATTAGGTCTATCACATACATTTTATATGTTACCATGGCAACATCGCAACTCTTAACTACTACTAATTTAACGACCAATGTTGTCAAGGCGGCTAGAAACTCAGCTTAATATGTATTTTTGTAAACAATCCGTTAGTAATATTACTGCTATCTAGCTAGTTACAATATGTTAAAAAGTTAAAAATGTCAAAGTTATAAAGTTCAATTGCCTAAAAAAGGTTCATGCACTAAAAGCGCGATTAAAAGAAAGGTTTTAATGTTACTTTTAAACATTGTTAAAGATTTAATGTCTCTAATTTCCTTCGGTAAACTGTTCCAAAGTTTGGATAATATACAAGAACAACCGATCTATACAGGCATTTACAATCCGATTAAAGGGAGTTTTGAATCGAAGTCTTGCAAAGATTAAAGACCAGCACCTTCTGGACGATCGGATATTAATCAGAGTCGCTTAATAGAATTTGCTTAACAACGAAAATTTAAAATACCATCATGGGATTATTCATTTTTCGACTGAAGTTTCGTTCTTGACCACGATCTTCGCAATATCTTGTTAGTTAACCAAATTGATACGGAAAATATACGGACTGGAACGCTTCTATAATAGATGAAAACAATGGTATAAGTATACTGTATGAACAGTTTGAATGCAGTTAACGACCTAAAAGCATTATAATAATAATAGTACTTTATTAAAACTCTCTTGCAGTTACAATGACTGAATTAACAGGGAGCTTTAGCAATGACTACGACACAGAATACTATACAGAAAGTCATCTCTATATTGTTTTTGCGTAAGCGCTATTCGTCATCGATTCGCCACTCAGCAAGTGCCGCAAGTCAGCAAGGGCACTTGCTGAGTGGCGAATCGATGACGAATAGCGCTTACGCAAAAACAATATAGAGATGACTTTCTGTATAGTATTCTGTGACTACGAGTACGACTACGAGATTCGTCATTTTCGCGCCCAAACGCCGTGTTGTTTACTTGTTTGTATACGCCATCTGTTTTTTGATAAATCTCGTACTCAAAAGCCCGACGACTACGACTTTTGGGAGATGGCGTATACAAACAACACGCGAAAATGACGAATCTCGTAGTCGTACTCGTAGTCACTGCTAAAGCTCCCTAACGAGCTTTATACATTACAATATAAAATTACTAATTACAGGCTCAATACGAAGAGTATAAGACTAATTAAATTTAAGCATGTGCATATAGTATTTACACAGCAATAATATTACTAAGCTAATAAAAGTATCTAAAGGTAAAAAAGGATTGTGCTCTCTTTGTTCTACAAACAGTGGTGTCATTAAATGGATAAAATTGTTCTGAGTTCCTCCTTAAGTTAAAATGGTGACCACAAACAACTGGCTTTGGTAATAAATTAAACAAAGGGTGGTCCTTACACTTCATCTTGTCCATATATTTAACACACAACAGGTCTCTTCTTGTCTTCAAAGTTGGTAACTGTGCTAGATGTCAGTCTCTGGATAAATTATCTTAAGTGCCTTTTTTGCACTACCTCAATTGCATCAGATAAGTAATCCGGAATACATTGCCACACCGGAACGACATATTCTAGCACTGGTCGTACTGTACTTAGATATACTTTGAGAATATTACCCTGGTTAACGCCAGCTCTACGCAATACCCTTACAGAATACAATTTCTTACTGGCTTTCTTAACGATGTAATCGATACGACTGTTCCACTTTAGGTCACTGTACATAATAACACCTATGATCTTATAAGTCCTCATACGTTCTATAACATTGTTAGGCCCGTTTCAGACGCCGCTCCAGACGCCGCTCCACTCATGCGCCGAACTTAATTGTATTAGGTGCGACGCTGGAGCGACACAAGAGCGACAGTGATTCAAACGGCGTATAAAATATAATGTTGTTGACGAGAGAGGAGGGTAATTCGCGCGGGAATTCCAAATACAATTAAAAAATATGTAAACATTGCAAAGTGGCTAATCTAATCCTAATAAATTACAGTAAATTTTGATTTAGGTTCGGCACATGAGTGGAGCGGCGTATGTATCAATTAATGTCGCTCTAACGTCGCATAATGCGACAGGCTCTGTCGAACTTCTGCCGAACTTATGTCGCTCCAAATTCTGCCGTACGTAATTGATTCATACGTCGCTCTTCTGTCGCACCTAATTCGTCATTTAAGTTCGGCGCATGAGTGGAGCGGCGAGTGGAGCGGCGTCTGAAGCGGGCCTAAGAAGTTAGGATTATGTAGAACATAGAAGTTTACAAGCATGTCCTTACATTTAATGGAATTAACTTCATGTTATGATCCATAGCGAAATTATGTATATCAGTTGCAGCAGAGTTGAGAAGAGTTATAGAGTTCCTTGGAATAATCTCCAGGGCAGACGTATCGTCGACGAATTTGGTACGAAGGTGGCAGTCAGGAAGCAGATTGTTAGTCATGACTATGAAAAGAACAACTCCCAGTTTGGTCCCTTGGGGTATTCCATCTTTCAGAGTCTGCCAGTCTGATAGACTCCTCCGATTCTAACAGCTTGCTTCCGGTTAGTTAGGAAGGCTGCAATCCAGCTCAGAAGCGCAGGATGGACTTCCAGTTCTAGTATTAAGATGATGTGGTCAATAAGATCGAACCCTTTCGTAAAATCTCCGAGGAAAATCCGGGCACCTGTCTCGCCGCTATCCACCGCCTCATAAATAGCTTGCAGCATATAGAGGAGGGCATCTGTTGTTGAATGCCCCTTACGAGCAGCATAATGGCGGGGTCAAGCTTGTCTTCTAACTGGGCCAAAGGTCTGGCGCACGTAAAGCCCTCCATAATCTTCGCTACTGAACAGGTGAGAGAAACAGGTGAGGGATCACCTTTGGAACCGGAGTGACAATAGAAGACTTGAGGAGGGATGGAATGTACCATTCCCTCATTATAAATATCCCGAATGATAGGGGCTAACTCCGGCGCAAACTCTTTCAAAAGTCTGTTCGAGATGTTGTCGGGTCCGACCGCCTTACTTACTTGAAGCGATGATAATGCCCTGTAGACCTCATTCTCAGTGTGAGGAGTTCATGTGGGACACCAAGAGGTGGGGTTCGTTGAAGCAGGGGTGGAAAATTATTCGTAAGACCTACAAATATGTTATTGATCTTATTAGCTAGGGACTTGATATCTATATCGTTGTCGAGAAACTGATGGTGCAACTTCTGTTGAACATCTTGGCCTGTTAGATTTTTTATTTCTCTCCACCACTTTGCAGGATTTACTATTCCCACTTCAACCACCTTATTTTGATAGTAGTGATATTTTGCTATTCGAATACCACGTTGGACCTTATTCCTCCAAAATCGGTAAGCCGTTGAGTTCTTTCCTTGCTGAATAAATGCGAATTGGCGCATTGGCAGATTTGTCGAACTAATTCAAGATTGATATTCAGCAAAGATGCATCCAGCTTGATCTGGTAGTGGGTTACTCATCTGGAGCTGGTCATGGAACAGGGCGCGACCTGAGGGTCATCACTAGGGAATTTGGCAAATACAATGGGAACGTCAACGAAAACCTGTTCATTAACAATATTATTATTATAGCATTTTTACTTTAAGACAGAGGAAATGATAAGTTGTATACCCTTGAGCATTCCAGCACGCCGTTCTTGTTCAAACTACCACGTTACTTAAAGTATTTCGCGTTTCATAACGTTTCATAAAATTCAGTGAGTAGTGTTACTTAAGACTTGTTTTAAAGAAAGAAAAACTATTGAGAGGCAACTAAACATAGTAATGCATATGCTCTTTCCTGAATACAACGAATGCCGCAGCATCCCCCCGAAGTAAATCCACTCTGCATTCGGTAAAAAATATGGCACAATTGATAATTTTAAGTACTATCTTTCTTTCAAATGTAATGTAGACCACGTCAACCTAACCCATACCATTTTTATGGACCTACAATTACCTACAATGTAGAATAATATACTTACTCTGTTTCCACTGGTTGCGCTTCATTTCCACTGACGATAAACAACGGAAATAGAATAGCAAAAATACAACCACTAAACAAAAAAAGAATTCAAGCTAACTTAAGTTTGCTACGATATACAGAATACTGTTATCACATACAATGAGCTCTTTACATAACACTTAGCATACAATAGTGTCATCCAGTTACGATTGAGTGATGGAATGTTCCATTGTGTTTTCACATTTTGAAAATCCCTCTGTTCTCCATGCCATCCAATCACCCATTGCTTTTACTTATATTATTAGCATGTGGTTAACCAAACATGCGATACAGTATAAATGGTATGAATCTTATCTTTATTACCTTACGACAAATGAAGTAGATACATTCGTTAACACGGCCAATGGAAGCCCAAAGCCAACGAAGTAAGGCCAGTTGGTTTCTATAAAAGCTAAGCGCTTGTCAACTCTCCACCCTATGAGAAATTTCAATTTATAGTACTACATTGAAAATACAAAATAAAAAGCTAAGCAATCATCTGTAAGAGTACAGAGTAAGATAGCTGTAGAAACTGTTAGCAAAACTTATATTGATATTTCTTTGCAACTACTGTCGAGTTACCTCTATTTACCCAGGTATATTCAAAGCAGTATAATGAATGCAGTAGAGTCATATGTAATAGACTGAGTACTGGACCCACAATTGGAACTATACCAACTAAAGTCGCCTACAGTAAGAGAAAAAAGATTTTATGTCTCTATGGTTCGAATTTTCGTGCGGTGTTCTTTCTAGAAAGAAGGGGGAATCGGAGGTGGGGGGGGGGGTGAATAAGAATTTTAAAAACGATACAGTGGAGCTGATTCCATGACACTATTTAAAGAGGGTCGAAGTTTAGAGATCATAGGAGTTTTTTAAGAACCAATTCAGATTCAAAGGAGCATGAAGTAATTTTTTCAAAATCGGATGACCAGTTTCAAAATGATGATCAGAGGTGAAAGATAAGGGAAGAGGAAAAATGTGAAAATTTAAGCCTTTTATTTTTATGCGGATCCGAAGCCATATTACCATAAATTTTTGAATTTTACATTTAATACAAAAGTAGGATCACGCATCAATTATCATATTAAAATAAAATGTTATTGCCGGCTAATCTGAGTTGTTGTGCTTAGCTTGGGTAAATGTATAAAATGAATACCATAATGATCACATTTGGTTTTTGATGGGCCCGCGAAATTTAGGCAATACATGCACTTGAATACAACATACTTTTGCCTCGAATCCTGCATGCAGCTGAATTGGATTTTCTACTTAAACTATAGAACAGGCATCAAAGGCTTACCTGTAGCAAGAAAAAACCTTGGATTAACAAACTAAAGAATATATCAGCAATGGTTAAACTGATATTTTGAGCCAAGCTGTAATGAAAAGATATAATAAAGAAAGATGCCTGTTATTAAAAAAATTATATATTTTATATTAATTTTTATATTAATAAAAAAACTATATGCCTGTTATTAAAAAAATTATATAGCCAAGGCAATGCA
Organism: Trachythela sp. YZ-2020; assembly: GCA_016169945.1. NCBI lineage: Eukaryota > Metazoa > Cnidaria > Anthozoa > Malacalcyonacea > Clavulariidae > Trachythela > Trachythela sp. YZ-2020. The sequence continues at coordinate 2,643,152 of JADLSH010000391.1, forward strand.
TGCATAACCTCCTCCGCAGACATCTCATATCATTATAATAATAATAATAATAATAATAATAAAATGGTTTATTAACACATTTTCGCACCAACATGCTGAATTACAACGTGTATATATATTTAGGATATTAAATACAAATATGATACAAATTAGTTTTTAATTTTGGTTATTTCGTTTTCATGAATTAGTAGTATATCTACAAGACTACACGTATATAATCTGTACATAGAATATTGGTATAGGCGAAGAGCAACTCTGTGGATGTATTACCACTCTCTGGAAAAGAGCCACTCTCTGGAAAAGGCTATTTCTGGAGGGGTGGACTAGTCAATAAGCATTTACAAAAACCACGTTATCCACTGGCTTCATACAGAAAAGTCAATTGATTAGCAAAATTTACATGGAGAATACTTTACCTGCCGCTAGACGACAAGAGAACAGTTGGTTTACCGCTTCGTCTACGATATGCCAAGTCAGCTATTTCCTAAATTCATTCAAATGTACAGATTAAAGAACAATATGTTCTTACAATAAGGAAAATACAAATTACGAAGAACAATCCTGTAATGCAATAACCAAAACTGAAATCGGAAATTCACTGGGAATATCTTAAAGAAGAATTTGAAAACAAAGTGGACAATACAAATGTTACCGTCGGTAAATCGTTAATTTAGGCCTTATGTGCACAACACTGTATCCATGTGAGCTATTGAAAAACTGTAAGGTCAATTTTTCACAACATGCACTGAGGGGCAAGTGCCCAACCCTGTATCCAATAACCGTGATAAAAAAGGTTGCATAACATGAGCGATTTTCACTGTGCTCAGTGAAATTGAACGAGGCATCTTTTAGATTATAATAATAATAATAATTTATTGGTAAACATCCACAGAGTGGGTCTTCGCCTACCAATATTCTATGTACAGATTATATACGTGTAGTCTTGTAGATATGCTACTAATTCGTGAAAACGAAATAACCAAAATTAAAAACTAATCAAATTGAGAAAAAACAAACCAATCCCATGCATGGTGAATAAAATTCTACTGAGTTCTTGATATTGCCTTCATGAATAAAAAGTTTTTGACTTCTCTACAAAATACGTTGTAGTCCGTACAATTCCTCATTTCAGTAGGTAAACTATTAAAAAGTTTTGCCGATTGGTCTTGAAATGTATTGCTAATTAACGGGATTTCAAGTTGTATACTACTACTTGATCTAAGAACTCGAGACTGTTCAGCTATTTTTAGTGTCAGATAATTCCGCCAATCTATTGTGCGACAAATCGCTTTATGAGCAGCTTTGAGGGTGTTCCATGCATTCGCGTTGTTTTCTTACCGGTAACCAGTTCAGGGACAAGACATCATCTATATTAGCATATCTGCCCAATACAAAACCAGCTGCTGCTTTTTGCACCCTTTGGAGTCTTTTCTCTAAGTAGTCAGGTAGTGAATGGTAAATTATGTCATTATAATATAGTTTTCTCAAAACAAGGGCCTGTACCAAGTTCTTACGGATGTTGTAAGGTAGAATGTTTTTTAGCTTTCTTAGTGTCGCTAAGGTGAAGTAACAGGATGAGGCTACATGTTTAACATTTTCTTCCCACTTAAGGTGTTCGTTAATATATGATCCTAGTAACTTAGCGGATACTCACCTGATACCACAGACTATTAAGAGGTTTCGTGAGCCAGAATAGCGGAATTACCCAAAATGCACGAAATATGTAACATAATGCTGGTACCATCCATTTCCACATCAAACTTTGAGTTGTCTCAGAACCAGTGATAGTTTCTATGAAATTTTAGATTGATGTTTAGCTTTATAGAAATAACTGGAGCTTATAACAAGCGTGATTAAAAACCGGAGCATATAATATACCAAGGGAAATAAGCTTTACGAAAATTATGAAATTTTGTAAGCCAGCGACAACTGATCTGCCGTTCTAGGGCAGGGATTGAATAATACTACATCTTATTACAGTACAGTGTTTTTATATTTTTGGGGTCTTGTTAATATCCTACAAAAAGGCGTACATCACACAATAAGGAACAAACAGATTTCTATTATAGACTTACTAGGCCTAGGGACTGTAACTGAATGTAAGCAGGACAACTAGATTAGATGGCGTATATGGGAAATTGTGTGAAGGTTGTATGTGTGCATATAACGAATCAGGATCCTAGTCACCGCAAAAGAGGGTGTCTTCATTTTCTGACTTAGTACTTGACAGCGAATAGACATTTCTGATCATGTAATCTTTCAATCAATTAAGATGACTGGTTAAATCTCAAGAATGTGAATATGAAGCTTTCGCTGCCTTTTGTAATAACCAATCAGATCTGTCCACACGTCATCCACGCCTTCGTATGAAAAGGGTTTACTTTATTACAATGACAAACAAAGAATGTAACTTACTAAAAATAAAATAGGTAAGTCGTTGTAAGACTGGTATTAGATAATTCTCAAATAGAAGAATACTCATCTAAAAATTGAAACATTCTGAATTAGATGAAATAATCAAACGATTGTAGTTGCTAATTAAGATTGATTCAGTGCTAGGACTCAAAATTATTTAAATAATTCACTACATTCTAAATAGAGATTCATGAATATGAGATGTCATTCCAAATCCTCAAATTCAGGCCGGACCAGATTTCAAGTCCTCACAGATAGCTCCACTCCAGTTCTGGCTTTGCCTCCGACCAGAACAAAGTCTGCTCAGAATTGAAATCACGCCCAGTCCTCATTTTCGGATTTGAAATATTACATAATTTACTATTTCATCACTTTTTATATCAAGATTGTACATCAAACACTATTATTAGGCTATAGGTCACCACATTCTGAACTGCATATTACCTACCCAAAATATTCCTCCGTTTAAAATACAACATTGCATCATCATGGAATATATTTCTTTATAGCTACAACAGAAATATTCTATTTTTACCTTATTTGCTATCAGAATTATTAATTATAGTTACAAACAAATCTTAAAACCAAAATAACACAGCTGGAAATGGCAACTGAGAAAAGGGATACAGTCCTTAAAGCAAACAAGAAACGAACATGTCGCGCGTTTAAAAAAGCAAACACGTCGCGCGTTTAAAAAAAACGATAGCTCAAGTAAATAAATTGCGAGTAACAGTCGAGGCAGAAAAATTGCAAAGAATACAAATGCCGACGAGATCGAAGAGTGGAATAAAACCGTCGAAAATGCGATAGAAAAAGCTGACGGTATGGTCGAAATTTTAGAGGGATGGCTAGAAGAACAAGACACGAGAAAAGAGAGAATATCGAACGGGAAAAACGACTACAATTCGAGCTGAAATTACACGAAGCTAAGGTAAAATTGCAATCCGAGATTACACTGGAAGTGAATGCGCATACAAACACCGGAAGTGAATGCGCATACAAGAAGCAGTGAACTCTGGGTTGAAGTGAACCAAAAATTCATGCGAAATTGAAAAACTTCATATTATAAAATTCAACGGTACCTATACGCAGATTGGCCAAGATTTTGTAACCTTTTTTATGAAACTATTGACAAAGCCGGCGTTTCTCATGTAAACAAATTTGCTTATCTAAGAGAATTGTTGTGTGACAAAGCAAAAAATGCAAACGAAGCCCTACCCCAAAGGTCGGTTTTGAAAAGAAAGCGAAATTGTCAAGACCTTCGTGAAATAAATATTGGATCTTACCACATATTGCTACGGCCAACGCTAAGAAAATACATGAGTTCCATGAAAAATTGGCTTACTGTGTACAATCACTATAGACGCTCAAACAACTTTGCTATTAATGGAACAGTCTCGATGATATTGGATAAGTTACCTGCGAAAAGAGGAGATCTTGTACGAAACGATTCCGAGTGGGAAAAGTGGAACTTTGTACAGTTTACCGAAGCCTTACAACTCTGGACCAGAAGAAGCCCAGTAATGGAAGATACGAAACTGGAAGACCCTTCTAGGAAACGTGATCGGCGATGTCAACGTTACCACTAGACTCAACAAGGTAAAAATGAACAATCGAGCAAGATACGCCCTTGTGTCTACTGTGACCATCATAACCCTCGATCATCAGAGTGCGACTCAGTTAAGACAGCAGATCAACGCAAGTCTATTTTAGCTAAGAAGAAGTTATGCTTTCATTGCACTGGACCGGCACATACCAGAACCTCTCTTGAAACGGTGGAAGGATTGGAAAAAATCGTTGAATGAAGAATTTACAGTGCCTCGTCCACTTACACCTTACCGAGTTCTCGTCGCTGCAGAGTTTTGGAGATGCAAGCTCACAGGGGATGAGTGCAGCGGTATAGGCGTCGTCCGTCAAGCTGATGAAGTAACACAAGGACTTGTTTGTGTCAAGTCTCGCATTGCCAAACGCAACCTTACCATTCCGCGTTTAGAATTAGTAGCTGGTCATATGGCGGTGAATCTCGCATCGAACGTGGAAAGAGCACTGAACAGTTACCAGTTGGAGACCCACTGCTGGCTCGATTCGACTGTAGCACTCTATTGGATCAAGGGTAAGGGAGATTATCGTCAGTTCGTCGCAAACCGCGTGCAAAAAATTCAACAGCATGATCAAGTAACATGGCATCACGTACCAACATCACAAAATTCTGCAGATCTGGGAAGTCGAGGAGGAAGCGTCGCGAATAATCAACTGTGGAGAGAAGGCCCAACATGGCTGAGAAACCGTTCCGATTGGCCTTCAGATGTAACGTTAGAGCCTACCACTGAAACAAGGTATCATCGCGGTAGCGCCGGTTGAGAAAGACAAGTTCGACGGGTTGCACGACAAGTATAGCCTGCCTAACGTCCTACGCATCGCAGCCTGGATACAACGCTCCATTGATAACTGCAGAATCAAGCCCCGTGAGAGAAAGAGTGGTCCAGTCGACACCGAAGAGATTGAGCGAGTGAAATCGTGGTGGATAAAGCGTGCCCAACTCACAGCAAGACAGGATTCTCCGTTTGAAGCTGATAAACTTCATCTAAACCTTCAACCGAATGACCAAGAAATCCTAGAGTGTCGTGGGCGAATGGACGGAGAATACCCAATTTACCTGCCATTCACATTGTCCTTAGTCCACCAAGCGCACATTTCAACCTTTCACGGTGGCGTTGGAATGACAATGGCCAAAATACAAGAAAAATATTGGGTCCCTCGACTGCGTCGGCTGGTCAAAAGGACAAGATCAAAGTGCCATGGTTGCAAAAGATTCCAGGCGAAAGCATTTGAAGCACCACCACCGGGAAAACTTTTCAAGCGTTAGGAGTAGACTTTGCCGACCCAAATAAGTACCAAGTCAAATGCAAGAAAGAGAAGAAAGCTTATCTCGCACTGTTCGCATGTAGCTTAACGAGAGCCGTGCATCTGGAATTAGTGAGATCTTTAGAGACGGAGGATTTCGTCATGTGCTTTAAGAACACTCTCCTCCGCAGAGGCTGTGAGCTATTAAAAATAATTAGTCGTTTTTAAAAGTTTAAAAATAATTAGTCGTTTTTAAAAGTGAGGTCTCGAGCATTTTCATTAGTCTTACACGAAGTTTTCAGGGAAAATTTGAGCGCGCGGGGAAAGACGAAAATGAGGAGGGAAGCCTCTGCCATATAATGTGCGGTTCTGTGAACACAACATGGCGGAGTCAAAGAGCGACACGGAAGATCTTGAAACGTCAATGCAGAATCTTAGTATATATGGTAAGTTAGTATTGTTTGTGCTATTTAATATATTCTTGATGTAGAATCATTTGTGATTTGCTCATTAAACACCACATTGCGATGCTTTATTTTGAAGTGATGCAACTGAGTCCTGCTCCGTTCGAAAAAAAAACGTTTTGTTCTTTCGCCTCTTGAAACGGTCTATTTGATGTCGACAACATGCTATTTACAATTCCTTCATCCATTATTCATAAGTACTCAGTCTCGAGTTTATGCAAATGTCGCCATCTTGAAAACATTATATGGCAGAGGCTTCCTCGGTTTCCTCCTTCCCTTCATTCTTTGCGCGCTCCCCCACCCTTCTCAAATTTCGTGTAAGACAAATGAAAATGCTCGAGACCTCACTTTTAAAAACCACTAATTATTTTTAATAGCTCACAGCCTCGGCGGAGGAGAGTGCTTTAAGAAGTTTATCGCGAGAGCCGAGAAGGGGCAAACCAGAGCACCCATTCCGGTCTTCAGTACAACTCCCCGTGTGACGTTGTCTCTCCCCGTTATCAGGCGGGTTACAACGGCTAGTTTCCAGCGGTTCCGTGGTTTATTCTCGTCTTGCACAATAACTACCTCACCAACATTTGCATATGACGAGCCTTTCTTTCCCGTTTGGCGATGTTGTCCACGGAGGCATATTCTTACATATTCGCGACTCCATCTGTTCCACATAGCTAATTTACACCTCTTGAGGAACTTGGCACGTCTCTTCAAGTCCTTTTCTTCAACATGGTGTGTCTCCAATTCTGGTAGTTCGCAGGGATTAATCTGAAGCATTGAATTTGGTGTTAGCACTGGATTCTGGATGTCTTCTTCCATGTATGTGAGCGGACGATTGTTTAAGGCTACTTCTACGTCCAAAACTACTTCTTCTAGTGCTGACCATTTGAGTGTACCATTCCCGATAGTCTTGAAGTAGGCTCTCTTGAACAAGCCGATAAGTCGCTCAAACTGACCTCCCCACCATGGAGCACGACTTAGATTGAAACGCCATTTGATCTCCATTCTCATCTTTTCTCACCATCTGTAACCACTTCGCTGCAGCCTTGAATGTTGTCCCGTTGTCTGAGTAAACCATACAATCGAACGTGCAGTTCAGCATTTATACCCCCTAGAGTTGTCTTGTGATCGTGAACCACACCAACCCCTTAACCCAAATGCCCCGGAATACCACCCGAGACGTGCGAGAGTGGCTACCGCGGAAGCAAGGGAGCGGATTCGACGAATTGCAAGTGAGGAAGATTAAACGAACATTATAAGACTTTGTTATGAACTTTATTGAACTATATAGACACTTGAACTTCTTATTATCTATACAGTTATAGAACGTTAGGGTAATATGTATATCTTTGATAAGGATAGACATGGGGGAGTGTCTCGGGGAGTGTCTCCGAGAGTTAATGTAGTTACAGGTTAATTTAATTTATGTTGTTAATATGCATGCGATGAGGTAACTCAGTGGGGGGTGGCGTGCATGCTTGTGACAGTGCTTGTGATGGATTTTGACTGAGAGGTTTTATATTTTCCGAGATTAAACGTTATAAACCAGTGATTTGCTACGACCTCTCATGGCGGTTAATAGCTCAGCCAATTGGTTTGCCACACTGCTGCTCAATTTGGAAGAAGGCACAAGGTACATGGATTGCAGCCTAAGGTGTCTGCATATGAGGCAGTTAAATAGTCAATTTTAGGACATTAAGTAGGCATGGAATTCAGAATTCCCTGCTGTTTGGAGCATTTCATATATTTCCATGCCAGTAACTCCATTATTATGATGTTGCAATTGCATGTTTGCTAGCAAAGACAACAGCAAAATATAGTGTGACTGGCACACACATGACAGATCTTGTTCTTGTAGTCCTACTTGTAGTATAAAGCTCTTGAATGTCACCTGCAAGACAGTATGTTGAGTATGCAGACCTTGCATTCTGAGGTGTGTCTCTTGTCTCTTGCTGGCTCACTATC